>OW026299.1:38713212-40064879 GCA_932273695.1 Apotomis betuletana
TTAGATCGTCTTAGAATCGTTATTATTTTAGGTATAGTGGGAATCCTTTTTTAATGCCAAATTCTCTTCGCTTTGTTCTAACTAACCACTCAATTGCTTTTGGAAACTATGGCTACCTATCACCGCATCCACAATTGAGTGGCAATCAATGAGACCCAATGGGCATACCTTTCCTTTCAAAGTAGCAGTTTTTAGCCACAGTTCATGATGCACACAATACACATTGGGTCCCGAAACGAGGGGTGTTATAAGTTTAACATGTGTATTTGTGTATTTGTGAGTCTGTCTGTGGCATCACCCCCAAATGAATTAACCAATTTGAGTGCAGGTTTTTAATCAAAAGTCTTGTCGGTCAAGATGGTCTTAGCTATGATTTGTGGAAATAGGACCAGTAGTTTCATATATTCAGCTTTGATTGGAACATGTCACAAGATCTCAGCCAATACTGAAGCTAAGGATTCCAAATTTTGTAGTTGTTTTGTTTTAGTAGTATTTTCTATATCACTTTGAATGAGGGTCTCATGATTAGAGATGTGCCGTTCTCGAAAACGTTTCCCGATTTGTATGGGGAAAAAACGTTCTCGAGTACATTTCGAACATTCTCGAAACAATCTCTCGGCACAAATCTCTACTCATGATGACCAGCTACTTGCGTCGGGGGTGAATTTAGAGAAATGTCTTCAATAATTTTATTAAAACTTTCGTGAGACATATTTAATTATTGTATTAAGCGGTTTACACTCACGTGAAATTGTCAGGAACGGCCCGACATGTTTCGAACTCGTATGGAGCCCTTCATCAGGGACGGCTGCCCGTACACCGCCGCGGCAAACTCGTCACTAATTAATAGTAATTTCACGTGAGTGTAAACCGCTTAATACAATAATGTCTTCAATGTAATTTATTTCATTCTGACAATATTATAATAGTAGATAAGCTTGATGTGACCGTAATAATTAGCCACGTAATGAGACAAGGGAGTTCACTTAGCGATCGCAGCGCGGAGGCTGATCAAGATGCGAACCGCGTGATTTATTTCGCGTCAAAGTTGAAATTAATTCACAACATCGCTGTGCGGCGGTAAGGTAAGGACCCGCTTTGGATAAGGGTGAGCGATCTCTAGGGCACATTACTTTGACGGGCTTGAGCATCATAGTCAGAATCATCATCAGTCTAAATACAGACGTTTTGTGGTCTTCAGTCTGCGAAGCACCGTCTTTGGTGGCCGAAAAGACCGGTACGCGATCGGCATATCTAACCGCAAACCCGACAAGAGACGGCCGTTATTGGTGTAGTAGGATCGCCTTGACGTCGTTTCTGTGTTTTGTCGGTTAATGCGCCAAACCATTCATCGTCGCACCTTCTGCGACTGTCCGCCACATACTTGCGCCAATGTGTGCGAATAGTCGGAATATATAAGAGATAAAATTCGTCGAAATTGTGAGAAGCCAGAATGCTTTAAACCATGTGATGATGATGTTTGTAAGGCAAAACAATACAGAGTATAAATATCGTGCTACATTATTATTTAGTCTAGCTGTTATAAGGTTATTCGTAGTACCAAAGTTAATCATTATTATAGCGCTGAAAGGCGGCCGCATCATCGTTCACTAGGAAATAAAAAGTCCCTGGCACTCACATATTTAATAAATGTTTTATAATTTGACTATATCGTACGACAAAACGAAACCATTATGCCCACTGGAAACCACCATGAACAACATCAGTCATCATCAGTAAATAAAATCAGTCAAATCTTCTGACTTATTGCTGTAATATTTTGCACGCTTTAGGACAAATGTCACGTTCAACAAGTAACGATTTCCACTGCACGCTCCGCTACCTCAATGCGTCGCCTTAGGCGGGTAGTGCACTATATTTGCTGAATTTACTGCTTCAGATGACTTAAAACCACGGCTGTCAACACTGACTGGAGTGCAAGACGTGAAATTCGTAGGCAAATAATATGGAAGGCACGGTTACAGTTTCAAGATTTGTGGTATCAGACATTCTGTTCGGGTATTAGACGTTTTGATCTTATATTGATCATATAGTATTGTCTACTGATTTTTTTAATAGTTTGCTTTGGATCCGTATGGTATACTATTAATATCATAAATGTTAAAGTGTGTCTGCTTGTCTGTTACCTCTTCAAGCTTAAACCGCTGAACCGATTTAGATGGAATTTGGTTTGGAGATAGTTTGAGTCCCGAGGAGGGACATAGAATACTTTCATCTCGAATGAATTAAGTATTCCCGTAGGGTGAGCGGGTAACACCGCGAGGCAGCTAGTACTTAATGTTTTTCGTCCTTCACTAGTCTGATTGGTGACTTTTTCTGTCCAGCTCATTCTTTATAACCTTAGCCTATACATAACAGAAATGTAAAAAAGGGTTCTCCTTTATTAGCCGAGAGTAATTATCCAACAAAAATCTAAAAGGTATAACGACACCTCAAATAAATCAAGTTTAATATGAAATTCAGTCTCAACGCAAAAGCCACCTTAAGCTTAATTATAACCACTCCGCCAAGCGAAAACTTCTAATTGGTTTTCGTTCGCCCAGTGACATCAACCCTTCGGTTAGAAATATTATGAATCACACCCATTAAGAAACCGGTGATCAATCATTTACAAAAATGTCATGTAAATAATACAATAGGAAAAAGGAAGTATAGTCGTCTAGGGCCCAATTTTACAAAACAGCTAGTTGACTTTTGAATTTTGTAAAGTAATTCAAAAATTACAGTGATTCACTGTCATCATAATTATTATCCCTAAATACTATTTTAGTGAAGTAAGTGACTTTCAAGTTGAGCCATAGTTTATAGTGATACAGAAACTATAATTGAAATAATCTTATTAAAACGTTCGTGAATCGTGAGACATGTCGGGCCGTTCTTGACAATGTCACGTGAGTATAAAAAGCTTAATACTTATATTTTATTTTTTTGACAATAATAATATTGATTGACTTTGTAAAATACACTTTCTTAATGAATCCTCTTTTGTAGATGATAGACCTGGATATCGTATCTTGCGCATTCATATAACACTGGGACAGGTTACTCATACTAGTCTGATACATATTACAAGCAGAGTTTGTAAAATGCGATGAAAATTCATTGAAGTGCGAGCAGGGTTTTCACTGTCATACATCAGTTCAATAGATTTTGCTCGCATTACCCTGATAAAAAAGTAATCTGCTTTGTCTCATGGCAACAAACTTATTACACCTAACACGCCTCTCGGTCAGATGTAGCCAAAAATATTATTAATCACCTCCCCAAGAAACTGGCAATCAATCTTTACCCAAATTGCCGCGCAATACATTACGAGCAACAAATCATCGGGCTGATGTTTTTAAAAAACGAATAATACCCCGTGCAATTGTTCGAGCCATAAATAAAAATTGGGAAAACACCTCAGCAGTTTTAATATTTTAATCCCCGGACCGGCGCAACGCATAAATTTTGTTTGGCTGTTTGATCAAGGTCTGAATTCTGGAATGTGATAGAATTTTTCATAGGCGCCTGTTTGTTTAAGGATTTGGGTTGCTCCGTTATGCTCATTACACATTCCCGTGGCTCAAGCTTTGAGAGGCTGTTTGATACATACTCGTGCTAATACTTCGATTTTCCATTCATGTTGCAAATATCAAATAATTGAAAGGATGCTAACGAAACTAAACTGTTTGACACGTTTTGATGCAGTCGATCGTGGTAACTTTGGCCTACAGATACCTTATACACTACCAGTTCTAACTCAGATGAAATTAAAAAAATATATATATCTTAGGAATCCCGTCATTCCTCGAAAAAGAAATACTGTCATATTTTTCTTTGTTGTCAAAATGTTTTTTGCGCTTTGTAGAATCGTACGGTAAACTAACCCAAATGATATTTTTCCGACTTAACAAGCGTGCTGCTGTGTTCCTATATAGCACTATCCCGTCCAAGTAAAAACAAATTACATGTAAAAACATTTTTTTTTACAAAGAGCGGGACTTTCTTATCGACTGGAGATGTCAATATTTTCGAAAATGATCTGTTGGAAGTACCTAATTGAGAAAGTTTGGCCTAAGACTAAGACTGATTCTTGGACCGCCTCGCGCCTATTGTTTACCTCTATTGTAATGTTCAGTGTAATCTGTATTTGTATTTCTTTCTTTCTGAGGTGCAATAAAGAATATTCTATTCTATTCTATTCTATTCTATTCTATTCTAAGATTATTGACCACTAACAGAGTAACTCATCGCCGTAAAAAAGCGACCTAGTTCCCTATATCAAGTTATATTTTTTTTATTTAAATTATTTAGTTTATTACTTTATCATATATGAGCCATGTCATCTTAATATATGAGCCATGCAGCCTGAAATAAGGCTTTTGAATTTGTAAGATACAATATAAAAATTCTAATTGCGTTGCCAATTTGGAAGACTGTCATTTGTATCATAGCAATAGTCATTCGTAATTCGTCCGGTTTGGAGCGCTGCTGAAATGTGGTGAATTTATCCACTTGCACAAACACTCGAGCACATAAATCAAACCTACGCCATTTGTATCGACTTTTCAAATTCGACTTCAAAGTCTAAACTTCTGTGCAGAAATTAATTTGCTGTCTATTTACAGTAATAGTTTCAATTGAAAATTTGGAATTATAAATTTCGTTTGACAAAAACAACACTTCGCGTATTGGATCCAATCAGTTTGGCGAGGTAAATTGTAATTATATTTTTTTCCAACTATCAGTCAGTAAAGTAAAGTAAAGTAAAGTAAAGTAAAGTAAAGTAAAGTACTCACTTATTGTGAACTGTGTATAAAGGATGGTAAAATAAAGGCTATTAGTCAGTAAAGTAAAGTAAAGTACTAATTTATTGTGAACTGTGTATAAAGGATGGTAAAATAAAGGATAGTAAAATGTAATATCATCATTCAGACGTCAATAGAAACGAAAAAGTAATCCCAATTACCTCAGCAAAAAAGTATTTTTATAGAATCATCGAATGAAATATTGACATTGTGGTCCTTATAATTTGGCTTCAAATTTTCAACCATACAAGGCCTGCAAGGTGACTTTTGTTTGTTTCAATATCAAATTGTGTTGTAACATCGTAGTGTATTTTTATTTTTATTTTTACTTGGTGTGCAATCCCCATTTTCCCGGCCTCTGCAGATTTTCAAAAGTCACTTGATCACGATCTGTAAAACAAGCCCCTCATTACGCTTACACTAATGATATTTGTTTATTTCCAACAATATTTGCGAGCTCATGCAGTTCGTGTGTCCAGCCGGTCTGCGGGGATTAAACGTTTGTGCGGTGTTTGTGCTCTGCCTAGTGCCTACTGCAAACTGTAATAAAACTGCATCATAGTTCCTGGAACTATCTTTATATCGGTCATCATAGTTCCTGGAACTATCTTTATATCGGTCATCATAGTTCCTGGAACTATCTTTACTCAAACATGCAATGTAATGTCATCATAACGTACTATGTTATAACAAGGATTCTAAGTATCATGTTTCGAGAGGTGTAAAGCTTTCATACAAAATTTAAGGCCTAGGAGAAGTATTTTTTTATATGGCGTTTGTGTTCATGGACAGGCTAAACAGCTGAATTACATATTTTTGAGTGGTGCATTTTTTTATTTAATTGCAAATGTTTGAGAAAAGCTCTATACATGCCTTAGCCGTGATAAGGGCTTGCCGGCTTCGTATCACTACAACCTTCTTTCCCGGCGGCGTCTGCAGTAATGTAATATAACTGGACTAATGGACTAATATGAACGTTACTACTATTTTGATTCTGGCACCTAATTACACACCTCTTCTTCCTCGCTTCCTCATGACTGAAGGTTGTGACCATTTGAGGCCGTTATCCCTTGCACCAAAGCTCTCCACTACACACGGTTTGCCGCCTTCCGGATTGGCGCCTGTAGAGTTTCCTGACAGGCTTATTTCACGGCATCGGTCCAACGGATCGGTGATCTCCCACGGGACGTTTTTCCTTCCACAAAATCACACACCAGACGCTTCAAAATTATAAGTAGTCAGCCAATGCCCTTCTGTTGCACAAAGCGTTTTGCTTAAATCTCCATCACAAACTGCTAAAATATGCTTGCCTGCCTGTATTCCTGACCATTTCGTTTTTTTATTACAACCAAAAAATATGGTATCTACAGGATATGCTCTCATCACCGTAGGCTTTAAAATTTACCAACTTATCTACCTGGATTTGATGAACAACACTGTAGCGTCCCGCGTCCCTTTCTAATCAATCTAAGAAAACGGGGACGACACTAAATTATTGCCACTTTTTAATTTCTACTCTTTTTTGACAGACTGTAGCTCAATCAGCTGAAAACAAGATCATAATATGAGTATAGCCGCGGTCATTATTTCGATCGTGATCAATTAAAGCGTAAGATTAGAAGTCTACTAGTCTGTAAAATAATTAAGTTCGTATGGATACTTTTTTTTTATTATACAGGGTATAAAAACTAGCCTACTTTTCACAATTTGACTGTAGATATCGTCTCTGCTTATTTATTATAGGTACTTTAATAAAAAATTAGAACTATTTACGTAGCATGCTCATTTTTCTTTGCAATCACAAACTCAGCCTTCCGAAAAACAGCCTCTATCCACATTCACTTAATTAAAATGGGTAGCTTTGATCACATTAGCCATATTTGCACTGCACCGCTCCAGACATTTGTATAAGTTCAAACATTTGCCGGCAGCCACTATACAAACGGTGTCTGCGCTTTGACTCTGTAACGATGTTGCTTTATTTTTCATCTCAATTTGGTATTTGAAGAGGAGTTTGAGACGGTTAAAAACATCATTAAAATATCTACATAACGGGATTACTCACGCCGTAGAAATCGAATATCGCTCGACATAATCAGGTCAATTTTATGATACTGGCTCTAGATGTTCATTGAAGTGAGTAGAAAAACAAAAGCTAAACGTGTCTAGGTCTTCGTTGAACCAGTCCTGAGTTCCAGTAGGTATTTGTGGGCTACACCATCAGGTCAATTTTATGATACCGGCTGTATCTGTTCGTCAAAGTAAATCGGAATGCAAAAACTGTACCTTGAACGAATCCTGAAATCCAGTAGGCACTTCCAGGGTTTACCATCATAAAGATCGGGTCAAGTTCGTCTTATTTAGGACATATTGAATATCTAATAAAGGTGGCCCCGTTGCTTTAGGCTAGGTTTTAATTGACATTGAGTAACAAATACGACCTAAGTTTGTTTTAACAAAGCTCGTATCTCAGTATCAATTTACTAAATAGGTACGAGGTTTTGAAGAGAAATGCCAGATATTTTAGTGAGTTTTGATTGTCACGAGGTGATACAATAGTCTTGAAGCCTACATAAATAGTCATAGTTACAGCATAAACATATACTTATGTCAATCTTAAAAGAAAACTCCTTGAGGTAAACCTTGTTCACAAATCAAAATTTAAAAAATCCAATACTCTCATACAAACGCAATAACACACTCCGATTATGGCCGTTAACAGCGCCAGCACTATATCACAGCAATATTTCCGAGTGCGGCTTCGTTATTTCCCCTTGTTATTGCATTCAATGGCTGGCTTTAAAGCGATACGGCTTGAAAGAAAGGGCTTTGCTCCCGGGGCCATTTTATCGATATTATTTTGACGTTTTCATGGAAGCAGGCGAGTCGTATAGTTTGACGGGCTTCTGTATCCTTACTATGAGTTTACAGTGACTGTGCTCACTCGCGACTGCGTAATATGGAGAACTGTAGTTCTACAAAGTAAACGCTAGAGGGCGCTGAGCTATTTTCCATACTAATCGTTTACGCTGTCGCTAGCGGTCACGTTAACTCATGTTAAGGGTACTGATTGGCTACCGTCTGTGTATAAGCATTTTCTATTACGGTCTCTGTCGTCAAAGTTTATATTAAGACTACAAAGTGCCCGCAACTTTATCCGCGTAACCTTCTTTTTTTATCGTAGTCGGGTTAAGAGTATCCTATGCCTGTAACAAAATAAAAGTGACCACAGAAAAGAAATTCCGACTAAATATGGCGCTGTAGGTATGGCTAACGCTACGCGCTCATAAAAAACAGGCCATCATGAGCTTTAGAAATAGGTTTTCGAAATATTCTGAAATAAATAATAATATTGAAATAAATAACGTTGTCGTGATAGTTTGACGAGCTTTTATAAAAAAAAACGTAATTTTTTTTATGTGGTTACAACACAATTTTCAATGGTAAAAAGAATAACTGTAACAAATTCAGAGAGTTTCGCTGACATCGATTCATTTGGCAACTCAGTATTTATTTTATCAAGAACGGTTACCGACTCGTTTTCACATCAATGGGTTTTCACGTCGAATGACTGTTCGTTGGAAGCGCTGTCACTAGTGCTCTATTTCAAACCTGAGCATAATATACAGAGTGACTATACCGGGTGATCAATCCAAATGGGTCAGTACGGAGAAGTCACAAACTATAAGAGATAGGGAAATCTGTTCTTAGGAACCATGGCATCGATTTTAGATTTAATAAAAACTGTATTATTGTTAATTTATAAATCTTGTACATAATATCATTTTTAATATAGGCCCTTACGTCTATTTCCGACGATTTATGGTGTAATGTTTGGGAGACACCGTTTCTGGTGGCTAACTAAACCGATACGAGATCGACACATTCTACCGCAGGCCTGACAAGAATAATATCATATATAACCCAGTCAACCGCTGTAAAGAATGTTACATTACGATATGCGATTACTTACATAATTTTAACCGGGTTCAATTCCCGCTTATGTATGTGATTTATAAAAAAAATGGAATGCAGTTTCTATTAAATCTAAAATCGACGTCATGGTTCCTAAGAACAGAATTACCTATCTCTCAAGTTTTCCTTTTCTCCCTACTGACCCATTTGGATTGATCACCCTGTATTATAACCCAACAGGGGGTTTTACATGCCCCGCCATATTGCGGAATTTTAGTGGTACTCATTTATTATACTGGCAATGACAAAATTGGTAACTGACGTTGAAAGTCGGCGAATGTCACTGATGTAAACAAAGAGGAAACAGGACTAAATATTCCACAAATTTCAAGTACATTCTGAATAATAAAGCCAAAATTATCCACAGTAATGGAAGTATTTTTTTTAATAGGATTCAGTATTATTTCGCAAGAACGAAGGATTGAACGACATTCCGGTAAACAATGTTTTGGATTTGTTTACTGACAAATCCTTGACAAATGGCTATTAATGTTTAATAATGAAAATATAAAGGTAGGTATGCACATTATTGCCATTCGTCTGTGAACCAAAGAGTTTTAATTTGAAGTGAGTTTGTTTGTGGTGAGGCGATATGAAGCCTGTTTGAAGCTACTATCACTGGGCCGGATGCTTGTTGGGCTATAAATACAGTACAATAATTTCATCATTAACAATTTCATTAACAACAATTATTAGCGGCATGCGTTTTTTTAATACCTATGCCTTTTTTCTGATGTTCACAATTTGTAACAATGAGGCCTTATTCCTTTTAAAATGCTGATTGTTTAGACATTTTTCTCTATGATTAAACATGTTTCTTAACATATAACTATTATTGATGTTACTACCTAGAACCATACAAAAATGGGTTTTAGTATCAAAAATAACTCTATCAGTCATTATAATTAAAACACTGTGCACTCCAAAATACTATATTTTATTAGTATTAGCCATAATTTTGCTGTTTCGTTGAGGCAGAAAGGGATTATGGACTCACATCGACCGCTTTTTTGTTTTAGAGTCTATTATATAGTGCGTGTCCAATTCAGTACCCGTTTTCGGCTCTTGCAGGGACCCAAGTTTGGTTAGACTGTTTTTGCATTCATGAATCTGTGTGATATTTTATATTTTATCATTGATGTTATTACGCGTTTTACTTAATGGATTTCATGTAACTTTTGAGCCTAAAGAGGCCCAAATTAAACGATTGATTCTCCGACTCATCGTAAATTAAAGAATCAAACTCTTGTCGCTCTGGTCCATAAATTATGTAGTTTTCTCCATCTTAATCTATCCATGGCTTCCCTATACGACATGACGTCTATCTTCTCTTTAATTTGTTCAATGTAACTTATTCTTGGCCTTCCTCTTTTTTGCTTCCCCTCTACTTTCCTTCTATGATGTTATTTATAAAAACATCATATCGTATTGCGTGGTGGCCGCAAGCATCATGTGGTAGCCTAACATTTTCCAGTCTTTCAAGCACTTCTTCATTGGTAACTTTTTTCATCCAACTTATCTTCTCCAACTGAACAGTTGAAAATGTCAATGTTTTGCTTCTCAATGGAACGGATCCTTGTATAGAATACCTGGGTATGCTTAAATAATGTCGATAGGTAAACTCCTTTGTAACGTAAACTAAAACTTTAACCCATCAACGCTTTCACAAGTTTCATCATCAAATCAGTTCAGATAACCTTAATTTATAGCCTGATCATCTTACTTAGTAATTGTTTTGTAAATGACGTATTTGTTTACGTTTGTATTCAATTCATGGGACCATTTCACTCCATCGTTTAGTCCAATACCGGGCTGAATACATATTTCATGGGTTGCCAGTGAATAACAATCGGCTCGAATGCTAGACCGCATTAGCTTCCTTAAGTGTATTAGATTCACTGTGAATTTCAAAATATTATTCAGTACCTATGAGACATGAGTACATTACATACCTAGGGCGGTGGATTCGTGAATCGTTTCTGATCGCAGGTGTTTGTGGCCCGAAACGAAGGCGAGGCTTTGCCTTGACTATGAAGTAAGATTTTGTGCCCCGCCTCTGGGGAGAAAAACCCATATTGGTGTTTAGCTATGTTTAAGGAACATAGGAGATTTTCATCTTTCACTGACTTCATGGAATTCCATGTGTTTAATTTTATATTAACGAAATTTTAATTACTCTAAGATTACCAAACAAACGAACTCATTTGCGCCATCGCGCATATTGTTTAAAATAATTGCTTATGATTTACTATGCGTTGCCGGTTTCAATATATCACTTGCGCGATCTTAATTCAGGGGCCGCCCCCCTGATCCCCCTGCATGGTCCAAGTTCCAAAATAAAGCGTTTTCTTTTTATTCCACAATTTTCGCATATTATGTCTTCAAAAATGAGACTTAACTCATTAAAATATTTTTCGTTGAACATTTCCCTTAGCGAAAATGCCTTATGGTATTAAGAGCGTTATTTTTTAATTTGTCGTGTGTGTTATTAAGTTTCAATAAATTAAACACAATAAACCTATTCCCGATATTTTGACCGTTTTGTCACTGCCATGGTCGAAAAGGAGGCACACTCAGAATCGTTTTCAATGTGAAGAATAAAAAAGGGTCCCAATATTTGTATGGGGATTTTAGTTTCCACTACGTAACGCTTTCGTGCAAATAATAAAGTGCAAATTCAAATGTGACGTAATGGATCAGACAAATTTAGGATACATTTTTTTCATATTGAAAATGCTGTCGATTCTGAGTAAGATAAATCCAAAAACGTCAAGTTATGGAAGAAACATGGATTCGACATTTTTTTTGGAAAACACACAACGACGATGTTAAAATATAAACTTATGTTATGCTTTTTCTTTTCAGGTAAGTTGAGATAGCTGCCATACTGATGCTACAGCTGCCATAAGGTGGCTAATACGAGTATTATAGCTTCCGAAGTATGTAAGTGTTAGAAATAACAACAACGGTAGTTTAATACGTAAAAACAAAGTAATATTAAATCTCTTAAATCCTTTATAAGTAGGAAAATAGGTACCTTTTATCTGTCCGTGCACTTGAACACACGGATTCTTTGCCTTTATATTCTGATAATACCAATTTTTATAGTGTGAATCAATGACTGATCTGCAAATACGGCGGAGGGGATTCCTGTGCCAATTTATTTCGTAGCCATCCGCTACCACCCGTGCCTTGGACAGATCGTCAGGCAAATGCTTATTTATGTGCGAGCTACAATGAACCCGTCCTTCTCTCAATTCGTTTCCCAGCATTAGTGCCATTGTCCCCCGCAATGCACTAGGCTTCATTAGGTACAGTGTGATGATTTGTTTACGTTTAAACTGAAGGATTGTGAGTGATAGCGATGCTCAGTTATTTACTTTTTTAATTTGTCATTTATTTGTTTGTATTTTGAGATTGTTCTATTGTTTTACTTAATGGTACTTATATGCGGTAATTTGAGTCTGTTCCCATACATATCATAATTATTTCTTTATTAAATTGTTTATTTTTTAACGTCATGAAGATTAAATTAACGGAGAGGTATGGCAAATTATAGAAAAAAAGTCTTTGACAGAGCGTCTGCGTCACTTTTGTGAATACCGTTTTTGACCATACGCTAGATTGTTATTGCATGTGTTTGAAACTACACATTTCTTCACCAAATACCTCCAGATTTTTAAGGGAAATGCCTCAAAAATCTGATCGCTTAAACAAAAATCTGCGCACGAAAGTGATTTGCTTAAAATGACCATTTGTACAGGTAAAACCTATTTTATAGATACATAGCTATAGGGAATAAATTCGGTCGGACATGGCCGCCTCAACGCGGCCATTGCCTTTTCCATTAACACCTGGGCAACTTTTTAAAAGTATTGTTATGTTTAGCAGCTCTGTTGACATAGTTTGCACTTTTTTTGCATCTACCTACCTATTAAAATAAACAAACTTACCAATAATGATCTCAACTACCTGTTAAATTCATAGTATATATATATCGAATAGCATACATTAGAATATTATTAATTGCACACCTTAACAAGAAAGAAATACAAATAGGTACAGATAACACGTAAAATTGTTATAGATGTAAACAACAGAGTGATCTCTTCTAAAAACTAGTCGTTTCATGTTTATAGGCATGATATTGATACAGAGATGTGCCCAGAATTGAAGCCTGTATGGCAGACGCACTTCTATGCAGCACTTTTTTAAAGTTTCGTACTGCAAGGATTTAATGAAATCCCATTATTATACCTCCAATGTCTGTCTGCTTGTCATATTGTTATATTTCTTGAACCGTTATGATGACCTCTACAGCGCCAAAAAAATATAATTTAAAGCCCTTATTATCCGTGCATCGTTATCTTCATTGCTGAGGGTCGTGACATCCACCATAGATTAGCTTCCTCCGAATGCTGTTGCGCCACCTTCCACAGGCCTCGGCCATCTTCATCGCGTCGTGGAAGTTGAAGTCAAGTGCAGTGCGGAAATCCCTTATAGATAGTTACAATTACAGTATAGAGATCCTACTTGTTCTAAATATGCATTTGGGTATATTTTTCTTCTAAATAATGTCCATTGAACGATGTGTAATTGGGGAAACTGTTCGAGTGCGAAATTAAAGAGGTGTAACTGCACGGTGCAAATGGGGCGTGCAAAGATGCCGTCGAAGATCCGATTTGCACCGAACGGCTGGTCGAACACTAAGTCCTGGCGCAGAGCACAGTTGACTTTACAGTACGCTTTTCTCACCATAATATTATGCAACTTGACGCAACAAGATGTGATCGGCTCTGACAGGATCCAATCCAAGGAATCACGTTGAGCAATAAAGGCTCAAGAGATAAGCCATCATCGTCATAATATATTTAAGAGCTAGGATTTTGTCTTTGGAGTAATTTTCTTTTACTTCTTTATATGATGAAGTGTTTATTGAAGAGTCATCATCATAATTAAGGCATAAATATCTGCCCTGCGAAGCAGATTGATATTTTCATGTACATTGATCGTTTGCAAATATATTGTGTATAAGCAGCACATCATTTAATTGGGCCAGTTGCTTATCACATAACAAAGTTTTTATTTTATAATATAATTATTATCTTTTTTGATAAGAAGAAGACTTCTTCGTAGCATTCTTGTCAGAGCAGTCGTGGTTTTATGGTCATTTTTGCTGCGTGGCTATTGTTATTCGCCTCACGATGTTTCGCAACTTTTCCCTATACATTGCCTTCCTGTTGCACTCATGTCCGAGGCCTACCGTGGACTTTAGTTGATCGGTCCATCTAATGGGAAATCAAACTCATAGTCTAGTGCCCTCTACCTTTACCTGCATGACAAGCCATTATATCGATAATATCGTGTGTATCTTGTTATAACAGGCAAAAAATAGGGAGAACAGCAATCTTTCATATTTTTATAACAAGAGCGTTGAGAACAGTTGTAGCAATTTTTGTACTTCCTACACAGCTGCATAGTATTTCATCACAAGAAAATATTTTATACTAAAGTTTTTGGGTAAGCATTAGCACATTATAACCTGATTTAAATAGGTCGTTATTAATATAGTATCGATGTGAAGGCACCTTAACCAAAACTTTAACCTCTGTTTGGAATAAAAAAATACGTTGCTACGGTATTCTGCCGTCATGTGATTGTCACCATTAGCGTCGCGCAGGGCACGATCTTGGCCCAGTTATTTATCTAATAATAAAATGGTTTCAAAACTAAATTTATAAATTCATCTGAGGGGATATATAAATATTTCGCTTTACTGTTTTAAATACATTTACAATGTCACACCGCAGGTGCCGCCAATAGACGACCTAATTAAACGAGAAAGAAACAGTTCCAAGCTCGAAGCGAGACTCAACGCAAGATTTGTGTCTTTCAATTTAATTCAATTAAATGGCTCTGTTCTTTTGAAGCGAATTTCCCCTTTCACTGCTGAATCGCTGGATTTTAGTTTCGGTTCATGTAAAGAAATGCCACTGACAGAGAAGTCCGCAAAGCGTGAAAATGGAATTCTATACCTTAGACTAGTTACTTCCAAATCCCAAGACACGGTAATTACTATTTTTTATAATTTTCTTCTTAAAAATAACAATTTATCCTCAGTATTTTATTTGGTCTCCGAACATTGTAATGTTTAAGCCGCTAAGCGGTTACTTTATTCATTTGTTTCTAAATCTTGCGTATCAGTCGTCACAGTCCATGAAATTTTTTTTTCTGTGTATTTTTAACCGTCTGTAATTTTATTAACCGTCTCTTATTCCGAACTCTTGTAAGTTCAAATTATTTATAAATATTTTAACTTTGTGTTAATCGAATCAGGTGCCTTAACGCACAGAATAAAAATAATAAGATAAGGTGGGATAGTTTATTGTCTAATAAAGTAAGAAAATACCAATTATTAGGTAGTACTTGGACTGTGGCAGACCTCCCTCAGTGATAGTCTTATCCCACCTTAAGTTATTCTAAAGTATGTAGTAGTTTTCGTAAGGGGTTATGATTGATTATATGCACTCTCGATTTTAATAAAGAAGCCTTTCTTTATTAAAACCGGGATTAACTTTATAGGTGTATCTATAGTTTTGTTTACTCGGGTAATCCTTTTGCAGCACGCCAGTAGTCGCCCCCAGGCCAGGCGGGTGGTCCAAGTCATGAGAAATGAACTAACTAACTCTTAATATTACTAACGAATATCATACAAATTTCAAAATTCATTGCATGCTCCCAAGATTTATTTCTGGATCTCGATATGCTAGAAAAATATAACTGTATTTTACTTCATATTTATAAAAAAAATTAAATAATTCCTAACCCTTACGTAATACAAAAATGTATACGCTCACAATAATTATATCAATATTGATTTATTTTTTATTGATTTTTGATGAAGCGATTACGATAAATCTGTATCGAAAACGAAATAAATTACACGCGGTCATTAACAATCATCAAGACGCCGCCATATGTTATGAATGCGATTTTTATAAAAAAATTAAAACATAATGTTTTGACAATTATAAAATGAGTTTTGACAAAGTGCGAGCGTAAGTGACGGATGCTTTGTCTCTTATTAATCACGTGATAAACGCAACCTTCATTGGCCCTCTAAATATTCGAGTATCGTGACAAAAATCGCTGACTCCTAAACCTCGTCCCACGGCGCAAAGAGCGTTCGGAAACGCGACCTTCTCACTAATTAGAGAACACGGAGGCAGCCCGTGCAGCCGCAAGTGGTTCCCGAACGGATTTTTAATTTGGTCAAGAATTTGATTTCCACTGACCGTGACAGTAAAAGAACTCTTTTCAGTTTGAAATTCAAAAACGGAACGGCTGTATATTTTTAACGGTCGAGACGTCTTTACAAAAGCCTTTTGAATTTAGGAAATAACCGCATATTTAAAAATGATTTTCTCAAACATGCAACGAAGTGTCGTCGTAACTTGTTGAAGCTAATAATGGAGGGTAAAATAGAGGGGAAACGAGGCCGAGGCCAAAGAAAAACATCATGGACGAAGAATGTAAAGGAATGGTTGGGGGCGGAGAGCACGGAAGAACTATTTAATTCGCATGACTAAGTAAAGATAGATCGACATATGGACAAATGGTCGCTGCGACCTCCGGGATGGAGATTGCACGTGAAGAAGAAGAAGATATACGTTTTACAATAAACAATAGTATAATAAAGTAAGTAAGAACCAACGTTTCAATCCTGAAAGAACTCAACATCAAAGAGAGATTATCGTCGGCTGTGCAAATACGAATCCTCAAGCTCTTCGGTCAAATCACCCGCAACGAGGACTCCATAGAACGATTGGTGGTGCAAGGGAAAGTGGAGGGCAAAAGATCTCGTGGGCGCTCTCCAACGCGATGGACAGACCTCATCAAATCTGTGACACAATGCGGCATAAACGAGAATCCTCACTCCGCCAAACATAGGACTACATGGCGGCGCATCACGAGAGAAGCGGTGGCGAAAGAATCGACCTAACCATGACCACGACCCTCTGCCAAGAGTGCACGACTACGAAGAAGATAATAAAGCTTGACAGATATACATATTATTGAATATCTGCCAAACTGCATAGCAGTGTTGGTATTTGTTCTTGCTACTGAAAACAAAGTAAGCTATATCTGCCCCGGCTTGCCCTGACTTTTTGCTTTCAAATATTCTGATCGAATCTATCTAGCAATGCCTTTGCTTTGCATTGTTAAAAAAGCCATAGCACTCATTCATTGTGTTCCATTCATATTTTGTTCGAAGCTGCAGAATCGGACTTTAACAAGCTGGCTTTGTACAATTTCTCCAGTTAATTTTCCCTTACAGCCTAAATCAGTTGTGCCATTGACCCGTGCGGGTTACGTCAAAGCCAATAGCAATTGTATTACGATCTGTCGGCAAACAGGCCAGATGTTAATCAGGCCCAATCAGATACGCGCCGCCGGATCGCGCATAGCGATCGATGCCGATTGGCTGCGTCAAGCGATGATGGCGATTGAGTTTAATTAATAAGGGACTGATTATTATTATTATTATTATTATTATTATTTTTTTTTTTTTTAATAATAAGTAATTTGGGTGTAGCACATCGTTACTATCGATTCTCAACAAATTTGAGACGATGGTGCCGACGATAAAGTCTAAATCTTTACGGTAGATGGCGCTACGATGCCACCCTAAGGCATGTCGAAGTAACTGGTTGAAAAATTCAATGACTCTGACATCTGATTCGGTGGTCCAATAGGGAGGACGCCAGTGTTGGCCCGGAAAGCCATTGGAAACGCAGGTTCGAATCCTGTCCGAATCATTAAATTTTTCAATTTTCGCTTCATTTGTAAACATTTAATAAGGGACTGAGTATGGGTATGAGTAAAATTTGCCCAAAATTTGCTCCTTGCCGTACTTTCTTCTGGCTCAAAATTCTATAATAATTCGTTTACTTTTAAAGCCACCTGTTTGTGGACCTCCTTGCCTGTGAACTTAAGGCGCGCTAAACCTCTTGTTTCTTTCAAAGCTCACCTGAAAGAGCATTATATATCCCTTTTATAATTCGTATTTTATTCAACTGGTCTTATTATCTTTTGTCTGAATGTATGTTTGTATTTATGTATTTATTTGTTTTTCGTGTATACATGTAATATTCTTTTATTCTGATTTTTGCACCACTTAGAAACGAAATGATTTTTCAAGTTCTCCACTACCTAAGAGATCGCTCTTTAGCGATAAGACCGCCTGTTGTTTACCTCATTGTAATTTCTTGCATTGTATTTCTCCTATATGTTTTATGAGGTGTGCAATAAAGAGTACTTGTATTGTATTTTTTATTGTATGTTAATCAGGCCCAATCAGATCTGATACGCGCCGCCAGATTGCGCATAGCGATCGATGGCGATTGGCTGCGTCCAACGATGATGACGATTGAGTTTAATTAATAAGGGGCTGAATATGGGGTCTATATTGACTCCTAGAATAGTTTTCCGTCGAATGTTTCAGTACGCCAAAAAACATTTCGTCGGAAGCATTTTTTATTGCAACTGTAATTTCTTTTTATTGCGAGGTAATGCTGCCAGCATCTTTGGTACAATACCACGGGGCAGTTTAGATTTAGATTTAGATAGACTTATTTTTATTGGGTGATTGTAAATTTTTTTGTGTTATGAGTTCTTATTGGATTAAATAATACTGTTAAATATTTGAGATTGTTATAAAACAAACCTAACCTCGCCTAACCTAGTCAATAGGATGATATTTGCAAGAATTATGAAATATGTATGTAAATTTATTTCGTCGAATGTTTCATTTCGCCGAAAAATCTTTTCGCAGAATTTTTAATCCTCGGTTTCATAATTCTTGCATCCTTGTTATGTCGAAAAACTTTTCATCGAATTTTATTTCATCGAAAACGTTTCAAGTAACATTTAGTTCACGAATTATTGTGTGGTGTAATTTTATTTCATGGCCAGATCATTCCAATTTTTATTATTTTGTAGAATAACTGTTCAGGGAATATTATTTGACAATTTGATGATTTATTTATTTTATTTATTTATTTATTGAAAAACAGGTTACATAACATTACAGTTTACACCAATGCGTCTTGAACCGAACAATGTTTATTTTGACGGCGAAACGGCGTGGCCCCGTTGTTCCGACATCTCGGGTGTTGGATTTGGCAGGTTGCCCCGGAACCGACGAAACACGACACCTTTCGGCCAGAAATCAGCACACGTGATGGTGTCCTGGAGCGGATGATAAACCTTCTTGCAAGTATCATACTATTGATTAGGTTAGCTTACGTTAGGTTTGTTTTATAACAATGTCAAATAATTTACGGTTGCCAATTAAAATGCTTTCTACAAAATGTTTTTTTTTGGCAAAATGAAACATTCGACGAAAAATGATATTAAAACGATTTATTTATTTGTGCCTTTTTCTGGTGCGATTTTATTACCAGCAACCCGCTACAAAGGCACTCAACTCGTCTTCACTACTTTTTAGGGTTCCGGACCCAAAGGGTAAAAACGGGACCCTATTACTGAGACTTCGCTGTCCATCCGTCCGTCCGTCTGTCACGAGGCTGTATCTCAAGAACGGTGATAGCTAGGCAGTTGTAATTATCACAGATGATGTATTTCTATTGCCGCTATAACAACAAATACTAAAAATAAAATAAAATAAATATTTAATGGGGGCTCCCATACAACAAACTTGTTATAGATTATGGTACGGAACCCTTCATGCGCGAGTCGGACTCGAACTTGCCCAATTTTTTACTAAGTGGCTCGGCGAATTGGGATCGCAACTGATGTTAAAATGCTACATCATACTATAGTTATATGAAAAATTCGTTCGAATTGAGAACCTCCTCCTTTTTTGAAGTCGGTTAATAAAACTAGCTCAATATGTCACGAAACAAAAATAATAGGTATATATAATTTGAAATACATAGTGACTTCGAAGGTACGCAAATTTTATGATACTTTTTTTTAATAAAAATAGGTTAACACGCTGAACCGGTACTCCAGAGGTACCGGGTTCAATTCCCGGTTTCTCTCGCCAGGCCTAAAAAAAACTGTGGTAGTTAAAAATAATAAGACAATCAGGAATCAGTGACACACTTGCCGCGGCGGTGTACGGGCAGCAGTCCCTGATGAAGAGCTCCATACGAGTTCGAAACATGTCGGGCCGTTCCTGACAATATTTTCAAGTGAGTGTAAACCGCTTAATACAATTATGTCTCACAAAAGTTTTGATAAAACATAATTTTTAATAATATTATTTAGTTTTAAAAAGATTATGAGTAAATAATGAGACATTACATGTTTCATAAATGTATTTATTAACACCTGTGAAAATTATGAAATGTAATGTTTCATAATTGTTTAATGTGGCAACAACTCCATTTTTCTTTGCATCAGTGGTTATACACATGTCACAAAACCGCTCAAGATGTTATTGCCTTAAAAGAAAACTTACACAAGATCCTCAGAACACCCGAAATCAGTCTCAAATCATTCGAAATCCAGTTACAGTTGAAAAATCCGATTTGCCGCCCAAATGTATGGACTGGATTTAAATTAGTGGGATCCTCGCTGAAATATTGAATTTGGATCGAGCCCGTCACCGCCCAGATTGGCTTAAGGCTTCTCTAACAAGAGGCTTTTAACCGTAGACTAAAGAGTTAGATTCAGAGCAGATAATGTAATTTCAAATTGACGCTGGTTGTAGATGGAGATTTTTTTTATCTGTGGCGGCGTTGGGTAAGTAATGGATTTTACGAATGCGTCTGATTAGAGTACTAAGGTGTTATATTTGGATCATAATTTTACTTAAATGGTATTTTCGTAACTGTTCATTTGTACAAGCGGTGATTGTTCGGACCGTTTTAACCGTCTCATTACCGTAGCCGCAATATTGGCCAACTTATAAAAGTAGTAAGTAAATTTATTTTATTAAGAATTTAAAAAATATGTCTTCTACAAGAGGCGCCTCAGATTATATTATGAGGTTCGTGGAAATATAGTGGTCATAGTAATGCGGTGGTTAGAACGCTCGAAAATTACATGAATAACATAAAAAATAACAAAATATGATGTGAATAAATAAATGTTAAACAAACACCTGTATTCAATACGGTCGGTACTATCAATGTTCTGAGTAACATAAACCTATGTATAAAAACGTTCATATACCTATGACGAAATAGAATATAAAAATCATATTTGTAATGGATACCATATATTAATTTGCTAATGTACAAAGCTATCAGCATCACTTTTTTAGCTACATTAACAATGTAATTATTCTGTGTACCGACGATACTGTAGACGGATATATACGTCTATCAAATTACAAAGGGTCCGGGCATCCCCGGCCGGTAATTGGATTAATCCTTTTTAAAATCACAAATCAAACGACATTGATCTTTTCTACGAACCTTTGTCAAAGGAAATTTGGAAGTGATCGCAAAAAAGACAAATTGTAGGTATTATTCACGCATAATAGCTATTGTAAAGTACTAATCAGTTTAAATGTTTTTTTGTCGGCTTCGCATAACTTTTGGTACATGCGTACCATAATCTGTAGATTAATCTCATAGATCATAAACTTTTGATATGAAGATATCAAAGCTCAAAGAAAAATTTAAATGAGTTACCTGGGAACGAGACCAGGAATTGAACCCGGTACCTCTGGATTGCCGGTCCAGTGCGTTAACCACTTCGCTACCCGAACTCCAACCAACCTTTCGAAATTTTCCTTATGCTTCGTGTTTCGATCTTTGCGTTGTTTATTTGAAAGATTTTTACACCTTAGCGACCTCTATGTGAAAACGTTAATATTCACATCTTACCGCTCTACTTTACAACAGTGAACGAGCCAGCGAGAGAGAGCGCTGTTATTTTCTTTATAAATGTATGAAACATGTAATGTCTAATTTTTTTTTATGTGTTCTTGTTTTTAGGGTTCCGTACCCAAAGGGTAAAAACGGGACCCTATTACTGAGACTTCGCTGTCCGTCCGTCCGTCTGTCACCAGGCTGTATCTCAAGAACGGTGATAGCTAGACAGTTGAAATTTTCACAGATGATGTATTTCTATTGCCGCTATAACAACAAATACTAAAATGCAAATAAAATAAATATTTAAGGGGGGCTCCCATACAACAAACTTGTTATAGATTATGTATATATATATATATATATATAGGTACGGAACCCTTCATGCGCGAGTCGGACTCGCACTTGCCCAATTTTTTTTATGTGTTGTGTTTTTTATGTGTTGTAAATCTCATAGATTAAATTTAAGATTCGATAACCACACAACAACAACAAGTAACAAACGAGACACAAATTATAATACATAAAAAACGGGCTTACTCACGTCTTAGAGGTCGAATATTGCTCGACATGACAATCGAACACAATGTATGAATTGGCCGCCGCGGCAACTGATCGTAGCTACTGGTGATCAGAGATAAGCATTAATCGATCACTTTTTTAATCGATTAAAAATATTAATGGTCAAAATTAATCGCGATTAATTTAATCAATATGAAATTAATCGATAGAGTCGTCGATTACCGATTAATTAATCGTCATTTTAATCGATTGAATTTCACGATTCACTCTCGATTAGAAGTTGGAACACTCTCATTTGTGCATTTTACCAAAATACAATATGTCTTGTCATGTGTAAACTAGAAATAAACATTCTAGTGTGCTGTGTGAAATGAACTTGTTACAGTAATACAAGGTGATTTTTATAGTGCAGTATTCTAAGATCTACATGGTAGGGACTTAGACTTACAAAAAATATCTTATTTCTTCCTAATATTAATCCAGAGAAAACTAATCTAATTAATTAATCGATTAAAATATTAATGGTTAGATATTAACCTACGATTAACATAATCGGGATTAAAGTAATTGTAACTCGTACGATTAGATTTACTAATCGTCATTTTTAATCGTTAATCGCGATTAAGTAGGTTAATCTTAAACGTTACCTAATCGTTAATCGATTAACTTTTGCCTATCTCTGCTGGTGATGAATCGCGTACCGATTCGTAACATGTCGAGCCTACTCTACTTCTCCGACGTGAGTAAATCTGTTTTGTATCTATTTTATTATGTCTGAGACTCGCGGGAGTAAAATAAATAGAATAAATAAATAAATAATAAATATTATGGGACAATCATACAGAAATCGACCTAGTCCCAAACTAAGCAAAGCTTGTACTGTGGGTACTAGACGACGATATACATAATATAAAAACATTATATAAATAACATCCATGACCCAAAAACAAATAGTCGATTTCATTACACAAATATTTGCCCGGGAACCCGGGACCGCCGGCTCAGTAGGCAGGTGTCTGCAAACTGCGCCAACCGCGTCTTCAAGAGTGTTCTATGGAGACACAAATTCTACAAAACTCGCCCCACATTCACACTGAACCACCTATACACCAAAACTTCGATCGTGTCCATCAAAATAAAACATAACGCGTCCCTATTTGACTAGCCGATCGATCCCTCCCTGACCTGCTCGGAGATAATAAAAAAGTTGAATGATACTATGCCCACCCTATTGGAAAATAGGAGTGGATCTTTAGTTTCTGCTAGTAACAATGTCGTGTACAGATGCGGACGAAACGCCATTCGAATAAAAGTTTATTTGTCCTCTCAAGAGAGCTAGTCCGATGTTGGAAATTCGACCATTGTGTAGTTCCGTCCCACTCATCCAAATATAGTATTTTACAAGATCGAGAGGGACGGCACTATATGACCATCCAGTATCGAACATCGGAGTAACCTTTTAAATCTAATGCTGCTCTGAAGGACTTAACGGATGAACAAGTCTATTATGTTTTTGGATAGGCGTTTGTTGTAGACGTTAGGTTTTATAGAAGGTCTGGTCTTATAGTCATGTAATGGGGATTAAATTTTACCTGAATCTTCTCTAAATCGATCGTTTCAAGCTGCTTCGAACCTTTCTTTATGCTAATTAAAATTATAAACAGCAGCGACATGATAGTTACCTGCGGGAGGCCATTAGATATACGAAGAGCCTTCTTTTTGGGAGAAAATATAGGCTGATAATGTTGGAGTATCATAGCAATCGACATTTTATTGGCTAATGATAATGAATTTCTTGTTTCATCTCAGGATTTAGAAAGGAAGGACCTTATTACTTTACTTATTTTCCGGTCGATTCAAAAACTATATCTACGTCAATAGATATATATTTATTTATACATGGAGAACCAATAGCTTATCTTATGCTAATATAGTGACATAACTAGCAATAAAGAACCAATTATATTTATTAAGTTAAATAACACGCACAGTTTTACATTGGCACAGGCAATATTAACAACAATACAGAAACTGTTACTAAAAACAGATATGCATTATTCGCTGGGTGCGCGATGACAGCGTCAACTAGCGGTTACAATTACGGCGGGCTTTTTAATGTCAAATGGTTGACTGTCTTTACGAAGAGTAAGTAAACAAACAAATAATTTCAATGAAATATCGTAATTTTCTTTCATTTTATTCGATTATGTTAAATCTATAGTGTCGATAAAACGTTGACCTTCTTTATTTCCCGTCTAAAATGGCAAAATCAATAACTTTCAGACGTAATTCACACGGACCTTTTCATGGCTGTCTTCACGAGAAGTAAGTTACAAAATAAACAAATTTACCCAAATAACGCATTTCATGCATAATGCAACCGATCATTTATGACTGTATTTTCGTAATAATACAGATTATTTTGTTTTTTCAGTTAAACATGGCCAAATTAATTATTATAACTGGATTTCTGCTCAATCAAACACAACATCGCTTTCAAACCCCAAACTACAATAAAATGGGAAACCATTAGTTTTTGCTCAACATGTCCAAAATGTAAAAGAAAATAATAGCATAAACATGCTACTCCCTACAACATACAATATATAATATGAAAAATGTTGTTCTATAGGTTATACTAACTTTTTCCTCTGGATAGCGATTATCCATTTAATTCGTTGTTCTCGTTTCCAACTTGCTTGTGGAAATTTATTTATTTATGATACTGTTTTTGCCATTGTTTTTGCAATTAACTACGCTGCAGGTTTCGTGCCGCATATTTTTTTTTTTTTAGATGCCTTAATTTCGCTAGTAAAAAGTGACAGTTGGCCTGACGAAAGTTCCTTTTTTGGCCACGGCGCGCGCTGCGATCGATTCGAGGTTCCCCCACCACCTACTTTGCACCCAGCGAATAAAAGCTACTGCTACGCACAATCCAAACCGACATCTAAAGAGTAACCCAAACAAATTGAATAAAACGAACACACATCCTACCGAAAAACCAGCACTTTAAACGTCCCAATAAAACGAATTAGCCGAACGCTTTCACGCACGACAATACCGCCGAGGGTCCGCGAAGTAATCCGAACGCGCCCGATCTCCCGCGAGCATTCCCTCTCCGCGCATACCCCACGAATTGCGACCGACGAAACGTAATGCGGCCCGCGCCATAGGATTATGTATTTTGTACAAAATCTCCTACCGATGTTCCGCTGTAATTGTGGATTACTCGTGCTCATGTTTCCGTTTGTTGCGCTCGGGAAAACTTTTTAATCCGCTCTTTTTTTGAGTGGTGCTCGCGATTCATTGCGTTTGTGATTGGTTAGTTTTATGCTTTTAAAATAGTCGGCGTTTTGTTTCAGTTTCATCGGAATCTGTTCGAGTGTCATTGTTATAATGGAAGTATTATCATTTATCGGATATCGCAATAAAAAAAAACACTAATTTGAATTTCAATTTTTATCACAGGTTGCAAGGCACTAGGACGGGGTCATACGTTTAATTACTATATAAAAAATATTGAGAGTAAATCTTACACAAATAGAGCTAGTCCCAAACTACGCAAAGCACGTACTATGGATACCAGGCAATGATATTCATAATTTATAAAAACATTATATAGATAACATCCATGACCCAGGAAATTCGTGTTCATCACACACATATTTACCCTGGCCGGGATTCGAACCCAAAACCGCCTGTGCAATACAATCTGCGCCAATGGCGTCGTATCTGTCATAATAATATGCCATAGTAATTAAACATGGTGACCTAGTGTCATATACATTATGCTAGATAACACACTGCGCCAGGCAAATGATCGTGAAAACCCCAAAACGTGACACCAAAATCATTATTACATTATACGTAAGCATTATAGGAAGCGTCATAGAATCGCATACGTGTGTCTACGGCGTAGCATGTAGCACGTAGCACATTTTGCGTAGCACGTTTAAACTTACACGTAGCATGCGCTTGCGCTTACGAAAAGACGTCCTACAGCAAACAACGACTAAGGCTAAAATTTTAGTTCATTTTATTACTTAAAATTCTGAAGGCTCACAACGCCAAGTCTACACAAAATAAGTCGTGATTAAAAAATATATTCGTTCGAAATATTTTTGTTAATGAAAAATTTTAGAAAGGTAACTTGTCATCTATAATCAAACTTCCAGTGAGAAAATCAAATATAAAGGCTACTTATTATTAACCTTTATATGTCTGCCGAATACGTAATATTTTATACAATAATAAAGATATACGTACATCGCAATATTTCCCTTTTAGTTATGTTTGTCACCAAACTTAATTGAAACAACAAGACAGTACATTACTACCCCGTCTTATGAAATATAAAATAAAGTGAACGAAATCGCGACATTCAGTAATTCAAGTTCACACTGGCACGCCGTCCGGCGCACTTTTCCGGGGCGCCGTAACACAAGGCGGGATGTCTGTCCGGCCCACGTACACTTAAGACCTTTCAGCTCGGATGTGCAGTTTTATCGCCGCGTAATTGAATTTCCGTACTCAGCAACAAACAGGAAGTTTTCCCCGGCTTTGCACTGAATATTGCATCCCACCGTGATGGAGTTATTATTTTCAATACAACGATTAACCTCTCCTGGTTACTTCCACTGATTGAACGCCGAATTGGAAAATTCCGGCATCAGATTTGTGTAATAGTGAAATGTCTGGGTAACACGCAAATTGACAGGGTTTATTCGCTAGTTCTTTTGTAATACGTCACTCTTTATCTGTTCAAAAATGCTGATTATAATAGACATTATTCTCTATGATCAAACACGTTTCTTAACATATACTTAAAATAAGGCCATTGCGATTTATTGGTGTATTTGAAACCTTTTCGTACAGTTTGAATTTTTCATTGATAATTTTTGTTTCAAAAACTACTCGAAATTGACAAAATTCACGCAGAAAACTGTTAATTTTTAGGGTTCCGTACCCAAAGGGTAAAATCCGGACCCTATTACTGAGACTTCGCTGTCCGTCCATCCGTCCTTCCGTCCGTCTGTCACCAGGCTCTATCTCAAGAACGGTGATAGCTAGACAGTTGAAATTTTCACAGGTGATGTATTTCTATTGCCGCTATAACAACAAATACTAAATGTTTACAAATGAAGCGAAAATTGAAAAATTTAATGATTCGGACAGGATTCGAACCTGCGTTTCCAACGGCTTTCCGGGCCAACACGGGCGTCCTCCCAATTGGACCACCGAATCAGATGTCAGAGCCATTGAATTTTTCAACCAGTTGCTTCGACATGCCCTAGGGTGGCATCGTAGCGCCATCTACCGTAAAGATTTAGACTTTATCGTCGGCACCATCGTCTCAAATTTGTTGTTTTGTTGCAGGTTCGAATCCTGTCCGAATCATAATTTTTTTCAATTTTCGCTTCATTTGTAAACATTTAGTTTACGTTAGCAGACGTTACTGCTTTAAGAAAAATAACAAATACTAAAAATAAAATAAAATAAATATTTAAGGGGGGCTCCCATACAACAAACTTGTTATAGATTATGGTACGGAACCCTTCATGCGCGAGTTGGACTCGCACTTGCCCAATTTTATTTTATTTAACTTATTTTCGATGCAATGAAAGCATGAAATAGTTTTGTTGCTTTCTAGAATTCAGGGAAAAGTATTATAAAACTTCAAAAAGTTGAAATTTTCCCTTGTTCCACGTATTCGAACTTTTTTGTCCAACTAGTTTGACTACGAGGAATTATGTTTCTTCGTAGTCAAACTTCATTGACATTGCACCTTTTTTAGCACGCTGTCTGTATGCAGTGCATATATGTACAGTCATAGATAAATTAATAATATTTATAATAAGTTAATGTCAAATGCCTTCGGCGACGTTTGTGAAATTGATTTCCTTGTTATAATATAAAAAATGTATATACTAAAAGGAATAAGGCTTCTTAACGGTTTCCCTTTCGGCGATCGTACTCCACCTACATCCACCCCGTGCCGATTGCCGACAAAGCCTCTTTAAATAGTTTTTGAAAGCTTTGCTCGCGAGGCTGCGCGCGTCGCCCCCGCCCCGGAGGCTTCCGCTCGTATTTACACAGCGAACCTTCAAAGTTCCAAGTTGTTTGGTACTTTCTGTAAAGCCAGCGCTGCCGGCCCACCTACCCTTGTTCGCTCCTCGAGGGAACCTCCACGTCTATTTGTGAAAAACAGCAAATAACCGGGCTTTGCAAGTGATAGGCGAACTCGAGAGCGTCCTGTCACTCGACAATACGCTCCGATTCATTTCCGGCGGAGCCCACTTTGCGAAAACTTCTCTTAAAAACCTATTTGTTTGAGGCGCCGTGTGTTCGGTGTATCAATATAATTACTCGGCAATGTAATTAAGTGGATATAGACATGACAAAGCGACGTCACGTCAAAGGGACCCTTTGACTATTCACGTGTTTCCTGCCGAACGAGAGACACAATAATCTGTCGACGTCTGACTGCATTTAACTGGGCGGACCTATCAAAAAGTTCGTGTCCTCGCATTATTTGGACTTTGACCAATGTCGCGTATAGACCCGACCCTCCCACTCCCCCCCTCCTCTCGTGCAGAGAACTCTGGCAGAATTAATCAATTTCACTCATAACTATACTCCGGCTCGTATTAACTTTTCCAGTAGCGCCGAACAAAGGTACTAGTGTTGCTAGATGATATTTATGAAAATCTGTAGGGTGAGACAAAAGTTTGTAAAATTCCGTAGATCGTCGCTTGAAAAATCCGTAGTTCTACAGATTTTTTTCCAATGCTTCATTTGACTATACTGAAGCTTAATTAGTATTTTATGCAATCGTTGCACAATGAAGGTTCTTAAAGTCGAGTATCGCGTTTAGATCACGAGTGGCCTAAGTAAGGTACGAGATTTTAAGACCTAATTGTGTAACTATTGACAATACTTTTTATACGAGCAAAGCACAGAAAAACATTTATTACTATGAATTTTTATATTTGATGTAACCTTTTTCGTTCAACTAAAACTGACCTATAAAAAACATGATCACGATGGTCATGGCGGGTGCCTCGTGATTGGTTAAATTTTTTGACAAGTAATTTCAACCAATCAGTGAACAGCAGCGTGCTTTTTAATCGACAGATTAAAGTACGCGAGTATAAAAAATGTTATTAAAAGTTAGTAACTTTTGCAAAAATGTAGGTGGAAAAAGCGAGTGTTTCAGAAAGGATTACAATTCATTTTTCGCAGAAAAAATACATTCCCTATATTTAATGTATGTTTTGGTGATAAATAAAAGTAGTCTGAAATTCCGTAGGTTCACCTATAATTTCCGTAGAACTGGACAAAGCCTAAATTCCGTAGATCTACGGATTTTTCGGTAGCCCTGGGAACACTGAAAGGTACGTATAATCCAATATCTTTGGATTGCGTACTGAACTCGATAAGAGTAATCAGAGTTTGATTACACTCTGCTATGTTAATAAACACATAGAGTGATTAGTTTCTGATGAGGAAGTACGTTGTTAATTTTAATATGTTCGTGTTTCAATAAAGTCGAGCTATAATTACTTAGTGGCTTCCATATTCAATAGTAGTGGTCAATCTAATAGACATGTTGAATAATTTTTTTGAGGATGTCAATTGATTATATTTTTTATTGTGATCAAAAAATGTCTATATGGGACTGACTACACTTAAACTGCTCTAAAAGTCAGACCGTCAAAGTTCAACATTCCTACGTAGCGCTAAAAACGCTCCATACAAAAGGCGTCCAGGCTAGTGACGTCACAGGCCGGTATAGGTACCAATAATTGTATGGAGAAGGGAAATTAAGAAATTTGCCATTTTCATCGTGAAAAAGTGCGTTTAAGTTCATGGTTGCTAACAATTATTGTTTTGTAAAATTATGAGGATTAAGAAAACATTTTAAAATGTCTTTTGGATTTAAAAAAATATCATAAAATTTGCGTACCTTTGAAGTCACATATTTCCAAAAAAGATTTATTTTTCTGGATTTTTTTCTTTGTTTCGTGATATATTTAGCAAATTTTATTCATATAACAACAGTACGCTGATAGAATTCAACATCAGTCAACATGTCTATTATTGAAGACTACGTAATTAGGTTGCTTGTGAGTTATTTGAGCCTTAGATTTTTTTTGTTATTTAGGGTGAAGCCAGACGAACGTAATTTGAGTCTCGTAATTTCGGTCGAAAAAAACACGTGCAATATTTTCGTCTGTTGACACCTAAAAACTCGTATCTTAGTACCAATCTACAAACTAGACACAAGGTTTTGAAGAGTAAGTAACAGAAGTTTTAGTGAGTTTTGGCTGTTAACAGGCTTTATACTGATTGTTCTCTTCGATTTGGATATAAGTCTGCTGTAAACAACAATCGTCATGAAACTAAATACAATCTCCGCAAAGTTACAAAGAAGATTAATTTTGTAGCAAGAACGTGTTAATAGAACCACCATCTTTAATAACCACCATCTTATTCAACTCAATTATAAAACTTCGAGTTACCAAGCCGGCAAACGCTTACTTCTCAGTTTATCTAGGCTAGGATCGACTAGATAACTAAATGTTATTAAACCATTGATACAAAGATCAAAGCTCAAAGAAAAAAATTAAATGCGTAACATGGGTGAGGCCGGGAATCGAACCAGATACCTCTGGATTACTGGTGCAGCGCGTTAACACTTGTTAAATGTTGACATTTTATGAATGAATGAGTAGGGATATAAGTATGAGTTAAAATGGCTAGTAAGGCAACGCTAACGCGCTGGACCGGCAATCCAGAGGTACCGGGTTCGATTCCTTGTCACTTCCAGCTGGTTACGCATTTAAATTTTTCTTTGAGCTTTGATCTTTGTATCATTGGTTTAATATAAAAATGTGGTATGTAAAAAAATAGACATTACATGTTTCATAAATATTTTTATAGAATTTTTTTATGTGGAAATACCACATTTTTTTTCTTATAAATGACACAAAGGTAAATAAAGAAAAAAAAATTGAATGCGATCCACTACAATCTAAGCAGGGCTTGAACCTGCGACCTCTGCGTTACCGGCGCAATTGCTCTCCCAACTGAGCTATTAGATCGCTACGTCAATCACACCAAATCTTTCATTCCATAATTCTTACGCTACTGGAGCGCCCTCTGCGTCATATGTGTTTGAAATGCTTATGCGCATTAGCCATACCCTAGGATGTGCGCTTTACACGCACGTTCCCCTGTCCCCATTGCTTTACAGCAAGTGTGAAGACTGCGAGAGAGATGGCGCTGTTCTAAATATTTTTATAGATGATTTATAAAATTAATAAAATTTTAGTTAGGCTGCCTATCCATTGAAACAGAGCTGTGGAAAATAGACCAATCAAGTTCCTCAGATTTAAATGCACGTTTGGGCTTCACAAAGACTCAGTCTGATTGGTTATTTTTCTCCGTTCCGCTTCAGTGGACCAGCGACAGCGTAAACGATTTGTATGGAGAACAGTACAGCGCCCCTAGCTACTTTGTAGAACTACAATTATCTATACAAATCATTTACGGAGTCACTAGCAAGTACGCTCACTGTAAACCCATGGTAAGGACCTTAGTCAATCGCCCAGCAGAGCTGTCTCGCCAGATGTTTTCTCTGCCAGTTAACGATTCCCTTTACTTGGAGTTGAGGCACTGTTATGTCTACATTCGAGTTGGCTGTGGCTACATTCAACGTTTGTAATGAAATGTATCCAAGATGTAGCAACTATGTTTACTTTAGGGTACCTATCTGAAACACTAATTTTTGTTTCCAATCTGTAATGTTTCCCCAAATTTCATTCGTCCGAAAGCCATTTTTTCCAATACAGTTAGTTATTCAGAATAATTATAAAACGAACCTAACCTAATGGGTTCTTTCGAACGATTTTTATAAAATCCTGAAAATATTACGGGTTGTAGGAAAAAAGTACCTACTCTCGGACAAATTTCAAATATTTGGCGAATAGGGAAACAATGTTTAAGAGTTGTTATAGGAGGCCTTACTTTAGCGATATGCTTAGAAGTAATCATTTCATCTCCTTATAATAAGTCTATTTTGATAGAAGTAAAATACAGCATACCGATTCATCTGACTAAAGTGCCAATGGTGCGAGTAAATTGTAATTTATCTATCAGTCACAGGTGTCCACTGCTGAGCATAGGCCTCTCCTCCTGTGCAGACCGCATCCATCGACTCCCCGTAACCCTCACAAGCGCATCCGTCCTACGCTGCTGTTTTCTGTATACGTGATTGACATGTTATTTAATGCACTCATACTGCGAAAATATTCGGAGAAGCAATAAATGTCCTTAAGGTATAAGACCGCAATATTGCTAAATTGGGGATAACGTTATGCTACGCCAAATCAGAGCCATGTTCTCTTTACACTACTCTACTTCTACTGCATATATGCATTAGGTACCTTAGCATCGCACGGGGACCTGACTTAATATTTTGACTTCGGTTAAATATTTGCTTAGATTAGATTCTAATGCATTTGTTTACGAACAAGTTAGTTATCTGGTTACTTTTATTTACGAAGAGTAAATCAATTAAATTTAAAATATGCTCCTTTTCAGATAGAAGCTAAAGATGTTGTTAGTGTTAGAGTGTTCCTATTTCTTCAATCATAAGTATTTTCGTCTCACTAAATATCTTTTTTGTTTTGGACTTACGTTTTAAACCTATGATTATTGTGTCACGTGATAAACGGGAACAGCACTTTAGGACTTTGTGGGCACTCCCAGAAGTCGTCGGCAACATCAAGCGACTGCTAGGCTTTCTTATAGTTGGGTTGGCAAGAGTAGTGCCATCAACCCCTCATACAAAACAGACGCATTGTAAGACGTCGACTTGCGGAAAATCAGCCAGTGCTAACCTATAATCTACTATCCGAAAAATCGCTATACATAATCAAGGGCTTCTGTTAGAGTTGGGTTGGCCAGAGTAGTGCCATCAACCCCTTAGACAAAACAAGCGCATTGTAAGACGTCGAAGTGCTGAAAACCAGCCAGTGCCAATCTATAACCTCCTATTAGAAACATCGCTATACAATATCAAGGAATTGCTAAGCTTTCTATTAAAGTTGGGTTGGCAAAAGTAGTGCCATCAACTCTGCACGCATAACAGACGCATTGTAAGGCTTCGACTTGCGGAAAACCAGCCAGTACTAATCTACTCTCAGAAACATCACTATACATTATCAAGGGACTGGTAGGCTTTCAGGTAACTTGGGTTGGCCAAAGTAGTGCCATCAACCCCTCCCGCAAAACAGATAAATCATAAGACTTCAACCTGCGGAAACCTATAACCTACTATCCGAAACATTGCTATACATATCAAGGGACTGCTAGGCTTTCTGTTAGAGTTTAGTTGGCAAGAGTAGTGCCATCAACACTTCGTGCAATACAGACGCATTGTAAGACGTCGCGTGAAAACCAGCCCGTGCTAACTTATCAGAAACATGGCTATATATAACATAACAAGCTTCCCTGTTTAATAGTAATAGGGCTACTGCGGCTTAGCAAGCCCAAGCCCCACGAAACATCCTTTCTGTTATCGCCTTATTTATTCGCCATCGCCGACCAGAGTTTTATCAGCTGCGAATTTTCACTCATAAATATTCGATTGGGCGCCGCGCCCCGGGCGCCGCCTCTTTGTAAAATTGTGATTCATAATTTGACCCCAACTAACTTAGCGATCTACTGAATTTGTGAAACACTAATAAACGAATGTAAATATAAGCACGGTTTCGTAAAGTTTTGAATTATCGATCGTTTCTTACTGGTACGTGTTTCAGTCGAAGGTAAAGGTAATGGGATCTGTTTTAAATTTATTTGTTTTTTTTTTGGATTTTGTAAACTTTATTCTGTACATAGAACAAGAAAAAATTATGGACATCTGTCCCGTAACGTCTTAGTATTACTACCAAAAAGTACTTACGACAAATCAGTATTTTAATATTCAATCAAACATATTTATTTTTACTAGGTATCCCAGTGTAAATTTTATGAGGCGACTGTTGTTTAAATAAAAACAAAGAGATATAATAAAAACAAGCCCATTACCAAATGTAACCCCCAATAACTTCCCAAACAATCGAATCTCAATTCGCAACATTTGTCCGCGCGCCGATACTATTAACGCGAACCAATTTAATTCGTCGTAAACAAAAACAATTGGAACGCAATTACACCCCATACGGGAGCCATATAGAAAATGGGACCATTTGTTCTAAAACCGTGAATAACGCTCCGCAGCCCACCGTTCTCTAATAAGAAACAACAATAAATATCTTCGTAGCTGTCACGAGCTATAACTCTCCTGTCATTTACTTCCAAGTCAATAAAAGTCGGTTGAGTCGTAAAATTTGTTCGCCGGAATGTCTTTGCGATGCATGAACCTACTGAGTTTCTCGACGGTGTTTAGCTGTCAAAGTTTGAGCTGGCGCTGCAAGGGGCGCGCTTTGAGCGAAATATTGGACAAGTTTTATATAAAACATGCTTACTATTTGAGGATTAGGTATAACGAAAAAGTATCAATGAAATAAATAACAAATTAACTAAACTAATTGTTTGGCTGAATGACCCAGAAAGGATCTTAGTCTCCGAAATGAGAGCATTCGGCGCAGTTTTCGGCTTAGCTTAAACAGATCCACTACGACCATGTCTCCCCAGCGATTCTTGAAATCAAAAAATTGTAAAATACCTATAATATTATTATAATCCACCTCAATTTTAGGCATCCTTGAATATTGGTCACATAACATTTCATTTATTTTATATCTTGTGACCCAAGCGAGCGAAGCGTCTTTGTTTCAGTTTAGCCTAAAATTCTTTCGCGTGTCCAGATGATTTGCGGCTATTTTCGGCCTGAGGTCGTATTTCTCAACCAATTCTCAAGCAGTTTTGTGAGAAGATTAAATTATGATTCAGTAAAAAAAAAAATGGCAGAAATTTGGAGGCATAAAATTAAAAAAAAAATACAAATTTTAGCCTTTTTCAAACTCGTGAGGTCTCCAGCTCACAGAGCTACTAGTTTGATGATTACTGTTGCACAGCACTAAACAACACGATAAAAAAACATACAGTGAAACGAAACAAATTAATAACCTATTTTGAAGTTGGTTAATAAACAGATTTTCAATAAAACGTTGTAAGTCTTCGCAGCATCTACCCGCGGTGTCTGCTGTCAAACTTTGAGCTAACGCTGCAACCGGCTTGCTTTGAGCGCGCTACGCTGGATGCTTTAATTTACAGCGATGACGGCAAAGGCTTGCTGGGAGACGGAAGTGTAATGTGAAGCGAATTTATTATAAGGTAGAACTTAAACTTGCCCGCAACTTCTTTTTGAAAAAACAAAAGCCGTGGCTTTATTTCAGGTTAATACGGTAAAAAATAAGTATATTAGTTTACCTATAGCACTACTAAAAGGGTGTTTGTCAGCCCAGGCCATATTGCGGATTTTAGTGGTACTAATTTACTTTACTGGCAATGACAATTGATCACTAACGTTGAAAGTCAGTGAATGTCACTGATGTAAACAAAGAGGAAACAGTACTAAATATTTTGCATATCAAGTAATTTTTGTATAATAAAGCCAAACAGTGATAAAGTATGTTCAAGAAGAACGAAGGTTTGATACAAACAATGTTTTGAATTTGGTTGAAGACAAATCCTAATGCAAATATATGACGTAAGCACATTATTGCCATATGAAAGCTGTTTGTAGCGCCACTATTCCTGGGCAGGACCAACTTGTTAGGCTATACTTGGCAGCAAATACGTTTGAACCCAATGCAGCTAGTATACGTATTGTATTTCTAATATTGTTAGCGCGTTTTAGGATAGAATTTTGTATACTAAATTAGACAATTACTTGTCCAGGCTGGATTCGACTCTCGGGTGTCAAATTTCTTAAGTCAATACTATCCGAGAGTAAGTGTTATTCTTAGAATAAAAGTTTGATCGAATCCAGCCTTAGTAAACAAACTTCTATCTTTTCTATATATTTTTTTATTAATAATTAAAGTGTAATAATAGGCCTTGTGATCTTATGACAGATGCTTTAAGCAAAATCGCAACAAGACTTGCGCTCCTGACTTAATACTCGTAGTCCTATTCGGGACTGAAAAAAAGTATATAATTAAAGTATAAACAGCAGTTCTCTGCAAAACTGTACAAACAGTTTTTCTGCAGGCTCTCTAATCTCTATAATAATTAAAACAAATATTTAGGTATTTGATTGCTAAACATTTAAGTGACACTTTATCTCCGAATAGACTGTACGGCATGAACCGCTGAGCACCTGTCACTCGCCCGCCATCTCTCGGCAAGCGGCTCGAAGCCTTTGACTCGTCCCGTTCTGCTGAACTATTCGTTAAGTACCTCAACTCCGTGACTGTCGCCTATTACTCGACAGACAATTTTGAGAGGCCACTTACCTACAAGTATAAAACAGCTGAAGCTATAACGGGTTAACGTGATACCGCTGTTGTTATGACTAGTGTCGACACTTAGAGGATTTTAATGCTTTGAAGTTTAAGTCGGAGTTTGAGCGCCGCTGGCGGTTTGTGAGAGTAAAGTGTACTTTTAAGTGACATCTTTGCTCATATTTTGAAAATGGAAGTTAGTTTTTTCTTTTACGTGCATTGTAAAGGTTTAGGGTTCGATTCCCGGAGTCTTACGCCAGGTTACGTATTTTTTTTGTTGTGTCAATGATTCAACATAATATATAGATTTGTGGTATTTTCACATTAATTCAAACTGCATAATTTGAAAAAGCCTCGTAACAAGAAAACAGCACAAATCACTAAAAAGTTGCAAAACCAGGCCTCGATTTTTTTTTATGTCGTCATATAGGTATGTGACATGTAAAATCAGACTGTTACCGTAGACATTACCTTTTTAATTATAATATTTTGAATGCTATTCAAAATGGAAAGAAATATTGCTAAAATATAAATTGCGGAAGCAATCAATGTGTGCACATATTATACAAAATGTCCTTACTACAAAATTTAACGAAATTACTTACATTGGTAATCCCCGTTGAACTACCGGACAAAACCCATCACTCCGACAATACTTTTATGACAGCCAGACGAACTAATGTCAAGTTCCTTACAATACAATTAAAGAATCTAGGTAAACCAACAGTCAACGAATTAACTTAACATTTAAACCGAAATCCGTTTACGGAATCAAGTAACAGTATTTATCATTTACCTCGTGGCTGCATTCAAGCCATGCGCCGCTTGCATTTGCTGAAATGAACTTTTCCGCGTTTTCTGAAATGGACTTTGACACTTCACGCCGCCATTTTGTTTTTATTTTAGCTCTCGCTGGCGCATGGACGCTCGATAAATTTCATAGTACTTAGCGAACGTCGGTGGCGGTGTTTCGGAGGTTTGAATGGAACTTGCAACAAAAAATATTATTAAATAAATAATAAATAAATATCAGACAACCTCGCACAAATCGATCTAGTCCCAAATTAAGTTCAAGTAGGTTTGTGTTATGGCCTATGGGTACTAGACGACGATATACATACTTAGATAAATATATAGTTATTATACTTAAATACATAGAACAACCATAACCCAAGCACTAATATTCGAGTTCATCACACAAATATTTGCCCTGGCCGGGATTCAAACCCGGGGCCACCGGCTTGATGGGCAGGTGCCTTACAAACTGTGCCGGATGAGTCGTCAAAAAAAATATTGTACCAATTGAATAAGATCTTCATAAAAATCATAATATTTGTCCCATATTAATCAATATGATTAGGACACTAAGAACTTCAGAAATGGGATTGAACGTGAGACGTGTCTATTGAACGTTAAAAACGGTCTATAGATAAATCACAATTGCGCGCATGAGTAATGTAATTTTTAAGATATTGCGTTTAAGTACATATACAGGGTGTCATTCATTTATATTTTTGTGGGAAGTAATTGATAAGTATATTTATATAAAAAGATATCATATTTTTGATATCACATTTTTCGAAGTAAGCTAGCAATAACCATGATGATAATTATATTTGTTTAGTTAATTTAACGTATATGAAACTGGTATATGTAGAAACATTATGAATTTCAACTTCATGCAAGTTCCCTATTGGGCAGAGACGCCTTGGAGGTCGATCTGTCTCGGGCAAATCCGTTTAAACTGTGTGAGCTGTTTGAATACCGTACCTATTTACGGTGACTTTGTCTATGTTTGGTCGCTTTATTGACAGAGCCTCTTTGCGAGGTACATTCGCTATTCATAGGGAACTTGGGAGTAAAGCTAACAAACAGATACTTGGGTAACGTAATTAATAAGATAGCTAGATTAAAAATTAAACGATTGGGACTATAGGAATAGGCTGATAAATCTTGAATAATTTATTAAATATAAGAAGGGTGTGACAAATAACGTTGTTTACGGGATATGATACAGGCGATTATAAGGTAGGTAAAGTTTGAACCGTTTATAGTTTAAATTGTGATACGTATTTTTTTTATCAAGTTTCTCTAAACGTTTTAATTCGCACTAAAAATTGTCATGAAAAATTAAATAATCTCTATACGTGTGTCACGTAGCTGCATCCTTATCGTCAGTGACTTATTAATAACTAGATTAGAGTGTGTCTTCACTGAAGCGAAGCGGAGAGGAGATGCGTGGAATAGACCAACCACCTGCGTTGAAGTCTGTATCTCAGCTCCGCTTAACTTTTGTGACGCACCCTTAGTCATCTTACGGTCCTTTGCGCCCTAAACATCTGTCATCTCGCAAACAATCCACACAAAATATCAATTCCAATACGCCACTCCACATTACAATAAACTGCCAGCAATAGGCTTTAAAAACGAAAGTGCCACGCTGCGGCCCAGGGCGCGGGCCCGATAAATGATTATTGCCACGAGAACGCCAATTCCCAAGCCTCTAACACCCTGGGCAACCTTTTGAGTAGGTGGAGTTGCGGAAAGGTTCGCCTGGATACGGCCTACTATTGTGGATAACTTTTTGGCTGGGTTTTTGTTTCCCATTTTCTTGGTTTCAATTGGACAATTATGTACCTACAATTACAAATATCCATAAAAAATAGTTAAGTACTTATCTGTAAATCATATTATAAATACTGATCCCAACACAAAATATCAGCAAAAGTTGAAGTACTTTTTTTTTATTATAGCCATATCATTGAGCCGCATAAATAGATACATTAAGGGAAAAGCACGTCAGGACTACAGCTTAATTTTTTATAATTAGTTATAGGTGATGCGTCTAGGAAATAGTCTATAAATCTCTTCCAGTTACCTTATCTCATTGGGGTCTCGATATCTATTCCGCCTACAGTCCTCAGCAATCGTCACACGACCCAACTTTATGTAAATACGGACAATAACGCATTTTACACCACCCTGTATATTGCACATATTCGCGACACTTATTACTTCGGGCCCGAACACATGTTATAAATATATTTTTTTATGTCCAATAGGCATGACGAAAAAATGTTATTGAGGATCTCAATCTCAAATATATTTCTTATTGGAATCAAAGTTCTATAGGAATAACTACAAATAGACTGCTCTAAATGTCAGAAATGATCGTCAACGTTCAACATTCCTACGCAGCGCTAACGGTCCATACAAATGGCTACCTAATCGTGAAGTCAGACTGACAGGTCTCAAGGAAGTAATATTTTCTTCGGCTTCCCCGACTGTCACACATTTAAATAAAACAATTTAAACGAATTATGGATTATATCGCGTATATATTAATTATTTGAGCCTACCTGACGTTTCAGTAGCTCTCCAGTTACCGTTGTCAAAGGTTGACTGAGAAAGACAAAAATTTCTGTGTCAAAGTTACATTTGTGCAAACTACCCATTTTATAAATATGAGTTAATTGTTTTATTTAAATTTGAAGTACGTACACGTTTTTTTTTGATAAAAAGTGCCGATTTGTCTCATATCCAATGGCACGAATTTTTGTTTTCAAAACTTTAATGATCCGAAAATATCTCCCGACCCGCCTCGGGGGCATTTTTAATGAAATCCAGCGCACTTTAATCACAGCCTGATCAAATTTCCTCCGCAAACGCGCCCCGGAAGCGGACGTTATTACACCCTGTTTACATGACCAGTTTCCATTCTTGACTTAGGAGCTACGAGGGTTAGAATTGAGAGAAGTGCTCATTTTAATATCGTTTTGCATTTGCGTATAAAAAAACTAAGCTTAGTTCCAATGGTTATGGAAGAGATCGCTGTTTAGTGATAAGACCGGCTTTTGTTAACCTCTATTATTTTTTTTACTGTATATCTCTCATGTTTTGTATCCCTGTGTATTTGAGGTGTGCGATAAAGTGGATTTGTATTGTGTTGTAAACCAGCCTTGTATCAAAAATAAATGCCGTATAGTACAAACATACCTAGGGCGGTTTGCCTTGGTCAGAAAGTGAGATTTTCACCCCAGAGCAGAAAACTTCACTTTCAGCCTTCTAAGCGTAAAATTAATTAAAAACTGAGTTTTATCATTTTTATTATATATTACGTATTTTATTTAACTAGATCTAAGAATACCTAGGAAAGCTTTAAAGTCGTCTGCGGAAAAAATACCGCATTTATTTATTTATTGCAGTCGGATATAGGGCATTTTATCTGAGAATATTCAGCCATTCCTGTACAAAAGTCTAATAAAAAATATATTATATTTAGGTACCTCCATATTTTTATTTTTAATTTTTTATTTCTCATATTTATTTTGAATTTAGTACTTACTGTTTATCATTTTTAATTTCTGTTGTATGTATTTCGGCCAAATGCAAAGTCCCCAAAGATCAAATTAATATATTTGTGAAGTGAGCAAAGTCATAAATTATATTCTTGAAAGATTTTGTAATTAAACTCTTTGTATTAAAACGGCTTCAGTAAAATAGTAAGTAAACTCCTTCAGCAGGTCAAAGTCTTGTGACCCATTTCCGTGGAATCTGTGGTCCATTCAGCACATAGGTGTTTTTGACAGGTCTCCTGAAATGTTAGCCACAACGCTTTCAATAGCACTTACGTGTATGGCGGCGAGACTGCTGCATAGCTACCTATATATAATATATATTCGTTTACTATCTGGGATGCATAAATGGAAACCATTTAGGTACAATACAATAAAACAGTGCTTTATTGCACACCAACAAGAAATAATACACTTGAAACCTTAATTTAACAATGATAGATAAATATAATGACAATATTAATAATTAAAGCAAAATTAGAATTAATTGTGAATTTGTGTTGTTGATAATTTGATTTTGTTAATAAAACCTTACTCTAAATAACAAGAGGTCCGCAGGCCGGCACGGCATGGCTAATGATAAACAATAGGCGGTCTTATCGCTAATGAGTGATCTCTTCTAAACAACCTTAGGGCAGAGGAAAAACTAAAAATAAACAAAAACGTCGGTGGCAAGGTAAACAAAAATAGGTACCTATAAATGTTTGTCAACTTGACTTGTAGAAAGCCTCACGGAAGTCAGACATTTGTGTTTATTTCTAATGAAATTGTAAATAAATTAGGCAACAAGGTGTGAGTTCAGTATTTTTCGGAAGTCTCAAATTGCTTATTTTAATAGTTTGCACAAAAATTTTTCTAACAATAACGGCCGAAATTGCACTTTTAATTAAATGTTTGTTTGAAATGTAACTAATGACCCTCTGAATTTAATTTACACAGCAAATTCATTATGTTATTACTTACATTAATAGTTATACTCATAGCTGCACGTGAAACTGCAATCAAATATCAAATTATGGACCACTGTTGTCTCGAATAAAGATTTTTTTAATTTTGAATTTTGAACTTGAAATAGGTATAAGAAGTTTCATAAACTTTTCTCCCCCCACATTTCAGCTCAATTTCATACCCACTATAAATCAAGTATTTCTCAAAGCGATAATCCGCAATGAGACGCCCGATCCCCACAAAAGAAATTGCACTGTTCTTTCTAAATTTCAGCTCGCGAACTAACAGAGAGTTATTTATCTTCGCCTTATAATAGAATTTAATTAAGTTAGGTGTGACATGGTTTACGCGCCCGGCATTCCCCAACCCGGATACACCCTGTATACTCGGGTTACATCGTTTTACGAGGATTCGTCTGTTTAACTATTAAAGTTAATGCCGGAGTTAGGGTTTAGCAATCTGGGTGTATGTGCTAGTCTAGATACTCCAGTATTGAGTGCTTGAATTATTTAGTTTACCCACATTGGGTTGCGTACTTAGAATAATGACGCCTAGAACGATAGTCTTCGTACAACAAATTTGCGAAGGAAGCCATTAAATATTATGCCTTTATAACTTTAATAGATTAAAACCATTCATACAAAATTCAAAGCTTTCAAAAAAATTAAAAAGGAAGAGACCGGGAATCGAACCCGGTACCTCTGGATTGCCGGTCCAGCGCGTTAACCACTTCGCTACCCTAACTCCAAGCAACCTGTCGAATTTCAAATAATGCAAAAATCGACACACAAAGCTTAAAGAAACATTCGACAGGTTGCTTGCATTTATAGATGATTTAATATTTTATATAGAAAACTCCAGCGAGTCTGAGTTACCTATATTAAAATACATGCGATACGGGTTTAACTCACATCATAGAAGTTGATTTTTTTATTTTAAATATCGGACAAGCTCGCACAAATCAATCTAATGCCACAGTAAGCTCTAGTATGCTTGTGTTATTTACACTAGACGATGATAAACATACTTATATAGATAAATATATACTGCATTTAAATAAAATACAAATAACATCCATGACCCAGGCACAAATATTCGAGTTCATCACACAAATATTTGCCCTAGCCGGGATTCGAACCCAGGACCGTCGGCTCAGAAGGCAGTTGCTTAACCACTGCCCAAACGGCGTCGTCAATCGCTCGACATGTTTCAAATCGGTTCGCGAATCGATCAATCAATCGCGAACCGATTTTAATATATTATATTATAATTGGAAGCCCTGTCACTACTAAGAAACTTATTTCGTCGAATGTTGAATTTCGCCGAAAAATCATTTAGCAGAATTTTTATTCCTTTGTAGTCATACATTTTTTATAATTGTTGCGAATGTCATCCTATTGATTAGGTTAGGTTAGGTTTGTTTTATAATCTCAAATAGTTTACGTTTGAAAGGAACAATGTTTTCTACAAAATGATTCGACGAAAAATAATTTTAAGAGTCAATATAGACCCCTATAATTATAATACTTGTATGTATTTTTGATGATTAGTAGAACTTGTCTATAGCCGATAACATGGGGAAATGCGTATGTAGCGAAAACTCGCTACGAGCACAGTGCCCACGGAGCAGGTTCCCGGTGTTGAAAGTGTTAATAAATTTCAACTTGTCAATTGAAATTCGTGATAGGACTGTGATACTTATAAGTAGTCAATCACAATGAATTTTTCGTCTTAACTGTTACATATGAAGGTATTTAGTGCCTGTGTATATCTTCCGTCTAAGTCCTTTCGTGAACAATAAGTAACTCGATTATTTTACCTACTTACTTACTTACTCCGATGGCTTAGTGACCCAAAGTGAGTCTCGGCCTCCGATAAGAGATTTCGTCACTCGACGATTTAGTGCTAAATTACCTACATCGGAAAATTCAAATATTGCAGAAGTAGTTCGAAATTAACTCATTACACAACGAGTAAGGTAATTTGGAATAGAAACTCATTCCCCACCTCACGTTTGAACGGCGAAAAACCCTCACTCATAAACCCTCAACTCAATTCGTCACTTCAACGCCTTTAAAAATCCAAAACACCCTAACGTATTTACGGCCGTAAATAGCTAAGTGTATTACGGATGCATGCAGTCCGCTCTGTTTCCGCGAGTTAAATGCAATTATCTGTAATACATGGGAATGACGGCTGTCTTCGTGCGTAGGGAGGCGGTTGTAACCGGATGGAACCGGTTTTCATTGCGGTTGTAGTTGGACGGAACCGGATTTCTATATTTCATCTCAAGTAGCGGTATTATTTACTGCCCGCAATTTGATCCCCATGGATCAAAAATTCATAACTCATTTTTCCTCTGGGTTATCGGGTTAAAAGTTCATTACTTATTCTGTGACCAACTGTGGCGCAACTGTCTATGTACGAAAATTACTGAATACCATTCCTTTTGGTGTTATAAAAACAAAAACACATTTTGGGGAAAAAAAATCATTACATTCTGTCTACTGTTGTAAATAGCGAAGTGTATTACAGATGCATGCAGTCCGCTCTATTTTCACGAGTTAATTGCAATAATTTATAATACATGGGAATGACGGCTGTCGTCGAGCATAGCAAAGCGGTTATAACCGGATGAAACCAGTTGCGGTTGTAGTTGACGGAACTGGATTTTGGTCGGTTGTAAAATAGCAAAGTGAATTAGCGAATTCTTCTTTTGTTATTGGTATTCAGATGTAGTTAATAATCATACAAACTATCTAAAAATTTGTAAGCCAAGTTAAAACTTACCAAGTTTTTTTTTTTATGAAAAACCGACGGAAATTGTAATCCCAGCTCTATCCGCGCGGCTGCCGAGTGGTACTCGCTTCTAACTCAATGGGCCCGCGGAAATGACGCCTATTTCATACCGAATAAGGACGTACCGTTCCACTAATACGCTTTGCGGTGTTGCCAGATGACATTTATGAAATTCTGTAGAATTCCGTTGGTCGTTGCTTAAAAAATCCGTAGTTTCTACAATTTTTTTTCCAATGCTTCATTTGATACTGAAGCTTAAAATGTTATTAAAAGTAAGTAGCTTTTGCAAAATCATAGGTGATAAAAGCGGGTGTTTTAGAAAGGATTTCAATTAATGTTTCGCAGAAAAACTACATTCCGTTCCGTTGTCATGTTTTGGTGATAAATGAAAGTAGTCTGAGATTCCGTAGGTTCGCTAATAATTTCCGTAGCACAAAGCCTAAATTCCGTAGATCTACGGATTTTTCCGTAGCTCTGGCAACACTGCTCTGCTGTACGGTATTAGAGGAATTTGATAATTATGTTAACTCGCGGCTCTATTCAAATGTTGTGTGTCAATCGTCGGGCGTGTAAGCGGGGGTGTTGTGCCATGCTCCGGTAAAAGGACGTATCGTACTATGACATCCGTATAAATATACGACCTTTTACCCTGACACGGCAGTGTTGTGTCTTTATTGCTGCGCTGCGCTTCGAGTCTGAATAGTTTTGAGATGAATTAATTTCTACGCAAACACCGAAATCCGTGATCAGTCTTCGTTAGCTTTGAGGTTAATTAATATAATCTAAGCGGCGTTTTAAATATAATAATATACCATTGATAAAAAGATCAAGGCACAAAGAAAAAAATTCAATGCGTAACCTGGCGTAGGAGACCAGGAATCGAACCCGGTACCTCTGGAATACCGGTCCAACGTATTAACTTTTTCACCACCCAAACGCCACATAACCTTTCGATTTTTTCCTGTGTTGATCTTTGCATTGTTTATTTGAAAGGCTTTACGCCTTAGTAACCTCTATGTGAATATATTAATATTCACATTTTACCGCACTACTTTACAGCAGTGAACGAGCAAGCGAGAGAGGGCGCTGTTATTTATAAATAAAAAAATTGTGTCCGTATTTTTAATGTGGGTACAGCACAACTTTTTATATTGTGCCATTGAAACAAAAACCAAAAAAAAAAATTAAATGCGTAACCTGGCGGAAGAGACCATCAATACACTATAAAAAATTGTGGTGTATCCACATTAATGAGACATTACATGTTTCATAAATTAATATTATCCTAATGTTACTAAGTTTACAAACTAGTCTGTTTTCGCGCGGTCTTACATTTTAATTTAATTCGGTGACCGACTTCGGACTATAAAAGCAAGCTAACTTACAGGTAACATAAAGCGAAACCGTCTGTAAGTCAACAAACTTGCAACAACACGAATGTGCAATTCCGCTGCCCTTCTGTTCCCCGCTTGGCCTTTATCTTCACCCAAGCTATCTAAGCATAAGTACCTCTTGTCCATTTGCCAGCGAGAAACAAAGAAACTCGGAATGTTCCAGATTTTATCCGCTGAACTCCCGATATTACTGTCTGGCAGTCAGTGTTAAATGTTTGTGACGGAGGTACATAAACGACATAAAGGGATGCTAGTGCCTGCCCGGAATGAAGGCAGCTGCAAATAAACTGCGCTTGGCAACTTTCGCCTAAGACTTCAACAAACCGTTCTGAAGATCCGATTCGATAGTTCTCGGGGATTCTTAGTTTTAAAATGGCCAGTGTCTTTGTTATCTGTTTGAGGGTTCAATTACGCGGCGCTGGCAAAATATCAGTATAATAAAATTCCTTCGTTTGTTTTCTCATTCGTGACTGGTGCTTCGATTTCAACCGCTCCAGCGGTTTTCAGACGATTTAGTTTATGTATGATGCGATGCTCAAGAAAACATTTCTGTGGAGCTTCAAAATCCTTGAAATCTACAAGAGATTTCCCTGTTATGTGACATTTTGAAAGCCCTTGAAATAGATGTCATACCTGACTATTCCGGTAAGGAATTAGAGGAAATATAGAATTTGATGGATTTCGACAGAATCGAGATTGGGAATGCTTTTATCGTTCAAGTATTTGAATTTCCTACGGGCTTGCGTTCTTCGAGTTGGCTATAAAATTCCTTTTAAGCCAGCGAGCAAAATTGCTGGTAAGTGAGTACTGCCCCTTGGCCCGCTCGCCGCGCATGCCTACCCGTATTATATGCAGTTTATTTATCGTTCTAGAGGTATCCCTGAGAGCCGAAGTAGAACTATTATTTTCTGTCAACTGGTTGTGACGATAATATATGCTACCAGTTCAATATTAAAGCCTGACCAGAAATATATGAGGATTGTCAAGGGTATTTATAAGATTTATATGGCAACAATTTTGCAACCAATGGCAACCGCACTATAATGACATTGTTTAAATACCTGTCATGTCCCTATGGTAACCTCGTAATTTCAATGCACCCTTTTCCTGACTTTTTTTCGTGTAGTAAACACGTGTACACTTTATTTATAATATTACGTTCACGACTGTGAATGGTTTTCGGTATTTTCTTTGAATATTTTTAATTATTTGTCTTTTCAACAAACCACCACAAATGAAATTGACATTGTTGACAAGCCATCATAAAATCATTGCCAGTGTAAGAAATTAGTTCAGTGAAATTTCGCAATATGGCGCATCCTTATATATTTCTGGTCAGGCTTTATATGACCTAAGTACTTTCGTTTCATATACTGTGGTAACTAAACGTAGACGGTTGGTAGCCTGCTCTCTCTCGCTGGGTGACGGTGTCTGTGCATTATCATCTACTCTTTAAATAAATAAATAATGGGGCATATTTTGTATTAATTAATATATCAACCACGGAGCCATCATCAGCAGTTACTACATATACCACTAATAACCATAATACTTATCTTTTGTTGACTAGTTGCTTTATAATCTCAGCTTTTTAAATTGACACGTGCCATTATTACATATTTTGTTCCATTGTTACCGCCTAATGTCGTTTTTAAGTGGAATAGGGCCTTAGTACATGTCATGGACTATACAAGGATGGGTACCGTAATCGTAATGGCTAACCGGTTTCGGTTTACTATATCCCCTTGTTATTTTATTCCTGCATTATATTATTCTCACACAAATAGTACTATTATGTTGAGAACGGAAAATATTTTAAAATCTTAAATATGCTTGAATACCGTTACTTATTGAAAAATATTTTATTCTTGTATTATTTGGGAGTGCCATGCCACTAACATAGCAATTTTATTTCAAACATAGTTTCAACCATTTTGACACCAAAATTATTCATCTCAGGCCTATAAAATACGTTTTTGTGTTGCTAAATATGTATAATTACGTTATATAGTGTTTTTAAAAACTTAGAACCAAAGTAACTAGTTAGCTACTGCTATTAGGTATTTATTATTATTTTGGTTCCAACTTTTCAATCTTAATACAAGTTGCCGTGTCTTTCACACTTTTAAATAAAACTATTTAAACGGATTATATCGCGTAGGTATATGAATTATTTGAGCTTGGCGTTATATTTATTCATTATTTTTAAAAGTTTGCAAAAATGTGTTTTCTCCGTCCACCTTTTATAGCGGTTACCTAAACATCAGGAAGGCTCAAATAATAACGCGATATAAATAATCCGTGTAAATCGTTATAATTATTTAACCAAATTTCGTTGATAACTTTTTTTGCTTCAAGAAAATTTCAGACTACGTAACACTGTTATTTGCGGTATGTAAGATTTTTATTTATTTGGAGCACATTCGTAACCCTTTGACATCGGGTTGAGTGATCGCTGCCGGTAGACCCATTCGTCTGAGTTAGTTTCGAGAATCCAGAATTCGGCCTAACGCACTCCTATATTGATGTATCACTTTTATGAAAATGCGACACATTCACTTTAATGTGGTATCCGTATTTCTTTTTAATACGAATGACACATGATGCTTTTAGAATCATCAGTCATTCAAACACAAATATGATAAAGTACGATATCACAGAAAATATTATTCACAGAAATGAAAATGATTTAAAAAAAAAATTAAGGCAGCTTTTTCTCTTTTTGAGCTTACTTTAATTTCTATTTTAATCATTCATAAACACCATATACATACTTATTTGTTATCTCTTTTTTTCAGGTAAGTCAAACCTCTTTATAAAGCGGCATCAAATATCAAAAGTGAAATAGTACTCAACCACGTAAGTAGGTATGTACACTTTTCGTAATTATTACTAAATTATCAATCAAAAAAAGGAATATATTAAGTGGATGTTGGGTCACTTAAGTAAATATAGGTTACAGTGATAGCTAAAATCTTAGATACCTAAATAAAAGAAAGTAAGACAAGACTTTTCTGGCTTAGGTTAAGGTACACAAACAAACAAAAATGCTCAATCAGCTAAAGAATGCAGCTATTTATTCAGCTATGGATCATTCTAAAGGATTTTTCATATTTTTACCTCGTTCTTATCTAGCTCGGATGTCAGCTCCTTTAAACTTACAGATGTTCACTTCCTTAATAACTCCTTCGAAAAATTAAAATTTAATTTTTGTTTTTTAAACTCCTGCTAAAGCTATGGTGGCGGTGCATTTTTGCTGTCCAAAATCATATTTTGTTAATTATAGGAAACTGTTCATTTTGAATTCGGCTTTAATTCATTCCACCGAATTGCGTCAATGTTTGGAATTTTGTAAATGTAATCCATCAGCTTCCCTGTCAATGCCACGGCAAAAGTCAATTAAAAGCATAATTGAGTGTTTGGACCGCGTTTGGCGCAAAAGGGGACCAATCTAGATAGGTTTAATGTCCTAGGTTTAATTAATACCGAATACATTATAATGATGACATCGGAATCAGATTTTACGTTATAATGATAGTTTGTAGTTTAAAATATCAAATAAATATGAAACCAGATATCTGCGTGTGACGTGCGATTTAAATTTAAAGGAAGCCGATTTCCGAATCGTGGTACAACGTGCACTCGTGAATCTAGTCTGCTTCGGCTTTAGTGAAATAAAATACATGTTTTACAAATTACGTAAGTACCTAGCAAAAAAAAATGTGTCTAGTTTCATAGGGATCACCTCTAGTGGAATAAAAATTCTTGTCATTTTGATTGTCATAACTCATTTCGCATGATGGCTTTCCTCATACATGTTATTTGTCATAAATGATTCTTCGCATAACATTTAATATGCCATAATTGTTGTTTGGCAGCTTTTGATACGCATAATTTAGTATGGCACAAAATTTCAAGTCATATTATTGAATGTCATAATAATTGATAGTATGAAAAAGGGCAACGCATAAATTATGGTGTTCATCATTAATGGCAATAGACATCATATCGTATTAAGTTATTTTACGTGTATCAATCATAATATCTTATAACATTTGAAATAATGACACAAAACTTACATGAGGTGTAGGTTAAATTAGGTTAAATAGAACTGTGAACCTACAAATACGAACATTGGCCAGAAAAGTAGGTTAGGTTAGGTTTGAAAGAACTGCGATCCCCTCAGACACGAACTGCTGCCAGAAAAGCAGGATGACGTTGAAATAAAAAAATATGGAGCTTGATATTTATGCTGTTCAGTATTATGCGCCAATGCACGATATGCATAAAAACATTATGACGATTAATGATTATGACAGGTTGATATGCCCCAAAATTATATGACATTCCTTACTTATGCGTAAAAACATTATGGTTCATGCGGATCAATTAGTGCCTACACACCTTATGCGCAAGAACTATTATGACAAAAGTGGTTATGCACACCGACATTAGTGCTTTAAAATGTATGCAACCCAATGTGGAACCAGTTTCATAACGTAGTTTATTTAAATTATCAGCAATTACTGGATCACTAGGTTATGATAAAATCAAAACAATGCTGGAATATATAAAAGAAATACACCCGATACTAGTTAAAAAAGTACTCATGCTTCTTATGGATGCTGACTTTGCAGGCTGTTGTATAAACAACTTAGCCAAACATGTCGTCAATATACACACATGCAAATTAAACTGAGATGCGCTCATCAACCAGACAAAACCAGACATGGACTAAACCGAGCTAAGTACGGAATCCACACTAAGCATTGTCTTACCCCGGCAGCGTCTTCGTCTTGGCGCGTTTTGTCCCGTCGGAGCTCCGCCATCAATTGCAACAGACTGCTTTGTCTGACGAATAAAGGCTCGGGTCCATTTTCAAATGTCACTTTTTTTCGATGCCGCGCTTAATGCTGTAGGAGCCGTTTGTCTTAAGTTCTTTTGTAAGCTGTTTTAGTTTTGTGTTATTAGATTTGATGCGATTTAGTAACACGTAGCACGATTTTTGGAAGGCATTTTGGAAAACAATTCATATCTAAGTAGATTGTTCTTTAATTATAATATTGCTTTTAACGAGATACTTATAAATATATAAATATATTTAAAAATATATAAATATATTTAAAAATATATAAATATATTTAAAAATATATAAATATATTTAAAAATATATAAATATATTTAAAAATATATAAATATATTTAAAAATATATAAATATATTTAAAAATATATAAATATATTTAAAAATATATAAATATATTTAAAAATATATAAATATATTTATAAATTATACACGTTTAGATATATCTTGACAATTTTCTCCTAATCACATTCACCCTTCAAGTTGCCCGAGATATTGCAATAAAATAAAATTATTCATGGCACGACCTATAAACTATCTGTGACGATAAACTTACAAACGAATCAAGATCAAACGCAAGGCATAACCAGGAAACCGTGTAACCGTGTCCATTCGTTCCGCATCGAACTATGTATATACAACATAAGTACTTATAGCACAAATCGCGCCAGAAGATGTCCGCTTCCGAATGATCGCACTCCTAGCCCTGACACCTGTTCTTGTCACGGTGGAATTGGGGAAGACGTATCGACGGACCGAATCGTGTAACTATCTTACCCCGCTTGACTCTGTTACAACAATGTAGGGTCTAATTTACGTTGCGGTCGCTCTGTTGGCAGGCTTGTTAGACGAGATGTCGTGTTTGCGCTCTGCTTAAAATCTGTTTAATATTACATTGCTTCAGTAAATATTATTGATGGGATTTTGGCTACAGTTTGACCGGTTTACATTTTGAATACATTTGGGTAAAGTGTTCGTTTGAATTAATTACAGGATTATTGTTGTTACGGATGAGACACTGAGGGAAAATGAAATGCTATATTTATAGAAATTACGTACATATAATGTGGATCTAAAAAACAGAATATTGAGATATTACACCACATTATTATATTGTATCCTTTACTTGAATGTCCCTACCTTTCTTGCCAAGAGTCATAATATTTTTCATCGACAACAGAATTTGGTTCCTAAATGTGTCCTGAACAATCCTCTTAAAGAATCAAAATATATTCGGAAGTTCGTGCCGAGTTGAGTCGAGTAAACAAACAACTGAACATCTTTCACGAATATTTATTTATATATTACCAATTATATATTATTTACAATTATACGTATGGAAAGGCGGACAGACTTCTCAGGTTAAACATGACAACCCTTAAACTTGAGCAAACAATTTCAAAGCCAGCAATCCCAACAATTTCACGCCCACACATACCTGCCTGGATAATTTGGCAGATAATTAGTTTCAAGTTAATTTTTCACCCGAGTACACATCAAAACCTAATCAGTAATTACAGCAATTCGGATCCAGCAATTTATCTCTTGGATACACTGAATGAGCTTTGATGATTCCAGATTGTTCAAATTCTGACGAATTTCATTTTATACGATTCAAAATTAAGCCGTTTTGTTCGTTATTTGGAGAATTACTAGAATTAAATAAGGTTCGTCATTCGTCGCCGATAAACATGACGGAAATAAACTTAACCTCTTTGGCATTAGAGATGTTTCGGCAAATTTTTGCCTCCTAATTTGCTAATAGGATTATTTTAATGCCCGCGAAACACTGTAATTTGCTTGTTATTTGGTGCTCTTGAATAAAGCTCCTTGTACATTAATGACGTATTCGTTTTTGTTTATTGCTATGGCATTACTCGTAAGTATTATTTTATTCCTTTGAGGTTTTCCGGTAATACGTTCAATGTTTGCTGTTTGTGCAATTCTGTACTTAAATTCCATTTCTATGCAGAAAAGTGAGTTGGTTTTATAGTATTACCAAAACCTTACAAATCAAGACAAAAACCAAGTTTCGAATTTTAACTAGAAACTGGAATTTATATCTTCTATAAGACTAAATTAGTCTAACTTTAAAAAATGAGTGAAACAAAAGATCCAATGCATTTAAAGCATTTTGATAAACTCAATGTGCTGCAAAATGTCACTTTTGCTACTGCAAGTACATTGGGATACTTTCGGCGTCTACACAGATATCTCTAAACATAACCCCATAGGCTAAGTTTGATGATTATGAGGCTTAGAGCAAAGCAAACGGAACTCCGTGCAAAGTAAGCACAAACTGATAGTACTGATAGTGTATATTTGATGAGGCTTAGCGTTTAATAACCTATGATTCAACAGGTTGAATTAATACAGGGGGGTTAACTTGTAAATGAAGTTGAATCAGTGCACAGATATGTATGTTTGAAAAAATCACTGCTTGCTGAATGTGAACTAATGTCATGATTTGTAGGATTTAAACTGGAAATGTAGTGAATATTTTATGAACGCAGCTATATTTTGAAAATATTAACCGTCAAACCTGGTAACACAGGTGTTCTAATTAATATGATATCTGAACGCAGCGACAAGCTGCCTAAATATTATTATAGAATAGCAACACTGATCACTTGTCTATGATTAATAATCTATCAACCAATAAAAATGTCCTGTTGATGGTAAGTGAACTTCCTGATTGGTTCGCTTCGGACCAATCACTGATCAACATTTTCCCGCGTTTTGACATGACGGGTGGTGCCGAAGTTATCGTCAGGAGAGGCATTCTGGTGGAAGAACTGACAGAGAGAGGAAGCCGAGAAAACCTCCACAATAGCATTAATTTCAAGATGAATGTACTACAAAGATTGATCAACCATTACAAAATTGACCACCACGTAAATAACGAAAAAAAAAACATTTTGTTAGGTACTACAAATTTCAAAATTATTGATAATATCGATTGGTAACTACATTCGCTTTCTGAGATGAAGTGAAAGCGAATGAAATGAATATTGCCGAACACGTGTAACATGGAAAAGATCCTAACAATATGAATGTATGTTGTACTTCTATTGGCGAGCAGTATGTCATTCTTCCTTAATTGTGACCTCTAGTAACGAACATCATGTAACATAATTATTTTAGTATGGTAGACAAGAATTTGAATTTTTATCAATCCCACTTATTGATTGGTGACTACGGATCACTCGTAGATTCCTTGCCTATTTACGCGCTAAAGTCTTCATAAAATGTATTTGCTTCAAAAAGAATGTACTACCTTCTTTTATTAATAAAATGGGTTAAAAGTTTAATATTTATACGAGTAAGACAAAATATCTTTCTAATTTTAACGTCATTCAATTTGATTTCAGTCAATGTGATGTTGAAAGTAGTGATTTAAATACCAACGGATCACTTTACTAAAATGGGTAATATCATGACCATAATTATGATACAAATGACGTGCCATTTTGGGTTTACCCTTGTTTTACAGACAAAATTTCAATTCATCGAAAAACAAAATATTTTGAAACTTAACCTGACCTAATTAGATTGTCATTTTCAAGATTTGTGAAAAATTTATGACTTCTGAGGAGAAATTTGTCTATGAAATGAAAATTCTACGAAATGAATCATACGGTGAAGTGCTTTTCTATAAAAGAAGAGTATCTCGTCATATTTGGCCCCTTTTCTATCGAAGGAATGTACGTTTTGGACGCCAACTGGCAAAACATAGTGCCACCTTATAATATGCACCTATGTTGTACAAAATAAAACACTTTGACTTTGAAGGTCAAACACCGGCCAGCTCCCAGTCCACCAGAACTTTTTGCCACATCAACGCCTCGTCGTTTGTCACCCGCCGCGAGCCAAATGCGCCTATTTCCAATTTGCGTCTATCAATCAACAGCAATCTCGCGCTGAGTGGATTACTCGTAAATTAAATTTGCATAGGCTCCCGTGCTAGCATGGCGACATTGCTACTAACTGTCGGCGACATATCTGGCTGCCCACATTGTGGACTTTGCTTTGCTCGCGCACGGTTGTTTTCTATGGTATTTTTGGTGGTGGATACGTGATTATGGAAGCGGGGAGATTGGTATGGCGATGCTTGGGTGTCTTTGTGTGTGGCACTTGCGGTTTTGCGTTGAAATGGCGTGAGGTATGGGTATGGGTGGACTGAGGCACCACCATTGGTTATAATCTTAGATCTGTTATATGATCTGAACAAAGCTGAAACATTACATAATATGTTCAATTATAATTGGCAATTGCCTAGCAAAATGTAGGAGTCACATGCTGAACTGTGCGTTCGAATATTTAAAGTCTAGTCAATCAGGATTCAGGTAATAAAAAACCCTTTCATTAAAAAGACTAAATTATACGTGTATATTTATTAATTACGCCTGTTTACCTGTTTCTAACTGACAATTTCTTTGTTTCCAACCGTAGGTGAAGTTAATTTGATGTGCATAACAACAATAAAATTGTGAAGAATGCTTAATTTTAAAGTTTTAAGTTACATAAAGTCCAAATCCAGGAACAAGTAAAAATGCTTCATTTTTCTCAAAATCTCATTAGGAAACTACACCTCGCGACGCAATAAGAAAATTAAATCTAGGTTGAGTTTACGTAAAGTACATAAGTTTTCATTAGACAAACAAATTAAGTTCAAAGAGTAACTTTCCTGACCCTGCGCGGAGCGGGTCGTGCACTATCGTGGGGATTTCGACACAGTACTGCAGCGGGGGCGTGGCCTAAAATAAAAGCTGTGGCGGGCCCGGATTAAGTTTTTAGCTACTTTATCACGAAATTTACATGAAGTAAAGATATGGATTTACTTACTTTTTTCGACTCGAAATTTAACTATTTATGCTGTGTGTATTTTTTAATGTTACACTTTGTTCTTTCACTTCCAAGATTTGTACTTGGTAGAAAAATTATCCTATTTTAAATTATCATTTTTCTGTCCTGAGGATGATCTTACAATTATTTGGTGTGTGTGAATTTTGATATGCTTACGAGTAGTACCTACTTACTAAAACTTTTACAAGGTCCGATAAAAAGCGGATACAAAAGCATTTATAAATAAAGCAACCTTCAAATTGAATCTTAATATTATATATAATGAAGTATATTATGTATATACTTCATTTATGTTTTTAAGTGAAAAATACCTTCTAAAAGACATATAGGTAAATCCTTTACAATTTCGAAGGACGACTGGAAAAATAACGGAAGGCTGCTAAATCCAGATATCATGATTTTCGGCTATGATGGTGATACGAAACCTGATAGACCAAAGCTACTTACCAACGCGGTACCCATAGCAGTGCGATCAAATGCCTGCTTCCACTTTTTCTGTCTCCGACGTCTTACTGCGCAAATATCAGCAGTATATCCGAAGTCGCTAAAATCGAAAATCTACTACTTTTAAGTCAATCGATCAGGTGTTCCTTTTTTCAAATGCACAGTCTTTTATGAACCCCGATTTTGTTTCATCTGTTTTTTATTGTAAAAATTGATAATTTGAATCATTTGAAGTACTAGACTGAAACTCCGCGATCGATCCGAGCTTTAGTTTTTGAGAAAACAGGAAGCAAAGTCGGCCGGATAACCGGGCACTAGAATCACGAAAACCATTATAAAAAATAAACTGAACTACCTAACTGAGATTTGATTTATTGTAATGTTTACACACATAATAAGGAATAATTACACCTATTTTGGTTTTTCTAATGTGGATAGGTTACGAAATATTACCATTTTTGTCGTTTTTCGTTTTTAATTTTTATCTCAAGCATAAAGCTGTATTAGATAAAGTTCTCTATACAGGATAATCCTTACACATACCTCTATCGATCATATTTAAATCACAATCTAATTCCGTTTTATCCAGGAGTTGCAAGCATTTTAAGTTTTATCCGGATTTTTTCGAGCTAGGGTTGTCACCTCGTCTAAAAATATATTCTATTTATTTTGACATTATTTTTCATTAACTCGTGGGGATCCCACTACTAGGAAAGAGGCTATTTCAAATCAAGTAAGTATATAATGTTCGAATATTTAGAAATTTTACGTGATTTTGTTAGAGACATAATTTTGTTTAAGTATAAATATAATTAGAAGAAAATGTTCAACCAGTGTTTTCGAGGGTTGATTAAGAGAAATATAGGTAAGTTGTTTTAAACGGAGCTCAAAAAGTCAGGATGGTGAGTTTTTGTTTATTTATTAGTTACACGCAGTTTAAAGGGAAAAGGCATACAACATTCAGGCAGGATTTCATCACTTTTATTCCCAGAATTACGCTTATTCTCAAATAGTAATGTAAAATAACTGTGGACTTTTGACATTACTATCCGAAAATAAGCGTTATTTCGGTTTAATTAGAACATTTCTGAAATCCAGCCTGATTATTTCATTCGATTCGTTCAGCTCGGAATTAACAAAGGCAGTTTTTTCAGTTTTGGCAAATTATATCAAACCAAAAGTAATGTCATTTTTGTTTAGAATTCTCCCAACCAATATCGTTGTATTTGCTATTAAAATTTTTGACTAATCCACTCTTTTTATGCCTAGAGCTTAAACTCTATACCTATCAATAAGTTTTCGATGAAATGCTACATGTAACTTGGCGTCTTGACCGGGAGCATCATACGAGAAAAATTAGTCGTGAAGCAACAATGTCCGATCTATTTCACAGGGCTCTAGTATCATCAGACCCGGTCATTTCCGACTACAGTTTAAAAAAAGACGCATGAAAACAAATAAAAGTCCATTACCGGCAAAAGCAGTAAATCTCATAAAACATGTGGATGAACAGGTGATTACAGCTGCCATGATGTCGGATGAAATTGAGGATGAGAATTTAATCATTTTAAATGAAGATGACGATTAGATCGCGTTCCAGATAAAAAATCATAAGTTGGGTTTTATCCGGATAACAAAGGTGGCAACCCTGACCAAAACTATAACAATGCTTGCAACTCCTGGATAAAACGGAATTAAATTGTGATTTAAATATGATCGATAGAGGTATGTGTAAGGATTATCCTGTATAGAGAACTTTATCTAATACAGCTTTATGCTTGAGATAAAAATTAAAAACGAAAAACGACAAAAATGGTAATATTTCGTAACCTATCCACATTAGAAAAACCAAAATAGGTGTAATTATTCCTTATTATGTGTGTAAACATTACAATAAATCAAATCTCAGTTAGGTAGTCCAGTTTATTTTTTATAATGGTTTTCGTGATTCTAGTGCCCGGTTATCCGGCCGACTTTGCTTCCTGTTTTCTCAAAAACTAAAGCTCGGATCGATCGCGGAGTTTCAGTCTAGTACTTCAAATGATTCAAATTATCAATTTTTACAATAAAAAACAGATGAAACAAAATCGGGGTTCATAAAAGACTGTGAAATGTGATCGCTTCCGCTAACTCCCGTCCTTCACACCCCGCCCCTACCGCGCACATCTCTGCAATGGGTCCGATGACTCCACAATCGCCTGCAAGTCGCCTCTGTCTTTATTATCCCAGCTTTGTTATTTCACGACCCTCACCGGTTTACGATTCGGACATCTACGTTAACTGCGCTGTTACGGTCCGAAATGTAGTGCGCTGGGTTTGTAAAGGTCGTGATTTATTGCGTCTTGTTGCCATGGTATTGAAAATGTGTCAATATTGCGCTATATCAATTCTTAAAGCATAAAATATAATTATAATATTAGCTATGAAAAGTTACTGGATATACGCTGCTATACTAACTATCTATCTGTCCACAGCTTAACATGGGCCTCCATAGCTGGCCACAAAGTGCGATTCCGTGCATACATCAATCGACTTCCCATAACCCTCGCGAGGTCATTCGTCCACCTAGTCGGGTGCATAATACGCTCCATTTTCTTATACGTGGTCGCCATGTTATGTGCAGGTCATGACATGACCTATCAGAGAGAATATCCGCAATATTATTACTAATGGTTTTATCCATACTATCCATACTTATTACTATCCATACTAATATTATAAATGCGAAAGTGTGTCTGTCTGTCTGTTACCTCTTCACGCTTAAACCGCTGAATCGATTTTGATGAAATTTGGCATAGAGATAGTTTAAGATCCGAGGAAGGACATAGAATAGTTTTCATCCTGGAAATTATACCTAAAAAGATTGAAAAGTGAGTGAACATTTCTGTTGGGGTGCGGTGACCCTGTAGGAAATTTAATTATTATACCAAAAGCACAATTGCTCTTACATTTGCTTAGGCGCTTTTAATAATCCCTTTTATCAAGTTCCATGCGTACCTACCCAATGAGCAAAAAAGTCGTATAAGGAATCATTTACTCAGCTTAAGATCGAGTAACAGCTGAATTAATGTTTCCAAATCACTCAATAGTCGTATAGTAGTCATTAATACGACTGTTCAGTAATTTTCACTAAATAGTGCTATAAAGAGGTCGAATAAACGTTTTTAGCACCATACTATAGCACCTTTACACAATATCTTGAAAAAAGCGGAATAAACGTTATCAAATTACTTTATCTCAGTATTGTGTGCTATAAAAGTAGTATAACAGTCATGAAATAGCTAATTCGCAACGATGGTCGCTTTTATACCACCATTATTCGACAATCTTGTTTTGTGTCCATAAATGTGCTGTAAAAGTAATCTATTTACTAAAAAGCGTCGTGTTGCTTTAAGTGCACGCTTATGTCACTAGTCCTATAAACTTGTTTGGATTGCCTTTATTGCACTTTAAGTGTATTCAGTAATTCTTATACCCACTTTACTCAGCTAAGAGTGGCCTAAAAGAGGCCCGAAAATCATTTACAGCGCGTAAAAATCTATTCAATTCTCCAATGCCAACTTACCGTCAATGACTGGGTCAAGTGCGAACTCTGTTAATATTTTGGGTGATTCCGTAGCTTCAAGTTCTACAAGTAACAACGAGTTTTATACACCGTGTTTTTATTGATTTCCGTTAACTTTTGGGGCAGATTCTTTACGAGTTATTGAGTTAATTTCTCGAAAAAACTAACGTTTTACCTCTTACGGGTTTTGAGATATTCAATAAATAAATTTAATCGCTGCATAAGTGTGCTACGATCTTTATCATGTCATGTAGCTAAATGAAGTTGTCATTATTGACAGGTGTTTTTGTGTAACTTTAAAGGTTATCGTACACAGTAGTACATATTGATTTATTAAGTATCAAAAACAAAAAAAAAATGTTCGAATTCAACCAAAAGCGATGTATATAAACTAACTTCTGTCATCGTACTAAGCAACGTATATAATTGAATGGAAATAAAAAAAACGGTGTATATTATTTTACTTTTGAAGTGTTGATTTACCTTTAGTTTTTTTATTACAATAACAGGGCATTTTTATCTTTCTTAGTAGCGTTCCCAAATGAACTAAATTGATCTCAGCTTTAACAATTTCTTAATTGGGGTATATGTAACTCAAAAAATAAACTCCAAACTGGCGTATAACTAAAAAAACACAGACGCCTTTCTCCCACGTGAATATTATACCTTCTGATCTCAAGCACTTGCACTCAAGGCAATCTATGTATGTTTGTCTAAATGCGAGAGAGAGAAAGACCACTTAACAAATAGGGCCGATACACACAAGGACCTACCTGTATGAAATGGTATACGGCGATAAGAATTAGTTACAATAGCTACATTCATCGTTGGTAAAATGATCATAAACAGCGTATTGTTTACAAATCTGACAAAAAATAAACTGATTGAAGTAACATTTGTGTCTCGTTGTCGTAGAGTAAAAAATGGAATATTCGTTCCGGAATATCATTTGTACTTGCACCACATCCGTAACATCTTTCTATTAGTACAAAATGGGTTTTTTTCCAAGGCCATCTCATATAATTAAGTAGCTGTATATCATTTTTAGTTATAAATTTATCCACATCCAAGTATATCGGCATTATCACTGAAGACAAAAACAAAAATAGCGATAATGTAGGTACGTTGTTTGTAATGTAACCTAGTAGTTTTAATTAATGCCACAATATATATGGTTTTAGCCATATACCAAATGAACCCTAAAATACAATTTCAATGGCGGCATCAAGTGCTATAAAGATAATTCAATCACCTTTATTCGAGTTAAAGTCGTAATAGTTCGAAGTAAAGGTGAAAGACTATAAAATATTTTCTCACTTTTTATTTTTGATTAATATTTATTATACAAAATTGAAAAAAACGTGAGCGCTTAAATATATACGAACTATCATCTCAGGTTTTATCATTAAAGTTATTTGCGCATGCCGTTCGCTACGATTACCACCAGCGTAGACACTTTTTTATAACGTTAGGGCAGTGTGTTATAATTATTATGAAGTAATATTAAAATAACAGATTTACCTTGTCGATGTTTACTGTCACATATATTTGTCATGCAGCTAATATGTAAACACGTTTGAACAACACACACAGATAGCGAATTAAAGCAAATAATTCACTCTTTCTCGGCTTAAAGGTGGAGTAAAAGCAATTTAGATTCTTTCATACGACTAAATTGCTGTATAGAAGCAATCTGGTAACTTTTATATATACAAATTAATCGAATAAGTGCAAACATTTTACCTTAACAGCACTAATGGTAACTTTTTAGCTTTTAGTCAGCTTTTATACAACTGTTTTTAGTTTTTTAACTGCAATTACAGAACTTTTACAGCACTTTAGGCTGAACAATGTGCGCCCAAATCGCGTTGAGTAAACGTTTATAGACCCCTTACTCGATTATTTTGACCACCTTTATAGCACTAATTAGCAAAAACAGAAACGTGCTCTCGACTTTTATAGCACATATTTTTGCTAGTTGGGTACGTAGTCGCGGGCAAAGGCTAGTATATATACATATATTGTCGGTTTCTTATAACTGCCCTGAATAGCAAACAGGCTGTATAAGCGCTTATACAACCCTTACACAGCTGTAATAAGCTGAATAAGAGCTCTTTTAAGTCCTAATTAAGCCCTTATTCAGCACGTGTGTGGAGGACTGCGATCATAATTTTTCTAATATCTAAATGGATGAACTTCAACAATTTTGCGCCGGTTTCAAGTCAACATTTTAAGCATAGCAACGACGCTAGTATTAAAACGTGAACAATAAAATATGGTGCACTAAAACACACGCCACTTAAAACAAGTATACGACATCACTAAAACCATACATATTCGGGTTTAATATCATGCGTTAAGATAGATACAATGTTGGTCTGTACGAATTTTCAGTTGCTGGTTTTCTATACTATATTTATCTATTTATACTTTATTTCTTAGTCGTACACTCTTGTCAGAGTGGTCGTGGTTATGGATTGTCCTCTTCTACATTAATGACGGCTTTTGCGATTTTTCACCACGACCACTCTGACAAGAGTGTACGACTAAGAAGAAGAAGATACTTTATTTTATAGTACAAAATAGTAAAAATGGCGAACTGAATGTCACAAGGCATTGTCAACCAGTCAACCATAGGACCAAACATAAACAGAACTAATAGTTGGTGCTGGATCATTAAAAGCCACTCGCTTCACTCGCTTTCACTTTGTTCCGCAATGCCTAATTGTAGCCCTTTTTTAAACAATCTATACCCAATATGGTGATCTCTCGGTGTTAGTTTGTCTATCTTTTTCTCGTACTCACTCAATTGCTCAAAGGTTAACTGGAAGAGATCCCTTATAGGGATACGTTCGCCTTTGTACCTATATGTTATTTGTAATATATGTATTCTTAACTGTTTTTGTGTACAATAAAGTGTGTACTTACTTACTTATCTCTAGGCGAGCTTTTGAGGCTTAAAGTTAAGTAGGATTTTACCAATTTATTTTTATTATTCACGGATTCGTTGACAAAAATGTAGAATATGATTATGACATCGAATAGTGACGACAACCAAAAGTCACTAAAATTTCTGTCATTATTCTTCAAAACCTCGTTCATTTTATATTGTTTTTTGTTTCTTATATTTTTTGTTTTTTATATTGTTTTTTGTTTTTATATTGTATATTGTTGACAATCCTCTAAGGAGACACCTTTGACATATTTAATTTCAAATTATTTGACTTAGTAACACATAATAATTGTTGTATTTCGCACCGTGTATTAAATATTGTTGGTAGTTGGTATTTTTAGATTTTTTGGCAATCCCTTATGGAGATATTGTTATTATTATGATTATGACATGTAAATATCTTTTGTTCCAATCAATTGTTATGTTTTTTACTATTATTATATTATATCATTTTTATCTTTATGACGATCATAGTATAAATGCATGTAAATTGTCTTAGCGTAATTTATACTGACATTTTACATTATGAAATAAATAAATCTAATCTAAATCTAATCTAGTTTGTTGATTAATACTGAGATAGGACCTTGAGGATTAACGACTTGTGAGTATTATATTCCTTGATTACGACGCACGGAGGAGGAGTCAACAGACGGCATTTTAGTACTTACATATCGGTCAGTACCCTTACCATGAGTTTAGAGTGACCTATTAGCTAACGACAGCGTAAAGGATTTGTATGGAGAATTTAAAGTTCTGCAAAGTGACCGCTAGGGGCGCATTATCTCCATACAAATTATCTACGCTCTCGCTAGGGAATACTATCACGTTAACTTGTAAGTACAGGTCTTCATAACACTAAATAGTGGTTTATGTGCCTGTACATAATGAAGGGTATTAAATACGAGTGTGGGTTTATGAAACGAGCCGAAGGCAAGTTTCATAATAACATCACACGAGTGTTTTAATGCCTAATTATGTACAGTTACATACACTACTTTATCTAGCCACATATCATAGGCCTCCATGATGCATTCAGGAGTCGCTCATTATGACAAATATTACCCGGTAATGGCGGTAATGAAGTTTTCTGGCAGCTGTCAGTCTTTTTTAAACATAAATAAACTATCATATCGTTCGATATCTTATTTACGTGCGACATTTTGTCAAATTTGATTGCAAATTGACAATTCATTTCGAACAAACGTCATCTTGACTGATATTAGAATAGAGGTCAAATCAAATTTCTTTGTTTTTCAGAGATGTTCGAAATTTGAATAAATAATATAATCGAAATCGATGTTATTATTTAGCAATAATAATTTTTTTACAGATAAGATATTTGTTGTAACAAAACAGTCTGTTTTATGGTGGTCATAATGTGCGGTTCTTATAAGCATCATGGAGGGTTTATGATATTTAGATAGATAAAATATGTTTGACCATTGGAATAGGCTTTTACAGTTAAAGGCCTGTACAAAGGTGTGAGCTCCCCGAAGGTGCCGCGTTGGATTGCACTAAATTATTCCCCCAGGCTACGGGCGGTTTAATGAATTTTTAATCGTATTACCCAACTCCGTGAGAAAATTTAGGGATAAATCTTTATGGTATCATTATAGTGATACTGGGAACGTCAAACGGTTGGATTGGTTTAGTTGTGAAGTTATTGTTGAACATCTTGTAAGCCAATGACAATTTCACGTTCAACTCTTAATACAAATTTATATTTTACTCAGTAGTGGCACTACTAACTAAAACATCATCTATATATATATTACGCGAGGCCGATTTTTGTACATCCCATCAGATCTACAGTTTTGGTCCGATTTTGATAAATGATATGTCATTAGATTCGTCTCATGCTGGAGAGGTGCATAAAACTCTTGGAATTTTAATTTTTTCCTGAAATGGTACTGAAAAATGGATTTGAAAAAACTACTGTGCGCTAACCACGTGACTTTGACCACGTGACCTGTGATCCCTATTTTGACATAAGATGACCGAATAATAATAAGCATGATTTGCTCACAAACCTGTAGTAAGTTGTTCAGCATGATGAAATATTATTTTTGAGTCGGCAACATAATATCCGCAACACTTAAAACATGTACGAATATGCAAAAATAATTTTACAGTTTGTTGACAATGAATGACAGTAACCATATTCTGACAACTATTAATGTCTTTTTTATTGGGGGCTATTATGTCAATGCTCTAAATTGCCAGGTTGTTTTTCTTTTTAAAATGTTGATATGGAAACTTTTTTCGCATACCTGTTAAAAATGTGGAGAAAAAAGCCGGTTAAGTGCGAGTTGGACTGGTACTCGAAAGACTAGAAAAACTGACCGTCATTCATTCAAGAATAGATTATTTTTATAGGCGAGTTTTACAATAAATCAAAGCAGAAAAAAATTAGTAAAACTAATTTAAACGTAATTCAAATAAGTAAATTTATGATAGATTATTATAAATGTGATTACATTAGTCCATCAAAAAAATAATTTCAAGGAAAATGGCATGAGTCATGGTAAATTAAATGGTATTTTACAAGAAAAAACTTAGTCCTTCCGCTTGCATGTCAACGGGATGGGAAATGTGGTCGAGTTGAGAATATGGACGACTTGACAATGTAGCTAAGTTGGGAATGTATCTACATTGGTAATATGGATGAGTTGGTAAAATGGACGAGTTGGAAATGTGGACGAGTTGGGAATGTGGATGAGTTGGTAAAATTGACAAGTTGGTAATATAGACGAGTTGGGAATATGGACGAGTTGTTAATATGGGCGAGTTGTCAATGTAGACGTGTTGGGAATATGGACGAGTTGGGAATGTGGATGAGTTGGCAAAATGAACAAGTTGGGAACACGGACGAGTGGGCAATGTGGACGAGTTGGGAATGTAGATGAGTTGGCAAAATTAACAAGTTGGGAACACGGACGAGTGGGCAAGGTGGACGAGTTGAGAATATGGACGAGTTGGCAATGAAGACGACTTGGTAATACGGACGAGTTGGTGATATGGAAGATTTGGCAATAAAGACGAGCTGATAATAAGGACAAGTTGGTATTGTAGACGAGTTGGGAATATGGACGAGTAGGAAATGTGGATGAGTTGGCAATGTGGATGAGTTGGTAAAATTTACAAGGAACATGGACAAGGGGGCAATGTGGACGAGTTCGTATTATGGACGAGTTGGCAATGAAGACGAGTTGGTAATACGGACAACTTGGTAATATGGACGAGTTGTCAATGTGGACGAGTTGGGAATATGGACGAGTTGGGAATGTGGATGAGTTGGCAAAATGAACAAGTTGGGAACACGGACGAGTGGGCAATGTGGACGAGTTGAGAATATGGACGAGTTGGGAATGTGGATGAGTTGGCAAAATGAACAAGTTGGGAACACGGACGAGTGGGCAAGGTGGACGAGTTGAGAATATGGACGAGTTGGCAATGAAGACGACTTGGTAATACGGACGAGTTGGTGATATGGAAGATTTGGCAATAAAGACGAGCTGATAATAAGGACAAGTTGGTATTGTAGACGAGTTGGGAATATGGAAAAGTAGGAAATGTGGATAAGTTGGCAATGGGGATGAGTTGGTAAAATTTACAAGTTGGGAACATGGACAAGGGGGCAATGTGGACGAGTTCGTATTATGGACGAGTTGGCAATGAAGACGACTTGGTAATACGGAGAAGTTGGTAATATGGACGAGTTGTCAATGTGGATGAGTTGGGAATATGGACGAGTTGGGAATGTGGATGAGTTGGCAAAATGAACAAGTTCGGAACACAGACGACTGGGCAATGAAGACGACTTGGTAATACGGACGAGTTGAGAATATGGACGAGTTGGAAATGTAGATGAATTAGCAAAATTAACAAGTTGGGAATATGGACGAGTTGGAAATGTAGATGAATTAGCAAAATGAACAAGTTGGGAATATGGACGAGTTGGCAATAAAGACGAGCTGATAATAAGGACGAGTTTGTATTGTAGACGAGTTAGAAATGTGGATGAGTTGGCAATGTGGACGACTTGGAATTGTGGACGAGTTGGGCATAATATGGACAAGTTGGAAATGTGGACGAGTTGTATTTCTGGACGAGTTAGCAATATGGACGAGTTGGCATTGTTGATGGGTTGGAAATGAAGACGAGTTTGGTGTATGGACGAGTTGGTAATGTGGACGACTTGGCATTGTGGACGAGGTGGGAATATGGACGAGTTGGAAATGTGGACGAGTTGTATTTGTGGACGAGTTGGTATTGTGGACGAGCAAGTAATATGGACGCGTTGGCATTGTGGATGAGTTGGGAATATAAACGAGTTGGCAATGAAGACGAGTTGGTAATACGGACGAGTTGATAATATGGATGAGATTGGCAATAAAGACGAGTTAATAATAAGGACGAGTTGGTATTGTAGACGAGTTGGGTGTATGGACGAGTTGGAAATGTGGACGAGTTAGCAATATGGATGTGTTGGCATTGTGGACGAGTTGGGAATATGGATGAGTTGGAAATAAAGACGAGTTGGTAATATGAACGAGTTGGCAATGTAGATGAGTTAGGTGTATGGACGAGTGGGCAATGTGGACGATTTGGCATTGTGTACGAGTTGGGAATGTGGACGAGTTGGGAATATGGACGAGTTGGAAATGTGGACGAGTTGTATTTGTGGACGAGTTGGCATTGTGGACGAGTAAGCAATATGGACGCGTTGGAATTGTGGACGAGTAGGGAATATGGATGAGTTAGCAATATGGTCGAGTTGACATTGTAGACGAATTGGGAATATGGACGAGTTGCCAATGGAGACGAATTGGTAATATAGACGAGTTGGCAATGCAGATGAGTTGGGTGTATGAACGAGTTGGCAATGTGGACGTGTTGGGTGTGTGGACAAGTTGGCATTGTGACCCAGATGGGAATATAGACGAGCTGACATTGTGGACGAGTTGGCAATGTGGAATAATTATTAATTAACATGTTACCCTAACATGCGAAACTTGATAGGCTTCCGTTTTTACCGACAATGGTAAGGAACCCTAAAATTAGGTTTTTATTATAGACTTGAGAGTATAGATAGCATCTCCCTCAGTCTTCTGTCAGACACTATTTCAATGAGAGGAAAGACACGAAAGTTAGAATTTGGAATTCGGGTATTAGGCCTACAGCTCAACTTTAAAAAAAAAAAAAAAAACTTATATTCTTTTTTCAAACATGTTTAGCTGTTTTATATATTGGATTTTTTTTATTACACATATTTGACACATTAACTTAGCGTTAACTGCCAAGTATAACTATCGTCAGAATTTCAAATACAATGTGTAATTGTTATTGAATAAATGATTGATGATGATGACATGGCAGCACCCATATTAAGAAATTTTGCACGATCTATTGAATTTCATAAAAAAAAAAAACAAGCATTGATAATAGTGGTTTTTCGTGTAGGTATCTATAAACGTTTTTTGCTCTCTATTTCATACAATTGAGTTTATGTAACATTTTTTAGTATCAATATTTTGAAGTATTTACGATTATGAATGAATTACGCACTCCATGATCTCCTTTTTAAAACCTGCGTAGTGAGTGACCAAATCTGTCATTTCGATTCATGTGCTATTTCTGGAAATTGATATAAATCGATCAAATCGATAAATTTATGTCCTGAAGAAAGAACAACAAATTAAAATTCTACCAATCTGATGTTAGGTCCTATGAAAATATGTCAATTATTTTTTTAAGATATGGGACTATTGTCATGAATTATATTTTTCCATAAAACGAATACCTAATATGCATTTTATTTGTGAAACAGATCAGCAGATCACATGTCATTAATGCATAAGTTATTTTTACAAAAGAGTTGAAAAAGTAGTCACGATGAAGCCAGCAGTTGGCTAAGGCCTGGCTCTAGCCTGGCATGTTTTAACGTTTTTAAAACATCATTTTAACGTGTTTTTTTTCAGTATTTATTCTTCGTCCCCAAAAACTTCTTATCGATAAAGTAGTTATTTTCTGTACCACTACCGGATTTCCATATTCTAGCGGCGGTTCGCCGCCGCAACGGGTCTCTAGTTAATTTTATTTCACAACGGCATGATTGCCTAACTGTGGATTGCCCACTAACTACTATAATTATACCTATGTCCCGGGTACGGTCATTATCATTATTACTCTAAAGTCTAAAATACTTCAAATACCATTAACGTTCTACAGTATGAAAAAACAACTCATTTTTAGTCAGTAATTGAAAAAAAAACACACAATATCACCTCGTCATTTTATCATGTTCTTAAACCGAAATCATCCCGACGCGCCACTCCACGGCCCCTCGACTGGAGCCCCTCCACGTCAAAGACGAGTGTACGTTATTTATCATCCAACATGCATGAGCCTTCAACAATATATTACCTAGGTAAATCTGCTTGTGGCGACTGCAAAAACTGCTCAAAAATGTCATTCATTGCCCCATATTTTCAGTTTCAAACTATTTGTGTAAAATTGCAGCAAAATCTGGGCATCTTAAGAGCAGTTGGTAAAAATGACGCCTATAAAGACTACTTATTTTATCCTGTTCACTAATTCAAATTATCGAACTGTTAATTTATGCTTAAACCTATTTCTATCTAACAATTGTGGAGTACTCACACGTAGTAGATAATAATAAAATAGTACACTGTCTCTTCTATTGTCAGCATAGCAATGTATTATGTTTTTCGAGGTCCAAATCGACAGATCTTAACGGAATTTCTAAGAGACTACGCTCGAATATTTGTTATTCTGAGGTTTGTTCTGAGGAACTGTTTGACATGATGCCCACGGCTACTTTCTACCATCGCACTGCTCGCCTTCGGCAGGGTGCTCATACTCACACACTGGATACTAACTGGTGGAGAACTGTGCGGTTCCTGAGGAATTTCCACCGCAAACGCTCCGCGTGTGAAATGAGATCCCTCCCAAGTAGCACATATGCTGTATAAAGAGCTTATACAGCCCTTATACTGCTGAAATAAGCGGTAATGGGCTACCAAGGTTTTCCTCGGAGTCTACAGTATGGGGTCCATCAAGGGGGAGTAAATAGGTTCCTAACAATGCGCGTGTGATGCCCCTGGCGTCCATAGGCGGCGGTAGCTGCTCAACATCAGGCGGGCCGCATGCTTGATTGTCACCGTCGTAGTATAAATAAAAGAATATGTATGCTGAAATTGCCAATCATCGCAGATTCCCTGCCCCTCGTATGACTTTTTCAACAATATGTGTCACTGACGTTCAAATGACTCCAGCATCTCTTACGATGCCGCAAACAGCAACCTTTAACATTTATGAACCTCAATTCCCTCTTATTTTAAAATATCTTCGGATCTCGTGACTGAGGGCCGCAATCTTTCGCTCCAAGGCCGTTCGCAAACGGCTCTTGGAACTAAGTTTCCGGATTGAAATGTTTCGGTAAACACTAGAAGCGTAATGACAGCATTTTGTCTTTGGAAGCGTTTCGGAGTCCGAGATACTAGAATAGTCAAGTTTTTTCACTTAGTGACATTTGAAAGGTAAGCTCATTTTAAGTTCTACTAGTACTAACACCAAGATTTAACTTTCACTTTTGATATTTGTTATATAGTCCACACGCGTATGACGCTATTATCTCGTCGCCATTGTTATATTTTGGTGCGAAATAAAACTGTAAATTAATAAATTACTGTTTATTCGTTATAGACCGACACACTCCCGTACCTACATGACATTAATGACAGTTCAGTTTTAGAGTGTTGCCACACGGGACATTGTGACAGGTTATCACAGTAGAGTTACCGCGATATTTATACGATTGAGTAAGTTCAAAATGCGTATTTCAATGCGAATGTAAAGTATATGGGTACCACGGCGACGGAAACCTGCCCATTCCTTATAAAAAATTAAAACATTTCTTGCGGACAAATTAATTCATATACTGTATCCATATGTTTACAATGAAGCGAAAAGTAGAATTTTTTTTCGCTTCATTGTAAACATTTGGTTAACGTTAGCAGACGTTACTGCTTTAACTAAAATAACTGTATCCATATGTTTTTATTTCAATTAACCATTCAAAAATTATGTAATATACAGGGTGAGTTTTAAGACTTTTAATAATAAAAAATAATATACAGCATGATTTGTCACTGTTTATATAACTTTTAATCACATTTAAGCAATATTTATTTAAACTTTATTGCAAAAGAAAGTGTGCTATATGTTAGAGGCTTAACGTAGCTTTCTTTTGTTTGTTCAGACGGTTTTTCAATCCAATCGGAAATCAAGTTTGTAATCCATTTTTCCTTATTCGACCGCCGGGGATTTGGTGAGACAAATTAGAGCTTAGCCCGCTTTGGCGTAACTGTTATTAATGTGGAAATGATTTTACTGGGATATTAAAACTCCAATTGAATAATAGTACATTACTGCAGACGCCGGGAAATAAGGGCTTGCCGGCTGAGTAGGTGTCTGGTGATACGAAACCGGCAAGCCCTTTTCACGGCTAAGGCATGTATAGTGCTTTTCTCAAACATATGCAATGAAATAGAAAAATACACCACTGTAAAAAACATAATTCAGCTGTTCAGCCAGTTCATGAACACAGACGCCATGTATAAAAAAAGTTGTTTAATTTTCCCTCCAATCCCTCTATATTCTTTTTCTTTAATAAGTCGTCCACGTGTGTAGTGTTCGAATATTAGGGCCATTATACACAACCTGATAATAAGAATCTTAATTTCTATAATAAATAAAATAACGGCAGTGGTTTTAATATTGTCTATGGTCTCTGGTGACTTAAGTATACACAGTATTTTAAATTTATTCATCAACACATTGAATCATACAGATTTGTATTCTTGATATCAGTTCGTGTGTACTAGGCATTAACGCGGATATTGTTGGTCTGATGGCTGAATGGGTAGCCACTAGAAAAAAAATATATATCAGCTGTTCATAAACACAGACGCCATGTTTACATTAAAATTAAAAACAAATTACTTCCCGGCCTAGGCCTTCAATTTTGTATTAAATTCCTTTACAGTTCTCTCGAATTGTTCCGCCCGAAGCTTGAAACTTCGAAGCCTGTTTTAACGCACGTTATGACGATATTGCATTGCATGTTTGAGAAAAAATGGAAGAATGTTCTTACTTTTAATAACTTTACAAGTACCTGTACCAAATAACTATATTCAACTCATTCATAAGTTAATTGTCTATCTGGTTCTGAAGGCCTATGATGGTTGCTTTCATCACGCGATAAATAAGTGACAAAGCGTTCGTCACGTTTAGACAAAATGCAAGAGTGAGTGATAGATGTTTTATCAGTATCACGCAATATAGGCCCCCAGGTGTAGTGTGGTACACGAAAATAAATAGTCGTCTATTTTTTATTTTTAACTAAACACAATATCAAGTCCTTAAACCATTAATAAATCGCTGGGTTAATCCATTAATAGACACTTTTCAAATTCACAGCATAATTCAAAATTAATCACTAAGCTAATAGCCTAAAAAGACGGGATATTGAAAAAAAGGGCACGAATCACCTTTTTATGAAGCCATAACACCGTTAGGGTCACTCCGGACTCTCGTAGTTATATCCCAGATAATATTTTGAGCCGTTACACTAAAATAAAAATAATCATAAAACCTGATGTGCAAAATCATGAGGACGACCGTAAAGCGGTGTATTTACCGGGTATGCCGGGCGTAATCAAAGTTGGACGTTATGGTGAAACTTTATTGGTGTGCGGCTAGTTTTGAGCAAATAAAACATTGCTTTAGGGCGCTGCTTCACCGCGAGCATTCACCTGTAATGTATCAAAAAACAAATTATATTATATGTATATTTCATACACAGCTGAAATCAGCAACTTTTTATGAAATGACAAAAACGATCTGATAGTATGAAGTTTCTATGAAGATACTGACTTGTGACATCATAAAATCAGTGGTCAAACACGTGTTTCTTTTTTTTGTTTTTGTAAGTAGTATAGTGTCCATTAAATAGTGGTAGTTCATCGGGTTCTATGTAGGTATTTTTGAATCATCATCATCATCATCATCATCAGCCTGTTTCAGTCCACTGCTGGACATAGGCCTCTCCCATGGCACGCCACTGAGCTCGATTTTCAGATCTCGTCCTCCAGTTACTACCCGCTGTCCTTCGAATGTCGTCGCTCCACCTTGTTACAGGGCGCCCTACACTGCGTTTACCGATTCGATTTTTTGAATAAGTGGTTTCAATTATACAATTTATTTTTACTACAGTCAAATACCGTATCTTCATAGTTTTTTTTTAGCGCGACTTATTAAAGTGTAAAATACCACACAGGCTGCATAAACGCTTATAAAGCCCTTATACAACTTAAATTAGCTGTACAAGTGCTGTTCATGCATGCAGTTGGGCAATGCAGCTTATCACACTAATATTATAAAGGCGAACGTTTGTGAGTGTGTGTGTTTATGTGTATGTTTGTTACTTCTTCACGCTAATTTTAAACGACTAATTTTGATAAGTTTCGGTATGAAGGTAGCTGACACCCTGGAATAACACATAGGCTACTTTTTACCCCGAAAAATGTTCGCGTGGGACGAGCACCACCGCGCGGCTCAGCTAAAGTCAAAAGTAATCTTTTACAGTTTATGCATATTTAATATCTCAATTACTGTAAGTACCAAGAATATCAAGTTGCGTAAAGTTTTCGCCTGTGCAAACCGAACGTGTGTGTAGGAAGGCTGATGCATTATTTCGAATGTGCTAGAGCCCCGCAATCCTTCATATCGATGCTTCGACACGCGTCGACAAAACTAGTAAACTGACAGTAAAAGGAGAAAAGCGTTTTATAGGTGCATTAACGGATTGGACGTGTACTGTTTTGGATATTTTTCTGCTAGTAATGAATGTGTATAATGCATGAATATGTCCATATGCATTGTTGAGTGGAGACCATTTCAGACGCACATCTCTTGTACTCTGACTTATCTAATATACTTATAATAAGTACTTACTTAATATTGTAAATTGTAATGATGTGTTACCTTGAATATAGCTTTTTCTATTGTATTCTATTCTATTATATTGATTGATATCTAAGAATAATTCTAAAATGTTGAGCCAACTTGGCGATTACCTTTATCAAAACCATGTAAAGCACAATCACGTAAGGAAAAATTCAAATAAGTTAACTTAAGGATTAAAGGCAGGTATCCTCTAGGGATTTTAGCATTTGTCTAGACTGAAATAGTACTCATTGAACGTTTTATCTGGCTGGGCCTGCACTGCCTTCATCTATCAGCTGTAAGACCGCCTGTCTCCTCTTCGTCAGTTTCACTCGTGGCAGAGTGGTCGTGGTCATCATTTCAGATGTTGGTGGGAATCTTCACAAAACGCCGCCATTTTTCCCTGATAATGTATTCCTCGTGCATTCATGTGACGATGAGTCATTTATTGCAGTCATTATTTAATTTAAGCTTTCTCATAAAGCATATTATCTACCAATGTTTAATTTAAGATTTCTCGTGTAATATTTTTCTTATCGGTGTGCAATAAAGTTTTATTGTATTCTTATTATAACTTTCGTGAGACATGTTTAATTATTGTATTAAGTGGTTTACACTCACGTGATCAAAAAAAAGAAAAAAATACAGTGACGAGTTACCACGCTGTTGTACGGGTAGCAGTCCCTGATGAAAAGCTCCATACGAGTTTGAAACTTGTCGGACTGTTCCTAGCAATTTCACGTGTGTTTAAATTTTAGGTATTAATGCTAATATATGAAACAATGTAGAAAACTTCGGGCTCGAGGTTATGACACTAACTCACCCTGATACCCTTCTAGGCCCTAGACCTCTCAATCACGCTAGACATTTTGTTAAGTTATCGCTGTTAATAATTCACACGAAAACGTTCATATTTTTATTTTTATACACAATATTTTTTACAGGATCCTGCTTTAAAATATAATACAATACAACAATGCACACTAACAAGAAAAATATTACATAAGAAATCTTAAATTAAACAATGGTAGATAATAGGCGGTCTTCCAGTTCCAGACAACCTAAGGGTAGCAAAAACAAAATTAAACAGAAAATAGTAGGTGGTGAGATAAGAATATAAATAAAATGACAAGTAACAAATACATGTCACACTGATACACATATTAAAGATGGAAGGGCATACACAAATAAGTTTGTATAAATATAAACATACATGTTTCATTCATCCAAAACATACATACAAAATAGAAGAATGAAAAGAATATCACAGCTGACACAAGACTAAGAAGAATAAAAAATAACTGCAAAACTTAATCTATCTCTGATATTCTTATTCATCATCGTCTGAGGTACTACTACAGCGGCGTGTGAGTTTTAGCCTGGTATAGCAAATCTCTGCATCTCTCTCCTCATGACTTTCGTTCTTCAACTTATTACCCCTAAAATCCTGGTGTCATGTTCCACGCCGTCCAACTATCTGAGCTTGGGTCTGTTTCTACTTCTGCGACCCTCCGGTCAGTCTTCTAGAAGGCGTTTGGGTACTCTGGCCTAGTAAGCCACTTAAGTAATTACTTTTGGTAAATAAAGTTACCTGTCAACGCTCTTGTTTTATTCTTGTCTCATCGCAGGCGTCCGATCTTTATTTATTTATTTTAATCTTTATTGCACAAAAGAAAGAACTTATCGTACAAAAAGGCGGACTTAATGCCATATGGCATTCTCTACCAGTCAACCATTGGGCTAAGCAGATAATTTGTGGGCGGTGCAACTAAATTAAAACAATTTCAAAAGATATATACTTTTGTGGCGACGGGTGCCCCTATCCTGCCGTCTCATGTTCCGGATAGCATCGACGTTTGCTGCTTGTATAAGGAGATCGTGGCCCTAAAAACAAGTTTAGCTGAAATCATTTTGAAATTTGTAGCTTCCCAAGTCACTATTACTGAGTTACGCAACGAAGTAAACAGTTTGCGAAATAGTGCTCCAACTCAGCAGGTGGCATCAAATTTCAAGACCGACGACCGGCCCGCTACTATAAACGCCGAGTCCGTGAATTTGCGTGTTGCTGACACTGTAAAAGGTGCCGCACCCGCCGCTCCACCGCCCGCGCGCCCCCCGCGCGTGCGGCCGCCTCTAGTTTCGACGTCACGCCAGCGTGCTTATGCTGACGTCGCCGGTCAGCCTGTCGTAGCTAACCGGGCTTCAGTACGGGTTCCTGATAAGGAAAAGTCCTCCCGCACCAATGTGGATAATGAGGGGTTCACACTGGTGGAAAGGAAGAGCAAGGCGCGTAGGGTGCCCCGCAAGACTCTGAGTGGCACTGCCGAGCCGGTTGGTTCTGGTCTTCGGATTGCCACACCGAGTAAGGCGCTCTATGTGTCGCGCTTGCATCACTCCGCCGTGGCTGACGATGTGGTGGAGTACGTTCGCCGGAAGACTGGCTTCTCGCTGAGGGTGCACCAGCTGCAGTCCCGCCACTACGTGCACTTCAGCTCATTTGTGGTGCGCGTGCCGCGGCCGCTGCAGGACACCATCGCAAGTGCAGACTTTTGGCCGGAGGGTGTTGTGTTTCGGCAGTTCCGGGGCAATCTGCCGAATCCTGCGCCAGATCAGACGTCGCAACGGAGCCACGCTGTTACGTCGCCTAAATCCAACTAGATTTAAGTTTATTTTAATATGTATGATTTTGTAGTTCACAGTGCCTTAGTTTAATTACTGTAATGCTGTGCAACTAATTTGAATAAATAAATAAATAAATAATACTTAGATAAATACATATTCCTATAGGATATACACACAATATCTTTATGGTCTTATCATCGTATAATATTTTAATTGCTTTATAATATTAACAAAATTACTATGTATTTTTCCCTTTAAAGCCGTTGTGACGTCACCGTCTTGCCATCTGTGCAATATCGCCTGAACAACCGCGCGCCTTATTCTGACAATAGATAACAAGTCGCATTGAAAGAATTGCCATATTCCCCGTGATCTCGCGTTTGACGTTGCATTTATTTCGAGAACATTCCCATGGTCGTAATGCCACATGTGACGGTTACTCCGGTGGAGTTACGACGTTGTTCTTACGAGGTGCGTGCTTTTGTATGTCGCGATCAAACGCGATGCGCTCGGATTTGTGTAGGAAGAGATCGCTTTTTAGCAATAAGACCGCTTGAGTGGTTTTATGATTTCTCTTGTTTATCGGTTAAGATGTACTCTCAGTATCTTCGTATTTTTTATGTATAAATGTTTACCAATCATGATACCCAACAAACGCTAAAGGCGTTTAGCATGAATGTGAACGGATATAGAAGAACAGGAAGACCAAAGATAAGAAGGATGGATTGTGTGAAAGATGATATTTATTATGAATAAGAAGCAAGTAAACGGTGATATGACGAGTAATAGGGAAGAATGAAGGGAGAAAACATGCTGCGCCGACCCCAAATAAATGGAATAAGGGAATGATGATGATACTTAACAAATGCTTCAAGAGTTGATGTCTCTGATGAATAACTCTGATTTCGAAATTAACGACGATGTAATCTAAGGCCTGCATCGTGTATCTGTCCCTTGAAGAACTCTTACTAACACTATTCGATAAAAGGAAAGGAGGAAAAGTGAGCGATGAGACGAAGAAAAGAAAACTCAAAGAGCTTGAGAGCTTCTGTAAAATGAGTTCCATAAAGATAGATCCCAAGTCCCTATTAGTACCTGAAGATGGCGGAACCAGTTATTAATGGGTGCACGACGTTTTATACACTTTCATTTGATCTATTTTGGTTTGATATGTATAGGTGCCATTGCTTTGTATAATGAATGGCAAGTATAATGTTGTTTTAGAGAATTCATTAAAAATTATCTAATGTTACAAGTGACATAATGACTTGAAACCGCCATTAGTTGGCCTGGTTAGATTGGTTAATTACCTTGCGTCGTTCTAAGGAAATAGAAGCCCCACCATGCGGGGCTTCGTCGACTTGATTTCACTAATTAACATGACAGCATTGCCATGGCACCGTTGGTTTCTTGTCAGTTACCATTGCGACTTGGGCTACCCCTTTTGCTTACCATCAGGCGAAGTGGAGGCACTATGTTATGGCGTTATAAGAATAAATGAGATTAGTATATCAATTAATAATTAGAGTAAAGAAAAATATAACAATAAAATGTCATATCTAACGTAACAATTTATAATAAAACTTTATGTTAATTTTTTTATATTATAGAAAACGTTACAGACTTACTTGTATTGTAATTCCAGTGGACACTTCTTGAAACCTATTCCATAGAAACCCAATAACCAGAAGGTAAGGAATAGATCAGGTGAATCTATAATATCGATATCAAAACAATGATCTATAGGTATCTCCCGTCACTTCCGCAGCGATCGCTTCCAAACTAACTGAATATTATTAGAGTTTGTTTGTTTTATCGCAAGTTCCTACATATGTTTAACTACGTGGCTTTTAGGGCCGTTCCACACGAGCCGATATCGCGCTGAGTCGATTACGTTTTCATAATCGTTAAATTTTATAACCGATTACTGAGACTCGATTATGGGAAGGTTTACGTAAGACCGTCTGGTCTTACAGATGTTTGGATATTATAATATAACATTATTCTGTAAGTTATGTTTTGGTTTCTATTCCTTGAATAGATGTTGATATTATGAAAGTATTAATGCCATTACTTCCATTAAATTCCAATAGTATGACATTTTGCGAAATAAAGATAACAGATAAAAATAATATACCTACTTATAAATAACAAAAATTAACGAATTAACAGATCTGGGCCCCATGCCTTTGTACTCTTTCATAAACAAATCATATTCGAATAATAAACAAGTAGGTAGTTTTACTAGCGTTAGGTACAATTTTAATGTACTTTTATCGTTTCAACATGTACAAACCAAATTGTTTATTTGTTTATACATTTCATCAAGCCAATGCCCATTTTGTACATATGTTGTAGTTTCAATTGTGATGCTACTCATTGCTCAAAAAATATTGTCTGTCTCTTTTCTTTTAATAAAACCAGATAAGGATATTACGTGCGGCGAAAACTAGCAGTTGTATTTGCCCTTCATACAATAATTACATGCTTTATAATCATAATCGCTTAATCGCTATTCTCTCCCGAGCCTTACAATTCGTATTTTAAGGATGGTTAATATATATTTTGTCTGGAAGAGATCCCTTCTTAGCGATAAGACCTCGCCCTGAACGATTAGGTATTATAGTCTCTCGGCTAGTACTTCTATTACAACTCTAGATAAATATTGTCTATATCTTTAATAGAATATCAAAAAAACGGAGCGTCAATGCGTCATTCACAAGCATTTTCCCTTTAGGCTTACTATCGATCTAGTGTTTAATCACTCGTGCACAAAACCCTGGGTATGATAATCGTAATCGCGTAATCGCCATCCTATCCCAAGCCTTACAATCCGCAATTTTAAGCATCACTTAACACCGATAATTGACGGCTCCTCTATTAATATTGACAGTGCCACGGGGCGCATTATCGCAGAAACTTTGTGTTAACTCGGTCGGGTCGATCGTGACGTTCGTGAATGTAGACATTGTTATCAGTTTTTAGGGTAAAGGGTAAAAACGGGACCCTATTACTTAGACTTCGCTGTCCGTCCGTCCGTCCGTCTGTCACCGGGCTGTATCTCAAGGACGGTGATAGCTAGACAGTTGAAATTGTCACAGATGATGTATTTCTAATTGCCGCTATAACAACAAATACTAAAAATAAAAAAAATATTTAAGGGGTGCTCCCATACAACAAACTTGTTTTATGGTACGCAACCCTTCATGCGCGAGTCGGACTCGCACTTGCCCCATTTTTGATGACTCGTTAATAATTATTAATAATAGGGTATTTCGTCTGGTGACAATCAAAACTCACTAAAACTTCTGTCAATGCTCTTCAAAACCTCGTATCTAGTAAGTAGATTGACACTGAGATGCGAGCTTTATCTTAAGTAGGTATTTGTTACTTAGTCAGTTTTGGGTTTCAACAGACGATTTTGACTATAGTGAAAAACAAATTATAGTATAGGTAACTGAAACCACTAAAAACACACATTCAAAAATACGCGGAACTAAATAAACTATTACTAACTTTAAGACATTAACAGAACAAAAACTAAAAATAAGATGTGATGACTACTGATTTTTATGACGTCACAAGCCAGTCTTCATAGAAACTTCATACTAACAGATCGTTTTTGAAATTTCAAAAAGAGTAGCTGATATGAGTTGTCATCAAATACTGTTTTATAAAAAACCGGTCAAGTGCGAGTCGGACTCGCGCACCGAGGGTTCCGTACAAACACTTTCCATCCTTAAGTGGTTAAGTTTTCACCTGGTATGTATAGCGCCCCATACAAATGAGGTGCAAAGTTAACGCAACCAATCCCGTTTGTTTGTTTTATCTTATTTTATTTTTAGTATTTGTTGTTATAGCGGCAATAGAAATACATCATCTGTGAAAATTTCAACTGTCTAGCTATCACCGTTCTTGAGCTACAGCCTGGTGACAGACGGACGGACAGACGGACAGCGAAGTCTCAGTAATAGGGTCCCGTTTTTACCCTTTGGGTACGGAACCCTAAAAATGGTTAAAAATTCAATATTGCGCGTAAAGTCGCGTAGCAGCACGGATAGCTGTCCCTGATGCAGAGCTCCATATGAGTTCGAAACATGTCGGGCCGTTCGTGACAATTTTTACGTGAGTTGAAACTGTTTTTATAGTTATTAAAGATGTTTTAAGATCTATCAATGAAAAGGATGACGTCTTCAAAATGAGTAGACCTGTTCGTGTAAAGATAAATCAAGTTGCAATTGCATTGTCTTCCTCGGGGCTCTCAAAATGAATACCAGTATTAAGTTCCAACTATTAATTCAGTGTAATCACACTCGGCTTTCGCATCGCGTCCGGGTGTCGGAACAGTAAATAATACACATGAAATCCAATCAAAATATTTCGCAAACGCTATGAAATCGCGGAAAACCGATTATGAAAGTTTTACAATCGAGCATGGAGTGTGGTCGGGTTTCACGGGGCTGGAAGGGCCTGTCGGATTTTTGGCTCGATTTTGGGTTTTGCTTTTATTTGTGCAACGTGTGTGACGCTTTGTGAGTCAGTGGTATGGTGGTAGCGATTGGAAATTCTTTGTAGATACGACGTAGTGTCATATGAAATCCTTCTTATATTAAAGAAGGTAAGCATTTTTTATTATTTAGATGTTAGATGTGAATGTAACGACACAGATCTGGTCTGGTTATGGTATGCTATCATCTCACTCAATTCTTTTTTAAGATATATTATTAAAGCGTAAACCGTCGAAAGGATTTTTTAACTAAAACTTAACAATTTTATGAAACGTAATGTCTCATTTTTTTAATGTGGGTACACCACATGGCTTAAAACTTAACAAGTTAATCGAACGCTGAATTTGATTGACATTTACGTACTCACTCAATTGTAACGCCTTTTTACCTATGTTGTTTGTAATTTACATATTTTTATCTGTTTTTGTGTACAATGTTTGCTTACTTACTTAATAATTTACGTACTTGCTTAGTAAGTAAATAGTGTGTTTACTTACTTATATGTATTTACTTACATGCTTACTTACTTACGTACTTACCGACTTATTTTCTTACTTACGAGTATACGTTACGAGCATAAGTTGAATGTACTCGCTCTTTACGAGAATTTTAAATGTTATTTTTTCTCTTTTAAGAAAGTATCATCATCAACAGCTGATTCACACTTAGATGTACTTCCATCAAAGTATCCTACCGAGCAAAATTTTAATTCGCATAAACAACGAGTACTTACTCAATTGCTCAAAGGCTTACTGGAAGAGATCTATTATAGGAATGATTTCGCCTTTGTACCTATATTATTTTCAATTGTTGTATTTTTAACTGTTTTTGTGCACAATAAAGTGTTCACTTACTTACTTAATTACTGACTCGCTTACACGCTTACTTACTTACTTACGTCCTTACTTGTTTGCTTACTTACTTACTATACATTACGAGCATAAGTAGAATGTTTTCGCTTTTTAACGAAGATTTTAAATGTAAACTTTTGCCCTCTGAAGAAAGGATCATCATCATCATCAACAGCTGATTCACACTTGGATATACATAATATCTATCCTACCGAGCAAAATGTTTAATTCGCAATGCAAACAAAAACAATCGACAGTCTCTGAAATGAATAATGCCCGTTCCATTCTCTGGAATCGTTGTGCCTGTATCAGCGCGCGCCACTCACCACGGCCACCAAATATTTGCATTCAGTGGAAAAAGTAATACGATTATTAATTTACTCCCGATTCAACTCGTGGCGTCGGTATTCGAATATCTAAAGCCATATCGTTGGAACTGCAATGTTACGTTGTTTTACTTTAAATCAGACTAACTATACAAAATTTACTTAAAGAGCATCTAGCGGGCTTTGTAATAAAATAATATTACCTAATTTTTATACAATCTTTGTATCGATTATATCTTTCTTATATATGACACATGTGGCGCTCTAATAGCGTGGTGTATTATGGAATCAAAGATTTAGTATGATGACGTAACGATCTAATAGCTCAGTTTGGGAGAGCTACACTCCCTTTTTAAAGCGAGTAATTAATATTTAACTAAATATTAAATCACTTGGACGAAGCTTGTTGCTGATAAAAATGTATGTGTCATTTTGACGAAAAAAAAAAATTAACTAAAAAGTCAACCTAAATATATCTGTAGTTATATGATTAGTTAATAACACGATATATCTATACTATTATAAAATTCTAGATTTGTATTGAAAATCAGGTTTTTATGAAGAGGAGTCATGATTTCAGGAAAAATCTTAACAGCGTGATGCAGGATCGTCTTTTGTATTGTATGGGTGCGCGGCGCCATGCCAGTCTGGCGCCATCTGTTGGTCATAATTTCCTTTGTCCTCTCATCAAGCTGGAACGGCTTGACAGATGATTACCAATTTTGGTTGGATGGTTGTAGGATACTTACATACTACGGTATAAAAAAAATATGCGTCCGAAGGTGCCTCTTCTAGTTATAAATAAATTGGATATTAGTGAACCATATGACTTCTCTGCTTGCCGAATACAGCCGCAGCTTCGGTCCTCTGATTTCTGATATTCTCTCTATGCAAAACGATGCAATTTAGTTTGTGATCTCTAGTGGAGTATTTGTCGGTCCATTGGAGATGAGAGATAAACCGACGAATGTTTACAAATTCACTGGGTTTGTTATGTAAATAATAAAACCGGTCAAGTGCGAGTTGGGCTCGCGCACGAAGCGTTCCGTAGCCCCACTTAAATGTCTATTTGTTGTCATAGCGGTAATAGAAATAGTGAAATTTTCAACTGTCTAGCTATCATGGTTCATGAGATACCGCCTCGTTACAGACACCAGATGGACAGTGTAGTCTTAGTAATAGGGTCCTATTTTTACCCTTTGGGTACGGAAACCTAGAAAAGACGATTGTCCATATTTACAGTCAATAACATAAATATCATAATTGCGCTATAGATCCGATTTCGAGAAGATCAGTACGCAAAGAAAAATAAAATTGCGTTCATATGTGATCCAACGTCTTAACCTTACGACCAGAGATGGACTGTATGTACGCTTTCAATTCAATTTGATCCTGTGATGATTCCCCATCCGTTTTGATCTTGGTACCTATTTTAATTTTGAAAGGTTTTTAATTTCAGGTTTCAGGGAAAATCTTAATAGTGCGATGCAAGTTCGTCTCGTTTTGTATGGGCGCGCAGCGCCATGCCAGTCTAGCGCCATCTTTTAGTCATAATTTCTTTGCCCTCTCATTACGCCAAAATAGCTGGACATCCAAAAATGGTATTAGGATACTTATAACCCGACTGCAGGCACCTAGTATTAAAATAAAAGTAAAATTAACTTTTAGCTCGGAATGTTCTCGAACCTCAAGTGTAACCGGGAACAAACGCCATCGAGTAATAATTGAATTCTATGGCAGGTCCGTCCAAGTTACGAAGTTGACTCGCGAGTACACTGGCGTGCACAAATGTTTGCCTTCCACTGGGACGACTGTGAGCCTGAGTCTTGACTGTCTATATATTTGATACGAGAAAGACATAATAATGACTTATGATAGTACGGTGATAATTATTGGTCGGTTCTGTACGATTAACAGCTAAACAGCTGAACATTCCTGAAAGAAAGCTACCACAACTTGTCCTGCCCTATGTGCATCCAGGAAATTTCAGTAATCTTTTCCTAGGTCCACCTTTTGTCCTACTACGCTGCAGCTTATGGTGCATAAATAAATAAATAATAAATAGATATTAAGGGACAATCATACACAAATCGACCTAGTCCCAAACTAAGCAAAGCTTGTACTATGGGTACTAGACGACGATATACATAATATATTATATAAATACATATATAGATAACATCCATGACCCAAGAAAAAATATTTGCCCCGGCCGGGATTCGAACCCGGGACCGCCGACTCAGTAAGTAGGTGTCTACAAACCGAGCCAAACGCGTCGTCATGATCGCCATTTCCATCACGCTTAACACCCTGAACCTGTACGCTTAAATTATCTTTGAGAGGCTCAATCTCTTCTTCTTTAAGCGTAAGTTTGATAAAACAATAGTGGTCACACGAGATTTGGTGATAGCGCGTTGCGCAACCAGCTTCCAATTCCCTCGAGCCTGAGATTTATGAGCATTCGTAAAGGAAAGCACACGTCAGCGTCTTGATCTGGTCTGTCCATCGCAATCGCCTCATGATCTGGAGCCGTTGACTCAACTCTGCCCTCAATATCCACTTGTAATAAACTCTGAATACCCTGCACTGGGTATTTGTGTAATTCCACACTGTGGCACCGGCGTTCCTGGAAATTTCCGAATTGAGTGGCTCTTCTCTGGATCCGATGAAATAAAACATTCCTGTTAATTTGACTGCAGTTGAATTCGACCACAATAGTAGTTATTCACTTTAATATATACATCTGTATCTAAAGCAGCTCAATCTCCTTTTGACGTTTGAGTGGTGGCCAAGATTAGATTAAAGATCAGTGTGGATGCCACTAGCTTGCTGGTCCGATTATATTTGGAGAGTAGCCGGAAAATGTTGTAGATCAGACTGGGCAAATTTAAGACGCCCTTACTCAACAGTAGATGGATGTGTGCTGTAATGATAGTGATGACAATGATGAACAGAATTCAACTAAACATAACAATTATAAAAAAAATATATCTAGGCCATCCATGTTTTTCGGACTTCGTCTCTCGCGCATGAGCATGCAAAGTGCCCAATATAAAATAGCGCTGCACTAAAACCATTGCAACGTTCGATGCATTTTTATAGTCCTGGCAATAAACTCAGAAACGGGACGAAAACGACAATGGTGTACTCAAGTTTCTCATAAACGATATATCTCTTCCTGTACTGAACAATGTTATTCCCCAGAACGCTTGTTCGCGAAGATTTAGGTTTGATAAAACTAGTAAAATAACGCGGGATGAGTGGATTGACAAAAGGGGGTTGTTAAACTTGGTAATCGCGGAATGGGAGGTTTATTGCTGTCTCCATTGTTTGTTTATTGGGTCATGTGAGTGCGTGGATTTAAAATTGACGTTGTCTCTTTTGTTGATGAGTGAATGGATAAAATACTACGTTACTGCTGACGCCGGTAAATAAGGGCTTGCCGGGTGAGTAGGTATAGACGGATAGTGATACGAAGCCAGCAAACCCTTTTCGTGGTTATGGCATGTATAGTGCTTTTCTCAAACATATTATGCAGTGAAATAAAAAAATTGGGCAAGTGCGAGTCCGACTCGCGCATGAAGGGTTCCGTACCATTATCTATAACAAGTTTGTTGTATGGGAGCCCCCCTTAAATATTTATTTTATTTTATTTTTAGTATTTGTTGTTATAGCGGCAATAGAAATACATCATCTGTGAAAATATCAACTGTCTAGCTATCACCGTTCTTGAGATACAGCCTGGTGACAGACGGACGGACAGCGAAGTCTCAGTAATAGGGTCCCGTTTTTACCCTTTGGGTATGGAACCCTAAAAATATATGTTATGACGACATTTCATTGCATGTTTGAGAAAACTAATTTTATTTCCATATACAAGATTCTGTGAAGTAGAAATAAATGGTTATAAAAAGCGTGACACTGAATAGGAAGAGTTCCTATTGTTACGGTAAACCGCTCAAAGTATCTATTCACAGTAGTAAACACTGTCACGAATTCGTACGAATCCTCCGAAGTTTACAAACCTAATATAACGTCCAGATTCACTAAACTTCTACTATGTCTCTAAAGAAAATATGCCCACCAACCAACATTTCTACAAGCAATTTTAACACGTTCATGAACATGAAAGATTTCACCAGAAATAATACTTTACGCAAGAAGCTCTAAATATTACACGCGGATCATTAAATATTAATACAGGTAGGCTTATGAAGGTCTAAAACTGGATCCTGTGGAACCCTACAACGTCGCTTTTGTCTCGAATTCTATTTATATCGCAGTGACGTAAAAATTTACCTCCAATTCGCCGTGAGCGAAACCTCTCGTATTCTTTGACTCCAACAAAAGATCATTGCAAAACGCGAAACACGTACGAAAATGCCTTTCAATCAACGTATCAAGCGAGCGAGCGCGAACATCGCACGAGCAAAATTTAATTCAGAGAGCATGCACCCGATATCCGAACGACACATAAATACCGATGTGACTGTGCTGAGCTAACTCTAGCCTTTGTGCTCGAACACAGGCGGCACTGTGCCCGACACGTGTCCGGATTACGGGCCGTTTTGTCGGGAGGCGGTCTCGGTGTGACGTTGTTGGAAAGCGTCCGGAGATAGCACGACGCTGGTTCGTCACGGCGAAGTAAGAAAAGTGAGCTCGGCATACTCGCCCGCATACAAATAGTTTACAAATGGTGAGTTGTCGGCGCGGTGTCGCCGCGACGTCGCTACGTCTTCTTGCAGCGTGGCACAAAGTATGAGCGTTACGAGATGTTGTTTTCTCTAAAATAACGAGAAATCTTTTAAATTCTTGTATCCTGAAACAGCTTCAAATTATAACAGTGTCAATCACTGGAAGACCTCAAAGTTCAACAAGCGAAGCTGTTGACTTTTTTACAAATTGTTTTAGATTAGGTATAAGTGAGCACGCAGTGTAAAAATTCGCGATACAATAAATAAGTAACCGTAACAAATTCTTATACCTCTTGAAATTTTCTTGACCATTTAGGGACGTTCTAAGTAGCTACCTAGATGTTCAATAATGTAGAGTTACCCCAATTTTATTTAATGTTTCACGAAATATATGTAAGTATAGATATGAGGAGGTATATCATTGAACAAGAATAGGCAACACATAAAATTTAAAATTACGTGATTATGTGCCAAGAACGAAGCAATGAGTTTCGAACTCGTATCGAATGTACCTTTACAGAGCTTGTTGTTAGCTCAATTGGTCATATAACCGAGAGTAAAATCTCATTTTGAATCCTAGTGATAAAAATAAAGCATTACTGTAACAGATTCAGTCGGTGACTTGCGCCGGCTGTACGTCGCACCGCAACGGCTAAGGGAATTTTTAGATTATCGAATCAGCGGCGCTGCAGTTAATGATAACAAATTGCAGCCCTGTCTGCCGGCGAATAACTCGGTTTGTTATGATTTGTTTCTGCAGGTTTTATGTTATATCTCGCAGGTAGTAATAATGTTGAAGATGCAGTGCCGTGGCGGTTTTTATTTTGACTTGTTTGGTATAATTTGGTGAAACTTCTTTGATGTTTTTGTGATCATTGAATGTGCAAAGTGTCTTGAATATGCATTCTATCAGCGTAATGCATGATTAAAGGGGTTTCACATAATTATTTTAGGGTGAATGATTCATTTCGCAGAATTTTTATTCCTCTGTATTCATAAATTCTTCATAATTCATGCAAAAATCATCATATTGATTAGGTTAGGTTAGCTTAGGTTTGTTTTATGTAAATTCCAAATAGTTGACGGTTTCATAGTAAAAAAAACTGCAAAATGAAATATTCGGCGAAAAGTAATTCTCTGCAACAATTCAATGAAGCGATTAAAACATTTTATACTTTTGACTATAAAAATATCATTCCTCGATTTCATTATTCAATCTATTACCAATTCGTTCGAAACAGCAGCTTCTAATCACACGAACATTTTGTCAACGATTCCAAATAATCGTCCAGCTCAAAAGAGACACGATACAAAAGAAGGAACATGATTTTAATCTTGTTCAGCGAGCGTCTGGAACTCTGGAAGGCAAAAGTCAGGTGGTGTAAAAGAAAACTCATTACTTCTCATTCACTGCGCTAGGGCGGCGATACCGATAGTTTATCTATCGATGTAAACAGCTGATTCCTGTCCATGTCGATAGAAACAGCTACGCAAATAAAGTTTATTTCGCGCTTGCGATTTATATTGGTTTTTGCTCTAGGAAAGGAATGTTTGCTTGCTGCGACGGCAAACGGGGTGTGCAAATAATTGGGGGATAAAGTGTTTTGGATCGCGTTGAGGGAAGTTTTTCTTGCATTGATATCATTCACGTATTAGGTAACTAGATGTTTGCTGTGTGGCGAGAGTGGTTTGCATTTGCTTTAGGAACTGGGACTCAATTCAAAGGTCCATAAATTATATGTAATATGTATACGACATCACGTCTCTGTACGATTTGTATGTCTAATTTAAAAAATCCTCTATCCAAAGGTTGTCTGGAAGATATCGCTCTTTAGCGATAAGACCGCCTATCATCGGGTGCGTAACGGTCGCTTTAACAACTTATGATATAATATTGGTCAATATAATGATCAATTGGTATAATAAACAAATAATATAATAACATTTGTTATAATTTCATATGGCATAATATCATATAGCATAATGATCATTTGATATAATACGTTTAAAGGCTCAATACACACTCAAACTGCTCAAACATGAAAGTTAAATGTGTAATTGAACCATGGTTAGGTACGACGACGAGCGAAGCGATGAGGAGTGTTAGGTTATCTTGCGAACCATTTACCGATACCATTTATAAATTAAGGTTTCAATTGTAACATTTTTCTTGTTGGTGAGCTGTAAAGAATTGTTGTATTGTATTGAATTGTAATTTAGCGATAATGACATGTATTTATATGTATACGACATCAAGTCTTTGTACGATTTTTACGTCTACTTCAGCGATATGTTATTTCAATATTCGTTATGAAACGTTGGTTTTCATAAATATGACTTATAATTCAAAATGGCGAGCCATGTACCGCTAAAGTACAAATGTCTACACACGAGCAATATAGCGATTGATATTTCATTCAGCCACATCTCCTTTGAATATATATTTTTAAATGGAAATACGCAGTGCGAATTTTGAAAATCGTTCCGCCGTTAAGAAGTATTCTCTTCCAGACACTTGGAGTAGAAGAAGAAGAAGAAGAAGATACGTTTATTTTGCAACCAATTACATTTAAAATTAATATAAAAAAAAAAAAAATAATGAGTAAAATTATTGCAAAACAAAAAACTGATAATGATGTATAAATAGCCACCAATAATGAGTTTAAATAGGTAAACAAATCGACTATTTATTGAATATTAAACCAGCAATCCACTAATGGAGTCCTTTGCACGTCATTTCATTATTATAACCGCCGAACTCGACTTGCCAACTTTCTGATTAAATTATAATATTTCCAACGAAGTTGCAATTTGAATTTGAAACAAATTAAATTTTCTGCTTCACTTTATCGATGTTATATGCTAATGCTTCACTAATGGTTTTGTAATTGTATTGTATAATGTTTCATAACATAACATTATTTCACTTAAATTTATATTTGACTTGACTGACTGCGCTGATAACAACTTCTCTTGAAAACGTAGAAGGAAAAAGATCACGTTTAGGCCAGTTAGTAGAACTTCAAAGCCAAGCGGTACGTTGCATGTTTAGTAATTTTTTGCCCCTGACAAAAAAGAGTATCTAACTGTGTGTCTGTATGTGGCACCGTAGCTCGCAAACGGATGGTCCGATTTGAACGCGGTCGAGTTGATTCTTAGCTATGTTTGAATGGGACGGGGATTTTTTTAAATTTTGAATTTAGGTTATTTTAAATTTTGTATATGGATGCAACTGAGTATAATATATCCAATACGGTTACACGTTAATAGGCACTATTCCTCAGCGTCTTTCCAATTCTACCGCAACCCTTTCATTCAACTGTGACGGGTCTCTTCAAGGCAGGAGGGAATAGGCTGTCGCTTAACCAGCGAGCTACATCTTCTACCATCAAGTACATAAATAAAAAAAAAAAAAAAAAAAAAAAAAAAGTGTTATTGAGGTCGAACGCTGGTCAGTTTATGGAGACCGTAACTCGGATGAGATTATAAAAACACGGGGGACTCCTTGGAATTCCTCCTTGCTACAAATAAAAGCCGTGAAAATGAATATTTATGTAATGTTATAGAGGAATCCACGGATGAATTTCACACACATTTTCTAGTTTTCTCATAAAAGTATCGCTCCCAAAATCTATCGATATTGCACAGCCAGTCACTCTCGCGGTTCGAGAAATAAATTTTAAAAGTAACACATCAGTATGCCAGGCTTGCCTCGTCGCCTCGCCGAATGGGACAAAGCAAGATATATGGTACGAACATTAGAAGGCATTAAAGTCAAGTCCATCGGCTATTATTTGTAGTTATACATGTCGCGAGGCTGCTCGTTCGTAACTCGCGTTTTGCCTAGCCTTAGAATAGCGATATGGGTACTAGACGCACCTATGATATTATAGGCTTTATCTCAAACATGAAAACAAGCAAGGTAAGCTTTTTTTCGTGGCTAAGGCATGTATAGTGCTTTTCTCAAACATATGCAATGAATTAAAAAAAAAAATACACCAATACACCAAAAAATATAATTCAGCTGTTTAGCCTGTACGAAATTCCTTTACAGTTCTCTCGAGTTGTTCCGTCCGAAACGTGATACCTAAGCCTGTTGTAACGCACTTTATGATGATTTCTTTGCATGCTTGAGAAAAAGTAATTTAATCATTTAGACACCCTGATATTGAACTTCGTCAACGTAAAATTATTTTCGTTATAATAACACGAGTTTCTAAAACCATAAAACTGATTCTAATAGTAGTTACGTTTACGCGACTGGTTTTAATACGGTGACCGAGCTAGCATGCACTTGTGCATATCGACTACTCAACGATCGGAAGATATTGTTAAGTCGACGAGAAAACACTCGATAAGCGGATAATAAAACCGACGACAACCGACGAACAGGGGACGAAAGAACCACTTTTTACTATTAGTTAAAAATTAATGGTTTTTGGTTGTAACGAATTCTGTTTTTCATTTCAGAAATAACCTCTATACAACGTAAAGTTCACTATACATTTCGGTTTACGAAATTGTTATTAAATAATTACTTGTAAAATGCTGCTTGTTGAATGACAGATTATGTCAATGTAATTTCACAAAACATTAAAATCTGAAAACTGTCTTTTGGCTTTCGACCAAATAAAAATTTGGCGAAGCGTTACAGATGGAAAACGAAAATTCGTGTTTCAGATAACCCCTAAAATGATGTAATGTGATATGCAATAAATGTAACACTTTGAATGCAATCTTTGTGCCAAAAACAACCCAGTAGATTAGCGAGTCCTGCACATATTCTTCTGATATTTCCACAATATTGGAAATCCCTCGGCTCGGCCCCGCGAGACGCTTTTCACCCCATTTGCTCCTATAACTTCACTTTATGATACTGAACAGTACTTTTTTTATTATTCATGATAATACGCCTTACATTAGAGTGGGTTTGTTTCGTATTATTTAGATATGGAAACGGTTCGAGAATATTATTTTCTTTTTCTGATAATTTAATGTTTTCGTTGTTTTTTTTGTGCCGTCAACATGCTCGAAGCTTTGTAATTTAACGGTTTTAAAAAATGTTGTTTTAGCAAATTCCAATTTTAATCTGCCACTTTTTCATTCGCAACTTTATAGTGGGTATAGTGGATTTAGTAAGTCAAATGAGAGGAGTCCACGTAGCACACATACGAGTGCTGTATAAGAGTTTATACGGTCCTTATTCGGCTTATTACAGCTGTGTAGTGGCTGTAGAAGCGTTTGTACAGCCTTTGTACTACTTGGGGAGGGTTGTTTCACAAACTGGATCTCTGAATGAGACTATACTGAAATGCCGATTTTGTAGACGCCACGGCTGCTCTGTCATCGGACTATAGCAAACAGGCAGCAACTAAAAGAGACACTATGTGGACAGTAATCTTATTAAAAGCTTCGTAAGACATATTTAATTATTGTGTTAACAGCGATTTACCCTCACGTGAAATTGTCAGGAACCCGACATGTTTCGAACTCGTATGGAGCTCTTCATCAGAGACTGCTACCCTGTAGGGATAATATGTGGAGAGGAGAGTAATGGAAACCTATCAGACCTGTCATCGTGCTGTCTAAAATGTAAACAAAATTATGGCTTCAATTTTGATTTGATCGAAGAATGTGATTGGCGGCACCAGTTCGAAGCACCTTCCTTGGGCACCCTATTACCATTATAGACACGCATACAAGCCATTTTATAATGAACTGAAGCAGCTGCGATGGAACATTATAATTGCATTAGCAAGAAATTATTACACTCATACAATGTTTTATACTCTCGCAATCTGTACACTTTTTAGGGTTCCGTACCCAAAGGGTAAAAACGGGACCCTATTACTGAGACTTCGTCGTCCGTCCGTCCGTCCGTCCGTCCGTCCGTCCGTCCGTCCGTCCGTCCGTCTGTCACCAGGCTGTATCTCAACAACGGTGATAGCTAGACAGTTGAAATTTTCACAGATGATGTATTTCTATTGCCGCTATAACAACAAATACTAAAAATAAAATAAAATAAATATTTAAGGGGGGCTCCCATACAACAAACTTGTTATAGATTATATATATGTATAGGTACGGAACCCTTCATGCGCGAGTCGGGCTCGCACTTGCCCAATTTTTAAATTTAACTTAAGCGATATAAACAAAACTGTCGTTTAAAGCAATTTAAATATTTCTAAGTCTTAACACATTTATATCCTACAATTCCAGTCCCAAACTAAATCCAGCAAAACAACCGTCCACACTACTCCCCGCATAATACACCAGCCGTATCAAAGACCCACTTAAAACGCAACTATTCCGCAAAGATTCCGTCCACTCCTGACTGTTCCCCCTAAGTGTACGTATACGTATGTAAAACCTTTCATCGCGACCTATCCAAGTAAATCCCCGCCCGATTCAAGCTTGTCTTTTGACCCACTGCGTAATTCCAGTTACGAGGAATCCTCTTCGCTGGCGCGTTTGTTTGCGACTGACCTACAATTTTGCAAGGAATCCTATATGTGTACATGAATAATTCAATAGTTGATTTTGTTTTGAATATTAGTGTAACTGAATTTTATCGGGGTTGGGTAAGGTTGGTCGGTGCGAACGGGAAAAGTGATGTTTGATTTAAATTTCGGCCTTTTCGACTTAAAGAAGGTGCAGTGAATTATAGCCTTTTAAGTTTTCTGTTTGTACATGTGTCTTGATAACTCTAATAATTATATAAACTAGTTTTCTGAGGACCTTATTTTACAAAATCTGTAAGTTGATTATCACTATTATCAGAGACGGTTTCATCATCGGTAATGATAAGCCTAAATACAACCACTGCAGGATAGAGAGTGATTTAAGAATCGCTACATTGACTGGTTCTGCATTGGTTTTATCCAAGAGGTTTTTGTCAATGCTCCAGCTTGTTTGATTACGTGAATCAGTTAAAGGTTTTCTCCCAATTTTTCGTTTTAAATGTCACGCCAATCGTAGTAGTAACTTCGATTTAATCGAGAAAAAATAAATAACACAGGCAGTTACTAAACCACTTCAACTCCGTTGTCACTTATCAGTTTATGATGACGTCTAGCGATGGTCATTGGTAAATCTCCAAAAAAAACGTACAATCGTCAAAGCATGATCAACAAAGCATCGAATATTCAAAACAATTTTTTTTTTTCATATCTACGTCTTAAGCTCACTGTCATGTTGTTCGTGGGCTTAAGTTGCTAAAGGTCGCACTTAATTGCCAATTAATTACAAGTCGGTCTGTCGCGTACGGAGCTACGTCACCGTACACCAAAACCAGGAAGAGGCCTGCGAAAAGAGAAATCCCTGCTCTCCGGCAATGTCATAAGGGTGCCCTTGTGCGCAAAATGCCCGTGGTGCCGGTATACCTACCGAACCATGCCCGCTAGTAATGACGACCAATTATCACTGTAATTCATGTCACTGTGCTTGGGTTAATTTGGGATGAGATAATTGGCTGAGTTTAAAAATAATTCGGCGTCAAAGGCTGATGTTGATATAACTGGCATGAGATGATTTCATCCATAAGTAATATTAAATTGTAAAAGTGTATTGAAAATCAGTTTTAAATGGAGAAGGAAAATCCGTTTGTAAAAATAATCTTTGTTCGTTCATCACGACGTAGGACTGATTTTAACCCATTTTGATCCTGGACATTCAAAGATAGTTATAGAATACTTTTACCTGATAAAGATAAAGAAAACAGTTTGACGCTTACAAAGTTGCCATCCAGTAATAAAAACTACGAGATCATGGATAAACTTACACTCAGACTCAAAATGTTAATTACCTAAGTAGGCCACAAGGGCACTTTTACATTTCTGAATCTGAATCTACCCGCATTTCACAAGAGGAGACCGCTGTTGAGAAGAAAGCCAAAAGAAACTCAACAGTAAGTCATAATTCTCGTAAATTATACTTAAAACTATTACAATTATTATAACTAGGTAATTGATACACCTACAAGATGGACAGATGACCTTATAAAGGTCGCCGGAAGGCGCTGGATGCAGGTCGCTTCCAACCGGTATATATGGAAGTCCAAAGGGGAGGCCTATGTTCAGCAGTGGACGTCCTATGGCTGAGATGATGATGATGATGATGAATTGATACGATATAAAATAACACTACATACGATGAAAACACAAATCCATTTGATTTAGGTCGTCGGGGAGGGAAACGTTGTGATGTGATGAGACGTAACGTTGCACGTTGTGACGTGGGTATTTATCTCGCGCAACGTGCAAGTTCACGGCACGGCGATTTGGCGTGGGATGATCAGAAATTCGAAAGGGGTAAACATTTAAGGGAAAGAACTGGGTAAGTCACATTAGCTTCATTTTACAGTACAGTCAATCGAAGTTATCAAATCCTTTTATTGCTGTTTTATTCGTTTTACAAAAAAATTTACCTTGTTCCTTGTTGTTAAGCATACTACACATTGATATCATCACTACATAGTATAAAACAAAGTCGCTTGTTACTGTCTGTCTGTTCCTATGTATACTTAGATCTTTAATCTGTCCAGTATGAAGGACGATAAGGACATTGCGAGGCAAAGACGAGCCATAGCGGTGCGAGCCAATATGCTAGCCAGGAGGTTCGCCAAATGCAGTGAGGGCGTCAAGAGGCAACTTTTCCTCTCATATTGCACTAGCGTCTACACAGTAGAACTGTGGTCTAGGTACACCTGCGCCGCGCTGAGCGACATGCGAGTGCAGTACAATAACGCGTGGCGCGCAATGTTCCGGCTGCCGCGCTGGTGCAGCGCCAGCGCCATGTTCGCCGAGGGGCGCGCGCCGGGCTGGGCCGCGCTGCTGCGCACGAGGAGTGCGAACGCCAGAAAGGCCATCTACGCCTCCTCCAACACCCTACTCGCGGTGGCGAGAGAGTGGGATGCCAGTCCGCTCCACGAGCGCTGGAGAGGCTACCATAAGCCTGTGGTCACGGGGCCGGGGTAACCCGTGGCTAATTATGTGTAGGTAATATGTCAATGTGTATTTGTAAATTGTAAATTGTATTTTGTGTTTTTGTGTTTTAATTTTAATTTATATAATTGTAATTATTATTATGGAATCTCGAATTCTGGAATAAATTATTTCATTTCATTTTCATTTTCATTTCATTTCATTTTTAAAACTACGCAACGGATTTTGATGCGGTTTTATTTATAGATGGAGTGATTCAAGAGGAAGGTTTATAATGTATAATATAGCATAACACCCGCGCCGGGGCGGATCGCTAGTAATATATAAATACATAATATATAGATAACATCTATGACCCAGGAACAAAATAATCGAGTTTATCACACAAATATTTACCCTGGCTGGAATTCGAACCCAGGACCGCCCGCTCAGTAGGCAAGTTCACTACAAACTACTCCAACAGCTTCAGTAATAGCAATAAAAAAGCGTCAAGCGGCGAACCGAGAAATTTTGTATCCATAGACTAAAAAATATAAATTTGAAAAAACAAAACATAATTATTATGTTGTCTTTTTCACGCTCATGTGGATTGGAAATTCATAGTCTCTATAAAAATAATTATATTAAACGCCGATACTAAGTATCGTGGAAGTCTGATTTGGCCTTAGCTTCTAACAATGTGACCATTGATTTGGCTAGTATTTCGAAAATCAGTAACTAATAAATCTACATATCCAGGCTAAATCAGTGACGTGCACAGATCAGGAATCGCAACATACAAACACATGTAGGGAAGCATCTAATTGTAGCTATCCAGTAATTATTGAGCCTCAATTGATTTGCTTTGTATCTGGATTACCAATTAATTAGGCTATAATGGCCGACAGTGGCAGCGGTGCGGGGAAGAAAGTCGCAAGTACATGGCGACCTTATTACTGGACAAATAATCTATCAGTCACAGACGTCCACTGCTGAACATATTTAGGCCTCCACTAGGGCATGCTTCTGATTTTGTATGGCGTGAACCGGGAGTTCCCGGTTACGGTACTGGTTTGTATAGAAAATGAGTACCGGGAGCACACCCTAGCCTCCACCATGACTCGCCACAGAGTGATCCCGTGCAGACGAGGTGCTCACGAGGTCATCCGTCCACCTAAGACTAAGTAGAGTGGTCACCACGTATAGGAAAGCGCAGCGTGGATCGGCCACGACTAAATGGACGGATGAACTCGTGAGGGTAGCGGGGAGCTCGTAGGAGAACAAAAGTGACGGACTTAGCTTGAAGAATTGCCAAAGTAAAGACGTGCTTTGCGACACACATCGTAGAACCGATGCGCTTCAACATTCTAATTCGTTACACCTGAATTTAGGAGGCGTACAATTCTTATGCGCCAATATATTCTTACTTGATTATCCAATAAAAACAAGATGGCGGTAACACTAAGCCTCAGTTCGCCTAAGTCGCAGAAGCGGATCGCCTCTGACAGGCCCAAGCTAATTGTGCACGCTGAATGTAAATCAAATTGCCCACCGAGCTCCGCTAGGCACTAGGTGCGACCTAGACAGGACCTAAGATAAAAGGGCGTATCTTCTTAGTGTTTTTCTTGAGTTACGCCCTTGCTCCATGGACCGCAAGACTCCAGCAAAATGGGAGGGCTAATTTACTCCGGCTGTGGCGATCGATCGAGACTCCTCAATTTGAAGATAGCGACAGACAACAGTGACATACTGCCGGAACAGCCAAAAGGGCGTAAGATGCTTTGGATTGCAGTAAACTGAAAACCTTTTAAAGTCGACTTTGAGTGAAGGTGGGATGGAATTGGCTTATAAACGTGGAGGCAGACATGCAAGCCTAGACTATGTAGGTATAGGAAAACTGGCGTATTTAAAAACTTACATAACAATCGGATTTTGTTTGGTTTTGGTATTTGTACTTACATATTTATCACATAAAGAGGCAGAACAAGCGCCTGAAGCTTGGTATTCATTCATTCATTCATTTATTTTGATAAAACATAGTTTTAGAATAGGTAAGATAACTATCACACGTTTATTGTAAAGCAAAAAAAGGTTATGACGTCCCCGTCTAGTAAAAAAATACAACTAATGATATTTATTTATAAAAGAAAATTCAACTTGGGAATCAAACTGTTCTTCATGTTATATCCTAACACAGAAGATGTACGTGGAAGAACTGACTTATACATTTTGTTTAGCATCGTTCAAAACAAACTGAACAAGTATGGAAGTACTCTAAGTACGTCTAAGTACTGAGCGCAGTCCTCTGGAATGATTTAAAAAAAAAAGCCTTGGAAAGTTGTACGCTTTAATAATGCATCGGTGAACGTACATTCAGGGAAACAAGTCGGTTGGAAAGAGAATAGAATTATTTTGAAGCGAAGCTTCTATGCAAAAGTAGAAGGGCGTATGTGTGTTGGATTGTAACTGCAGTTACACCCTTTGCCTTGGCGAAACGTTATAGAAGTTTGGGCCGTCCCCGTGCACGGTCGGATGGGCCGCGGAATCAGTTGTAATAACTTGTTTTACATATTATAAAAAAAATATTCCAAGACCCAACTTGGAGATGCTTTTGTTTGGAGTTTTTAGTTGTTTGTGTTTCGGATACTGAATGGATCTCTCAATGTGTTTCCGTGAAATAAGTAGCACAAATTGGTTAAATATATACACAGAATAGATAATAGTACAAGTACAGAAGGCACACTACTTTGATCTTTACAAAAGCCGCTTTTTTTAGCCAAAAAAATATGATTTATGGCCCTTCTAAAGTCGTCGTCCCCAGCGCAAGCCAAACGGAACGTTAAAGCTGCGTGCCAACGGTGAAAATGAATTGGCTCGCTTGCCGCGTCGCCGAGAGCGAGGGCTGTCAACGACTAAAAATAAAAATGTATTTCCTATTTATTTCTTGCATTCAATATAGAGAGCAATATATTTATATTCTTCATACATTATATTAATTATTTCATTATTCAACTATAAAGTACTCAATCTCAGAATTTGGACGAATTGAATCCACCACCAGGCTGCAAAACATTTTAGCTTTATTTTTAAACATTTTAATACGTATAATATAATAAAATAATGCAACGAATGCGTTACCTTAACATGCAATTAAATTCTTGAGCTTCATTTTGTTTTTGCTTAGTTGTCCGATATTTATTTATTTATTCATATATATATTCATCACTACACACCTAGTATAAAACAAAGTCGTTTCCTCGTCTGTCTGTCTGCCCCTATGTATGCTTCGATCTTTAAAAATACGCACGGACGCACCGTGCCGTGCCGTGCGAAGCCGGGCGGGTCGCTAGTAACAAATAAAACATGTACAAAGGCGAACTTATCCCTATTAGGGATCACTTCCAATACATTTCTTTTAACTCATTATTTATATATTTTATATACTTACTTATCAAACTATCACTCAATCGTTTATTCATTACTAGTAATTTTACAAACTTCATATCAAATATTATTATAAAAACCTCTATGGTTGTTGATTTAGTAGTAGACATACTTATTTTACTAGAATTTAAATTGACAAATATCAGTAAATAATCAATTCAAAATTACATAAGTACTTAACAATTAAAATTGATCTGAGTAACCAGTGTTAAATATGGAAGTAGATACACCTGCAATATGTTTTTTTATTATTATTCAGTAACTACTTATTATATATTTGTATAGAATCTTTTTATCGATTCATATTTTTTTATGTGGTAATACCACATTTTTTATTTTTATAAATAATGACACAAAGGTAAATTAAGAAAGAAAAATTGAATGCGATCTACTACAATCGAAGCGGGATCATTGTTCCTACAACCCGCTGCGATACAATATCTTTTCGCTGTCTTTTTACTCATTCAAACACTTTATATTATAATATAACACTGGTATCAACAGATGAATGAGGAACGTTCACTTGCGACGTACATAAATCGGAAGAGCGTGCGCGCGAATTTCGTGTACGTGCGTTCCGAGACACAGCGTGGCAGCCATTGAATAGTCCCCATGCATGAGGCCACCGGCATGTACTTGTAGCGGGAAAAGTTTATCGCGGAGTGCGCCCCGCCTGATATATACTTAATATTCGAGACTATAAAATTAATTGTTACTTAATTTAAACATCACTATTGGTTCCACGAAGCTGAAACTTTATTTTACTTATTAGGACTTAACAGCTAGCAAATAATGTTAAACTACTCTTGGATATAAAAAATAATATCTAAAATGACATGAACCTAAACCGCATTAAACTGAAATCTGTTTACATTTCCATTTTCCCTTCAAAAAACCAGAAACCAAAAACTATGTTTACGTTACACCCACAGCTAACCATAATTACGTGTGAATTGTTTGGGCGCTGACAAAAAGCAGACGCGACCCAGCGGACGTGGCCAATCTGTGTCATTGTTGTAAATTATTCAGTGGAACTTGAACGCTATCACTTTGCTATTCATGTGCTCCTACTATTGGTAATTTGTGCTATTTTCTTTTTTCAATTTAAAAGTTTCCCTTTTTAAGAAATTGAGATGAACTGTACTGAGTGACAAACTTAACTTTACCGTTGGAAAACTGTTTTACGTACTTTAAAAAAAGACTATCTTATTTTTTTTACGTTCACTCAGTTTTTTTTTTTTCACAGATTCAAGGGACTGTAGATCTGAGTATATGGTTTTAATTTCGACCCGATACTGGGCTAGACAGACGGACAGATGGACGGATGGACGGACAGTTGATCCTGTAAGGCTTCCTATTTTTCCTTTTGACAACGGAACCTTAAAAACACAGACTACAAGGGCGTAGGTACTAATGATACTATACATTAAGGTATTTCATCAAATTCAAGATAGAATGACTGGGTGAGACCTACATTATCAACATCAACAAAAGTACCTACACAAAATCTAATTACACTTTAAATAAAAAAATATTACATACCTAGCAAAATCTAAAAGATTATTTTACCAAAATTACTTCAATAGGCTTTATACATACTCTGTCAAACATAGAATTACAAAATAGGCACGTTTGAAATCCCAACGAGAATTGTCTGTTTTGCTAACAGAATATTTGCCTGTTTTCTTTTGTTTCTTCATAAGCACATATTCAGATGGAACAATGTAGGTAAAATCTCAAAGCACGGTTGGAACCGATTGTGTCCACTAATCGCCTTACCACGTGTTTTCCCGAAAAATATAACGTTTACCATGCTTTGTTCCAACGGCCTCTGTGGAACAATCTCCAAGTTTCGGCCCATTGTTTACTTAACAACATTGTTGCAAAATTAGAAATAAAACAAGTGGTTTTTGTACGGCGTCCGACGAAATTACATTGAAAATGTTTTGTATGACGACTTTAAGTGGAAAATATTTCCTTTTCCAGCGTTTTAAGTATTAGCCGGCTCGGTCGCAAATGGTAAATAGCAAAGTAATTCCTTTTATTTATACGATTTAAATTACACAAATATCTCAAGTTATTTAAAATAACATCAGACCAACAAACAATTCACGAAAAGCAAACGAGTTCATTCACGAGGCTTCAGCTAGGCGAACACTATTTTCAAAAGAATTAAAATAAGAAAGCTATGTAAAAATCTCAACTGAATTCTTGAGACGACAAATAAGAGCAACTGCAGTATAATTTGAGTATAGCCGCAGTACACAGTATAACCGCAGTAAGGTTAGCTCAAGCAGTAAGGTAGTTCCAGATGCACCTACAAAACAAAAACATTATTACCATTTTTTTAATTACATATATTTCATAAAAAATAATTATCACTTGGATTTGTGTCAATATTTATTGAAAAATATAATAATGTGGCATTGTCACATTAAAGTAGAAACGTTAAAAAATATTTTATAAAAAACATTTAGAAATAGAACTTTAAAAATGAAACATTTTATCTTTATATTCCAAAATACACATTCATTGACATTTTGTTGGTCCTGCGCCAGATGTGACCAGAATCCTACTTCAGTCCCCCTTGGGCCATGTTGATAACTTTGGTGTTCTGTTGGATCATTGAGGATCACCTTCGACGAAACTTATAGGATATGAGTACTTACTACTTTGGCCCATTGACCCAAGGAGGTGCTTGGCCTCGGACACAGCAGACCCTCATCCTTCGCTGTTTCGTACCACTTTCCGCAAATTGGGTATATTGAAGGGTCATCATCCTTCCGCATCTCGTCTTTCCAGCGATGTCGAAAGCTGCTGACCGGACGTTTTCCACTGCGTCGCCTCATACGCTCTCTTTACGGTACGATCGTCTCCAATCCTCTCCAGGTGGAGATAGGGAGTTCCATTTCCAGCATATACGTAGTTCTTTCCAAACAGCGCTGAAGTGTCGCTCGACGACACGATCAGCGTTTTGCTGACGCCCCAACCGTTTGCCACACTTTTAATTTTTAAGCTAACCTTTGCATGGACAAGTTATTTTATTTGTTTTTGTTAGTTTGAGTAGGTACGTACCAAGTTTGTGCAAGTTGTGGCAATAAATTAATTTTCTGTTTTTTCTTTCCGTCTTTCAATTTTCCATAGCTGGGTTACATTTTTTATAATCTTACCTATTGTCCTTCTTGTCTGACTGTGGCCTGTACACGGGGAGCAGTCTCTATGAATAAATTCATGCTCGTACGGCACTACACTACGTCTCGCTGCAAGCCGGTGCGGTTTGAATGTCTTTGATTCTCAGTAACCATTTATTTTTGTTGGTAGTCTTCTGGGAGTGAGTAATCATGAACATCAACTGACAAAACTAATGTAAACCGTTTAGAATGGCGTCTATTTGAACCATTTCCTACTAGATTTATAATGGGCTGACCTTAGTTTCACGTCTGGAATAGAATTACACCAACAACAACATACTGCTTTCATCATCACTTCACCTTTGGTTTGAGTAAGTATGCTTAGATACAGATCTGTTCTGAACGGTCTGTTCATGCTAGCAAGGGCCAAATTAAATATGTAGCAACCGCATACTAGTGTTAAATTAAGTAAACGTGAGAAACTTCATCCTGTACTCGATTGAAGTTATTCTATGTTGATTTTTACCTTTTTTTGAACTCTTAGAGACTATACATCTCTAAGAAACAGCTTAGTGTAGTATGACACTCAGAGACTTTATACATCTCTGAGGAAATAATATAATTTTAAAATATTTTATTGCATGTTATGACGCCTAGAGACCATATACATCTCTAAGAAATTTAGGTTTAATAATTATTTTCTATTGTAAATTATTCATGTTGACGCCTAGAGACCTTATACATCTCTGTGGAATTAAATTAATTAAGTAATTATTATTTTATTGCATGTTGTGACACCCAGAGACTTTATACATCTCTGGGTACATTTAATATTATGAATTTAACGTTAAAATTTTATTTTAATGTTCCTACTTAACATTGATTTGGAGTATCTATACATCTCCTTTACGTGTACCAGTGTAATTAGTTATAACACAAATGTAATCATTGTAATTGTTTTAAGTATTATTTACGAAAAAATGACTTACTGTTGAGTTTCTTTCGGCTTTCTTCTCAACAGCGGTCTCCTCTTGCGAAATGCCGGTAGATTCACAATCTGACTTGTAAAAGTGCCCCTATGGCCTACTTACTGAATAAATTATTTCATTTCATTTCATTTCATTTCTTTTCAGATCTGTGCGTGACATTTCGCTGGCCCAATATTACCTACAGGGTTCTATCTTACATTTTCCGGGACAATGTAAAAATTCGTATTAGTCAGAAGTGAAACATAGAACTTTTTTTTTATTTCATTAAAATATAATTTTGATTTCAATTTGATTAGCAAATTTTGACATGGTATACGATGGCATACCATGGTTATTGAAACATGCACTAACAAGCACAGCGGTATCCTATAACAACTCCAATCTGTAACGTTTCGGAGAATTTTAATTTGTCCGAATTATTTTTTTTTCCTAAAATCCCTCAGGTTTTCAGGAACTGCATCGTTTAAAGAACCTATTAGGTTAAGTTAGGTTTGTTTTATAATTACTCTGAGAAGTTTTGGAACGGTTTTGGAAAACAATGGCTTTCGGACAAATGTAAATTTGGTGGAGCATTACAGATGGGAAACAAAAAATAGTGTTTCAGATATAATAGGTAACCATGCACAGCACTTAAACTTCAATAGAATTATACATATTTGTGTTTTTACGTAGCATACGAGAGGTTAAAATAAATCATATAAATATCAGTTTGTAAACATTAAATAAGGTACTTCTATTATGAAATTAGCTTTTCGACTCAATTAAAGTAATTCAAAGCAAGGCACGGATGAGAAAACATTTTATAAATTAGTATTTAACTTTTTACGGTTTCTTAACATTACTCGTTTTCCAATTTCAAAAGAGTGAAATTGTTTTGCGCGGAAATACGCCGGCACACGGGCAGCCTCTCAACTAAAAAATAATTTTAATTTAGAAAAACAGAAGAGAAAACAAAAAGTGCGGATATTCTTTAATTTTCCTAAGAAAATTCCTTTTAAAGGACGTTCGAATTATTCGTTAATAAAGCCTCGGGTTTCTGAGCGCGAAATTCCTTTGATGGCAATGAAATATTGCCAACTAGCGAGCCCAATCCAGGGGTGACGACTAAATCCGAGCCTACAAATAAAATGAATTTGCCCCGGAGCAACAGTAGAAAATTGGAAATGTCATTTTCGCCCTTTTTTAATGTTTGCGGCGTGGCGCGCCGTTTGAAACGGCGGGATTACCCCCGGCGCTACCTGCCACGCTTGACGCGAATCGATTGTCGAAAATAACCGCCCAATTGGTAATTTTAAATTTCGAATTCCATATTTTGAAATTCGAAGCAAACGCTGTCGGTTACAATGCCAGTTGCAACGTGCCAGTGTTTTTGTTGTTTTAATGCTACCGACAAGAAAATCATGCCGTACCAATTTTAGCGGGGTTATCCGACTCGTATTTAACAAAACAGGTATTTACCCGCTTTTCTTCGGAAGAATCGAGTTTGTGTTGGATTTTTATTTCATGTCTTTGTAGCTATTACTCGGTCTCTTTAAATGATATGTTATCTATTTATTAACTTTTTAACCTAGGAACATTCTTCAGGAAAAAAAAAGTAATGTCTTCAAAGATTAATTTTCTAATACCCGTAACGTTTTTCAATATTCAACTATTTAATTTACTAACTGCACCACACTACTATTTTGTCCGTCAATTATCTTGTCAAATGAATGAATATACTATGTCTGTTGTAAAAACAGTAGTTCCGGTAAAATTCTAACGTTTATAGAACAGAAACTGGAGATAATAAAATAAAAGTGTTTTGTTATACTTTAATTGAACTCATTCAATATTCCTCTGCTAAATGACATTGGAATTAAACAGTGTCATGAGTGCGAAAAAGCTTAGTAGTAAAAAATTATAACTTTAGTTAAACGCAAGTTTGAGAACCATTTAGAGAATGCAGAACGTCATAATGATAAATTGCACCCTCACTTTTGAGAGCCAGTGAACGTAGCTATGAATACTAAAGTTTAATTTTACTTTGGTAGTTTTTATCAAAGGTTCTGCAAACATGAAGTGTAATTTGAATTTAACTGCATGTGATTAATGTTTATTTTAGACTATTCCATCTGACCATTAAATATGAACGAGTATAAAATACACAATGTTAGTTCACGTTTTATCATATCTATAAGCATGAAATAGGCATTACGAATACACCATACTGTAGTTATATGAATAAAATTAGCTCAAAAGAGAAATAAAGAAAAATAATATATATTTTTTATATATGTGACTTCAAAGGTACGCATATTTTATGAGTTATTTTTGGAATCCAGACGAAATTGTAAAATTCGTTTCAAAATCCTCATAATTTTACAAAACAATAATTGTATAATATAGAAGGAATGTTGAACTTTGACGGTCATTTCTGATTATCTCGTATAGAAATAGAATCGGTTGACATCCTCAAAAACCAAAATTTCGTCATGCCTGTTCTCAAAAATTGCGATGGCTGATTGTGATGGGACAGTACAAAATTTACCTAGCTGTAAAGTCCTCTCGGTCAGTCAAGACAATTGTGCGTCTTTTAACGATATTATAAAAACACAAAACATTACAGCTCTCCCTGACTAAAGTTTGACACAGATTTTACTCATATTACTAAATGCCTATTGTTATTAAATATGGTATCTAAATCCCTCGTCTTGCGTCATTCTCGTCACCCAGCAGTGGACCCAAAGGCCGATTTCCCGCGTAGCACCACGACTAGACACACGCCTCAGCCCACTGGTCTCATGATGACTCCAAGTGAACATCTCACAATAAAAAACCCCTTAAGCGCGAGTTTAAAACTAATTTTCCGTCATACTCGCGCGAAATGGCGAATATCCGCTGAAACTTGCCAAGGAAGTGCATAGCAACGGAAACGAAGTCGCGGCGCGAGCAATTTGCGGAGTCGACTGCGTTGCGCCCTGATGTATGTGAACAATTCTTAGGTATTTAGTCTACCTGCCATATAACCTAAAAATACACCAATCACATTACAAGATTTATCCAGCTGTATAGTCCTCACGGACTCACGGACAGCTAAGATAATTGTGCGTCTTTTAACGATATTATGTAAAAACAAAACATTACAGTCACACCTGCCTGACTAAAGTTTGACACAGGGTTTACTATGGCCTTAAATCCCTCGTCTCGCGTCATTTTTGCGACCTAACAGCAGGGCCAAAGGCCGAGCTAGCGTAGCACCACGATAACTGTTCTCACGAGGATTCCAAGTGAACATCCTAACAATAAAAAACCCCTTAAGTGCGAGTTTAAAACTAATTTTCCGTCATACTCGCCTGAAATGGCGAATATCCGCTGAAACTTGCCAAGGAAGTGCATAGCAACGGAAACGAAGTCGCGGCGCGAGCAATTTGCGGAGTCGACTGCGTTGCGCCCTGATCAGCACACGTTGCGCACGGTCAGCCAAGATAATTTTGTGTCTTTTAACAATTTATCAAAACACAAGACATTACAGTCACACCTCCCTGACTAAAGTTTGAAACAGAGTCGACTATGGTCTTAAATCTCTCTTCTTGCGTAGTTTTTCACCTAACAGCAGGACCAAAGGCCGCGTAGCGCTACCACTAGTCACACGCCTACACCAACCTACTATTCTCATGATGACTCCAAGTGAACATCTCAGAATAAAAAACCCCTTAAGCGCGAGTTTAAAACTAATTTTCCGTCATACTCGCGCAAAATGGCGAATATCCGCTGAAACTTGCCAAGGAAGTGCATAGTGACGGAAACGAAGTCGTGGCGCGAGCAATTTGCGGAGTCGACTGCGTTGCGCCCTGATGTATGTGAACAACTTTGTTCCCGACGATATGTCGGCAGGTATGGCTTAAGGCTTGTTCGGACTAGGCTAGTATTTTAGTCTAGTACCGAGTAGTAATTTAGTAGCTAAACGTGTCTGAATACCAAAAAATTAGTCGAGTAGATTAGTAAGTAATTTAGTCGAGTCAATCCATTTTAATCTATTTTTTTTTGTAGTTTAGTAGTGAGTAGCACCCCCCACCACGCGTCCGTGCTTAGGTTGTGAACTTTACTCGACTGTAATGCGAAGGATTTTTAGGCAGTAGCGAATAGTTTAGCTACTAAATTTCTCGCTACTAGACTAAAATACTAGCCTAGTCCGAACAAACCTTTAGTGGGAAGTTTTTGACTCAGTTGTTTAGGCTTCGTTGGCTTGCTATGTTTCCTTAGTATTGTCACGTGAGGATCATGATATGAGAACCTTTATCATGAGTTTACAGTGACCTTATTCGCTAGCGAATGCGGAAAAGATTTGTATAGAGAGTTGTAGTTATACAAAGTAACCGCTAGGAGCGCTGTATTATCCATACTAATATTATAAATGCGAAAGTGTGTCTGTCTGTCTGTCTGTCTGTCTGTCTGTCTGTCTGTCTGTTACCTCTTCACGCTTAAACCGCTGAATCGATTTTGATGAAATTTGGCATGGAGATAGTTTAAGATCCGAGGAAGGACATAGGATAGTTTTCATCCTGGAAATTATCCCTAAAAAGATTGAAAAGTGAGTAAGTAATTCATGATGACATTGATGACCCTGTAGAAAATATAATGATTAGACCAAAAGCACAATTGCTCTTACATTTGCTTAGGCGCCCCCTTTTATTAATTAAGGTGATTAGGTGGATATCTATCGTGTCATACGAGGTTGCTTCCATACTTCCAAGTTCCACGCGAACGTAGTCGCGGGCAAAAGCTAGTTCTCCATAAAAATCGCTTGTTACTCAGTCGCTAGTGAGTACGGTCACGCTAACTCATGGTAAGGGTACTTGGTATTTCACAGCTTCGTACATTCACGTGTTTTTTTTTCAAGACTGCTGTTATATCCTACTTCTTATGACGATATTTGCGTATTAATTCCTGTGGGGTATTAAAAGAAGTGCGGTCTGAATGTAGTTGATTAAACTTTTTATTTTACATTTGTTAATTTAAATGAAAATGAAAAATCATCTTAATCTTAAAACATTTTTAAAACAACACAAAACATTTGGAACTGGGACTTACATTTAGATGTACTAAAGTAAATTAAAATACTTGATACTTTGTTTTTAAACTTGAAATATGATGTTTTTTCATGTGATTTGATTATTAATTATTAAAACGCAAGTCAACAAATAAATTGATCAATAATAAAATTATTTACGCCCAAGGTAGCAAAGTGCTTAATTACATGCACTCCCGTATAATGCAAATAATTTGGGGCCAGAATTGCTGAGAATCGAATTATATCTCATCCTTTCAGTACAATTTGTTTTGATACTCCATTACGTGTTGTGATTGATGCGAATCTTCATAATTGTGTTTGCATACGTTTAAAATTTCTCATCATGTTTTAAAGTGACTTTGACGCTTGTACGAAATTGTGATTATGGTTAATTTATTATTGGTATCGTAATAGAATTTCTAATAATTTTGATTTGATTTAGAAATTTTGACAAAGCAGTTTTTTCTATACCTATTCAGAGGCCTAATACATTATAAAACGTATTTTTTTTTCATCTTTTGATAAATTGGTTATTTCAATCAACTTTTTAAAGTGAATAATACCTTTCCCTGAGTTTTAGATGGTAACATAGCTATTTTATGCTTTCATTGCGTGCAGTCGAAAAAAAAAACCAGTTACTTACCTGCATAAATTTTGACAATTTCGAGTAGATTATAAAACAAAAATTGTCAATGAAAAATTCAAGCTGTGGGTTAACATATACCAATAAATTGCAATGGCCCTGTTCTAAGTAGTAACATTGACAATATGTTAAGAAATATGTCTGATCATAGACAAAAATGTCTAAACAATCAGCATTTTTGAACGGATAAGGAGCGTTAATCACTTTTACTTTTATACGTGTAAAAGCATTACGACAAAATAGATAGTGTACTTATAGAAATTTGAAGGTTATGCCTGCTAGCACAGTACCTACTTGTTTGAATAAAAAAATATTCGTTGCAAAAATTTGTAGTATTTCATGTTGGTTATTGATTTTTTTTTTTCTTGTTTCAGGTAAGATCTTGGCCTAAAACATCGACGAAAATTTTGCTGATCCACAAGCCTGGTGACCTTTTTATTTCACATTTATGTTCAATCATAGCAACATAAAATTTTGATAAAAATTACATAAACACATAGGAGATACGTTCATTTTAAACTGATACAAGTATAAATGGAAAACTTAAAGGACCAAGTGTAATAATTATAGTGTTGTAAAAATTTGTGTGGAAGTTACGTCAAAATTCAAATATAGAACGCCAATTTTTGTATACGTGATTACTACATAAACCTAGTCCTTCAGTTGGGTTTTTCACGTATACCTAAAATATTTTTACACTAAGGTAGGTACCTTAGTGTAAAAATATTTTATTTTTCGGTCAATTAAAGAGATCACATCTAGTTCAAAGTAAACCATTTATTAAATGCCCGTAAGATACTATACGTATTTTATTTTTTATTTCTCTTTTATTTAGGACAACTAACAGTAACACACATTGCTTAACAAAGGCAATACATAAGAGAATTTCAGACGTGTGAAACCGTATATGGATAATTTCTAACTTTTACGCTTATAATTTTCCGCTACAGTACTTCGCCCCCTGCCTGCTATACGGCCACATCTCAAAAAAAAATTTTTTTCGGATTATTGCAGATTCGTAGTCAGAATAGGTTAATTTACGACCTTATTTCGAGAGCCATAAGAAAAAGTGTCCTTAAGAGCCTTTTTTCCACAAGTGGCCTTATGGATCTGACCAAAAATTTACAGTTGACTCCCTGCAAGACAGCCACTTTTCAGTTGTGGCTGTATAGCATAAATTTGTAATATTTTTTTTGAGTTGCGTCTCATAGAAATAACGTATATTCTAGTACTATTACGATGAATCCCTTTAAATATAAGCGAAATAAACGTCATTGTGCACTGTTGAGCCAAACTGGCGCGCAATACTCTGTTGTGGAGTAAACTAGGCTAAGACCGGTAGTGCGTAGCACATCAGTTGTTGCTCCCCCAGTAGTTCCCCTTAGTCTGTGGAGTATGTAATTCGGCGTCTGTAGCTTCTTCGCATATAGGTAAGACTGCGGTCTAGAGTGACACAAGTACTTTTGTGTAGGATTTAATTTAAGCGCAGTCTCTCTGAAGCATATATTTGGCTCATAATTTGCTTCTCTGTTGCAAGGATGGAATGTCGCAACTTCTGTTTTACTAGCATTCGGGCAGCCTAATCAGAAATGTCATTCCAGATTGCGAGTAAGAGCTTCCTTCGAGGATTTAAATTTGCCATGCTGGTTTGTGATGGCAATGTCATCATCATACATAAATTTCCGACTCTCTGTTTTCGGAATCGGTCCTGACCCACTCCTGTTCAACCTATACACACACGATATGGGTTAAACAGGAGCAGGGCCAGGACCGATCCTTGAGGTAGTACATTGTTCAGCTTTCTGTCTTTGCTCGGGCTGCTTGCGAGGTAGACGATAAATTCCCTATTGCTGAGCATAGAGTTGATTAGTCCCACCATCTGCACCACGGTCAGGAGCTTATAGATAAGCTCCTGTCTACGTACGCTATCAAATGCAGCTGAGAGGTCGAAAATACTGCCACTGTTTTCTCTCTCCTTTGAAACTCAGCCTCTATGTGTGTTGGGAGCGACATTTACCTGATCCACGTAGTTCGGACCACTACGGAATCCATCCTGCTCCACAGGAATTATTGTGTCGACAATAGGTTCGATTTGATTGTAGATTAGCCTCTCCAAAAATTTGTAGACGCAACTAAGTAGTAGAGGTCGGAAACCCTTTGGTTCGTCGGCTGGCTTACCCGGATTGAGTGTGACTATTATTTTTGAGCAGTTGAACTTAGGTGAAATTATATTATCCGAGACTATGTCTAAATAGAACTGTGAGAGCCACGTCCTACATCTTGGGCCAAGGTGTTCTAAAAATTCGTTGTAAATACCGACTCACATACCTAAATTGGGACTTTGATTCGAACCAGTCTTCATCCAGTATTGCTAAAACTAAAAGTAGAAAACGAAAAGCTTATCCTGCACTATGAAAAGGTAATATTGTAAAGAAGTTGAAGAATTCTGGAAAACAGTACACTAATATCAACGGGAACCTAGTCCACGCTTAAACCTAAAACTATGGGGCCTCCTTGTACATGGTACATGTTATATATGGTATTATACCATATATGGTACATGTTAACACGATAATTAAAGATACAAGTGCCTTAAAGGGAAGGTACCAGATAATCATTAATTATAATATGAAAAATGATGATGATATCTGCATCTAGAAAGTTGGTATTAAAGCTGCATGCACTGATTATCGCTTACAGTGATGTTGTTATTGTAACAAAAGTTGATTAATAAAGGTATTTTAATTATTTTAGTGTTTGTATAATAATTTTCATGTTACCATTTTCCAATAATTCTTGTTCGGTTTTGGACGCATCTCAAAATTTCAACAAAATGTTTCTGCAATACGGCCACAACTCTAAGTACCTATCTTAAAGGCCTCGTATCTTAAAAAACATACACGTTTTATATAAAAAGACGTATTCATGAGAAGCGTTATATCATGTAGAGTAAAAAAAGTTAAATTTAAAATGAATTGACCCAAAACTCAAGGAGTAAGCCCCGTTTTACTACCACGCACTACGCTGCCAAAACTTTAACAAGCGATTTCTCGAAAAAATGGTTTTTTGAGATGTGGCCGTATAGCAGGCAGGGGGCGACTTGATCGTAATCCACCCAAAAACTGCAATTTGTCCCTGCAAATCAACTTCAAAGCAAACAGACGTAAGTGGCTCAATTTTCCTATTAACATACGCCCTTTTATAAAAGCACGACAACATTAACACTCGCCGAGCCCTACACTCGTTCATATCGGGTAGCAACAGGTTCCTTACACAAGAAATATTTTTATCCACCCTAATGTATCACAGACGCGTTCTGGCTTGAGACCAAGATTCGAGTGTCGTGATTTGTGGCTCGCCTCGATATCGATTAGTCGATATCGACTTTTCAACGTATCACTGTTTGAAATGTGAACCCTATTCGGTGACGGGAAAGGTTGCTTTAAAGGAAGTCGAAGCTATCGATATTTGAAATAATTCGTCGGCCATTATTTATGTTCGTGTTAGCACGATATAAGGGTTTTATTGGGCTGCCGTATCTGTTACCTTTTGGATTTTAATTGAATTTTTAAGTTGCGCTCGTGATTTGTGCGTTTTTGCGGGTGTAGAAGGGACTGTTGTTTGGAGGGTGTTTTGCCTATTAGAGTATTTTACTATTATGCCTTTTTAGTAACTGTTGTAATTTTAACAGCCATTACTGACACAATTTTCATAATAACATTAATTTGACACGTTAATGTGTTTTAGAATTTCTACTGCAAATTACTTTTTCAGCAAAAATTGACTACAATATTGTTCTTTGAGCCACAGATTAATGCAAGTAAAAAATTTAAACACGGGATATTAAGAGTCAAATTTCGTGTAACGAACTGCTAAAGTCTTTTACAGTATAATAACTACATCGACTCGATATATCGTAATCGATGTCACATTATCGACACACACATCAGCCATCACTACTCGTAACACTCACAGCACTATTTGGAATGAGATTTCACGTCTGCCACACATCTTATTCGCGGGGTAGGAAATATTGCAACTCATTCTGTTATTATAACCGAACAAAGAAAACAGTCGTATGTACTTATATAGCCACGTGTTGCGGTTCGGCTTACGTCATGGTGGATATTGGAGCTAGGGGGATCTATGGCGTGCAATGTTTAGAAGTTAGAATGCCACCAACTTATCTCAGGCAGTTGGATCGAGAACTGACTGCGCCATATAATTTTTATATGATTTTTATATGGCGCAGTCAGTTCTTGATCCAACCGCTCGTAGGTGCTAACGACGACTCAAAACACAATTGCATATTGCTTTGCCATAAGGTTCGTGATTCGTTCGCAACGTGCCATTTCACATTATTTATGTTTTATTCATTATTTTTACATGTATTATGTTGCGCGATGTAGCTTTCTACGTCATGACGACGCAACGTTACACGTCGCCACAAAATCCCATGTCACGGCGATGTAAAATGAAATTGTAATTTGGCCCGATTCCTATGTATATTTACTGTTGGTGACAATTTTTCCCGTACAATAAGCCTCTTCTTTCTACTTTTTTTATCTCTAGATGTTATTTCAGACGACTACGCATCAACACTATGACTTTATTAAAATCTCCTTTTTTATTTTATTCATCTCCTTTTGATTTAATTAAACAGCCAAAGGATCTCCTATTACAACAGGCGTTTATTCATTTATCTCTGTTGGCAATTTGATTTCAAAAAAGCCTTTAAAATGCAGAAGCCTGGCGCTAGGTTCAGATTAAAAGTGAAAGCCGAGAGGCAACATTGAAATACCATTAAGTCATTCAGAGCGCGGCTAAGTTTAATTTCGTCGGTATAATCCGAGTGTTATATAGCGGAGTGTGAAATTGGTTGCAAAATGCTTGCGTTGGGTTCGACGACGAGCAGAGTGAGGTATGAGGAAGTTGAGTGTTTTTTATTGGAATTAATGTTTTGGGTTTCCATTTGATAAAATAATGACAAGCGGAGTTTTGTATTGATAACTGAAAATAACTGACGATCTTGACAGGATCACGAGAACCCAACATTTTGGTTGTAGAGGTTTTTTATAGATGCTTTTATCCATCAATGAACGTCCTTCAGCTGAAATTATGGTGACGAAGAAACTTCTTTGAGTCTCATATTTTCATAAATTATAGTTGGTAAACTGGTTACTTTTTTCCGAAAACACGATGTACTCTTATATCAAATAAAATAAAAATTAAAATAAATTGAAGTCTCATTAAAGTAAATAAGTATGCAATCAATAATGTTATGCTTACGATAACAAACACAATTTTGTATATTTTTTTAAAGTCTTTAATCAGATTGACCTCTTTAACGCTGACGTGAACGTATCCATTAACGTTATCAGCGCTTTATATCGGATGGGTAAAAAAAACAAAATACAATCTGTAAAACACATTGACTGCTATCTGTGGAGCGCTTGTGTATAGTTGCATTTAAAACGTTAGATGCTTTCAAAAGCCATAACGGTTACTTTACCCCTAGGGGATAACATTTTCCACCCGTCAATAAATTTAAAAACTCTTGAAAATTTTACGAGCGATCACTCAAGAGTGGTTTCGTCATAAGATGTCGTTTTTCAGAATTTACTAATTTAATAAAATTAGTTTTAATATGTGGGCAATGTTAGCTTGTAGGGCTAATGTTACGGCACCTTACCGTATCTTGTTTGAATTACAGTGGCCAATTGAAGACACAATCCAATATGTCCAATATGTAATAGTCTATGTGAATTTCAATGTACCTACTACTGTACAATGCAATGCTGTCTTTCAAACCTAATGCGCCGCCCTTAAATATTGACTGAGATCAGAACTTTAATTCCAGTGATGTATCAATTCTAATTCTAATTTTAAAATATGGCTTCCATCAAAGTTAATGATGATTTCGCCAATTTCGAGTTTGCTCGTAGAGCATGCCGTTGTTCGGTGAGGTTTTGGTTTTTGTATATTTATCGATTAATTCAAGTTGCATCAAGTGACATTGACAAATTAGTACCTATTTAAGGAGAGGCTTATCGCTAAAGATAAATACTTAATTAGAAACGTTAAAATTAGCCCTAATAACAAAAAAAAACTCGGTCTAAACTCACGTTGAAATCGTCACTTTCCTGACAATTTTACGTGAGCTTAAACCGTTTTTATAATTATCAAAGATGTCTCAAGATAGTTTAAATGTTATATAAAAAAAAAACTTGTTCCATAACAATGTATTAATCAGCAGCACCCCTAAACATCCGTTAGTTTCTCGAGTCCATTTTCACAGTCCGTTAAAAATAATCCGATCGGAGAACCAAATAAAAGTTTTAGGTTGACTAATGAGCTACCATTAATTTGATAAACGCCAGAGGGAGGAAACTCGGTCCGGCAGGCCGCCATGTTTTTTTTCATAAAACTTGTAACTATATTAGGCTTTTACACGTAATGGGGCTATTTTGTTGCCTTTCTTTACTCCGCAGTTGCGGAGTTAGGTTATTTTTTTATGATGTTGGTTCTTAAAGTTTGACGTGAGAAGTGTTCGTTTTTGTTATGAGTATTACGTGGGGGTAAATGCTATCATTATTAATGTGTACTTGGGATAATGTATCAACAATTAATACTTGGTATTGTATGATAACAAGGTAAGTATCAAATCACAAAAAATACGTCGGTGTATAACAGTGATTGGATCGAAGTATGATTGGATTCAATGTAGATCTAAGTAGCACCTAAAAAGGGATTCAAATTCGGGGCAAATCTGTGTTTTTTAGGGTTCCGTACCTCAAAAGGAAAAAACGGAACCCTTATAGGATCACTTTGTTGTCCGTCTGTCCGTCTGTCAAGACCCTTTTTCTCAGGAACGCGTGGAGGTATGAAGCTGAAATTTATATCAATTACTCAAGTCTACTGTCCCTTGAAGCTGTGAAAAAATCAAACTTCTAAGCCAACGCAATCAAAAGATACAGCCGTTTATGCCGCAAATTTTCGACACTTGCAAGGGAATCAAAACCTACAGGGTGCTTCCCGTGAACTCAGAATCTTGAAATTTGGTACGAAGCAACGTCTTATAGCATAGATAAAGGAATAATTACGAAAACCATAATTTTTTTTTTTTAATACCTAACTTTGCACCTAATTTATATGGGGCGCTATACATACCAGGTGCAAACTTAACTTAACCACTTAGGGATGGAAAGTGTTTGTACGGAACCCTCGGTGCGCGAGTCCGACTCGCACTTGGCCGGTTTTTTTTTTTTAATGAATAGTTAATCGAATACACTAATATGTACTAGAAAACGTTAAGTTTGCAACCCGATTCTGAGCAGACGTTACCAAATACACGATACATTTTACAAGAAACATTCCGAAATTAAAAAGTGGAAGCTACGTCAGACACCCGATTGAATTTGCGGTGCTCAATCACATTAACAAGTAGTAAAGAACATTTCCGGACGAAACTGCACCTAACCGGTTTACGTTGCTTCGTTCCGGTTTATACTGAAGCTGGGAGCAGTTTGTGGTCATAGATAGGGATGGCGACGGTTTTGTCGAAAAATGGAATAAAATTAGAAAAATCTTCATACTTATATTTGTTTTAACACTTGAAGCATTTTACTCTTTCTAGTATGCATTCGTGAAACTTTTGCCAGCAGTTGGTAAAAGCCCGGTTTGATGGTACCTTAACGTACTTATGCTCATGATATTAGAAAATAAGGTATGAAACTCAAGCTAGTGAGACTTTTGACGTCAGTTGCCGTTTTATGGTAACAAAATATTGATAAGGAAAAAAAAAAATTCCCGCCAGTCGTCCAAAAATTTATAATTATGTCGATAGTTATGTTTTTTGATTAAGTTATGTTTTGTCGTAATAATTGATTTAAAACACTCACGATTATATGAGATTCATACAGGTTAGTAGGGAATCGGGGAATAATGCACGAATGGCAACACAGAAACGGATTGACAGGATCAACTAACCAATCAGCGTGATGACGTCTAAATTCTCGCCTGTCATTTCCATGCTTATGCTGAAAGCGATGAGTTACTTTGTTTATTCTACGGACGAATTTCTTTATGCTTGATTATATCACAAAAAAAGGACTCTGAACTTCGCCTGAGTGGGCAGATGGCCCGGTTTCGGGTACTGCGACGTCTGCGACGGCTCTGGTAATTTTTATCTAAGTTATTACATAGTTCTATGCACATTATACTAATACGTAATTCGATATGATAAAATTTTGAAGATTCAAAATTCTATAAAGATATTATTTTAATATAGTTTTCGATAAATTGGCTCAAACCGAAAACGTTACTGACAATGGCCAAAACCGTTACTGACAAAATGGCGGGTTGTGTTCTATACAAATAACGGTTTACTGCGATCTTTACCAAAGCCTGTAGTATAAGGTTACTGTTTAGCGTGTTTATGGTGTTAGGTACTTAGACAAGAAACGTAGACGTTTCATTGATTGAACACTAACATTTTAGGCTCAGATAGTCGGAAAATATCGGGGGCTGAGTAAGCGTATTATTAAGTTTACCGGCTGGGTAAACGTATTATTAAGTTTACCTAACTATTACGTTTTAGTTTTTTTTTTTTTATAGAATCTTTTATCGATTCGCATAAGCATTTTAAACATAATACGTATGATGCAGAAGGCGCTCCAGTATCGTAGAATTATCGAATCAAAGATTTGGTGTGATTGACGTAACGATGTGATAGCTCAGTTAGGAGAGCACTACGCCGGAAACGAAGGGTCGCAGGTTCGAGTCCACATTACATTTTTCTTTCATAATTTAACTTTGTGCGAATATTTATTATATTTTTATCGGTATTCCAGCTTAGTCCAGCCCTAGGAAAAAGCGTTGTATGCGGACTTAATCGCGTCCAGCGGTTTTGCGAGGTGCGAAATTAGTTAAAAGATGGCCGCTCACCCGTGACTGGAATCCGTAATGCGGCAGTTTGCTGTGTTGGTTTTTTTAGTGTGCCTGATTTTGGAAACGTCAAATTTTTATGTAAGTGAATAGCCACTTTAAACATATGACATTTCCATTGATTTGGTCTTCACATCTGATTGTTCATACGTCAGTTTGACAGCTCACTATGGGATTTGACAGTTTAATATTGGCAATTCACATACGACTTGCGAGAAACGTCAAATTGAAATGACGTCATATTTAGCGAGAATAATACAATTCAAATGTTATATTTAGCACACTCAAATGTCGATACTAACAAATGATATTAAAATGCCTTCATTATGAATTTATAAATGATCTTTTAAGTACAGAGTGGAATCGCTGCCCTGGTGAATATTTCTGACTGTCCACTGGAATCACTACATAGTATAAAACAAAGTCGCTTTCTTTGTCCCTATGTCCCTTTGTATGCTTAAATCTTTAAAATTACGCAACGGATTTTGATGCGGTTTTTTTAATAGATAGAGTGATTCAAGAGGAAGGTTTATATGTATAATACATGCATAATTTATCAGCATTGCACCCGTGCGAAGCCGGGGCGGGTCGCTAGTAAATAATAAATATTAAAGGACAATCTTACACAAATCTACCTAGCCTAAACTAAGCAAAGCTTGTACTATGGGTACCCAAGTAGCACAACTGGGTCTAAATAGCTCGTATATCATATCTAATTAGATGCTTAAGTGAAATTTACCACCATGACTAAGTGCTATATAGGTGGCAATAACCCTTATGCCACCTATATAGAACCAAAAGGAGAAAAATTGCAGCCTATTTTTGGTGCTAAATAGAATCCATAAGAGCTCTCACAATTACCTTAAGTGGTAATTAGAACTATGGGTGAAAGTTATGCGTCCATAAGAGATCTCACAATCACCTTAAGTGGCAATTAGAACTAAGGGTAAAAGTTATGCGCAGTGAACGAATGAAAACATTTCAGTTCGCTCAATGAGTGATAAATGAGTCGCCAAATTATCTTTGAGTGGCGAGGCAACTGTCAAATTGTGTTGTGTGTAATACGTGATCTGCCATATTTATTTTGGATTTATACGTCTGTTTGGTGAGTGATTAAAACTTTACGTTATACAAGCATTGAAATAAGCACGAAATTCTTGCGATTTTTTTGTTACTGTGAAACTATAGTATGTTTTCTTTGTAAATTTCGACGGGCCTTTCATTTGATCAGGAATATTAAAAAAGAGAGTGCTAAATTAAATAAGGAATAGATACTGATAAGAAATAAAACTGTTAAAAACCTGACCTAATGATTGTAGGTTACCTACAATGTTAAAGTAACATCGTCAAAACTATCAAAAGTCTGTGATTATGCGTGAGTGTGATAAAAATTCTGGTCAAAATAATTAATTTTCATTGGCTTCCATTTGTAAACATGGCGAAACAAAAAAGATCTTACAGTGTTTATTTTCACTTATTTGTTCCTTATTTGGAACTATTAGGTCTAATAATCACTTATTTGTATCTTGCGAGTGGCAAAGCAGTGCAACTATTAAATATATTTTGACAAGGCGCAATAGGAACTATAATAGAACTTTTAGTTCGTTAGTGGTTTGAAATAAGTGAAAATAACTGCTTTTGGTTCTAAGAATCTCCTATTTATGCGTTGGAGTGGCAATAAGGTACTTCTTAGGCCTTAAAGTTGCAATATTTTTTGGTTCCAAAAGAGCCGTAAAATTATCCCTTTAGCCACTATTGGTGATATAATTCGCTATTGTACTAGTCATTTGGAACTTTTAGTTCCAAATAAGGGTATGTTGCCACTTATATGTAAAAGTTGCTTATAAGTGATTTTAAGGCCTTATATAGCACTATTGCTTCTTATTGAGTGACTATTTGAACCTGCATGCAACTTTAAGTAGCAAAATCGACTTTATCCCACCATAAGTAATAAAGTAGAAACAAAAAACGTTCCTATGCAACTACAAGTGATAGGATGAACTCATATACAGTTTTGAGTTGTGTTTAGAGCTATAAGTTGCATCAAACACTGTTAAACCACTCATTTAGAACTTAAAGCTGTAAGATAAGCTGCAAAATTCACTAATGTGCTGCTTGGGTAGGTACTACACGACGATATACATCCATACTAATATTATAAATGCGAAAGTGTGTCCGTCTGTCTGTTACCTCTTCACGCTTAAACCGCTGACTCAATTTTGATGACATTTGGCATAGAGATAGTTTAAGATCCGAGGAAGGACATAGGATAGTTTTTATCCTGGAAATTATACCCAAAAAGATTAAAAAGTGTGTGAACATTTCTGTTGGGGTGCGGTGACCCTGTAGGAAATGTAATTATTAGACCAAAAGTACAATTGCTCTTACATTTGCTTAGGCGCTTTTAATAATCCCTTTTATCAAGTTCCACGCGTACGTAGTCGCGAGCAAAAGCTAGTAATTTATATAAATACATATATAGGTAACATTCATGACCCAGGAACAAATGTTTGAACTCATCACACAAATATTTGCCTTGGTCGGGATTCGAACCCAAGATTCGATCTTCGATCGCGAGACACCTTTTCCCTCAAGGTTGATTTGTTTCAAATATCACCATGGATAACACACGATGTTTCTAGTCTCATAATAACCGCTAGGGGCACTGTGCTATTCTCCATACAAATCGTTAGTGCTGTCGTTAGCGAGTACGGTCACGTTTACTCATGGTAAGGGTCCTGGATTATCGGCCACGATGCACTGAAGTCCCCCGACCCCGTGCCGCCTTTGATGAACCCTGAGGCAATAAATGATGCAAACTTTGACCTACTCCGCACTCCGTAACCACAAATTACACTTTAATCTGGTGCATGTAATAAATATGAAACGACTAGCATTTTTACAAGCTTTTGTTTTGATTCAGCCGTCTTGTGCATAATTTGATTTAATTTAGAGTATATTTATTTTACACTATAAAGTACTAATTGCGAAAACGTAGTCAATGAATGGGATGTATGAGTAATTGTATGCAAATCAGATTAAAAGCACGTAGTCTAAAAAAAATGTAAAACAGTACAACAATTTCATTTTTTACCTCCATCTCGGAAAAATCATCAATATACTCGGATATATATATTTTATTTTTATTTTTATTAAATGTATTTTTCTAAAAAAATAATTCTTTATGAAACTCTCAGAGAAATATTGCTGTATTTTAAAAGTTACCGTATTTTTTTTAAGAATTTTGTCGAACAATGTGCGTTTTCAAACTCATAAAAAAAAACATCAAGAAGAAAAAAAAAACCCAAAATTTGTATGCGAATTTTAGTTTCCACTAAGCTTTGTTTATGTTATCAATTCTGAGTAAGATAAACCCAAAAACTTCAAGTTCTGGAAGAAACAATGTAGAGATTCGGGTTTTTTTTGGAAAACGACCAAATAACTTTAATTTGAAGTAGAACTAGTTTGAACTAGTACATCCAATGAGATTACTTAGACATGATTAGATCGCTTTCAAATTTCAGATATCATTGAATCCCAAGCTGAATAACGCGAAACAGTTGTAGTAAATTCAACACGCCATGAATTTCACACCCATCTCACGTACACATAGTTGCAAAATAACTCGGTACAATGCAGTGCAGTGTGGAGAGCACATCAGCGGCGTGTCACCAGCGTATCGGCCGCGAAGATGCAATTGTTCCGGCCGCTGACCCGCTAACTAAGTTGCTCTTCATTACGCTGCCGTGTAATATGCAACTACGTGTATCGTCATGCACTGCAGTGTAATTTTTGTCGTGATTTATGAGAGTTTTTATATGAAGTTGAATCTGAACTGATTCACGGATATTTTGGTTGCAAATATTGAAATAAGTACCTACTTGTTATATATGGATAGTCATAGATCCCTTACTACTAGAACGAATAGATAATGTTTATCAAAAAGTGAAAGAACCGCTGCATTAGCTATTTAAATAAAAGTGAAAACTGGCAGTGTGTAAGTGTGGGCCATTTTTATTCGGCCTTTTGTATAACATAAAAACTATGAAAGGTAAACAAATTCATCTCAATACGAACTCTGTCATGAGTTAAAAACAGAATATCAAATACGTTACTGTTAAATTTACAGAAATAAACATTGAAAACGAGATCAAACAGCAAGAAATATCAAAATCTTAGAGTTAAAAGTATAAATTATTTGCTACAGCTAGTATGAACGCATCGAGCACCTCACGTGGCCTCAGTCCTCAGTCTTACTAACAATCAAGCAGGTGAATGATAAAACGGTCCGCTGCTCCTGCGAAATTGATCCGTACTTGCATAGAACCGTATTCAGTAGCTGAAAGTGACAAATACGTAGTACCAACGTCTGTACTCCTAGCAAGAACACATCGAGTATTTCGCATGGCGGCAGTCCTCAGTCTCAAGCAGCTGAATGAGATAATACGAAATTGATCAATCAGGGACCACTCGTATACAAACGTGTTTAGTAGCTGGCTTGAAATACACTTAGTATCAACGTCTGTACTCCTCGTACGAACGCATCGAGCGCCTCGCATTGCCTCAGTCCTCAGTCTCTCGCAGGTGAATGATAAAACGGTCCGCTGCTCCTGCGAAATTGATTCGTCAGGGACCTCCGCATATAACCGTATTGGATAGCTGGTAAGTAAAGTATATAATATTAAACACACGTAGTTTTGTGTTTACGTCAAAGAGGTTTTGAGTTATAGAAGGGTCAAAAGTGGCACCAAGTGGTTCGTGTAATATTACACTCGGCGCTGGCTAGCCAGTTCCTTTGCTTGAACTTGGCTTGACACGCTGCCGCGTGTCTAGATAGAGAACTCGAAGTATAGACTCAAAGTTATGAAGTTATTATAAAAAACATATTCTTATCGTGACTACAGAGATCAATAACAAAATCTAGTTACAAAATTCGGAGAATTGCTAGCTAGATTTTATTACTTGGGACAATAAATACTAGTTCAAATTTAGACTTTTTCTTTGTGAATTTGGATACAGATATTTCTGATAAATTTCAGATTGTTGTAAATATCATCCTTTAGATTAGGTTAGGTTAGGTTAGGTTTGTTTTATAACAATTCGAAATAGTTTACAGTTTCAGTGAAAAATGCTTTTGGCGAAATGAAACTTTTGCGAAATGAAACGTTTGACGAAACGTAATTCGACGAAAAGGCAGAGAACCCGTAAATCAACGTTATTTCAATACCCGTCCCGTGAATATGTTTTTATGTAAAAGTTATCCTGACGTATCAATTTCACCTCAGTCTTTGGGATAGTCGGTTAACGTGTGGCTTTTATAGGTCCATATTCTTCTTTGTCAAAAATGAAAGCGTTCCTTCAAAAATTGCTATATCAATTTCCACAAATATTATGTATTGAGTGTTGGAAAGCTATTAAGAATAGGAGACAACGATTTTGGGCAGTGGCATTCTAAAGTAGAAATTTTGAATATTTATGTAATGAATGAGTAAATGGAACTTTACGTTTAATTAAGTCATCATTGCAAAATAAGCCCAAACAAAAAGTAATAATGAATCAACTCATCAAAATCACCGAACTAACGCAACATACCAAAACAGTGCTCGTGAACTGAACCGAAGTTGGACGGAAGTTTCGGAATCGAATTTAACTCCACCGAGTCGCTCCACTTGGCGGTACTTATTCCGATGTTTCAGCAACTCCTCGCGTCACCTATTTGCTTAGTCGCCGATAAGAGGAATTACGCGATTGTTGAACCTGGTTTTAGAACTAGACGGGACATGTACGACTTATTTGGCACTGTCGTATGTTGCTTAGGTGTTATGTAGCGATTAGTGCCTGAAGACGAAAGTCTTCGAACAGTGTTGCCAGTGATGAGATGACTGACGGATCTGAGACGTGGTCGTTCTCAATGGGACGTGTACGACTTGTTTGGCACTATTGTATGTTTCTTCAGGTGTTATGTAGCGATTAATTTGTACCTGAAGACGAAAGTCTTCGAGCAGTGCGTGTTGCCAGTGATGACTTACGTAACTGAGACGTGGTCGTTCACAATGGGACATGTACGACTTGTTTGGCACTATCGTATGCTTCGTAGGTGTTATGTAGCGAATTTTGCCTGAAGACGAAAGTCGTCGAACAGAACGTGTTGCCAACTTGCCAGTGATGGCTTACGGAACTAAGACGTGGTCATTCGCAATGGGACTCATAAGTCGGCTAACAGTCACGCAACATGCAATGGAAACAAAGGGCTATGTTTGAAGTTTTTTTGCCTGATAGAATCACAATAGGGATATCCGTAGAAAAACCAAGCTAACCGACATTAGACATAGCTCAGAGGAGTGCATGGTTGAAGTGGCCTATGTTCAGCAGTGGACGTCTGTGGATAAATTGATGTAGCTATTAATGTCTTGTATTCTCGTATTAACTATTGTTCGTATGTAATTTAACTATGAAAGTGATTTTTTAAATTTTTGTACAATCAGATATTCTGGAGTATCATTCAGAAAATTGGCACTAAACCGCTTCTAGTTTTTTCCAGATAATATATAATTAGAGATGTGTGGTAGTAGCCCGTATTTTAGATCACAGATTTATGTAAATATGGTTTATCAAGCTGAACAACGAAACTAAGGGAAGGGAAGGAAGGAAGTCATTCACCCATGATTACAAATACTTGTCACATTATCGCGGACACGTTTTGAGTATACGCTAGCTAAGCGTGAGCGGCATACATGCTTGGTCTGTACCCATACCATGAGTTTACAGTAACTGTAATCGCAAGCGACTGCGTAAGCTATTTCTACGGAGAATTGTAGTTCTACAGAGGAACCGTTAAGGGCGCTGTACTATTTTGATTCTTCGTACAGTTATTTTACGCTGGCGCTAGCAACTACGGTCATGTTTTATGGTAAGGGTCGCCTAAATATCAGCCACAACTCGAAAGCACGTAAGTTGCACCGGCCGTGAGTTTGCGGTAAATTCTCCAATGCAACTTTATAATAGGAGCCATTGATTGATTTTACCGTCGACTTCGTCCATGTCAAACTCGGAGTTTAACAGACTCAGATCCCAGCTTGCGGTTTAAATTATATGAGGCAAGACGACCTTCACCGGGGCGGTCAGACGAATGTGTGCCCTCTAGAAACATTAATCCAAATCCAAGCAAGATCAAGTATTTGTTTGACGAGCATGGATAGGTCTTGGTATTTGGATAGCTATCCGTGACAGAATTTGCTTAGATAGATTGTCCCAATAGTGAGAAGTAGCTCGTTGATAGTTATTACAACAATAATCAAGTTATTGTTTTGTTCCTATCAAGTTACAAAAATCATCTATTTTGTTTAAGTAAAACTATTGAAACGAATTACATTGTCGCGTATATTTATTATTTGGACATTTCTGACGTTTCAGTAACTATCTATTGCAGATACCGTTGTCGAAGGTTGAGTCCAATCAGTCTAAAGGCAGGTAGACTCAAACAATGAATATAGGAGATGTAATACGTTTCAGTTACTTTATTTAACGACAATCGCGGAAACCGAAGAAAATATCGTCTATTCCCTGTTAAAATCCGTACTTTATTCATTTCGCGTTGAAAATGATTAAAGTATAAACCAAACACGCGTCACATCTCCAGGAACGTAATGAAGGAATATAAAACGCATAAAAATAAAATGCCCCACATGACGGCGCTACATTAACGGGGGTAAGAGAAAAAACTTTTTTTTTTTGTAATATGACACAAACAACATCGTAATAATAAAAGCACGGCTTTCTAAAGGACGCAGTCTGATTCGCGCTTCCTTTATTAGCCGGGCGGGCTTTATGCTGACGACTTTTTTATTTCCGTTTATCCGGCGTGCGACCCGCGACCCCCGGGGCAGAGACACAACTACCTATTCTGTTTATTTTATTTTATGTTTTCGAACTATGTGTACATTACACAGATAAGTATCATATAGGAATAATAATATAGGTAGTAATTATAAAAATTGTTTAAACTCACGTATAAATTGTCACGAACGGCCCGACATGTTTCGAACTCATATGGAGCTCTTCATCAGGGACAGCTATCCATGCTGCTACGAAATTTTACGCGCAATATTGACTTTTTAACCATTTTTATACTTTTTACTCACTGCCCACTGTGACAATTTCTACGTAAGTTTAAACCGTTTTTAGGTATATTAAAGATGTCTCACGATAGTTGTAATAGTATCATCTTCTTCATCAGAATGGATTTGGTTGAATTTGTTTTCTTATTTCAACACTATTACAACTTCTTTTGATGAATGCAGGGTGCAGTTCGATTGTTATTACAATATTAATTACATGAAGAACTTGAATATAAATGATGGTAAAGCTTGACGCAGTCTGATTCGCAACTACCTATTCTGTTTATTTTATTTTATATTTTCGAACTAAGTGTACGTTGAACAGATTAGTATCATATAGAAATGATATCAATAAGTACCTTCATCAGAATAGATTTGGTTCAATTGGTTTTTCTCATCATCAGCCAAAAGACGTCCACTGCTGGACATAGGCCTCACCCCGAGAACGCCACCAAGACCGGTCCTGCGCCGCCCGCATCCAGCGGACTCCAGCGACCTTCACCAGGTCATCAGTCTACCCACGATGCGTGGTCGCCACTCAAGAACTCGATGGCCCCAGCGGTCATCGGTTCTACGAGCGATGTGCCCTGCCCATTGCCACTTAAGGTTTGCTATCCATCGGGCTATGGTTCTTCTACGGATCTCTTCATTTCTGATTCGATTTGTTTCCTTATTTCAACACTACAACTTTTTTTCTGTATGCAGTTTGCACTACGATACGAATGTTATTATAATATTTATTATATGAAGAACTTGAATATTGATAATATAAAGGAACTCGAATATTTATTACTGGGCCATGGATGTTATCTATATGTATTTTAAATATTATGTATATCGTCGTCTAGTACCCGTAGTACAAGCTTTGCTTAGTTTGGGACTAGATCGATTTATGTAAGATTGCCCCTTAATATAAAAATATTTATTTATTCAAATATTATAACATCGCTGAAACGTACGTTACGTAGGTACGTTATTCAGTTCGCGTTGAAAATGATTGCATATAAAACTGATTTTCAATACACACATAGAATTTTATAATAGTATATGGACCAATATGATCTGAAATAAAAGCTTTTTATATTATTTTTATATCTACCTGTGCCACTGCCCGCTGCCATCTCGCCTTTCCCGCTATTACGTACTTTTTAAAGTACACCTTTTCCGCTGTAAAATAATTTTCGGTGTAAACATTGTCTGGTTAATAAAGTGATCTTGCGGGGTTAGTGCAATTAGGGCCGGGCCTTAATAACTCGTAAACATCACAATGTATGCATCCCGCGGGATAGTGTTGATACACTGTCGGGTGTTTCATACGTGTTAGTAAAAGTTAGTAAGGACTGTGTGCTAATTTTAATTTTATATTTTAGTAAAAGTAATGATAGTGTTATTTTTTTATTAGAGAAGCAACGTCCGTCAGCGTGAATCAGATGTTTACAATGAATCGAAAAAGCCTGGAAAGCCGTTAGTGACGCGGGTTCGAACCCCGACTGAACAATTAAATTTTTAGTTTCATTGTAAACGTTGAATGATTCTGTGTTAAATATATAAATAAAGAAAATGATTTGTTTGTGTTCAACGTGTGGCGCGCTTGATTTTTGACGGGAATGATTTGTTGGCCGCAAAGAAGGTAACCGTATAAATCACTGAAAAAGAACTCTATACGAGTTCGAAACACATCGGACCGATTTTGTCACAATAACCATTTCACGTTACGTGGACGCAATGAACACACACACATTGTCGTTTAATTCCACGTCACACCGTGAATAAATTTTACATCGTGACGCAATTTTCCAAGTCACGATGCTATGATAGTATTGGTGGCTCATGTAAATAACCGTATAGGTGAGGGGAAAAGAACGTCTTTTCAGTAATAATGTATTTGCACCTATCGAATGCAGACCCTCAAAATCCTATAAGGGCACCGAATTTAATCTACACAAAGCAAATCTTCGCTCACGGAAAATCTATCTTGGGACGTGCAAGGCAATCCAAATACTGACTGGTCACACAAAAAGGCACAACTCATTAGACAGTAGCTGCCACTTATGCTCTTTTGTGTCGACGGCAGAATAGTGTTCGACAAAATTTACGAGTGCTGCCTTCTTACTTTGGGTGCGTAATTAAACCTTTGCTGGTACATTAATATCAATTATGGTAATCCACGCGGAGTGGTTCAAACTGCCTCGTGCTGTAATTCTCAAAGGTCTTAAATGCCTATTGAGATGGGAGCCTGTTACGCTTTTTTTGAAACTCAATGATTGGTTATATAGACGAGGTTGTTTTAAGGACATGTGAAGTTTTAGGACGGTTTGAGATGTTATCGTTAAGGTGACATCTCTATGATCATGCGACTAAGATAGTTACTTAATTCATTCAGTTGCGTGTATATATTTTTTACTTTACAAGAAATTCTCCTGTTTGTGTGTCTAATTTTGGGTTGAATTTTACAAGCTATTTTCACACACCAGATTTTTTATGTAAACGTAGGTTCGATGTGCATATTAAAATTGTATCCCTTTACTTGTAAGAGTTGTAAGTAAATTAGTTAAAGTAAGATTTTGGTATATTTGTCGTAATATCGGGTCGATATTGTATTACATTTCAGATTTGAGTCATACATACCTACATTACATACCTAGGGCGGTGAATTGGTGAATGTCCCAGATCGCAGGTGTTTGTGACCTGAACCGAAAGGTGAGGGCCCTAAATATGCAGTCTGGACCTTTACGAATTACCCCACGTGGTTTGTCTAAAGTTTTACGTTTTGCATTACGCAGGAAGTAAGGGTTTTCCCCAGCCGGGCAGAAAATTTTACTTTCGGCCTAGAATGACATAAATATCAAACTGATAAGTGCGATTGTATAATCGCACATGGGAAGGAACACTGCTTAACTTTAACTAATTTTAAGGGCCCTCTGAAAAAGACGCTACTGCAAAATAATTATGTTGGTGTATTGAAATAATTTTAAATATTTAGGAAAAACATAATTAAACAACGAAATACCATGCGATATGCATGATTTGTCGAGTGATAAAACATAAATTTACAAGAAATACAGAATAATCGTTTGCAAAAATAACCCTCTTTGACTTTCTTTCTTGACTTCTCTTTTCTTTTACAGAGCAATCTGTGCAGACTTCACCGTAATTACAGGCAGTAAGTCCCCCGGATTGATTCTGTTTGATTGGGGCGGTATTTTTAGGATACAATGTTTGTGGAGACTATTTTATAGCGGGTTGAATAAAATGTCTGATTAGACGTTCATGTATTTAGGAAATTTTATTAATACATTAAATTCAAATTTACTGCAAATTAGAAAAGTGCTATGGTATGATAAACGTAATAAAAATACGTCTGTGTTAATACAAAAATATAATACACAAATATTTTCTTATTACAACAAAATACATACATGTCATACTTCATGTTATACATGAATACATACTTGAAGTTAAACTTAAAACGAGAATTTTCTACACTTGCCACATTAAATTAAAAACGGCACGAAAAACGCCACGAAACCCCGATAGCGACGGAACTTTAGTCAAAAGTCACCTGCTCGTGTTATTCGTCCGGAAAAAAATACAAAAATACAAACAGGAGCATGGAAATAATTTCACGGTGACGAATTCCGCAGCGATCGGGGCCGCGGTCACGCCTCGGCAGTTTTCGCTCGGACCGCACTCGCTGGTAACCGATAGTGCTGTGACATTTTGCATCCGCTTGACAATTCCATTAAATAAAATGTCGGTGGTTGAATAAGGTTTAAACGCCGATTGAATCCATCGTTTAAAGTGTTTCGGTTTTGAAGATCAATAAAATTGAACTGCTTATAGATGGGCGGATGCTTCAAGTAGTTATCGTATTCATTAATATATATATTTATATTAACTGCTTTACAATACATGTTCTCGTAAAGAGTGTTTTCTAATCAGCCAATTAAGCAGTTGTGGTTAGCTAAAGTACAACTTTTCCGCACTAGCGCGTTTTACTTTTCAGTTCTTATTTTATCTTGAACAGTAAAAATGACACACTTCTGCAATCATATACCTTACACTTGTATTATTTTTGTTTTTCTTTACAGATAGCAATACAAGTCTACCTTATTTTTGTATATTTTATCATTACGTGTAAACATTGATAATCCTACATCAACACGCAATAACACAAAGAAAAAACTTATTTTTTCCTCACCAATTTCCGTACGAAAAACGATAATTCCGCACTAACCAGTTTTCCGCACTCACATCCCTAGCCTCAGTGTAGGCCGGTGCGGCACATACGCTTCAAATAATTAAATCTTTCTGTCCGATCCCGCAATATCTATGGCAACGGCAAACTACTACGTCGATAGTGAAATATAACGATTGGTCTGACAGTTCACACATACCTAGAATTCATTAATACCTACAAAATAGATAATTTTTGATCTCTTCTTCTTTTCAATCTGAGGATAAGTGACTCTTAATCTTGTCAACCAGCTTTTCTAGCACAACTACGCTTCACGACTCTGGTCGTGCGAAATAGCATCGCCCGTCACTCTCTAACAGTACAACGAAAAAGAGATGGGTACTATTTCTCGCGAGAGAAAGAGTCACGTGTCATGGTTGCGCTAGAGGTGCAGCGGTCGCCATCGGCTACGTTCAGTCGCTTGATGGAGCGCAGCGCTGACAGTTAAGCCAAGCTGTTCGGATATCTGGTCTGACCATCGTTTGGGACTTCGGCCTCCAGGTTTCTTACCCTCTATCTTCCCCGTCACTATTAACCTCTCCAAGTCGTCTTGACTCTGATGCGCTACATGACCGAAGTATAAGATAATGCAGATAATTTATAGAAAAACACGATATGTTTTTCGTAAGGCATTAAAACACTATTTTTAGGAAGCTTGCGGAGCTGTGTAAAATTGAACAATCACATTTGTCAGATTTGAAAGCGCTTCAAAGACTCAGCCTGATTGACTCATTTTCTCCGCTCCGCTTTAGTATACATACAGCCTTTATTATGAAACTCGCATGCAGCTCGTTTCACAAATCGACGCCCTTGTTTTATGTAACAGTTGCCTAAACTACGAATATTACTATTCCATCTCCCCATAACACGACCTTTTTAACTTTATTAAAGATGGTATACACTAGCATCAAATGGAACCTTTTTAAAGACCTGGAGCTGCCCAACGGCATACTCCCAAGATCCCTCTATTCAAGCATCACATAACCCATTATACGCGGATGTAAAAACGTTTTGCAGCTGAGTGCCTATAAAGATAATGCAGATATTCAAACGGATAAAAATCCGAGCACGAAACTCATATAAACACAATGTGTAAAAATAAAACACGGTAAGTAGTAAGTATGCATACGTTGTGCCAAACGCTCCTTTAAGGTAGTCGAGTTATGGCCTTTTTGGAGCAAACAGCAAAGTAATATTAAAGAATGTTTACTCTGAAATCTTTGTTATGCAGTTCTATAAGGTTGTATGAGCCAAAGTAATGCAACGGTTCTTTACTCCGTTGTGATTTGCATGGAATTTTGTTTGTGTTTTGGGTGTCGTCGACTTTTACGGCGTGTTTTGACATAGCGACGGGGTGGCATTAAAAAAGTTGACGGCTAATGGGTACTAAAGTACTAAAACTACCTCACTAGTACACAAAGTTAAATTATAATAAAAAAATAAATAAAAAAAAATTGAAAATATCGCCATGTCTCTCGCCGTCCTGTCACTTGCTGTAAAGCAATGGGACGGAACTGATGTGCGTAAACGCTTATTATAGAGTATGGCTAATGCGCTTCATCATTTAAAAAACCAATGAGGCAGGATACCTCGGTAGTAACTCATTATTGGAGTTAAATTCACCATCAATGATATATTATATCCTACGTGCCAACTTTGAACGCGCGGAAGAACAAAACATAATCCTCTTTTTGCGTTACTGTAGTAGTCAGGTTAAAAATAGTCTATTACCGTTATGTGCATATAAAATACCGTCCAGCCGGCTTAAAGCTGCGAAGAATTCACAGATAAGAAAAGTTGTGACCCTCAAATATTTTTTTTTCTTATTCTTTAGAGGATAACTAGTAAAGAGTTTTAATGTTTGTACCTTCAACCAATAAACAGTTTGAATGTGTTCATAATTTGAAAAGTAGCTCAATAGAAAAAGAGGCACTAAACTACCTTCGACGCTGAGTCACACGAGAACCAAAATAAAATTGCTTGAATTCTTCTAACACAGAGAAAGTGCGCAAAACGAAACTCTAACTTATTAAATTCAGTTCCGTGTTCCACTGTCGACGAAAAGAAGAATGTTATACACAAGTGGGTTTCCCAAATATGGTTAGTACTAAATGTTTAGAATGAAGCAAAAAAATAATAAATGTAATAGTTCAGGTAGGGTTCGAAGTTCGAACCTGCGTTACCAACGGCTTTCCGGGCCAACACGGGCCAACGCTACCAATTGGACCACTGAACCTGATGCAGGAGCCATTGAATTTTTCAACCAGTTGCTTCTTGCATGCCTTACGGTGGCATCGTAGCGCCATCTACCGTAAAGATATAGTCTTCATGATTGGCACTATCATCTCAAATTTTAAACATTTTGTTTACGCTAGTAGAAGTTACTGCTTTAATAAAAATAATGGTTAGTGCTATTTGCTTCTGGACATTGTACCTAGTATCACAGGCTAGGAGAACTTAGTAAAACATTTACTAACTAAGTTAATTATGAGCGAAGTTGCTTATTTCCCCTCTGATTGTTGAGTGTCGCGAAACTTCTAGTGGCTTCTTTAAAGGTTTTTTTCGAACAATATTGTTGCCTTTTAATTACTCATTTTTTAACGAGTTTTCTGCTTCGATCACGCGAAAGATAAGTTAACTTGTTCAGTTCGGTTGATTGAAATAGTGTTTTCTTAAGAGAATGTTTCTAATTCGAATGTCTCGCGTAATAAGGGATTCAGTAAAATAATTAGCCACAAGTAAACAGCAAAAATTTGTTGCATTAATAGGTAAGTTTGGTGTTATAACATGTTTCGATAACCAGCATATTAAGTGTCAAATGATTTACTTAAAATGTCCATGGTGGTTTGCGAAATCAAAATTTCCTCTATCAAATCTTTCGAAAGCAACCTCTTCGCTCAGATGGAAGAAAGAACTCGTTTTCGAAAATTCTATTTTCTATGGGAACTTGTTCTCAGAAAAAAAACTTAACATCGTGCGCACATTATCTTTTGTTTAGGCATTGATTACGGCGCTATCTACCGGTCAAAATATCTTTGCAGCTACTTCACATCAGCAGTGTGTCGCCGATGCCGGCTGCCATACAAGTCATAATGAGAAATATTCAGCGCTCGCCTTTTGCCGAACCCCACTGCTCGAGAGCAACTTGAGTCGGTATCGCGCTCGGGACGTCGCGCATTTCCTTTTCTTATTACAACGTAGGCTGCGCCTGAGTGTGTCGTCGATGCCGGCAGCCACACAATTTTTTTTACATCTTTTAATTATTTGTGTGGCTGTATGTAGGCTGAATACAATATACTTTAGATCATTTTTAACACCATTGTAACTATATTCTTGGCAAATAAGTCTTTCAACAAAGATTCAATTATTTGAAAAAAAAAATAAAGATGTATTCCATTACCAAAAAGGATTCATAACGAAAAATAAAAATATCCACCACTCGTCAGTATCGTACTCGGGATGATTTTTTTTTATAACGGCGCGGCGTAGGCTGCGCCCGAGTGTGCTACAGATACCAGCTGCCGTATAAGGTTTTATGAAGTTTATGAAGAAAAAGTCATGAGTATCTTTTTTCCCTTTCTGTAGTTAATGATGATCCTCAGCGAGTACCTAGCTGGTTTCATTTATACATTGATAATTGTTTAGTACAATCGCTTCATTTTAGAAAACACCTCAAGGCTCGTATAACTAATCAGAATCGACTGCTGCAATATTATATTTTTTTCTATATTTACCCAACTACACTAAAGCATAAAAGAAGATTATCTCATACCTTTTTATCTCCTCGAACGAAGTTGAGGGCACTTTCTAGCACCATATTTGTGTGGAACAGCGGCTTTAAGCAGACTACTCGTTGCCTTAAGCACGCCTGCCGTGGCGCCGTACAGCACAAAGGGTGCAGAGGCTTAGGATTCCTGGATATGGTCACCGTTGTAGATCCAACTTATGTATGTATTTTCCAGTTTAATTCAACTCAATCCTATTTCAGGAGCAGTTTCGGGTCATTTTTGAGAATCGGATTCTTCATGTGATTCCCTTGTTTTTTTTTATTTTTACAACTTTTAACATATATTTGCTATTAAATATGAAATTCTATTTAATCATAGCAGATTTATCGAATACGCATCACTTTTGGTCCATTTTAGTAAAGTAATATACCACTTTAAGTTATCGCTGCCAGGGGAATAAGAAAAGGTGACAAGGGAATAAGAAAAAACTACAAGGAAATCATAAAAAGGGCAGGGGAATAAATAATAAGATCATTTGTAGATGATATATTAAGATGAAATTCCGTTTTTATGATGATGTAATTAAAGTTTATTTTTTCAGTTGGTGAGCTGGTCAAAATTCTAGATCTAGAATCAATAGTGCTCGGGGCTTAGAATTAGAACGAAAGTCTTCATACAACAGATTTACGAAAGATGAAGTTGCGTTTGGTTTTATGCGTGTGTGTCTACGAACCAATCATAGAGACGTGTTGCTTGTGACATTGACGTTGCGGTGATGCGCACACGGACGAAATTTAACCCGTGGCTAACCAAAACTGGTCTCACTTTCAAGCGCTGACTAGGTTTTTAGGCGTACCTATTTATTCTAAGTTAGTCGGAATAACCAACATTTTTTTCAAATAGGTACAAAAACAAGGAAATGAATTAAGTTTTGTGAAAACGCCCGAATAAGAGTAAAGAAAAATACGAACCATTTTTGGTGATTCTGTACATGCTCAATGTTATTATTTTTACGTTTAATAAAATAACTGATGGACATATCAGTGTATTTAGAAAAACAGAAGGGTGACTTATTGGAAAGTTATTTTACTGGAAATTGACCTTCCTAGAAGATCAAATGTTTGATGGGCGAACAGAAGGCGTGACCGGAAACGAGTAGGAAATAAGACTAGAATATTTTTCTCCGAAAAAAAAAAATATATGTAGTATCTTTATTTCCCATTGACCGCCGCTGGACCCAATTGGTGTAGCGTACGTCATCAAAGATTTTGCAATATTAAATACAACGGGTTTACTGCTGTCGTAGAAGTTGAATATCGCTCGACATATTAAGAATCGGTTCACGATTCATCATCAAGAAAGCCGATCAGTTGCGGCAACGGCTAATCTAACACAGCGCGCCATCGCTCTCGCCAGCTGGGCGAGAATTCACCCTAATCTCACAGTGTCAATAAACCTACAATTGACGGTGAATCCCGTTTCTAACCGTGCTGATAGAGCGATGGCGCGCTGTGTTCAATTGGCCGCCGCAGTGTCTGATCGGCTCTCCTGATTATGAATCGCGAACCGATTCGAAACATGACTTAGAAGTCATCGTGGGCAAACCCATTCCATATCTAGTTTTTATATGCTTGATCTCTCCTACGCTTGGTCTGAACACGCATCCTTTTACATGGAATGGCGTATAAGAAATACGTAGGCACACGAAGTAGACGTCTATCAAACAGGTTAAGCTCCCTTTACACTGAATGCCCGAGGCCTTAGAGTCTTCGTCAAATGATTAAGGCTGCCCAGGCGTTTACGATTGTGCGTCTAAGTCTCTTTGAAACTACGCATCCAATCACAGATGTCAACTGAGCCGCAAAAGCGACGGATGCATTTAGTCTGGCACGATGTACCCCACAAATGAATCTAGTGTCTTTAGATATATCATCTCATCTCTAATCATCAACGGCGATGTGGGAACCCGTAAACCCACAAGTGCTGCAACAAACATCTACAACAGATGCTGTGGCCAATGATGATGACTTAGAAGTGTAGACCAGATGACGTCTTCTCATCATCTATTAATGTAAGACCTCAAAAACTTGAGAAACTCGATATATACGCAACATTGAAAGTTTATGTAAGATTACATGAATTATATCGATTTATACCTAGTCAAACTAAAGCTAAACCAAATGAAGATAAATTAAATCTAGAAAATTGGGCAAGTGCGAGTCCGACTCGCGCATGAAGGGTTCCGTACCATAATCTATAACAAGTTTTTTGTATGGGAGCCACCCTTAAATATTTATTTTATTTTATTTTTAGTATTTGTTGTTATAGCGGCAATAGAAATACATCATCTGTGAAAATTTCAATTGTCTAGCTATCACCGTTCTTGAGATACAGCCTGGTGACGGACGGACGGACGGACGGGCGGACAGCGAAGTCTCAGTAATTGGGTCCCGTTTTTACCCTTTGGGTACGGAACTCTAAAAATGGCCCCTGCGGTATAGCGCCTAAAATGCTGGCGGCGTTTCCTCACTGAATCGCCAAACTGATTCTTTGAGCGAGCCAGCTTTCCGGTCACCAGTAACTTCAATTAGCCTTTTCGAAGTGGCTTAACGTGCTGGGGCCCCCGGCCCCACGGATCCAGGGTCTTGTCGCCAAAAGGTGTAAAATGATAATATATCTTAGGCGAAATCAAATTTTATATATTGATCATGTTCCAGCTCAATCCATTTGATTTGACAGTGTTGAAATTTTGGGAACCAAGACTGCAAACTGCAAAAACAATTGTTTTTTCAAATGAATGCACAACCCCAAGCTCTTCCAGTTTTTTTTGCGCAGGAGTAAAGTTAAGAGCAAAAAGACTCATTCTTTTGACAAACGCCGCGACTTGCAGGATACAATTTGTGCAAAAGGTGCTCTGAGGCAAGAGGTGCCCTTTTCAGGAAGAATAACGTGCAGTAATGTATGTAAGAACTTGGGGTAGCGTACAGTAGGGGATATCAAGAGGAAATTACTGAAATAGAGAGCGGATGTCATGTTACTGCCGAAAAGATTTTTTTCAATGTCATAGGATGCAAAAGAGCAAACGGATCGCCTGATGGAAAGCGATTACCGTCGCCCATAAACACCTGACACACCAGAGGAGTCACAAGTGCGTTGCCGGCCTTTCAGGTACGAGTGCGCTCTTTACTTGAAAGTTTGGTGTAAAAGCGAAGGTAACAAAAACATCAATTTTGAAGTAAAAATCTCATAACCGCTGAGCAAAAACCTTTTCAAAGAGCCTCTCCAAAGATCGTACAAGCGGTGCCCTCATCAATGATTTTCTGGGATCTTCATTGAATTGTCGTCCACTTTTTTAACCGACTTCGAAAAAGGAGGTTCTCAATACGACTGTATTTTTTTAGTTATTTCACAATATTAAATTTATATCAAACTAGCTGTGCCCCGCGGTGTTACCCGCTCATACCACGGGAACACTAAATGTATTCGGGATGAAAAGTATCCTATGTCCTTTCCCGGGTCTCAAACTATCTCCATACCAAATTTCATCTAAGTCGGTTGAGCGGTTTAAGCGTGAAGAGGTAACAGACAGACAGACAGACAGACAGACATACACACTTTCGCATTTATAATATTAGTATGGATAAACTACTTAATAATTATAATATTTATTTAACATTTTTGTTGTATTTATAGTTCTTGAACGCCTAGTTTAACTACTTGAGAAATAGCCAAATTGTGCATAGAAGTAACTAAAATTATACAAATTTTACACAACTTATTTTGGTTACTAGAAGATCGTATCGTAACTGACAACCAGTTTGTCATTCCTCCGATTTATGTAACTAGCAGCTAACTGGGCTACTGTTAACAAAACTTTTTTCTTCTCAGTGTAAAAGGAAAATCTATCGCTCGGTGTGTTGTTTCTCTTTAGTTACCGCGAAAGGTTCCTCCACAGACTGTGCACTTCTAATGCAAATGCTGTCATTATGCTCTGATTTGAGAGCTTTTTGGGACTGTATCCTCCGGCAAAGATACTTAAGCGACGTCATTCCCCTACTGAGACACGACCTTTTACGAATAGGCAAGGCTGTAGTCTGGTCCCCCGAAAGGAGACTTAAACGACGTGACTACAATACGACTTTTTATGTAAGCATGTTTGTGTACGCAAGATCTTTGTGGCACTATTATCAAGACTACTTACTTTGCGAATGTAGAATGTAGAAACGACATAGTTAAATTGCTTGAGGTCGTTTTTGATGCGATTAAAAAAGGACCTTCGGTGTTGAAGAAAGTGTGTGCGAATACTAATTGTTTAGCTGACAAAATCGCGTGTGTCATTGCAAATTGTATGAGTTGTTAATGTTATGTTTTTTTTTAGATTAGTTTAAAATTAATTTTAAAAGGGTGATTTTTGATGTACATAACTATAATATTATAGATAACCCGAAATGTATGGAACAGTAGACGTTTTATTTTAAATTTTGTCCCCATACTAAAAGTTGCTCAGTTTGTCCCTCCCCATCACCCCCTGTAGTTCCCATTCACGACTAAAAAGTCACCCTGATTTACACGTGCAGCCTTCAAAACTTTCTTAACAAAATACATGACTAAAGCTGATTAAAATGTAAAGCCTTATATATTTAATTGGTGTGTGAAATAAATACATAATCCCCCTATCCACCAACTAACCAACCCACTCTCCGAACAACCAACGAATCTAATCGAACTCTATTCAACTTGTAACTTACCACTATTTTTGTTGCCACATCTTACTATTAGAAGTTGCCTTAACAGTGACAAAGTAAACACAACTCGGTTCAACACGGACACAAAACTAATGGCGCTTAGTATTTCTCCATTTGCTCTAAAGCTCTTCGCTGATTAAAGTAAACCCCAAGGTTTAAATTGCTATAAAAATTAAGAATAAATCAAAGCGGACCACCGAAGACTGAACTCACTATTGTAGGTGGTTTGCATTTTAATTCATTAAAGAGTCGACGGAAGGTGGTCGAGACCGGATGTGGTCTAAGAATATGCAAGAAGCGGATTTATTATCTCCTTTGTTCATCTTTATTCATCTTTATACTTAGGCTAGGTTTTTTTTACAATAGATTTATAATATATAAAAAGTAAAATACAATAAAGTAATTACAATTACAAAATATAAATATATTTAAAAAAAGCCTAACCTAGGGTGCCGCCGGCAGCGGGGCAGGGCCCAGGCTACCGGTGGTTAGGGCTGCAGAGAGAGGAACCTCCTGACGAAACTTGGAAATTAGGAGGAACGAGGCGCAACAGTGTTTACGCAGGGACACCCGGCCTGTGACTTCCGACATTAGTTCCAGCACAGTACACAGATTCAGAACTATCTGCAGTAGGTTGCTTATTGTGAGCCTACAAACAAAATAGAGACTAGGAGGAGGAGAGAAACGCAATAGTTTATACCTCGTGTATTCTACTCGTCGGACCCTGTAATTGGCTTCCCGGTTTTCTATTCTATTTAAGTCTACTTAAAATTGTAAAAGGTGTTTGGTCCCCATACTAAATAAAAAGAAAAATATACAGATGAATACAATTTTGTATTATATTCCCTACTGTTATATAGCGGTGTGCTGTCAATTCTTCCGTCCCATGCAAGGAAGCTTTAGTCCATTAGTAAAATTAATGTTTCGAATTACTCGAGGAAGAAACCGGTAAAAACCTGGCGACGAAACAATGGATGGAGATTATTAATTTGATTCCCGGGGCGGGTAATGTCACTATTTCTGACCATGAGTTATATTTAGTATTACGGGAAATATTTTTTTATTTTTAACCATTACTTTCTACTAACACGTTACTTGTTTGTCTGTACATGTGTGAGAGAAAGTTTTACTAGAGTAACCTTTGTTTTACCTATTTTCTGTTGTTTAATAAAGATCCCATTATCCAGGTTTTCATGGAGACGAAATTTTGTGTGCATCTATACCCTCGTGAGGCCCAGTGTACCTCTCAATGCACAAAATAACACTTTGTATAATTCCGACCCAGACAGTTCTTGCTATGGTACGCACACGTAAACGCCCAGTGAACATTACGATGTACAAGATTCATTCTGTGCATTCTATTCGTCTAGACTGGTTACTCGAAGAATATAATAGGACGTTTTACTAAACAAGTGCAAACCAATTAAACATCAAATTTAAAATGCCAATGACAATTTGTAATCCAACTCAATTTAAAACCTTCAACATCGCACGTTGGCGTTTTAAAAAAGGAACAGTGCCCCTTGAATATTTATTAACAATGCTCATAATAGTCTTGATGCCGCGCACGCGCGCCGAGACTTCATTTCCGCCGGGTGATGGATGGCCGCTGTCTCCAATTGGAGACGTGTGGAGGATCGATGTCCTTTACGTTTCGGTTCTGAACGTTTTTAAAGTCACTTTGAAGCGTCTGAGATATTTTGCGACGATTAGCTTTTTTTATTCGACTTGAAAACAGTGAAGGTTCTCATTTCACATAATTAACTCACTACCCCGGCGAATGATTATTCCCTGGAAAATTCATTTAACAATAAAAAAAATCACCGTCTTATTTTTTTTGTTAGCCTAGAAAAAATATAACATTTACATTAGAAATTTTTCACATGATAGGCAGTGACCCAGGAATCATTAGTAGCCGCGGCGGCTACTTATGGTACTTATAGGATCTACTACTGTGGCTACTTAGGGTATAATTATAAATTTGTAACGGATTTATCACGATGGTTCTCAATTCGTCAGGCAGTTTTTTATATTTTTTCTTTATGTCGTTTCCTCGATAAGTCGATCATGTGGACTGATTTGGATTCTTTATTTTATTTGAATGAGTGCACTTTCTAGAGGGTTTTTTATCATCGAGCCAGGGCCTGAGGGCGGAATCCTTCAGAAAGGAAACTCTTCCAACATTGTAAGCACACCTATCGCGATTTGAGTATTTTTTGTAACTTGTTGAAATTGCTCTTAAAATCACGCACGTTTTCGTTAAAGTTTCGGTTATTTTTATTAAAAAGTGATCATTTGAAGCCTCAGTGTCCCCACAATACCGCTGTGGAGAACCTAAACCAAAGTAAGTTACTTACAGCATTCTATCGTGAAAACCTAAAGTTCAATAAGAAATGTATTAACACTTTTGTTAATACATTTCTTATTGAACTTTAGGTTTTTCACGGTAGAATACTTTGCACGTATCTAATGTTCTATTTTTACTCGGCACTAGTTAGCGCCACAGGTTTAAGGCCTTATACGGCCTTTATTCAGCTTAAATTAGTTGTAAAAGGGTTGTATAAACGCTTACACAGCTTGTGTGCTACTTGGGTTGTATATTGATTATTAATTCTTATGCAAACTCGTCCGGGTGAATATTACATGCGAGTTTCTTGCTCGTGTCTTGTTAAATGCACTTCTTCGTATAGTTCCCTGCGTGGCTTATTAAATTCTTGATACTTCATTAATTTGCGATGAGAATAGTTTCTTAATTAAAGCTTCGTTGTTTTACTATGATCTGGGCTAGGTTCGATGTTCCTAATGATATAATTATGTCAGAGATAAAACAAATATATGTTTACTTGAGCGATATTGTGCTAGATTTATCTTTCTAATGAACAACTTTTTGATGTTTGAATTCACATTGTTATTTATATTATTACAGTCTGTAAGGAGTGTTGGCTGAATTTAGAAGTCAAATTCCGTAATTAGACAAAACAGTAGTTACTTACACAATTTATTTTTTGAGTATGACGCCTGATTCCACAAATGGAATCTAGTTCATTTCTTATATATATTATATATCTTATATAAATGTTATATTATAGTTATAGATTTTTATGTTTATTTTTATTTATTTGTCACTATTTATCTACGCCATTATGTTTTGTCCCCGAATAAATATTTTTCTTTCTTTCTTTCTTTATATTTCACAAAAATATCAGTTTTAGTAGATTTTGCTTCTTTTTTGTATTATTTACAAAACAGTATAAAAAACCTACCACTGGAACAGTTTCAGTGTAAACAACTGTTTCCGCATATAAAAACCGCGTTCCATTTACCTAGAAACTATCCGACGTGGTGTCACGAAATAGTAACAGACTTCGCTACCGGCCAGTGTACTGAGACACCTTGTGTCCGGTATACGGGCGGTACATATGACGAGGGACTGACGGGCCATCATTCCCTGGCCGTCCTGTACCGGTGTCAGACTCTATTTTGTGTGATTGATGCTGTTTCTGATGTATTCGGAAACATCCAGACTGCATCCGTTCGGAGGATTGCGATAGTAATATTTTGACTGTGTTTGTAGGGGATAGAGGTTATGATTGGATGGGGGTAAAAAGTAGACACGGTTGTGAGGAATTTTAGGTTGGTGTCGTTTCCAAGCCAATCGTCGATAGATCGACCTAAGGCCGGGGCCTTGCCGTCAATTTTCATTATTAGATCAAAAGCAAATAAAACCCGGACCACTTAATTGCGTTAGTGCCTGAATGGCCGTCTTCCACGGATAAGGCCGCCCACTCATGGTAATGCAGTGCGCGAACGTGTTTTCATTAGGCGGGGCCGAATGAATTTTTCAGCGAACTCTTTGGTTATGTTTCGGGTAAGGCGGACCGGGGGACTGTTTGTGTAACGGTGAAGATTTATATTATGTACATACCCCGGGGTTTCCGGTGCTCCGATGATTTGACGCATACTGTCTGCCTAGTGTTATCATTCATTGCATTTTTGACGACGCGGTCGGCTCAGTTTGTAAGCACTTGGCTACTGAGCCGGCGGTCCTGGGTTCGATTCCCGGCCAGGGCAAATATATGTGCGATGAACTCGAATATTTGTGCTTGGGTCATGGATGTTATCTACATATGTATTTATATATTATGTATATCGTCGTCTAGTACCCATAGTACAAGCTTTGCTTAGTTTGGGACTAGGTCGATTTGTGTAAGATTGTCCCGTAATATTTATTAATATTATTCGTGAACCGGATACCCCGGGGTATGATTATGCGTTGGATGGAAAAAAATGGAGCTGTGGCCTCGCTAACGTTTGTATTATTTTATGTGAATGTAAGGTATATAAAACAGCCAATTTTTAGGGTTCCGTACCCAAAGGGTAAAAACGGGACCCTATTACTGAGACTTCACTGTCCGTCCGTCCGTCCGTCTGTCACCAGGCTGTATCTCAAGAACGGTGATAGCTAGGCAGTTGAAATTTTCACAGATGATGTATTTCTATTGCCACTATAACAACAAATACTAAAAATAAAATAAAATAAATATTTAAGGGGGGGCTTCCATACAACAAACTTGTTATAGATTATGGTACGGAACCCTTAATGCGCGAGTCGGACTCGCACTTGCCCAATTTTTTATACTCGTTGTTGGACAGATTGTGATTTTAGGCTATATTATTTGGGTTGGACAATGTGCTCACATATACGGCGTTACATGGAATTAACCCGTGCCATCACTTCCGTACCAACACATGTTAACTACCATTTTATTATTTTTGTTCTTGTCACACGATGCGTTGTCGTTATGTCGATGCGTTTTTTAGACGCGACTTTTTACTTTTGGGTCAAACCATTTTTTTTGGGTCAAATATCTGTTTGACCAAAAAATTCAAAATGACACCATGGGACCCGTAAATGATATTTAATAATTGTGTAATTTTCCGAGCAGCCTTATATCCGTACACCTTCCACTTTTCGGCATTCCCTCTTCCATAGCTAATCCTATGTGATACTTATCACATAATAATTAAGTTCAGATACTTTTTATCCCAGAGAAACACAATTATACGGCTCTACCGTGGAAGTACTCATAAGCTGTTAATATTGACCTCAGAAAACCGTATTTTTTTATGAAAATATATTTTTAAAATTCATTTTGAAGAACCTCATCGATTGACAGCAAAGCCTTAAAATGTCTTATCAAAAATATCGAACAGAATAAGATTTCCAAACCGTATTTGCCCATCAAATCCACACACCTGAAGGTAAATTTTCTTAAAAGGTTGTCCACGGTCCGCCATTACTTATGCATTAACCTCCTAACCGCGCTCGGGGGACGCTTTCGCAAAACTGATCCATGAGCTGGGAAACCATTTTTGAAGTGCGTGGTGAACGATAGAACATATTTTTTTAACCCCTAACGAAAAAAGATGGGTGTCAGTTTAACATGGTGTATCTGTGTGTATGTCTGTGGCACCGTAGCGCCCATACGGAAGGACCGATGCGGTTTTTTAAAACATAAGCCTGGTTTATCGAGATGGTTTTGGGTGAATCAACTTTTTTGAGTTGTTTACTCTGTCCCCGTTGTCCAAGTAACATCTTCATACTGTTTCATAGAAAAATGCTTAGGTTGTCCGAGGGACAAATTTTACGTTAGCCATAGCAACAAGGTGCACTTAAAAGTTGATTCACCCTTTTAAGCTTTGTTTGTTGGAAAGCGGAGCTCTCGTCTTCAAGATATTCAAGTTTTAGTGGAACAAGTGACCGGATCTCAGCCAATATTGAAGCTAGGAATCCATTTTATTCATTAAACCATACAAAGATAAAGCTCAAAGAAAAATTGAAATGCGTAAGCTGGTGGAGACCGGGAATCGAACCCAGTACCTCTGGATTACCGGTTCAGCGCGTTAACCTTTCCGCCACCCTAACGCCCAGCAACCTTTCGAATTTATCTTTATGCTTTGTGTGTCTATCTTTGCATTTTTTATTTTAAAGGCTTTAAGCTATGTAACTGAATAGTGTTATAAAAAAACTGTTGTGTAGTTTTTGTGTTTAAGTGGAACGTACACACTTGCAATCATCACTACATAGCCTGCCATACACATACACTGCCTGTTATTTTAACGTATCTCATGTTGTGTTGTATATTCCTTGATGTTTGAGGTGTGCAATAAAGAGTATTTGTATTTGTACATAAGTATAAAACAAAGTCGCTTCCGTCTGTCTGTCCCTATGTCTATGTATGCTTAGATCTTTAAAACTACGCAACAGATTTGGATGTGGTTTCTTTTAATAAATAGAGGAAGGTTTATATGTATAATACATGCATAATTTATCATCATTGCACCCTTGCAAAGCCGGGGCGGTACGCTAATTCATGTGTATAATATGTAATACGGTTCAATTTGATGCCATCCATTCGAAGGTTGTCTCGTAATTTATTTAATAAACTTTGTTTTTTCAAAGTCATTTGTAGACTCATAGAATTTACGTATATCCCGATATCATCAAAAAGGTTCCACTTTGACGTCACATCCACAAACTGATCTGCAAATCAAAACCCATTCCCGATCCATCTGCTACGTGCGCCATTCTTATTTCACTCCTGAATCGTACACAGTTCGATATCCTGTCGGCATCAAAGAAGAGGAAATCAACTTCCTGCTCGGATATGATATGTAATGCATTTGAAGTATGAAGTACCTAACAGACGGCTAAGTCACAGGGTTGCCAGACGTACGATAATTAATATAATTAATTATCGTACATGTACGTAATGTAATGTCGTACGTAAAAGTACGATCATTTGCAGGTTTTCGAAAGTCGGGTTATATTCTAGGGTTGTTAATAACATTATATGAAAAACGCGCTCACTGCAGTGACCTTGAATCGAGATAAACGTTCACATGGTCAGAAATGATTGCCAACCTGATCAGATCGTCGAAAAATTCGACTGTTTGCTTTATGACAACCTTGTCGACATTATTAGGGATGACAATGTCAGATGTCTGGATTCCCCGAAATACCTAAGTAAAGATCATCAAGCAAAAACACGCTTTTGGAGCTTTTTATTTTTTATTTATTTTGGATGTCCTTTCATTTGACCGTTATATCGTCTAGTACGATAATTTTAGTATGTCATAACGATATTCCAGTTGCACTCGTCTGGTAACCCTGAGCCATAGAGGGTCTACTAAGCGCACGGCTACGACAGGCAAACATTAGATTAATTAAAACTTTCGTGACCACTAGCTCTGGCTATCGGGGGATTACCGAGATCCATGTTAATGGGGTTGAATGTCTGAATCAGAGCATATTCAAGAGGATTTGAGGCATTAGAGCTGCAAAGGTAATTTGTAGTAGAATAGGGATTTAAGTGCCTCGAGAGCACGTTTAAATTAATTTCAAATAGATAATATGATATTTAATAAGATTATGTCTGCAATTTCAATTCCTAACGTACTTAAATACTTTAAGAGATCTACGTATAGCCAAACAGGGAGTTTTAGAACCCATGCCGTATTGCGCTTTTTTTCTTACTTATTTATCTAACTGGCGACGAAATTTTTTTGGTAACTGATATTGAAAGTCGGTGAATGTCACTGTTGTCAAAAAAGAGGAAACAGGACAAAATATTCCGCAAATTTCAAGTATTTTTTGCATAATAAAGCTAAGATTATTCACAGTGGTGAAATTCAAGTTTTTTTTCTGTAGGATTCAGTATTTATTTAGCAAAAGTAACAAAGGATTGAATAGCATTCCGGTAAACAATGTTGTGAATTTGGTTAATGACAAATCCTTGACAAATCGCTATTGACGTTTAATAATGCAAATATACGACGTATGGACATTATTGCCACATGAAAGCTGTTTGTAACGACACTATTCCTCTGATCAAAATCAGAGATTTTATTTCAGAACATTACGATATTTTGCGTGATCTTCTTAAGATGATTAAGATGATCGAATAAATTTATACATGATATTGATGATAAATGTGTGTGTAGATAATGATCACTTTTGTGATCGTTTCAAAACAATACTCGTATTTTAAGACCTATCATTATGTAACAGTTGCATAAACTACTATTACTCAGTCATCATTATCATCATCATATATCAGCTAAAATACGTACAAAAACGGTTTTTCGGTAACACAACCAAATTGTCAGTTCACCTTGTTTGAGCCCTCCACGCTGCGTCTTCCAGTACGCGTTCGCTACTCAAGAACCTAGCCAACGCCCCCCTGCCCTGCCACAGTTTAAATTGTTTTACTGACATAAAATAAATAAAAAAAAACTTAATTGGAAACGAACGAATTAAAGGTCCAATTCTGAGACTACTTTACAAACCAGGCCAAATTATTAGTCATTTAGGTCAAGCACAGATGTTTAACCCAAAAGTAGGTAAATAATATTTTAAAGTCCCATGGTGTAATTTTCTAAGCACTACACCTTCCACTTTTCGGCCTTTCCTCTTCTATACCTAATCCTATGTAATGTCACATACTAATTAATTTCAATTAATTACCCCCTGAATTAATTTCAGATTCTTTTTATCCTAGAGAAAAACATAAATTCGCCGTACCACGAAACTAATTTGAAACGGCCAACTCAAATGCGTAATAATATGATAAAGCGATAAACCCACATCCAAAACACTTAACCTTTGAGGGAAATATAAAAGTAAGCTTTAAGTGGGGCGGGGTAAACGGTCCGCTACGAATTGAAAAGCGGCTGTTTTTGTGAGAGGGATAGAGGTAGACAAGGCACTGAATTACACACGATCGTTGCGGTCGACCCGCGCCTAGTGGCTGCGACTAAGTTAAAAGCGGACTGAGGGACAATGGCTTTAATAACATAAATTTAAAACACCCCCAAATCAAGCAGGTGTATGTGAAATAGAAATTGCGACTGAAACTGAACATAACTACAGGAATTCTTTTTTTTCGTGCTCTGGCTTTCACTTCTTGCTGGTTTAACAAGAGGTATTTCCCCAATGTCGACGCGTGTAGACATATCACACGATAGGAGAATGGTAGCTTTAGTATTGGCTGAGATCTTGTAATTTGTTCCAATTAAAGCTTAATCATTAATCAATATCTCGGAAACTACTGGCCTTATTTCCACCAAACATTGCTAAAAACATCTCGATTGAAAATAACTGCACTCAAATTGTCCATCCGTTTGCGAGTTATGATGCCACAGACAGACACACAGATACACATGTTAAACTTATGCCTCTCTTTTTTTGTAGGGGGTTAAAAAAACATAAAGATATACAAAGCGTGAAGTGAACAGCTGCATAGAGGCGATACAGAGAGAGTTGTACTTACTGTGACGCTCACGGTAAAAATTATACTGTTTTAGTGAGAGGTATAATAGAGGTATATAAATATAAGGCACTGAATGAAACACGATTACTGCGGTCGATCCGCGTCCTAGACGAGAGTTAATGGGTAAGGTTCAGGAGCGTTTTGAACGCTCCTTTTTTTACGAATTAATAACATTATTTTTATTTTTGAAAGCGGTAATTGGTGAGCTCATAACAGAGCGCTTGTTGTGAATTGTGATGGAATCCAAAAATAAGTATTCGTCTAAATATCGTAACACGAGGGAACAAGCAGGTCACACGCTCCTAAGCCTTACTCTAATAAAAAAAAAAATTGGGCAAGTGCGAGTCTGACTCGCGCATGAAGGGTTCCGTACCTATATATATATATATATAATCTGTAACAAGTTTGTTGTATGGGAGCCCCCCTTAAATATTTATTTTATTTTATTTTTAGTATTTGTTGTTATAGCGGCAATAGAAATACATCATCTGTGAAAATTTCAACTGTCTAGCTATCACCGTTCTTGAGATACAGCCTGGTGACAGACGGACGGACGGACGGACGGACGGACGGACAGCGAAGTCTCAGTAATAGGGTCCCGTTTTTACCCTTTGGGTACGGAACCCTAAAAACATCGTATCAGCTGTACTTTATTAAAAAAAAAATTATGGATGAAAGTAAGTTTGAGAAGATACTGTGTTTTATTAATTGGTAAAAAAACAGTCGCTTTCGCTTTTCACTTGCATCGGTCCCAGGGGCAAGTCAGGTAATTCTATAATTCGTGGGCACTCTTCTAGGTAAGCCGTATTGCGTCTGAATTCCGAGCGCACTTTAGCCCCGCGCCGGCCGCGTCTAGCGAATTCGTATCAGCTGGTCCTTATTAAAACACGAAGTTTTTTCCTCAGGAATTGGAAAACAAATTGTGAAATCTTGTGAAGTTAATAATTTTAGTTATGGATAACTATGCTACTAAGCTGGCTGGCTATGGTGAAAAAAATTCGCACCTGTTTTGGGGTCCATATGATATTGGCTCACATAAAATTCTTATTCATAATTGTCATTTAGAGTCATAATTTCTACTTTTCTCTGAAACAAATAACTATTCAGGGTTGTTATAATACAAACCTAACCTAACCTAAGCTAATGGGTAACCTAACCCAAGCTAAATAGTAAATTTCAAAACTCCTGTAAAGTGCACAAAATCGTTAGCCATAACTGTACAATTATTAAATTTTACAGTTATGGCTTTCTGACCAACAATACTTTATGACAATCAATCGTCATGTGAAAAAATGCGCTCCCGAAGTAGTTTTGTTTATTTACTTGCGGTGTATTAGAAAACAGCTATACTTATTTCTAAATGCTATGAGAATCGTCTCATAATAATCAATTACTAATTAGTCTTCCAAAGGCGAACCATAAAAAATGCAGACGGATTTGACGATGGAATAATAATATAATATAATATTTTATAATAGGTGATTTGAAATTCGCTTACCAGACTTTTTCAAGTTAAAAGTGATTAGGATTTTACTTTAGAAACGTTTCCATTAATTCAAATCCCAATTTTTTTTTGGTGGTATGTTGTTTAGTGTTATTTTTGCGTAACTGACTGATGAAATCAATTGTATGAAAATTGGGTAAGTGCGAGTCCGGCTCGCGCATCAAGGGTTCCGTACCATAAAACAAGTTTGTTGTATGGGAGCCCCCCTTAAATATTTATTTTATTTTATTTTTAGTATTTGTTGTTATAGCGGCAATAGAAATACATCATCTGTGAAAATTTCAACTGTCTAGCTATCACCGTTCTTGAGATACAGCCTGGTGACAGACGGACGGACGGACAGCGCAGTCTCAGTAATAGGGTCCCGTTTTTACCCTTTGGGTACGGAACCCTAAAAAACAATAGACAATTAAAAAAGTTTTTGCTTTTTTTTAAGCGATAATCTTAAAACTTGGGCAAGTGCGAGCCCGACTCGCGCATGAAGGGTTCCGTACCTATACATATATATAATCTATAACAAGTTTGTTGTATGGGAGCCCCCCTTAAATATTTATTTTATTTTATTTTTAGTATTTGTTGTTATAGCGGCAATAGAAATACATCATCTGTGAAAATTTCAACTGTCTAGCTATCACCGTTGTTGAGATACAGCCTGGTGACAGACGGACGGACGGACGGACGGACGGACGGACGGACGGACGGACGGTTGGACGGACGGACGGACGGACAGCGAAGTCTCAGTAATAGGGTCCCGTTTTTACCCTTTGGGTACGGAACCCTAAAAACCACTGTAAATGCGATAGAAAAAAGTTGCACTCTCGTTAAAAAACAGGGAATAGAGGAAGCAACATCAACAGTGCGTGCGTACGCCGCAAAATCATAACTCAACTAAAAACAGCTCGGCTCGTGAATGAATGGGCTGAACGAACGAATTTGAAAGATGAATGGACTGGTGAATGAGCGGCTTGTTGCGGCGAGTGAAATGTTAATAAGGCTCTGACACGGCAGCTAACTATTAGCTACACGCTGCACGCTGTACGGTGAAAAACAGAGGGAACGAGGAAATTAGACGAGTGACAAGTAAATTCTATGTCGCTAACCCCCAACGAAAAAAGAGAGGTGTTATAAATTTATTATAAGTTCAACATGTATTTGTGTGTCTCTCTGTGGCGTTGTACTACCCAAACGGCAATTTGAGTGCGGTTTTTAGGGTTCCGTACCCAAAGGGTAAAAACGGGACCCTATTACTGAGACTTCGCTGTCCGTCCGTCCGTCCGTCCGTCTGTCACCAGGCTGTAACTCAAGAACGGTGATAGCTAGACAGTGAAATTGTCACAAATGATGTATTTCTATTGCCGCTATAACAACAAATACTAAAAATAAAATAAAATAAATATTTAAGGGGGGCATACAACAAACTTGTTATAGATTATGGTACGGAACCCTTTATGCGCGAGTCGGACTCGCACTTGCCCAATTTTTTTTTATATAGTATTTACCGGAATTCAAACCCGGGACCTTTTGCTTCTTAAATAGGTGTACCAGGAAGCTAATCGTATCGCCAAAATTAAATATGCTTTAAACATTAATTTCCAGCACTACATACGGCGTAACCACATGCATAATTCTTATAACATACTTGCTCACCACGAAAAGGCACAATTTAACAGAAAACGCGCATCATTTAAGACCTTTTTCAATGCAACACAACCTCGCGGCGTTAAACGACATAATTGAATAGGAAAAGTGCGTCACTTACGTCCTTTCTTATCAAGGACGGTATAATTGAAGTAATGTTACACGAGGGAACTCGAGCCGACGACACTTTCTTTATTGTACTCTGCCGTGCTGTATCTACTTACGAGAGACCTGTCTGCCTTAGTTACAAAAGGTTACGAGCTCCGTATTTATATGATATCGCTTACGCTGTTTTCAGTCCAGAACTGTCGCTTGTTTGGTTTGATTTAAACGCCGGATTCCAAGTTTGAAGTTGTTTCTATGATTCTATGGTGTAATGGCGTGTAATTCGAAGGTAAGTTGGTTTTTGCTGCTGCATTATTCATTACTCGACACACTGGCACCGCCGTGACCCTGCTGGCAATCGGAAACTAATGTACCTCATCAAAAAAGTAAAAAAAATCCAAGTTCGTAAACAGTTTGGCTAATAAAAGGGATGAGATCTAACAGGGAACCAAGTTCGTCCAAAGAGCCTTAGATTACAGCTCCATGTATAACCTATTTCTGCTGCAACTGTAAGAGATTTCTGACTTGATAACGTCTTATAAATCAATGAACGCGCCTAAGCGTTCGGCTCGTGACGTATCTATCTCTCTTCCACTCCATCGGTCGGCATTGAGTTCATAAAAGCACCTATGCAAGTTTTCATCAATGTTTTCATATGACGTTATAACGTAAAATTATCGTCCGTAAACCGACTTTACAGACAATCAATTTTTTATTTAAATCTCGTAACAGATGGTCCACAAGACTGACGAACTCAACTGGGCTTTAAGTTATTTGTGGGTCAAAGGTGGGCTGGAATGGTTCCTGTATATTACTCGTAACCACGCCGGTGGTATGTCGCTTTTTTCTTCGCGAACTTGGCGGACACACTGTCGTTTGTCTAGTCTACACTATACAATAAGAAGATACTTTACATAGAAAACTACCGCGAGTCTCAAATATATTAAAATAAAAGAAAGCCGATCGCGCACCGATTCGAATCATGTCGATCGATATACGACTTCTAGGACGAAGTAACCCCGCTGTTACGTAGGTATTTTAATAAGAAGATAGGTACTTGCAACATTCTCCACGTTATGCTTTTATTATCCTTGGAGCGTCAGTCTTTTATTTAATTAATCCAGAATATCTTTAAAGTAGGTGAAGTGGTGGTAGCCTAGTGGTTACGGCATGCGACTTTCAATCCGGAGGTCGCGGGTTCGAACCCGGCCCGTACCAATGAGTTTTTCGGAACTTTATGTACGGAATGTCATTTGATATTTACCACTCGCTTTTCGGTGAAGGAAAACATCGTGAGGAAACCACCTAAGCCCAATAAGGCCTAGTTTCCCCTCTGGGTTGGAAGTTCAGATGGCAGTCGCTTTCGTAAAAACTAGTGCCTACGCCACATCTTGGGATTTAGGTAGCCGACCCCGATTGAGAATTCATTCTCAAAAAAATGGGACAAAGGCTAGGAGGATGATGATCTTTAAAGTAGGTAGGTAAACATTACAATATATGTGCTTTTTTTTTTTTTCATCTATGTTCGAATGAACGACGGTGTTTTATTCAAGCTAAATTTTCTAAGGCCAAATTTAACGGCCGCTTGACGCCTGCGTTCGATAAAGGCCAAAATCCCTTTTAAACTCTAGTTATACATTTTATACAAATTTTGTAATTAATTTTTTCATACAGTCTTCACTTGAAAAGAATGTTATCAATTATCCCGCTTGGAATTTAGATTAGGCCTTTTGGATGGCGGCGAAATTTCGGAACTTATTAAATTTTTCCCTGATAATTATGTTAAAATTGACGGGGCATTCGCCCTAGATGAGTAATTATGGAAAACTTTATTGAAATTGGCTTATAGACAAAGACGGAGATTAATTATTTAATTAGACGATGCTTTGATAGTTCGGTTTCTGGAATGACAAATGTCAATCATTTGTTTGAATTTGGTGAAATATTTTTGACAGGTTATTAAAGTTTAAAATTTTTACTGTGTACGTACCCTGCACACTTTATATAATGAGTATTATTATTAAGATGGGTTTCAAACGATTATTTTATATTAAAGAAAAAATACATATATCAGCCAATTTAAAAACTAATGATATTTTGTTTGTTACAGGTAAGTTCCGGGTTCTTCTTAAACTCCTTCACCGAATTTCTGGTACAGAAAGTATGATTGTTCCTCACGAGCTCAGTTGGAAATAGACGTATAATTTTTTACGTCACCCTAGGCTGTAAGTAGAATTTTCTGCCCGCTACGCAAAATCTTACTTCCTGGCCAAGGAAATACGTAAAAGTTTAGACAAACCACGGGCGATAATTCGTAATACGACACACGGCAACAAAAAGTTCTTGAAATATCACTTACTGTTGTCATTGACTGTACCAAACGACTCAGTCAAAGTCGATACAAGCTTCATTCTTTAAGCTGCATTATCATTTCTTCACGGCGACAAAGTACTTGAAAAACCACTTACTTTTGCTGACTGACATTGACTTTACCAAACGTTTCAAATTCAAAGTCGATACAAGCCTCATACGATTCTTTCGCTCGTAAGACGGGGGGCTCACAGTGGCCTATCGATTAAGTCCGTCACGTACAAAGGATTTACCTAACTTTCAACAGCTGAGCCCCACCGCACATGAACCGTATTCCTCACTGCGACAAACTACTTGAAAGATCACTTACTTTTGCCATTGACTGTACCAAAGTTATCAAAGTGAAAGTAGTTGATACCAGCCTCATTTGATTACTTCGCCTTCCATGCCATCCTTTCGTATGTTATCACTTAAACTGCTTTATTAATTATTCACGGCGACAAAGTACCTACTTGAAAGACCACTTACTTTTTTCGACTGACATTGACTGTACCAAGCGTGTCAAAGTCAAAGTCGATACAAGCCTCATACGATTCTTTAGCTCGTAAGACGGGGGGCTCTCAGTCGCCTATCGACTAATTACGTCACGTACAAAGGATTTACCTAACTTTCAACTAAGCCCCGCCGCACATGAACCGTGCAAACATCACGCGCCGTTCAAAGATATGCGTTAAGCCTTCTCGGATGCCGTAATCCTAAAACAGGCGTTCGCATTAGTCGCTTGGGGAAGTTTTTAAGACTTTATTAAATTGGTCAAGAGATTGGGGAGTTGGTAAGTGGACTGTGATTTATGTTGTTTAGATGGGACGCCGAAACGCGGGTACACTACAAACAAAACAAAAGAAGGTTTTCGCGATTAGCCCCTCACTTAAAATATAACAGAGATAACAAGATTGAATAATATTGTAGGCCGTTTAAAGAATTTAGTTAAATGAGGCATGTTTTGGAAAAACACCTTATCAAAACCCATTAGAAGAAAATTGTAATCGATCTTGCATTTTGGTATTGTTATCTTTACGAAAAAGTACACTAATTGCAAAATCCGATGTCAATGCATGACATGCACCGGGCCCTAATTCCATACCCTCCGATATCTCAGGTATCTCCAAACTGGCGATATACCTAGTAAGTCGCCACTTCGCCAACCCGGTCGCGTTGAGTTTTCGCGTCATATATAAAAGAAACACCAAAGACGTACACTTAACTTGAACGGTTAGTAACGTGAAATGTCACTTAATGCATTAAGAGATACCTATGTGCCGTTTCCGAAAATTTCCGGACACTTTCCTCATTTTGTATGGGAAATATCTATGCAGCTCAAATCGAAAACTACTTAATAAATACTTGGGATATACCACGGACATCGCTTATTAGCCGATATCTCAATGTACACTCGAATTAGCGCCCCGTTTGCGCGATCTCAAAATGTTCGTCAATTGCGAACTCAAAATTATATAAGTGAACAACAAGTAAGTACCTAGTCCATAAAAATATTGTCGTAGTTTCTTTTAGCACTTAAACTCCTTGCTTAAACCTGACGCTTGGGTGTACAAAAAAGAACGCGGCAAATATACTTTTACCACCCGCGTCTTTTATGTAATACCACTAGTAATCCAAGAAAATTAGATTGCAATATATGGAAAATTTGGCAAAATGAAAGGACAACTTTTGTCTATCAGGATATGTAGGTTATAGAGCCAATTTTAATTTTATCTACTCTCCCCCCTCTCAGGGGTGAGCGTCACCCCCCCGCGCCCTCGAATGTGCCCCGGAGCGCGGTATTTTCCACTTTAAAAGAAAACCGTGTACCTACGATACATACAAAGTGTATAGTAACGAAATAATCCTGAATAAATTTACTATAAACCTTTCATACATACAAAAGCGATATCACTTATAGAATCGGCGCAATCTGTTACCAAATACTATCGTTTTTAATTATTGATCTTTTTTTTTCTGCTAAAAGGTTAGTTATCTCAAAAACTGCACACTTCTCGGCCAAAATATGTATGATAAAAGTAAAGAATGGAAAACGTTCTTTCTAAAAATGTATAATTTATTTCTGTTTCTCTTTCATTTACCGTTGCAATGCTATTTCTAAAATGTATGTCATTTGGCCATTATGCGAAATATACTTGGGTCAATTTCAACAAGACGCATTTTTAGTATCATTTCGGTGTGATTCTTTATTTTTGATTATTTTTAAGGTTTTTAAATGTGAAGAGATACTTTAGACTATATTATTAAACATATGTAAAAACGACCCTGAAATCTGAAATAGTTTTCGAGATATTCGAGATCGAATATGAAACACACAACGGAATGATAAATGTACACCAGGATGATAAAATAAGTGCACCGCAATGAAATTTCATACGCCGGAATGAAAGAAAAGTGGCATATTATGAAAGTAATTTTACTTTTTATATTCGTAATATATATTATATTGGCATTACATAATAATAAATACATTTATCTTAGTATGGTATTAAAAACAAAATAAAAAAATATTATTATTTCAACAATATTTATGAAAAGTGAAGCTACTTTTGATGTCATTCCGGTGCTTTCCTCATTTTGGTGGGGTTTAAAGTCATTTTACTACACCGGAAACACCGGAATGAGAATGGTGGAATGAGAAACACGACATATTTTTATTTCTTAAAAAAAAAAGTAAGCCCTATATTCTAAAACTAATTCAACTCTTGTAATGGCGAGTGTACTTTACCTGATATATATTAATTTCAAACCACGCAGTTAAAAAATAAAGAAGCTATAACAAACTCCGGAATGACATTTTTTTTGTCCCCTGTCCACCGCGATGAAATATTCACGTTTATAAAAGCCAACGTATTGCCACTATACACAACCGGCCTCGTCGGGCGCCGCAGCTTGACTAATTCTTTGAAGTGCGCGGGAGACGGGGGGCATACTTGATCAAATTTGGGAAATAAATCGGTTCGAAACATTGTCGGCGGTAATGAGAAGTTTTCTTGGGACAAACGTATATGCACTTATTCAAGGGTATACAAAGGAGATATATAACGGGTAATGTGCTTTTTCCGTTACCTATTTATATGGTAATAAAATTATGGTAACAGATTTTCTTTGTCATGCATAGTATTTGACTTACCCGGCATTTTACAAACAAAACCGGCTTGGGGACAACCCACCTTGATGAGAAATTTGGTCTAAATATATTTTTTTAAATTATTATATATATTAATATTTAAATTTTAGCTGTTGCCCGAGGTAGACAATGGCGGGCTGTTTCCGAAAAAAAATGGTACTTTATTATTCAACCTTTCTGCACCTGCGTTTTCAGTCTTGCCATCAAAAAATACTGCTTGGGAAATTGACCCACTTGCAATACCATAGACTTCTTATATGTTTTTCTGTAATCTACAAGTATTGAACTATATTCTGTATTTTTTTTTTTTTAGCCTCACTATTTTAGGAAATAAGGGGTGTGTGGGGAAATCGTCAAGTTTTGCTCATTTTCGTAAATAACTTCAAAACCGTTTAATTTAGAATTATATAATACATATATTTGAGATGTTTATAATGTACCCTTTCATTTGATATGTCACACGATATACTATGCCATTTTTTTTTCTATTTTGCCCCCTAAACTGGCCCTCATGTCAAAATTTATTTATTTGCGTTACGTTACGTTACACGTCGTCATCAATTTACATACGTGTACAAAATTTCAACTCAATCGGTCCAGTAGTTTTGGAGCAAATTGGCTATGACCGACGGATGGACTGACACAGACACACGAGGGATCCTACTATAATCATAGCGAATTTTCTCCGAAACTACTGGACCGATTGATTTGAAATTTAGTACACGTATGTAAATTGATGATCCAAATATGGAAATGTAACGTAAAGTAAAGTAAATCAAGTAATTTGAAACATGGGGGCCAGATTTGAGGGGTAAATTAGAAAAAAAAATAGCAAAGTATATCGTGTGACATATCAAATGAAAGAGTACATTATGAATATCTCAAATATATATATTTAATAATTCAAAATTAAACGGTTTTGAAGTTATTTACGAAAACGAGCAAAACTTGACGATTTCCCCACACACCCCTTATTTCATTAAATAGTGAGGCTAAAAAAAAAAACAGAATATAGTTCAATACTTGTAGATTACAGAAAAAGATATAAGAAGTCTATGGTATTGCAAGTAACACCGTTTAACTAGTACGAATATTTATATTTCGCATAATGGCCAAATGACTTAAATTTTAAAAATAGCATTGCAACGGTAAATTAAAGAGTAACAGAAATAAATTACACATTTCTAGAAAGAACATTGTCCATTCTTTACTTTTGTCATACATATTTTGGCCGAGAAGTGTGCAGTTTTGAGATAACTAACCTTTTAGCAGAAAAAAAAGATCAATAATTAAAAACGTTAGTATTTGGTAACAGATTGCGCTGATTGTATAAGTGCTATCGCTTTTGTATGTATGAAAGGTTTATAGTAAATTTATTCAGGATTATTTTGTTCTGATACACTTTGTATGTATCGTACACGGTTTTCTTCTAAAGTGGAAAATACCGCGCTCCGGGACACATTCGAGGGCGCGGGGGGGTGACGCTCAGTCGCTCACCCCTGAGAGGGGGGGAGAGTAGATAAAATTAAACTTGGCTCTATAACCTACATATCCTGATAGATAAAAGTTGTCCTTTCATTTTGCCAAATTTTCAGCTAATCTTACTGAATTATAGTATACTTTTGAATATATGACTATGGTTTATTTTTAATTCTGAGTACTAGAATTATTCGTGGTAATTTATTACAATTTATTATCATAATATGTTGGCACTTTTTAAAAATATATTAGGCAAGTATGCATAAGTAACTAGTAAATTAAAATTGACTTGCAAAATTTGATAAACAAACTTAGATACAAGTGAAGCTAATAAAACCTTCTGAAATTATTGCATTATCAAAAAATCAGTGAAAAAGTTACCGCGCAGCTGTATGGGTAGCAGTACCTGATAAAGAACTCCATACGAGTTTGAAACATGTCAGGTCGTTCCTGACAATTTCACCTGAGTGTAAACCACTTAATACAATAATTAAATATGTCTCACGAAAGTTTTAATAACATAACCTTCTGAAATGTTTATTCTATGATAAAACTGACGGTATATCATATGTACCTATGTACATATATATATGCAGTAGCACTTGTTAGCGGCTAGGTTGTTAGCGAGTCACAGACATACCTTTTTATTTGCTCTCGTTAACAAAAAGCGGATTGACAAAGCCCTCGAAAAGCTTCGATCCGTGTTTGGCTTGCATTAAATCGCTGTTGAGGACCGTAACCCAATATATTATTATACATCTCTGACAAAATGTAACTAAATTATTATACTTACATGGGAGAGGACACTGACCTCTGTAACACAGGTTTCCCACCTAGCTCAGAAGTCAGGGACTTCTATTTATTGATGTACCCTTTTTGTCAATAAAATTATCTTTATCTTTATCTTTATCTCTACATAAGTCACCTGAGGCAATAGGTGTTGTAGACATTTTGAGGGTTCCGTACCCAAAGGGTAAAAACGGGACCCTGACTGAGACTTCGCTGTCCGTCCGTCCGTCCGTCCGTCCGTCCGTCCGTCCGTCCGTCCGTCCGTCTGTCACCAGGCTGTATCTCAAGAACGGTGATAGCTAGACAGTTGAAATTTTCACAGATGATGTATTTCTATTGCCGCTATAACAACAAATACTAAAAATAAAAATAAATTAATATTTAATTAAATAAATTTTATTCCCATACAACAAACTTACAGATAATGGTACGGAAAACTTCGTGCGCGAGTCCCACTCGCACTTGGCCGATATATTTTTTTAAGATGTCTTTCGATCCATTTTTTTATTGGGATCACACTAAGACTGCTCTAAAAGTCAGAACTGACCGGCAAAGTTCATCATTACTAAACGCTCCATAAAAATGGTCACTTACATGTGGCGTCATTATTACGCTATGGATACCATTATTTTGTATGGGAAGTAATTTGCAATTTTCACCGTGCTAACTACAGTATGTATGCTCCTGACGTCGCAAGCGTCATAGACTGCGGTAACTGCCTAACATCAGGCGGGCCGCATGCTTGTTCGTCACCGTCGTAGAATAAGAAAATGCGACATTTGATGATATCATAGTAACACAACAATTTATAACTACCACTGCTAAGTATCTTTTTTTTATAGTAATAGTCCCAAACTTTAGGCAGTAAGGGCAACCTATTATAGATGGTCTTAAAATGTTGCGCGCCCATTAGTAGTCGTAATGTATATGACACCGTATAATTGAGTCATTTTCAATCGAATAAGCCCCTCTCTCAGCTTGTCTGCAATAAATCTTAATCAATATGTAAACTTTGTTTGTCTTCTTACCACGCTCTAAATCTACTCTACATATGGTTGATAATCCAAATAGGCCGAATACTTTCCAAAATGCAACGCGGCTCGTCCTACACAAACATGGCCCTAACACAGCAATATAAAATTGACTTGACGATGCCAAAACAGTGTGGAATTAATAAAGTGAAGTCTTACACAAGCAAACAAATCGAATGGGGCCCTAAACGAAATTATTTTGTTGGAAAGTAAAACAGCGAAAACAATTAAAACTTGATTGTAAGTTCCGACAATGGGGTACATACTAAAGTTAATTATTAAATTGGTATCTTTTTGTACGGAGGTGGCGAGACTCGATCGAAGTCGGGTGCTTTTTAAAGAAGTTTATTAGTCGTGGGAGCGAGTTTATTTAGGTTATATTAAGGTTTTGCATAAAGCGTTATCAGAATATTGTGTAATCTTCACAGGGTATAAATAACCTTTTGAGGAGCGTCGCTTGCAAGACCTCGACGCAAAACGCCTAAACAGAAAGACCCGTCCAAAGCCTTCCTATACCTACACGTATAATGATAAAGGTGAGTTGCATTGTGCGCCTTGTAACAGAACCTGCAAAACCAAATTCGGTTTTGCAAGCCCCATTCGTGCACATGACCGACACTCGTGAAGGTCATGGAGCCAGGTTTCGCCATTGACGGATACGTAGATAAATAACCTAGTGTACCTTCACAAACAACAGAGATTTATAGAACTTTGCACGTCACATTCGCGCGAACATCCTCAAGGCAAATGTTGATTTTCCATGTCCATAAATGTATAACGTCTGTTATTTTTTATATTTGGACATGGCAGTTGCGCTTGCCCCAGTGCCGCACTTTTCCCAACTGACTTTATCCCATCATTATTTTTATTTTTTTATAAAATCTGTTTAAGAACAGTCTCGTTGCAAATAAGGCAAGGTTTGGTATTTTTCAATAAATCCCTGATGCCAAAATGCTTTTCGTAAGAGGCTGAAATTAACTAAGGTCTAGGAGTATAAAAATTTACATAAGTATAATTATATCAAGAATTACATTAAAAATTAAGACACCAATCAGTCCCCAAACAAAAAATAAATAAACTTTAATATTGCACTTTACAGTCATAGGTAGAATGGCGAACTTAATAAGTCAACCATAAGGCCAAACAAAAACATTATTGGTGGAATGATCTTGAATATAATATCAAAATTGCGCATACGTATGCAACCACGTAATCATTGCGTTTTTATTGTGTGCAAATAGTCAATATTCCGACTGTAATGGGCATGAATGAACTCTATTAATGTACCAAAACCAAATCTAACGTCAAATTATCCCAGTTTAACTCAATAGTTTGTAACGAGACCAACCAACACCATTAGATCCTTGCCATTCGTCCACACTATCGTGATTGAGACTTGTATCTCATTAAATCACGTTTAGTCCACCGTTGAGAGTAATCGTCGATTTAAACTGGGGTTAACTACGTTGTGCCGACATGCCCCAGGGACGCAAATGACATGCCTACATCATCTAATGAACCCGGGCTGCCCGAGGGGGCTTTAGAGTTAGGACGACCCGTGCGGCCGTGTTTTTGTTAATCATTTTATCGGTTAACTTCTTTGAGGGATTTTGAGTAGTTCTCGTAGCAAATAAATGTGATAAAGAATGATAACATGCTATACTTGTCACTCGTCTTCCTCAAGGAATCATCCTATGCTAGTCCCCTCTAGATGACATGCTTACATCATCTAATGAAAGGCTGCCGAAGGGGCTATAGAGTTCAGGACGACCCGTGCGGCTGTGTTTTTGTTAATCATTTTATCGGTTAATTTTTTTGAGGGATTTTGAGTAGATCTCGTTGCAAATAAATGTGATAAGGAATGATAACATGATATACGTGTCACTCATTGTCTACAAGGAATCATCCTATGTTAGTCCCCTCTAGATGACATGCTTACATCATCTAATAAACCCGTGCTGCCTGAGGTAGTCCTTAGAGTTCAGGATGACCCGTGCGGCCGGAGATTCCGGCGTGTTGTTAAATAAACATCCCACTAAACTCGGCTGTCTATTTATTTATTTAAACTTTATTGCACAAAATAAAAAAAATAAATTACAAATGGCGATCTCTAGCCTGTTATAAAATCCAACGGTACCATTATCTATCTCAACTATCATTGTATCTGACCAACCCATATTCCTATAGCCACAGTATCGCCACTAGTGTGAAACGGTGGCAAACGGTAGCGGTGGCGCTGGGGGCATACCGTAAATGCATGTGGAGTTCCCGGGGTTTGTGTCTAATGTAGAAACATGTAGCGGTAAATTCTGTGTATGATACATTAACATTGACGTGAGCGTCACCAAGAAAGACAGAAAATTATGGAAAAAAACCACTTATCCATTATCGTTTCATTAAAATCAATTTCTAAACGTGTTAATTCGAATTTATGCTTCAGTCACCAATAATTCCTATACCACGTGACATTGTCAGGAACTAATTATTATTGTATTAAGCGGTTTACACTCACGTGAAATTGTCAGGAACGGCCCGACATGTTTCGAACTCGTATGGAGCTCTGTTGTGTCCCTGATGAAGAGCTCCATACGAGTTCGAAACATGTCGGGCCGTTCCTGACAATTTCACGTGAGTGTAAACCGCTTAATACAATAATTACTTAAATGTGTCTCACGAAAGTTTTAATAAGATTAATTCCTATACCCTTCCAAAACGAAGGTTTTGATCTGATCTTTTATAAACTCTGCTTACACACGTCCCTAACACTGCTCATTTTATCCCACAATACAGTTTTTTTATTGGTCATGAATATAGAACAGCGTTTTTCATCGTATCGCTACCGCATAGGGATTGCGAAGCGCATAGGTCGCGAGTACATTAATTTGGTGTCGATATTAATTTCATTTTTATTGTACTTACCTATTTGACTAGTATCGCAGTCAGTTAAAAAGGATCGTATAACCTGCGTTAAACCAAAAATGCTATATTAGCGTCATGCCTTTTTTATTCCTCGAGTGAAGTGCATTCACCGTGAAAAATATTGCAAAACACGGGTCTTGAGTATACTCACCCCAGCCGAGCCGCGAGAGTAAAGATTTGTAACAGCAAATGCGTTTAATAGATAAAAGGTCCGCTTAAGTCCGCCATATTTTATTCACGCAAGCGTGAGTGGCCGGGGTGCTCTCTAATGAATTTTAAGAAGACGCGAGGAGATGTTTGAGTCTTTCACCATTGTGTTTAAGAATCCTGCGTTATTTTGTGAGATAAGTGGGAGAAGAAGCGTTTTTTATTGTGAAGTGATATTTATTATAAACTCATAAACTCATTTATTGATAATTATTCAATTACATGTCAACAATTTTTATACACATTTAATTTACATTAAAAAATTCATCTACTGTGTAGAATTTTTGCTCGATAAGCCATTTTTTTAATCGCGCTTTGAACGACGTATTATTATATTATCATCAACTTTTGGAACATTTTCATGTCCAATTAAGATTTTGAATAGGTATTTTAGGCTAGTATACTATGAATACTGCCATATATGTATGTAAATAGTCAGAGCCCAAAGCAAATATAACTATGATATGAGTAGCTTATTTGCTCATCACAATTTGTTTAATTATTTCGTATCTACTGTGTCCACTTGTACGACACATACAAAACGCTAAACATTCTCTAACTTATGACTAGAGAACAGACGGATGGGCGTCAATGCGCATAAATATAGATATGCTAACTCTGCTGATAGATATGCTGAAATCAATGAACTAATAATATTGGTTTAAATAAATGGAATCAATCAATTTACTATATATTTGAACTCATATCTACAGTATTGTGTACAATGACGCCCCATGTGTCTGATCTCCTACTATGTGTGCACATTGGAAATCCAACCCAGAATATTAGCTAGTCACCGACGCAACCACGTGATGCATGGGATCAGTACTCCAGAGGTAACGAAGTGGATTACAAGGGTAGACGAAATTATATTTCTAAGTTTTTGTTCTTTGTACTCGTGTGTATGTGGAAACCAATATGCATTTAACTAAAAACATTGGCTACCATATCGTTGGTCACAATCGTACCCATTAAAACTTTGTTGCCAGTGAGTTGAAATTGGAACTTTATGAGTCTGAACATTAATATAATAGTAATGACAACCAATTACTTCAAGCACTACTGTCCTTTATAATACCATAACATGCACTCTTTTTTTTAATTAACTCGAAACATACATGTTCTTTGACTCTTTTAAACTAAACAGCCATTGTTCTAAAAACCAATCTTACTGTCTGAACATTAGGTTGGTTCTGTGAAACACGTGATAATGTAATAGGTATTGCAACAGTTATACATGTGCGAGTAGTAAAGAAAGTACTCGCGATGCTTTTGGCTGATTAACTTTGTTTTACAGCATTAGGTAAGTACCAACGGTAGGTTGTGGGTGGTGTGGGGAGGGGAATGTTGAAATCAATCAATTAGTGGACTGTTTAGAGCAATGTAAAACTAGGTTACATGCGTTTGATTTTAATTAAATTAATAGATTAGTGTACTGTGAATATGAATAATACAACTATTAGGTTAAATTGTAATAACAGATGAACTTGGGGGAGCTCTCAATCTCAGTTTATTATTGAACAGATTTTTTAAAGAACCGCATTGTTTTTACTTATTATAGCATCAAATCTTGGAATTGCGTAGTTTTTAGTAAATTGAATTGATGTACGTGACGAGAATGTCGGCATGGTGTAATTTTAATAATAATCACGGTTATCTTCTTCCATTGCTCCACTTAACAGTAAATTACACACTTATTTTAATAATCATAAAATATAAGCTGCGCTGATTTAGAATAAGTACGCCTAAAACGGGAGTCTTCATACAACAGATATGCGAAAATGAACTCGTTTTTTGTTTTTATGTGTGCGTGTCTACGAACCAATCATAGAGACGTTTTGCTTGTGACATTGACGTTGTGACAGATGCGCACACGAAACTTAACCCGTGACTAACCAAAAACTGGCTTCACTTTCAAGAGCTAACTAAGTTTCTAGGCGTATTTACCTATTCTAAGACTCCTGACAAATATACTCAACGAAAACCAGTTCCAAATTCCACTCTTACCCACTTAACACGGGAAAAATCTACGGCGGGCGTCAAAAGGCATTTTTAGCGCGAAACCCTGAAAAATCTACGCCTCAGTAAATTTGAGAGCGATCCGTGCCTATGAAATTGACAACTAATCAAGTTACTTGCGTTGCGTCCCCGGCCTGTAATGTCAAATTGTTGGAGTTCCCGTACACTGCCAACGGTAATCCAGCATGGATGGAAAATAAATGTTTAGTGCTTTTTTATATTAGGTATTTTTTTAGTGGACTGTTTAGAGCATTTAGGTAGTTTCAAAGTTGTACCAATCTCGGATAAAATCCTGGAAAACCGTCTTCGTTGGTATGGCCACGTCAAAAGAAGAGAAGAAGACCATGTGGTACAAATTGCGCTGACGCGCCTACCAGAGCAGAGGAGAGGTAGAGGCTGCTCACCATCCACCTGGTGGAAAAACATAGAAAGAGACCTCAAAAAAGCCCTATTGCCAGAAGAGACAACCCAAGATCGCATGATCTGGCGCAAAAAAGTGAGGAGACCCGACCCCAAATAATGGGATAAGGAGAAGATGAAGAAGAAGAGAAGTATTTTTTTATGGCCAGAACACTAATATTTGTGGTAGCAAAAAAGTACCAAACACCATAAACTATGAAAGCTTAGCATAGACTGTCATCCCTGCCAAAGTCAGATATTGATTTATAGGAACGAAATAAAAACGTGTCTGTTAAAATATAATGGTGTATTAATTAATTACTACCGAATATAACATTTGGCGACGAGGCAAACGAACGCGCGTTATATATTTAAAGGAGTAAGTTAGGAAACGAAACAGGCGAAATTTTTATTTTCAACAAAAAAACAGTCACACCGAACAATGGCGCATATTAAAAGGAACAAAAATGGAACCTGTTGACTGGTAATACGTGCAGGAAAAAAAGCGTGGATCCAAACAAAAAGAAAAGAGGAATTATTAATAATTGCCAACAATTTGATTGATGACCCCGCATGTTACTTTTCGGATAAAAGTACAGTTGACGAAATAAGGAGTTATATACGAGAATACATCGATGATCATCGCAACCAGCCGCAAAATAATTTAAATGTTCCAATCATGAACACAATTGCGAACTTGGAAAACTTTACAGGCGATAACTGGAACGCTTATAAACAGCAATTGGAATGTTTCTTTCTTCTAAATGAGATTGCGGAGGACAAAAAGGTACTCTTGCTTATCACCAAACTAAGCCCAAGCGTATTTCAACTACTTACTACACTTTGCACTCCTGGCACACCGGTGAAGGAAAATTACGAAATAATCTGTGATAAACTGCAGAACCATTATCATCCAATAAAAAACTGTATTTTAGAACAAGCGGAATTCAGAAAGCGAAGCCAAAAACGAGAAGAAACTATAGAGCAATATGTATTGAAACTAAAAGGCATATCAAAAAATTGCGGTTTTAAAAATTTAGATGATGAAATTAAAGAGCGGCTATTGAATGGCACTCGGTGTGATGCGGTCAGATTTGAGATACTAAAACAGGCGGAATTACCTCTACAAACGTTGATCAATGTTGCTAAAACAGTGGAGGCCGCTTATAATCTGGCATTTAAGCACGAAAAGGAAGAAGAACGGCCACAAATGTTTAAAATTCAAGAAAAATCCATAAATAGAAACAAAAACTATACATCGAATTGGAGACAAAGTAAAAATGAACCAAGACAGACAGGAACGAGCACGACATGTTATTGCTGCGGAAAGATAGGGCACATAAGATCTCAATGTACCCTGCGGGAAAAATATTGCAGCGAATGTGGAACAAAGGGTCACATTTTTAAAATGTGCAATAAAAATTATTGGAAAATTAATTCACTAAATACAGCAGATACAAATAGTTCAGGAGCTATTGAAATGAAACAGAATGAGGACATATTTAACATGTTTTGTGTCAGCAATAAAGGAGAAATTCCATCAGCAACGCTAAGTGTGTCTGTGAATGGTACGATGCTTGATTTTGACATCGATACCGGAGCTGATGTAAGTACTATTACACTATGTGACAAAAACCAGTACTTCCCGAATTTAGGAATAAAACAACGCAAGGTCATTTTTACCAATTTTGATCAATCAATTTCAACGCCACTGGGCGTGTTGGAAGATTTAGATTTGTCATGTGAGGACAATAATATAAGAAATCAGACGTTATTTATAGTTAAAGACGGATTACCAAGAATAATTGGAAAGAGTTGGCTCTCTGCATTACAATTATGGCCGCCAGTATTTAATCATAAGGATTATGAAACTACTACAAATGAAAATCTTGAGAAAATAAATAACAGCGAATTCAAAGCTGTATTTAAACCAGGTATGGGACAACATAAATATGAGTCTATTGATTTGGAGATCAAAACAGGTGCCCTGAAAGACAAAGTAAGAGATGATGAGATTGAATCAGACTGTAGTTCAAAATTAAATGCACTGAATTTGGAAACTCTAAAAATTAACACCAAACTGGATAATACTGATATTTTCTGTGGAGATGGCTGGAAAGTTAATAATAATCTGGGACAAGAAGAAAACTACTGCAATTTTACCAGGAAAAATGAAAAATTGAAGTATAATAAAGATTATAGAGTTGCTATGTCATCAGTAAAGGATGAAACAATAAAAGAGAAAGCACGTTTTTATTGTTGGTGGTCACAGGTGAAAAGAAACATAACTGATATAACGAATAATTGTAGAATTAGTTTAGAAAGTCACCAACAACTAGATAAGGTTAAGTTATCAACAGTCTACCACACATTAAATGCTCATATTCTCTGCCCCCTTTTTGAAAAAATACAGTTGTTGATAAAGGTAAATAGTCTGTAAGGTTAGAAGTTTTCTTATAACGGACTTTTGTTATTATATTGTATACATATTATTATTATTTGTGGAGAGAAAGTCATGTTATGGATTAAAGACAGATTTATGTTTTACTATGCGTTACAAGAATATGCGTGGACTTCTTATTGAGTTATTTACTTATTGTAGTGGATAGTGTTTTAGTTTTTGGTGAGGAGATGCTTATTCATTAGATTTTTATTAAGTGGGGGAGAGTGTCATATCTATGAAAGCTTAGCATAGACTGTCATCCCTGCCAAAGTTATAACAATCTATCCCCGCTTGAGATGGTCACGGGTTTAAACTGAGATGCACCGGAAGCTTGGCAGAGATCTCAGGTGGTCGTGGGTATGTTTTAGGTATTGCAAATTTCAGATTCCCAGGAAAAGATTACAGATATTTCTTAGTAGTAGTTTGGACGCCAGCACATTTTAACCTGATACAAATGGCAAGGTAAGCAAGGAAAACAATCTGCAGTATTTTACTGAAAACTTGAAATATTAAGTTGAAAGAAACAAAAGTTTATGTACAGTACGCTTATATTGCAGGTCCAATTGGGAAATCACAAAGCAGTTTTACATACACTGCTAGAACAGTGCTGCGGGAAGGCGTTCTATCTTACTTAATATTATGTACTTAACTAATATCATAAGGATTTAACACTAACACTGTAGATGGTTTTAAGATTGTGTAGAAAGGCTTTATAGTCTAATATCAGTAGTAATTTAAAGCATGAAGAGTAGCGTGTAGAATGTGAGTATGGTGACTCAACACAACAAACAAGAAAACCCGAATTATAAAAGAAGTGAGACAAGGAATAGTATCACCTGGTCAAGAAAGTAGCATAGTTTCTCAGCCTCGGACTCATCACTTGATAACCGTTGGCTTAGAAACGAAGTGAAGCCCTAGATGTGACAGCCGACACCAGCAGAAGAACATGCACGCAGGTACGTGCAAGAATCCCGTAGGAACGTGTCTGCATGCACACTCCTGGCTGCAGAACTGCGGCTCACACACAGGCACGTGCAAGACTCCGTGAGGACCGTCCCTGCATGTGGACACGCAGCCACTACAGCAGCCTGGCGACTCCATCTATGACACCCGGTGGCACTGTAATAAACAGTTTTATAAGCAAAGGAAAGCAACATTCACTTTTACACGTGTCATTACTTTCACACGTGTCATTCCCTGCACACGTGTCATTCTGAATTTAATTGAAGGAAAACGATAACACACGAACAAAATGCAGCAGTCGCGTGCATCCTAGCAACAGAATATCGTCGCTAGTCGAAGAAAAGAATCAAATTTGTCACACACTCACCCGGGACAGTTTCATGTTTTAATGAATTTGGAAATAATTCGAGCTGCCGTCATCCGTGTGGCAGTCTACGGAACCATGCTTTTAAGCTGTAACAGAATAATAAAATGAGTAACTGAGTCTAGAGGATTACGTAACGCCACGCGTCCAAATTGGTTACGTAACTGCTTCTACTTACATGTGTGATAGTTTTAGAACCAAGCCTCCCTTGGAAATATCCTTGTTTAAGGTTTAACACATTTTATAGAGATGAGAAAGTTATAACGCTGAAACAATAAGAAATAAACCGATTAGTTATGAACAACTCCAATCATCAATGGACCGCAACGCGAACGTCACATTCCATCAATTTCTTCACAAAATATACATACCTGCCATCACAAATGGTAGGGGCGTTCGTGGTTGGGATTATTAAAGGCTTCCCTAAGCCGAAGTCCAGATTCCTTGACGAAAATACACTTGTAATTTTTAAGCCATGTTGAGCGCAACGACTCGTACAAGGAATGACCGCCACGCCGTCAACTGTCAGTGTTGCCCGCTTTCATCATGTCAGACGCGATCCATGCGTTGGACATTGTGATTTAATTAATCATGTCCGAGAAATATTTTGAAAAGGCCAAAAGGAAGAAAATTGTATTTGTGACATTTAATTTACACAAATAATAAACTACAAATTGAAATAATTTAATATTGTTGAGAAGAAAACAAATATGGCACTAGCGCCATCTAACGGAGGACGATAGAATTACTTGACCAACGGAACTCACTTCGATAGTGTTATCTGCCGTGATAGATTTTGCTATGTATTTCCGAAAAATACCAACAGATGTCTCCGTCAACCCTATCCAAAGATAAAAAGTCCTCAATCAAGTTTTACAGCGTAACATTACCTCTTAAGTTGTCCAAAAAAAAAAAATTAAAAAAAAAATTTAAGCCACTTTTTAAATTCCACAGCAAGAGCTAGATTTACCTATTTATCTACAAACTATCCAAAACAGGTCGCTCGTAAACTCCAAATCAGAAAGAACCTGACAAGTGACAAGGCCTTCCCTACGAAGAAGTGACACAACGCAGAACCAACAGCGACGAAATTTCAACGCATCTCCAGGATTATCTGCAAGCCACCGACAAAATCAAAAAAAATGGAACTCCTATCCTATTTACTTATGAAATTATAACCTACTCGACTGATACTATTAAAATTATTCAACCCTTGAATAAAATTTATTCCCATAATGGAAAGCATTTTAAGTACCTATTGTAAATTATCCTCTACTTTAACTTGACTCTGTTTCTTTATTGAGGTGTGCCTCCCTCGATGAAGAAACAAAAGACGATCGTAATTAACAGTAACTAATCTTAATTCAAGCTAACCTACAGGCTTGTTAAGTTTATATCTATTCTAAACCTTACCACTAGGAACAGTTGAACGAATTCAAACGCTTTTAAAGAGCAGAACCTAGTGAGACCTATGTCTCTAATTCCTCGTTCAACTATATCTAAGCATGAGTGAGCATCACTCTTAAGTATTAAAGTTCAGTTTTAACTTACAACCTACGACAGTTAAAAGCATACTAGCTTGCTTCCTAGTATATATATATATTTAGACAGTAATTAGAAACACACTGTGTGAGTGCATTTAGAAGTAGTTATGAAAACGTAGTGACGACCCTTCGTATTCAGAGTAGTCTGAAACTAATAGCTTATTAGATAAAAATTATATTAAACTTAAGTACAGTCGAACAGTTTCATGTGTAGTCAAAGGTTATTTGACCCTAGGTAGTTGCATAACTAGCCTATATTGTCACATGATTTGTACTGTGTCGACCACCTACAAATACTAGAAAAACCTAACATTTAAAATAACTCTAAACCTAGAAACCTAACATTTAAAATTACTCTAGACCTAACCTAACAAATTTATATACAGTGTGATCTCCCAAGATAGTATGTTGATGAACCGTATGTCCTTTAGTCGCCTTCTACGACACCCATAGGAAGATACGGGATGGTGCTATTCTGAACCCGACACCATACAGGTTAGATCCTTTAGTCGCCTTCTACGACACCCACAGGAAGATATGGGATGGTGCTATTCTGAACCCGACACCATACAGGTTAGTATACCGTACTAAATACATACTATAAAATACTAATGTAAAATTAAATTCTCACCTAATGTCAGAACGAATAGTTATATTAAATCTAATTTACTTAAAGTTAGCGAACTAAGTACTTAAGTCCTATAATTAAGTTAAAGTATCTTAGGGTTCATTGACCCCTTTGTGCGTCAGCTGTTCTGTTTGACAGCTAACTACATATATCTTTAAGTATTTATGTGTGAATGCACAAAGCTTTATCTAAGCGTCATTAGGGTGAGCTTTTAATATGTCCTTGACATGCCATATGCCCAATGACTTACCAGAAGTAAAGTCCTTAAGTTCATAGGTTACAGCTGATATTTTCTTTTTGACTATACATTTTTTAAACTTAGGTGCAAGTTTTTTAGTGAAGAATTTATCAGCATCGGATAGTGGATATTCTTTCTTCCAAACTACCTGATTTTCCTCGTATTCGATATTACGCCTGTTTTTATTATAGTAAATTCGACTTCGCTGATAAGATTTATGAAGGGATTCATTAACCTTGCTAAAAATAGGTTTAAGATGACCTAACATAGACGAATATATATCTCTGTCCGTGAACTGCAATTCGTCACTCTGCAGCGGTCCAGTTGGATACCAATCTCCTGAGAGTATGGCTTCCCGTCCAGTATTTAAGAAATATGGACTATATCCTGTGACCTCATGCACAGCAGTGTTTATTGCAAATTCTATAGAGCTTAATTCCTCTGCCCAAGTACGATGATTAGATCTTGTATAAGAGGCTATTGCAGTTACTACTACCCGTATAACGCGTTCAGCCGGGTTATTCTGAGGAGAGAAGCGACAGTTATAAAAGAGTCTAGGTATTTTGTATTTGTCTTTTAATGCATGCATGTTCCTAGAAATGTATTGAGGACCATTGTCCAGGATCAAACACTGAGGAACTCCATATTTTAATATAACGTTATTTTCTATTAACTCTACTACAGTTTTAGCTAATGAATTTCTCATTGGAAATAAACAGGTGTACTTGGTAAAGCAATCACATACGACTAGGATGAATTTATACCCTTTATAGCTACGAGGTAGTGGACCGAGGATGTCAGTGCACACCACCTGCCATGGTCTTTGAATACGTTTAGGATTCTCCATCAACCCCGGGGGAGCTTCATTCGTACTCTTATATGCTAAACATATGTGACAGTTTTTTATATAGCCTTTTATGTCATTTAACATCTTGGGCCAATAGTAGCTTTGGGCCACACGTTTTAAAGTCTTAAAAGTTCCTAAATGAGCCGCGTCAGGCCTATCATGACACTGCTTCAAGATATCTTGTCGTAGTTCCTGCGGAATCACCCGTTTCCACTCACAATCTTTAGACAAAGGATTTTTATTGCGAATACGCTTATACAAGTTATCATTTAGCACTCTGTAATCAGGATATTTCTGAGGAGACTTTTCTACTCTATTGAACAAGTTAAGGTACCATGTATCTGAGGAAGCACTAATAGGACAAAGCATTTCTACTTCTCCCGCTGAAACAGGGGCACGTGACAGTGCATCTGCCAGTTTATTTTCAACACCCTTCCTATGTTGTATGTCAAAGTTAAATTGTGAAAGACGCAAAGCCCATCTGGCCAACCGTCCAGTAGGGGATTTGAGAGTGACTAGCCAGCGAAGACTGCTATGGTCACTGAAGACCTGTGTTCTAAATGGAGAACCCTCTATGTAACCCCTAAACTTTTCTAAAGCAAATAGTAAAGCGTTCAGTTCTTTTTCTGTGGTAGTGTGATTTTGCTCTGCCTTATGCAAGGTTCTGCTGGCATATGCAACCGCATGCTCATGTCCTTGGTCATCAAGTTGAGATAAGGCACAGCCCAGGCCAACATCAGAAGCATCTGCCGAGATAATAAACGGCCTGTCAAACCTAGGTACACTCAGTATAGGAGCTGACACGAGTAGTTCTTTGACAGTCTGAAAAGCTTTTTCTGCCTCAGGTGTAAATTGAAAAGATGAGCCTTTGGAGAGTTTTCTGGTAAGCTTATTTAGTGGAGCACATACAGTGGAATAGTCCTTGAGGAATCGTCTATACCAAGATACAAGGCCCAGAAACCTACGCAGTTCCTTTTGAGATTTAGGTACGGGATATTCCACAATGGCTCTAACTTTTTCACTATCAGTCCTGAGACCTCGGCGATCAATCACATAGCCCAGAAATTTAAGAGAGGAGCGACAGAAAACAGATTTTTCTAAATTTATAGTTAGACCCGCTTGTCGAAGCTTTTCACAAGCTTTCCTAAGTAATTCTAAGTGGTCTTCAAAAGTTTCAGATATTAAAATTATGTCGTCGACATAATAAAAGATATTGTTAGCAAACTCTGGACCAAAGACTTTATCCATTAAACGCATCATTCTAGCCGTTGAATTGACCAAGCCAAATGGTAAGCGACGGAATTGAAAACTTCCAACGCCAGGTATTGAAAAGCAAGTTTTCTCTCTAGACTCTTTAGCCAACATTATTTGAAAGAAAGCTGACCTCAAGTCCAGCGAAGTCATATATTTAGCATTGTTTAATGAATCTAGTATTTCCTGCACCCTAGGCATGGGATAAGTATCAACTTTAGTCAAACTATTCAATTTTCGACTATCAAGACACATGCGAAGTTCACCATTGGCCTTAGGAACAAGGAGGATTGGACTGTTCCAAGGTGAATTGCTTTTCTCAATTATGCCCAATTTTAACATTTTATCTATCTCCTGGTGCACATAATTTCTATGATGGAATGGAATAGGATAGTACTTTTGTTTGACAGGTGCATTATTTCCTGTATCTATCACATGTTCTTCTAGACTTGTGCAACCAAGTTGATCTTCTGTGGCCGATATACACTTGAAATCAGCAATAACCTGGTCCAGTTCACCCTTCTGTTTATAAGTCAGATCATCTAAATCATGTAAGTGTATTTCAGATTCTTTAAGCAAGTTTAAATAAGGAGGAGGTACATACGACCTTTTAGAATTCAAAATGTCAGAGCAAAGTCCAAACTTAGTTAAGAAATCAACCCCTAGTATGAGGGAGGTGTTGATGTCCCTGCACACAAAGAAAGTCACAAAGTGTAAGTTATGTTTATAGGCAACAGGCACTTCTATTCTACCTAGTACAGTTAAGCATGCGCCATTACCTACTGCTAAGTCTCGTTTACATGTATGCAATGGAAAGTTAAGTCCTTCTTGTTGTAATGAGGAGTAGGCACCCTCGCTCATTATAGACACAGATGCACCACTATCCGCCAGTGCATTGCACTCAAGCCCTAATATACCTACAGAAATATAAGGTCTGGGATCATTTTCCCTTTCTTTAAACAATGGGGCATAAGCACGAGTAGTAGGAGTTTGAATTAAAGTTAAGTCAGTTTGAGTTGAACGGTCAGAGACTTGTGGAACGTCACGTCCACCTACAACAAAATTAGTCTTGGTCCCTGACCGGTTTGTTAGTTTTTTGAACAATCACAATCTCTAGTTAAAATTCCTGGCCTTTTGCATCTAAAACAAATTGGTGTAGGATGCACATCACATTTAGAATGGTGGTGCACGCCACCACACTTCGAGCAAATCACTGCACTCCTACTAGTAGTAGCTGATACCACCTGTCGGTTCACAGCGTTTGAAGAAGAAGGCATAGAGTTATTGTTCATGCAAAAGTCCGGTATTATAGATTCCCTACCAGTATGCAAGAAACCTCTGTTTTCACATTTAAATTTAGAAACCTCAAGTCTAGCACAGATAGCTTTTAAGTCTCTAATATTCCTAACCTCAGTTAAGGCTAAGCGAGATATAAAAAAGGGACTCATGTTAGTCATTATAATGTCTAATTGTTCTGATTCTGGCAGAGGCCTAGACAAGCGCAAGAATAAGCTTTCCATTATGTTAATGTATGATTTTATAGACTCATCTTTGTTTTGCAATCTGGCACGGATCTGATTTAATAAGCAGCGCTCATATTCAATAGGTTGAAATTCATCCTTAAGCGAGTCAAGCAAAGTCTCAAACGATGTAAAGCGTGTCCTGTTATTCCTAAACCAAAGCAGAGCCTCCCCAGTGAATAAATGAACAGAATTGCGCAGTAATTCAGTATCCGAGATTTCAGACGAGTATTTAAGTTCCTCTAATCTAAATATGAAATCATGAATTGATGTCCGACCATCATACACAAGGTTCCATTTGAGCACTTGAGATATGCGCTTCTGACCAGAAGGCACAGACCCAGAAATATCATTTGAGTTGAACACAACAGCTTGAGAAGACGTACCAGAAGTGGTGTTACACTTTACTGTCTGAATGGCATGATATGCCTGTGATATGAGGGCAACCTTCCTAAGCTGCTGCTCAGAAGATGATAAATGCAACTTTTCTAACCTTAATATGACGTGCGACAGCCTCGACATACAGCGGCGTCGGCACGCAGAAGAAGCATGATCCGACTGCAGGACCTGTTCCACCTTCTCCGCACAAACCTGAAATTCAGCATCAATACACAGACTTGAGAGGTAGGTATTGACTTTTGTGTGATCGTGTGGTAAGCCCTTTATGGTCCTAAATTGTCTTTTCAGCTCATCTACAGTGATAGCTTCATCAGCTTCCTCCCCTCTACTTCTTATCTCAAACAACAATTCATCTTTTGTTAACGTGTCAACATCCACGTGTAAAGCCATCTTACAAAGAAAGTTTTATAATATATACCTATAGGAGTATTATCTTAAAAAAATTAATGCCAGTATACCTGGTCAGTTATAGACTTACAAATAAAGAAAAGAGAGCAATAGGTTAGTCTGAGAAAGTGAAACTTGCAATTTTGAGTCGTTACCGGCCCCACGTTGGGCGCCAATTATAACAATCTATCCCCGCTTGAGATGGTCACGGGTTTAAACTGAGATGCACCGGAAGCTTGGCAGAGATCTCAGGTGGTCGTGGGTATGTTTTAGGTATTGCAAATTTCAGATTCCCAGGAAAAGATTACAGATGTTTCTTAGTAGTAGTTTGGACGCCAGCACATTTTAACCTGATACAAATGGCAAGGTAAGCAAGGAAAACAATCTGCAGTATTTTACTGAAAACTTGAAATATTAAGTTGAAAGAAACAAAAGTTTATGTACAGTACGCTTATATTGCAGGTCCAATTGGGAAATCACAAAGCAGTTTTACATACACTGCTAGAACAGTGCTGCGGGAAGGCGTTCTATCTTACTTAATATTATGTACTTAACTAATATCATAAGGATTTAACACTAACACTGTAGATGGTTTTAAGATTGTGTAGAAAGGCTTTATAGTCTAATATCAGTAGTAATTTAAAGCATGAAGAGTAGCGTGTAGAATGTGAGTATGGTGACTCAACACAACAAACAAGAAAGCCCGAATTATAAAAGAAGTGAGACAAGGAATAGTATCACCTGGTTAAGAAAGTAGCATAGTTTCTCAGCCTCGGACTCATCACTTGATAACCGTTGGCTTAGAAACGAAGTGAAGCCCTAGATGTGACAGCCGACACCAGCAGAAGAACATGCACGCAAGTACGTGCAAGAATCCCGTAGGAACGTGTCTGCATGCACACTCCTGGCTGCAGAACTGCGGCTCACACACAGGCACGTGCAAGACTCCGTGAGGACCGTCCCTGCATGTGGACACGCAGCCACTACAGCAGCCTGGCGACTCCGTCTATGACACCCGGTGGCACTGTAATAAACAGTTTTATAAGCAAAGGAAAGCAACATTCACTTTTACACGTGTCATTACTTTCACACGTGTCATTCCCTGCACACGTGTCATTCTGAATTTAATTGAAGGAAAACGATAACACACGAACAAAATGCAGCAGTCGCGTGCATCCTAGCAACAGAATATCGTCGCTAGTCGAAGAAAAGAATAAAATTTGTCACACACTCACCCGGGACAGTTTCATGTTTTAATGAATTTGGAAATAATTCGAGCTGCCGTCATCCGTGTGGCAGTCTACGGAACCATGCTTTTAAGCTGTAACAGAATAATAAAATGAGTAACTGAGTCTAGAGGATTACGTAACGCCACGCGTCCAAATTGGTTACGTAACTGCTTCTACTTACATGTGTGATAGTTTTAGAACCAAGCCTCCCTTGGAAATATCCTTGTTTAAGGTTTAACACATTTTATAGAGATGAGAAAGTTATAACGCTGAAACAATAAGAAATAAACCGATTAGTTATGAACAACTCCAATCATCAATGGACCGCAACGCGAACGTCACATTCCATCAATTTCTTCACAAAATATACATACCTGCCATCACAAATGGTAGGGGCGTTCGTGGTTGGGATTATTAAAGGCTTCCCTAAGCCGAAGTCCAGATTCCTTGACGAAAATACACTTGTAATTTTTAAGCCATGTTGAGCGCAACGACTCGTACAAGGAATGACCGCCACGCCGTCAACTGTCAGTGTTACCCGCTTTCATCATGTCAGACGCGATCCATGCGTTGGACATTGTGATTTAATTAATCATGTCCGAGAAATATTTTGAAAAGGCCAAAAGGAAGAAAATTGTATTTGTGACATTTAATTTACACAAATAATAAACTACAAATTGAAATAATTTAATATTGTTGAGAAGAAAACAAATATGGCACTAGCGCCATCTAACGGAGGACGATAGAATTACTTGACCAACGGAACTCACTTCGATAGTGTTATCTGCCGTGATAGATTTTGCTATGTATTTCCGAAAAATACCAACAGATGTCTCCGTCAACCCTATCCAAAGATAAAAAGTCCTCAATCAAGTTTTACAGCGTAACAAAGTCAGATATTGATTTATAGGAACGAAATAAAAACGTGTCTGTTAAAATATAATGGTGTATTAATTAATTACTACCGAATATAACACCAACCTTTTAGCAACGCCTTTGGCATAAATTGGTAGTGCACTGCTAGGTGTGAGAAGAGCTGCTAGTTCAAATACGGTATACTGCATAGTAGATATTTCTTATCCCTACTCTTGTACTCCTGCCCTGATTCAATCACCATTAAAACAAAAAATACTTAACCTAGGTTGCAACATCTGGTATGATCCATGCAATTAACAGACAGTCAATTTATAAGTACACAAATTGGCACCTTCATTACATAACACTTTTCTTCGCAGTTACAAAATATCATCCTCCGAAGCAGTGCGCACCCACCGTCAGCCGAAAGCGGTCAAAGGGCCAGTACCACGGGCACACAAATCCAATTTGCCTTCGACTTTCACGAGCCTTGTGCCAATTAAACGGCGCGTAAAGTGCGCCGGTGCCCTTTTAAACCCTTTTTTGATCGGCAATATCGCGTCCCTGCTGCGGTCGAGAGCAGCCCCAACTATTCGGTCACCAACTTAGATAAAAGCGAAATCCCCGCTGCGAAGCCAAATTATGACCCTGAGCAGATTTGAATTTGATATTCGATAAGTTCTGATGTGTGGCAATTGTCTGATGAAAACTGAGGTAAGTTGCGTGAGGTTGACACGGATAATGGGTTTCGGGTAGTTTTGTGTGGATTTGAGAGGTTCAAACGCAATATGGACTGTAAAGTTGTTGGGGTAGGTATGGTTAGTTTGTGAAGATTTAGTGGAGTTACGGTTCATGAAGCGCAATAATGAAATTCAATACTACATCTCTGAGAAGAAATGTATTTTGCCAAATCTGGTGCTTTGGAAAGTATAAAGATCTTATTTTGCATTCAAAAGTAGTTAGATAAGAACTCAAAAAAGAAAACAGACACCTTATGTCATGAATTTTTACAGTTACAGAGATAGAAACTACTAAATTCTTAAGAAAAACATATTTTCCAACGCTTGTAAGAATAAGAACCAACAAGACGAGGGAAACTAAAACATAAATAACACTAAACACACAAAACCCAAAAAAAAAAACAAATCATAACGGAAAGAAATCTTTGCGAGATTCAATAAAACTTCCATTTGGCAATACAAAAAACAATTTAATCGGGAATAATGGCGTAGTTTCGGTAAAAGTGTTACATGGTGAGTGGTTATAATTGGAAACGTCAGTCGCAGTATGACGCCCCGTGGAGCGGTGCGGATTAGGGTCCGCTGTCACTACATCCCGCTTGGGGCGTGGTGGGAGTGTGGCGATGAAGCGGGTATTGCAAAAAGGAAGTAAACAACAAGTTCAGACATACCACATATGCATTGGCTGTCGATGAAATTTGGAACTACCAGTTAAAACAGTTGCCCTAATACATCTGACATGTGTGACAGCAGACAACACTGACAATTACTGTCAATTGAAGGAGAATTGGCTTAAAAGGCATAAAACTTATGCTTAAACATGAATAAAATAAATGCTGATATTATTTGCCAACTAGTTAACATTGTTAAAATGATCGATGTTGTAGTGTTCCAATCAAAATGTCTGTCTATAAACCCTGATAAAAAAAAATACCTACCTCTGATTTTAAGGACTTTTAAAGAAGTAATCAATGGAAAAATACGTTTAAAAAAGACTCGAATAAAAATATGACGGTTTTTCCACGAACATGATATAGCAAAAGAGCAACCGCTCCGTACTTGCCTCTCATAACTTGAGCCCTGACCGTCAAAAGGAAATTATTAGGGTTCGTCCTTTGCCTTTACCGGAGCCTGGCTAGATCACAAATTCATTTTTAATCATAAACGTCTTGCTCATAAAGCTAAGCTTAACGTTCGTGGTAAACGATGTGACAAAAGCATGAACACGGTTCACTTTAGGGAACCCTGAATGCAACGTTTTAGTATAGTTGTTGCCTTGGTCGTGAGTTTTATCAGCATCGAATAGTTTGTGGCATATAATTGCACCTAGGGGTAAGCCTTTAGAAATGACATCACGTTAATGTACCGCTTGACTATCTACTATTCTTAATCATGTTTTGCAGTTACTATGGCAAATGAATTTCTTGGTATTATTAAATTTCTTTTATTGATTTAGCTCAACTATGTCTAATTCCTGGCATTACTTACCTACGTTGTTATTATCAAACGGTTTAACTTGTTCAGTAATATGACTAAGATTCAAAACGAGTTCCTAATTTAGTTAGACTGACCAAAGACTACAGTTAAAATTCATCTAAAACAAAAAAAAACATTGTAACAGTATCCTGCAAATATTTTAGAATTTCTTATTAGTCCCCCAGTAGACGAAACAAAACGTAGCACACTCATAACTGCGTCAAAGCAATTAAACAATCCGAGCGAATGCGTCCCACCGTACAATGCTCTCGCTTTAAACCTCGCATCTCAGTTTGCAGTTGCATTAAAAGCATACCTTGTTTGCTTCAATATAAAGAGTGAATTTCAAAACAAAGAAGCAGTTAGATATGAAGTTGATAAAGTGAACAAACGCACAATAGTCGTGTTTCTTTATTATTTCCCAAGCGAGTCACTTAACAAGCAATAATTGTTTCAGCTTCTATAGTAATTACTAAAGATTCTGCTCATTTGGTGAAATCAAAAACATGTTTAATACGCTCGCGCTCCTTAACTAGAAAGTTTCTGCAATTCAAGTCACTTAATTTCCATTATGTTTTTACTTTCTAGTTCGCAACAATATTTTACTTGTTTTGTAGCTGATCCATAATACGCAAAATACACATACGCCATATTGTCAGTTTCAATAAGGCAATATATATCCCGCTTTATTAATTGTAAATCTTTACAACACCTTGTTTCATACTTAAAGGTAGCGTAGGTGGATGTTATAGTATAAAAGTGAGCAGTTGAAAAAGTCAGCACGACGTATTGCCATCCCGAGGCACAATGCATTTAGGTTTCATATACTTAGTGCGTTTTTCCGCGGATTTACTACAACAGCCCCACTTAACGCAATGAAGTTTCATTCTGTATTAATGGTGGGTGTTATTTTCGCCGCTAGAAAGTGGAATATTGCGATTAACGCGGTACGTGTCCCTATGCCTAATGCTGAGTTACTGTTTTTACTTTATCAGTCTTTGTGTAGGTAGTTGATATTACTAGACTAACGTGGGGGTATTTAGTTGATATATTTTTTCTTCTACAGTTATTCTGCGAATCATTGTCTTTGGTAGCATAGATATGGATCTTGAAATTATCAATATTATTATTCAAAGTTTCGTCACTTAGCATATCTAAAAATTCTAAATCAGTTATATCAATTGTAGTCAATTGATTACAAGTAATAGTTGATATATCTTCACCATGAATAAAATCTTTGAGTAGTTAAAAATATTGGTAATTAAAGACATCGCATGTTGAATTGAGTCCCAGTTTTAGATTCTCTTAAATATGTAAAACTCATCCATTTGAGGTAATAGCTCCCCGTAGCCTTTTTATTAATACATTATGATGCCCACGCAATCCTCTCGTTTTCCTCGAGAGGCATTATAGAGGAAGCATCTTGAATATCGTTAATCGAGATGCAAGAGTCTTGGATAGTGTTTTCTAAGAATTTATCGTATCGCAAATCTTTAGTAATATCATTGTGCAGTACAGGTAGATAATTTTTTTACCACGGAGGTGGCAAACTAGCGTACGACTCGCCTGAGGGGAAACGGCGCTAGTACTTTTTCACGAAAAACTTTATCACGAACGACTTAATCACGAAAACTTTATCACGAAAAACTTTATCACGAATAAACTTTATCACGAAAGACTATATCACGAAAACTTTTCCACGAAGACTTTATCACGAAAACTTTATCACGAAAAGACTTTATCACGAATAAACATTATCACGAATAGACTTTATCACGAAAACTTTATCACGAAGACTTTATCACGAAAACGTTATCACGAAAAATCTTAATCACGAAAACTTTATCACGAATGAGCTTTATCACGAAAAATCTTTATCACGAAAACTTTATCACGAAAATACATGTTTATGAGCTTAAGTAGCGGAGTCCCTCGTATTAAGTACTGACACGAGGGGAAACGGTTACCACAGCCTATGGACGCTTGCAACTCTAGGGGATTCGCATGTCTGTTGCCGACCCTATGAAAATCTGTACACACCTTTTTTGATGGTGTCTTTAATTGATCGAGGTTTTTTTTATATTTTCAATATTTGGCGTTGTCTCAGTTTCAGCGCTGATATACAGACCGTGCCATATATTGCCACTGATAATTTAACATTTTATGGTGATGGCTCGCAACTTCACCCTAGTCGAACCAAAATCATAGGCTTCTTTTTTTAACCAAAGTCGAATGAAATAACCATTGTTATCGCGTTTGGCTCACATTTTCAAAGATGAACTAAGAGGCCTTATTCCTTTTAAAATGCAGATTGTTTAGACATTTTTCTCTATGATCAAACATGTTTCTTAACAATATTATTGATGTTACTACCTAGAAAAGGGCTATTGGGATTCATTGGTATATATTTGAAACCTTCAGTTTGAACTTTTCATTGATAATTTTTGTTTGAAAAACTACTCGAAATTGACAAAATTCACGTGGAAAAATAGTTTTTTCTACTTATTTTCGACTGCACGCAATGAAAGCATGAAATAGCTATGTTACTACCTAGAACTCGGGGAAAAGTATTATTCATTTCAAAAAGTTGGTTGAAATAATCAATATATTATTCATCGTAATATGAAAAAAAATTTTTTTAAAAGGAATTAGGCCTCTTAACTACTTGGTACAATATTTAGTTTTCGAGTCAGTAATCTTCAAATATTTAGATTACTTCATCATAATTAAGATAGATGGATTAATAGAATAAACACTCTTTATTGCACATTAGCACGTCTAGCATAAGAGCATAACTGTGACCCGCGATTATTTGTCGCGCGAGAAATGCTACCTGTCGCTTTCCTTTCAATACCAAGTGACGCTGAGTCGCGTGACAAGGGAAGTCGCGACAAGATATACTGCTGGACGAGAAAGAAATATAAACACAGAAAAACTTAAAATTACAATATGGCATTAGACAACAGGTAATTTTTTGCAAATATCTTGAAATTACAGACATTTCACTATAAAATTTTGTAATATAGACGGCACAATATTCAATCTAATCGGATGAAACGTTGCGATCCGTGCATCTCCAAAGCTTGTCTGTACATCACGCAAATCGTCTTATCAACTTAGGAAACTGTAAGTTTGCACTACGCTTACACCCAACATGCGATGCCACGCCCTGGTGCCCATAATTCTGCAGACAGTTTCGACGTCCTCGTAAATGCAATCATGCAGTTCTTAGGGATTACTCGTAATTGGATTTGTCATCATCATCATCATCATCATCATCAGCCAAAAGTCGTCCACTGCTAGATTTAGGCCTCCCCAGAGAACGCCACCATGACCGGTCCTGCGCCGCCCGCATCCAGCAGACTCCAGCGACCTTCATCTGGTCATCAGTCCACCTTATGGGGGCCTACCCACGCTGGGGCGTGGTCGCCACTCAAGAACTCGATGGCCCCAGCAGACGTCAATTCTACGAGCGATGTGCCCGATTGGATTTGTGCTCCAACGCAAAGTCAAAACCTGTAGATATTTGTTGATAATGTTTAGGTCCTAGTAGATGCAATCAATACTTCCCGTTCAAAGTTGTACGTGAAATTGAATTTTCATACCAATTTTCATCCCTTAATTAAGATTGATATTGAAAACTGGAAACATAACGTGCACTTGACATTATCGGTTATGTTTCACCGTTAGAGGCGCCACTACTGCAACCCGAAAATAAACTAATATTGGCATTTGGATAGGTTACCTATTGGTGAAATAAAACATTGTCTATATTTGCCAATATCTCAATTCATATTAAACGCCTTGTATTGAAACAGAATTCGGAAATTCGGCAATACTAAACTAGGTATCTGTTGGTGTTAGGGTTCTATATTGTTATAAAGTGTGATTGTGGCTTCACCTATTTGCATTACGTTTCCTGTATTTTATTTAAAAGTCTACATTCTAATGTTAATATATTAATGCAAAATCTGCCTTGACGGCCTCGAAAGTTTGTATAAGACTTTGATGAGTTGTAACATCGAATTTCATCAAATTTCATTGTTTCTAAATTAAATTTCAGTTAGTTTAATAAAAGTGTTTTTTTTTTATTTGAATTAATTTGTAAATTTACTGCGTGTGAAACCAATAAAGCTGTATTTATTTCATTAAAAACTCGCTTCAAACGTTTTCCGTCTCACAAACTCAAATCCCTCAGTCCTGAAACTAGTACCAATAGCGCATACTCCGATAATAGAATCGCAGTCTATCCCAGCAGTCATATCCTATCGCCGTCTTAGCTCGAGTTTGTAATTGCACAATATAACGGAGATTTGTACGGGAACAATATCTGGACCTACAACCTCATCGAAGTTCGAAGTCTTATTGCAAAGCGGAACTTGTTCATTTTTAGAGTTACGCAGGGTATAAAAAAGGTATAACTCCGGCTAGTGACTTTCTACGCCACTGATTGGGTGCCGCTTTAGGGTAGCAAAATTATTATAAGGCCAGTTGTACATAAAGAAATGCATTTTATGCATTACAGTTGTCATGTGCTTTGACTTAATTTTATTTTGTCTTAATAATTGATTTAAACACTCATGATTTTATGAGACTCATACAGGTAACAAGGAAATAGGGGAGTATTATGATACACTCATCATCATCATCATTGGCCACAGTATCTATTGTAGATGTTCGTTGCAGCACTTGTGGGTTTATGGGTTCCCGCTTCGCCGTTGATGACTATAGAGGCCTATAGCAGCGCGGCATTTCTTGCCGCATCGATCGCACACAAAACGCGAGTCCGCAAGAGGTGGAAGAGCACGACGAAGACTTTTCTGCTTTAAGGTTCTTCAGCCAGTCATCGTCATGTTTTGATGTTCCGACTACACGACTAGCAACACAGAAATGAATTGACAGAACCAACCAACCCATCATAGCGTCATGGCGTCGAAAGTCCACCTGCAATTCCAGAGTAGTATACTTTGTTTTCTACCGTGGAGTTACGTTCCACATGATCTTCACCTACTAGTATTTGTCAGTCCGTCCGTCTGTCAGAATGCAATTGAGTATTAATGAATAGTTCTACTCTTTAATATCTACTCCTAATATTCATAAACGAAATGTTAATGTAGGTACATTTTTCAGTTTACATAAGGTCAAAAGTGAATGTGATAAAAACTGTAAATTGCAGCAAAGTATTGAATTTCCAGAAAATGAAATATTAAACGGAAAAAGTATAAATTAAATTGGAAACTGCAGCTCGTCATTAACAAAGGGTATTGATGGACAGTTTTGAAAGGATTTTATTAAATGTTTGGTAGCGCCGCGTCAATATTTTACAGATAATTCCACAATGATATCCGAACGCCAGAGAAATATTTTAGTTTAAAACGACTCTCGAAATTCCGTCGGTACGATTTTTTTACTGCGCCGTGTTATTATTCCCAGAAAAACCTTTTGTTGCGTCAACCTAATTCCAATATCATTTAGTTGTGCCCACACTACCATTTCAAGCGTTTATTAGATACGAACGGCACAAAATAGGGAAATTAATTTTGTAATTTGAAAGGGAGTGTATAATTGAAAAATATAACTAAATTCTTGCGTACTTTCGGCCGTGTTTGAGTCAATTCATCTTGTTTAATCAGGCGAGAGCACTTTCAGCGGAATAGGCGGAAATTTCACAAGTATCCTAATAAAACTTGTAGGGAGTTCGAGAGGCACCAACTTGGTCCAGAGTCTGGGAAATATTTCAACATTCTACAAATTCAATACTTACCTACTGACATATAATATGTTTAGTATACCCTGTACACCTGTACAGTTCCAGCGGCGCGCTTCAAATATTTACGGGTACATTTATCATGATTTACTTTCAACGTGCCTTCTTCAGTTCATTCGTTAAAATTTAACGAGTACCGAAAGCACCTTTTTTATTCACGTTAAAATAGTCATCCGAATTAGATTTTTGAATTTCATGTTGCACGTGGAATCTTCGTCGAATTTTTATTCTACGTTTAATGAATTTCGAAATAAGACTCGAATACCTATATTTAAAATCGAGCGCGACTATTGGAAACACTACGAAAGTATTGTAGTTGAAAGTGGAGTGTGACTTTTTAATATATTTTTTAGTATAAATGGATAGTTCTAAATAATCATTCTGGATACGAAAAAGATAACGATCTACCATTTTATGCCTACACAATACATAATTAAGGACGTTTTAGATGATTCCGTCGAAGTCTCAGACAATAGACAATCAACGTGAAAACGGAGCAAAAATACCGCCGAAAACCGGTTACCGACAAATCGTACCGATATGTTTTAGCCGGTCCCTGTATGGTATACAGCGATCCATGTATAAAAAGCCATAACCGCCAGAGATTCTCCAGTAAGATAGACTCTTTTGTGCGAGGAGGGTACACTCGAAGCGCGGTGTGTTTGCTGAGCGCTCATGGGTGGCGTGCGTTGGACAACTCACACTTCACGCCAGAGGACACGGATGTGTGTACACCACACTTACAGGACGCGAATGTGTGTAAATTTTATGTATTTTGATTTTTCGGAGCAGTTTACGGTATCCAACGCTGTGTGCTCTTGAAAATTGAAACGCTGACCCTTTATTTTGCAACGGCACGTTCCTGTTGAGTGGTTGTCTTCGAAATTTTTCAACAAATTTGCGTTCGGATCTAAGAAATGGTTTATTACAAATACGCCATCGCGGAAATGGAAAAAAGGATTTTACTTGGTTCTCGTGACCCAAAAAATATGGAATCACGGTCAAGATTATGAAATGAAAAATATCAGAATCAAACTAAAACAAAAATGGTATTTATTATCTATCAGATCTGACTTTGGTCGCAAATTGTTTGAGTCGTTCTGACTATACCACGGACATATAGCGCTTTGATATGGCAAATCCATAATGTTTTGTATTTGGCCTGCATTAAGTTGACATGTAAAGGAACATCAAGCGCTTGTAATTAAGTCCCTGGCCTGCAGGCTATCATTCCTAGGTCGACTGCAATGTTGTTGTGTGCAGGCAATTAACATTAAATGATAAACAAGTAAAAAAACAACAATAACCAACTTAACTTATTCTAAAAAAACCTAACCAAATCCGATGTCCTCAAGACCACGGGCCTGCGGCAGGATACCATGCCGGCTACATTCCTCCGCTGAATAGCCAAGTTAATTTTTTGGCCGAGGAATGAGCCGGCAACATTTGAAATTCAGTATTTCGAGGTCTAGTTATGAGCATAATCAAGATATTTCGGCGGATGCAGGAATTACATACTTATATTTTAATTGATCTTCAAGATGATACCTCACTCAAAGCTCAGAGGTTTGGTTAATTATTATATAACGAACTGTTGCTTATAAATAGATTTCTAAAGTCCCATCTTGAAACGCTGTATCTTGTGGTTTGACGTCTTCATTCAAGAACGTTTACGCATCATACACCATCATCTGTTCTTCTAATCCATTATCACTTTTAACATTCACATTGAGAGCTATATCAGTGATCTTCGCTCTTCCACGGATATCCTTATCTCAGATTTCATCAAGTAAATAAACTGTGGAACAACCTATAATGTAACATGGAAAAAGTTTGCCCACTGAGCCTGTAACCGCCAGTATCGGCTGTTCGCGGGATCGAGAAGCAGTCACCCGAATAATATAAGCCGGTATAATTACTGAAAGACTGTACTCCGCGAAGTTTGCTAATAAAGTGGGTGGTTAAGTTCCCTGCAGGCCAGGCGCTTCTGTTTAAAGAGCCGTGTACATTGATGGATTTTGCTGTCTTTTACATTTGAAAGTTATAGTTGATAAAATGGAAGAAGCATAAACCACTTCCACATGGCCACAGAATACAAGCGCCGTTGGCATTACTACACCTAGCAATTGCTGAGTGGAGGCCATCTTAGGTGCACATTCTAAAACTTAACGTAGCTGGGTGAGACAAATTGAGGTTTAATTCTCGTTTATTTCCTCCTCCAAAAGTTAACCAATCTTTGTATATTTTTTGAAACTGAACGGAAATGAACTGTTCTTCGCTCCATTTCGATTTTTGCGCAAATTATTATAGAATGTGTAGTAGGCGTCCGTTTGCGGCGGAATTTTGGCCGAAAACAAATAAAGAAACCTCAATTTGAATGGGAAAATGAGCAATGGTAAGTAGTTCCTCATAATGTATGAAGAAAATTCGCATTTTACTATAATAAATCTGACAAGACGCGGGACTCAGTAGTGTACACTAGGCTTATGAAAGTAAGATCGAAGCTCAACTTCGAAAATCGATCCGGCGTATACAGGACGCTCTTGCTTTGCTAAGGCCGAGTTTCCTTTCGCGATGACCGTTATCGTGCTGGGCCAACTTTGACGTTTATAGAATTCCGTACCTCAAAAGGTAAAGACGGAACCCTTATAAGATGACTTTGTTGTCCGGTCATTCGTCTGTCAAGACCCTTTATTTTAGGAACGCGTGGAGATATCGAGTTGAAATTTAAAAAATATAAATATACTCCAGTCTATAGGCCCTTGATGCTGAAAAATACAAAAAGAAGGAATGGTAAGAATATCACAGCTGACACAAGACTAAACTTAATGAGACAAGCTACAAGCAAATATTTAATCTAAATTAGTCCCAAGTAAGGCCAATAAAAGCGTGTTAAAAGGATCAAATGGTACCAATAGATTACAGCAAGGCGAAGTGCAAACTATCTACGAGTATTTAAATTTTATTAGAAAATGATTTTCCGTGTGGTTGACCTCACTGTTCATTTTCTTATATTAGTTATTACAACACAATTATAGTGACCACAAACATTGTTTACTTTGTATTTAATTAAAGCGTTAGATGATTAAAAAAACTTTGCCCGACCATCGCGATCGCTTTTTCAAAGTTCATTATGTTGTTCACCGCTCGCGTGAAAATTTGTGTGAAAGTATTCATCAAAAAGTTTGAAGAAAGTTAGGAAACGGCCGGGGGTAATTCTGCAAGTGAGGTACTAATTATTTCAGCAATTAAAACCTGGTTCGGGTGCCTACATTTTTCCGTCATCATTTGGCAAACGCCGCTAAAAATCTTAATTATCTAACTTAAAGAAAACAAAGGCCTGCCTTTCACCTTTTTTTTACTAAACAGTTTTTATTCTTTGTAGAAAGTAACTCCGCTAAATTGGGAATTTTCGCGGGGGTGTATTTTTTGCTTTGGAAGCAATTCATTTGCATTCGAACTTCGTAATTAACATTTGAGTTTCTTTTCAAACTAGTCTCTGGGTGCTTTTACAAGAAATACGAAGCCTCAAAAATTTATGTACACGCTATCTATGAGCATTTTCGGGTTAATTCTACCAAAAGTCTTACTTAAGTAAATTGGTAACTTAATAATATCAATCATTAGTAAAAGGACAAACTTTATTCAATAATAATATTGATTTCAAATTAAAGATTTATTATAATAATAGTATACCTATTTAATAACTATTTCCCTTTAGTGATTGGTGCTCAGTCCGAGTTGAATACACAGTACTCTTATCGTATAACCGAAAATGTTCAAAATATCCAAAAAAGTACTTACTTACTTACTTACTACTCTGGCTCAGTGGCCCAAAGAGGATCTTGGCCTCTGACACAAGAGAACGCCATTCTTCTCTGTTTTGCGCCTTTTCCCGCCAGTTAGGGATACTTAGGGCGCACAGATCCTTCTCCACTTCATCTTTCCAGCGGTATCTCGGGCGGCCGACCGGACGTTTTCCACTCGGTCGCCCCTGAAACGCTCTCTTCACGGCCCGATCGTCTCCCATCCTCTCCAGGTGACCCAGCCAGCGGAGTCGTGTGGCTTTGATTTCGCCAACTATGTTGGGTGTAGCCACCAGCTCTTCCAACTCCTTATTCTTTCTCCTTCTCCAGCTGCCATCCTCATTCCTTATTGGTCCCAGAATCTTTCGCCAGATTTTCCTTTCCGCCACTAAGAGCTTATTTTCTTCCTTTTGAGTCAGCGTCCAAGCTTCACACCCATACATCAGAATTGGTCTGATTACCGTTTTGTAGACGCGAATCTTGGTTGGTCTACTGATCAACTTGGACGCTAAAACTCTATGGAGTGCTGCAGAGCATCTTAGGGCGTTCTGGATTCGAACATCAATCTCCTCCGCCCTGTGGTTGGTGTCGGTAACTATGCAACCAAGGTACTTAAATCCATCTACGCCTTTGTAGATTGTTGTTCCTACTGCTAAATCCGCTCTTTTTGCTCTGACGTCTTTGTACCTTTTCATGAGGAGATATTCTGTTTTCTGGTGATTGATTCTGAGACCAATTTTCTCTCCCTCTTGTTCCACCAACTGTGCCATGGCCTTCAGGTCCCATTTGTTTTGCGCCAATAGCCCTAGGTCGAATCCAAAAAAGTACTCTTACATTTTTGACAACGCGGTTGGCTCAGTTTGTAGAGACCCGCCTACTGAGCCGGCGATCCCGGGTTCAAATTCCGGCCAGGGCAAATATTTGTGTGATGAACTCGAATATTTTTGCTTGGGCCATGGTTGTTCTCTATTTAAGTATATATTTATCTATATAGGTAAGTATGTATATCGTCGTCTAGTACCCATAACACAAGCCTTTATGAGCTTAATTTCGGACTAGACCGATTTGTGTGAGATTGTCTGATATTTAGTTATATACTTAATACATAGTTAATACCTATTTATTTGTGTGCACATTGCCTTATACATGAGACACTCACGGCTGCCCTTTGACTCCTAGATTTGGTATCTGTCTCTGTAGTCATAAATTTTGCATATTTCTTGCAAACATAATCCTATTGATCAGGTTAGGATAAGTTAAGTTTGTTTTATAACAATAACGGTTACAAAGAAAAAAAATATTTATTCATTTAATTTAAGTATTTAAACTTTAGTGCATAAAACAAAAGTCAGTACAAATGACGGACTTAATGCCAAATCGCATTTTCTACCAGTCAACCATAGGCCTAACAGGGATACTAGAAGCTTTCTACGAAATGATTTTTCGGCGAAAATAAACATACCCCACAATGACACATAAATAACGATATTGCTATTTTTCCAACCCAAACCGATCTCCCAAATGCCATATTTCAAGCCACTCATTAATTTGAAGTGGTACCAACAAACCGAAAGTCAACAAACCGAAACATGATTAACCTACCGGCCGGCAAGACGTAAATAGAGGCAAGGAGGTAAGTAATGAAGCATTGCAAACACATAGTCGCTGGGCGGGGCTGCTAATTGATTGCTGGACGGCCGCGCCCGGCCATGACGGTTTAAAAGAGATTGAAGCGTATGGAGGTCACAGGATAAAGTTGTTTTGATTGTGCGTTAATCGCGCTTTTACGTCAAGTTTTTTTATGGGAGAAGTGCAGTATGAATGAGATATAGCAGTTTTAACTTCTCATTAAAATTGCAGGAATGTTGTAAGTGTGCATCAAAATGTAAGCCTGGTGGCTACGGAGCTTCTATACGGATGGTCGGATTTTGTTAAATCAAAGATGATTTGATTGAGAAAACGGTTCAGCCGTTTGAAGACGATCAGGTTTTCCATAGCTTTAGCTGACACATGGTTTTTTATCGTTTCGACGTAGTTTCGGGTATGTCCTAACTTGATCATTCGTTTTACTAATATGAACAATGGGACAATGTAAACAAAAAAAAGCTGAAGTATTGATATATTTAAACCTAATTGCACAAAAAAAATGCAAATGGTGGACTTAATGCCTTACGGCATAATCTACTGGTTAAGCACTGGGTTATACAGATAAAAAGAGAAATACAGACACAAATTAGTCAACTAAGATATTATTATGACTACATTCCATTCCATAAACATACATATTATACCTACTTACTTATATATGATATTGATATGTACACAAAGTAAAATATTTCGAAGAAAGTTAATTAAAGATATTGTCGGAAATATGCTTGCGAAACATACGCTTGAATGTGAATTTGCTCTGAGCTTCTCTGATATTGAGTGGGAGAGCCTTCCAGAGGCGTAAAGTAGTAAAATACTTGGTCGTCTTTCCTACTCATCAAATTCTATAAACATCACAGTCTAGTCAAGACTCAGTCAGGCGAAACATGTAAGAAAATATATAGTAACTAGCGTTATCTTTGATCTAGACAGAAATTGACAGCCGCTCGCACATTCCTGGCCCAAGTGAAAGCTACATATTGCTAGACTTAAACTGGCAATATCTGAACGCGTACAAATCCCATCGGATTTACTGGCATCCATACACCGAGATTCGTATGAAAACCTTTCATTTATATGAACACAGGAGTGTCGCAAAAAATCGAATCGTTTTGATGGCGAAATCCATTTCGTTCCGTAGTTATTGGCAGATGTACTGTCGATTTATTTTGTAATAACTTTAGCTTTGGATAAAGTTAATACGCACACGGCTATTGCAATTTGCTAATAGATACTGGGAATTTTTAAACGCAAATACAGACTCCATTTAATTAACAACGTGTGTTTTTGTATAAGCGTGTGTTTGATACCGGGGGTTTTATGCAAAGTATCTTTATGAAAGATTTTGTATCGTGATTCGATTAATGAGAAATGCATTTCTATGGCAGCAAATCACGTTTTGCGCGGAACAACTGAAGAGAAATCTTAAGGAATTTCATACAAATTTGAAGGCCTAGGAAGACTTTTTGGAGTTTACTCCTTAAGAATCGATTTTCATATATAAGCCCGGGGTATGAAAAATATGGGGTATAAAATCGAACGTATCTGCCGTGCTAATTTAAGAAGTCGTATCTCAGTATACGATCGGGGTAAAAATACGACTTCTTAATTTAGCAGGTTATGCGTTAAGCGTTATAGACTAAGATCCCGATATAAAATGATCTTCACCGAGATGTTACATAAACATCTCGGTGAAGGTCGTTTTATATCGGGATCCTATACTATTATGTGCGAGAGAGAGCCCAAGAGAGCGTTTAGTTTGTCTCTCTTCCACTATCCCGAAACCCCTCTTGGGCTCTCTCTCGCACATAATAGACTAAGATCCCGATATAAAATGATCTTCACCGAGATGTTACATAAACATCTCGGTGAAGGTCGTTTTATATCGGGATCCTATACTATTATGTGCGAGAGAGAGCCCAAGAGGGGTTTCGGGATAGTGGAAGAGAGACAAACTAAACGCTCTCAGCTTCCTACCATTATGTTCCTTTTATGTTCACATAAACAAACTATGAAATTTGACATTTCGGATGCCTGCATGAAGTAAGGATAATGCAGGCCATACACGATCAAGCCCGCCGTCAAGCCTGCATGATGCTTGAAGCGGCGTCCGGTAAACTTGTGTATGTGTATCGAAGGGCCTCCTCAGAACGTTGTATCGTGCCGACCCTTTCACTCATATAGTGTATAACACGAGGGTGAAAGGGACGGACTTTAATAAAATTGTTGAATAACGTCATGCAAACTTGAACGTCAAGTATGTCAAGAACAAGGAATAATACTCACAAGGAGAAGAACGGTAACTACGTTCAAAAAAGTTGCCTATTTCTTTTTATATACTACTAGCGCCACCGTATATGAACTAAGTGACAGCGGGCTTTTTTGGCGGGGTTTTCAAATATGCCATATTGAAAATTTGATTTTCTAACTTTTCTATTTTACATGCATGCATATTCAGGTTTAATCGTGCAAATCATTTGTCAACCACTTCCCGGTATACGATTGAGCTGAAATTTAATAGATTTATAAAAAATACAACACAACGAATTACTTTTAAATGGCCTTTATTCATTGTATATCCAAACAGGGACTATAATTTACAAAATGTCTTTAAAAAGTTTACTACATAGGTGCACTATTATTGCATTGTTTTAATAATATATTCTGTTGTTCCTAGAACAGAATACTTACTCAGGCTTTTTCTACTACTGTCAGTGTAATGGGAAACTTGGAAATGTCGTCCACATAAAACCTTATTCCTTTCGTACGGAGAAGTCAAGGATTCTTGTGAAGACCAGTCGTGCTCAAAATGTAGCTCTGAAATAGGGAATTACATTTTAACACGTCTACATATCCACATTAATTGAGACCTGCTTGAACAAAATGGACAATAGACATGAACAGAAATATAATGTTAAAATACTATGCACTAAGCTCAGAACAAGTTTGGTCAATGCAGGCCTAAATATCTCTAGCAGTGTTAAAATATTACCTTATGAATAATACCTATAAATACTTGTATTCAAAAACTGTTGTCTACAGTTGTTGGGTAAGAAGTAAGAAGTATCCTATCACCATGTTTGGATGCTATCTGGGATTAAAATCCGTGCAGCCGTTTTTGTGTGATGAGAGGTTAAAGATATTTAAAACAAACAAACAGAACTTGTGGTTTAATAACATACAATAACCGTATTTCTAGGCAAGGTAACCTAACTAAATGTACCTGAAACACGTCTAAAACAAATAGCTGGTAGTTCTTACTTCATGTGTATTAAAATATACAACAAAATTCCGATACATATAAGAGACCTGAAATAAAATAATATTCTTACCGTAAAATTATTATTCCCGCTCTAGGAAAATGAACTGAATCGTCTTCAGCAGAGATTGTGCCGCGTTAAGCACATTTTCTTTATGCATTTGAAGACATTAACTATGATATTTTTGAAATAAATCGCGAAAAAATTTGAAATTGGCCGTTTGTTGACGTAAATTAAAATAACAGGTTGACAGCCATCAGTTTTTTTTTTCGAGACTTTATAGCAACTAGCATTGCCAGAATAAAAAACATAAGTATATTTTTTTCATCGAGCAATAATAATATTGTTAGCCGGATATAGCTATTTTTTTGTATGAAAGTGAAAAGACCTTGGTCAAGAACGTCGAGCGGTCAAGTATGCATGTCGTTATTCAACAATTTTATTAAAGCCCATCGCACACATCAGCGGCCTGCGGTGGCGGCCTGCTGTCACTATGACAATCCAGGCCGCGTGTGTCTGAGGGAATGTTAGGATAGTCATACATTACAACTGACCGCCACCGCGTGCCGTCCTTTTCACTCATACGGTGTATAACACGAGAGTGAAAGGGACGGCACGATACGATGTTCGAAGTAAAAAGAAAAAAAAGGTGCAGTTTTCGTTCACAAACTTAAACAATCATTAGTTTCGAAAACGTACTACTCCTTGAACGAATATTTAGAAGATAGGCCTATGGGTAAAAAAAATATGTAACATTATTATAAGTTTTGCTGTATATTATACTCGTATATTAATATTATGTAAGTGCCTACCTTCTCGTTCTTGTTTGCAGTGCCCAACAGGGTAAAAAATGTGATACTTAAACTATTTACTTCCACCTGTATAACCATTATGTGCAATAAACGTATTATTGAGTACCTATATATTTTATAATCGTTCTTAAGGCCAGGCGCGCACCACGATTTTAGTCGCGCGATAATTTTGTCGCAGAAATGCAAGATATGGGTTTATATGAGAGTGCGCGCACCACGATTTTCATAAACCCATAAGCACGCTTATTTCTGCGACAAAATTATCGCGCGACTAAAAAAAATCGTGGTGCGCGCCTGGCCTGAAGAGTAAACTCCAGTCGTGCGTCGGAGCTGACACACACTCTATTTTTTTAAACATGGCGTCTGTGTTCATGCACAAGCTAAACAGTGCAATTTTTTTTTTGAGTGGTGTATTTTTTTAATTCACTGCATATGTTAAAAACCGGCCAAGAGCATGTCGGGCCACGCTCAGTGTAGGGTTCCGTATTTGCTCATCCTTCACAAGATACGGCCAAAGACGGAAAGACGGAAAAAGGTCGTAAACGCCAAAGTAACTGTAATTACTTATTACCTTCTGGAAGTCAACTTACGTCCTTTTCAAGAAAATTATGAAATTTTGCGATAACTCAAAAACGGATGGACCGATTTTGTTCAATATAGTTTTCATTGAAAGTACTTATAAAGTTTCATTTTCATGAATTTTCCCATATTTTTATGACCCGTGGTTGAAAAGTTAGAGGGGGGGGACACTATTTTTTTTATTTTCGGAGCGAATATTTACAAAACTACTGACTTTATCAAAAAGTAATGTTTGGAGACCCCTATTATTTTTAACAGACCTATTTAACGACACCCCACACACTAGGGTTGGAACGAAAAAAAAAAATCACCCCCACTTTAGGTGTACCAGAGGTACCCGAAAAAAACATATTTTTTTAGTTTTTATTTCACCGTTTTGTCGGCGTGATACATACACATACTCATACCAAATTTCAGCTTTCTAGTACTAATGATCACAGAGCTAAGCCGCGGACGGACGGACAGACGGACAGACGGACAGACGGACATGGCGAAACTATAAGGGTTCCTAGTTGACTACGGAACCCTAAAAAAGAAACACTACACATGCCTTAGCCGTGAAAAGGGCCGTATAGTGATACGTAGCCGGCAAGCCCTTCTATCCCGGCGTTTGCAGTAATGTACTTCAATATATACGAAACTTTGTATTCGGTCCAATCCTATTAGAGGTAGACCAAACAATGGCATCGTCAGTTCGGATTGAGGAGCTCTTTTTAATGAGCTCAATAGCTCTTTTCTTTTGTTAAAACTGAAATCGAATTATTGTAGAAAGAAAAGTAACTGAAGTTTGTGGTCAATGCTTTCCAAATAAAGGCTTTTCAGAAGCAATGAACACATGTAATTTTGGTATACTTTGGTATTCAGATAATACAAGCAACATTTTACTAATGATTCGAAAAAAGAATTATGTTATGACGATCACTATGAGATCTATTTTGTCTGTCATTGATTCCATAAGAAAATGTTAATAGAAAAATCGACTTAGACGGACTTGGAACTGTAATGGTATATTTTTGAAATCATGCCGCATCACCCAATCACCTGTTTAAACACCCAAAACGAACTATCATCAACAAATAAAGCAGGTAAACACAAGCATGGAGCTCAGGTATTAAGGCAGAGTGAGAGAAGGCTCTCTGCCTAATCCCCTTTCTCTGCGCTGGGTCACGTTCGGGAAACACCAGGATCTTAGGCCTCGCACGCCGTGTGTTTACACATTTATGATTCAGCGTGGCAGCGGCCATTACGTTAAATCCATCAGCATCGAACACCGTTCGTGCCGATGATAGCTCCGAATTCAATTTTGGCGTTTTGAATGAAGTTTTATTGAATTCGGAAATTGTGCGGGGTTGATTTAAACTGCGATCTGTGTTTGGAAGTTTTTGAACGTGCTCCGCTTTGGTTTCAACCGACGCAATGATGCGGGGAATGGGGGCGCTTTTATTTTCATAAATGGATATCGTTAAAGCATCTGATTATATATAGTGGTGCACAAGTTTTTTTTTACCTTTACAAATTCCTCTATACAAAACACGCTCTACAACGTTACGGTTTGACTTTTTTTTTTACCAATAAGTAAGTACAAACAAAAGGTTTAGACGCTTTTTGAGACTAAAAACTCTTTTTTGTAGTTCATAGGTTAGTAGCGTCTTAGCGTAAGCGTCTAGGAAAGTGTCGCATCAATCTAGATCCTCATCTAGACAATGAAAAGGTTAACCAAAAACGAACAACATCAATTCTATTTCCCTAAATGTAAAACGTTTCCAAACTTCCGTTCCCCTACGATGATCTCGGAAAAGGGCGAACAAAAAGGCTGTTACGTTTTTATATTTTCTCATTAAGGGCCGTTACAAATAGCTCAGCAATGAGAGCGATTGACAGGCAACCTCCGGCTGGGAGTGGACCGCCGCCCTTACGAGACTGCTCAAGTCAAAGATTAAGGGCGATTAGCCTACATTCTTCAAAGGTCAAGAACATTATTGTCAAGTTATTTATTAATTGAGATGAATAAAAATAATTAATAATTATTAGTTTAGATATTAACATACATACAAAAGACTAAAGGTTATTAATAGTTACTGGCGTTTTATCTTTTCCTCTGTGATTGCTCCCGACATAAGTGGCTGGTCATCATGAGACCCATATTCAATGAATGATATAGAAAATGCTACTAAAACTGAAGATAACTACAAAATTTGGAAGTCTTAGCTTCAATATTGGCTGAGATCCGCATGGTCACTTGTTCCAATTAAAGCCGAATATCATGAAAACTACTCGTCCTATTTCCACCAAACAAAGACACACTCAAATCAGTCCATCTGTTTGGGAGCTACGATGCCACAGACAGACACAAAGATACACAAATACACAGATACCTACACATGTTAAACTAATAGCACCACTCTTTTTTCCGCCGGCGGTTCAAAATTATAATTATGCTGGCATATTAAGTTATGAAATTGTTATGTACAACAAGCACTATAACCTGACTTTAAACTATGCCTGGTCCAACGTACGTGGCAAACCGCTGCATCCCTGCACATGGACTGCTCCCTAATTGGTTTCATTTCTGAGCGAGCAGGTCCGGCCGTGACGCGACTTCCCGCGCCAATTATTGTCACGTCCGAGAAATAAAATCAGCCTATCGCGCAGGGCTCAGTCATGTGGCCATCCTTACTGGCTACCGAAGTTTCCAGGATGGTGAAATTAAATTTTTGTATGAAATATGAAATAACTCTGTTACGCAAGGCTCGGATTAATTTACTGAAGGCTGCCGTAGTCTCATAGACTATATGACACGGTGTAATTGAATAGTTTTGTCAGATATAAAATCAGCCTATCGCGCAAGGCTTAGACATGTGGCCATACTTACTGGCTACCGAAGTTGCTTAGATGGTGAGATTTAATTTTTGTATGAGATATGCAATAATTCTGTTACGTAAGACTCAGATAAATTTACAGAAGGCTACCGTAGTCTGCTAGACTATATGACACGGTGTGATTGAATGGTTTTGTCAGATAAATTCAGCCTATCAAGCAAGGCCCAGATGTAAAATCAGCCTATCTTGCAAGAGTGGATATCTTTATTGCCGGCTACTGAACTTTCCCAGACGGTGGGATTGTAATAATTCATGAATCATTATCATCACTGTATGCCCCAACTACTTAACACATGTACGCTAACCGCTGCATCCCCGCACATAGAGTTGCCCCTAATTGATTTTATTTCTGAGCGAGCAGGTTCGGTTGGTTTAGCCTCGTACGATCAGTTTCTTAAAATGTCTACTTCTCTAACAGGTCTTCTTCCAAGAAATTACTCTTTCCTGTAATATCAGCAAATGGTTTCTTATGATGCCACTGTCTTTGGTCGTTTCCTATCATGTCCGCTAAAAATTGTCCTGCTTCCTATAAATGTCCGCTTATTATGATGTCTTATTTTTACGATTTCCTACATTTTAGGAAACAAACACTTTCAGAAGTAGACATGATAGAAAACTGTCAATGTGGGAAGACTTTTTTAGTTTCAGAAGCAGAAATTTCAGGAAACGGACCGAACGAACCTAAGCCATCCAACCGTGATGTGACTTGTTGCGCCAATTATTGTTAAGCCCGAGAAATAAAATCAGCCTATCGCGTAAGGCTCAGACATGGCCACCTTTACCGGCCCCAAATATGTTGCATCCATTCAGTACCTTCCTATATTGCCACTGTATAAGTGTGTTTCGCTTGCCATAATGCTATATCTAAAGTACAAATACGTATCCATTGCTTTACGTTTTTGGCGATTTTTAAATACCTAACTAACTAAGTTATTCAAAATAAGGTGACCTGATCAGAAAACATAATGGCGTCATAACACAAGTTTTGTTTGAAATATTTTTAATAGGGGCTGATTTGGTCTATATAATAGACTATAAACTATAACTTTACAGCAAAAATCTAAAAATATCTGTCATAAATATTTCGGATAGTTATTTTATTAACAACTAGCTTTTGCCCGCGACTACGTCCGCAAAAAAGTATGGAAGCAACCTCGTGCAACACGATAGATATCCTTCTAATCACCTTAATTAATAAAAGGTATTATTAAAAGGGGTTACCCTCATCTGGCAGAATAATATTGGTCAGAAATACACTTCGCATAACACGTTTCGCAGAAACACTTTCGGTCGAATGGTAAGATGGCATAAAGGTATAGTTGGCATTACTACTACCTCGCATACGACACATTTTGCAGCACATTGTTTTGTAGAATATCTCTTTGGCCGACTTTGGTTTAGCATAATTTTATTTACCATAATAATCCTATAGCATACGATTACAATAGCATAATTATTTTCTACTAGCAGAAAAGTGCGTTAAGTAAACTTTACGTAGTAGAATGTAAGTACCGTTAGGTACGGAGACGAGCGGTTCGAGGAGCAGTGTTAGGTATCTTGCCGCCGCGGGGCAACTGCCACTAAATTTTTAATCACAACAATTGTAATGCATAAATTAGGTCCTGATTCCACCTTAGGGCAGGTCCGACTTGGATTAGGTTAGGTACGACGACGAGCGAAGCGAGGAGGAGTGTTAGGTTGAACTGAGACCCTAACGAGCGAGCGAGCCGCGCCGCATCGGCCGGCTACCATACCACTCCATGGACAAAATGTGTAATCACAACAATTTGTAATGCATAAATTAGGTACTGATTACACCTTAGGGCATGTCCGACTTGGATTAGGTTAGGTACGACGACGAGCGAAGCGAGGAGGAGTGTTAGGTTGAACTGAGACCCTAATGAGCGAGCGAAGCGAGCGAGCCGCGCGGCATCGGCCGGCTACCATACCACTCCATGGACAAAATGTGTAATCACAACAATTTGTAATGCATAAATTAGGTACTGATTGCATCTTAGGGCAGGTCCGACTTGGATTAGGTTAGGTATTCCGCATATGTCCTGTACAACAAGATAAGACAATGAAGTCTATCTTGGAATCAAATGGTATTCGGCTTGACAACTTTATGCCGCCTAAAATATTAGGCAAAAAAATTATCTGCGAAAGTACTATTCGTTTAGAAGACTGTTATGCTCATCAACATTATGCCAATATAAGATTCGGTATTATAAAAATCTGCGAAATGATTTAAGCCAAAGCATACTCTGCGTAAGATGTTTCTGCCAAACGTTACTTCTGCCAATTATCGTTATGCAAAACAAATATATGTCAAAAAAGTTTCTACAAGATAATAGTGAACCTATTAAAAGCGCCTAAGCTAATGTAAGAGCAATTGTGCTTTTGGTCTAATCATTACATTTCCTACAGGGTCATCAATGTCATCATGAATTACTTACTCACTTTTCAATCTTTTTAGGGATAATTTCCAGGATGAAAACTATCCTATGTCCTTCCTCGGATCTTAAACTATCTCCATGCCAAATTTCATCAAAATCGATTCAGCGGTTTACGCGTGAAGAGGTAACAGACAGACACACTTTCGCATTTATAATATTAGTATGGATTAGTATGGATATACGACCAGACCTCAGTAATAATATCAAAGTAGGTACATTTGAGAATTTCGATTTTAAATTTAATCGTTTGATATCCAAAATTCACCTCCCGATCCCGACCGGAATTAATTACCGTGTAATAATATTATTGAAAATTAATTAATCGAGTGAAACACTAAAACACTTTATACCATCGGTTGCGTAACGTTCTTGGGAAAGTAACTTCACAATAATAATGATATCGCTAATTATTAATAGTGTAGTCCAATTTTAAAGAAATTAGCGTAAAAGAAATATGTTTGAAGTACTAAGTAGAAGTAAGATTGAATAAATTACAATTCCTATCTAAAAATAAGCAAATAGTGAAACTTAAATATGACATATAGGTACAGGAATTAAAACTGGTACACGGGCTTTTTAAACTGCCGCAGGTCATGAATAAAAAAAATACAAAGATGCGGCGAAGAAACGTTTTTAACAGTAACCCTTATATTGTTAAGGAACTCCGGTTTATATACTTGCCTTATCATTACAACTTATCGTTGCAGGCTTTTTCGCAAATAGCAAAGGAAATTTTATAATAAAGACGAGTTAAATACAATAATTACCATTTTTTGGATGACTATGAAATTATTTTTTAAACTTGTTTTTCTTTTTATACTTATTGTACAAAAAAAATACTATCGTACAAAAGGCGTTACACCATGAGGCATTCTTTACCAGTCAAACCTAGGGCGAAACAGAAAATTTGTATTCGGTGCAACTAACTTACACATACACAACATCAAATAATTTTTATACTTACATTTCTTTTTTTTGACGGAATAAAACATTTTGATTGGCAGCCTTAACATTATCAATCTTTCGATTTGCGAGCGAATTCTCTAAAAATAAGCGCCGCGGCGTGCTTGCTGCGTGATCGCCTTCATACAACATTTGCTCCCAGGCCTTTAAATTAACGGATATTTATCTATGATTTTCGTTGTTGAACGTCACATGCATTCCTTGATCCTCTTTCAGACAAATCCCACTCTCGTCGCTCCATCTTGAGCCACCGGCAACTTCGGAAGCCAATTAGATGCATGTTAATTCATCGCCTAATCTATGTACTGATGACAGGGGATGCTAACTTAATTACTAGCCGCTCGCGTTACTATGCTAATTACTTGTGTTTGAAGCCGCGGCGGCGCGGCGGTAGGCTGCGGTGGATGCTGGCGATATAGTATTTCATGTCTTTAGGGATAAAAGAATATGGGAATTTACAGGATAGGAGGGAAAGGATATTTATGATATAGAAAGAGAAATACAATATCTACTAAGACATGACTTTTTGCACATAAACGACGTAGAGAAAGTATTGAGGGAGGACGAAGCAGAGGAAGATCCTGAAGAAATCAGATTGAGCCGATAAAAGGAAAGATTTAAAGTAAAGTCTTACCAAGAAGTAATAGAAAAAACGCAAGATAGAAATAGCTAGCGAGTGCTACAGCATCATACACGTAGCTCTTAGATGAAAGGAAGATTAAACATAAAATGGTAAAGTTGTAAGAGACGAGATCTAATCGTTAAAGACACGATCGCAAGATTATTACAAACTCATAGAAATTTTATGAAACGTAAATTTTTGTAATCCTCACGGTCATCAATTAAAAGATTGGGCAAAACAACTATTTGGAGTTATTTTCAATAAAAATCTTGTCCATTACCCGATGGATAGCTATAATTTCTCAATAATATGATGATTGCAATATTGATTCAATCTTTATATTAAAAAAATGGAAAGTCGACTAGGGTTTTTTTTTAATAATCATACAATTAAATTGTACCATCTACAAACAACTCACCGTCAACTACAATTACGAAGAAGTCTGGCTAAAGCACCACAGTATACCAAAAACACCAAACACTTACTAAAATGAGAAGCAAAGGTCACAATCAAAACTCCGAACTCAGCTTGCAAACATACTATAACGTCGCAACAGACGCGCGGCAACTAATTCCACTTAATCATATTAGCGTAACCTAGGTTACCATTGATACCTCGTATACTAGTCTCGGTACATATGTCGCTTGCTTCACGCTAAATCCGTTTGACAGAGACAAAATTCCTGCGCAAATGGAAGTTGAAGCCAAAGGCAAAAATTAAATTAATGCTTTGAAAACAATGATTGGAAGCTGTAGGTAGTGTCGCTGAGACGCTTAAGTAGTTTGCGGTGGGTTCTGATCTGCAAAACTCACTTCTAATCCAATCAGGAGGGAAGCTGTGGTGTAGAGGATAGCCGAGGAGCGGACGGGGTATTTATTTATATCACCACTACATACCTGTTATAAAAGTGTAGATATTATGATTGTCTGCACATCGAGTGTTTACAGAAAATAATTGAAGCTACATGTCGGTTCAATATTCCTAAAATTCTTGCGAGATTTTCCTGCTACACTATCGGCGATTTTTTTGAAACCAGCTATGATGGCCAATTTCATCTCACGGTCATCATCGGCATTATTTTACATCTATAAAAGATGAGTTAAGCAGCGTCTAATAAAATGGCTGGATAGCCCGATACGATAGATAGATATCGTGCTTTCTCACGATAGAGAAATTATGAAACAAATGCCACTTTCCGACACATGTATAAGTCCGAGAGTGACTGATGCTTAATCGTTAGTTGCTTTACGAGATAAATGTATTCTTTAAGGAGTACAATTGTGACGCCATCTTCTTTTAGCTGCACCTCTTCTGTTCCATTGTGTGACCAAGATAAGAAGAGGCGCACAAACTGATACACATTCCAATTTAATTCAATCTCGCCAGCCGTTTATCGCTTAACCCACAATTATCCTTCTGTACACTCGTAGAAATAGATTCGTATTAGCTTTGTATTTAATAGCAATTAGTTTTAAACCCTCGCACCCTGTAATTCGATACATCTGCGTTGACATTTAACGGAAAATGAATGATACTACGAGATTTTGCACTAATAAAATCCAATCAAGAAGATATCTGATAAGTATTTTTAAGTCACTTGGATGAAGTTGATTGCGTTACATTTCTCTTGATTGAATATCGGCTTGAAACAGCAATATTGGTATCGTCATTGTATGTCAGAGACGTCCATTTAGTTTTTTCCAAAGAAAGTCTTTAAGTAGTACAGTCAGCAGCAAAATTTGATATGTAGGCCAGTTGCTCAAAATGTTATGTAACTAGACTGTGAGTTACTTGTGCTGGTGACTGTACCTTAAAAATACTACAGAGATAAATAATAGCTCCAAGCTTGCTAATGGGAGTAATCACTTGATAGGTAACCTGATGCTTGAAAGTAAATATAACTTGTATTTTTTTGATACTAACAATATGTGTGACACCTCTTCTTATAAAAGTTATATTCAGTACACTTTTAGGGTTTATAGCATTATTACTAGAAGGCGCAACTTTGTCCGCGTATTTCTTTTTTCTTCGCCATCCTATCCTTCTACTAAAATTGTTTCAAATCCGTTCAGCCGTTTCGGCGTGATGAGATGACATAAAAAAATGCCAACAGATGGTGCTTCACTGATGCATCAAGGTATTACGATTTGTCCTAAAATGATGAGTCCATATAAAACTCTAGTATACAAGTGATATGAAAAAAAAGATGCCAGGGTCGTTGTCCGTTCCCACAAAACTGAAATGGGAACTCTAACCAAAAACGTCCAACTGAACTACACGTAACTCGTTTAAAACTAATAACATGTGCAGTCGAATTTACATAAGTTAAATGCGCGGTGCAAATTCGTTCTGCGTTAAAAAATATTAAGGCATTCGTCCTCGTCCGTGATATAATTCGAGCAATTCTCTTCAGTCGGACAATTTTCATGAAATCAGAGATGGGACTTACACTTTTGTGTAACTAGCTAAAGTTGATACATTCTTTACAAAGTACCCAGTATCTTTTTTGACAGACGTCCTTTGTCTACAATTGGGAATTAAACTATCATCATCATTCTCTTGCCCTTATCTCATTATTGGAGTCAGCACATGCTTTTTTCTTCCGTTCTTCCCTATCATTCATTATCTCGTCCTTTAATTCCTTCTTCTCAATATCATATCTTACACAATCCAACCGTCTTTCCTTTGGCCTTTCTCTTTTTCTATTTTCCTCTACAGTCATTCTTAACGCTTCTCAGTAAAATTATCATTCTCATCGTCTTGGGAATTACACATTTTTGTAACCGTTTCCCAACATGTCATAACCTATATGGCTGCATTGCCACCTTTTCTCGTTGTTTGTTGGTTGACATCATGGCTATCTGCGTAATCTTCTGAGAACATGAGAATCAGGCTCACTTGACTTAAAATCAAATGAACTCTCTAGATGCGAGTAAATAAATCTTCGTATGGTGAATACGCATTAAACAGACAGATGAGGATTTAATTTACTTGTAACAGTTATTATTTTAGTGAACGCTTATGCCACTGCAATTGACTCACATTTCCAAGCTGCAGAAATAAATAGGGCATGGCGTGCAGATGGCAGGTGGACGGGTGACGCGGGGTGCTATGACGTCACCATCGCCGTCAGAGGCGTGTTACGATGCAGCCATAGAGGAATGGACTTTTGGGGAAGTTACAGACAGGGCATGCAATGCAAGTGGGCGTTATTTAGGTAAAATGAGACAATAAATAAACTAGAATATCCACAATTTTATCTTCATTTCACGTAGGGCGTAAACGACATCCTTTCACCGCGAAAATTTGAACTTTACAAGCAGAAACTGGCACGGTAATAGAAACGTCGAGCGAGGAATCCGTGGGTTAGGTATAGATTGGCGCTGGTGCTACGAAAAATTGGATTTTCGACAATTCTGACAGGATTTATCCTTGACATTCAATTGTTTCAGCCTAGCGCGCGCTCATACAGTGCAATCGCAGCGATGCGCATTTTATGGGTGTTGTGGACAAGTGTAGGTTTCGTGTCGTTGTGTTGGCATTTATTGCTTAGCACTTCATACCTAAGTTCGTTTTTCTATGTTTCACGACTCGTACTTGCATATTCTTTTTCCTGTGTAGTTAATTTTTGATCAATTTCAATGTGTAATCATTTTTGATCAACTACCAAAAGGTTGCCTGAAAAGTAAGCGATAAGACCACTTGTTGTCTACCGCTATTAGAATTATTGTATTTGTGTTTCTTAACTGATTGTGGTGCGCATTAAAGCAATTTTTAATTGCGTTGTATTGTTCTTTAAGTTCTTTTGGATTTTCGTGATTAGTTAGTTAGTTGCGCTGGGCATTTTCCGCAAGTCGACATCAAACGTGCCTATTTTCGTGATTTTCACCCGATTAAATAATTCGGGTTGATGATCACTTAAATGAATAATGCTAGGCAAGATTAATTCTTACCAATTGCATTTAAATAGAAGAGCCTAGAAAACAATTTTGTATTATCCCTTCAAGTAAATTAATAAAAATATGGAACACATCCAGAAAATCCAACCTTAACTTACCTTTACTGCAAAAATATGCGACGCACGGCGCTCCACTGTTTTACAGTCTCGAATAATACAATATTACACATCACCGTGCTTCCTGAACGTCTTGAAAAGTAATATCAACTTCAAAAACGAAGCTAGTGTCATAGTAATTTATGGCAGAGAAGCAATTTCGTCAGGAGCACGGGCGTACGCCATATTTGAATAAAGTAACTCAACTTTGTTAGGAGACATGTGTTTATGGAAACTTAGTCGCTTTGGGCGGAAAGTGGGTACTTACTGCATTATAAGAATTTCGGGGCTGGCAACTTTTATTGCTCACTTCTAAATTGAGACAAATTTCTTAAGATCTATGTAATAGCATCGCTTTGCAATGCAATACTGATTATACGTCAGTCTCCCACATTTATACTTAAACGTGAACTTCTTCTTCAAGTTTTTACACAACAATGTATGAAATATTGACTTTTCCCTGCGGTTTTTCTCAAGTTAAAACGCATGTTAAAATTCATATCACGTTAAAATTGCATAACGGATTAAACACATAAAAATATGTACAATTCTAAAGTAGCATATGTGTTAAGTATAAACTACCTTTATTCCTAATCTCACGTATTTCCGTCTAGCAGTTTCAGCGTCAAGAAGTAACTAACATTTAAAGAGTGGAATTAAGTTTTCTAAAGCATATTTCTTCACGAATTATTCCTCAGTAGTATCTTATCAGCCTTTAAACATACCTACCAACGTTTATGTTGTGCGTATTCAATGTCACATCTTTATATCAATATTTGTATGATTATGTATTGTGTAGCTAACTAAACGCTGACCCATAAGTTTATCTATGGAATTACTTTTATATCTTTTCAAATCTTTGGTTCAAACTTATAATAAGTCACCGCTGAAATCAGTAAAAGTCATAAAGCTTAAAAATAACAATTAGTTATGAAGGCGAACTGCTAGTTTAAAAATCCCGGAGCTAGGAACAAGTTCCATTTTAGTTTCCTCTCCGGTCGTATCCGGATTAATCTGGTAATTAATTTTCATACTTACGGCTCTTGTATTATAAAAAGTGTCTTCTAGTTTAAGTATGCAAATATTGTAGTTGAAAGTTGGATATTATGTTTTTAAGAGGTTGAGTTATTTACTAAACACTGGTATGATTACGATTAAAAATTCAAAACGGTTATTCTGTAATTGGATCATAAGGGCACTATTACATATCTCAATCGGAATACCGGATTTCCACAAGAGACCGCAGTTGAGAAGAAAGCCGAAAGAAAATAAATATTACTTAACTTCTTTTTACAATTTATTACATTAATTATGTTTTATAAATAATTGATACACGTAAAGGAGATCTCACTTTCGTCTTATCTCATCTCATCATCCTTTTTTAAAAACGAAATAGGCGCCTTAAATATTCAGTACGTTTTGGATGATAAACTTTTAACATTAAACAGTAACTTAAATTGAAAGAAAAATAACTACGAGTATTTAACAATTATATTATTAACCTGATTATAACGATTAACTGAGTTCACTTTTGAATTGTCTGTGCCCACCTATGCTGACTTAGCTATCTGGTACATCTCTAGTGAAAATTCAGCCTTAAACAAAAATCTATCGATACTATTAACATGAAAAAAGGAAATGATTTGTTAACGTTAAATACTACTCGTTGTTACATAAATCGGAGAATTGTCAAACTGACGGCTACTAGAAACCAAAATACGTTTAGTAAAATTAGCATGATTTTGTTTACTACTAAGCACAATTTGGCTATTTCTCAAGTAGTCAAACTAGTTAAGCTATTTATTTTTCTCAGTGTAAAGTTACCAGAAGTTTATTTCTTACCTTTACCTGTTTGAAATCTATAAAAATGTAATCCGCGCGTTTGCAAAACTAAGATGCGAAGACGGAGTTCACATCTTTGCGCGAGTCGCTAACAAGAAAAACGTCTATCTGTCGATCATGGCTTGTTAAAAGTTAGCCTAGAAAGTTTTAATGGCCTCCCTTATAAATAAGAATAAACAAAAACTCTGATCATCTGATCTCCTACTTTCTATTCGATGCAACTTCCGTCGACGCAGTTAATTTGTTGGCTAGTTAGGCGGGGCGATAATTCGACGAGACACTGCTATACCACTAATTTTAATATTATGACTATAACAATAAAACATTTACTTTACATAGAAAACTACCGTGAATCTCGAAAATTCTAAAAATACATGCGAAACGGGTTTACTCACGTCGTAGTCGAAATAGCTCGACATGTTTCGAATCGGCTCGCGATTCATCAGGGGAGCCGATCAGTCGCGGCGGCTTATTAGAGTTGTTTTTTATCAGTGTGCAATGAGGTACATTTTTTTTCCAAATAGTGACGATTTATTTCCTACTAAAGATTTTTTCCTCATCCTAGAAAAATGCATACATAGTTCCCGAAAGACAAACAAAATACCCTTGCGGCACAGATAAAGCCTAGTATACCGTAACTATGCTCACTACACCTTATTCAGTGTACAAGTATATCAACTGATGTCGGGCTTAATCATACGTCAAAATAATCCTTTGATCTAACTAACTAAGCACACAACCAAGAATATAACACGATATATCAACGTGCATCGGCTATACGCTTTGTTCGATGATGAGGGAGCTACTCAGAGTTTGACGCGTGAAATTCTATATTTCTACTGGAATTAATTATAAAATTTGCTGGAATACAATGTCAGTCGTGTACCTATTATGAAGTTTCAAGAAATATACGTCGTTATTCTAAAGGCGGGTTTCTAAAATAAAAGCAATGTTGTTGTCAGATTCTGTAAGATATATTATATATTATTAGTCGCAAATAACACAGTGTCTTAAGAAGAAAGTTTTTAACTAATGTGTGTTGCCAGTGATGGCATACGAAACTGCAACGTGGTCGCTCACAATGGGGCTCTAAGGCTTAAAATTGCTCAAAAGGCAATGGAGCGAGCTGTGCTCGGAGTTTCCTTGCGGGATCTAGTCTGAAATGCAGAGGTTCGCAAGAGACCAAGGTTGTAGATAGTTCAGACAGTCGCCAAGCTTAAGTGGCATTGGGCGAGGCACATTGCTCGTAGAACCGATGGCCGTTGGGGCAGAAAGGTTCTTGTGTGGCGACCGCGGACCGGAAGACGCAGCGTGGAACATGCAGCAGCCCCCAACGAAGTAGACCGACTACCTGGTTAGGATCGCGGGTAGAAATTGGATGAGGGCGGTGCAAGTCCGCTCGTTTTGGAGAACTTTGGGGAGGCCTTTGTCCGGTAATGGACATCTACCGGCTGATATAATGATGATAAATATAATTAAGAAGCAATTGCCTCGACTAAAGATATATAAGAACAAAATGATGAATGATAATAATATGTAATAATTGAAATCTAGCATTGAAAACAAGATCCCATGAATAACAAAAGACCAAAGTAAAACTAAACAAAGAACCGGAGCTCCAAGCCTGTCGCAGGTCATAAAACAAAATAACCACTTAAATATTTCACGAGCTCGAAGCCGTACATCTCAGTTATTGATAGCATATTATATGTTTATAAATTTTAATAAAGCCAACCGCCGTAGAACATAAAAAGGTAGGGAGCAGCAAAAAATGATACGCATTACTCACAGAGCAGAGGTTTAATGCTCTCGTTTTAATACGGGGGGAGGGAAAGGGACGTCTGAAGTCTTATTTAAGGAGGTCCCAGTTGCTCCGGTACAATTTGATTGACCTCAAAGCGAGTGGCTGGTGAATTAGCCAAACGAAGCGTTTGCTGGTGACGCAACAGTGCCGTGCGAGCACTTTTGCTGTTTAAATTATGAATGTGCGATGTGGATTGTTTCCGAGTTTCATTCTTTTTAAAGTTTTTTTTATTTTATTTGTACGTGTTTTCGCTTTTTTGCTACATAAAGCATGCTTTTTGTTTTTCCGTGTAAGTATCCAAATGAAATCATTGAATCAACATAGTCAAATTAGTAAAATACATCTCATATAATTTAAATGCTGTTTATTGACGATCTATGAAGCGTTATACAAGATTTAGGAACAACCTTTATAACAAAATCAAAAAGGCACATCAGTATAACTATACCAAATCAAATCATTGATTTGCGTACGAAGTGCACAAAGACGGGGCAAATGTATGTGCCGTCATCACTTCAGTCATAAGATAAAACACAAGACTTCTGAGATGTTTAAGAAAACACTTAAAAAAAGATTCCGTGCAAGATCACGAGCTAAAGTAATTAATTAGGATCTGAATGTTAATCGTCATGATGAACGGCTTATTATTCCACGACTCATTGCGACGGAAATTTAAGCCAAACACGACAGGGGAAGACTATCGTTCCTTGCAGACGCACCGCGCTTCTTGAGTTTTAAGATTTTTTCCTTTCTTGGTCCATTATACTTGTAAACAGCTATAGGTCGCCTAAATATAAAAATTTACCACTGCCGCACATCAATTTTGTCGTAAGTATTATACTTTTCACGTTAGCCATATCAGACAATCACCAACATTTTTAGTGGCGCCCAACATAGGGCTTGAGAATTAAAAACCTTAGGACAGGATAGATTAACTTGGTGTAAAGTATTATTAACTTATTCTCACTCCTCCTCACGCCTTACGCATTCAAAATATCATTTTACAAACCATATAATATTTTACTGCACACAAAATTCACCATACTCAAAAAACAATTTGTCGTGATTTTGTGAATAACATTTGAGAATAAGTAATTGATAATGCTTAATATTTTTACAACTTCCAAGAATCTTTAATGCTCAAATACTCGTATGTGAAACTTGCCGGGGGGCGGAGGGAGACTCATGGGTGTTATGTAAGTGGCGCCCAACATGGGGCTTATGGAAAGATTGTTCATTCCAGTCTCACAATTGTCTGATAAACCAAAACTTATTTAGCCACGTTCGCTATCTAATAATATTCTGATTGTCATGAAACCATGAAATCTTAACAGTACGTTGCATAATATTTTCTTCGGTGTCCGCGACTGTCACACATTTAAATAAAACAATTTAAACGGATTATGTCGCGTATATTAATTATTTGAGCCTCCCTGACGTATGTAGTACCTTGCATGCATACTTGTAGGTATACGCTATGCCGTATGCGTGTAGCGTACAAATACTACGACAGGCTGTAGCGCCCTGTTACATTCCGAAATAATGTGCATAGGCATACACATCTGACTCGAATATTGCTTTCAATAATCTCGCTACGACCGATGCATAATACCACGATTCACTGTCTCGATCTGTCTATGCGTGCTACCAATTCGAAAGTTACTCACACCCACACAACTACCTATATAAGATTGTAAATGTATGCACATGCAAACATATTGTACTTGCATACCTCGTTTACGCATTCCATGATACCCATACAAATAATTCAACTACATAGATCGCTGTCCACGAAAATAATGAAGTCAATGAGTTGTCCTAGGTTTTTTAGAAATATCCTCAAAACCAAAACGTTTATTCTGTAAGCCACAAGGGCACGTTCACATGTCTGAATCTACTGGCATTTCACAAGATACCGCTGTTGAGAAGAAAGTCGAAAGAAACTCAACAGTAAGTAATTTTTTCGTAAATTATAATTAAAACTATTACAATTATATTATAACTAGGTAATTGATAACCTATCTTATCCTAAAATAGGAAGATCTTGTTTCTCTAAATAAAAGGTACTTACTGTATAGGTACACAATTACACACACAGGTACATTTCTATAAAAATATATCCCTGAATTATATGTTTAAAATGTATTTTTTTAACCAAACTATCTGTTAGTTGAGTCTTTCAGTCCGAAAGCGCAGGGGTCGTAAAATCACTTATTACCCCATTCAAGCTCCCAGCAGCATGCAGGCCACGTACTAATGTCACCAGGTGACGCTCAAATGAACTCGCTCATTTAGATTTGGTTTGGCATTTCTTTAAAACTACGTTAATCTGTGATTTAATATTGACATTGTTTGCACATAAACCTTACTTTTTATGGCTATACAAAGACGCGTACACTTCTATACACTTATATTAGGATGGCTTTTTCATGTTTTAATAGTCCGTTCTCGTTGCACAGGTCTTTTAGATAAAAAAACATTGCATTAAGTGATATTTTTTATTAGAGCCAAGTAACGACTTAAAGCTAAATATGCAAATTCTGAAATTATGGATGGATTATATATAGTAACTAGCGACCCGCCCCGGCTTTGCACGGGTGCAATGCTGATAAATTATACAGATAAACGCTCCTCTTGAATCACTCTATCTATTAAAAAAAAACGTATCAAAATCCATCGCGTACCTAGTTTTAATGATCTAAGCATACATAGGGACAGACAGACAGCGAAGCGACTTTGTTTTATACTATGTACTTATCAGTACAGTGTTATTGTAATTTTTTTCACATTCAAAACCTCTGTGATTTTTATAAAAGTAATCTATAAAGAGTGAAGACTTTTCCATGTGAGATATTTTATCATTCTTAAAACCTTTTGATTCACTTTTTTGTTAACTTTCTGCAACTTAACATACATCGATAAACTACATGAATTTGGTAATAATAGTTGGTAAAAAATCAAATCAGCCTGTCGGTCGAAACCCTGAAATGCAGTCTGAAAGCGCAGAGGTCGCAAAATCACTTATTACCCCATTCGGGCGCCGGCATCGGCATGCGGCCCACGTACTAATGTGGCCAGGTGACGCCCAAATGGACTCGTCCATTTAAATACACTTAAGTGTAGGTGGTGGCTAAAACACAAAAAAGTGTAACTTTGAATGAGGTTAAATTATTCGTGTATTTTTAGAAGCGCTGGGGCTTATTTTATTGATAACAAAATGATTGGCGAAGTACATTTTGGCTATCGAATAACTAATAATAATTAGTCATATTTCTGTCGACCGCGCCATATGCGTTTTATGGACCACCACTGTGGCAGATCTTTGTTTATTTACTTTTTAAGCAAGTAAATCCTTGTTATCACTCCTTATTGTACTAACTTCGGAGCTTTCTTCAAATTTAATACAATAATCGGTTTAATATTTCAAGCGTATAATAAATTAAATGGTCGAACAGCGTTTATATTAAAAATTATTGCTGCTATTATATTCTCAAGTGATTATACGTGAATTGCTGTCAGTTGATAACATAAGAATGTTCACAATTGCATTAGTTAATTAAGTACTGAAATTAACTAAAGAACCTCACTGATTTATATCTAACATTTTGCAACAATCTCTTTTACAGTCGTGAAATTAAATGGTTCGTCACTTTTGAACCCTAAGACCATCATATTGAGTCTCGACTATACTATACAGATAATTATTATACTTTTCACGTTGGCCTCATTACCGGAAAATGGGCGCCACTTGTAACGGCAGTTATTAGTGGCGCCCAACATGGGGCATCAGAAAATACAGTTTTTGACAAGATGGATTATCATGGTGTAAAGTTTAGACATTAAAAAACGCCGTTAATTCAAGAAACTGATTTGTTCAGAAAAATAATATAAACAGATATTTGACAATATTTTATTCAGCGATGTAAATTTTACCTCTTCACAGTCTTAACAAAAGCGAACTATTGTAGTACCCACCACGCTCGGGGGCGCTCGGCGGCGCTCGGCATCGTGAAGTCTTGTATAGAAGCGGCCACTTGTTGCGCGTAGGCGGTCGCGTGTACTGCGCCATTTTTCTACCGCCTCGTTTGTTGCCACTTTATGAAACACATGCTTTCACGCTAATTTTTACGTTTGTTTTCTATGGCTTTTTAACGCTTGGACAGGTCGTGATTGATCTGTGTATATTTTTAACGTTTTGAGGGTAATATAACTATTACTAAAATCTTCGCTAAGAAGTGTAAAAGTTATGATTATGATTATTGAAATAGTGCAGATAATAGTTTTAAAGGTAGCTGCAAATGTAAATATAAGCAGGTAACAACCAAAAATGGCAAATGATGTATTTTATGATATTGTAAGCTTTCTAATGAAATTACTCAAATAACTTACTAATATAATATGCAATATAATATTCTCTTCGTTGTTCTTACTCAAGTTAAAAGCCCTTATAATGCTACCTTATTTTTTATATTGCTACCGTTAATAATATATTATTATCTGATCACATACTTGGGTCTTTCACTTTTTTCAACGATAAAAGTTTATAAGTACGTATTTTTATCATTGTTTGGTCCTACTTGTACAACCGGACGTAAAAATACAAACAATATACATGCTCGGCTTTATACGACTTATCTGACCTAACTAAATATTTTATTATTTGTTTAGGCGCTGAATCATTTGTTTAAAATAAAAAAAATAGTAGGTATTTAGCATCAAAATAATCTACAATTTATCACAATAAATGAAACACCATACACAACATAATAAAACGTACCTACTAAAATATTTATTTTGTTACACCGGACTAAAAACTTTATACAAATTCAAATATCATAATTTGACTACTGTAATAAGTCATTGAAAACAGAGGATTATTTATTTACAACTGAAAAGGGCTATATTAGGTATTAGGCTCAATATATCTCATCAGTTCCGTAAGCAAAGAAGTTGGTCACTGCCTAAAACCTGAAATGATATTATAATCTCCAACTTGCATAAACACTGTTTCGTTCAGTAGTACTTACCTACAAAAGATCTATAAAAATCCAAAAGTCCTAAAGCCCGTAGACAGCCTTCAATACAACGGTCACATTTAAGTAGCTATGATATTAATTAAGTACGTACAAATATCATTTATGTATAGCATGCCACTTACGTGCTACGTTAGTTTTATATTGACATTTAATTTTTATTCATAAACTAATACTTAGTTACAATAACTCGACGAAGTAGCTTTAAATTCACAAAAGAAAAAAATATATATTTTTATTATATACTCACAGACTTGCTCTTAATACGTTACTTTGAAAAAACTACTGTATTTATTTACATTATTTAATAGCAACAAATTATGAGATTTAGTGAATACGCCAAAAGGATCTTTTAAAAATCATACATTTTCTGAATCATAAAGTCGTTATAAAACTAATTATGGAGTTTCGTTTACCGATGTACACGCGTACCGACCTGAGTATTTGTTATTAGAGACGACGAAAACAGCTCGCGTGGGTGTTCGGGTGTAATAATCAAGAACGATCGCAACTTGATACCACTGTCACCACCTACGCTCATCAAAACGAGCATTAAGCCCTAACACAGAAACACCCTTCTACTAAACAGGATTCTCCAAGCAAATACGTAACTACGAATAAATAAAGAGCGAAAAAACAATCGCCAAACGCAAGTGACAACGTAAATAATACCTTTCGGGACTAAGGGCCGCCATGATACCTACTGGCCGCATGGCATGCGCGCGCTCGAAACGAAACTGGACTAAGATACGATGATTTATTTAAACGTACGAAGAGATCCCTTATCTGCCACCTCGCGTTATCTTATTGCGTGTTACCTAAATAATTAATGCAATATAGGGCATCGATTGTGAGGTGACTGGAGTCCGCGGGGTGGGGAAGGCGCGGCGGGGGTGCGCGCGGCGCACGCACGCGATTGGCTGTCAAGCCTGCGTGAGTGCGTGCCCCCGCCCCCGCGTGCGTAGCCCGCGCTCGCCCGCCCGAGCAGTACCCGTCGCACCGCCGCACGGACCAGACGCGTCACCGACCCTCGCCACGCCGCACCGCGACCGCGTCCGCTGCCTCTCGTAGTTAGCGCCCCATTCAAAGTTTCACATAAACTGGGACTAATTTATCTGTCCATATGGTTCATCTCGTAGATATATTTCGTTCAGCGAAAGTTGAATACCCGCCGCCTGTTATTGTAAGTAAACTGTTTATTTACATTTGCAAAGTGACTTTTTTGTTGATGATTGTGTTTTTATTTTGGTTTTGTTTTTTTTTTCAGAGAAAAGTTTCCAGCATTTTTCTGTATGTTTGCAAGGCAAAACAAGAAACGAAATCTGCGGGAGTTTTAATACTAGTTTTGTGTTCGTGATTTGGTTTATTTTATTATTATTTTGTACCAACATGTATTGTATGTTTTGAAAACATGTTACCTACTTTAAGTTGTGTATTATAATAACACAATAATTTCTTTTTTATGTTTTCAAGTAAGATAAATGTATTATTTTTTGTTTCTATTCTTTACAATTTCATATTTAAGTGGTCATCCAGATGTTAATGGGTTTATAAGTTTTAGTGAAATTCAGTTTTTTATTTATTCGGAAATACAAAACCTGGACAGCTGTTTTATTTTGATAATGTTATTTTTTTACTTCTTTTCTTTTTGTGACGGGAATGAGTACGTTTAGGTTATCAAAATTTTAATAACAACTTAGTTCTAACTGTTTTTGCAATAAATATCTCTATCTTTATCTTTAGTTTTTATCGGTTCAACAGCTCTTACCCAACTGTCAAATACTTTTAGTAGGATAATAAAAAATATTGCATTGAAAAAATACTAATTAATCATATTAGCCATGCCCAGTCATTTAGGCAACGACAATAACAAGTATTTTTTGGTTGTTGGGTTTGTCCTTATTTAAATGCAATTTTATTCTATACTTAACGTAATGTTGTCATGTGTACAAAACTGGCTATTCCATAAGCATTTTTGCGATTTAAGAAGTTTTTATATTATATATTCGCAGTGCCAACACATTTTTATCAATTGATCAAATGACGTTGATAAATATTTCGAATCAGTTCAGGTGGCTTTTATAAAAAAAATCATACACAATCCCATAAGTATCATCTGGATTCTGGGCACCCAATAAAAAATTCGTCTAGCGACTCGTATAAAACCAAGCTTCAGTTCGAAATTTGAAAATCGAACAAACAAAACAAGATCGTCGATTCACTAACGTAACTCGACCCGTCAACGGTCCCTCGATTGCCTTACGGGACACCGCATAACGCGTTATGGATTCCAAAACTGTAGGGTCTCACATAAGCACAACATAAAAAGTTTTATCATGCCCCGGCCAGTTAGCTGAAACTTGTAAAAGAATATCCTCGTACGGACCATTAACCAACGTTGGGCAAACTCCGTTTTCCCGACGGTTAGCGGTGCTGTTGATGAAAAGGGTAAATACGGTTATGATAAGAAAACATTGTTGGGTAAACTGTTTGAAAAATCGAGCGCTTTAATTATGGCGAGCTTCAGGATAGGTGCTCGTTGAAATAGGACGAGATTTAGACATAGTGTAAGGTTAAAAACAAATTGAATTCGTAGATAATATTATAAAGGAATTGAAAGGCTAAGGGGAAAAACAGGCCTGTTGTTGTCTACTACTACGCAATTACCCAGTTCATCATATAACTAACTAAAACGGGTAATTATCTTTAACTTATAATTTTTCAAATGTTACTTAACCAGTTCTCCCCCTTAGCCCTTCGATTCGTTTGTTATATCTACTAATTCAATTTGTTTGTAAAAGTGCACTTTATGGAGGGCTTCCCATTTATAATATAAATATAGACACTCGAAATGAGTATGACAGTGCCTAACCGATCCCAATTTGTCATTAAAATATTCCAAATAGGTCTCAGACGTCTTATTAAGTGGTAAGAAACATAGTATGTTGAGTTACGACTTGAATTGTTAGAATTTTTTTGTTATTTTATATATAAGAGTCATTTGGGTGAAGACCAAAAAGTATCCCACCTTAACACACTCAATTAAAGTGTGACGACAATTAACCACCGAATAACGTAGGTACCTTAAGCTTCTGTTTGAATGATATCTATAATATTTGTCACATAACGGAACTTTTCCCAATCGCTTTTTTTCTCGTTTTGTAGTTAACTATGCTTGAATTTCGTCTAACTTTTTGGTCCTTACTCATTTACTCACAGCTGTTGTTTTATACATTTTAAAAGGTATTTATTAGAAGCCATAGATCTCAATATCAGATAACACTAAATAAACAAGCATGTTTAAAATTCATCATCATCATCATCATCTCAGCCATAGGACGTCCACTGCTGAACATAGGCCTCCCCTTTGGACTTCCATATATACCGGTTGGAAGCGACCGAATTAAATTCATCAAATTACGAACAAGTTCCACTACAAAAATTAATTAAACATTTCATTTCACTCGTTCGTGCCGAGCTATCATTAGCACCAATTTACAATCCCACTTCATTTAAGAACGACTCCAAATAGTTAATGTTATTAAATGTTTGTAATTAAAAATGCATGTCTGAATTCCAGTAATACACGATGAATAGATAAATTGCTAACAATTTTCCTAATTGTAACAAAAAACCGTTTCCTCAAAACAGTTTCTCGTATCGTATATACATCAACCTTTGATGGTTGTGTTTATCACGTGATAAATAAGTGATAAAGCATCTGACACTTACACTCGCATTTTATTAAACGTGACGGATGCATTGTCACTTATTTATCGCGTTATGAAAGCAACCATCATAGGCCCGCTGATGTCTGTTTAAGTAGTTTGGTATTACGCTAATGAAGTGATCATATCACAAATTTGTGAAATACAATTTATGTTTTTGAAAGTCAATAAAAGGACCAAACTAATAGATAAAAAGAAACATGCCGGAAAAATAAAAATGTAAAGTTTGCGATCTATATTCCATGTATACAAAATAAACTCTTCATTTTGTATTTTACCACTGAGCGCTTTTCAGTGAATAAAAATTATCTGCTAATGATTCCAACTTCGATTATAACGATAAACTTTTGTCAAGATACTTGAATTATGTAATTCGCAATTCATTCTAGGAAACATTAGTCGAATACAGTTCCATTTCGACACTCACCTTACCGTACTGTACCATGAGTACAGCGCGGGCCCCTAGCGGTAACTTTGTAGAACTACAATTGTCCATACAAATCGTTTACGCAGTCGTTAGCGAGTACTGTCACCAACAACTCATGGTAAGGATACTGAAACCCACACAACATGTTATTCCTAGTTTATTCCAACCAATTACTTCTTCAATTCGCAAAGTCCAAACTTAAAGGGCGAAGCATCTTCGCAACGCCACAACCTGTAAATAAGCAGACACTTACACGGCGTCTACGTCTCCCGGAGGAGCAGCCAGACCGCAAGGTCCTTACCGTACGGACCGGGGGCCATAAATCACCCAGTCTCTGTCAGGGAACCCCTTTTTTATGGAATACAATTGCAGCTGGGAAGGAAAAATTGGAGCTTCATTAACAACTGAGTCGGGCTCTAGTATTTATAGCGCTATATTACAACAGAGCTGTCTCAGTTCTGTTTCAGTCTTATACAGTTTGTCTCAATGAATTAAACACTCCATTGTCAAAAATTACACTTTTTATATTATAGTTTCTAACGTATTACAGCATAGTCAGTATCAAAAATAACTGTCAATTTTTGTATGAAATTTGACATAAGCCAGCGATAAAATTATCAGCAACTGCTTGATGCTAACCATACGCACGTAACATACCTGAGTCAGCACCGAAATGAAGTAGCCGGAAAGTATTTTGAGACTAAAGAAATGTATAATCTGACATGACACTTTATATATCATCATCATCATCAATTCAGCCGATAGATGTCCACTGCTGGACAAAGGCTTCCCTCAAAAGTTCTCCACAACGAGATCGATCATCCAATTTCTGGCAGCCATCCTAACCAGGTAATCTGTCCACCTTGTTGTCCCCACGCTGCGTCCTTCGGTCCGCGGGCTTTATATTTAACTGTGACTATTTAAATCTTCTATTTCGTACTTACTTAGTTTCCGTTTAGTGATAATTGAAAGGCTTTCGTGTTCGAATTAGCGTCGCTGTTCGTACAATGGTTGTATGGTTAATGTTGTCTTTAAGTGGCCGAAATGTCCTTTCGATAGCCCGATGGGCGATTATCGAATATCGCTTCGCACAGATGGCCCTTTAAGTTGCGGGCGTCGTAATTTGCGAGATCTAATCAATCTCTTTTGGTGCCTTTATTAGTGCTCTCTTTTATACCGGATGTACTCTTCTACGTTTCTTATTAGTAATCTCTTTCTAAAAGAGACTATTGTTTGTAACATATTTTATTACAAAACCGGTAGTTTTTTTTTTTATACTTTCATAAATTCGATATGTAATATGATATATCAAAATGTATTTGTTTATCAATAATTTTAATGTTTCTTCAACCTCATCTTTAATATTAGGGGTGACGCGAATGCGCCGAGTCACTCTTATATTTCCTACTTATTTCTATTTTCCATCCCGTATATAATGCTTCTACCAGTTACTTGATAGTATGTACATAATATAATCACGCGTCAAACAAAATTAACTTATTGGGAAAATCGCTCGAAAACAGTTTAATAGCATTAATAACCATAGCCCTAGTATACTCGTATGTATGAATGTATGTAAATTGTAAACACTTTATTGTACACAACAACTGGTTATTAAATACATTCATAACATAAAAAATGTACAAAAGCGAACTTATCACTACTAGGGATCTCTTCCAGTTAACCTTTGAACAATTGAAGGAATAGATAGATATTCGAAGAAAATAGGCAAACTACGCTGCGTACAAACGAGATAACTATATGTACTTAATAAAACTATGAATGCATAAGCTAAGTAATAATAATACACATATATACCTTCATATAGGTAATACATAATGCTGGATGCGGGTCGCTTCTATCCGACCCATGTGGAAGTCAATTGAGGAGGCCTGTGTCCAGCAGTGAACGTCCTATGGCTGAAATCATAATGATGATAATACATATAAACGCGTAAATAAATATAGTATTCAATCAATCTTAAGTGATGCAACAGACGAGATTTGTCGTACTTATGGGAATGCTAAATTACTATTATTTACTAGCACTTCACTCTGACACCAACAAATACGATTCCAAAGCAATCCATCGGAATGAAGCCGTCACCTGGTTAAATATAGCGCTTGTTGACATAATTGTCACCTAGCGACATTCCGGTGACAGAATATCGAAGTGGAGACAGCCCTGGCCACGTGGGCTCGGCGTTTATCCAAGCTGACAACCCTGACAGGCGACACGGTGTAATACGGCACCTTTTACCGCGATGAGAGTTCCATGTTTATTTTCCTACACTATTTGTTTTGCGGTCAAGAGTGACATGTTGTTTTCGAGTCAAGAAACGGGCAAGGAATTTGTGTTTATTATGTCGACATGGAAATGAACTCTGAAATTGTGTGTGATATAATATATAATATATATGTGATATAGTAGATATAATATAATATAAAAGCCGGTCAGGTGCGAGTCGGGCTCGCGTCGGGTTCCGAACGAAGTACGAAAAGCACTGCATAATACTCTAACGAAAAGATAAACTGTACTGAGTGACAAACTTAACTTTGCCGATGGAAAGATGTTTTATGTATTTTAACCTATTGACCGCCAAGCGGTCTAGCAATTTACCGTGCCACTGACGCCAGAGTAAAAAAAAAAGATGTGCCCCAAAATCAACAGGGATTGAAAAATACTTGTAGCGGTTAGAATTACAAAGTTTTTGATCATTGAAATTTGGACGGCTGTGGCCGACGTGGCGTCAGGGGCACGATTTTTTGTTGACGGCCACAGCCGACTGTGGCGGTCAAAAGGTTAAATATGAAATATATTTTATATTTTCATTATAAATGTATATTTGTCAGATTTTAAACTTGCCACATAGTTTTTTAGGTCAACGGAAAATACCTATAAATGTTGATTCCCTTGAGAGTGTCAAAATATACGTTTACTGCGGCATAGACGGCCGTATATTTTTTTTACATTTACTTTCTCGACTCTAGACTTGAGTGTGGTCCGAATTTCAAGTCGATAGGTACCTACACAAGTTCCCGGGATAAAGGGTCTTGACAGACAGATAGACGGTCGGCGACGGTTTTTTCCCTTTAGAGTACGGAAAACCCTGAAAATGACGTTTGTATAGTTCTGTTATTCAAAAAAGCAACTTTAATGTAATTAAATTGTACCTACTCGTGCTTGATTTCATATGTATGTCAAACGTATTTTTTGTTAGTACAGTGCAGTATTATTAAGGAGTTCCTAGAATTGGGTCAGCGTGTCTATTATAATACCATCGAAACTGAATGTTATAATATTTTATTTTTTTATTTTTTTCTATTTACTCTACACAATATAGAGATACGAGCTTTGCTTTAAGTAACAAATACCTACTCAATGTCAAAGTACTCACTAGATACTAAGTTTTGTAGAGCAGTGAGTTTTGGTGGTCACCAAGTGACAATACTATGCAATCGAATCGAATTGGGTTAGCAGATACCTAAATTTTCAATACCATCGAGATTTTTATCAGTATCACGTTGAAAAATTAAGTAAATATGCCAGCAATTGCATCTTTTCTGTGTATCTAGTAATAAAATTGCATTGGCAAAGCAGTTTCTATTAAATCAAAATTTGACGCTATAGTTGCCTATCTCGTATAGTTTTAATTTTTTCGCTACTGATCCATTTGGATTGATCATCCTGTATCGTGGCAATATAAAAAGAATATAGTAGGAGCTAGGGTAGCGAAATGGTTAACGCGCTGGACCGGCAATCCAGAGGTACCGGGTTCGATTCCCGGTCCCTTCCCCCAGGTAGCTCCTTTTTCATTTTTTTTTAATCTTTGATCTTTGTATTAAAGGCTTAAAGTAAATAGTAACTTCTTGATAAATTTTTGTAATAAAATCATTATAAAAAAACACTAATCCACTAACACAATCGTCGACTGAACGCCATTAAAACGGCACCAGCAATTTGCAATAACAAAACTATCCCACGTCACGCGTCCAATTTGTGTTTTTCTCATTATTTACACAAACAGTTGACGGTCGCGTTAGTGCGGTGAAGTGATAAATTATTCGTATGTATGATATGCATCTACATGGTTGGTAATTGGCGACGTCGCGTGAGGACCTGTCACCGGCTCGTGGATGTTAACGTTTAGTTTTTTTAATAGTTATTAGGCTAGTGTTGTGTTAAATTACGAATTGGTAATTCTAAAATTGGTATCGATGTTTTTGGTTAGTTATTGTCATCGGTAAATTAGGTTGGTTTAGTTACGTGTTTTGTTTTGTTTTATTTGGTATTTGTTTGCGTGATATTATACTGATTGGTAGGTATCGAACTGATAGCAAGGTAAGTCTTTAGAAAGTTCATGAGTGTATTTCAATCGCAATTTTATTTTTTTAGTCAAGGACAAAGTCAGAAGAATATACAAAGGTCTGATTTGTACAGAAATTGTTTGTTTCGTCATCATAAGATACGTAAATATTTTGACTTTTTCCATGTTGTCTGGAGTAAATTGGGTTCTATATTGATCGAATATCCAGTTAAGACTGGAAAATGCATGCTATTGACAATGAATATAGGTAAATATAGGAGTTTGTAGCATTGTAAAAAAGATATATTTTATTTTTAATTCTGGTCAATTAATGTTAGGAAATGTTAACCACGATAACCATAGAGGCAGTTTGGAATAAAATAAATGAATGAGCATGACGTGTCTTTTAAGAGGCCTTATTCCTTTTAAAATGCTGATTGTTTCAGACATTTTTCTCTATGATCAAACATGTTTCTTAACATATTATCGATGTTACTACCTAGAACAGGGCTATTGGGATTTATTGGTATATATTCGAAACCTACAGTTTGAATTTTTTATCGATAATTATTGTTTCAAAAACTACTCGAAATTGACAAAATTCACGCGGAAAATTAGTATTTTCGACTGCACGCAATGAAAGCATGAAATAGCTATGTTACTACCTAGAACTCGGGAAAAACTATTATTCACTTCAAAAAGTTGGTTGAAATTATCAATATATTTGTCAAAATATGAAAAAAAAAATTTTTTTTAGAGGAATAACTTAATGTTAATATCCTCCATAGCTCTCTATAGTCTTACCGTGACATCTGCAGTCTGCAGCAGATTGGTGTCTCATGTTAACGCTTGCTTTTGTTTCTAAATTATGTTGTAGTTAACTACTACTAGCTGTGAACAAAATATATGATATATATATATATTTTTCAATAACTATTATCCTGTAAGTAGGCAATAAGGGCATTTCTACATGTCTAAATCTGAATCTATCTGCATCTTATAAGAGGAGACCGCTGTTGAGAAGAAAACCGAAAGAAACTCGACTTTTATATCGGACAACCGCACACAAATCGATATAGTCCCAAATTAAGCTCAAGATGGCTTGTGTTATGGGTACCAAACGACGATATACATACTTATATAGATAAATATATACTTAAATACATAGAACAATCATGAACCAAGCAGAAATATTCGAGTTCATCACACAAATATTTGTCCTGGCCGGGATTTGAGCCCGGGACAGCTCAGTAGGCAGGTACTCTACAAACAGCGCCAAACGCGTCGTCAAGATGATAACTCCATGTATATGTAAGATAAGCATCTACACGATTGCCAATTATTGGTGACATCGCGTGCAAGCCTTTCATCGGTCGGGGGAATATAAACGTTGAGTTTTTAAACAGTAGTAATAGACGAGTGTTACATAGAAAATTATCGTGACATATGAAACGGGTTTACTCACGTTAAAGTCGGATACTACTCGACGTGTTTCGAATCGATTCGCGATTCATCATCAGGAGTTCTGATCAGTTGCTACGTCCAATCAAACTCTGGATGGAGTGTTGTTCAAATTCCAATATGAAAATATATGGTTTCTCTAAATTCGTATCGTATAAAGTGTAATAGGATATGTAAAAAAAAAAAATATTACACCAGAGCAGGTAGCCTGAGCATATTCTAACTTAAAATTACTTTTCTTTTTGTTTATACCAACTCTCTAAGTCTGTATTATAACTATTACTGAAAAGTAAACTTAGGTCCTAAGTAAAGATTCATAAAGTTGTACTGAACCAGATGAACTTCTATTCCTTTTTCTTGATTTAGTTTCCTTTTTAAACTTATAATCCAAGAATACAATAACGTTCATTACTAACTTAAAGGTACCATGTCAATATTATGATGTCACTGTTTTCAATAAACATCACATATCTATTATTAATTCATTCATCATCATCATCATCATCATAAAATAATCAGCGTTGCATCTTTCGATCCGTGGTCGCCACTCAAGAACCTTTCTGCCCCAACAGCCATCGATTCTACGAGCAATGTGACCCATCCACTTAAGTTTGGCGACTGTTTGAGCTATATCTGCAACCTTGGTTTCATTATAAAGATATTAATAGTATCAATAACATAATCGCATAAACAATGTGCTTCTGAAACAATACGAACTTATTACTTTCATTGTCATTACTTATTTGCCTAATGTGAGCCCGCTGCAGCAACCAAGGATGCAATTTCCTTAGAGCTGCAGGCGACAATCTTGAGCTTCTGTTTTTATTTACAGTAAAAGTGTCTACTAACGAAGAGAACACTTAATTAAAAGCAAAACTGAGTAAAAAAATCTAAAGACAGTGACAGTAAAGACTAAAGGGAGACTCAAAGCAAAATTGAGGCGATCTTACACAGCTGAGTTCACAACGATCATTTGCTATCCACACATAACAGTTAATTGTAATAATTCACTCTCTTTTCAACAGAAAAAGGTATCATGGATTTATGAATAGTTGACACATGCTAATTTTAGATCTACGCGACCATACATTGGCATTATCAATAGTATTTAAGATACAATTTACAAGAAGATTCAAGAACAACAATCAAACCTCAAATTCATTTACATCCAAAGTTATACACTTCATTGTGCTCTCCATCAACAATTCATAAGACTGGTTCTCTGCCTTTCGCCGAATTTTGTTTCGTCGAATGTCTTATTTCGCACTTTTCGCAGTAGTGTCATTTAGCAGAAAGTATTTTTCTCAGAAACCGTGAATTATTTGGGATTGTTACTTAAACCTAATCAAATAAATAGGATGCTATTTAACCATTGAAGCAGAGATCAAAGGACAAAGAAAAATTTAAATGCGTAACCTGGGGGTAGAGACCAGGAATCGAACCCGGTACCTCTGAATTACCGATCCGGCGTGTTAAAAGGATGATATTTTCAAGAAGTATGAAAACAAATTTGATTACAGAGGAATACGAATTCTGCGAAGAGAAAATTCGGCGATATGAAACATTTGACGAAAATAGTTCTGCGAAAAGAATAAAACATCCATAAGACTAAAACCAAATGTTTAAATGTTTGTAGACAGACTTTCCGCGATTTGTCTCCATTCAATAACACGTCCCCTTGGTGCAGACGCATAAATAAAATCAAGACCCCGCTAACGTGTCTCCGTTGAAGAGACACGCAAAAATAGTATCGTTAAGGCCCTCTGGAAGTCGTTACTTGTTTTACGAGCGGCTGTCTGTCCATGCGCTGTCACATATAGAACCATAATAATTCTAATAGCGGAGATACCATCTACATTGTCCCTTTTCATTACGCGAGGAATGTTCATCAAATGCCATCGATCTGAGTTTACGACCCCTATGGCCGGTTTTTTATGAAGAAAGTTTTTTGTTATTGGTTGCTTGGTGTGCTTGATTTGAGGTTGGAACGGTCGCTCGTTTTATGTTTGGGGTTAGGCCGAATTATCGTTGCGCTAACACTGAATTGACGTGCAACTTTTTGGAAACATAAGTACCTACTGCTGTAGATTAGTAGTACTATTAGTAGTTGTTGACTTGCAAATAGTGGCCGCGTATTTGTAGATTTTTTATTATTTCAATATTTTCTATTTGAGCCTATTGATTGAATGTGTGATATAATTTAATTTGCCGTAAGTATATTTCAACTTTGATTGGCGCAGTCGGTAGGATCAATGTAACACTTGGTATCGATACCTTATCGGATGAAATAGAACTAATTACAAGTTTAAAGTGGAAATCTTAAAGTATTTTAAACCGTTTATTGATTTCAAAAAATCCAAAGGGTTTTCAATATTCTTATCATTTTACTATTGGTATAAATTTTATTCACGTTTCAGTTTAACTGTGTACCTTATTATGGGCGCACCAGATTTTCCGTGCATTTCTGAGGCGTAAAATTGTGTCATTCGACCCAAATGTATCTCTAACTCTCTCCAATTCACAAAAATCTGCCGCGTTGATTACTCGAATACCTCAGAAACAACTCGCAAAATTGCTTTGGTAAAAGTATATAGCCCGTATTTATCAAGACGAGAGAAGTATAATAAAGCTATTATTATAATAACGGAGTAGGCATATACCTGTACCTACTGCAGCCGGCCTACAATCTGGGTCACGCCCACTGCAAGTATTCTCGTCTCTTTCCTCCGCCCAGTAAATAAGCGATCAAATGCATTTTATTGTCATATTGCGCGCGTTATATAACAAACATTTCAGCGGTATAAAAGACACGGTATGAGACCTTTCAGAGGGATTAAATTGTATCTATCTCCAATGTGTTTGGAGAGCGGATTGAGGATGGAATAACACATATACATAACATTACATCAATGCGATTAGAGAACGTTGCGAGGCACAATAGTGTTCTGAAGCATGTAAAAATATCGTTGAATAATAGAAGGATCTATCTATGATATAAGGTTCTCTGCCTTTTCGCCGAATTACGTTTCGTCAAACGTCAAACTTATATCATAAGTATAAGCATTTAAGACTGTTTTCTTTCTTGTAAAAAACGGGACTTAATTGTGTTCAAGAAAGCGTCCCTTTGAGACCATGGAAATGACATCACATGTGACACGTCGAGGTAATTAAATAAACACCTATTGGAATGCTATTAAGTCCCGTTTTTAGGGTTCCGTACCCAAAAGGTAAAAACGGGACCCTATTACTGAGACTTCGCTGTCCGTCCGTCCGTCCGTCCGTCCGTCCGTCCGTCCGTCTGTCACCAGGCTGTATCTCAACAACGGTGATAGTTAGACAGTTGAAATTTTCACAGATGATGTATTTCTATTGCCGCTATAACAACAAATACTAAAAATAAAATAAAATAAATATTTAAGGGGGGCTCCCATACAACAAACTTATTATAGATTATATATATGTATAGGTACGGAACCCTTCATGCGCGAGTCGGGCTCGCACTTGCCCAATTTTTAATAATAATGTCTAAAAATCGTGTCTGGTTCTGTGACCGAATATACGCAAATGAACACCTACCCAACTTCTACCCAATTAAGAGTTGTTATCTGAATTTGACATAGACAGCAGCAATCACACACATTCTACGCTTCTTCTTTGTCGTTAAACTCTTGGCAGATTGGTCGTGGCTGTCATTTCTTGTGTGGCAAGTCTCACCACACAGCGCCATTCTTCTCTCACAGCCGCGTCTGATGCTCTCGTGCAGAGGGCAGTTTGTGGCCGATTTGATTTGGTCAATCCACCTTATGGGGGACCCGCCGCGTGTTCTGGTACTGTCTACTTTTCCCTGAACCAGGCGCTCAATGGACACAGTCCCAGCTCTTGACCGAAAAAGGTGAAAATTCGGGACTTCAGTATGGAGGACAAGCGCTGTTCTATGTTTCAGCACTTGAAGAAGAGATGGGTTCTACGCTTAGATGCCTACTATTTTAATTACACAATCTCAACGAACGAATTGCATTCGCCCCGGCACAGCAAGAAAATATATTGATCAAAGCCCGGTATGGTGCCAAATTTTCCATTGTGTTTGAGGTTTGTATCGCTTCTATAACATGAATGAATAAATCCACTTGGAATAATATGAAAATCATTGAAGCCTTTGAAGATCATAAATTCACCATGATCTTCATAATTGAAACGTCAAATCTCAACATACCCTAATCATAAATCGTATTCATAGACGTACTCGCTCTCTATTCGGTATTTTTTTTAAGCCATGGTTGTTTGATTTGAAATACGATAAGATATATAAATAAAAAATCTACGCATAAAAAACTTAGACACTCATTAGCACAAATTTAACTGGCACGATATTCTATCGCGGAATAGCAAAGCAATATTATTATTTTCATTAACTTAGACACTCATTAAAAATGGTAAATTTAATATCATGTCAGTAATAAGTCTAGAATAACTTTATCTAAGCTACATTTTTCATTTCGTAAGCTTTTTCAGGCTATCAGGCGTGTTATAAAATGCACCGCAAACACATTTCAAAGCTGTGAGCAAAACTTTATATTAAACATAATGTTTGGTTTCAACCCTTCTATTTGAAGCTTATTAAAATATGAAAATGTTTGTATATCAAGCATTAATATAACTTTGTGGATTGAAATAAAGTGAAATAGAAATTAAATTCCAGTGAGATATGGGGGATTAGTGTTTTACTTTCATTGGTATTTCATGCGAAAATGACCAACAATTATTTTCTGATGATTGATATTTCGAATTCATACTTTTTTGTTTAATTCTTTTTATCTACTGTTTTTAATGATACCTTTTGATTTTGCTAATGATAAACCTTCGAGATAACACCATGATTCACGTACTTACTTCAGCGATGTATTCTTTTTCTTATAATAACATAATATAATCGATACACATAGAACGATAGTCTTCATACAACAGATTTGCGAAAGATGAAGCCGTTTTTGGTTTGATGTGTGCGTGTCTACGAACCAATCATAGGGACATTTTGCTTGTGACATTGACGTTGTGACAGATGCGCACACGGACGAAACTGAGCCCGTGACAGGCAAAACTGGCTTTACTTTCAAGCGCTGGCCAGGTTTCTATGCGATTTATTCTAAGGTTAATAACAAACGTATTAAAGGGGTTCCCTCTATGTCGCATACTTTTGTTTGTCCGAAACTGTTTTAGCATAACAGACTTGGCATATTAAGTTTTCGACGAATGGTAATGTGGCAGAAACCTTATTTGGCATAAGTTCTAACTTACCGAAAATGTGTTTGCCCGAAATTGTATTCGCATACTATTGTTTAGGCCGATTATATTTACGAATAATTTGGTTTAGCATAGTGGTATTTGGCATATTATCTTTTGTCCGAATCTATCTTGGCATACTTAAATTGCTACAAGAAAAGCAGGTTAGGTTAGGTTATAACTGAATCCCTCGCAAAAACGATCAGCTAGCACAAAAGTAGGTTAGGTTAGGTTAGAATTGCGTCCCTCAAAAAAACGAACTGCTAGCACAAAAGTAGGTTAGGTTAGAACTACGTCCCTCGCAAAAACGAACTGCTAGCAGAAAAGTAGGTTAGGTTAGGTTAGGTTAGAACTGCGCCCCTCGCAAATACGATCAGCTAGCAGAAAAGTGGGTTAGGTTAGGTTAGAATTGCGTCCCTCAAAAAAACGAACTGCTAGCAGAAAAGTAGGTTAGGTTAGGTTAGAACTACGTCCCTCGCAAAAACGAACTGCTAGCAGAAAAGTAGGTTAGGTTAGGTTAGAACTTCGTCGCTCAAAAAAACAAACTGCTAGCAGAAAAGTAGGTTAGGTTAGGTTAGAACTGCGTCCCTCGCAAATACGATCAGCTAGCAGAAAAGTGGGTTAGGTTAGGTTAGGTTAGAACTTCGTCCCTCAAAAAAACAAACTGCTAGCAGAAAAGTAGGTTAGGGTAGAACTGAGTCCCTCGCAAAAACGATCAGCTAGCAGAAAAGTAGGTTAGGTTAGGTTAGAATTGCGTCCCTCAAAAAAACGAACTGCTAGCAGAAAAGTAGTTTTAGTTAGGTTAGTATATTAGTAAACTGATGAATAAAAAATATGAAGACATGAATAACAAGGTTTTATTTTTAACATTAAATATATGTACTTATCAAAAACAGTTGCAAAAGTATAACATGCTAATTATTACCATTATTGCCTTAAACTAATCTTAAATTAGCAGGAATTGCCTTTAAAAATCCTTTTTTACTATAATCGGTCTGATTTTTTAAAATCTGATCAATGCGGTACGCTCTGTCCAGGACTTTCTTTTTTTTCGCTGGTGGTGGGGCACCGATGCTTAATTTTTCAATTTCTATCATGGAATATTTCATCTCTTTTATAAGATGCTGAGATAAATTATAAAAACCGACATGGGTTTTGCCCACTATAGTATTCATTCTATGATGCCATGATGAATATGCCTATTTATTTTATGCGTAGACATGATTCGGACAAACAAAAATATGCGCAAATAAAATATGACAAATGAAATTATGCCTAGTTATTTTATGCGTAGACATGATTCGGACAAACAAAAATATGCGAAATAAATTTATGACAAATGAAAATCTGCGTAATCAAAATATGCGAATCTTGATTATGCCAAAACAGTTTATGCGGAAAGTCAATTCTGCCTACATAGATTATGCCATGCAAAATTATGACTAAAAATATTATGCCAAAACAGGGGGAACCGTATTAAAGTTACTTATTGTAGCTTGAGTAGAAGTCAAAATCAAAGTAGTTTATTCTTCAATTAAGGCATAATCATAATGCACATGTGATTTTTTTTAAACATACGTATTTCGGCCATATGACAGCTATGTCGGTAATATGGCCATTAAAGACATTGCTTAATAGCTATGTCTCAATGTCAGTCGAATTATCGACATAGACGCCAATTCGCTACACCTGTATTTGCGCGGTCAAGTCAAAGGTAACCTTTACATGATCCCTTTTATATTAAATCAGGATTACTACGCATTTTACCTTTTAAATTACTTTGCAAAGGCAAAAAGCTTTAGGTGAGAACTAGGTTCCAACGGAGCTTTATTTGATTAAAAAATAAGAGGCTTTTATGGAAGCTTAACTAGACAAGTGAAAGCTGTACAAGTGTAAGCGTTCTGAGCGAGTGTTGTGTTAAGCCCCTTAAAATAAATGCACGTTTAAAATGAATGACACAAAGGTAAATTAAGAAAGAAAGATTTATTTATTTATTTATTTAATCTTTATTGCACAAAAGAAAAACAAATCGTACAAAAGGCGGACTTAATGCCATAGGGCATTCTCTACCAGTCAACCATCGGGCAAAGCAGATAAGTTGTGGGCGGTGCAACTAACTTAAATAGGTTTTAATAGATAAATACTTAGATAAATACATATATTTATTATATATACATAATATAAATATATATGGACTAAAAATCAAAACAGATATGCTAAGATTTCTCCATTCTGCTAAAGAAGAGGTCACGCAAGGATTTTTTAAAATTTAACTTGTTCGGGACTTGCTTGATCTTGAGGGGAAGGCGGTTCCAGAGGCGGGCCACTTGGACGGTAAACGAGTTGGACATAAAACCTGTACGGTGAGGAGGGATAGAAAGAGATAGATTGCCAGAAGAGCGAAATTGACGGTTAAGAGTTAAACCATAATACTGGAAGAAGTCTTTGAGGTATTCGGGAGAATTCGAGTCTTTGAGAATTGAGAAGAGAGTTCGCATTTCACGTCGTTGACGGATAGGAAGCCAGCCGAGCTGAGCGCGGTAAGAAGACACGTGGTCATACTTACGGAGACAGAAAATGAAACGAATGCAGTTGTTGAGAAGTCTTTCCAGTTTGTTCAGAAGCTCCTCGGTTAGGTCCGGATAACACACATCACCGTAGTCAATTATAGGTGAAATTAACATCTGAACAAGCAGGGTCTTGGTTTTAATGGGTAAAAAGTGCTTAAGTTTGTTAAGAGCATGCAAAGAACCCATGACCTTCCTGCTAACCTCGGCAACCTGCGTTCTCCAGCTTAGAGTGCGGTCCAAGTGAACACCTAAATTTTTGACGCTCGAACTAAAAGGAATAGGTATGCCGTTAAAACTTAGTGGCGTGAGAGTGTCAAGGTCAATTTTGGCGAGCTGGCGGGAGCTACCTACGATAATAGCCTGACATTTTGACGGATTAACAAATAGTCCGAATTTCTCGGACCATTGTTGGATGTGCAGGAGGTCTAAGTTCAACTTGTCAATGGCAATCTCAAGATCGATCACTTTGCACTGTTCGTAGAGTTGCAAGTCGTCTGCGTAGAGATGGTACGAAGAGCGAAAGTCGGCGGTTATGAAATTAATGAATATAGAAAACAGGAGTGGAGAGAGGATTCCTCCCTGAGGTACGCCAGTGGCAAGGTCACACCAGTCGGACAAAGTCCGGTCAACCCGAACCGCCTGCTGACGACCTCGAAGATACGCAGAAAACCAACTTAGGGCAGAAGGCGACACATTAAGATGTTTAAGAAGGGCAAGGAGAATGTCATGATCAACAGTATTAAACGCATTAGAGAAATCAATCAGAATTAGTACCGTGACCAATTGATCCTCCGTGCCTCGTCTGATGTCCTCAGTCACCTTAAGAAGAGCAGTACAGGTACTGTGACTAGGCCGAAAACCAGATTGAAAGGGGCTCATGAGCTGGTGAGAGTAGATATACCGTGAGAGTTGTTTGTGAGCCACCGCTTCAGCGATTTTCGAGAGGAAAGGGAGAATGGATATTGGTCTAAAATTACTGAGCAAAGTGGGATTACTAATTTTCGGCAGAGGAATTACGAAAGCTTTTCGCCAGAGCAACGGATATTCGCCATTAGACAGCGAGGAGTTGATTATATCAGTTATTATCGGCAGCACGCAGTCAAGAACAGATACCACCATATAACGACCGATATCATCGCATCCGACGGCTTTGGATTGAATTGCATTTATTATAGTTTCCACTTCTGTTTGAGACGTAGGTGAAAAGGAAAAGGTTCCAGCAGTAAGAAGCGGAAGTGACGCAATATCGAAGAGAGTGATGGATTTAATTTGATTGTCAACGGAGAGGGCAGAGGAAAAATGTCTGTTTAAATCGTTCAGAGAAAAGGAAGTGCCATCGAAACCATGGGTAGGTTTACCTAGGCCAAGAGACTTGAGAAATTTCCAGACATCTGCCATAGACGAAGAGGATACATTATGATGAATAAACCGCCGTTTCGCTGAACGCACCATCTGATTGCAGCGATTACGGGCTATCTTAAAAAAGCTCCAGTTTTCGTCAGTGCGGTCGCGTTTAAAAACTCTAAAAGCCCGGTCTCTCTTACGCATAGCCATACGTACTCCTTCAGTAATCCAAGGAGCAGGTGGGCGTCTGACCCTAACAGTATGTAATGGAGCATGCTTGTCAAATAATTCTAACAATTTAGCATTAAACGAGGACACCTTGGTCTCAGTAGACGTAGTAGAGAGCACGGGAGACCAGTCAATCGCCTTAGCGTCACTAAATAGAGCGTCAGAATCTATCTTAGCAAAGTTACGCATAGAGACTACAGCAGGTTTACACTTAGGTGGTTTAATTTTGTAGGATGCAAAGACTAAATCATGGTGCGAAAAGCCGGGAGCCAATAACTGACCATGCTTTTCGATATGATCCGGAGAGGAAGTAAGAATGACATCAAGCCACGTGTCAGAGGTTTTAGTATGGTGTGTTGGTTCCAATGGAAGAATAGAGAAGCTGACAGACGTGGCTACGGATGCCAATTTACGACATTCCAAGGAGTCTTTGCAGAGATCAGTGTTAAGATCACCCATTACAATGTGATGTGTGTAGTCCGAACTAAGAGACTCGAGAACAATTTCAAGATCAGAGAAATAATCGATAGTAGGGGGACAGTAAACTACCCCCAGAACAGCCTTAACCCCTTTAATGTCTAGCTCCAGGAAAATCCATTCTGCAGAGCCAGAATAAAAAGACTGAGATAAATATAGTATTTTATAGGGAATGGAGCTTCTAAGGTAAATGGCAACACCGCCGCCGCCTTTGCCAGTTCGATCATTTCTGATCAAAATATATCCAGGAAGTGCATAGGATGTTGAATCAAGCGTAGGTTTTAACCAACTCTCAGAGACCAAGATTGCGTGGATAAAATCAGACTGAAAAGTAGCGACGAGATTTGAATAGTGGGGCGGAATGCTTTGAGCATTGATATGACATACATTAAAATTGCAAGAGTTTACAAAGACTTGTGAAAGACGTGTACCCAGAGAAAGAGAGGTGTCAAGAGAATCTATAGAAAGAAAAACAGAACTCTCATCATTAGCAGAATAAAAACTATCTTCATCAGACATAAAAATATATACAATATATAACGATTATACACAAAATACAAATATAATATAATAAAATAAATAACATATACAGTTAGATGCACAAGCAAATTGCACAAATCCGCATATCCTGCCGGTTAGCTAAATAAGAGATGACAAATTGAAAAATAAAAAGTACCTTACAAAATATAACAATAACTTTAGCAATAGCAGCAAAGCCGTTTTAAATTGAACTCGAACACACCCAACTTTTGATATGACAATTTCAAACGTCAAACAGACAATGTAATCTCTTGCAACATTTAAAACCCTCGTCAAAAAACACTATTTGTCTCTCCCTTAGTACACTGCAATAATAATCGCTCCTTTAACTTTGTGGCTCATACTGTTTTTGTTTTATTTATCACTTTACAATATATTTATTTATTATGTCTAAGTATTTATGTAAGTATATCTGTATATTTTTATTTATGTACCTATGTTTATTACTTTTGTCTTTTATGGTAGTCGTTCATTTAGTCCTATTATTATTATGCACCACCTACTAATTTCAAACATTAATTTACAATTACTCCGCTACCTGAAGGTTGTCTGGAAGAGATCGCTATTTAGCGATAAGACCGCCTGTTGTTTACCTCTGCCTGTTATTTTAATGTATCTCATGTTGTGTTGTATATTCCTTGATGTTGGAGGTGTGCAATAAAGAGTATTTGTATTTGTATTTGTATTTGTATTTGTAATGTAATTTTATTACTAATGCAAACTATAAAAGTGGGTAAGACGCTAAGAAGAAAATATTAAAGTGTTAAATTACAAAAGTAAATTGAATGCGATCTACTACAATCGAAGCGGAATCGAACCCGCGACCTCTGCGTTTCCGGCGCATTGCTCTTCCAACTGAGCTATCCGATCGCTTCGATTGTAGTAGATCGCATTAAATTTTTCTTTCTTAATTTACCTTTGTGTCATTATTTATAAAAATAAAAAATGTGGTATTACCACATAAAAAATATGAATCGATAAAAAGATTCTATACAAATATTTAAATACACGTTTTTACGGCTGGTAGTTCGAAAATTATTAATTGTAATATTTATTAAAATTTTCTTTGACATGTGTCTGATTTTCGTTATTTAAAGTTATCGCACTAGACACTAGAGAAAACACTTATTCATATAAGGTACATTACTTTTGAAGTTTTTATTAGTCTTAATTTGATTAGCTTTGACATTTTATAACTACAATTTATTTTCACTTTTATCAAATATAAATACTGTATTACGGCGCGGTATATATATATCACTATGTCTATACCTACTCACCCTGTAGGCCCTTCTTTCTTGGCGTCTGCAGTAATGTACAATAAATCGAATAAAATAATCAATTGCGTGTGCAGTTTCGTGACAATAATACACATATTTATAGCCTCGAGGAATCGTAAACCGCCATAATGGAACTGGGTTTATGCCGTTTTAAACATAGGCAGTTTTTCCCATTTCCCCAGCCATAACGTGTAGGTAGCGATTACTATTACAGCAACACCGATAAAGGCAATCAAACTAATGTTCGCCAACTCAAATATTACAGCTAGTAATTTCCGGTTCGACTGTACCAAGTGTTACACTGGTCTGCCACGTCTCGAGAATTCATAAGCATACCTCGGGGTTTTTGGTGCCCGAATGATATACGTAGAGTCGTGTGGGATAAGTGTGCGCAGTAAGTATAGCCCTGCAAGGGATTTTACAACCCACGCCATTTTGCGGAATTGAAGTGGTACTAAATTATTTTACTGGCAACGACAAATTTTTGGTAAAAAGAGGAAAAAGGACTAAATATTCCGCAAATTTCAAGTAAGTAATTTTTGCATAATAAAGCCAAAACTAACCACAGTGATGAACGTCAAGTTGTTTCAATAGGATTCAGTATTTATTTCGCAAGAAGAACGAAGGATTGAGCAGCATTCCGGTAAACAATGTTTTGAATTTTGATAATGACAAAGCCTTGACTGACGTTTAACAATGCAAATATGACGTATGCTCATTATTGCCATATGAAAGCTGTTTTAGCGCCACTATCCCTAGGCCGGACCGACGCTTGCTAGGCTATAAGTGTCCGCACACCCACGTATTTCAGTAGGAAATGAATAGGTGCGCACAGTTACCCACTGCGTACACTTGCTCCATGTGGCTCTACTGTCGACCTAGTGACATTCATCCGTGCATCGAAAACCACGGGGTATGCGACTATGCAGCCCCTAGGGGGTTTTCCACAGCTGAGGGGATAACAGATAAATTGTTTGCGTTAATAAAAAAATAACAGAAATATATTTATCTTACATTACTTTCAACTGAACTGTTATACGAGTACCTATCAACAAAGTTTGTGACAAGTTTAAGTAAAATTTACAAATTAGTTTTGAATAGTGGTTTTATTTCACTTGAATGCCTTAGCCTTGTAACGATTTAAGAAACGAATATAAGTTTTTAAGTTAAAATTGATACAGATACTAAAATATTTACTATCCGAAAAGAAAGTCAGTCAGTAATTTCAAATAGTCACTTGGTCATATTAAAATACAAAACGGTTTATTCACATAGTAGAAGTTAAATATCGCTTGACATGATTCGAATCGGTACGCGATTCATCATCAGAAGAGCCGATCAGTGCTCAGTTCACGACGTGAGTTAACGCGTTTTGTATTTTAATATGACATAGAAATAGAAATATTTATTTGCAAGAACGCGTTACAATAATATTTGGTCTTATTACATCATAATAGAATCAGCATTCTTTCAACTGAAGGAAAAACTAATAAAATATTACATTAAGGCAATGTCATGAGAATAAAGTTAGGTATACAGGGTGTAACCAACAGCGTACCGAAAACGAAAACTGTAGTTTTAGACCATAATCACGAACTGAAAACGAGTGTTCATTTTCTCGGAAAACTCAAGGATAAGATTTCCCAAAATAAATTATAAAACTCGACGCGCAATGTATTGCGTCCAATTCTCTCGGGTGCAGACGCGCGGGGAGGGAGGCACGCGGCAAGCATCGACCGGTCCGGGCGCTCCCCATTCCACTCACGCGTCAGCGCAAAACATACCGTTACGCCAATGCGCATCGAATGACATGAACGAATGCAACCACAAAAACAACGCAACCACAGATCACAACTAGTGTACTACCTAACACCAATAACAACTGATCGATAAATTAAAACAGTCTAACAAGATTTTCATTCAAGCAAGTAAAGCAAATAAAATGTGCGGGTAGGTAAACATTATTCATGCGTCCGACCGCAACCGACCGCGCCGTCCGGGCTGCGCGAGCGCACTGACTGGCCTGGCGGATCAATAACCGGCCAGTACCGTTATCTGCCCACTCCACTCTCTGTGTTGTACCGTAAAGCTTACATAATACTGTTTGTGATACATTGCGTGTTTTGCGGAAAATGCAATTTTCATGCGATTTTTCATGAAAAATTGTTACCGATAGAGTTCGGAAAAATAAAGAAAAAATGAAAACACGCGAGGAAAATTTGTGAATTTTCTCAAAGAAATCTCCACGATTTTCGAGGCCAGAATAATGGTCTGAAGCCATGGTTCAGTTTTCGGTACACCATCGGTTACACCCTGTATTATAAATAATGTTAATAATCAATTAATCATAGTGTTTAGGCTTTGTAATTTAAAAAGTCTTTTACACTATAAAAACACTGATCTTGAAGCCATCCAGTCAACCTTGTCTTGAATGTTTTACCATCCAACATTCTAAGCTCATTTGGAAGATTATTTGATAAGATAATGCACATATTGAATAGTATGTCTAATACCCACGGAAGTTCTCTATGTCATTATATTCACATGGTATTTTTTATTTCCATTGAGTAGTGAAACATCAAACTCGGTAATCAGACGATATAGTTAAGGTCAATCGGGGCAATTGTTCCAGCGACGCATGCGCATACCACATTGAAAACTACAGATCAGTGTTGGGCGTAATAAATTACTTTTGTAATTTAATTACTAATTGAATTACGTTGTAATTACAATTAGGTACATTTTAATTTGTAATTGAAATAACATTTATTGGTGATTAAGTTACTCAATTACTTTATGTAAACCTTTTTTTGTTGACATCTGGCATTGTCAGTTCAAAAAACAAAATTTGTCCCTTCGGTGGTCAAAAGTTAAGAGCTTGTATAAATCTAGGTTATGTTGCTATTACATCGGATTATAGAAGAGGGAACGTTCTTTATTCTCACGGGCATTTAATCAGAAAATTAGGCCCTGGAATCCTTAATTTCGCAAATATGTACCGGAAAGACGCGCACCTAAATCTGACAATGACCCGTTCGACGGGCGACAGTTATCTCATATGTCATAAAAACAGCAATTGAATGGAGCAATCAGTTAATTATGTAAACTTGTCAGCGCCGGTTTATTTTAGAATTCATTAGCTGCAACGCAGCAAACTAACTGTTCAGTTATTTTAGAATACATTAACTGTCATCAACTCGACTGGCATAGATCAAAACTTGGTATATGAAAATAATTTTATTAAAACTTTCGTGAGACATATTTAATTATTGTATTAAGCGGTTTACACTCACGTGAAATTGTCAGGAACGGCCCGACATGTTTCGAACTCGTATGGAGCCCTTCATCAGGGACGGCTGCCTGTACACCGCCGCGGCAAACTGACCGGGGGTGACGATTTTGCCGCGGCGGTGTACGGGCAGCCGTCCCTGATGAAGGGCTCCATACGAGTTCGAAACATGTCGGGCCGTTCCTGACAATTTCACGTGAGTGTAAACCGCTTAATACAATAATTTGGTATATGAACATTGAATGCGCTATAATAATTAAATAATTAGACTTTAGTTTTACTGTGCAGTGTGCACCCAGAAAATGTGTGTTATTAATGGTAATAGCATATAGCATGAACTAAATTTATGGTGCTATTACCTAGCGAGAACTCTCAAAAATTACGTTTTTTTGCGGAAATTTACAGAATGCTCCTTTAGCTTTTCAAAATCGACTATACTATTTAAAATAATATAAAAGAAGATTGTATCTCGGACATTCCATTCCTCATTTATCACATTCCTTTTTTTATTGCTTTGAACGTGACGAAATCATAAAAGATTTTTCCGATTGGATCGAATTACAAATGATTTTGAGTACAATATACCTAAAAGTTGAAAAAAAAATGTTTTTATCGTGAAATATAATACAATGATAAATGATAATATAGTCTTCATACCATAATATGAGGCTATTTGGATCCCATGGGGTTAAATTGTTAACTTGCAAGTCAAAGATTTTAAACCCTGATTTCCTATTCAAATTCAAATTCAATAATTCCTATATTCCCATCGCAATAATTAAAACAAAATGTCTTATATCTCAAAACGTGTTTGTTCCTATAGCAATAGGGATGACGACTGATGTTAAATTCTATAGCATATTGCAGCGGCATGAAAGTGTTTTTCACTTAGTACCAAATTACCCCTTGGATTCCAAATAGCCTCGCCTTACAGTAATAATATTTTTTTTTTAAGTCACCAGTCATTTACCGGGTTATGATCCAGCACAGCACCGTCGCTTATTTTACGCCGTGAACGCATTTCAACCATTCATCGATGCCAAATTTGTCTCCGGGTTGACAATGCAAATGATTAGTCTGCATTATTCATGTTTTAACGCCATTGTATGGTGCCGTTTTGGCTGTAAATTATTTTACGATGTAAATATTAGGCGCTCGGCTTGAACCGCTCTGTTTTAAAAGCGGTCCAATTTCTTGAATCACTCTGTCTATAAAAAAAAGTTGGGCAAATGCGAGTCCGACTCGCGCATGAAGGGTTCCGTACCATCCATACTAATATTATAAATGCGAAAGTGTGTCTGTCTGTCTGTCTGTTACCTCTTCACGCTTAAACCGCTGAACCGACTTAGATGAAATTTGGTATGGAGATAGTTTGAGACCCGGGAAAGGACATAGGATACTTTTCATCCCGAATAAATTTAGTGTTCCCGTGGGATGAGCGGGTAACACCGCGGGGCACAGCTAGTAATCTATAACAAGTTTGTTGTATGGAAGCCCCCCTTAAATATTTATTTTATTTTTAGTATTTTTTGTTATAGCGGCAATAGAAATACATCATCTGTGAAAATTTCAACTGTCTAGCTATCACCGTTCTCGAGATACAGCCTGGTGACAGATGGACGGACGGACGGACAGCGAAGTCTCAGTAATAGGGTCCCGTTTTTACCCTTTGGGTACGGAACCCTAAAAAAACGCATCAAAATCCGTTGCGTAGTTCTAAAGACCTAAGCATACATAGGGACAGACAGACAGGCAGACAGACAGGAAGCGACTTTGTTTTATACTACGTAGTGGTCTTTAACAATAATACAATACAAGTACTCTTTATTGCACACCTCATAAAACATACAGGAGAAATACAATGCAAAAAATTACAGTTAGAGGTAAACAACAGGCGGTCCTATCGCTAAAGAGCGATCTCTTCCAGACAAGCCTTTGTTACTATTTCAAGAAAGCGGTGCAATTTAAGAAATCCAAAGCTTGTCATTAATATTTTTCTCTTTCTTTTCAGATGAACCGAGCAATACAGGTGAAACCGGCGGACAGCGAAAATAGAGGAGGTAACTATCATTATATTAACAACCTAATCGTAGTTTAGTCTAAATAGCACTCAGCTGATTATATTTAGTTCTTAAATTAAGTAAAAACTAGCATATATCCACTTTAATACAGAAAACTGGGCTTCTATTCAACATGTAAGAGAACCAGCCCGTTAAGCACAACTACGCTTCGCGACTCTTCTCGCGCGACATAGCTTCGCCTGTCACACTCTCACAGTACAGTGAAGAAAGAGATAGATAGTCGGGAATCACAGTTTGCTAGAGGTACAGGAGGAGCTGTATACATACTAAACTCATATAGTATCTGGAATATTCCAAATGTCATCATGCGTGCGTGTTTGTTGAAGAGACGTTCTATTCAATACCATATAAAAAAAAATATAATTTTATTTTTTGGTTATTTTAAATACAGATAATAATTATTACATTACGACTTTAATCAGCTAAATAAAGCTTATTATTAAGATGGTATTCCGATATATCCGTTCCACATGATAAGCGTGACAGCGATCGAGAACGACGACCTACGACGACTTCATTCTATGGTTAACAGAGTCGCGCGACCAGTGAGACTTGCATCCGTCGGCCTTTGATAGTAACTTAATGGGTTCCGGATCGCTGGTCGCTCCGGTCGCGGTCGCGTGTCGCGGTCGTGAAGATCGGATTGCCATCTATAGATGGTTAACCTGCATTTCGCTTTTATTAATTAAAGTACACAGAAATTAGATACTCAATATTTTGATACATCCGCTTCGTTGGTAGGTACAGTCTGACCAAAAAGAGTAGAAATTAAAAAGTGGCATTACTGTTGTGTCGTCCCTTTCTAATCAATCTAAGAAATAGGTAGGCATAGTGATAAATATCTGGAGCAGGTACAGACGATGGATTAAAATTGATCCAGGGTGTGTAATGATGTATATAACTAAGTTTCGTATAATTTCACTAGATATAACAACATAAAGCATTAATTTCATTGGGTATAATTTCAATTAGTATAAAGGACATTTGATATAACGTTTGTATTCGCAAGATAAACTAATACTCCTTCTCGCTTCGCTCGTCGTCGTACCTAACTATGACTCTATTAGAGTTTTACTTTTTTCTTTTAGCAGTTTGAGTGTGTATTAAAATTATACCAAATGTATTATATCTATTATATCATTCGGATGTTATATCCCTTGATCGTAATATTGACCAATATTACCTATACCATAAGCTGTTATAGCGACGGTTTAATCCGTTTTAAGGTTACTTCATTTAAGTAATATATGAAATGCATTCTCATATGCAACATACTTGCCTCTTCACACTAAATTCCTCATTGGACAAATTCAAGAGTTATTTATACCCAATTTGGCGCTGAACACACTTATCGAACGCCAGTTCACTTCATCCCAACACCCAGCTGGCTGGACCCAAGAACGGGATAACTGTGCCAGCGAGGCTAGCGTCCCATTTTTAACCCTCCGCCGTCTTTCACCCACTCCACTATCATTTGCGGCGAGCCACGTCGCCGCCCCAGCTGGCACCGTTCCATCGCCCGCCCCGCTGGGGATTCGGACTCATTTGTTTATAATTTGGCATTCGTCATAGTTACTACCCACAGAAAATGCAAAAATGGGAAGGTTAAAAAAAACCTTTTTTTTATATAATATTCATAAGATACAAAGTACTTATTTTGATATTGTAGATTATGATGATGCAAAGGTGATTGAACGAATCCTACTTGATTAAATGATTTTTTATCTTATCTTATTATTCCAATGAAGTGAGAACTTGGTTAATAATAGGAAATTAGAGCATTCAATATAGAAAGCGGTCATCTAAATATACCTACCATTTTAGATCAATTCCTTGGTATCGTTATCGTACTTAATTTTAACATATGTGGTTAAAATTGTACTTAGTATTATCGTCTTCTAGTGGCTATAACACAAGCCTACTAGAGCTTACTGTGGGACTAGATTGATTTGTGAGAGGTTGTCCGATGTAGTATATTTATTTATTAAGAACTACAAAAAACGGTAATATTTGTGCCTAATTTTTGCACCAGTAAAAAAACCCTTATAGTCCAGTTTTCATTTTATAAAATATTCCTAAATTGGACACGTTCGAGAACCACTCATAAAAATTCTAGTTTATATACCGAATATTACATCTTTATGCAGACAAGTTACTCTAACACAGCGATCGTAAACCGTTCTCGAGAGGCTTAACTTCGTTTCATGTAACATTTACTAAAAGGCATGTCCAAATGAAATTATTAGGGTAGGGTACATCCTAATAAATTAATTACGTTGTACCCTTACGAATACTTTGGCAGCCGGCATATTTTCAAGAAAACCCGTTCGAGGGTTTTTTGAATATCCATCTGCAGAAAGGGTTCGGTTTCTGTTACTCCGCATTTTGTCCGTTGCCTTTTAATTTTTAGGGTAAAATGGGGGTTTGGGTAAAATATGTCCTCGGCGTAACGCCCCTTATTTTAGCCATTAATGCGTCTTATATGCGGCTTAAAATCCCGTTATCATCCATGTCTTTTTTTTTTGTATATAATGAAGGATATGAAATTGTCGAATGTTTAATTTCGCCGAAGTGTCATTTCCTATAAATATTCATTCTCTAAAACAGTATTTGGGATTGTTATCAAACAAACTTAAGAGGCCTTATTCCTTTTAAAATGCTGATTGTTTAGACATTTTTCTCTATGATCAAACATGTTTCTTTACATATTATTTATGTTACTATATACCTAGAACAGGGCTATTGGGATTTATTGGTATATTTGAAACCTACAATTTGAAATTATCTTTGATAATTTTTGTTTCAAAAACTACTAGAAATTGACAAAATACACGCGGAAAATTAGTTTTTTAAACTTATTATCGACTGCAAGCAAAGAAAGCATGAAATAGCTATGTTACTACCTAGAACTCGGGGAAAAGTATTATTCACTTCAAAAAGTTGGTTGAATTATCAATATAGTTGTCATAATATGAAAAAAATATGTTGAAAGGAATAAAGCCTCTTAACGTAACCTAATGAATAGTTAGAATAACATTCTTAAGAATTGTAAAAAATGTACCTATGACTTCAAACGGAAATAAATAATCGGTGATATGACAATTCGACGAAATTAAATATTCGATGAAAAATTTGTCAGCGAAAACGCAGAACACCCATTTAAGCATTTACGGTAGGAACTAATACATCAATTTTATGTTGGTAACTAGTAATGCTGTTACTGTTATTTAAGAACATCCTCGTCTTCTCGTAGGTATATTTTACCTGATAACAGTGCCATTACATTTTTATTAAATAATCACATGTAAATAGCATCTTCACAGATATAACACTGCAACTTCAATAGTGCAACTTTTTTTTCAATCGGCACAACATAGTGGCTCCACTTGGCCTGATGATAAGCAAAAAGGGGAGCCCAAAGTCGCAATGGCAACTGACAAGAAACCAACGTCTCCTTGTCAGATGACACTGCCATACAGGCCCGAGAGATGCTTCTTCACGCTTCGTTTGTAGGGTCCCATGTTCGTGTATTTATAGCAACACCTGAGATCTGGGATATTCACTAATTCACAGCCCTAGGTGTGAAACGTACTAACGTTGTAGTAGATACTAAAGTAGTTAACGTACATTTCAAAAACGAGTGAATAACAAATCTACAAATGCATGCATTTACTAACGAAACACTAGCACAGCAATATCTCCTACAACTACAAAAAGATATAAAATGACTGAAACGAAAACGTAATTAAGTTCTTCATCCCACTCAACAAACTTTGAGAAAACAAAATTGCGAAGAGAAATAGACACTTTGGCGCGAATATTTCAAGCCAAGCCAAGTAACCAATTATTTGCAGCAACGATTCTTACCAATTAGTATCTTGAATTGGTATGAATTATTATTAAAGCGCGAGCGCGGTGAACAAAGAGAGTGGTGCCCATTCGGCTGAGGCGTAATTGCTTTGACGTGCGAATAAGTCGTTCGTAATAACTGTCTGGGCCTTTCGTGAACACGTGCAGTTTGGGTAAACATCGGTATAACTGAAAGACGGTACTGTATTTGTACCGACCAATGTGTAGGTATATTGTGATTTGTTGACAAGAAGTATGGCAATACCTTCATCTACCGAACTATTTAAAAGTGAAACTCTTTGTCGGCACATGTGTTTCCTTCTTATAACATGGGACCCTTCAAACGAAGCGTGAAGAAGCATCTCTCGGGCCAGCATGGCAGTGTCAACTGACATGGCACCGTTGGGTTTCTTGTCAGTTGCCATTGCGACATGGGCTCCCCTTTTTGCTTACCATCAGGCGAAGTGAAGCCACTATGTTGTGCAGTTATAAAAAAAAATAAAAAATATCGGCCAAGTGCGAGTGGGACTCGCGCACGAAGGGTTCCGTACCATCTGTAAGTTTGTTGTATGGGAGCCCCCCTTAAATATTTATTTTATTTTATTTTTAGTATTTGTTGTTATAGCGGCAATAGAAATACATCATCTGTGAAAATTTCAACTGTCTAGCTATCACCGTTCTTGAGATACAGCCTGGTGACACACGGACGGACGGACGGACGGACGGACAGCGAAGTCTCAGTAATAGGGTCCCGTTTTTACCCTTTGGGTACGGAACCCTAAAAAGAGTGAACGACTCAGAACGAGGATAAATAATTTCTGAACCAGTGATAAGTTTCACGTAGTCTGTAGATATTGGTCAGACGTCTTCCACTTTTTATTTCAAGCATGATTACCTCCCGAATCGCCATAATTCACGGGCGGCAGTAATCGCGTCGCTCCATTCCATTCGACGTTCCGGTTTCAATTCATTTCCATTTTTAACCTTAAGCTTCCCCACAATGACTCGCTTGGACGTTTTGAGTTATTTATTGTTGCCGTTGAAGCGTTTTCATAAATGTTTGAGTTTAAAACCGGGAATTATTATATTTTGTATACTAAATTGCATTTATGATGTTTAATAAAAACAATCAAAGTGAGAGAGGTTTATCAAAAAACTCAAGGTTTTATTTTAATTACGACTCTTACGTTCAACTGATAATGTATCCGCCTGTTTATTTTATTTAGCCCTCAAATTACTTTATAATCAGTGGAAAACAGCACAATTTCAAAATTAGAACGAAATCTTCGTCAAACTTCAATCACAACGGCCAGTAATCATTACTAAAATGTAATCGATCGATTTCAATAATTCACTGTCTGTGACGATCCTGGAATACCATCCGAGCCCTCGAGGGAAATCACACAAACTTAAACATGGAATAAGTTAGTGATGGGACGAACCGGTTATTACATATAGTTTGAATATCGATTGCGGCCGAAAGGGCTCGCGTGACCGAATGGCCACGTGCCTATGTAATTAAAATAAGTGTTTCATGTAATAACTATGTTAGTGTCGTAACGAGCCCATGTTTTTGGAGTAATGTGGGTAGTGAGCGGTCGTTGTTCTTATCGGAACTTGTTTTGAAAGTAATTCGATGTTAAAAACTATCTCGAACCATAATTATGTTCCAGTGTTCGAATAGATAATAATTATTCATTTAATATGCATTGGGCTACCCAATGTGTGAAGCCTTGGGAAGAATGGTTTAGTATTTTTTAACATTCTTTTTTTGTGTTCAGTTATTTTCTTGAATGAACGAATGTTTTTAGACTTCCTCGTGCTCGGTCATAAATTTTCTTTCTTAGCGTTGTTATAGTAACAGTAATTTCCGTCGAGTTTCCTGTTTTTTTAACTGACGTACTTACTCATTTAGTCGACGAGCTTAGAAATTATTTAAAATACTTTGGTTGGTTAAGCCAAATTAATTTAGTTAATCACTTGAATATTTTACTCATTGCACTGTGCATTTGTTTAATTTATATCAACAGCCTACTCGTAAATAATGCATTTAAAATTTATAACAAATAAAAAAAAAAACGCACTAATATTATAAAATTTGTGAGTGTGGCGTGTGTGTTAATATGTGTATATTTCTTACTCCTTCAAGCTCAAAAGGCTGAACTACTTTTGATAAATTTAGTATGAAGGTAGCTGGGTATGTCCGTGAAAAAGTGTGCTGTTACATTCATGACATTATAACACATGTAACATACTGAATGTTACCTACACTCATCTTAACAATCCGTCATGACTGTAACGTAACATTCATGACAAAAAATGGTAGGACATAACATAAAAATTAAGATAGCACTCAATCGCGACATAGCAATGGACTCCACATCACATTAATTTGGTGACTGAATTGTAAATCTGCGTAATCATATATATTAGAACAGTGGAATATGTATACTTACCGTGCAATAACAAATCTAAAAAAGAAAAATTTTGACCCACAAAACTGTTAACACAAACATCATTTTACTCATGAAATATGGCTGCTTTTTTTTTTCTATGTTGGCATCATATTAGGTGTCACATTCGAGAAAAATATTTATAGGTAGAGGATATTCTGCTTGTATAGTGGAGTAAGAAGCGTTACTTTCATGACGTTACACATAGTATCAAAATGTGGACACGTTTTTAAAAACATATTTAAAAAGAATGAAAACAGTTTTCGATGAAAGCTTTTCAGAAACGTGTGGGTTAAATACCATAGAACTGCATGTTTACTTTAAAAAAATGGGATAGTGATTCCATTTCGTAATGCTGACAGTTTTTGCTGCAGGAGTAGTAGTTGGACAAATCATTTTAGTATGGGAGTGAAAATAGGTGTCAATGATAAAGTGAATAAAAATATATAAAAACCTAAGAGAGGGCTCAAATTTCATAGAATTACATAAAATAGAACATATATTCTATTCTATACAATATCCAACAGCTTTTATATAATCGAATAAGGACCCCGGTAAACTAAAATAAAATTGAGTCAAGCTAAAATATCAAATGTACAATTTTTCGCGGACATACCCAGCTGACACCCTGAATTAACACATAGGCTACTTTTTATACCGAAAAAATGTAGTGTTCCCGTGGGATGAGCGGGTAACACCGCGCTGCTCAGCTAGTATTATGTATTACCTACGAGTATTATAACTGAAACAGTTAACTGTGTGGAATTTTAAAAAGAACTTATTTATAAACAATAGTTATTATCGAAATCATAAGTAACTTTGGAAAATAACTTTAGTGATGATGATGATACTGGCACTGACCGCAAATCTTGTATAACCCAAACACTCAACTAAAACCGATTCATTCTCTCAAATGAAGTCACGGTACCAACCGAAACATGTACATTAATATTGCCTTCAAGAATCCAACCGATTACACTCAAAAGATTGAACGCCCAATCAAGCGGCACGCACACGTCGCGTCATCAGCAATCGACATCGACTGCTGTATTATTCATCGATAACTCGCCGTTAGACGCATTAATAAGTCACAACACTGCCGCTTTTGATGAGTCGTTTACTTCTATCTTGTATTAAATCGGAAGTATGCGTATTGTTATGACGCTTGCCTGTTTAGTGAGTTTATGTCGTTTTCGAGTTTGATTACGATACTTTTTTGGTTGTGTGGTTTGAGCTAGTTCATTGGCGTTGCGTTGACGACTTTGTAAGTGTAAGTATGGCAGGTTTTGTTGTCGTTAGTTACGTTTTAAAAATACACAACGCTGTACACGGATTAATTTATTGTTCCGGAATGCTGTAGCTTTATTCGCAAGTATTTTGTCACGTCGCAAAAGTATAAACTGGGTCTCTTCAAGATCAAAATGAATACGCTGTTGCTGAACCAGCAAGCTACATTTTCAACCCAGTAGTCACTTACCATGGTGTTACTGAGGTCAATCGCTGATCAGTTGATGAATTAAAAAAAAAGATGATAATTATCTTCGCCACCATTGTTCGGTCTTGTAATCACTCTGCTAATCATCGGCTTAGTGGGTAACTGATCTCTACCCTAAACACTGAAATAAAAAACAGATTTGTTAACCGTAGCCCAAATATTAGCTTCTAGTTTATAAATCGGACGACTGATAAAGTGAAGGTTGCTAGTAACCAAAATAAAGTTGGTAAAATTTGCATAATTTTGGTTACTACTAAGCACAATTTGGCTATTTCTGAAGTAGTAAAATTTGTTGAACTATTTTTTTTTTCAGTGTCATATCAAAGTTGTAACTTTGTTTGGTAAATCCATACTAATCCATAATATCTTCTATACTAATACTAATATTATAAATGCGAAAGTGTGTCTGTCTGTCTGTTACCTCTTCACGCTTAAACCGCTGAATCGATTTTGATAAGATTTGGCATGGAGATAGTTTAAAATCCGAGGAAGGACATGGGATAGTTTTCATCCTGGAAATTATCCCTAAATGATTGAAAAGTGAGTAAGTAATTCATGATGACATTGATGACCCTGTAGAAAACGTAATGATTAGACCAAAAGCACAATTGCTCTTACATTTGCTTAGGCGCTTTTAATAATCCCTTTTATTAATTAAGGTGATTAGGTGGATATCTATCGTGTTGTACGAGGTTGCTTCCATACTTCCAAGTTCCATGCGGACGTAGTCGCGGGCAAAAGCTAGTGTTTATATATATATATATGTATACACTGAGTTCAACATACACCAAACTCCACAAACTACAGTGACGTCCGATCGTATCAACAATAATAAATTTTCCTCACACCTCCATGTTTACATTACACAAATTTGTGTCGACAGTCGTTTGATTACCATCTTTGTTAATACTGTAAAAGGGGCTGGTTCGTGACGCTTTCAAACAATCAAATGCTTAAACAGCGAGGAAATTATTAAGTTGAGAATGTTGAGCTGAAAATATGAGAGACTGTGAATACAGTTTTGTTGGGACAGGGTAAGAGTCAATAGGCTATTACTGAACCGGCGAGCTACATTCTCGACCCCGCAGTCACTTACCATCAGGTGATACTGAGGTCAATCGCCGGTCAGTTTATAAAAAAAAAACTTCATACCCTGTGTAATAATAGTAGATAAATAAAAAAATAAATTCGCATACATGTCAAAAAGTGACAGATCTTTTGTCATTTGTTAATCGTGTAATGGTCCCCCGAAGCGCTTTCTACGCATACAACTTATAGCAACATACAAAAATATCTGATACCACATTATAATCATCAAATCATCAACAATGTCGATTATGAACAAATAGTTGCTATATCAGCGATATTTGTCGATGAAACGTTTAACGCTATCAATGCGCTGGGCATTCTTTGCGTTTAGAATTTTCGCGCCGTCCGCGCGGCTGTGGAATGCGGGATTGCGCGTTGTTGCGTGGTTTTGCACAACAACAAATGGCCAATTGTACCGGTACGTCAAACAATGGTAAAAATGTTTTGAATTTTATACCGTGAATCCAGAAACTAGGTGTGTTGGTTACCAAGATAGATAAGATCCGTAATGAGTACGTGCGAGGCCTGAGAGTCCGTTACATCGCTGATAAGCTGCAAGTTTTTTTCTTTACATGACTTGAACTAAACCGTTGATGCAAAGGTCAAAGCTCAAAGAGAAATTGAAATGCGTATCCACGTACGGAAACTGACCACCTGGAGATATGTGTTGCTGGCAGACATGAAGGAAAGCAAAGTTTCCAAAGATGTCATGGATAGGGCGAAGTGAAAGAAGAAGATAGGGAAAGCACAACGTGGAATACATAGTCAGGAAGGGAGAGAGATAATCCGGAAACTAGGTATATTCATAAAAAGGGCAGTCAACTCTAAAATTCGTTGTAGTGACACGCGACTCTTTTGCTTAGTTAGTATATCGTCACTTAACCAACACTGTCGTATTAAGTTTGCGCCTCATTTAAATGCGACTCCATTGATATCAAGTACAAACTTACCTTGACAGGCTAGTAAAGTGAAATGTCACTTTATTCACTCGTCCACTCAATTTTGTGCCCTGTTTTTTAAATCTTTTCGAAATAATAAACAACAAATAAACAGAGCAAAGAGATGTCATTAAGGAATCACCAATTTCACCAACGCAAACAAATTTATTTTACATTAAACATGAACAAACAAAAATCATTTATTAGTACAAAATAAAGTCCAAGGAATACAACTTAAAATACTTAAGGAATTGAACGTCGCATAAAGACAAATGACCCAAACATACAAAATGTTTCCAATTCCCAACATGCTCATACAAAATACACAACGACTGGTCAAATTAATAACAATAAAGAACGATAACGGTCTTAATGAAACTATTTGAGCACAGCACAATGTACGAATGAAATCTGCTGCGGAACACAAGAAAATTAATTTTACACCAAAACGGTGCAAAACCACTGGCACCGTTTGACCTAACCGACGTGTTGCAGAAAGAGACGTACGAACAAATTAATATGATCTGTTGTAGGTGCGAGAGGGATGGAATTGAGAATTCGTGTGGTTTCTGGCCGGATGTCGGTATAGCGATGGGTGTAATATCCTTGTTGATATACTTCTGGGATGTTTTGTTTCATGCCTTACATTTTGGTTTTCAACATTACGTAATTATGATTTCTTCTTCCGATAGTTTTCATAAATAATCATTGTTGCTTAGAATTCTTTTTTTACTATTGGATACTAGGAAGGTAGTGTGTTTCTTAGTTAGCACACTATAGATACTCATAGTTCATTTTAAGATTGGTGAAAAGGTAAAAGAATACTGTAATAGTTAAGTAAATATTTATAATTTCTGATAAAATACTGACTATTGAGTTTCTTTCGGTGTTTCTTCTCAACAGTGGTCTCCTATTGTGAATTAAGTTCATTATTTAATTATTTTCTTATTTTATTCTTTCATCATTTCATCATATATTATTATTCCATTATTTCGTTATTTAATTATTTCGACCTTATAAGAGCAGAACTATGTTTTATCGGTAATTCACGTAAAATGAGAAGCATTAAAGTAATATTTTCTTCGGTTTCCGCGACTGTCACACATTTAAATAAAACAATTTAAACGGATTATATCGCGTATATTAATTATTTGAGCCTCCCTGACGTTTCAGTACCTTTACAGATACCATTGTCAAAGGTTGACAACGGTGAGGTTGAGGAGTCAACCTTTGACAACGGTATCTGTAAAGGTACTGAAACGTCAGGGAGGCTCAAATAATTAATATACGCGATATAATCCGTTTAAATAGCATTAAAGTATTTGAAGACAGCTCAGACCAGCTATTCTTTATAAAATGTCAATAATTATCTGTTAGTGTCAAGAAAAAAATAGTCAAAACACGTTTTAATGCCATTTATGTCCATATAAATAGTGTAATGTCCAGAAGTTAGTAGTTTAACCCCTCTCCCCCTTGCCCTATAAGAAAAGGATCACTTAATTCAACATTTCCATTCAGTTATTTCATTATAACAAAGAATATTCAAAAGTAAATGGATGTCATACAGGCGCCAGCCAGTCAAGTCTATATGCTTACTGTAAAAAGGGGTTAAGCGCCTTCCTGTTGCCTTATAATTTATGGCCTTTTTCCACCATGTCCCCAAGTTATTAAATAGCTTGGAGCAATTAACAGTCAGTGCGCGTCTCCCGACGTTATTGCCCACTAAATTGTTATTTAAATTCAGTGTCTTGAGTTGTAGGAAAAGTGATTTTAGTTGTAGTTATAGTGGTGATATTCTTTATAGTGCACCGTGTGAAGAAGCTGTTAAGAGAGAAATTTATATAAAATTATGCAGGGTAATATAACAGGTTATATAACAGGTGTTCTTACCGCTAAACGTGAAAGAGCATCTAGAAGGCGAATTTCGAGTTCGTAACTACAAGCCCAATGTGTTTTATTGAGATTTAGATCTAGACAATTATCAGATCTCCTTTAGATAGTGCTCTTTTAGATTATGAATTTTGGATATTAAAATCGGAAATTACTCAAAAACGCAAAATTGTTGGCAATGCAACTGATAGGCTAAGAACGCAATACCAATTTTGAATGAGGACCGAGCATCGCGCGTGTTGTGTTCTTATTCCCGTAGCAGCGCTACGAAACTTCGCTACGACGTTCTACGCCGTAGCACAGCTACGCCAGGTGCACAATTGAACTTGTACAGTCAAGGTAATAAACACGTATTATTTTCACTCTTGTCACAAAAACAATAAGGGTGAAAAAAGTACGCGTTTTAGTTTCCTTCATCATTCCACATCCACTCTTTTGTTTTCCTTATTGCATTGATAATTAAGGTATAAACGACATATTTTTTTTGTTGATTGTTTATTTGGCAACAGTCTTGCTATTGTTGTTTGCTTGAAACTAAGCTTTGTTATACTGAAAACAATTACAAAGCAGAGAGGAGTAACTTTTACGTACGTAACAGTAAAGTTTCGTTCGCTGTTTGAGCCAATTAAGGATATTTTGTCAGTTTTTGAATCAAATTTTGTTGCATCAAAACAAATAGTTAGTTATATTAATTTAACTCAATCAAATATAAAACACGTGGGCTCAAGAACATAAATTCGATAAGTAAATTACACTGAAATAAAAATATAGATATTTGTATAGAATCTTTTTATCTATTCATATTTTTTATGTGGTAATACCACATTTTTTTTTTTTATAAATTTTGACACAAAGGTAAATAAAGAAAGAAAAATTGAATGCGATCCACTACAATCCAAGCGGGATCGCGCAACTGTGCTTTGGGACTTATGTATTTTAATTTTTTGTCTTTTTTTTTCGGGGCAACTGCCCCGCCTGATCTAATTGTAAATATCGAGCGCACAGGCTTTACAAATTAAACATCAGTAACACAAATAATTTCATTTGTAACAACACGAATCAAATAAATTCACCGAATCAGAGAGCTTAATTTTTCTCCGGACATCAAACGTTATTCGTTCAACATTCCGTCGGGTGAACCCTTTTAAACGTTATTATTTTATCGTATGTATTCGGTACATCAAAGTGGAATTAATGACGAATCATTTGATATAATTATGCGAGTAAATATTTCGTTTTATTTCTACCCCACGATCGCTTTGAACGTGTTTTTTAAATAAACGAACGGTTCTACAAGTTTAGGTAATATATTTGGATAAAGTAGATATTGATATTGGCATACGGCAATATTGTATTATTTATTATGTCTACAGTAAATACATGTATATTTTATGCTTTGCCCGCTTTTTCTAGAATAAATTTTTCAAAATTCACGCGGTGTGACTTTACCGAGTAACAAAAACCTAACAAACTTTCACATTTGTAGTACTTTTATTTTACACGTTTACTATATATCATATTTTCATATCAGTAACTGCTAAACATAGGCCTCCCCCATAGCTAGCCACGAAGTCCCGTGCAGTCCTCATCCATTGCCTCCCCGCTACCATCACGAGGTCATCCGTCCCGGTCCCGGTCGTCTCACACTGCGCTTTCCTATACATGGTCACCACTCTAGGACTTTGCTGCCCCAACGGCCGTCCATTCTTCGGGCTACATGGTCTGCCCATTGCCACTTCAACCGTGCAATCCTGTGTGAGCTGTCGGTGCCGACGCTGGCGTCAGCAGTGGAGCAATCTTCCCCTGTCGGCCACAGCCGTCTTTGAGATTCAAAAGTTTAAATAATAACAGACGTCGCTACCCCTGCATTCTTTAATAGATCGTCAATTTTCCGTTACTTTCGATGCCATCTACATTCGTACTGAGTACTTAAATTGTCATTATATACCCATTTTCTGTTGATAGTAGACTTGAGGCTTAATTGTGTAGTAAGGACAATATGAATAGTTACGTATCAATAAATAAAGTGGATTTGATTATTATCGATTTTTGGTTAACGGGTGTTAACGAGTGAAGCCCAATTTTATCAAATTTTATTGTTTTCTTTTATCATTAAATTTTTGCAGAATAAATCCAAAAATATCCACAGTGATGCAAGTCAAGTATTTTCAATAGGATTCACTATTTATTTTCTAAGAAGAACGAAGGATTGAGCAGCATGCCGGTAAACAACGTTTTGAATTTGGTTAATGATAAATCCTTGACAAATCACTACCGACGTTTAATAATGCAATTATATGACGTATGCTCATTATTGTCATATGAAAGATGTTGTAGCGCCACTATACCTGGACCGGACCGACACTTGTTACGCTATACATGCGCTATAAGTATGCCTATCAATGTAAACTATCCTCATGAAACACAAACAAATAAAACAGAATGATCACTTTAAAACAACGCATGCCGCACATCGGCATTGTGAACCCTCACGTCGATGGCAGATAGTGTCCGGCGTTTTATTATCAGCCAACTGTCGCGGCTGACGTTGACAAATCGAATGGGGCCGAGTAACAAGCGCTAGCGGGCACTGGGGGCACTAGCTGTGAATTAGATTACACTAGTAGCGGAACATTAGTGCACACTCACGGTGTACTAGTTAATGTCTTCAGATCGTAACTTCTAATTACTATTGGTTATGTATGTTTTTTTTTTATTGATGCAAAGAACTTTTATACAAAAGTACATACCTGTTCTGTAAGAACATCGTCAGCATAAATAAAATGACTAATTAAACAAACTTAAATAGAAACTACCTATCTACTACCTAATCTACTTAAATTACTAACTACACAACGTCATGTGCATAGACTTGCTAGCAACTGCATAGAAGCCCCGGTATCATATGGGTTTAGGTTGGCTGACGCTATCAGAGCCTCTCTAATCACGATTTCGCCTGCACGCCACCAACAATTGCTGTACATCTTCTGCAATGCCACAGGTGTCACAATTAGGTGAGTCAATTAATCTCATAAGACATTGAAACTTGTTGAGGGCCACATGACCAGTTCGCTGGTCATATTTGTTATAATTGATACTAGGGAATGGTCTCTATTGATACTAAGGTTTAAATGCTCCGCAGCATTTAAAATTTTCTAGTGCAGTGACTTATGTAGCAGCACGGATAACTTTCCCCGATGAAGAGCTCCATGTGACTTTGAAACATGTCGGGCCGTTACTGACAATTTATACGTGGGTTTAAACCATTTGTTATAATTAGCCAAATCGTTTCTTTCATAATATTGGCGGTAGATGCGAATACTAGCAAGCGATCTCTCAAATTCCGTGATACTCTGTCTGATTTGCCCTCTCTGTTTACTTGTTCCTCGCTATACTTGCTGCACCTACTGTTTTTTTTTGTTTTCTATCCATACAATTTCGCAACGCACAATACATTTTAAAATAGTCTTCTACATTATAACATTTTGGCTATGCCAAAATTAACCTTTAATCCCCATTAACATTTTCAAAGTTACACAGAAGCCTAATCACTAATGTATCGAATATAATCGCACTAAAGTTTATCACAAACCGTAACAATTGTGTCACAAAACATCACTGTTAAATTTTCCTTATCCGCCATCTTTAGCATTTCCCGAAGCGTTGTTATGTTTGTCAGCGATAACAGCCGTGGATCTGAAAACGTCGTAACATAAAAAAAAAGTTCGTGATTTAAGACTTTATTAAATTGGAATACAATCACAAACTGGTTTAATCGTGTTTTCGAGTTGTGGCGTTCCGCCTTTGAATTGAGCCGATCGGTTATTACGGACATGCAATTTTGTGATTAACACTCTTTTTCGGTTTTCAACGAGCGACGATTTCGGTTCAGGTTTGCTGCATGGAAATTATTCAGTTGGATTTGTCGTGTTAGCGACCGATGTAGTTTGCGGGCAAAGAACTTTGGGTTGCCAAAACTCAGCTATTGTTGAAAACTAAGTTAAGTTGCGAATAATACTTGGTACTAAAATTAATCTTTATTAATCTCTCATCGTGTTTAGAAGTGACAATCATGTGTTAATTGATAATTTAATGACAGCCAATCGAATTAAGATAATATTGTTTACATGCTTCTGTATTTTTTTCGTGGGTGCTATTTGTTAGCTACCTACATAACTTAGTCTCAAAATAAGCACACTGAAAAAAAAATGCTCAATAACCCAAATAGAAACTACTTGAGAAATAGCAAAATTGTGCTTAGTAGTAACCAAAATTATACTAATTTTCCAAAATGTTGATTACTAGTAGCCCTCAGTTTGCCAGTCCTCCCATGCAACTAACAGCTAACATTTGGGATACTGTTAAGAAATCTTTTTTTTTTTCAGTGCAATCCTTGTGCTATGGGTTAACATACTGAATTTCTAAATGTAGACTCCGCATGACCGGTACGTACTAAGGGCATTGTGACTCAGGTGAAATTCTTAACAAACATCCTCAGACGACCCGCACTCACCTCAAAACTTCCAAAGTCCATTACGACTGCACTTTATAAAACACAAATAAATCCACGACAAATGCCGAATATAACATATCTAATGCCAAACTTCTGCCCACTCTATCCGCGAACTATAAATTCGAAAGAGGAGAATTTTTCAAAGAAACTTGGTCCCGTAAATATTTTTAAGTTACTTCCGAAGGAGAAGTGACACCGGACGGCGCGTTGACGCTGGTTCGGCCAGAGCCAGAAAATAACCCTGTCGTTTTCGAACTTGAAATATAGAAGTTTCAATGGGAGACTTTGCGGCCGTGTTGTTTGTTTCGCGGTGATGTATTTTTCGAGTTCCCCAGGGAGCGATGCTGGGGCCCGAGTATCATTTTGTGTATGGACGGATGTTTACGGGCTGTTTTATGTACTAAAAACGTTACGGACGTTTTGCTTCTTGAGGTTGTACGGTATTTCTTAAATTGAGCAGAAAGACCTAAGCAATTTTGAAAGAGGAATATTCTTGGAGCAACTTTGAATTTCTTTAAGAATTTCGAGACATTTTACGAAATCAATTCTTACTTTGCATAATGTTTCTGCAAATACAATTTCATAGTCTATTCATAGGTAATGTTCCTTATGCACAAGCAAAATGCTACTTATATAGATGCTGCTTCAAATTCGTATATATTAAATTAGACTAGACTTTAACGACGCGTTTGGCTCGGTTGGTAGACACCTGCCTACTGAGTCGGCGGTCCCGGGTTCGAATCCCGGCCGGGGCAAATATTTGTGCAAATATTTGTTCTTGGGTCATGGATGTTATCTATCTATGTATTTATATATTATGTATATCGTCGTCTAGTACCCATAGTACAAGCTTTGCTTAGTTTGGGACTAGGTCGATTTGTGTAAGATTGTCCCTTAATATTTATTTATTTATTATTTATTTAATTATATAAGACAAAATTTCATTATTTGTAAATTTAAAATACTACTGTCAATAGCGAGTTTGTTTCGGAGTGACTGAAATTTGCAATTCAAACCGCCATTTAATAATAATTCGAAAATCTGAATTATAAAAATAATTATATACTTATCAAAACTAACTACTCACAAAATTTCGAGAATTGGTTGAGAAACAGCAGAGAGAACAACTGTAAATACGAACATTCAAATATAAAACGCTTCGCTCCCTTGGTTAATAATAACTTCTCTTGCTTACAATGCCTCTTTGACTTCACTAAGCCCTTACAAGCCGTAGGCCAAGCCCAAACGTACCGAAACACGTTTCGAACATGGACCGCTTCCGTTACCGATTTTGACCCGCGTCCTCGTCCCAATTATAATTTTATCCGAAAGAGGTCTTGTTAACCGCGCAGAAACAGCTTAGGTGCGGAAGGTTAGAGTAATTTGATTTGGTGAGGGCTCTTAATGCCTTATAGTACTCGACCGCTGGAGGGTTTTATTTAAAAGTAATCGTGGCTTGAGTGCGCTTGGGATATTTAACTTCAGATTATTCTGCAAAAAATAAAATTGTTATTGCATTTTGCTCTTAATTGAGGTAAATTTTATTGATTTAAAGGGTTATCTACGTCAACGGTTTATTTATAACTCGATTGGTTTTCCTTGCTGTATCGAAAGTAAAAATCTAAGTCAAATATTTTATAGTTCGCCCGGAACTTGAGAATGAATCATGTCAAACTAACACAAGTGGAAAACGAAGTCAATATTATAAGCATTTTAAGGTGATTGTCCATATGTTATTTCGATATATTTTGCCCTTAGAGTTTTGCACAAATTACACTGCATAAGAACTCATCGTTTTGTATCAGTTTCAGTTACTATAATTGCTACAGTAAATTATAAAACGAAAACATAATTGTTTCCAACACTTTTATTCACCTTGATTGTAGACAGACACAAATAATATGTATGTTACTTCATAACGAAATTATGATCAATAAAAATATATAAATAGTTACTTCTTAACTTGGTTCAGCGTCAGCATTCAGCTTATTATGTTATCGTATCCTACATGAGAAGCAAAATTGTAACTCCTTAAACATGCCAGTTAATGCTGATCCCCTCATCATCATCATCATCATTTCAGCCATAGGACGTCCACTGCTCCTCAAAAGACTTCTACATGGGCTGGACAGAAGCAACCCGCATCCAGGGAGTCCCCACAATTCTAACCAGGTCGTCCGTTCACCTTACGGGTCGCCGTACTACACTGCGCTTGCCGATACGTGGCCGGCCATCAGTTCTTCAAGCTACGTGCCCCGCCCATTGCCAGCAGCTTGCTTACCCAGTTTGCTATGTCGATGACCTTTGGTCGTTTACGAATCTTCTCATTTTTATTTTATTTCCTGAGAGAGATCCCGAGCATAGCTCTTTCCATAATTCGCCGTCTCTGAGCTTCCTTAAAAGGCCCATGCTTAGAGGTCACGTCTCAGCTCCGTAGGTCATCGCCGGTAATGATGTACTGATCCCCTACCTACAGGTAAACAAATTACTAAACATACTATAAAAACATATACCCACGTAAATACCAAACATCACGTACAACACAAACAAAACACGCTCTCATTCAAATTTCCACCAATAAATAATTATTTGGCCGACCCAATTGTACGATAAATATGTCGGGCAATCGAATGCCTTCAAGGAACCCCCGAGCCCAGATACGCTGAATTATTTATAGACCGACACACGTAGTCAGACTTATGAATGTACACATTTTAGCACTTATGCCCTGTTAATAAATTATAAGGAATGTCCATGGGCAGATGGGGGCGGGGCACGGACGCATCTCGCGGTGTTGAGTTATGCGCGCCGCTCACGAACGGTTCTTGGATACATTTTTAAGGGTCTCCGCCGATGTGCAGTTCAATTTGTCGTGTTAATTTGGCTATATTTTAGTAGTTCTCTGAATTGCTTGCATTTCTTATTGCTGATATTTTCTGGAAGTGTTTAGTGAAAGTATTTAGTAATAAACACGTTTAACACTTATGCCTAGACTTTGTTATATATTTAAATTCATATGACCAAATAATATTATACTTCGTTGATCCCACTATCACTTTTCATTTCTGACAAGGCGCCGACAATTTAGAGGGTTTAAGCTTTAAATTAATAAATGATCACCTCAAACCCGATTGAGTTCAGAGTTACAGCATTAAAAAAAATACGTGTCTCCTCGAGAGCCTCTTTTCCGAAGTCGATCGAAAAGGGAATAACTTCGCGTTATGCCTCTTTACACTGGCACTGATACTGTGTTCCAAGCCGCATGTTTACCACGTCGCCAGCAGTTGCGGGCCGGCCACGACTTCGGTTTTAACGGCGAATGGGGCGGTAACCATGCCACGTACACCGCACGCGCTGCTCAAGGTCGTGGCATCTTTTCTAGTCGCCGATACATTTGTTTCCGCCGCGCCCCGCGCCGCAATCCACTCGGAAAAAACCGCTACAGAGGTGCCACAACTTCGGTCGACTTAGCGGCGGCGACCGGCGTGGCGGGCGGCGCGCGGGGCAGTGACCATGCCACGTACGATGCGCGGTGCATCCGCGCGGACTGGTTCCTGCACTGCTCTGAAGTCGTGGCATCTTTCCTAGTCACCGAGCCCGATACATTATGCTCCCGCCGCGCTACAATTCGTTCGGCAAAAACGGCTAGAGTGGCACCGCACGCGGCGGATCGTGGCATGCTGCATGCAACAGTATGATTTTGTTTTTGCCGCTCGACGCTCCCCGCTACCGCTGCCGCTGGCCGCGCAAAGTCGTCACTTCGCATGAACAATTTGGAGATAACGGTCACATAACCTCAGATGTTTAGCTAAACAATAATTCGTCAGTAAGTGAATTTCGCTGCGAGATAAATCAAACGAGCTGATATTAAAATGCTTTTATAGACGATAAAGTGTGGAATTATTATTTCCATGTTAATGGTGCCGATAAATCTCCGGCTATTATGGGTTTAGAGCGCTCACAATGTTCCGATGGGGGACGTCGGGAGAAATATTAATACACTATAAAGTGTCAGGTATCTGCGGCATCGGTTTTAAAGGAATGAGCGTGCGCAGTAGTTAAACTCAATTTGGTGCTAGTGACAACTTTTGAGCAGAATATTATTAAACCTTGTGGTCTGTTAATTTATTTGTGTTGATTTCACTCTCTTATCATTTAATTAGCCAAATAATTATAACCTGTATGCTTTCGCAAAACTAAATAAGTAATCTCTTTTATACGATTCCTAGATTCCTACTTTGCTTAGTGATCACTTGATTAGGGGACTCAATGTCAAATAAACTGGGTTTACCCATAATTTTCATCAGGTTCATCGAAAGTATTTTTTAGACTATAAAATATTATGAAATTTAATAACACAAACCGTACCTAATCTTTAGGTTGACATTTTTAAGATTAAAAAAAAAATGATTTCTGGGGAAAAAATAGTCAATGAAATGAGATTTCGATGTGAAGATTTTGTCTATAAAAGAAGAGTATCCCGAAATCATGAATCAGGAAATTGAAATGAAATATTATTTATTTGCCAAACAATACGTACAGTCGAGTTCATTTACATCTACACACTTACGAGAACAAAAATATCTGAACACGACTTTATGCTCCTGACAATAGGGTCGTGTTCAGATATTTTTGTTCTCGTAAGTGTGGAGATGTAAATGAACTCGACTTACATTAAATGTATATCAGATGGATCACATTTAGTCAGCAGTCTCAGTAATGTTTTGACCTTATTAGGCATGCAAAGTGTATATATAAAAAAATTAAATTGGATTTAATAAACAGTTTGAACGCCCCAGTCTTTTATCGCTACCAGAATTCAGTTGAGAGTAGTAGTCTAAAGACGTAGTATGCGTCAACTCATGAGTGAGCCATCACTCACTCCTACCCACGTCATCACGAAAACAATATCCCGCCATACTCCATTTTCACATACCGTCGTAAAACAGGCGTCATAAAAAACCCTTTCAACGCCACACCTATTCGATTAGCGTCTTTAAAACGCGAAATAACGTAGTAAATTGGACACTTCCATCATTAATTCAGGGGCCATATAATAAATTCAAGATGTACCTACTGGTCCGGCGTCCTGGCCACTAATAATAAATGATGGCGGATGACCTTTCTCAAACTGTTTGACATTTAACCGCTCGTGAGCCTTCGAACATATTTATATCGGCGATCTTTCAATTTATAGTGCGATGGAGTTATAGCCATGGTGTGGAGTTGCTTTAGTTGAGACAGCATCTCGAACAGGCCTGGTACAATTTTTGGACGACCATTAATTTATCTTTTATTTCGACAGTCCCTCCTGTAAGGATCTACGAACTGCAGGTCGTCCATTTCTCTTTAGCATGGCTTTTCCGAAATGTTTTCTTTTTAACTGTCAATTTGACATTTCTCAATAACAGTAAGTATGTAATGTACTATAACGTCACCCTAGGCTGTAAGCGAAATTTTCTGGGACGAAGAAATTTCTGGCTAAAGTAAGATGTAAAACTTTGGACAAACCAGACAGTTCGCATATTTATGACCGTCACCTTGGGTTCGGTCCAGAAACACCTGTCATATTCTATAAAATATGCAACTTGTTATAAATTTACATTACGTTCATGTTAATTAAGTTATAAAATTTTCGGGGCAAGCACCGTTTTTTAACCAAATGTTAAAAATATTAGAACGGAAGCAAACAAGCACAAAAGACTAGCCGCCGGCGTAGCGAAACAAAACTAATTATCTCTTTTAGAAAGAAAAATTAAAAGCCTCAGCAGTAAATGAAGGAGCCAAAGATTTAATTACATAGTAATGAAATAGCAAACTAAAAGAATTATGGAATATGAAGGAAACACTTGAAAAGGTCGAGATAAAACGTCTCGTCTTCAGGTCTAAGTGTCCGTCAAATATTTGCTTTTATGAATGGTAAATCGTTTAAATTAACGGCCAGCCACGTGTTTTTTTTTAATAGCTGCGCCCCGCGGTGTTACCCACTCATCCCACGGGAACACTGCATTTTTCGGGATATAAAGTAGCCTGTGTTAATCCAGGGTATCAGCTGGCTCCGTGCCCAATTGTATCAAAATTTGTTTAGGCGTTTGAGCGTGAAGAAGTAACAAATATACACACACAAACACATAAACATACAAATTTTCGCCTTTATAATATTCGTGTGATTAATAATAGGTATAAATATGATTAACCTTATTAAAACTGGTTTGTTAAGTTTAAAAAGCATAGATCTGTTCAGCAACAATTTTAGAACCGCCAAATTGCCCATTTAAACAAACATTTCGGAAAAACCATGGAAAGGAAAAATTTAATGACTCGTAGATTGTAGATCCTTACTGCAAGAACTATCTAAAAAAGTTCCTTTTTTAAATTAAGGTTTCAATTGTAACATTTTTCTTGTTGGTGTACAATAAAATTGTTGTAATGTATTTTATTGTAAAGTTCTTCCAAAAATTATACCAAGCCTATTGTTAAATTAGATTTCTAGAATACTACATAACTACAATTTCCTTAAACAGTAATTCATTTCGGCATTCCTTTGTCGTAAGTTCATCGTAACAAGGTTCTGCAGTCTACAATACAATTAACATTGGGTGACTGCACAGGAAAGTTCCCAATTTTCCGCCATGCGCGCTCCTTGCAACAAAAGTGCCTCCTACTCGTACATATCACAAAAAACAAAGATAGGAACAAGTATCTACTAAAAGCGTAAGTGGGTAAGTTCAAATATCCGACTATGTAACTTACTTTATTTATAATACGATGTCACATATAGGTCACTCTTTAAATGGTGAATAAATATTCAGCGTTTGTGAGGCGTTTCTTATTTCGTCATTCCCATTTCTGCAAATATTGTTAAAATAGATGATTGTTGGAAGGCGATTTTTTATGTATCCCGAAGCCACTCCCGAGTGGGATCCTAGTTAGATCATAATTCAAACGACTGGCTCTTCCGTTGGGGTTATAATCGTCAAAAAGAAATAATTCTAGAACCACGTGGACCTGTGAAAAGCACTGCTTACCGGGTGAGTACGTAGGATCGTGATACGAAGCCGGCAAGCCCTTTTCACGGTTAAGGCATATATTATAGTGTTTTTCTAAAACACCATGCAATGAAATAAAAAAAATACACCACTCAAAAAATATAATGCTGCTGTTTAGCCTATTTATAAACACAGACGCCATGTTTAAAAATAAATACTTCCCGGCTTGGGCCTTAAATTTTGTATAAAAACCTTTTTTAGGTATACTTCTCTCTAGTTGTTCCACCTGAAACGTGATACTTCGAAGCCTGTTTTAACGCACGTTATGACATTTCATTGCATGTTAGAGCACATTTTCCTTCAAGCACACACCATCCACACAGCAGACATTACAGTATCAAACAGTAAGCCGCAAAGGCCCAATAGAACCGGACCGATACCGCGAGACAATGCCCACCGTGTCACAAATAAAGTAATTAAACCCGAGAACAAAGATACCAATCGGATCCTATCGACGTCATCAAACAATCAATGGGTCGGCTTAATCGAACAGGGTCCCAGCCGCCCATTATTGCTAGTTGCTTGCGGCTCTCTCTCGAATTAACTTTGTCATTACGGGCACCCGGTGGTACGGAAATTCATTATTAAATTTAATGGCCGACGTTGAGATTGCGTGCGATTGTGCGTATGTAAATAGATGCTGGAATCGATTCTGGGTCTGTTTTAAATGTTTAATAATTTAATTTGAAATTGTTTAATCAAGATCAGTCTATGTGGCGTGAAACTGTAGAGGCTATTACTCGACTGTTGGTATTTTTTTCAATTATAAATTTATTGATAATTCCAACCAACATTTTAAAGTGAAAAATATTATTCCCTGAGTTCTAGATAGTAGCATAGCTATTATTTCCTGTTTTCATTGCGTGCAGTCGAAAATAAGTTGATTAAGGTAGTTTTCTGCGTGAACTGTACTGTCACGAGCGTGCACACGAGCGTGTCAATGTGGAGTAGTTTCTGAAACAAAAAAAAACAATAAAGAATTCCAACTGTAGGTTTCAAATATAAACCAATAAATTTGCAATGGCCTTATCCTAACTAAAAAATGTCTAAAACAATCAGCATTTTTGAGCAAATAAAGAGCTTTAAGTACGCTTGATATAAACATAGAACGATTATTCGCCTCTTGAACTCTAAAAGGATTCTAGTCTCAAATCGAGCCTGTACCGTGATTCAATCCCGCAAGCTTACTGTTCGTCCCACGAGAACCTACCTTTTTGAAAACTATGACTCTTTAAATTGAAAAGGGACACCAGAGTAAAGACGAGAGTTGGACCTGTTCAAATGGGTAAAGTTCTGAGTTTCAGAGCAAATGTTATTTGAATAACTTTGGACATAAAGATAGTGATAACAATCTCACCTTGAGGAGGTGAATTAATGGGAGTGTGTTTAAATACAAACTTCGGTTTGTGTGAAGTTGTGAGAATCGGTTTTCAGAAAGTACAAATGTAACCTATTAAGTACGATTGTTTAATGGGAAACTATATATGTTTTTATTGTCTAGGTAGTTTAGAAACAATCGAATATGAATTGAATCTATTTAGGTACCTACTCGTAATTATAACACCAGACTTGTATTATCACAGACCCCAAAATATATACTATTTTTATTGGATTATATGGACTAGTTTTGAAAATATTAATAAAATTGGGCAAGTGCGAGTCCGACTCGCGCATGAAGGGTTCCGTACCATAATCTTTAACAATTTTGTTGTATGGGAGCCCCCCTTAAATATTTATTTTATTTTATTTTTGGTATTTGTTGTTATAGCGGCAATAGAAATACATCATCTGTGAAAATTTCAACTGTCTAGCTATCACCGTTCTTGTGATACAGCCTAGTAGCCTAGTGACAGACGGACGGACGGACGGACGGACAGCGAAGTCTCAGTAATAGGGTCCCGTTTTTACCCTTTGGGTGCGGAACCCTAAAAAAGGTGAAAGCAGCGTCGTCTAAGAATCAGCACTCATTATGACGTCACTTTGTGGAAAATTGACAGTCGCGACCTACAAAAAGAAGTCTTACAATTTCCATACTATTAAATCTGCCTTAGAAATAGTCCGACTGTGTGATTTACTGCACTGTGACCTTACTTGCCGCCTACGCTCTTTTAGAATAAGGAACTTATCAAATGAAATTGGGATAGTTTCAAAACTAAAAATGTGGGTACATTTATTTGTTTATCATTTACTAGCTTTTGCCCGCGACTATGTACGCGTGGAACTTGATAAAAGGGATTATTAAAAGCGCCTAAGCAAATATAAGAGCAATTGTGCTTTTGGTCTAATAATTACATTTCCTACAAGGTCACCGCACCCCAACAGAAATGTTCACTCACTTTTCAATCTTTTTAGGTATAATTTCCAGGATGAAAACTATCCTATGTCCTCGTATCTTAAATTATCTCTATGATGATATATGAGGTAACAGACAGACACACTTTCGCATTTATAATGTTAAGTATGGATTTGATTATATCGGAAAAAGGCCTCTCCATAAACATTTAAAAGTTCTCAATTTAGATCGGATAGTCATTAAATATCACACAATCCCGTTACGTACACACTTCCGCCGGCAGTTCACACCTAATTGAAGAGGGATATGCGATCAGATTTAAGAGGATCAATTATGTATTCAATTGAACACTTGCCACTGGTGATATTGGAGGACGTAATTCTCTAAAACTCCTATAATTCCACCTAATTTCAAAGGAATCTGAACTGTAATATACCAATACGTTGGTCTAGATTGTAATGTCTGGATTGAGCGAGATGCCAGCTTGTATCGTGTCGCGATATCGAATGGATATAGGCAGCCATTGCGATCCGTCTAAGCACAGATGATTTACGAACTAATAGCAGAACTTTGCTTAACTATCTGGGGTTGTAGGTTAATGGGTATTAGGATCTTAATTAAATGGTTTTTATTTGAAGTTCGGCTGATTATCTTGGTTGCAAGTTGTTCCTTAGAGATAACGACGCGCGACTTAACTATCGGTCGGAACACTCGGAACATCTTTGCAGCTTTGCCAAGACCGCTGACTTTTTAGAGGTACACGAATAATTGGACATTCAAACAAGGTACAGAATACTTTTCACCCAAGGACGGTAAAGAAAAAAGAAGGATAATGCGGACTGAGTTGCGGGTATGAATTACGTTTTAATGTTAATATCGGCGCTCTATCTCTAACGTCCGTGCTATTAGGAAGTCCGTTGCATACTAATATAGGTAGAATTAACAGTAATGGCTCTATGACACTTGAAACGTTACTAAATATTTCAGGGTACTGTACTCTTACCATGAGTGTACAGTGACCGTACTTACTAGCGCCAGCGTAAAAGATTTGTATGGAGAATTGGAGTTATACAAAGTAACCGCTAGGGGCGCTGTACCATTCTCCATAGAAATTGTTTACGCTGTCGCTCGCGAGTACGGTCACGTTAACTCATGGTAAGGATATAGTAAACTACTACTACCACGTATTTATCCAGCGACTCCAAAACATCAAGATCTTGGCCTCTGACAGTTTCCCCCACTTGTCCCGATCTTGCACACTTGCAGTCTCTCACCATTTAACGGCTGGAAAGAACGATCTTAGTTCTAGGTATAAAAAATATTTCACTGTATTCCTAAAAAGTGATCACCATACTTTTCCAGATATAGTGCATGTTTTGCCTCGTATTCATATTTCTATCTCAACTTCGTAACATATTTATAATCTCCTTCTTGGAAAATAAATACTGTATCCTATTGAAGAAAACTTGACTTACATCACTGTGGATAGTTTTGGCTTTATTATGCAAAAATTACTTACTTGAAATTTGCGGAATATTTAGTCCTGTTTCCTCTTTGTTAACATCAATGACATTCACCGATTTTCAACGTAATTTATCTAAAGTTTGTCGTTGCCAGTCAGGTAAATTAGTATCACTAAAACCCGCAATATGGCGTTGGTAGTAAAACCGTCTGTTGGGCTATAAGTACCAATAGTCTCGATACTATAGGTATATCAGTTACCAAACGTTCTTAAGAGCATTTCTCAAAAAGTTTGTACACAATTTAAGACAGAAAATTAAAGTCCAATATAATTTTACCAATTATTTTAGTAATTTTATATCATTGTTATGGCTATGTTCGATAATTAAGGTTCTGTTATGCTTATACTTTTTTAATTATGTATAATCTGATATCAATGTATTGGGAATCACAAAGAAAATTGGTAACAAATTAGGAAAATTATATTGGACTTTAATTTTCTGTCTTAATTTTGTACAAACTTTTTGAGAAATGCTCTTAAATGGTCCGTGCCAGCTGTCGGTCGACGTCACGGAGGACAACAGGACCATTCGTCACCGTTTGTTTACCGCCTTTGTTTACCTTGTAGGCCAGTGGGTAAATAAAATTGTTTATGTGGTTGTCAAATTGGCGCTGGGCCGAGTTTTGAGGGGCGTGATAAGTTTCCCGACGGTTGGAACAATGTTTACGTTTCGTACAGTATACGAGTACATATTAAGAAGCGTTAATTAAATAATACGGTGAATAGAGACTAAAGTACTATGTGTGACCTTACAAACGGTCCGGTAGTTTTGAATTTTTGATATGTTGTCTAAGATGGTTAGTCAGTGCTTAAAATGCAAAATGCACAATTCCCCCCCCTCCGCGCCCGCCACCATATTGAAGAAACCGGCACTTTCTTCATATTTTTGCTCATATCGTCCTTTAGGAGCATTTTAGCTAGAAGAACGCTTCGACAATGTTATAGAGAGTTAAATTTACTACATTCTCCATTTTATATTTTTTTTCTAGGACAGATAGTTACGGAGATATCCACATTTAAAAAAACGTAAAAAATCGCAATTTCCTACTGAAAAACAAACTTCTGGATTATATCTTCGTTCAGGAGCATTTTAGCTACAACAAAGCTTGGGCAATGTTGTAGAGAATTAAATTTACTATAATTCACACTTCAAATTTTGTTTCAAGGACGGTTAGTTACGGAGATATGCACATTTAAAAAACAGGAAAAGTCGAATTTTCCGAAAATTTCTCAAAATTCTTGGTTTAGAACGCTGTCATTCAGTTACGGACTAGTCTAGGACAAATTAAAACATGTAGGAAATATAATTGCTTATAAAACTCATGTCCATTTTACATACATTTTCGGAAAATGTGACTTTATTTTTTACATATCTCCGTAATTATCTGTCCTAGAAACAAAATTTGAAATGTAAATTATAGCAAATTTAATTCTCTACAAAATTGCCCACGCACTGTTCTAGCTAAAATGCTCCTAAACGAAGATATAATCCAGAAGTTTGTTTTTGAGTTGAAAATTGCAATTTCTTAAGTTTTTTAAATGTGCATATCTCCGTAACTATCTGTCCTAGAAACAAAATATAAAATGGAAAATGTAGTAAATTTAACTCTCTATAACATTGTCGAAGCTTTCTTCTAGCTAAAATGCTCCTAAAGGAAGATATGAGCAAAAATATGAAGAGAGTGCCGGTTTTTTTCAATATGGCGGCGGGCGCGGAGGGGGAGGAATTGTGCATTTTGCATTTTATACACTGACTAACCATCCTAGACAACATATTAAAAATTCAAAACTACCGGACCGTTTGTAAGGTCAAAATCCTTTATTCACTGAATTAAAAGACTACAGAGCAAAGTTATGCTTCTGCATAGCTTTATACAATTTATACAGAATGTCTTTTTAGCTAAACATGAACACGCTTTTTTTTTTATTTGCTCCATAATAATAATTATGTCCGAAAGAATGAAAAAGCGGAGTGTAGAATGAACTGAGAATTTGTCCACCTATAAGAGCCTAGCTTTTAAATATAAAATGACGATGATGATGCCGTATGTTACACGATTAGAATGTCTAAAATAATATTCGCTGGACTCTCAATATAACTCTATTTGCAACAAAATCATTAAATATGCAAAATCCGATTAGTTACAGTATTTTAGTAACATTATTAAAATAAACAGGCACTATAGCATGATGACAGTGGTATTGAAAGTCTCCCCTAATTGTTTACAGAAATTAATAAATCTTTACCACGAAGCAGAACACCCAAACACTTTAACCAAGAGCTCATACAGGTAATATTCAAAACGCTCGACCTTTGCCGCTACACTTTAAGATAAGTGTCTCCCACTACAAACTTAGCCTCAAACAATACCAACAGTTTAAACAATCGTGCGCCCGATGCCATCATTAAACCGTAGATTATTACACCGTTTTGTCTCTGCGATTTTAATTGATTACAATCTAAACTTCTCCGGCCACTTTATAGCTGTTTACTTTCACGCAACTCGGGGGACAGCTGAATTAATTTGGAGGGTTCGAATAAGAAATTAAGGAATTCCGTGAGCCGTAAATATGAACGAAAAAGGCGGCGGAATAGGTTGGATATTTTAGGGGTAATAAGTGTAGTTAGTAGAGTTGCTAAGCCGCGAAATTGTGCGCATCGGGTTACAAGCATGAAATTTCTACCACACCTAGAGCGTTCCGCGGTGATTATTTTCAGATATGGAGGGAAGTCAGATTTGTCCCCTGCGTGGCGGGAGAGAGGGCTGAATAGGACCAAGTACGGCTCCTTTTCTTTTTTTTATTACTGATCAGTTAAGGATATTAGGGCTTGTGTGGCATCGTTTTCGTGTGAAACAGATATCAGCCATTCATTTTTTATGTTATTTAAGAATAGTTTGATATAAAAATTTGGGTATATTGCCGAAAAGGTAAAAATCACTACAACTTTTTATTATTCAGAACGATAAATAAGTTATTTAACCTGAATATTTACAATTTAAAAAAATATGACTAAATAGCAAATTTAATCTTGTTTTCAAAAATATATACATATTGGGCATATCTCATAAAAAAAGTACCTTGAAAAAAATGTTGATGTTAAGTTTAGCCTACGTGCTCTAGTACATTTTGCTAAGTCGCGAAATTGTGTTCATCGGGATACAACCACGAAATTTATACCACAGATAGAGTATTCTGCGGTAATTACTTTCAGATGTGGAAGAAAGTCAGATTCATCCCCTGTGCGGCGGGAAAGCAGGGTGAATAGGAGAAGGGAGTCCTCTTTTTCTTTTTTTATTACTGATCGGTTAACGCTACTAGGGCTTGTGTGGTATCGTTTTCGTATAAAACAGATATCAGCAATTCATTTTTTATGTTATTTATTCATAGTACCATATAAAAATATGGGTGTATTTCCGAAATGGTAAAAATCACAACAAGATTTTTTTCTTCAGGGAAATAAATTAGTTATATTTCCTGAATATTTACAACCAAATAAAATATTTTAAAATAGAAAATTTAATCTTGTTTCTAAAAATATATACATATTGGGCACTTTTCATACAAACAGTAACTTAAATAAATTGTTGATGTTGAGATTAGCACGTGTGCTCGTGATACATTGGCAAAAAAAAAAATTAATTACATCAATTTGTTTTTCTAGGACGTATATGGTAAATATAATATGTACAAGCCTGTTAATAATCATTATTTTATGTATTTAATGAAGCGAAATAGGATGCGTTCGGAGATTTACTTTGGTTACGCCGACGTAAACATTCATTTTAAGCTACTGTTTGTAGGAGAAGTGCCCAACATGCATACATTTTTAGAAATAAGATTAAATAAGCTTTTTGAAATAATAATAATAATTTGAAAATGTTTACGAAATTTAACTAATTTACCTCACTGAATAAAAAAACTTGTAGTGATTTTTACCTTTTCGGCCATACACCCATATTTTTATATAGAACTATACAAAAATAACATAAAAAATGGACTTCTGATATCTGTTTTACACGAAAACGATACCAGACAAGTCCTAGTAGACTTAACTGACCAGCAATAAAGAAATAAAAGAGGTATACTTAGTCCTTTTCACTCCGCTCTCCCGTCTCACAGGGGACGAATCTGACTTCCCTCCACATCTGAAAATAATCACCGGGGGACACTATCTCTGGTAGAAATTTCATGCTTGTAACCCGATGCGCACAATTATGTTAGAAAACAGCGGACCAACAACTCTACTAAGTTGATAGAAGCTAAAATAATCAAATAAAGATAACAAAGTTGTTTTTTTCTAAGGGTATCCTTTAATGTTGTTACATGTTTATTTTAAGTATACACAAGAGATTTACATATATCGTTTCCCTTTACCGAAACGGAGTGTTTTCCAAATTGTATAGAAATTAACTCCATCCCATAAATCCCATTCCCAAAATTGTACAATTAAGAAATGGTCGTAAAGGATGTCAAGCACTGTAGGGAGGTAAATTGACCAGACGAAGTAGGATAGCAGCATAACTTATACCTACGTTGCGAAGCCGCACCAATCTAAACGTGCGTGTCCCAACAAAGCTAAAATACAAAATACACAAACCACTCACCAATGTCCAATCCCATCTAAAACGTTTTAAAGCGATATTTCTGGCCCGTGATTAACTGTCATCGTTCCGTCGTGCAATTTTCATTAAGCCGTCATTAAGGAGTGGAAACTTTTGGAGCATGCCTCTTATCCCGTCCCCTGTCCCAGCTGATTAATTTACGTGGCTCCCCGGCTACCTTCTGCTGATGCTTAATGACTGGAAGTGTCATTTATTAATGACGAGACAGCGCAGATGAAGGTCGGTTATTGATGTCGATATTGTCGGATGATCTGTGGCTGCGATTTTGGATAACGATTTTGTCGATACGACGTAAATATACACGATCAAATTGCATTGTTATTGCTTTAACAAGTTCAATTTGATTACATAGTGGAATTACGTCCCATTATTGATATTACGTATTAGCCTATTATTGAACTCGTGACCGTTTATAGCAGTTTCAAGCGTTCTAAAATAGCCCGAGTAAGTAATTATTAATAACTTCATTTCGAAATAGAATGAGTAGAAAGTTGACCTTTTGAAGACAAAAGCGAAACAATGTGTAAAAGAACCTTCCAGTAACATAAAACTAGGTTTACACCGGCGTTGTGTAACCGCGACACGCCAGTGTCATTGGGAGCGACACTACACGGCCATTCGTCACTTCGTGGCTATGGCTGCCTTTTTCTTTGGGGCACGGCAAATATTGGTGTGATGAACTCGAATATTTGTTCCTGGGTTGTGGATGTTATCTATATATGTATTTATAATACATAATATATATCGTCATCTAGTACCCATAGTAGGTACAATTATAGCTTAGTTTGGGACTAGGTCGATTTCTGTAAGATTGTCCCTTAATATTTTTTTTTGTCCTGTTTGGAGTTAAGGGTTTACTATCCCACCATTTCAAGTAAATTAATAGTAATTATTATTCATTCAAGCTTACATAATATTCACGATAATATGTGGATAGTAAAATAAAACTTAATTGCGTTTTCTGCTATGGCTGGTAGAGAATGCGTCATGGCATTCAACCCGCCGTTTATACGTTGTTATCCTTTTGTGCAAAAAAGTTGACATAAATAACTAAAACAATAGCCCCTTCCAGTAAAATAAAGCTAGGGTTACACCGGCCTTGTAAGCGAGACACCGACCGCGTCACTTCGAGCGACACTACACGGCCATTCGTCACTTCGTAACTATAGCTAGATTTTTGATAACAATTTGTACGCTGTCTTCGGTGAAGTTATCAAGCTGTTTACACAATGATTTGAAGTATCGATTCAACATGCACACAGCCTAACAAAATGACGTGATGTCAGTTGCACAATAAGATTATTTCAATTGTAATTACATTGCGTTGGTAATTTTTTGATATATTGGGTTTTCCAGTCATCAGAGACTGTAAAGATCCACCCTTTTTTCCGTAAACCAATTTTTTCACACACTTCAAATGTCACATATAAATTAACTATTACTAAATACTACTTATTTGGATTATACTCCCAATGTTTTGCTACTTTTATCATCTCTTCATGTCCATGAAATGTATTCTATTGTGTGCATTTGTAATTAAAATTTAAATATGATTATGCAGAATCAGGATTTACACAATTCATTTAATATCGGTTAATTCAATTGCAACACACTCAATATGTTTTAGCGTACACTTCAAATGACCGGATTTCAATAAATCCAAACACAATGTGAGCTCAATATAAACATAGTTACACCGCAAAGCGTGCTTTAAATTACTATTGGAAATGTATCATTATGAACATGATATAAAGTTGAAAGATCTCGTGCCATTGTGGGTTGGATGTATTTTGAATTTTCCATTTGTTAGTGTTAATTGGCGTCATAGGCGATTCTCAATTGAATCGAAATTATGTGTAAACCGATCGAACCTCAACGTTTATAGTAATTGCATTAATAGGGTTATTGACAAAAATTTAAAACCGGTTTTAATGTATTAAGCTTATCGTAAATTAAAATATAAAACAAAGATTTTTTTTTTTGCTGCGCATGTTTTTGTACAATTTGCGTTTTTTCGTTACCATTCACATGTTCGCGCCAAAACGCGATATAGTATTAATGTGACGTCACAATGGCATAGCAGACTAATGCGTACATTAGGTACTGACTAAATTAGTCACTGACTAACTTAGGAAAGTGTATTAGCTGCAGAACAGAACCTTTTTTCTGAAGTGTAAAAAGGAAGGAGCAGAATATTCATATATCCAAAATTGTCCGGCGAAAGGAAAGGTGTTAAATTGGTGGCGCTAGTATTGCAAGAGAGCTAGACTTTTTCCTGTTCCTAACAGATCATATCAGTTACTTTTTATTTAAATAAAAATGCTGGAATAGTTGGCACAATTTTCCCAATTAGCTAGCGGACTATTTACCTCTGCCGCTGGACACATTTTTTTTTATTTTTCTATGAAAGATGCTACTCCTTCCCTCTACACTCCATAGCCTCTTCCCATCCTCTTCCTCTTGTCTTGTCAGTCAGAATTATAAATAAAATAAGAGTGCATTACTGGTAATAGGTAGCTAATAACTTACTACTACGATACTACGGTAAAAAGGTCGTATCTTTGTATGGATTTCATAGTAAGGTACGTTTTTTTCCGTAGCATTGCAGATTGTAGTCACTAAAGTAGCCGCTCGAGGGCGCTTTACGTCACGCTGCTTTATTAACTAATAACTACTACTAATTAACTACTCATAATCTCTCGAATTTGTTACAAAATAATCGGAAGTAAATTTTCCTTGTAAAATATTTAATTTCCTAAACTACAATATGATTTTTAATAGATTGAATAATAGAAACAAGTAAATGAATAGGCTTGGGACTTTTGGCTGCTCGCCGTGGTTGTCCAATCCATGGAGTAGACATATGATAAAAAAATATATTCAAAGTCAAAGTCTAAAAATTAAATGTTTTATTCAATGTCATAATTTATATTGTTACATTTTTAATGGGCACGTTATAATAGTTTGTAATTAATTTTATCATAAATCTATCGGTAATTTTATATTATACCAAGTGGTCAAAATGTTTCCTAATTTTAAGTTGCGAATAGTTGTCAGTACGGGTAGTCTGTCACAACACAAGTACCTATCAAAAAGGATGCATAAAATGTGACCACTAAGGTAAAGTTTAGTCCCAAGCTTATAAATGAATAAACTATTTTATTTTTAAGCATTTAATAATAATTGTAGGTAGGTACAACAAATAACTGGAGTAAAGATGTTACTAACATTAGCGTTGAATCTAAAATACACAACATATCGTGGGGTCAAAAATGTAAGCCCGATTTCAAAGGTCTTCATCTCGGCGGGACACGGCGGCGGCGATAAACACGGAGCTCTTAATATTGTCATTGTTTGGCACACTTGTAAATATATGGGTGATACACTGCACTGCAATTCGTGGTTACAAAATTTTCCAGCAACATTCTGTTAAGTACAAGATGGCTCCTCACAGTTAGAACTTTACTCTCCTTTTCATCAATAACCATAGTCACGGCATATGGTGGTTTTCTTATTTTGTGCTCCGGACACACTTTACACTCAACAGTGCACAAACTCGCCTCACGTCGAAGCTGAACATAACCTATGGCATTATCGCCATAAGATTCTCTTGAAGATCTAGGTATAACAAAGGATATTCTATGATACAAGGTGATAGTATAATTGGTAACAAAACTAATGAATTGGCTATCTTATTATATATAAATAAATAACATAATTATTCATACCTACTGTGCACTTTTTACATTCCTAAATTCAGCTGAACAAAAGTCGGGATTCGTACCAAAAAAGTGGGCTACCATGTAAGAATCCACTTTGGGTAAGTTAGCACTGTCTGCTTTGATATAATGTTCTTCCATTTTTGAAGATCTGGATTATTAATTATAAACCAAAAATTTATTAAAATTAATGTGTGAGAAGATTAATCCAATCGTAACAACATAAAGTGAACGACAGTTTGTCAGTTTTAATTTTTGACAGCAGCCGTTTATTTGTGCCGGTGTGACGTCATTAGCAAGATGGCGTCGTTTTGATCATTTGACTCACAGATAAAAAAAACTGAAACTTATTTAAATAATATAAATTAATTAATCATTTTCATTGAAATGTAACTACTTATTTTGGTTCTAGGAATCATAAGCTACATGTAAAAATACGTTTTATAATTATTCATTACATGTGTCAAGTACCCTATTGGTTTTGCGTTCATATTCAAATGTATTGTACTTTAGGTCACCATAGGATTGCCCTACGCGACGAGGGGAGAGAATCTCACTTCCTGGCCAAGACATGACGTAAAACTTTTGATAAACCACGGACGGTATTCGTAAAGACCTAGATCGCATTTTTATTAAACACCTGCGATCTAGGTCATTCACTAATTCATCGCCCTATTAAAATGTATTTTCTAAATACGACGCGACGTCCACATTTTTCTGTCTGGTATTTTTTTGTCTTGTGGTTTGTCTGGTCTGGTGGTAATAACTAATCCTCGGCCTTCCTTTTCTTCTGACCATCTTGAGAAGTTAGATAAATACTGAAAACGGTTAAAGTGGCGTTGCTATTAAGGATCTTTTTCTTACTGATTGCCACATTTTATCTTTACCAATTTTTTAAACAATCTTGAAAAAAAAACATAATACGAATAATTACCATCTTGAGAAGTTGGATGAATACTGACATCGGATAAAGTGCAATCGTTTTTAAAGCAATTTTTCCTTTTTAAGGCTCTTGCTGATGTTCAATAACTAATAATCTCTCAATTAATGTCAATGTTTCATTCGATTCATTATCCATCGACCCATATCCATCCATAACCCCCGTTATACCTAATTAACTCTTGTTGCAATTGACCCCAGATTCTCAGGATCCCACGAGGATTTATTAAATCACAGTATACATTTTGGCTCGTGCTCTTTGAGAGTCAACTACATGCTATGCATTATCTAATGAAACAGTATGACGTACCCGCAGTATTAGTACGTTAAAAATAGGTACACAGAAACAACTTTTTTCTTTGTAGAAGGTATTTGACGTGTATCTGACCTTATGTAAAATAATGAGATGTTTGTATTACCAAAGTACCTGGTAATAAAAATAATAGAGCTTATAGCCCTAGAATAGTCTTTATTATTAATTAGCCCAAGCTGTTTGATCTGTACATACATAAAATGAACCAAAACTGTAATTTAACTTGTATCAATTGACCCCGTGTTTCAAATGACCCCAAAGGTTACGACACACAAACTTAGAGCCTTAGCTTTCTAGCTTCGGCTCTCTGTGTAAATAACTTAATTCTCTATAGTGGAACGCGGTGTAACGTAGTTATTTGCACACCGTCCTATAAACACTTTAAATTGGTGTTGACAGTGCATTTACGCTGGTCGCTCCATACAAGGCTCCTAATGAAAGGCTGGGATTAGGCTGTAGAGAGGTGAGTTCGCCTGTCATTGACAATGACGTGACGCTGTTAGTTACACGTACGTGAGATTAACTTCAAATTATTTTGGTAAAGGCTCGCGAAAATGTGTGACACAACCTCTTTTCCATAACACAAAAGTTAGAGTACGGTACCTAACTTAATTTTTATCATGCATAAACTTTTGAGAAATGAAGATAGAATATTATAGAATTATCTTATAAAAAAAATTAAGCATTCAATCTACCTATTATATAATATATAATTATACACTACAGGGGTAAAAATATCGACGAAATGAATGAAACGAAAATTCGATGAAAAGTTGGTCGATGAAACAAGGGGTTCCCGATAGTTACATTTAGTTACATTATCACACGTGCCAACCCTACCTTAACTCCGTAACAAAGACTGCTCGGTGTGGCCGAAAATCTATTCACCGTCGAAGCTGATAAGCATGGCCTTTTTTTGTTATTTACAGAGGCTATTACATAGCATATATGCCACCCTCATCACGGCACTCACAAACATCCCTTAATTTTAATAAAATAATTAAGTAGTCTATATAAAAGCTGAGCCTCATATGAGCCAGAAACTGAAAGGATGCTATTTATTCTACCGACATCATAAATCTTTAATTTAAGTATACGTCGCTGCGTTTTGCCTCTGACGGATCGGAAGTTAATATTATTTATTCAGCTAGAAGATGGCGGAGAGAAGACGTTTAGTTTCATTGTCACACGTGCCAACCCTAACTCCGTAACAAAGACGGCGCCGGTGTGGCCGAAAATCTATCCCGCCGTCAAAGCTGACGAGATTGGACGTGCTATATTATTTATTCAGCAGAAGATGGTCTTGGGAGTGCTTAGTGTATGCGCAATGATCAGTTGTTGGGTTCAAATGAGGTAATTGTTAACTTGTTATATATATGGAAATTATAAAAATGCATATGGAAACAATAAGGTTAGTTTCATCAAAAACGTTTTTTTAATAATCTATATGTACGGGCAAGCGTACATGTTTAGTCAGCAATATGACATGCGTATGATAGATGAATAATTATTGGAGATTAATCAGTAATATTACGTGGTAGATTTTAAGAAACAATTGTAAGACTTAATATTCTCTGCGATGGCGGAAGTACCGTCACATCTTCCTCGATTGTGTATTATATGGTATTAGTATCAATTAAACATGCCAGTTATCAACAAGTATCTTGTGGTTTCACTTTGACTCCCTGCTTCGGCATATATCAATATCATAACGTTAGTGGGGTCGCTCCTTACATTTTGGTCCTTCGAACCGGATAACGTAGCAAGCAAAGAAGGAAAGCGGGATAAGACGAAAAAGACTCCAATTAAAATTTAATAAGTATAGATGGACACGATCAAAACGAACAAGGTACTAACATGCAATATTTGATCCGCTAGTAATACTTATCCCTATTCGTATCCAGAACCCAACTGACCCAGTTCGTCGTACCTCGTTATACCACTAATCTGATAAGCGCTGCGAGGATCCCTTTTGAATCGACTGTCAGCTGTCATTTGTATAAATAATGAGTCATAGTGTTTTATTATGCTTCATTTCGTTTATCAAATGCGAAGGTTGAGTTTCTTATAACGGTTCCAATTGGTATCCCGGTTTAGTTTTACTCGTATAATTCATGGTACATAAGATAACAAGGCATTCCGAAATGACAGGTGGACTTTAGAGGTCATCGCGCGGAAATTTAGTCATAGAATTCGTCAACTGTAATGCATAAATGCATTTTTTTTGTACGACTGGCGGCAATCATTTTTTTTCATCCATAACATTATTTTTAGGGTTCCGTACCCAAAGGGTAAAAACGGGACCCTATTACTGAGACTTCGCTGTCCGTCCGTCCGTCCGTCCGTCCGTCCGTCTGTCACCAGGCTGTATCTCAACAACGGTGATAGCTAGACAGTTGAAATTTTCACAGATGATGTATTTCTATTGCCGCTATAACAACAAATACTAAAAATAAAATAAAATAAATATTTAAGGGGGTTCCCGTACAACAAACGGGTTGGTTGCGTTAACTTTGCACCTCATTGGTATGGGGTGCTATACATACCAGGTGCAAACTTAACTTAACCACTTAAGGATGAAAAGTGTTTGTACGGAACCCTCGGTGCGCGAGTCCGACTCGCACTTGCCCAATTTTTTTATTACCATAAAGCGGCAACTATTCAGTGATGTAGAAAGTCTCACTAGCCGTAGTGTCATACCTCGTTTTCTCATACCATGGTATAGTTATTTTCAGTTATTATTTTCATTTTCTTTATTGGGAAAAACAGGTGAAACTGTTACACATGACAAGAAATCTTCTGTTTGATTTTAGTACAAAACAATAAAATATCAAACTGTAAAATCAAACAATAAAAATAAAAATAAAACTTATCGCGATATAAATATCTAATGTTCTTTATTTACCTTTGAATTGGCAACTTGTCAATGTAAATGTAATTTAAATAAGTAGCAAAAATTTATACAAACAAATTGGTGTATAACTGCGATATATCCGTGATATGACCGTTGCATCGCTTACATAGCGACATATCAGTGACGTATAGCTATGTAAGCGATGTATCGTATTAGGCACAAGGCTTTAAAAATTATACTCAAAATATTTAACATAACAATCCCACCGAAATCCGAATGTCCACTCAACAATCAAAACAACTCCCGCAGTACAACGCAAAAATATGAAAAGTAGACTCGTGAGTCGCTTTGTGCGGAGACACCTGCCGAGCCCCAATTACCGGTGTAATTGGCTATTCAAGTTGGCGCGATGGGGCGAACACAGCATGCCTAATTAATGGAATCAACTGTACATTGAAAATTTCTCTCCGCTCGGTTGTTAAGCTACCGGCTGTAATTGTGTTATTATGGTATGCTAAGGAATGGGAGTTTTTAGTTGACTTTTGATGGCAGTTTAGAGTTTGGTTTTGGGTTACACTTTAACACGTCAGTACGTCGTTTTCTTTTTAATTTGTTTCTCTTCTAGTGTCACTGAAAACAGTAAACAATGAATGTCAGCATCACGGCTTGCCGTCGTAAAATACTGAAATACTTTAAATGGTACTTTTAGCGTTGGCCTTCGTATTTCTGTTATATATGAATTCTTGTTTATTCAGCCTCCTTGGGCAATTTAAGTTTTGAGTTAACCACTTATTGTAATGATGATGCAGTTCAAATATTCAAGGTACAGTCGGAATTAAAAATAACTGCAAAGGACCATGGGCAAATTTGTATGGAGGCTGGACCAAGAACCAACAGAGATGAGAGTTAGGTTATTAGATAGGTATTAACATAGGCTTAATTTTTTACTATGGGCACCAAGCTGGATTCCATTGCAGATCTGAGATATTCGTGTTTGTAGTTAAGATGTGGCAAAAATTGGAACTAAAAAATACATACATTAAAACCAGTTCCACATAGATAGTAGCGACAGTGTAGTAATACAACGCTAAAATTATTTTAAATGGACGATATCGTATGTTAAGCTTGTAGTATTAATGGTACCTTTTTATTACAAGTAATAATCCTCATATTATGCGTGTAGAAGTGTGTAATTATAGTTATTTTTCAAGTTTACTCAAATTATAGTTCTTCTATTGCCCACTAGATGTCATTAGTACTGTTATGTGTACATTGTAATGCAACAATTCTTTATTACACATCAACAAAAAATACAATACAGAAAAGACCATTAATATAAAATGATGCGCAGAATATTCTGCAGTTATTTGATAGTTTTAAGAGACTGATATCGCTGGCGCAGTGACATCTGGTGCAGAGTAGATCACGCTACCTTCTTTCAAAATGTGGTTTTTACACGTCAGTCTCGCTATAGCATTAAAAAAAACATCGGAAACCATAGTCTGTGAAATACATTTAAAAAACAAACGTCATTGACATTTTGACACCGTTGAAAAATCCACTTTTTCAAATCCATTTAATTCTTTGAAAGTAAAAAAATAGTAATTCTTCCGACTGACTGAGCCAATCATTCACGGTAAAGCATGGTAAGTTGATGGAAATACGTGTACGGAGCAACATCATCATCTCGGATTCGATTTCTATGGTATGATATTTAGATGAAGTTCTGCCCTTGAATGAAGTTCTGCTTGTAAACTGTGTTGTGTTTCCAGTTGTATGGAACTCGGATGAACCTTCGGCTGTGAAGTCAGTGAGCTTAGGTTCAATCCCTGGTGGTTTAGTACTCGGATGAAACTCTGCCTGTGAAGATGGTGAGCTCAGGTTCAATTCCTGATGGTATAGTTCTCGAATGAATCTCTCCCTGTGAAGACAAAGAGCCCAGGTTCAATCCCTGGTGAAATAATACTCAGATGAAGTTCTCCATGTGAATACATTGAGCCTACGTTCGATCCCTGGTGAAATAATACTCAGATAAAGCTCTCCCTGTGAACTCAGTGAGTCCAGGTTCGATCCCTGGTGAAATAATACTCATATAAAGCTCTCCCTGTGAACAGGGAGTCCAGGTTCGATTCCTGGTGAAATAATACTCATATGAAGCTCTCCATGTGAACACAGTGTGTTCAGGTTCCATCCCTGGTGAAATAATACTCATTTGAAGTTCTGCATGTGAAGACAGTGAGTCCAGGTTCGATCCCTGATGAAATAATACTCGTATAAAGCTATCCCTGTGAACAGGGAGTCCAGGTTCGATTCCTGGTGAAATAATACTCGTATGAAGTTCTGCCTGTGAAGACAGTGAGCCCCAGGTTCGATTCCTGATGGTATAATACTTGGATGAAGCCTTGTCTGTGAAAAAAATTAACCCAGGTTCGATTCCTGGTGGTGTAATACTCAAACGAAACTTTGCCTGTGAAATCAGTTGGCTCAGGTTTGAGTCCTAGTTCCATATTATGATATATTATGACTTACTTGTCCATATAAAAATATGATATTAAAATTAATACTACGTTTATTAGACTAAATGAATAATATAATAATATATATAATAATCCCTAATGTTACTATTTTATTTATGACTAACTCATGAACTAATGATAGGTGCCAGGAGGGACTTTTCATAATTCTTCGGGACCCTTCTTATCCAAGCGGCCACCACTGCAGCGACTAGCGACAAATGATCTTCAGTTGTTTAAAAAAGTGTAGACCAATTTTACGTGTACTCTACGATAACGAATCCGTAATCTGTATAAGTAATATCGGAAGTCCCGGGCTCGAAACTCCACCCTCTTGCTTGGTAGTCGAAACTACGATCCACTATAAGGGCAGTTGGTTTTTTATAGTGATAATATAACTTTCAGTATTGATTTTGTAGACTGTCCGTCTGTCCGTATGTCCGTCCGTCCATCCGTCCGTCCGTCTGTCCGTCTGTCCGCCTGTCCGCCTGTCCATCTGTCCGTCTGTCCGTCTGTCCATCTGTCCGTCTGTCCGTATGTCCGTCCGTCCATCCGTCCGTCCGTCTGTCCGCCTGTCCGCCTGTCCATCTGTCCGTCTGCCCGTCTGTCCGTCTGTCCGTCTGTCCGTCTGTCCGTCTGTCCGTCTGTCCGTCTGTCCGTCTGTCCGTCTGTCCGTCTGTCCGTCTGTCCGTCTGTCCGTCTGTCCGTCTGTCCGTCTGTCCGTCTGTCCGTCTGTCCGTCTGTCCGTCTGTGCGTCTGTCCGTCTGTGCGTCTGTCCGTCTGTGCGTCTGTCAGTCACCAGGCTGTATCTCATGAACCGTGATAGCTAGTGTCGGAATTTTATAAAATAAATATTAAAGTAGGGCTCCCGTATACAAAAAAACGTGAACAGTTGCGTTGACTTTGCACCCCACTTGTTTGCGGCGCTATACATACCAGGTGCAAACTTAACTAACCAGGCCAGATAAGATGGGAAGTGTTTGCACGGAACCCTCGGTGCGCGAGTCCGACTCGCACTTGCCCGGTTTTTCATCTTAGGTTGTTGCTATAGGTAAGGCCATTTGGAGGTCAGCAATCCGAAAAGGTTTCTTTTTATACAGATACAGATTTTTATTGGTAAAATTAATACATTTTACATGTCATAATTGGTTACGTTTGTATATTTGTATCATTGTCCATTCATCACGCCTAAACAGCTGAATCAATTTTAACAATTTTTGGACAGGTGGCTAGGTATTCACGGATGGTTAATGGACATATTTTACCGAACTACAGATAAACATAATATATGAGAAGAAGGTTATAATTATGACTTTTTCTTTCGGACGGAAGAAGTTCATTGCAGAACTGTATTACCTGCTAGAAATATGAATATAATTAGTAATTACGATAAAAGCAGGACATAGTAATTGAATAGGAAACAGGCCATAATCGTGACACATTAATTTTTGAGAATGCTTTCAGAAGTATACAAACCCAGACCCTGAAGCGCAAGTCTCTTGGGCCGTCGGCGGCCAACGCCCCAAGAACGCGGTGACGCGCCCGCAGCTGGCCACAGAAGAAGGGAAGGTTTCGCAACTTCTTGATTCTCTTCAAGCGTTGATTGATAATGTTAAATAAAGGCTATAACCTCGCAATTAATAACGTTACCCTATCCCTGCTTAAAAAGAAGGTTATTTTAGGTTCGCGAAGCGGCGCTAATGTGGTAGCTTTTAGCCTTTATGATTTAAATGCACTCCTTTGACCGGATGCGTGGTCGTCCCGATCTGTTCGTGACGCGCGAGGTGGCCGCGATGCCTGCATGTGCTACTGCTCATCAGCGGAGAAGATAGAAATCTTGCTGTATTTGCCAGTCGCGTTAGCTATTGTGTTGAGGTAATTGGTTTGTTAGATCATGCGGAATGCCACAGATCACCGGAATTCAGGTGATAATTACGTTACCACTTTTTTTATTATTTTACCCCTATTGAGATGGATATAGATGGATGGCTAGACTATGCCGCCCGGTACGAGGCTAGAGGTCAATCTAAGCTAGAAATTCTAGTCGATATCCTCTGCACATGAAATTGACCTCTAGGCTCGTTTCGGTATAATTCCTGAGCCAACTGCTACGTCGCACGTTGCAGTGGCTGCAGGCACTAGACGTCCGGTCAGGATTATGTGGACGTTGTCGCAGAAAGTAGACCCGCGAATTCTAAGTCAGCGCCGCATAATAAAAAACATTCATCGTCTACTGCACCAAAAATTGTTTCATGCGTTGTGGGTTTGCAATCGTATAACCAAATTCATTGTGACAATTTCATGAAATTGACACGATGACAGATGGAAATTCATAAAAAAAGTCTGTCATCGATGACTTAGTAGGTTAGCATAGATTGAGTTTGTCTAGAACTACAAATATATATGAGATACTATTACAGCACGACCACAGCGGATTTTTTTTCCTTCCGGTGCATTCGCACCTAAGCTCAAATTACCCTTTTACACAGTACACCCCAATGTCAAAAACACAAATTGTCGTATAAACATAATATCAAAATAGCCTAGTCTCTAAATACCAGAGTCCCAAAATACACTAAAACCTTAAAACCAAAACGAACATATCTCCATTATGTACTACTACCGAGATCACCTAATGTCATAAAAGCTGAAGCTCAAAACGAGCTATTCCCATAATATACTAGTCTTAAAATACACCATTCTTAAAATACAATAGTCTCAAAACACGCTAATCCCAAAATACTCTAAATGCGTCTGTGTAGTCGATATTTTTTTCGAAGTGTCTGAATATTGTTCTATGAGTAGGAATAACGTTCCTTATTAGCAGGAAAAATAACAGATTTTTAGGTACCGCCAGTAAATTATAAAAAAAATATTAAAATTTATTTCGCGCCATTGACATCTCATACTGCCAAAGTACTAAGAAGCCGTCCAGCTACGTCAGATACACAAAAAAAACATTGGTTGTCGACGGAGAGTTCACAGAAAACCTTGGTCTAACCACACCAACTCACCCCTCTATCATCTCTACTCTCCCCATTCATGACCCAACTGCCGTCGCAATCCCTACTCATCCCCATTTTGCGGTACACGGTTTAGCCAAAATAATAACATAAAAGGCTTTCGTTTTAGTCTGCCACGCCTCACTATTAGTACCTTTTTTTGGTAACTACCTAATATTGTAGAGTTAGGACTTAGGAGTCAGGACCAAAAATATTTAGGGTATTTTGAGACTAGCGTGTTTGGAGATTATGTTATTTGGAGAATGGTGTATTTTAGTACGAGTGTATTGAGAGATTCATTTGTTTTGAGCTTCAACCTTTATGACATTAGGTGATCACGAGAGTCGCACATAATCAAGATAAAGTCGTTTTGGTTTTAGTGTTTTTTGGGACTCTCGTATTTAGAAATTGGGCTATTTTGAATTTATGTTCATATGACAATTTGTGTTTTTGACATTGGGTTGTACTGTGTAAAAGGGTAATTTGAGCTTAGGTGCGAATGCACCGGAAGGTTTTTTTTTGTGATACGAATTCATTAAAATAGTTTGAGGTACATGTACATTTTAGCCGACTTTCAAAAAAAAAGGATGGTTCTCAATTCGACTATTTTTTTTACGTTTATGACCTCAGAACTTTCGAATGGGTGAACCGATTTTGATGATTCTTTTTTATTTGAAAGCTGTTGCTGCCCGTGTGGTCTCATATCAATTTGGTCCAGTTCTGATGAAAGCATCTATGAGAAAATCATATAAGTCTTATTGTATGTTCCATTTCGCTCATTGAAGTCGGTTATTTTTTTGTGTAAAAGTGATTCTGATTATAATTGAATCACTCAAAATCAAAAAAATACAATTTTTAACTAAAAAGAACCTACTTCTAAAAACTGTAAAGCCAAAAATAACCCCTTCATGTTCAGATTGCATTTGAATCATCTTTTGAAGTCGATGCCAAACCTCACGTATACTTCATTATCGAACAAATATACAATACCACTTTATTGCACACCAATAAAAGTTTACAAAAGACAAATACAATTTATAAATAACGGTACTAAAATATACTTCTTCTTCTCTATATACTTCTTGGGCTTTATGCGCGGCATCTGTTTTCATAGTAATAAATAATTGAGTGGTTTGACACCGACTTAAAAAAAGTGATTCAAATGTAATCTGTACATGAAGGGGTTATTTTTGGCTTTACAGTTTTTTTTTTTAAGTTGGTTCTTTTTTGTTAAAATTTTTGCATAAACTGACTATACCTTTATACCTAGTTTCGTCATTCACCACAACGACTGTGCCAACAGTCGTAGGTAGGTACTACCTAGCACGTTCACGAATCATTTGAAAGCCAAGAATATTTAAATGTCAATCAAAGGGAAAATGTCAATTGAAAATGCAAAAAAAAATATTGTACTCTAGGTAACATAGATTTTTACTGCAATAACACTACTAGTATCACAACACAATAGCGCCCTTTGGGTCCACAGTGTCCACTGTATCAAACCGTCCACTGTGTCAGATCATCCACTTTGTCAGAACGTCCACTGTGTTAGAACTTCCACTGTATCAGATCGTTCACTGTATCAAAACGTCCACTGTCTCAATGTCCACTGTGTCAAAACGTCCACTGTGTCAGAACGTCCACTGTACCAAAATGTCCAGTGTATCAAAACGTCCACTATCTTAGAATGCCCACTGTGTCAAAATTACCACTATATCAAATATCTCACTTAATCTTAATACCCACTCTATTTAGAAATGAGTTTAAGAAGGTTTCGAAATAAAAAAAAATACTATCAGTTTGCTACCGCGCTGCAATATGTCATTCTGAGTAGAGTATACATTTACCGACAAAGTTACAGAAATAAAACGTAGGTAGTATGTGTAGGTTGGACTATTTGGTAGATAATTATGGTGATCCTTTTGGCAAAGTGTACCTTTTTATAGAGATGACCTATCGATACAGTCGACAATTTGATAGAGTGGACAATTTGGTAGAGTGGACATTTTAAATTGGACGTTCTCATACAGTGGACGTTCTGATACAGTGGACGGTCTGACATAGTGTACGTTCTGACACAGGGGACGTTTTGACAGTGGACGTTTTGACACAGTGGACGTTCTGATACAGTGGACGTTCTGATACAGTGGACGGTCTGACATAGTGTACGTTCTGACACAGGGGACGTTTTGACATAGTGTACGTTCTGACACAGTGGACGTTCTGACACGGTGGACGTTTTGATACGGTGGACGTTTTGATACAGTGGACACTAAGGACCCAAAGGAATAGCGCTTGTAATTGTAGATTTTTCGACGTCTTTTGTTGTGAAACAAGTTCTTTTAGAATTTTTACGCATTATTTTTGACTTTTATCATTGACATCTTCTCAGATTACCTACCAACAAATCGCGTGGTCGTGCCAGGAAGTGAGTACCAGCAAGAAACTATAACGACTGTACCAGAATGACAAAAGTATTAGAGTACAATAAATGCAAAAATATAATCATTTTAACGATTTTTTATTATTACCGTAACAGAAGTAAAAAATCTTATTTATGCTGTATAGTTACAACACGTATTACCTTTATAATTGTGTATGACCATAATGACCAGTTCCCCTTCCCAAAGCGACCATTTCCCGGATTGTCCACTCCCATGAAGACCAATTCCCAAGACGACAACTTGATAAAACGACCATTTCTGGAATTTACCACTGCCATAATGACCACTACTCGGAATAAAAGCTAAAAATTATGTGTCTTATTGTGCTGCCGAATTTAGTAGGCACCAAGACAGTGAGCGGGGCAGTACACCGCTGTGCACATGTACTAAATTACCTATTAACCTTTATACTGTTTTCAAGTAAGCATTCGTTATTTTTTGTGTACAAAAAAACTTTTTTGGTATTTAGTTTGGTAATAAATAGGTAATTTTTTTTAACTCAAATAACACCATATTGGTTTACCTGTTTAGTATTAGATAATATAAGATCTATATATACGAGTGGGTATACGACACAAATGGCTAGCAATAAACTAGTTTAATCCGTAGAAACACATTTTTTATAACCCCTAAATCTTCTATCCTACACCCGTTTTTTCGTGGGAAAGTAGTCGTTCCGGAAACTTGGCTTTAATGTCAATATAAGAAGTGGTCATTCCGGGGAGCGGCTTTCTGGGAATAGGTCGGTTTAGAAAGTGGTTATCTTTTACCATCTTTTTATGCATTTTTTTGCTTTTTATTTTACGCTTATGTAAATATACCAGTATCTTGGAACCTGCTCTTTTCTTTTTATTTCCATCATTGACAAGTAGGTTATCTGGTGCAGTGGTTGCAACATGAGAATTTCTAACTATACCTAATCTGCGAAAGAGTCGGGTACATGTTTCAGTTTAGGACTTCAAAAGCTACTTGGTAATGAATTAAAAGGGGTTAGTATAATTTCGTCTAAACAATAGCTGCCCGAAACAGCAAGTGGTCTAAAAATCAAACTGCGATCTCGTCTGCCTAGTATTCTGTTTAAAATCCCGCTTGGTCTAAATATGCAGCAGTATTTGTTCCTTAGACCTCTTCCCCGAAAATCATAACTTGGAGCTTCCAGTTGAGAGACGATATGCATTTTCTTAGGAAACATGCTCTTTCTTTGATTTCATAGTAACTTTTCGTCAGGTGAAGTCTAGGTAAAATACTTGCTTACTTTGCATGAAAATTATCACCAAATGAACTCCTTAAAATGCTGTAAATGGTAATTGATTACTGATCAATCATCATGAAGATGCGCACTGATTATTACGAGCATTGTAAGAATCAAGCTTTTCCCTCGCTGAACAATTGATTTAGAATACACATGAGAAATAATAAAAATGCATTTATTATATATTTGGTAGTTACAATGGAAATTAATACACGTCGCACCAAATGTAGATATCAAAACTATATTCACTATTCGCTCTTACCTTACCCATATAGTATAAGCAAGAGATAAAATAATAAACAAGTATATACACTTACCTTCCACTTTCCTTTTGAAACCTACCTATATTAACTTTTTTTGGTATTTCCAAGCGTGTATCAGCGACGGTATGGACACAGCATTATTGACATGTAATTAGTTCCGCTACTCACCATTTCAAGAAAAAACTGTCAAGAATAATGACAATAACGAGTTTTGCTATTCCATACTAGAGGGCATAAGTACCAATAAAAAAATAGCTTTCAATGTGATTAAAACTTTGATTTGGATAGCATAATATAATATTCATGTATTTATATAATAAACTAACTGATTTGCGTCAACTTTAAGCCCATTTAGCGTTGTAATATAATTCTGGCGCCACTATCTACGCACTGGTCACTGTGCAGTATGAGTTAGTTAGTACCAATTTCCGCCACATGTCCCTATTTCAAACAGGAATATCTCAGCTCTGCAATGGAATCCAGCCTGGTGCCCATAATAAAAAATGAAGTATATTTAAATATATATCTAATGATTTAACTCTCATCTCTGTTGGTTCTTGGTCCAATTTGCCCATTGTCCTTTAAGTATGCAATTCGACTTAAGCCAGTAGTAAAATTGTCAACTACTTTTGATACTTATCGTACATATCTAAGTATATTCAAAATATAAATTGATCGATTGCATACCAAAAAAAATTGTTGACAGTAGCCCAAATGTTAGCTGCTAGTTTATAAATCGGAGGACTGACAAACTAGAGGGCTAGGTATTAGTGGTATTAGTAACAAAAATAAGAAATTGGCATAATTTTATTATGCATTATTTTTTTCTACTAAGCACAATTTGGCTATTTTTCAAGTAGTAAAACGAGTTCAGCTACTTATTTGTTGTTACAATACAGCAGAACAAATCAACACACTTTTTAAAAGCTTTTATTTAACTTGCATTGTATGTTTAAAGTATGTTTGTTCGGGTGAAATCTTGCAACTCAATTTTGAAGCAGATATCGTCAACCGATTGAGCTGAAATTTTGCATACTTACTTAACTTTGATGACAATACAATAATATGGTACCATGGGGCTGATCTGATGATGGAGCTGGAAGGTGGCCATAGGAACTCTATAATAGAAAAAGCAATCCTACTGAGCTTGGGCTCTTTAGAATCGTCTCAGTGAGCATTTGATGGATATCCAAAGAAAAGTACAGTCGGCTATAAAAGCTTGCCACAAAAATGTCATTTTTGACAGAAACTTTTATATTATAGGTGGTAGCGTTTTATAAACAAACTCACAGACATTTATAACATTCCATACCTGTTTTACAATATTGGTCGGGATAATGATCTCGATCCTAATAACGAAAGTCATTATTTTCCGCTTCGCATAAAATCATTATTAAGAGCTCGCCCCTGCTCGTAGTTCAACTTTATCGTTTTTTGTAAGCACCCTTAAACTACGTTTAAAAGAAATTTTTAATGTAAAATGTTTACGGTTTCATTAATCCTCCTCAAAATACTTTCCTTCGGTCTAAACCTGAAGAGTAATCTCCCATTATTTATTTTTCCGAACAACGTTTGTAATTCTACTGCATAACATCGTTTGATTAGTTTATATATCATACATATACCATATTAAAAACATTTAAAAGATTTATAAACAAAAACAAGCGCATGTGTACATATATAGTCCTGGCTAATGGCTATTAATACTAAAAAGAAAAGAATAAATTTAAAAAAGCAACGCGTCATATCAAAATAAACCGTTAAAAAGACGTTACACCTTCCAATTTCAAAACTCAATCGAAAAACAAAAGCGTAACGTAAAGGCGAGAGCACAAGTAGCGCGCCGGGACGAACGTGCCCCGAAACATTGTTCGGAAATATTAGAACCGCGCTGGTCATTAAATTCAGATTTATACGGCCGGCCGGATATCTCTCCCGTGCGACTGTCCTAATGACCACCTAAATTCAGATAATTTTCAGCTTGCTAATAAAGCTGGGTACACATCGGGAATTAGATGACATTCGTTTTTTCGAATGGAATTGATATGTATCGCTTGGGTATTTTTTTTATTAAACCCGGAATCCGGTATCCGGCGTGATAATTAGAGAAACATGGAAATAAGTTTTGCAGTTTTTTTAACAACGGTTTTATGAGCTATGCTGCGCTTTTCTTCTTTCTTCTTGCATTCATATGCCGTGTAAAATAATGAACGTATCGATTTCCACCTGGATTTGGCTTTTGCCTCAATTATTGTGTGTCATTTGTTTTAAATCTCACTGATAGATTATTAGTGTTCCGTATTGTTCTTTTATTTCGATTTTAGATTATTTTATTTATTTAAATTAGGATTTAATTTATTTTAGATTGACTTGTCTGACTGTTTGTCAATATATTATGTAGACTTGGTTTCATAATTATTATTTTGAAGTAGCCTTTAATCAAATATTTGAGCAGGTTATGCACCAGCTCACACTTTCGGCTTAACACCCGCAACCGGGCCGCTCGCAAACCACGCACAAACCGCAACTTCGCCCTTCATTTAAACCTACCTACGTCTAAGCATTTTTTTTTCGCTTCTGCCGATCGATGCGACACATGTCATCATTGTGACCATCACCAATTGATTTTTTATTTTTTTTTTATTTAACTTTTATTTTTTTTTTATCTTCTTTTATTTATTAATATCTTTTCTTTATTTTAAATCTTTTTTATTTATTAATTTAACATGAATAATTTATTATATGTAATATGTTAATTATTTTGAGATTTTCCTGCATTATCATTTTTATTAATATTTTTTTGTGATTAGATCGACTCAAACATGTCAATACATTTGTCATTTATTCTTGTCAGTAGTTGTTAAAAGTAGTAAACTTTGTTAAATGATTAAAAACTCAACCAGCCAGCCAGGGACTAACCCCGCCGACTTAACACCCGCAGCTCGCCCGCGCGCAAACCGCACACGAACCGCAGCGCTCCTCATTAAGCCTACAGCTAAGCAGGTTTTGGCTACCGCCGATCGCTGCGGTGCAATACTATCATTAGGTCAAATTCACCAATTTATTTGCTAACGCTCCTCAAGCTGTGAATCAACTTCATTTGTGAGAACTAAATTACAACACTGAGATGGCCACCAAATGTTGAAAGCGTTCTAGTCTTATTTAAATATTGAACTTACACTATTTTCGTCATATCCCCAGTAACAACAAGAGTGAACAACTAACCTTGGAGCCAGCGGACTTCTCTTCTTCTCTCTTTTTCTCACTTCGAGCGTGCAAAAGAGACAAGTGTACTGTTACTGTGGCGGCCACAAGAAGCCGTAGTGTGCGGAGAGCGTTAGTCACGCAGGTATTAATACTACCGCCCACAATGTAGGCAAAACGCATGAGGCTAGAAAAAAATTGTACCCCAATTTTCAGTCATTCATGAGTCGGTCATGTCGAGACCGAAGACCAACGGTAATTAATAGTACGTTAATACCCTAGGGCGGTGAATTCGTGAATGTTCCAGACCATATTATGTTATTGTGGCCCGAACCAAAGGAGAGGGCCATAAGTATTAGATCTGGCGATTTACGAATTACCGCCTGTGGTTTGTCTACAGTTTAGGTACTTTGGATTTTCTGTCTCACTTCTTGGCAAGACTGCCTTTGCCAAGAAGTGAGACAGAAAATCCCACTTACGGCCCAGAGTGACGTAAATAGCACTTAATAAGATAAGATAAGAAATTATTTAATCAAGTAGGATTCGTTGAATCACCTTTGCATACGTGAGAAGCCCCGTTTTTGCTGGAATAAAATGCTTGATATAATATAATCTGTACATAATAGATCGTAATCAAACGATTATCGTATTTAGGTTGACTCGTAAACACGGCTATTTGCTAAACGCATGTAATTACTGTAACACACGACCAGTTCCATTACCAAAACGTTTCGTTGGCAGCGGCCACCAAATTAGCCTCCACATTAACACGCCTCTATGAATACGGCTAGAGTAATCATACAGTGTTAATGGACAATCGTACAGCTATATACACTAACAAGCTTTTGCCCGTGGCTTCGCTTACGTCAAAGCATAATATATGAACCATCCTATAGGAACCATGATTTTTCGGGATAGTACCATGTGTAGCTACGGTAAAAAACAATCTATGTTCCAAATTACATGCAAATTCGTCCAGAAATTTCGGCGTTAAGAAGTAACCAAACATAAGTACACACACAGACACACACAAACTTTCGCTTTTATAATATTTTGTGGGATTTTAGTGCTGATAAGTTATAGTTTTTAGAATACAGTGTTGATTTAGGCAGTATTTTTATTGGCTTATGGATGCATCATTCAAAAATTAATACGCCTCTATTGGCTAGAGTAATCATTTATTCTTAATGGACAATCGAACATCCATAAACACTTAGTTCTAAGAGTCAAAGTTTATAGAATATAGTGTTAGTTTAGAGGTGAATCTTTTGAAAACGATTACGACTCTATGAATATGGCTAGATTAATCTTACAGTGTTAATGGACAATCGAACATCTATAAACACTTTAGTTCTAAAGAGTCAAACTTTGTAGAATACAGTGTAAATTTAGAGATGAGCCATTTACAAATTAACGCGCCTCTAATAAATACCGATAGAGTAAATATAATAAATCAACCTCACACAAATAGATCTCGTTCCAAATTAAGCTCGAGAAGGCTTGTGTTATGGGTACTAAACGACGATATACATACTTATATAGATAAATATAATTATACTTAAATACATTATGAACTTTATTCTGCAAGTCGGCCACATGGGCACTTTTACATGTCATCTAGAGTATTTAAGGGCAATCGAACAGCGATGTACATGTGTATAATGATGTCATTTTATTAATAAACGAGTATAAGTATGAGTACAGTTATAAAAAGTTCTAGGATAGGATAGAATAGTGTAGTTGTTGGTTTGGACATGAAACCAATTTAAAATCGCATCAAATGTGTCTCCGTAATTTTTAATAAAATTTCATGTTGTTATTATAGTTTATGGGGCGTTAAATTGTTATAGCCAAATAATGGAATAGTTCAGCGACGTCGCTAGTCGCAACTAACAATAAATCTAACCGCATGAAATAAACAAGACATGTTGCTTGAGGCAAAGACTGGAGGCCTTTGAAATATGGTGCTGGCGACGTATGGAGAAGGTTAGCTGGACTGAGAAGAGGTCAAACGAGGAGGTGCTCAATATGGTGAATGAGGACAGGTGTCTTTTAAAAACTGTCGAAAATCGCAGAGGGAAAATGATTGGACACCTGTTAGGGCACGACGAATATCTAAAAACTATTATTGAAAGAAAGGTTGAAGGAAGGAGGAAAAGAGGAAGACCAAGAAGAGCTTATATGGACCAAATAAAGGAAAAGGTGAACGTCGTGTCGTACCAGGCCGTCAAGGAGAGAGCTCAAGATAGAGAAAATTGGAAATTGCTTGCTCCACCGACAAGAGCCTAGCTCTTAAGTTTATGATGATGTTGCTTGAGGACATATTCTACATAGTATATGGACCTCTAGTATAAGGATCCATATCCGTTCAAAAATGCTGATTGTTTTAAACATTTTTCTATTATCAAAGTGACTACATAGGATAGGCTATTAGATTTATTAGTATATATTTGAAGCCTACAGTTTGAATTTTTCATTGATAATACTACCACTCGAAATTGATAAAATTCACGCATACGCACGCAATGGATTGTAATATATCTAAGACTTTCAATTCAAATCCGGTATAGCACACAGGCTAAAATTAATAAGCACTTTTACGGCTCTTATACTTACAACTTGAATTAGCTATACAAGGACTGTAATCAGAATCATAATATTTTTTTCTCCAACTTGCTTGGAAATGTTCCCATTAATGTAGTAAAACTGGACCGCGAAATCGTTCGTTATTTTTAGAAGGCGTTAATACAAATTAAAAAAAATATATATTATTGGCCTTAGCCGGGAAATCAATATTATTTAAATAAGACGATTAAGTAAAAAACACACCTTCCGTTTATGACGTCTCATACAAATGAGGGTAATCTTAATTTGGCCGGTTACTGCATTTTTACTTTTAATTTTTTCAAAGACTTTGATAATTCACCATACAGCCAATTGTCGACTAAATTTAAGAAATAAAAACTTATAAACTTTTTAATTGTTCTCTGCGTTTAGTTCTTGCACTGAACATTTTTCTGCTCTGCTACTGTCAATGTATTTTAAATAACGACAAATTTCGAATAACGGACAAACAATTTAAATAATAATCTTATATGCGGTTAATTTATTTTCATGATTCTTAGTTATTTATAAGATATTTCTCAAGAAAATTTTAATTATAATAATATGATGGTATTTAATGAGTGAGTTGAAAATTAATAAGTGTACCAAACGTAAACAAATTAAAAATATAACAGAAATGATTGTGTCCAAATCAATATAAAAGTTATTTTGAACTTATGATCTTCTCCGAATGATAAATATGGTATGGTTTCTAAAAAAAAACAGTGTGTTTAGAAGTTGTTAATTTAACTAAAATTAATAATTACCTATGTGCATATTTTTTGTTATTGTGTTTTCATATATATTTAATTCTTATTAATATATTTTGTTTTTAATCAAACATATGATTCGGATCCGAATTTTTATTCCTATTCCTAAAAAAAATAAGTACCAAATGAACTTCATGGTACTGATATATTAAATAACAAATGTAGATTGGTGATTATTTCCAAGCATATTTGGAGAAAAGCACTATACAAGCCTCGGCGGGAATGTCAGTTCGCAGATTCGTATTGTTGAAGGACTCGGCTACGCCTCGTCCTTCAAAATCATACTCATCCACGAACTGACTTTTCCCGGCCTCGGCAGTAATATACTATTTCTCCAACTTGCTTGGAAATGTTGCCATTAATGTAGTAAAACTGGACCGCGAAATCGTTCGTTATATTTAGATGGCGTTAATGAAAATTAAAAAAAATATATATTACTGGCCTTAGCCGGGAAATCAATATTATTTAAATAAGACGATTAAGTAAAAAACACACCTTCCGTTTATAACGTCTCATACAAATGAGGGTAATCTTAATTTGGCCGGTTACTGCATTTTTACTTTTAATTTTTTCAAAGACTTTGATAATTCACCATACAGCCAATTGTCCACTAAATTTAAAAAATAAAAACTATTATAAACTTTTTAATTGTTCTCTGCGTTTAGTTCTTGCACTGAACATTTTTTTGCTCTGCTACTGTCAATGTATTTGAAATGTCGACAAATTTCGAATAACGGACAAACAATTTGAATAATAATCTTATATGCGGTTAATTTATTTTCTTGATTCTTAGTTATTTATTAGAGATTTCTCACGAAAGTTTTAATTTTAATAATATGATGATATTTAATGAGTGATTTGAAAATTAATAAGTGTACCAAACGTAAACAAATAAAAAATAAAACAGAAATGATTGTGTCCAAATCAATATAAAAGTTATTTTGAACTTATGATCTTCTCCGAATGATAAATATGGTATGGTTTCTAAAAAAAAACAGTGTGTTTAGAAGTTGTTCATTTAACTAAAATTTATAATTACCTATGTGCATTTTTTTTTGTTATTGTGTTTTCATATATATTTAATTCTTATTCATATATTTTGTTTTAAATCAAACATATGATTCGGACCCGAAATTTTATTCCTATTCCTAAAAAAAATAAGTACCAAATGAACTTCATGGTACTGATACATTAAATTAAAATGTAGATTGGTGATTATTTCCAAGCATATTTGGAGAAAAGCACTATACAAGCCTCGGCGGGAATGTCAGTTCGCAGATTCGTATTATTGAAGGACTCGGCTACGCCTCGTCCTTCAAAATCATACTCATCCACGAACTGACTTTTCCCGGCCTCGGCAGTAATATACTATTATTGATAACAGTGGTACCTACATGTCGACTTATTCTTAATGACATACAATTATTCAATTATTATTATTTATTCAGTTTGGCGATTCAGCGAGGAAATGCCGCCAGCATCTTTGGCACTATGCCGCAGGGGCCATTTTTAGATTTAGTTTAAGTTTATTATGTTCGAGTTTAGTTTAATTTTTAGTATAGTTTTATTGTAAGTATTTTAAGTTGTATTCCTTAGACTTTATTTTGTACTAATAAATTTGAATGGATAGGTATTTATCTTTATACAATTGATGTTTTGCAAGAGTGCATGTTTGCCTTATCTATTATCTATTTACTATAAATAAATAAATACTTAGTAATTATTAAATATTCTAAACAACATTATATTTTATACAATAATTACAATAGCAATTAATTTAAAATCGAACATTCACTAGTTGAGTTGGACTTATTTTGTATTACCTTCTAATTTGTCTTCCAAGAACTCTTCGACAACATAATGCTTATTGTAGGTATCAACATATTTTTAAGTCCTTTGACAAACACTGCATATGATATTAATATGTCATCTCTAGGTAAGTCTAAGGGTAGATGATTATAAATTTTTGGTCCTATGTATCACACACTTTTTCTGTTTATTTTTTTAGTTATAATCTTTTTTGTTTTTTTTTTCTTATTCAGCCTGTGTGGTAGGTACTTGGGATATTTACGATAAAGAAAACAGTATGCAGAGGTCTGAGTTTGCGTCCAATTTTTTTGGACCCCGGGCCGTATCGTACGGGCTGTAGTGAGCGCTGTACGGAACCCATCAATAATACGGACCCTCATAAATCGGCGCACAATGCGTGATTGATTGGCCGCTGTTATTACACTTTACGAATTTGTATCGAATAGATTTATGTTAGGGAGATTTTGTTTCTGGTTCTTTGGATACTGTTTTTAGCTGCACTCCGTTTGACTAAGCTTATTTTCTCCTTAATCTAATTTCGGGGATGATATGTGTCACTAAAAGCTTGGAAATTGAACCACTAAAAAAAACTACTATATTATATCACAAGCCTTCTTGGGCTTAACTTGGGACTAGGTTGGTTTGTGTGAGGTTGTCTGATATTCATTATTCATTATTTAGTTATTCATTATTTATATCCTAAAACAAATTAAAAAGGGGTCATTAATCAAGGTCGTAAAAAATATACCGACTTTTAATCGGTTGGCCGTGGCTCATGTGTTAAAACAACCAAGAGTTGACATATGAACATTTAATTGTAAAGTAACAATTTATTCCTCAACAACAAAGCCCTATCAAATAAATAATGCATTCCAGTTTCATAATGTTGCACGAGCAACGTTTCTACGGTTGATTTGAATTTTCAAATTTAGAACGACCATTGAGCTACTACTTGGAGCGGTGGACGCGTGTGTAGCATGTTCTTGTGTTCCAGGGGGCGCGAGAAGGCGGCGCGCGTAGGCGGACCCAGGTAGCGTTTGTTGTGCGTGCCCTAGGCTGTACTGTTGTCACTGTCTGTCTTATAGCGCGCAGAGTGACGTTCCACGTCGAATCTAACGAGACGCCTTGTGATATGCCGTGTCCAAATGTTTAGTAGCAATTGACATTTATGTTTTGTAGCTTTATGTTTTTTTTCTTTAATATGTTTCTGATAGACTGCCAGTTGTAAATTGTTTTATAAAGAGGTTATATGGCACCAAAGATTTTTGTTAGCACGTAGTTTAAAACATCACAAGGCGTTATCGAACTGGCACCTAGATTCGACTTCGAACATTACACACTCACTGTGCACTTAGTTATCGTCGTGCTGTAAGAGATTTGTTTTCGTATTCATTTCGAAAAGTAATTAGTGTGGATTTATGTTATACCATTAATTTTGATGCGTCGATTTCTGTAAAGAGCGCCCAAAATTTTAGACACTGATGAAATTGGGTATCTCGTATCGAAGCTCGAACAGAAGTCCTTGAAATAACAGTTATTTAATTTAAAAAGCCCAAAGAGGATTCCGTAGTCCACTAATCGGTTGTACCCTATGTGTTTACCCTGCCCGAACTGCGGAACCCTCCTCATTCATGAAATCACTGCAACGTTAGTGTAATGTGCTAATTATGTGTTGATCTGGGTTTGGATTTTGTTCGTTGTTTTTTTTATTAACTAAAACTGTTAAACTGTGTGTAATCTGTGTTTCTATAGAGCTGTGGTTGTTTGTTGACGACAGCGGTAGCGTCGGGGCGGTGGGGCCTCCGCCAACTTTCGTCTGTTTAAAAATAAATTAATTCGAAATTTGAAATTTCAACGCTCTTACTGGCTGCGGAACAAAAACTTTTTAAATTATTCGGCAATTGTGTTTTGTTAGTGGCCAGTAGTGACCGTTGCTAAAACGATTAGACTCTTTCCCCTTCTAACATTGACAACAGTAAACTTAGTGCGCGCGCATACGGCGCTAAAAAGCGCCCGGCAACCGCGCACAAGTAGCGTTTATATGCGCCGCCATTTTGTTGTAATTGGACGCTAATTACGCGCCAGTCAGTCGTGAAATTGTCGGCAGCTGTGTGCGCGGTTACGGTGCCTATTTCTCGTTTATGAAAAAAAAATGTTACGCCCGAATAACACTGATAAGCGGGTGTTTTGATGTTCTTTGCTAGCCTTATAAGTGTTCTTCGGGCTTTTGAAGAAAATGGCAAAAGAATTGAAGTGATTGGCATTTCTTTTGATTTGGTACCATGGAATTTATGTTTGACTTGAAAAAGTTTAATTATAATGACTTCTAAAATTGATTGCAATTAGCTGGTGCTTTGGCAGTATTTTATTGGGCAAATTAATTTATTTGAAGCCATTTTCTTGCGTAGAGTTGGGATTATTTACAGTTGCAGCGGCGGTTTTTAAAGAGAAGCGCCGTGTGCGCACGCTCTTATGACGCGAACGACTAGCTCACTGCGTCTTGACTAAGTCACACGAGTTTAAGGGTCACTGCACACTAAGCGTTATATAAAACGCTTGTGAATTTATTTCAAAATTTTAAATTTTATTCTGTGATCATTTTTAAATGAGAGATGATTATGTATCACAGATATACAAACCCCTAGAAGCAATTCTTATAAAAAAAAAAGGTAAATTAAATTGTCTTGTTATTACTGCAGTAGACCCTCAAACAAGCCACGACGATGTGAAAAGTAATTGTCATCAACGTGTTGTAGACGTGATTACTTCTACAAGTTCTGTAAACACAGGTAGGTATAGTTAGTCAAATAAATTATGCTAAAAACTTTTAACATTATAAGCATTTTATATTCATATTTTTTTACCATAGGTTGATGGTACGAGTGAGGGAAAATTCTACAATAAACATCAATTTAACTGCTTTGACTCATTCAAAGTGTCATACTGCCGTTATTGACTATGACAAGTGCGAACAATGACTTACTTTGTACACTGTACAAGTCAAAGAGTCCACAACACGTTGATGCAGAGTCGTCGTCATAAAGTGGCATATAAACATACAAACGCGTACGCGACGCCGGCGGGCCGCCGCTCCATCGCACCATCGCTAGGCTTATGCAGCTATTACACTTTCCTAAATCAGTCACTGACGAGAGGGACGCAGCAATACGAAGGCGCGAGAGGAAGTTATCTCCATACGTGTCTCACATATTGCTGCATCCCTCTCGTCACTAATTTAGAAAAGTGTAATTGCCGCATTACTGTGAAACTCCCATTGTACAACACCTTCCGCATTCCCGTATCATTTGTCTAATTTACACCTAGTTAAACTGTTGCTGGTTTTAACATTTTCACTGCCATAGTGTACGTAATGCGTTGACTGAATTGATTACTCAACAGTTCAGAATACGGGCGGCGGTGAGTGTGTTAAACGATTTTGCGTGCAATAGGCTAGATGACCCATTTTTGAAATATATTTGAAATGGTTAATAATGATCTTACTAGCTCTAAAAAATATATTGTATTTTGTGAGAGCTAGAAAGCTAAATTTTATTGATTGAAAATATAAATTTCATGAAGAGACAAAAATGCCGACCGCCATTTTTGTCTTTAGCTTATCTGTGGCGTGGCGTAGAATACCGTGTAAATAAACAGAAGGGCTACCCCGATTTTCGGAATTCAATCGTCGTATACTGAAATATACGACGATTTTGACAGGAGATCGGCATGATTCTACCGTCGAATTTCGAACGTCAGAGTAGCCCTTCAGTGTTCTTCAGCGGATCAGAACAGTACAAAAACCATATTTTCTAATTCATTTTTTTCAGCCATCTTCTACTTTTATGAAATAAAAAATATATATTTAGGTTTCATTAATTTCATACAATTTAACATGAGTCAAATAGCCTATTGAAATTGGTTTAACTGGTTATTTGAAACAAGAAATTAAAAAAAAAAGTTTTTTCTAATTCTACCACAAATGAAACGAGACTGCGGGCATAAATCGTGTGTGTAATGGGGTGTGTGTACAATGGGTTTTAGAGACATGTTGCATTGATATTAGTGGGTTTTTGTTTATGATACCAAAAATCACTGATATTTTTGTGCCATCGGTCTCTGGGCTACGTCGTGATAATAAACCGCAAAAGTGTTAAAATGTGGGATTTAAATTGATATCGTTGCTTTTTTAATTTGAAATGTAATTATGTTGTTATTTGTAAAGGTTTTAACTTCAAATTCAAAGTCAGAAGGAATATAACGTTACTAACTATACGAACTGTATAATAACAGATTATTGTAACATCATTCAACATTTTATAAAAATGGCCGCTAATCTGAGCTGAGTGATTAACTCACATAAATAGTGACATTTATTTAATGCATTGTTAATTTTGATAACAACACTTTGATTACTATGAAAAAGTTTGTTTAGCCAGAATGTTTAAATTTCCATAAAAAAAAAGTAACCAATCCTTAGTAACACCATTTTTAACATGGGTATTTACCTAATAAAGTATTGTATCCAAACTGGTACTGACTATAAACTCTTGCGCAGATCGGAAGCTGTTCGTGGGCATGCTGAGCAAACAACAGACCGAGGAGGATGTGCGGCAACTGTTCACGCCCTTCGGAACTATAGAGGAGTGCTCCATCCTGCGCGGACCGGACGGCGCGAGTAAAGGTGAGTCTTGTTGTTATACGTAGTATACTGAGCACGCAACACACCGAGGAGGGAGACAACACACCGAGGAGGGAGACAACACACCGAGGAGGATGTGCGGAAACTATTCAATTAAGTATACAAACGTAGGTTTTTATTACAGTTTTGATGTTTGTCTACGAACTGCTTCAACAATACGTTTTTTTTTTTTTATATTTTCGAAAACGTAAATTTCTGAAAAATATTGTCTGCTAGTTTGGTACACAGGTTGGTACAAAATATAATGATAAATTTAACTAGTATGGTTATAAAGTTACTATGTAATAAAAATACTTTGATTGCAAGTAAAACGTTTAGGCAGTAAAGTATAAGTAGGCATAAAAACATCACACTCACTTTATAAGCCTTAGGTACTAAAATTATAGAATCAAATTACCTCAAATTATAATCCTTAATATCGCAATAACAAATTTTATAATCTTCCTCAACAACCAACCCTAAAGGACTCCTAACAATTTAATTATAATTATAGTATTATTTCCAAACGACTGATTCGTTATGACTGAATCGTAATGTTAACTGGTGAAATTACTGATGCAGACATTCTGCTCTCATCATAAGGCAAGACATCTCTTACCTTAAGGGTTGGCGACGCAGTCATAACTATTGTAAACGTTAAGTTTAAAGAATAGGGCGATGTGGTCGCTCAGCGCCAAAGCCCATCCAACAAATAAAAAAAAAGTTTACAGGATGTTGATGTCTCTCAAATTCTACATAGCATCTAGTGGCCCGTATACTCGCTAGGACTCCCAATCCCTGGATTCCTCATACAAAAAATGCCAGGTTTGGAAGCATAGTACTCGCTCGTCTCTCTATATTTACAAGTAATAAAAAGGTAAGACAAACTAGAAGGTGGCCGGAACATAGTTCGATGTGAAAATAGGTCGTAATCATAACCCACTTTTTTATCTACCCTCCTTAAACTTTATCTCTTTATTAAGTGTTACAATGTACAGAGATTTTTATAAAATATTTTGTGCAGATATTACAATGGTCGGTTAAAACGCGCTGTGTGCGAACGCCTTAATTATAATTGTAGCAGAAGTTGGATTTACTTGACTCGCAACAACATGTTTGCATTCAAACACGTCTGGTAGGGTTGTCGCAGATTTAAGGTTATATTTTTGAAATAATATTATAAGAAAACACACTTTTCATTTGCTTAGAAGACTAAAGTCGATCTTTTTAATGTAATGTAAATTACACGTTTGTGTTATCAAAATATAATGTAGGGCTACATTAGCATAGATTTTTATAAATTCACTAAAGCAATTAAAAGTAACAAAAAGGACATAAAAACGACGTAGACAATTTACTAGGTTCTTTTACATCGTGAAAAACTTAAATCTATCTATATTGAAATTTACGGTTTTATTCACTGGTTTATCACGAACAGGAAAGGCTTGACATGTTTTAAGCAGGATTATGGCCCACTAGTGTTATTGAAATTCTTGCCATGTTAAATATTTTACCTATCAAATAAGCTCTCACATAATAAACATCTATCGCGTCATTTGTTACTTTTTTTTTTCTATTTGTGACACCAAACATTGTCAGTATTTCTTTTGTTTTTTGTGTTTTTTCTTTTATTGGCAACCCTAAGCAAGTGCAGACGACGCACAGACGCGACAGTCAGTCCCAACTTTAATTTAATCCAATCTCGCACAGCTCAAACCTGTTTTAATACAGACGTAAACTATACCGCGCGTGTTGAGCTCTTTACGACCGCCTTCCGCCACAGCACATTCGCCATTTTGATTGCCAGAGGATATGTAATAAAAAAAAAGAAAAACTAAAAAAACAAGATATTTCGTGTATGTGTCATCCGACGTTGCGAAACTTACAATCGGCCTGTAGCCTAAAATGCTTATATGAATTAGATTCATTTCACAAAAATAGAGTTACACAAAGCCAATTTACACGATTTTAACTATACGGTGATCGTAATTCAATCATAAGATCCCGAAATCCCGAAATATACTCTTCGTCTTAGCAGGAGGCAATTTTCACGCTTCAAACCGCATTAATAGTTAGAGTTCAGACGAAATCGGCGCGCGTTCGTCGTAGCAGCACGCATGCGTTGGTCGATCGGTATTTCCAATCTACACTAGTGACTCTTATTTTACACAAACAACCAATAAAATACAGTACCCAGCCGGTTTTTACGGAAATCAATAAAGAGAACCTTCTATAGTTTCTTATTTTGTACTTTTTTTTTCTAAAATATAATTCTAAATAATTTATACGGAAAAAATAAGACAGGAAAAAGTATAGTAAAAGGAAAACGCGGCCTGGTAGTTGCGTAAGTGGCTTTATGTAACCGTTAACGTTTTACGACGGCCCGCCGTAAAACCGTAGCTGAGATTTTGATTATATTAGGAATGGCTTTATAAGTAACTTGTAGTGTGTAAACTTAAAGCTAGTAGGATTTTTAGCTTAAATGCTGGGTGTTTGTTTTACTTTATAGTTATTTAATAAGATAAAATAGGCTCATTCACTATTCCTGTTGCGCGGTATAACGTGACCTGTTACTTTCTCACAGTACTGCACAGAAAGAGATAGATAAATATCTCGCACGAGAAAGAGTCGCATATCACAGTTGTGGTTTCCCCTATCGTTTAGGGCTACGGCTTCTGGGTATCTTCTTTTTTTTGTGCCATAGGGGGCAAACGAGCAAACGGATCGCCTGATGGAAATCAATTTACGTCGCCCATAGACACCTGTAACATCAGAGTCACAAGTGCTTTGCCGGCCTTTCAAGTGGGAGTACGCTCTTTTATTGAAGGTTTCATTCTTCAACTGTGCTTAAACACAAAACAGATAGGTACAGAAATCAATCTACATACAAGCGCGCTCGAGCAAACGCACACATAGACATTGCTCACGGAGACAATATCTCAGACCAGTTCAGACCAGTGCGTGCGTGAGTGCCATCTGCTTGACGTGTCCGTGAGCAATGTCTATGTGTGCGTTTGCTCGAGCGCGCTTGTATGAAGATTGATTTCTGTACCTATTTGTTTTGTGGCCTAAATGTTAAATTAAATTTTATTAACATGTGAATATGCCTATAGCATAAGTTTTAGATTTCCTAAGAGAATCTCTGAAGTTCTTTTATAAACAAAAAACACGAAATCAAGTATCAATTTGCAATTTCCTAAAACCCGGCACGTGGCGAACTCGGCGCGCCTGCGAAAAGTTTCCATAATGACATTCCTGGAGTTTGAAAAACATCGCCTTTGCCGGGACTCGTGATAATATACGCCTATAATTGGATTTCGTTTCAACATCGAATTTCATTAATACACGCTAGTGATAGTGCGTTGTTTTTTAGTTTTAAAAACATTATAATATAGAAAAAAAATAAAAAGTTTACCGGAAATAATGTTTATGGACACAGTTTTATATTAACGATTATGACTAAATCGTTTGGTATTGGTATTTCTCATTAACATTAGTTTTCACGGACGATTACCCGAAATGTAAAAGTTAATCCCACTTCGTCGCCAAAGGAACGTGACATTGCTTACTTTATATAGTATAGTTTTATTTGATATTTATGTTAGGTTTAAAGTATTTATGGGCCACAGTTGCCTTAAAATATTAATATCGATTTATTGATATCTCCTAAGTCACACTTTGAGCCATGTCTTATAAACAAAAAACACAAAATAAAGTGTCAATTCGCAATTTCCTAAGACCCGCGGCACGTGGCGACCTCATGCGCGCCTGAGAAAAGTTTCCATAATGACATTCCTGGAGTTTGAAAAATATCGCTTTTGGCGGGACTCGTGATAATAATCGCTTATTCGATTTGGTTCAAAGGTTGCAACATTTTATTTTTGATAAACATATCTCGGGATTTTTTGTTCATGAATGATTTAACACTAGGCCAATAATATTATTATTATTTATTTATTTATTCAGTTATTAGGAACTTTACTATTTCCCTAAATCTAACACAATGCCCCACAAAACCAGTGGCTGGTTTGACTGTGGGATCTCTGTTAGGGAATCTCTATTTTAGGCACAAAGTATGTATTACGGTATTAGTGCGAAAAAGTGTTCTTTTCACATTCTATTGAACTTTTTTTGGTTTGGCTCGTCGTATTTCCTCCGGTAAACTATTGATTGGGTACGGGATTCGTTTCTTTAGGGTTCTATCCCCAAAGTAATTGTTTACCCTTGGTACCAATAGTTTTCCGGAAGTCATAGACTTGGTGTTATGTATATGTTGTACAGGTTGGATTATGGATGCTTCTGTCAATAAGGTCAACAATATGGTGATAAAATAACATCATTGATACAACAAACAATGTGCTCTTGTGATTAGTAATACGATTTGCTCTTGTTTAAAAAGTTATGATATAATGTAGTTATTATTTTTATATCCACTGGCCCAGTTTGATATTTCACTGAGAATTAGTATGACAATTAAGTTAAATTAATTTAATTGTCATTTCGAAAAATGCAGAAAAACTGAATCGACAATGAAATTGTATATTATTATCGAACCTGCTTACAAAAATTCACGAAAATTGATTGAGAAATGAGGCCTTTAGGCGAGCACAGCCAAAAATCTGATTAATATGTTTCGTTCGCACAGTCAATTAGTGTGTTTATGACTATAATTTATACATATTTTATTTATTTACCTACGCTACAATTTGGCAGCAAACATTGCATTTCTTGTCGGTCTTAACCTACATGGAAACGAAACAATTAGGTATATTTTTTACTTTAAAGTGAATTGCCACACTTTAAAAACGACTGCGTAGTAAATTTATTAAGTGCCGTACAGATGTAACGGATCACGCACCAAATTGTTAATTCTGTTTAATTGTCGCCGGCGGTGATAAAGTCTCAGCCGTTATGGTCGTCAGTCGTTCCAGTCATAACAGCCGATTCGGGCACGGATCGAGACTGACGTCGGTGTTTTTACTCTTATTACAGAAACGACATCACATAATGTACCTACTTTTTTGGCAAAATGTGGGTTGCTAAACTTTTGAAACGACTGCGTAGTAAATTTATTAAGTGCCGTACAGATGTAACGGATCACGCACCAAATTGTTAATTCTGTTTAATTGTCGCCGGCGGCGATAAAGTCTCAGCCGTTATGGTCGTCAGTCATACCAGTCATAACAGCCGATTCGGGCACGGATCGAGACTGACGTGGGTGTTTTTATTGTTATTACAGAAACGACATCATAATGTACTTTTTTGGCAAAATGTGGGTTGCTAAACTTTTGAAACGACTGCGTAGTAAATTTATCAAGCCGTTATGTTTGTCAGTCATTCCAGTCATAACCATATGATCCAGACTAACGTTTCATAATGCTGTTTCGGTTTCGGTAATATACTTGTAATAACAGAACTGCGTAACCCTACAATGAGCACGATCTAACATGCTCTCTGTCGGCGTTTCTACTGCTATTACAGAAACGAAACCATAATGTATTTTTTTAAGGAAAAAAGTGAGTTTTCACACTTTTGAAACGATTGCGGAGTAATTTTTTTAAGACCCGTACATATGTAACGGATCACGCAGCAAATTGTTAATTCTGTTTAATTGTCGCTGGCGGCGATAAAGTCTCAGCCGTTGTGGTCGTCAGTCGTTCCAGTCATAATTATATGTCATTTATACCAATATTTTCAAAGGTGTTTTTCTCATGAGTGGACTATTTCCGATAAAATCAAATTGAGGATAAAAAATGTAATACAACCACATTTTCAAACTTTCCAAAATATGCGTATTTATGATAGGAACAATAATTTCCAAAGATTTTCATTCTAAAAGATGAAATCTTCCCACTCTTGGTAAAACCACGTAATCCGGGTTACGTTATTTTATTGTAAACTAATCTTAATCGATTCCTAATAATGGCATTTGTCATATAGACCACCAAATATATGATATATTTTTTAAATATATTTACGATGTTTTAAACAAAGTAACCTTTGCAATATTTCGGTATAGTTCAGTAGCAATATATTATGAGAAATTAACAAGAATAAAAACCGAGTTTTATAAATAGCAGTTTTGGGGTTACGTTCTTTTGCCGTCATAATTTCATCGATTTTGTGTCTCACTAGACCAATATTATCAAAACTGATAGTCGTACCACACGAACCACCAAACAGACACTTATTTAATGTAACCTTAACAGACTGAATCTTCTATGAGCTCAGCCAGTAAAGTTAACGCTAAAGCAGATCGCGTTATACGAGTGACGGCCCATAAACGCGTTTTTAATTCGCGTCTGGGGGTTATCTCTGCCCACGTCACCCGAGTGCTTTAGAATATTACGCTCAGCTTTACCACGCGATACTAGGTACTTATTTCATTTACACAGGTATACTTATATGCGTAACTGAATATTGGAGCCTTACAATTTATCTCATTTAGTTAAATTGTAATATTATAATCCGTAGCAAAGCAAAATTAATCCGATGTGTTGCGCAATTCAAGACAATGATGAATATTAAATATGCCATTCAAATTAGGGCTCTAATGTCAACGGAAAGGTTCTACGGTTCTACTTATCGTAAGCTGAATAGGTATGTGCCATCATAACTAGGTTCATAGTTAAAAGTATATTTTCTTTGACAAAAATGATAGTAAAAACGTAATACCTACATGACTTTTAGAACTTTCTTACTCGGAATGGTTGGTACTTTAGAAAATATAAAATGGCTCCTAGATTTTCCACCTGACAACTACACATTGTTATTGTTTTTATTAAACCGTTGAGCTGTGGGAATATTATGTGCCTAATTTATTTTAAGAAATTAACTTTTTTAACTACCAGTCCTGAAATTTTCAAGTTCTCAACTACCCTAAGTTTGACAACCTTTGTCTAGAAAAGATCGCTCTTAAGCGATAAGACCGCCTGTTGTTTACCTCTAATTGTAATTTATTGTTTTGATGAATACAAATTATTACTATTGCGTTGGATTTCTCCTGTATGTTATCGTAACATTCAGGATGTTATTCAGATAGTATGAATTATTCAAATAATTATAAATATTTTGGCACTGCAACCTATTCCGTTGTTAAACGCTTTAGCCAATTTCCGACTTAATAAAAAACAAAAGAGTGAACCTCGACTAAAAAAGGAATGGAATGATCTTAATAATACGGCCAGTAGCTTATCCTCATTTCAGCAGAAAGGCTTAAGCGCCGGATTTTTCTTAGTGAAACTCCTCCTTTTGTGCCGGAAAAGTTATTGTAATAACAAAAACAACTTCTTTCAGCTCCCAGCAGCGTCCGTGTCGCGACGTGACCGCCATACTGCTCGCACCTCATCTAGACGGGATGAATAGTGTCGAGGATGGGGGCGGTTTGGTTGGAGTATAAGATAATCCATTTGGGAGTTGTTGTTGATTGAGTTTTTGTTGGACGTCAGCAAGCGAGTATAGTAGCGGAGAAGCTGCTTTCTTATATAACTCAGATAAATTCATACTTTAGGAAATTCACGAATGAGAGAAAGATTACAGGCCAAACAATTTTGCGTTGACATTTTACAAACGTTCGGCTATAATCATAATTCAATTACAATTATATACATATTATAAAACAAACATGAACCCAAACGTCATACATAAGAACAATAGCAAACCCTATCTTTATAAATGGAATTTAAAAATGGCTTAGGAAAACTGAAACACTAGATTTAGGTAAAATCGTAGTATCTTTTAAAGATCCTCTGCTTGACACTTTTTTTTGACTTGCCTATCTTTATACCTGTATAGTATATTTTGCCACGTATATTTTGGCAAGCTGAAACCTATGCATAGGTATAATCAGGATATCCGTGCACTTTTACAGGTCTCAACCAAAGAGCATTTCCCAAAAGCAGAAATGTCAAAAACTTAGCATTCAGTATATTTTTTTAATAAATCAATACAATAAAATACAATAAAATACAAATACGCTTTATTGCACACCTCAAACATCAAGGAATACACAACACAACAATACAATACAACAATTCTCTATTGCACACCAACAAGAAAAATGTTACGATTGAAACCTTTATTTAAAAATGGTGGACAATAGGCGGTCTTATCGCTAAAGATCGATCTCTTCCAGACAACCTTTGGGTAGAGGATTGAGCAAAAACATGAGATACATTAAAAATAACAGGCAGAGTTAGTTGCAGTACTATTAAAATCAAAAGAAAATCCCTTTAAAAACAATCATTGAATTAGCACTATCTCCTTGTACTATATTTTTGTGAATGCAATCCGCTGTTCGTCGCTCGTTTAGTTTCTCGTAATAAGGGCGGGTCACGGCTCCGTCATAAAACCACCGCAAACCGGCGCAAACCGGCTCTCTTTACGGCCCGCGTGATGACTGGCTCGTAAAATATCGCCAATTTAGTTCACACTTAGCCGCTAGATGCTGTCGGGGAAGAATATCAACGAAAAAGGGTGCACAGATAAAGAAAAGCCCCAATGCACCGCATCATCAAAAAACCAAACTCGCCACAAATTCTTGTATTTCCTGATATGGCAAATATAGCTTTGATATCATCTAAAGATGTACTGTCTATTTTCGATAGATGGTGCCAATTACTGGTCAGTTTACAAAATGAAAAAAAGTGTACAATCTGTGTTAATTGCTTGACCATAATTGATTTTTATTCTCATTTCTTTGTTTTCGTTGTCCTAAGCAGCACTTTAAGAGCTACCTAAGTTTTTTTAATAGACCTTTGGAATTTAAGTCCGGTTTCCGTACGGATTGACGTCAGCAAGCGAGACGTCGCCTTATGACAGACAGAGACAGAGACATTAATTTGTACGGAAACCGAACGAAAATTCCGAATATTCTGTTGCGGCCCTAAATTCTAAGGTATTATTATGGCTCCTTATCCGTTCAAAAATGCTGATTGTTTTAGACATTTTTCTCTATGATCAAACATGTTTCTTAACATATTATCAATGTTACTACTTAGAACAGGGCATTGAGATTTATTCGTATATATTTGAAACCTTTTTGAATTTTTCATTGATAATTTTTGTTTCAAATGCTACTCGAAATTGACAAAATTCATGCATAAAACTGGTGTTTTCAACTTATTTTCGACTGCACGATGTTACTTTCTAGAAATCAGGGAAAAGTTTTATTTACGTTAAAACAATGATTTTAATTATTAATTACTTTTTAGCGGTAAGACCGCCTGTTGTCTACCGTTATTTATAAATTGTATTTGTCTTGTTTCCTTTTGTAAACTTTTATTGGTGTGCAATAAAGTATTGTTGTATTGTATTGTATTGTATTGTATAGTAATCATAATTTGAAAAAATAAAATTTAAAAGGAATAAGGCCTCTTAATTGATTCATATTCATAATAAATAAATATCGGACAACCTCACACAAATCGATCTACTCCCAAATTAAGCTCAAGAAGGCTTGTATAATGGGTACTAGACGACGATATACGTACTTATATAGATAAATATATACTTAAATACATAGAACAACCATGACCCAAGCACAAATATTCGAGATCATCACACAAATTTTTGCCCCGGCCGGGATTCGAACCCGGGACCGCCGGCTCAGTAGGCAGGTGTCTACAAACTGAGCCACACGAGTCGTCACCGAGCCAGACGCGTCCTCGTTTAAGTAATTATTATGTGCCTAAACAGCCAAGAAACTTCATAACGTCAATGTTGTAAGCTGCACTAATAGTAGGTACTAGATTGAATTTAACCGCTTACGTCGTCCACAGCGTAATAGAAATAACAAAGTATATCTACCAGCGCAGCTTACAAAGTAATTTATTAATGTACCAACGTACGTGAACAATGCCTCAAGAGAAACGTCCTAACCGCCTCACTCTGTTTATTAACATACGTTGTTTTGTAGGTGTGGTACAAAGTTCCGAAGCCTTATTTAACCCAACTTGCACTAATCCAAATTGTGCCCGGCTTCGATTCCTTATTTACAAGGTGGAGGCAATCTCAGGCTTCGCCAACAAACCTCTACAAATAATCCCTTCCCAACACAATATTGGGGTCGGTGACCTGTTTGCATGCATTATGGCCGATCAGAAACCATCGAAAATGGATCTGTGCCCATATGTCTACAAAAGTCTTGGAGGGGTTCACGGTATTTGTCTAGTCATCAGAAGCGGTTCGTCGTCCTATTTTAAATATAAAATATGTTTCGAAATTTTATACATTTACTAAATATAGGTATTGTACAAAAATATTAGTAAACAAAAGAAATCTACTGAGATCTTTTGATAATAATATCAAAATTATCGTGAGACATGTTTAGTAATTATAAAAACGGTTTAACCTCATGTAAAAATTATCAAGAACGGCCCGACATGTTTCGAACTCATTTGGAGCTCTTCATAAGGGACAGCTATCCCTGATGAAGAGCTCTATATGAGTTCAAAACATGTCGGGCCGTTCCTGAACTTTCGAATTCAGGATTCACAAACATATGAGCATTTGTTTACGTCTCTGTACCTACTTGCCTAAATAGTTACATTAAAAAATACTTAATGAACATGAATGTTAACTCTTCTTTTCGGGATTGAGATAATTGGTAATCTGTAGTTGGAACTACATAATAGAATACTTATCGAAGCTACTTACAAAATATCATGAGAATCGGTTGGCCTGAAAGCGAGAACACCCGGAAATCCAAACATCTGGACATAAGTAACAGTACATTTCATACTTAGGGCGTTGAATTCGTGAATATCCCAGATCGCAGGTGTTTGTTGCCCGAGCCGAAGGCGAGGGCCATAAATATACGATCTGCGGCTTCACGAACTGCCCGTAGTTTGTCAAAAGTTTTACGTCTTCCCTTGGCCAGGAAGTAAGATTGTCTCTCCTTTGTCTGTGACTTTTGACCTTAATTTTGGCGAAACTGAGAGACGCTTCGTTCACTCGAGTATTATTCAATACTACTAACCCAGTCCACGTGTATTAAGGTCTGTATAAATCTAGGTTCCATTACTCCCACTAAACGTACTGAGTTTTTATCGCCGCCTTGAGGTCGGGGTAGTGCGAACTCCTGTAGCAGCGAAGGCGCTGGGCGATATTTTACTAGAGCTCGAAATATATCGGAACCAACTTAAAAGGAAATACTACGCCTCATTTTTTCGTACAAATCGATAGTTCGATCTTATCTGTTTACTCCTCTCAAACCTAACCAATCTTTGCGGAGTTTTAAGAACTGAATAGGATGGAAATGTTCTGTATTGGACCGTTTAGATTTTTCCGCAATTTATTATAGAACTAGCTTTTGCCCGCGACTACGTCCGCGTGGAACTTGGAAGTATGGAAGCAACCTCGTACAACACGATAGATATCCACCTAATCACCTTAATTAATAAAAGGGATTATTAAAAGCGCCTAAGCAAATGTAAGAGCAATTGTGCTTTTGGTCTAATCATTACATTTCCTACAGGGTCATCAATGTCATCATGAATTACTTACTCACTTTTCAATCTTTTTATCGATAATTTCCAGAATGAAAACTATCCTATGTCCTTCCTCTGATCTTAAACTATCTCCATGCCAAATTTCATCAAAATCGATTCAGCGGTTTAAGCGTGAAGAGGTGACAGACAGACACACTTTCGCTTTTATATTATTAGTATGGACTTGTTTACTAGACGTGCGTTTGTGGCGGAATTTTGGTCACAAACAGACGCAAAGTACAGAAATTTCGTAATAATTAGCGCCAAAATCGAAACGGTCCAACATGTAACAGTTCCTTCCTATTTAGTTCCTAAAATTTCGTAAAGCTAAGCTAACAGACGTAAAACTTTATTATCGCTATTGTTTTACAGAAACAAAAAGTAAATCTTAGATAGGTAATCTTTAACGTCGTCTATACCACAACCAAATTGGCTTAGGATAGGATAGTTTATTCATGGTGCATTTTATACCGCTCCTGCATATTCATACCCACTGCATGTGAAGAGGATAACCAACAAGCTCTGGCTTTTCGCTTCTCTGGTAGACTTTATGCAAAAAAACAACGAAAATGTTTACACGATATTTTTACGACGCGTTTGGCTCGGTTTGTATTGTAGACACCTGCCTACTGAGCCGGCGGTCGCGGGTTAGAATCCCGGCCAGGGCAAATATTTGTGTGATGAACTCGAATATTTGTACTTGGGTCATGGTTGTTCTATGTATAAATACAAGTATATATTTATCTTTATAAGTACGTATATCGTTGTCTAGTACCCATAACACAAATTTTCTTGAGCTTAATTTGGGACTAGATCGATTTGTTTAAGGTTATCCGATTTTTATTTATTGTTTTATATTTATATGGATTATACTATGTTTCTGATATATGATGTCAATAAAAATAACAATAATGGATCCTGGTCATCTGAATAAAGAGTTTTAATTATTGATAATTTGGGTCTTTTAGGGTTCCGTACCCAAAGAGAAACGGACGGAAAAATGGGACATTATTACTAAGACTCCACTGTCCGTACGGTATGTACGTCTGTCGCCAGGCTGTATGTCTTGAACTGTAATAGCTAAACAGACAAATATGTTTCGAACTCGTATGGAGCTCTTCATCAGGGACTGCTACCCGCAGACTTGCCGTAACTCTATCACTCGAGCATGACAGTTTTCTAATACGGTACGCAAAATGTCTAAACGGACACAGTACAAGTAGACGCATACTTAGGGATACTAGGGAAACCCTAGGTCGTAAATGGGATTTCCTGCCCTGAAAATCTCACTTCCTAGCCAAAGCAAGGCGTAAAACCTAAGACAAACCACGGGTGCTAATTTGTAAAGCCACAGATTACATATTTATGGCCCTCACCTTCAATTCAGGCCACAAACATCTACGATTTGGGACACTCGCGAATTTGCCGCCATACTCATACTCATACTCATTTATTCATAATGCACAAATACATTATATGTCAATTTTACAAAAGGGTACAAATTTACAATGTAGTTAGTGGTTATTTTATATGTCAGTTTACACAGTTATAGTCAGTAATAGTTAATTAGATTCTTGTACAATATTACTGTATATTGCATAGGTATGCAATATACTTTTATTTATTATTCAAATATAACATTACAGTAAAAATCAAGGCACTGTTAACTACAAAAATACATATAGACTAAGTTAGTTAGATTTAGGCGACACAGCCGCGTGGCTCCGTCGCGTCGTCGATCTGGTGTAGAATACGGTAGATTTTCCCAGAATTGCCGAAACACGACACCCTTCGGCCAGAATTCACTACTATACCTGACGCATACTATAAGGGCCTTCATTATTTAACGTATAACTCCGCAACTGCACTAACTCACGCATAAACTCCGATATCGCCGAGAGCGCCGACTCAACACGCCCCGAGCCGGTTATTTAAGACTCGGGCCTCTTAGCGCCATAACTCGGGCCGCCGCTTCATCAATGACGCTTTACGGGGATTACGGGGCCTGACTCCGTATTACGCTTAACCTGGACTACTATGGTCGCCACCATTGTGAATAGAAAATACCGACAAATAGATGATTATTGTATTAAGCTGTTTACACTCACGTGAAATTGTCAGGAACGGCCTGTCTGCCGGCGGACATGTTTCGAACTCGTATAGAGCTCTTCATCAGGGACTGCTACCCGCAGTTTTGTGGTAACTCGAGTCTATGGTTGCGTTCATCCCCGTTGATACACTTGTGACTCCTGGATTCGTTAGCTAGTTTGCCCGCCCCTATGATAAAAAAAAATGTTAATAGTAGCCCAAAAGTTAGCTGCTAGTTAATAAATCGGAGGACTGACAAACTTAGGGTTGTCAGAAGCTACAATAATCTGTGTAAAATTTGCATAATTTTGTTCACTGCTAAGCACAGTTCGGTAAATTCTCAAGTAGTTCAACTAGTTGAGCTATTTTTTTTTTCAGTGTAGTAGTAAATACTGACAAATGTGATGTTCATTCAACAGAAAGGTCACGTCTAAGGTCTAAAAATGTCGAGAATTGACCATGTTTAACTATGCTTATAAGCTTACTTTCTTCCTTCACCTATTGCCATTGACGTATATCAAATTGAAACAATCGCACCCATATTCATAAAAAACAGCTCATCGTAAACAGAAACAGCCGACCGCGACCTATAATAGCGACGTCGGCAAAACTCGTCGTAGCAACCCTAATCCGCATGAGGTATGCCCGCTGAAGGAACTGTGAATCAGACCCCTGTCCCGACCAATGCGATTTCAATTTTGCCACTCCACATATTCGACTTTACATACGACACACGGCGGGATAGATCGGATGATTGATGTTTAATTTATTAGAATCTTCATCATCATCAGCCAAAAGACGTCCACTGCTGGACAAAGGCCTCCCCAGAGAACACCATCATGACTCCAGCGACCTTCACCACCGTACCGATCGAAGGTCGTCAGTCCACCTTGTGGGAGCCCTACCCACGCTGTGTCGTCTGGTGCGTGGTCGCCACTCAAGAACTCGATGGCCCCAGCGGCCCTCGGTTCAACAAGCAATGTGCTCTGCCCATTTCCGCTTAAGTTTTGCTATCCTTCAGGCTATGTCGATTATACCCAGGTTCTTCTACGGATCTCTTCATTTCTGATGATGTATTAGAATCTTACATTTTATTTAAATTTCTGGTCAGGTTGGTAACCCTAATCCATGAGGTAGAGGCAGAAGATACTGTGAAAATAACTGTGCGGTTCCAGAGGAATTTCCTACCGCGAACGCTCCGTATATGAAATGAGCTCCCTGCCGAGGTTTTTCCCGGGGGCTACAGTATGCGGTTCTTCAAGAGGGGAGGAAATAGGTTCTTGAAGAGTCGCGCGCGAGTGATGCTACTGCCGTCGCAAGCGTCTATAGGCGTCGGTAACTGCTTAACATCAGGCGGGCTGCATGCTTGTTTGCCACCGTCATAGTATTAAAAAAAGTTGAAATTTACTAAGTAATCGGATTTAGCGGCTGCACACAAACATTAAGTTTTAAAAAAATAAGTTAATAAAACACAATCACGGATAAGAAAAAAAACTTATATTTGTTTTTACCGGAAACTTAGTTCGATCTCTCGCTCTTCAAGCCCGTGTGTCCAGATAACACAGTTTCGGGGTGTCCTCATTCGTTTTCCATCACAAAGGACAATAATAAATGTGCCCTCGGCCGCGGATGGCTATGGTTATATTTTGAATATACACATCTACCGTGGACTTTATGAAACTCGTATTTTTGATATAAAAAAGGAAGTGGCAAACAAGCGCACGGCCCGCCTCTTGGCAAGCGGTTACCGCAGCCTATGAACGCGTGCAAATTCAGGACATTCGCATGCGCGTTGATGACCCCTTAAAATCTTTACACGCCTTTTTTGAAGAACTCTGGAAAAACCTCGTATCTGAAGTAATAGTTTGAAACCAAACTGCAAATATTTGAGATATCACTACGATATGTTTACGAGTACTTTAGTATATTCGCTAGTCGAGTACTAACCAAGATTTAGTTTCAAACTTTCGACTCATCGTGTTGCCCGTATGTACCTGGACGGTATCACTCCTCGTTACTTTCACATCATCATCGTAAATAGGCTAGTAGACCCCGTTTTGAAAATATATTTGAAATGGTTGATAATGATCTTACTAGCTCTGAAAAAAATGTCTTGTATTTTTGTGAAAGCTAGAAAGCTAAATTTTATCAATTGAAAATTAGAAATTTCATGAACAGTCAAAAACGCCGTTCGCCATTTTTGTCTTTTGCTAATCTGTGGCGTGACGTAGAATTACCTGTAAATATTCGAAATTCGACCGTCGTCGTATTTTCCATTCCATTACCATCCCGCTCACTCTAATATACTTACTTTGACAGGAGATCGAGAGGGACGGCACTATTCGAAGTCGTCAAAGTAGACTTTCAGTTATCTTTACAGGACCGATGACGTCGCTATCATAAGCGAAAATGGCCAACGTTTTAAGCGTTTCAAAATACAGATTAAAAACCATATTTTCAAATTCAATTTTTTCAGCCATCTTTTACTTTTATGAATTGAAGATAAATATTTAGGTTTCCTTTGCTAAATACTACGGAATAAACTTTAGTATATTACAATTTGACATGAGTCATCTAGCCTATTTAAGAGCTACGCTCTTTTCAGTAGAGTAATTTCCACGCATCTCGTTCTTGCGCCTTCTCCGTAACAGCCTGATATGATGCGACGTTCACCTTCTCCTTAACTTGGTCCAAGTAAGCTCTCCTTGGTCTTCCTCTCTTTCTCCTCTCTTCAATCTTTCCTTCTATTATAGTCTTTATACATTCATCGTGCCGCAGCAGGTGTCCAATAATACGTTACTTGCACATAACATATAAATTGAAATGCGTTCTGCAGTTTTAATTTCGGTTTCACTAGTGCTTCCATTTTATTTCACACGTCCCGACACGGTTACCTGGACGTGTCACTCACTGTGTCACGTTGTTAACACGTGTCGGCGTGACGCGTGACGTTTCAACTGCAATACGCTTGGCAGTTTTCTCGTTATAGAAAGTTATCTGTTTCGTTGCCTACGTGTGGTTACGCTGTGAACTGTTTGGATCTTATATCATATAATACAGGGTAACTTCGAGTTGGTAATACAAAAGTATTGTATTGCACAAATCATCTCAAATGTACTGAGTCTAATGCTTCTAAAATAATCAAAATTTTCTTATTTTTAATTTTTACATCATCCCATATTTTAGGTTTAATGTGGTTGTCCTACCACTATGAGTTAAACAAACAAAGAGGTTTAAAGTACATCAAATGAACATTTTTCTCTTTGGTGATACTATGAGGGCTAAAAACCGTTCCAGCTTGTGATTGCGGCGCTCAGGATCAAACCATTCTTCACATCGTCGAAAAATGCCCGCTTTACTATTTTCCAGGCTGCCTACAGGTACTCCATAAGCTTTCGCCTATAGCAGTGGAATGGCTGCATAACTTAAAAACTGGCCATGTGCGAGTCTGACTCGTGCACCGAGGGTTTCGTACAAACAATTCCAATCTTAACAGGCCAGGTTAAACTAAGTTTGCACCTGGTATATAAATGAGGTGCAAAGTTAACGCAACCGATCACGCTTGTTGTATGGGAGCCCCAAATAAATATTTATTTTATTCTGTTTTTAGTATTTATAGTTATAGCGAAAACAGAAATACATCATCTGTGAAAATTTCAACTGACTAGCTGTCAGGGTTGAGATACAGCCTGGTGACAGACAGACAGACATATAAACGGATAGCGGAGTCTTAATGTCAAAACTAAAATCATGCATTTTTATCAACAGAAATTGCCTGTTCCAATCGTTTGTAATTATAAGGGGACACTGATTGAATCAGTTTCTGCTACCAAGTTTTTAGGAGTACATGTAGATAACCACCTATCATGGAACTCACATACTGAGCAAGTGTGCCTAAAACTGAACCAGTATGCCTATGCTCTTTATAAACTTGCAAAGCAAGCTAGTCCTGACGCTGTAATAACTGCATACCATGGTTTTGTAGCGTCAACTTTACGTTACGGCATCATTTTCTGGGGTAACTCTACAAATAAAGAAGCGGTGTTTAAAGCCCAGAAAAGATGTATCAGAGCAATGCGTGGCCTTAAACAAACTGATAGTTGTGTGTCGCATTTCAAGGATTTGAACATCTTGACAATGCCTTCACTTTACATCTTAGAAATGATAATATTTGTAAAAAATAATCCAGCGTTGTTTAAAAAAGCCAATTACACTAGCGAACGTTTGGGGCAAAGATTTAGTGAGGATTTATGCCCAGCTCTTGGAAAAACCGCTTTGATGCGCAAAAGTATATGTTCTCTTGCGATAAGGATTTATAATAAATTACCTATAGATTTGAAACTGTTACCAATACCAGTTTTGAGGCATAAACTATTAACTCTGCAAACAAATAAGTGTTATTATACTGTTCTCGATTATTTGAATGATGACCTGAATTGATTGTAATTATTTTTTGACTAATTTAATTTTTTATTTTGTTATTAGGTATCATTTCATTGACCATCGACTTAATTATTTCAATTTGTTTTTTCTTTATTATTGTTTCATTGGTAATCTAATTATTTCGACTTGTTTTCCTTTATTATTATTTCATTGTCAATCAAATTATTTAAACCTGACAATATTGTATATAATGTGTTCTTCAAACTTAATATGATAATATTTAAGCATAATAGATATTAAGGAAATGTTTTTGTACGCCAAGTGGCAAAACATAGTGCAACAAAAGGAAATGTAACATCTCTGTATTTATGCAGCCATCACCTATGTTTAACAAATAAAACACTTTGACTTTGACTTTGACTTTGATAGTAATAGGGTTTCATTTTTACCCTTTGGGTACGGAACCCTAAAAACGAAACTCGCCACAAATTTAATTATTGTATTAAGCGGTGTGTCGAGGTTGCCGCGGCGGTGTACGGGCAGCCGTCCCTGATGAAGAGCTCCATACGAGTTCGAAACATGTCGGGCCGTTCCTGACAATTTCACGTGAGTGTAAACCGCTTAATACAAAAATACCTAAAAATAAATGTCTGATACTGATTCAAGCAGCAGTAGAAGCCATCTGATATGATGATGAGTACTCTCAGCCTACAGATTGAAGCGGACAGTACATACTCCTGTTAAAAGTGGAGTTACGAAACGATCAGCCCGCGCGGAGCCGTCACGCGTCCGCTACACGTGTCCCGCCGCGTGACGCTCTGTTTAAACACGCCAACTGAGCCCTTTTTAAGTAGACTGCCTCCCGGCGAATTTCGAAACGTGCAGTTGGCGTGATTATTTACGAAAAACATAAAGTAACGACACTTTAAGTGACGGAATACATTTTGATTTTGAGTATGTTTTAGTTACGTAGCTATCTTGAAAAATTTTAAACGCAATGTAATAAATAGTTCATGAATAATTCATGGATTCGAACCCGGTACCTCTGGATTACCCGTCCAGCGCGTTAACCACTACGCTACCGTAGCTCCAGGTAATCTGACGAATTTTTCCTAATGCTTTGTGTGTCGATCTTTGCATTGTTTATTTGAATGATTTTTACACCTTAGCGACCTCTATGTGAATACGTTAATATTCACAATATTCACATCTAACCGCACCACTTTACAGCGGTGAACGAGCAAAGGCTAGTTGTAGTTAAAATTTACTATGTATGCAATACGCCTGTAAATAAGTGCGCCTTGTTTAAAGAGCTCTCGCTTCAAAGTAGCCTTATCATACCCCGAGGTTATCGGTGCCCGATTGACTAGGCCGACAGTAGGCACAGTAGGAAATAGTGCACCGAAAAAGCCGAAGTAAACACATAACATATTATATAGGTATAATACCTGTAGGTAGTTAAGTTATATAATATAAGTACATGTATCTTGGATGCTCTCTGAACGATTAATTTTTCTCTGCTTCCACTTGAAGGATCTCTGTTTGGCCCTATGGTTGACTGGTAGAGAATGCCATTAGGCATTAAGTTCGCCATTTGTACTGACTTTTGTTTTGTGCAACAAAGTTTAAATAAATAAATAAATAGCAGCATTTCTAAAGTATACGTGGCTCGGCGTCACGCGCGGCGCCCGCAAAATTGACGCCTGCAGAGGTGACGCGAGGTGACGGCGACCGCAGACCGCGGCGCGAGGAGCTTGATGAAATTGTGATGTTTTGCCACCGTAAATATAGTGTGTGTCCGTGACGCGTGCCGTCATGATGAGAGAGTCGCTTTTATATGACTTCTACACATGTATCAAATATTCGTAATGACCAATTCACTTATACACAACTATTTCAGATAAATGCCAGTGTTAATCGGTGAATTGATCGGCCTCAATTCACCGATTTCTCTAGAAAATTGCCGTTTATGGTCCTTTCACAAAACGTAGCGTCGGAACGCTCAATGTGTAAGGGTGCTAAGATTAACATAATATATGCAGAGTCAGCAGCGACGCCGCAAGCCGCAGTTAGCTCGGAATCATCGCCGCTTTTATGGTATTTTTTGTTATTCGAGCAACAAACGCACCGTAGAAACTCACAGTGTGTAAGGGTATACTAACATTGACATACGGAGAGTCGGCAAGCGACACCGCAAGCTACAGAGTTTGCTTGAAATCCTCGCCACTTATATAGTATTTTTTTGTTAGCGTAGAAACGCGCAGTGTGTAAAGGGTGCTAAGATTGAAATATGGAGATTCGGCAAGCGACGCCAGAAACCGCAGTCATTCCTCGAAATCATTGCCGCTTTTATGGTCATTTTTGTTATTTGAGCAAAAAACGCACCGCAGAAACGCACAGTGTGTAAGGGTACTAAGATTGACATACGGAGAGTCGGCAAGCGACGCCGCAAGCCGCAGACTTTGCTTGGAATCCTCGCCGCGTTGGAATTTTGATAATATGCACCCACCGCTTATAGAAGAGGCATGGGATGAAATTCTGTATCAATTAAGACGAAATACTGTATTTATACCAGACTCTAGTGAAAATAATTTGTATAATTGAAACCACTAAACATATATTCAAAATCAAGATGGCTATAACTACAGTCCCCATTAACTGCAATCATCTCTTTGATCCTTAGAACGTCCACTTAACTCGTGTTTAACCACTCGTCCGCGACCGTAAATAAAAAACACAAACACCCCGATAAACTCCCTCGAAATCAATTACAAGCCATCCGAAACTTACGTACCGTTCACCAGTTACCGGTAAAAATAACCGGTAACCGGTAAAAACACCGGTTTTTGCACGTCACGCCCGCCGCCGTGACAGCCCAATCGGCCCCGGCACATTAATCAGGCCGCTGCAAAACTATAAGTGGTTTGGGCATTCATGTTTCGGGCAGGCGGGAATATGACCGCATAAGAGTGGTCGATACTATGGTGAGTTTTTGCAGTGCGTTAGTAGCAGTTCTGAATCAATTGATTTAAACTATTGATACAAAGATATCAGTTTAAAGAAAAATTTAAATGAGTTACCTGGGGGACGCGGTAACCACTTCGCTACCCAAACTCCAACCAACCTTTCGAATTTTTCCTTATGCTTTTTGTGTCGATCTTTGCATTGTTTATTTGAAAGGCTTTTACACCTTAGCGACATCTATGTAAATACGATAATATTCACATCTTACCGCACTACTTTACAGCAGTGAACGAGCAAGCGAGAGAGGGCGCTGTTATTTTTATAAATTTATGAAACATGTAATGTGTCATTTTTTTTTATGTGGGTACACACCACAATTTTTATATTAAACTATTGATTCAAAGATCATCATCATCATTATCAAGCTCAAAGAAAAATTTAAATGAGTTACCTGGGGGACGAGACCGGGAAAATTGTGGTGTTGGTACACACCACAATTTTCCCGGTCTCGTCCCCCAGGTAACTCATTTAAATTTTTCTTTTAAAAACTGAGACATGACATTAACGACACGTTTAGCGCAGTTTCCAGACACCTGCCTACTGAGCTGGCGGTCCCGGGTTCGAATCCCGACCGGGGCAAATATTTGTGTGATGAACTCGAATATTTGTTCTTAGGTCATGGATGTTATCTATATATGTATTAATATACTATGTATATCGTCGTCTAGTACCCATAGTACAAGCTTTCCTTAGTTTGGGACTAGGTAGATTTGTGTAGGATTGTCCCATAATATTTATTTATTAAAAAAATGAGACATTACATGTTACAATTGATTTATTTATTGTTTTAAGCGGTTTACACTCACGTAAAATTGTCAGGAACGGCACTGCCTGACAAAGGTCGCCGCTGTACGGTAACAGTCCCTTATGAAGAGCTCCATACGAGTTCGAAACATGTCGGACCGTTCCTGACAATTTCACGTGACTGTAAACTGCTTAATACAATTATTAAAGACTAGGAGATGCCCGCAACTTCGTCCGAGTATGTTTTTCTTTACCGTAGAAGGATAAAAAGTATCCTATAACCATCTTTGGATGTCCTGCTATCCCTGTACCAAAGTTGGTTAAAATTTGTCCAGCCGTTTCAGCGTGATGCGAGGACAAAGGGAATTATGAAAACAGATGGCGCCTGGTTGGCATGGCGCCGCGCGCCCATATAAAACAATTGACGATCCTGCATCACGCTATTAAGGTTTTTCCTGAAATCATGCTCCTCTCCATAGAAAATTGATTTTCAATACAAATCTAGCATTTTATAATAGATGACATGTCACTTAGTCCGTTGACTCCCAAATGTACTTTTTGGAGCATGGCTGAATTTTGTATAAGTCCGTGTTATAGCCGGTAGCTCAAATCCTTAAATTTTGTTGTGAATCGCAATCGATCTGTTCGTCAAGTCTCTTAAGCCTTTCAAAAATACGTATTTATATACAAAAAAGTTTTGCCATACTTTACAAAGAGCACAATATAAGCAGGACCGACAGTTTTCCGATCGCCCGCGTTGTGGTCACAGTACAAGCAGGACGGACAGCTTTCCGATAGCTCTGCGGTTGTTGATTAACGCCTGTCAGGTGTACGCGGAAGCCACAGCGGAATGAGTTAACCGTGTTTGTTACCTTGCATTTAATTTGGGTAGTTCGCTAGTTGATATTTAATTAAGGGATTTACCGTCTATTTGTATGAATAAAAACTATCATCGTGATTGACCTGTCTGCTGATGGAGTCTGGTGCGAATGTCTACAGCTTATCAGTCATATCGACAGAGTGATGTAGGCTTGATGTTCTTTTTCCAAAGCAGTCTTATTATTTACGCCTAAGACCCCTTTCTCATTAATAGTACTTTACTGCAGAAAGAAGGGCGTGCCGTGTGATAGGTATAGACCGACCGTAGGGAGGCCGTATAGTGATACGAAGCCGGCAAGCCCTTTTCACGGCTAAGGCATGTATAGTGCTTTTCTCAAACATATGCAATAAATAAAAAAAATGCACCACTTCAAAAAAATATAATTCAACTGTTTAGCGTGTTCATGCCGTTCATAAACACAGGCACCATGTTTAAAAATAAATTACTTCCTGACCTAGGCCTTCAATTTTGTATGAAATTCCTTTACAGTTATCTAATAAAAAAACAGCGCAGCTTTATTTGAACAATGAACAGCTCTGTAGCGTGTCCACTTTATAAGCGACTCAGTAATTTTATTAAAGATTTTTGTTTGTACCCGGAAATACCGGCGCATACCCGGGTACGCTGTTACCCGGGTGTACAGTCATCAACATAATAATTATACAAGGTGCCTGATGATGTGAAATTAAATTATTAAAACTTTTGTGAGACATTTTTAATTATTGTATTAAGCGGTTTACACTCACAAACAAACAAAACGAATGACAAAGTTGCAGCGTCAGTCTTCGGGTGACCCTGATGAAGAGCTCCATACCAGTTCGAAACATGTCGGGCCGTTCCTGACAATTTCATGTGAATGTAAACCGCTTAATACAATAAATAAATTAAATTACCTAAATCATTCATTCAGTAAGTAGGCCACAAGGGCAAGTTTTACTAGTCAGATTGTGTATCGGCATTTCCCAAGAGGAGACCGCTGTTGAGAAGAAAGCTAAAAGAAACTCAACAGTAAGTAATTTTTTTCGTAAATCATACTTAAAACAATCGATTATATTTAAGTATGTAAGTATACATTGGTACACGTAAAATCGAATACTGTCTGGAATCAAGTATCTTCAACGTATAACATTATTTTTTTACAGTTGACAACACATAATTTTTTTGACCAGGTTTTTTATCGATATTTTCACATAAAGGATAAATAATTAAATATTACCACATTTTAACATTAAAAAAAATACCCAATTTATGATTGAAAAATAAATTTGCAGTCCTCATTTTAAAAGAGCGTAGGCGAACAGTAATTGGTCACGGCGGCGCAGAAAATCATACAGTCCGACTATTCCTATAGCGGATTTAGTATGGAAATTGTACCACTTAATTGTATCTGAATTAAATTGTATCTTATTGTGAGTTGTAACTTGTAACTATCAATTTTCCACAAGGTGACGTCATATGTAGAAGGCCGATTCTTAGATGATGCTGCTTTCACATTTTTTTGTATTTTTAATAGTAGTCGGTATAATCAATTAAAAATAATAAATAGCTATGGGTTCTGTGATAATAAATGAGCGAAATTCGTTTGACCTGAACAGTATTTGAAAATTTTAAATGTTGACAGTTGGCCATCTCCCCACAACGTGTATCTGTGTGGGCGACTGTACCAGGGTATACCCGGGTATCTGCGTGGCCCCTCGTTACATGAAACATATGGCCCGCGGCGGACAAGTGTTTAACTATGTGGAAAAAAGAATCTATGCTTTGTGCCGGATCTCAGATATGAAATACGAATTTAATTAAGGTTATATTGCGGTATGGCAATTGAACGATAAAATTAGTGGGATTTTGGTAAATAGCTTGGCTTTTGTTGTTTATCTGTGAATGTTTCTTGGAAAGTAATACGGCAATGGTAAACACATTAAATATATCATTTTATCAACGAACTATATTGACATTTATTTTCATAATAGTAGAATGTTTGACAAGGGGCTAAAAATAAGGCATTATGACAGGAAGTTAATTTGGACGAGCGAACAAAATGAGCGAGGACAAATATATCTGAGTATCATAATGGCTTTTAGCCATGTGTTAAAGTGCTGCGAGAAAATAATAAATATATCGGAGAATCGGGTGGCCGGTCAGCGCAGTACTGCCATCTCGGGATATCTGGGATATCTGTGTATCTGTGTGTCTGTCTGTGGCATAGTGGGTCCCAAACGAATGGGCCAATTTTAGTGCGGCTTTTTTTAATTGAAATACATGTCCGTCAAGATGGTTCTTAGCCATCGTATATGGATAAAGGACCAGCAGTTTCCAAGATATTCAGCTTTAATTGGAACAAGCGAGATCTCAGCCAATATTGAAGCTAAGAATTCCTTTCTATAAGTATAAATGTTTTCTATATCACTTAATAAATGAGTGTCTCATGATAACCAGCTACATGAGTCGGGGGTGATTTAAAATTTTAATTTAGCTTATTTAAAAATCGGATAAGTAGTTTAAGCACTGCAGTCGAACGTACCCTTTTCGTTTACCTTTGCACTAGTCAGTAAACAAGAAAAATAAAAAAACCGGTCAAGTGCGAGTTGGACTCGCGCACCGAGGGTTCCGTCCACCTGGTATGTATAGCGCTCCATACAAATGAGGTGCAAAGTTAACGCAACCAATCCCGTTTGTTGTATGGGGGCCCCCTTAAATATTCATTTTTTTTATTTTTAGTATTTGTTGTTATAGCGGCAATAGAAATACATCATCTGTGAAAATTTCAACTATCATCGTTCTTGAGATACAGCATGGTGACAGACGGACGGACGGACAGCGAAGTCTCAGTAATAGGGTCCCGTTTTTACCCTTTGGGTACGGAACCCTAAAAACCACAAGGAAAATTTTGTAATTAAATAAAACAACCCACCGCCTAATTCAGACAATCTACCACCAAAAACACTTTCCTTCCACTCATAAATCTAGCCTATAAAGATTACGCCAGACAAAAAACGGCCAAGTTCTGATACAGGCGAGTTAAGTCAAAAACCAAGCAATCGCTGCTTAAACGCACCGCCTAAGTAATAATAGACGGTATAATTAGGTGCTTTATAGAAAAAGCTCTGAACAATAGAGGAGGGGGGGGGGGGGGCTTTGGAGCTTTCAGAGAGCTAGGTACGCTGGATGGAGCTGTTAAGCTTTTTGTATGAACATTGAGGTACTTTTTAGGATGAGGTATGATTGAATGGGGCTTAACCGTTTTTCTATTAAGGATTTTGTTGCTTCGCTGTAGCGGTGTGAAATCTTCCAGTAGTAAAATAAGCAAAATAAAGAGGCTAATTTTTTTTACGTTTATTTTTGCACTCATTTTACTTATCAACTGTAGATTTTATTCACTATAGTGAGCTGTAGACCTCGTGTTTGTTCCCAAATAACTGAAATTTGTATTTTTTACGTGTCAAGTCGATCTCAGCCATTTTCAAAAACAAATCAAAAAGCAGAATCGACAAAAAATACTCATCGAACCTACTCACAAAATTTCATGAGAATTGGTTGAGAAATATGGCCAGTAGGAGAGAACAGCCGGAAATCCAAACATACGTACATACGAAAGACATTTTGGTGAAGCTGAAACAGAGACGTTTTGCTCGCTCGGCCAAAAATAATAATTTGGCGTACTTAAAATGTGTTAAAGGTAAAAAAAGAAACAAATATTCTGAATAAATAATCCCATACAATGTAGAATGTTTGCTATTTTAAAAATGACAAACATGTATTTTTGCATACTTATGCCACTACCAAAATGTGCGTAATAGTTGTTCTACAATATTTAATAATGTTTTACCTCTTTTATGTCACACTGAGTCTTCATCAAGTTTTCCTCATAGCCAAGTATAACGTGATACCGCTATTAAAAAACAAGATGGCCGTTAGCGTGTCAACCGCTCTTAAAGATCTTATAAAACAAAGTACAGCTTCGTTAGCGCAAAATTATCCGTCCACAAATTACCTCGTTACCCGTAACTTTCTCAGCCATAATTTAGGCAACACCTAATAACCGTTATGAAGTGAAGTCAGTTCTAGTCCCGGAGGAGACAGAGCGATTTATTATCCGTCATTACCGTGGCAATATCGTGGTAATGATCCGATCCCCGTGGAAGGATTACCCAGCCGCCCAGGCAATAACCTCACCTCGTGGAGGCGACGGCTCTACAATAGTGGTGATTAGTTCAAACAAATGCGGGAATGCAAGATGTTTTGAGATAATTCTGCCCGAGATGACGCGGTTATGTGACAAAGGTCGTGTATGGCGTTTGCGTATTGTTTGAGTTTAATGCCTTTAAGTCATCTTGAGTGCGTGTTGGTGTCGTTTTTTGGGGTGTGTGTTGGGATTATTAAATGTCATTGGGAGTCAAGTAATTGGGTATATTTATTTGATTGGAGTGAAGTCCTCTTTGAGATAATTCTGCCTGAGATAACGCAATTTTGTGGCAAGGGTCGTGTATGGCAGTGAATGTGTATTGTTTGAGTTTAATGCCTTTAAAGTCATCTTGAATGCATGCCTTTAAGTCGTCTATTGAGTGCCTGTTGGTGTTGCTTTTTGGGGCGTGTGAGTTGAGATTCTTAAATTTCATTGGGAGTTAACGGTTGAACTGGAGTCATGGGTATATTTATTGTACTGTTGGTGTCGTTTTTTGAAGCGTATGTTGGGATTCTTAAATGTCATTGGGAATCTAGAGTTTAATTGTTATTGGAGTTAAGGGTTTACGAGTGATCTCATAAAGGGATAAAAACAGCGCTGCTCTTAAGATGCTCTTTATCGATGTTTTTTATTCGACAAATCATTATGTCTGCAAGTATCAGTGTAAATACAAAATCGCAAATACACTTAACTAACAAACATGCGTGAATCGACTATTTAGTGTTCCTTACCTGTTCCTGTCCTAGCCATAATCCCGCAAGATGGTGAAGTCAGCTTTCCTTACTTTACTTCTCCACTTCGCTCTGTCCTCGACATCGTCTTCGGATACTTGACACTCACTCATATCCTTTTGCACGTTTTTCCACCTCATTTGGGTCTTCTCTGCATCTTCACCCGGGGATGGAAAGTGTTCTAAGCCTATAGGGATTAAAAAGCTGATCACTGATTTTAGTACTTCTCTACTTATAAATCACTAGCTAGGCCGCGCGGTATTACAACGGTGTGTGAACACTATTTTTTTTTCGGGATAAAAAGTAGCCTATGTGTTAATCCTGGTTTTCTGCTACCTTCATACCAAAAAATTCAAAATTGGTCTAGCCGTTTGAGTGTGAAGAAGTAACAAACACTCACAAACTTTTGCATTTACAATATTAGTGTAAATTCAAAACCATTCTCATAGAATCCAGCACACGACGCGAGTAATCCGATATAACATTTCCAAAGGTAAATTTAAGCAAGTAGTGAAAATTCAAATTAAACTCTTTCACAATTTGCTAATTGCAAGTTTCTAGCTCCTTCGGTCTTAAACTTAAATTATGATAAAGTCACGGCATTGGCATAATTTGGCAAGGTCGTAACCCGGCCGTTTCTTAATTATACTAATGGACATTGAAGTTCGGCATTAAAACTGATACTTGACCCAAATTATGTCATTATCTAAATTGGCTAATGAAAAATCTGAATAATTATTTTTATATATCAAATAAGCTAATGGCTCCACCTGTGCAAAATTTTATATAACGCCTAATATTTTTTCACGGTTGATGAAAATTATGTCTTAAGCATCATTATTTTTAGTGGTCGTATGAACATAAATAGAACTGAAACGTTTGACATAGCGCCGGGGATAGTGCAATACCGCGTAAGTAACAAGTGTAGATACGAATCAATATTCAAACAAATGCTAAGTATTTTATTGAAATGAGAAGTTTATCGACAGCTGTTATTTTACGCGGTATTGCACTATTCCCGACGATATTTGATTATTTCAGTAAGTTTTCAGACGCTGGCAATATATGGACAACACAAAACGCTTTCGATTGAAAAAAATACTGTAGCGAAATTGGACCATCCGTTTAAGAGCTATGATGCTATAGACAGATACATCCTAAATCGTTTTGGAACAATATTTATATTAATTTTTAAAACGACTGTCTTTCATGTAGGTTTCAAACCCACCACTAAACTAAAACTTGTTACAACACGCGCAACAACTCCACGCCAACATTCATCAGCCCACGTTTAAGTGAAGCGCGTTTTGCTCTTAACAAGTAACTTACCTTCAACGCTTTACAAGAAATAATTCAAATTAAGTACTGCTTCCTTGAGCACAAACGTAATTGTCAGGCCCTTTCACGCGGTCCGAAGTAGCGATTAATTCTGCGAGCGAGCGCGAGGGCGTGTAGGCTGCGAGGTGAAGGGTGATTCTCCACTTCATCGAGTACGCGGAAAATTGCAGCTGCAGAGATGCGTGCTGTAATTATTGTAGGGCCAAAATCTATGAGCCAATAGTGTCAATCATTAAGCCAGTCCTCTAGCTCGCACCCGTTGCTTTTGCGAAAGACCGAGTGAGATATCCAACTTAATGTTTATGACTCCATCGTTGCTTCATTTTTGCCCTGCTAAAATGTAAGAAGACGAACATAATAGATAAGGTCAAATGTCGACACAGCTCATTGCACAATTTCTTCCAAAAAAAATCCGAGTTTATAAATTACAAATTGGCACTCAAACTATCTCTGTACCAATTTTCATCAAAATCCGTACAACGGTTATAGCATCTCATTAAATTTTCTCTTTTATAATCTTAGTAAATATAATACGATGAAATAAGTAGGTACCTACGATCCAAATTAGCGATGCGTATAGGCTACGAGGCGACGGATACTCCTCAGCAATGGTTTTCAACATTAATACCTTACACTGGCGTCCTCCCAATTGGACCACCGAATCAGATGTCAGAGCCATTGTTGGCCCGGAAAGCCGTTGGAAACGCAGGTTCGAATCCTGTCCGAATCATTAAATTTTTCAATTTTCGCTTCATTTTGTAAACATTTAGTTTACGTTAGCAGACGTTACTGCTTTAATAAAAAATAATTAATACCTTACCTTCAACATCACTTGATTCGAATATTTGACAACGTGAACCATTCACGTCCAGCTTTCGGCCTACAAGCCCGCTGTACCGTAAACACCGAGTCACGATGACGGCTTGAACTCTCGCCAAGTCACCCCCCATTGAGGCCGAGCGCCAAACACCGATATATTGATATCGATGGAATATTAAATTTGAGTAAATTCGCAGCCATGCTGTTTATTAGACGTTTGATTAATGATCGGGAATTCGGCTCGGTGTTGCGCGAGACAACAATGAAAGTGTAATATGGCTGGTGCATAAGCCTTGTATTGTGAAAACACGTGAATGATGACAGCGCTCGTAGTGCCCAACACGCCAATGAGCGTATTGTGAGGGCACCACACCTTTGGCAGTCTACACAAGTTAATAGTGTGTCCTGACGCTAGACCTAAACCCTGAATTGAAATATGTCGGGTGGCCCTACGACAGGTAGGAACACATGTTGGTGCAACTGTGATCTGGGGTCCCATATCATTGATACGGCTAATATGGCGTACCTTATTTTATAATGGTAATGAAAAACATCACGAATAAGTAGGGTCATTACGTTGCAAGAGTTTCTTACCAACAAAACGCTATTCATTCTCCGTGCTTACGCTGTCTGATTGTTGATAACAGCCTGATAAATTTATTAAAGGGCTCTGTTGAACTGTTATAAATTTACGGTTTCGTTTTTTACATAATATGGGCCATATCACGATCCAAGTTAATAAATAATACTATTACAATATTGGTAGTTCGTAAGCGCATCTTTGTAATGTTACTTAACCATTTCTGCCAACATTCACAGTAGCTACTCATTTTGACACTCTTTTATACATGTACTGGAGTCTGAACTAAATTATCAGCAAGCACATTATTAAACTTATCACGAATTTCATCTTTTTGTGATAAAACGTGCGACACAGCTACAACCAGGCTTATTAAAATATCAAACGTGGTGCGCCGCCGCGCGGTTAGGTCCCCAACGTCGGCGGAGTATTACAGAATTATAATATGTATCACATTAACAAGTTAACACGAATTGAGATTTCGCCTTGTGAAAAATCTGGAGTAATAGGTAACGTGAGATATGTACAAACGAATAGATATTCTCGACAAAATCACAAATATGACACCAGGGATTTAACAGATACATAGTCCTGAAGTAATGTCCTTCTTTCGACGTGTCCCCAATATCCTCATAGTATTTTTATTTTTTTATTACGGCACAACATTGTGGCTCCACTTCGCCTGATGAATATAAACAGAGGCCAGTCCATGCGCACAGTGCGCCCGCGTCACATACATACTTTTTTCATAATTCTTGCAAAATATCGTGCTATAAGTTAAGTTACGTTAGAGGGTCAATTCGAGAATTTTTGAGATATCTCCATTATCTCGCCATCTGCCACTTTTGACGAGATCGCAACTTCGCCAAAACGGTCGCATTATGTTTGCGTCTCCTTTGTATGTGACGGCATAAATATCAGGCGCATACTTAACTTGACCGGGTAGTACGTGAAATTAGACAGTGGTTGGAAAATTGTTGCAAAAAAAATGCTTTTTACGAAATTATTTTTCGGCGGAATGAAACATCACACGAAAATGATTCTAGGATTCAATATAGACTCGTAGAAATATAATGGCAAAATTCTCTAAATAGATGTCGATGTCAAGTCAACCTTCGAATTGAGGCCAAGTATATTAAGTCAGTTACCATTAAGCTTTGTTTCAATAACGACATCAGCTAAGTCATTCCCGCGCCTTGGAGATTATAATTTAATCGTTGCGGGATAGGGCACGACAGTGGCGTCACCCGATACACAGTTCATTTGCGGGGTAATCACGTCATTACCTATGCATACCCCATTTGATATCTGACATTATTCCATGTATAACTAAACAGTTTTGTTTTGAATTTGGTGATGATTTGGGCATCTAATTCTGGCTCAAAATTATGTGTATTAAGGATTACAGACAAATGATGAAAACAAGAAGATTAGGCTAAAAAGTAATGTATTTAAACTAAAATAAATTAGCTGTTGATCGCTGTTACTGTTGCTATGATTAAATCAAGATTAAATTATTACAACTAATTGTATTTGAACCTTTGTTATCTTTTACTTACGATAGTCAAGCATTCCGCCTCGATTGCACCTGATGTTAAGTGACACTAAGGCCTAAGATGGAGCATGCTTGCCTTGAAAATGCTTATTCACTATGAGCAGTATAAACCCAAAACATGGAAAGTTACAGACTGTAAGTACTTTCCTAGTATTAAGTAATTATGCTTAGCATTAAGTCCGTCCGTACGTATGTTTTTTTTTTATGCAATAAATTTTAAATAACTAAATTCAAATGGAAGGGAAAAATTAAAAAAAAAAATGATACTGCGTCGACCCCAAATTAATAAGGGCAAGGGAATGAACTTTTTCAAATGGAGTGGAACCGTTAATTTTCTTACAATTCATGTTGAAGCTTAATTATAATACGAGACGTACAGTCCTTGGAAATATCTCCAGAAACGCCTGAATTCGGCAAAATTGACATTCTCCGACACATGCTGATTGCAGCTCGCGGGTGTAGTGCGAATATTTCTGCTCATTAACCCGCGGCAGTGCGACGGCGCGGCGTGCACGCGACGAGTTGGAAGCGATAAGGAATGATACATGCTTAGGGAATGAAAACCGGTAATTTTTTCTATAGAAATTACCATGTCACCGGTAAATTACCGGTAACTTCTATAGACAATTTTACCGATCTGCATTCCCTATACATATTATTACACTAGTAGCTCTGTGAGCTCTGGACGTCGCTTTGAAAACCCCCATATCTCCTACATTTTTAAACATTTCGAAAAACTGGATTGACAAAAATAATCTAAAAATAAAATAAAATAAATAATAGGTGGTACAAATACGCATTCTTAAAGTACCTTTATCGAAAAACAAATTATGAAATCACGCGAATTTTTGGAGAGTCAATTTCTCCAACTTGAAAATTACGTACGTAAATCCTTTCAAACAAAAAAAAAACAAATCAGTAATTTTTGAGTAATCGGTGATCGGATCATTCATAAAAAGAAAAAAACTGACATGCTCGTCCGTTTTTTGACCTCAGTTACAAATGTACTTACACGTGTTTACCCGAGGGTTTTGCTATAGGTAGCAATAACTTAAATTAAAAACTAAAAACACCCCTGACACAAGCTGCTGGCCATCATAAGACCCTCATTCAATGAGTGATATAGAAAATGCTACTAAAACTGAACATGACCACGTGGAATTCTTAGTTTCAATATTGGCTGAGATCTCGTCACTTGTTCCAATTAAAGCTGAATATCTTTGAAACTACTGGTCCTATTTCCACCAAACATAGCAACGAACCAACTCGACGGACAAATCTTTCGATTAAAAAGACCCGTACTCAAATTGGTCTATCCGTTCAGGAGCTACGATGCTACAGACAGACACTCAGATACACATGTTAAACTTATAACACCCCCCTTTTTTAGTCGGGGTTGAAAAGAGAACCTTCTCTCCTTGAATATACCTTTTATCTATTCTGTGGTCGCATTGTTCGCTTCAGCCTGCAACTCGAACCAGCCGCCAGGGCCTCACCACCTGTTCTAAAACATCTCGAGACAACAAGCGTCTGAATTAATGATTAATAGCGAGAATGGATTAATCAGACTCCGACGAGATTAAGTTGAGGACTGTTAACAGGAATTACTAGACGGTGTGCCTTGTGAATTTGGAGGTGAAAATTAGGAACGAGGCGCAACGGACCATAAGCCTGCTGAGACGTGGAAGTGATTCGTTGAGATTTAGTGGGTGGATAGAGGTGCGTTTGTAAAGGGGCTTCTAGAAAGTGCCATGGTTTGTAGCCGGCCATTATTAGCATCTTGCGTAGCGTGTCAGAACCAAGCATTCATTGCTCGGGTGGCCGCTGCCGCGACTGATCAGCTCTCCTGATGATAAATCGCGTACCGATTCAATCGAGATATCTTCGACTTCCAAGACGTGAGTAAGCCCGTTTTCTATAATTGTGTTAATATGTCTGACACTCACGATAGATTTCTATGTAAAAAAATGGTCCATTTAGAAGCTCCATTAGATAACACTGTCTCTGACATGACTGTGTCATGCGACTCTGTCGCGACAAATATGTTCCGTCGCTTTCCTTTTAATACCGAGTTTGAAGTTTATTACGACAGAAACAAGGCACAAAATCCCGAGATAAAAAAAAACAGATTGAACCAGTGATTTCCTAGTTAGCATTACAAATGAAGTCACCTAAAAAAAATTAGATATGACAATTGTTTGTTAAGAACACAGGATACTCTTTTCATTATTTTGATAGTCAAGAACCATTACAAATTAGATGACGTATTTTAGATCTAAATTTTAACCTATAATAACGTCATAATCAAGTAATAAATAGAAAAGATATTATCTTAAAATGATCAAAACATGTTTCTCCAACAATAAACATAATTATAACATAATTATGCTCGAAATTAATTAAAAAATCAACCTCTAATAAGTAGAAACTGGGGATGAAAATCATAATAAAAACTATAAAATCCTCCGAACGAAGTCACGATCTATACTTTCAAAGATATGGAATTAATTAAGTTTTCCAGGGGCAGCCTCAAATAAAAATCAGGGAAAGAGAATTCCAAATAGGGATTTAATAAAGGCCGGTCACGTAAACACTGATAGCGCGCCGAAGGCTCTTTATGGTAATAAATATAAGGGGAAATATAGCTTCTGCATTTAATTAAAAACTTCCCCTTAAGTATGAGGGACCTTTTAAGTAAAACTTGATATACTTATGTATGTTAGCGTAGGGACATATTACAGGAAATTATTTACTATATCTACGTTTTCCACCCGTACCTTCGAGCTCTTACTTTAGATATTTAAAGTAATGCAATTAAATGTTTGCAACTACTGTATACACGTACATTTAGCGTAGTATTGAAGATGAAGTCTCATAAGGCGTAGTTATTATTATTAAATGTGCAGAAATTATGCACACATCAGTACGATACTTACAAATATTTATGATGAATTGACGACTTTTTTAAAGCTTTGCCTAATTTAAAATGTTTGTTTGAAACATAAGTTTGGTAAAATAATAATACCTACTTCAAATACACGGGTACTGTTACGAGTGAAAATCTAACAAAGTTAAACAAAATGATACATCTGGAGATAAAAAAAACGCGGCAAAAAACTCTGCTGTCAGTATATCGATTTCATTTGCAGTTGTATATCAGCCAGAAACTTCTATTCCTTTGATTACATATTTCTAAAGATCGTGAGGACCCTGAATCTAAAATTAATAATAAAAATTCTTCATCAAGTCTGTTTGTTTATTCGAGTAGTCGGCTCGAGGCGGCCGTCTTCAACCGAAGCCAATATTCGCAATTTTTATATTTGTAGGCGTTTTTATTTATTAAGTGAGATATAATTCATTTTATTCTATAAGTAGGCTACAATCGAATTTTTATAATAATATATCTGAATCTACCGGCATTTTATAAAAGACCAGTTTTGAGGAGAGTTTCAACAGTTAGTAATTTTTCATAAAGTAAACATTATATTATTATATTTATGAATAGATCAAGAGTCTATCTGACAATTAATAAACCTGAGTAAATGAATCTGACCTTAATAAAACATTCTATCTACCAATTGAGTAACTTTATATTGCGTTTATTTTGCTCAGAATATTTACCTATGGGATTTTTTACATACATGGTGTAATTTCTTAGTTAGGCCATCATTCTTCTAATGTACACATTCATGCGCTCATCCCAAAACTATTTTGTTTGTGGATCGTTAAAATCATTAATTTAGTTAATACTATACAACATAAATAAATTTAACCACCTAGTGAAAAACTCATAAGAACTAACCTACTCAATAATATATTTTTTGGAAACCATTTAATAACTGGAAGAAAGGGCGTGTCGTGTCCGTCCAGTCGGGCGTGTGGATGAAAGGAGTCGAAAATATATCTTCAAGTAAACGTGTGATTTAGTAGTGTTTGTGTGATGTGAAATTTGATTTGAATAATCTCGATTCAAATGTTCAATGCGTTGTTTGTTTCGTTTCATGTTGGTAGGTATATGTATATATGGCGAGGCAATTAATCGTGGTCATCACTAATGACCTTTGACCAATGTGCATCGGTGTTGCCGCGTCGCCGCCCACTACGGTTGGGGGTGAAAATTGTACATCCGTTAGTCAATTCTGTCATAAAATGATAATAATCACTCAAACAAAAAATAACCGACGTCAACTAAACGAAATCATGCTTTTCGAAAATAACTGTTCCAGTTGCTAAAAAATAGCCAAGTCACGAGAAGTGTGCCTTTTATTCTTAAAGAGTTCACTCAGTTCCTCCCAGATCTACACTTTTGACAATGAGAATAAAAAAAAACTATATTTTCCAATAAAAAAAAAACATTTCACAAATTGGTCTAGTCGTCTTCGAGTAATCGGGGAATATACGTAAAAAAACAAATCAAATATAAAAAAATAAATGAACACAGAATACTACAGAGATAATTGAATACAGTAAGTATACAAGATTTTAAGTGAAATGGGCTATTTGGTCAGATTCAATGGAATTTATATTCGCGCCGCTCTTTAAGTCGCCATAAGATTGCCGTAACGTTGCCTTGAACATTATAAGCAAATAAAAAAAAACCTAACAATAAAAAGTATCTTTGAGGCATCACCACGCTTAGATCACCAGGGTTAGATCTACCATACACTTTTTGTCTGGCTATGGATGAACTAGAACGACAGCTTATCTAATCTTATGTAAAAAGGGAGTTGCCAAACTCTTTGCGAAGCAGTCATTTATACACATCGCTATTTTAACGTGTGATTAGGTATAAGATTTTTAATTCAGTACAAAATAGCGGACACCTAATGAAATATAAAAATCGATTACGTAATTTATGTTTCACCGTTATCAACCCGTAAAAACAAACCGTTCCATCAATTGACTTTCCTCACAAAAGAGCTTATTTCAACTTCACCCTCTCCTCCAAACTGAACCTTGATATCTTAAATCTGAGAGTGAAATTCTGAATTCCACTCGCTGAACAGATATGCCCGTTTGTAAAGGAACTTCGACCGAGTCACGGGGCCAAAGTTCCGAAGACAACTGTCCAAACAGCAAACGCAAACAACCAAACACCGGCTATCATGGCCAATAAATCTCAAACTGTAGGTGCCGTGAAGAAACTCCACCAATTATCATATTGTATAAAATCGCCGTTAGAAGTTGCCACGTTGTTTGTAATCTTGAAAATGCCTTGTTGAGGCAAGCGTGAAGTTGTCTAAGTAGTTATTGTGCAAAAAAGGACTGTGTCTGCTATCAATCAACTTGAACTATTTACGAAAAAAAATATGTAGATAATCATGTTTGCTAAAAGGGCTTTTGGCACTTCCCTTTTGAATAATTCCCTTGACGTTGAATCATCAAATTTATCAAGCAGCAAACTTATGTAGCAGACGTAAGTAAAAATGTCTAAAAATCGAAAATTTGTAGTTACATTACAATAAATTTATATTTTTGTAATTGCAAACTTATGCAACTGGTAAACTAATCGCGACCTAATTTCGACGTACCTATAGGGACAACAGTTTTCCTGAATAAATGTTTATGCAGGATGTGCACTTCTTGGGGGTGCGCGAGCCCGACTTGAACCTGACCAATTTTTTGGCATTATTAAGCTAATCCCTATCATACAAGCACAGAGCCATATCCGTATGTTATACCACACCCGAAAAGAGAGTTATTAAAGAATAATCATATCGCTTAAAACCATCGTTACCCAGACGTAAGGAATGCAAACTGGTATTATATTCTATAGGAATTACCGGTAATTTATCGGTAATCTACCGGTAATTTCCATAGAAAATTTTACCGGTTTGCATTCCCTACCCAGATGTCGTTGTAAAAACAAGCCGCGCCGAGAAGTAATATTTCGTAAAAAAATCGCCAAGTTTGGTCACGTAGCGCACTAATTTCTTCCCTCGGGCGCGGTCCAAATCATGTCCGGAATTCACTGTATTATTCGGTCAGTATAATTCGGGAGATGAGGGCCTTTTACATATTTATTAAAAGATAAATTAAATAGTGAGTGGATGCGGATCGCCGATATGCGTCTTGGTAATTTATAGGGTGGTCGGGGGAAGCCGGGATCCTTATTTCGATTTTTTGTACCGTGTTATTTAAGGAAGAAAACCGGAATGTTTAAATGCGATCGTCGATTATTTGTTTACAGTGTTCGAAACAGCAGTAGCACGACATTCAATTTAAGTATGGTGACATACTTTTTACCCGAATGCACTGAAAAAGTTTATGCCGTTATTTGCCTCCGAGAGCGCAATACACAAAGTAATAAATAAATAAATAAATATTAAGGGACAATCATACACAAATCGACCTAGTTCCCAAACTAAGCAAAGCTTGTACTATGGGTACTAGACGACGATATACATAATCTAGTAGATATATGAAATGTCAATAAAACAACAAACGATTTTGATGACCTTTAGGCAATTGTACATATATAATTATCCTTTCTTTTATATTTATCTATAGTTTTTAGTATTGTAAATATGTTTTATGTATCAATTCATTTTATAATTAACTTTTGCGCATACAAATAATCAAATATTATGTAAAGCAAGTGCTCAAGATACAAGACGAGTAGTTTTTTAGTAGAAGGTACTATTAGCGATGACAAATAATACTCTTAAAAAAATGCAGGAATATTTGCTCACTACGATTCTAAGAGTGCATACCCATTTGAATGAACTCCGACTGAGCATGCATGATACACAGATTGATACTGTATTAAGTTGACGCTTGCGCTTACTGCAGTTGTGGCAGATTATTAAAAAATATTATATTATTTTATTAGCATGTTTGACTGCCCCACTGCTGGGCAAAAGCCTTTCCCCTTGATTTCCATGACTTCCAATTAGGTGCCCCCTCTGGTCAGCCGTGGAGGATCGTGTCCAGGTCGCCATCTCCGCTTAGGCCTGTCCCGCCAGCGCTGCCCATTTTGTGGCACCCACTCAGTGGCAAGACTAGTCTAGTTATTTATAGTATAATGTATATTTTATATACTACTAGCGACCCGCCCCGGCTTCGCACGGGTGCAATGCTGATAAATTATGCATGTATTATACATATAAACCTTCCTCTTGAATCACTCTATCTATTAAAAACGCATCAAAATCCGTTGCGTAGTTTTAAAGATTTAAGCATACAAAGGGACATAGGGACAGAGAAAGCGACTTTGTTTTATACTATGTAGTGATGATAAATGTAGTAACTATAATAATAACATGTACTTTGTTGTATTTGTTTCAGGTAAGGACAGCGTTATCGATAATGTGCCCTCGCAATGGGTATACAGCAAAGAAATGAAAATTGACTAGGTGAGATTATATAAATATATTTTAAATTAATCGTGATTATTAAATATTTTGTCTTAGTCGCTAAAATAATATTTTGAATACATTTTGCGACCCTTATTGATATACAAACTCATCTATTAGAGGGCCTTAATCTAATTGAACCCTATTTACCTATGTCAAAGAACATTTCAAGTCCCATTAACTCGCTATGGACGTAGGTACCCCTAATTCAAGCACAACGGAGCGCGAGTTCCGTCGACTCACGCTTTTTGTAACAATGACAATTGTAACATGTTACTCGAGGGACATTCCCGCAAGTCACTCGCCCGCGGACATAAAACGCGACACGTGTTCTTTGTATTTGTGCCGAATTTAATTATGCTAAAACAAAAAACAAACGGCCGAAAAGCAGAGTCCATTAAACATTCATTCCTAATAATAAAGTAACAAAAAACGCGCACAAAGCAGACGGGCGTCTGTTTTATGAAAAAAAAAATATTAAAAAAAAATATGGTCGAGCGAGCCTCACGCTTGGGGAGGTAAGCGAGCGCGCGGAACATTTTAATGTCCCCCAGTTTCGCTGGATCCACTCGCTGCTCACGCCCGGCTTCTCACCTATACCGCTGCCGCACTCCTTTCAGAGCCCGCGAATGCCGCGCTTTATCTAAAATCATCCATCGGATGTGCTTTTTGTCAGCGCCGAAACAAACTCCCCTTAATGTATTGGTGTTTAAATCAAGTTTAGGGGTATTAAATTTTGAGCAAGATATTCTGTTTAGGCAAACTTTGTTCGGATTATCTTGCGAACTGAGTTTGTATACAAATGAGCGTAGGTAAACAGTGAGTTGATGGAGATTGAAATGATTGCGAATTTATACCCCCAGTCTGAGGTAGCTAAGTTTTTGTTTTCTTTTAATACAAGCGCTACCCTCATTTACCTTGCAAACCGCCAAGATGAGGAATCAGTGTTTTTGCAAAGTCAGTCACGATTTATATGTGGTAGGTACAGCACTCTCGCTCTTTGCTAGATTATTTCTTACCATCATCAGCTTTGCGTAGCTTGGTTTACCGACTACGGCTTCATGATCCTACTTATTGCATATCTCCTGACATCACCTGTCGCGACCTGCCTGCCTATGCTCGAGTAGGGAATTCAAACCGGTAACTTTTTCTATGGAAATTGCCGGTAATTTACCGGTATTTAATTTTAATTTATGGTATTTACCGGTAATCCAGTATATACCGTACAAAAATTTACTGGGTTCCCTTATACTGGAGTGGTCTTCATTTTGTCTACTACCTAGGTAACTAGTTCTCCAGCAGTATAATGTGATAAACTTATTGTTAAAAATTAGTTTCGTAAAATTATTACGTCATTAACATAGGTAATTAAATATTTCCTTGCATATACAAAGATACCATCCTATAGCTATTTTCCACAACAACTAAGTAATTAAAAGTCAGAAGTGACACTGTTCGCCCACTTGCCACCGTCCTTATTTAGTCGCGTTATATCCTCATACGAATAACCGATTGAACTTGTATTTGATCGATTGAATTGCATCCCTCGTGTCTGTACGCTGTCACAGAATAGAATATATCGCTGAATACGTTTGACAACCACGTAAGCGCGTTCGCGGTCCCGCGCGTCAGAACGTGAGCTAATTCGATTCGTCGCTTCGCAAACGTAACGAGCAGCGAACATGTTCGCCGAGCGGTACTAACGAATAGTCACGATTGTAATTTTTGGTGCATGAGATGTTTCCCGAAATGTCTCTTCAATGTGTACGAATTATAACAATCGCATAAATAGATCAAAGTTACGAGCCCTAATATTTACTCGTTCTCGTCTAGCTCTGGCTAGGCCTCTCTGGCTGGACCATTGTGGTTTAGATGAAAAGGCCATGCCAGGATAAGCTAAGTGAATCTGCCCCCAGCGAGTTTTGGCTTGTAATTTTTTTTGTTGATTTGTCTTTTTATTAGTGTCGTTTATGCCAAATTACAGCTCCCCAAACCTTAACGTTTTTCTTTAAAAAAAAAAAAGAAATCTGATCTTTCTTCGATATTTTTTTTTCTAGCCGGCCGATTTTGACTTGAGTCACTTATATTGTGCTTATAATAAAGACAATTATATGGTATTAATTTTAATACATATTGCCATACAAAAACTTGAAAAAAAGATTAGAATTTATTTTTAATATTTTTTTTTTAGCATTATCTCGATAGAGACACCTCCAGATTTTTCACCAAAACTAGCCTCTTTAATAAGCTACAAAATGAATGTATTAACTTAATCTTATTTGTGGTATAACGGGTTGTTTTTTTTAATTGAATTCATCACCATACATTTTCTTTACCCGCTCATTATTAAAATTAATCGATTAAAAACTGTTTAAAGAAACGTGTATGTTTATAATGAACACTGGCCACTTATAAAAAAAAAAGTATTGATTCCTTCGTATTGAAAAAGTATTGTAGAAAGATCCGATCTGGCAACGCTAATGAAATGTATGGCCTATTGCCCTTGCCTTGCCCCTCTCGCCGTGCCGCCCCGACCTCGCTCGGCGCCCGCGCCCCGCGCGCGTCCTATGTTTTGGAGCATGTTCTTACTTACAGACGCGCCCCGAAGATATTTGACGAACTTACTGTTTTCGACCAAGACTAACTTGTTCTTGTTATTTTTCATGTTAATTTTAAAATTGTGGATTGATAATAAAAAGGTGACAAGTAATAGTTGGTTGAATGGCGCCAATACCAAAACAAAATGCAATCGGCCAGGGGCGCCTACGCCGCCCCTGTCGGTTTGGCGCCCCGGGCTATAGCCCGGATGGCCCTAGGGTAAATACGTCCCTGCACAGACTCCATTGCTATATTGTATAGCTTTTTAACGTTTTTTGACGTGACAACGTCTTAATTTAGGTTGCGCTCGGAGTCACTCATGAAAAAATGTAACGCCCGCTCACGGTTGATGAGTGAGAGAGACAAAATATATTGACGTGACAACGTCTTAAATTAGGTTGCGGCTCGGAGTCACTCATGAAAAAGTGTAACGCCCGCTCACGGTTGATCGCTCACGGTTGATGAGTGAGAGAGACAAAATATATTTCTATAGTTAAAATTTGTGCAATTCTTATTTTCATTCATCGAGCATTACTGTAACAAGAGGGAAGAGGGCGGAAGAGGGAAGAGGGAAGAGGGAAGAAGAGACGGACATATTTTTTTCTTAAAAATCGATATGGGTGTCATCTCCGAGGTTCCTCGGGGTTCCGATTACGAAAATGACATCCATTTTGAAATCCAAGATGGTGGACATTATTTTTTCTTAAAAATCGATATGGGTGTCATCTCCAAGTTTCCTCGGGGTTCCGATTACGAAAATGACATCCATTTTGAAATCCAAGATGGCGGACATTATTTTTTCTTAAAAATCGATATGGGTGTCATCTCCAAGGTTCCTCGGGGTTCCGATTACGAAAATGACATCCATTTTGAAATCCAAGATGGCGGACATAATTTTTTCTTAAAAATCGATATGGGTGTCATCTCCGAGGTTCCTCGGGGTTCCGATTACGAAAACGACATCCATTTTGAAATCCAAGATGGTGGACATTATTTTTTCTTAAAAATCGATATGGGTGTCATCTCCAAGTTTCCTCGGGGTTCCGATTACGAAAATGACATCCATTTTGAAATCCAAGATGGCGGACATTATTTTTTCTTAAAAATCGATATGGGTGTCATCTCCAAGGTTCCTCGGGGTTCCGATTACGAAAATGACATCCATTTTGAAATCCAAGATGGCGGACATTATTTTTTTCTTAAAAATCGATATGGGTGTCATCTCCAAGGTTCCTCGGGGTTCCGATTACGAAAATGACATCCATTTTGAAATCCAAGATGGCGGACATTATTTTTTCTTAAAAATCGATATGGGTGTCATCTCCGAGGTTCCTCGGGGTTCCGATTACGAAAATGACATCCATTTTGAAATCCAAGATATGGTGGACATTATTTTTTCTTAAAAATCGATATGGGTGTCATCTCCAAGTTTCCTCAGGGTTCCGATTACGAAAATGACATCCATTTTGAAATCCAAGATGGCGGACATTATTTTTTCTTAAAAATCGATATGGGTGTCATCTCCAAGGTTCCTCGGGGTTCCGATTACGAAAATGACATCCATTTTGAAATCCAAGATGGCGGACATTATTTTTTCTTAAAAATCGATATGGGTGTCATCTCCGAGGTTCCTCGGGGTTCCGATTACGAAAATGACATCCATTTTGAAATCCAAGATGGTGGACATTATTTTTTCTTAAAAATCGATATGGGTGTCATCTCCAAGTTTCCTCAGGGTTCCGATTACGAAAATGACATCCATTTTGAAATCAAAGATGGCGGACATTATTTTTTCTTAAAAATCGATATGGGTGTCATCTCCAAGGTTCCTCGGGGTTACAATTACGAAAATGACATCCATTTTGAAATCAAAGATGGCGGACATAATTTTTTCTTAAAAATCGATATGGGTGTCATCTCCGAGGTTCCTCGGGGTTCCGATTACGAAAATGACATCCATTTTGAAATCCAAGATGGTGGACATTATTTTTTCTTAAAAATCGATATGGGTGTCATCTCCAAGTTTCCTCGGGGTTCAGATTACGAAAATGACATCCATTTTGAAATCCAAGATGGCGGACATTATTTTTTCTTAAAAATCGATATGGGTGTCATCTCCAAGGTTCCTCGGGGTTCCGATTACGAAAATTACATCCATTTTGAAATCCAAGATGGCGGACATTATTTTTTCTTAAAAATCGATATGGGTGTCATCTCCAAGTTTCCTCGGGGTTCCGATTACGAAAATGACTTCGATTTTGAAATCCAAGATGGCGGACATAATTTTTTCTTTTTTGGCGGAAGAGGGAAGAGGGAAGAGGGAAGAGGGAAGAGGGAAGAGGGAAGAGGGAAGAGGGAAGAGGGAAGAGGGAAGGGGGAAGTACAATGTTTTAGTAAACAAAATATATTTCTATAGTTAAAATTTGTGCAATTCTTATTTTCATTCAATTCCTTGTTCCTATTGTGCAATTTAATAATATTCATATCAATAAATATTCTACCGAGAATAAGACGTTGTCACGTAAAATCTTCCTTCGCCCGTAAAACCGACTTTACAGGCAACCATTTTTTTTTAAAGCACTTCTTTATTATTTTCCTGCAATCCATTTTTAACTAAAAGTTTTTCCGATAAATATTCGAAGTTTATGTGAATAACCGGCGCCGAAGGAATCAATACTTTTTTTTTTGTAAGTGGCCAGTGTTCATTATAAACATACACGTTTCTTTAAACAGTTTTTAATCGATTAATTTTAATAATGAGCGGGTAAAGAAAATGTATGGTGATGAATTCAATTAAAAAAAACAACCCGTTATACCACAAATAAAATTAAGTTAATACATTCATTTTGTAGCTTATTAAAGAGGCTAGTTTTGGTGAAAAATCTGGAGGTGTCGCTATCGAGATAATGCTAAAAAAAAATTATCAAAAATTAATACCATATAATTCTCTTTATTATAAGCACAATATACGTGACTCACGTCAAAATCGGCCGGCTAGAAAAAAAATATCGAAGAAAGATCAGATTTCGTTTTTTTTTTTTTAAGAAAAACGGTAAGGTTTGGGTAGCTGTAATTTGGCATAAACGACACTAATAAAAAGACAAATGAATAAAAAAAATTACAAGCCAAAACTCGCTGGGGGCAGATTCACTTAGCTTATCCTGGCATGGCCTTTAACAACTTTTAACCCTTTTAGTCTAAATTTAAACGAATAAATTCAAAACATAAAAAATGTATTACTAAAATAACTATCCAATATCCTAATTGTTTCTGTTACGACTTCAAAAGCACTTGCTCAGTGCAAAGAAGGCAGTAGACCTTGAAGATTGAAAAGTTTTTTAATGAAATTCATATTTGGCGCATATATTATCGTCATATTTCTGTGAAGTAACTCATCAATTCCGGCCAGTATTGCCAGTGAGCACGACCGTTCGGAAACCGAGTGAACTGAGAGCACAACAGTTTATTACGCACGCTAATAAGAAGTGACAGCCGCCCACCTTCGTCGCGGCTTAGCCGTGCGCCCGCCGTTCTGAACCCTGCTACAAATGGAACAGAATCTAAAATAGCTGTATTTACCATCATTTTGATGACAGCGGGGACGGTAATTATGAAAAGTGAGCGAGGGTCCAAACCCCGCGGTCAAAGATGAGCTCTCCGGTAAAAAATACTTAATGTAATATGGTGTTGCCATGCTAAACGCTATCCGGCCTGATAATCACTCTAGAGCCTCTTTGAATATTTTAATGAAGTGCCTCATGGAGGATTATTATGTTTTTATTAAAGGCCGGCTGACGAAATCGTAGTCCCTTTTCATAAGATAAGAACGGGCCGGAGTTGGAAAAAGAAAAACAATCTACGGTCGTTACGAAAGCAACAAAGGGAGTAACAACAATAAAACGGCAACTCAATCTTGTCCCGCGCAGGCGAAGTTAAACGATCTATGGCTGTTTCGGAACATCCGTTGCGAAATTTCAATACTGGTCATTAACATAAAAAGGAAACAATAACCGTTTAAAAATTCGAATCGGCGTTGCCCTTTTTTATTGGTGAAAAATCGCAATTTGTGAGCGCGGAACGTACGAAATTTAAATTTGAATTTCCGCCGAGCGTCGGGCGCGTTCGGGCCCGCTCGGGACGTAATTAGGGCCTTAATGAGAACAAGTATACATCCGAGCCGTAAGGACGCCTCGCGTTTTGTACCGTTTTATTATGCGACGACTGTTTGTCAGGCTTGTAGCTTTTTTGACGTTTTTCGCTGAACTTTAATAAAAGTCTTTCGCTGTGCTTTTCGTAATAATTTTTGGGCACACATTTTTTTATTTAACTAGAGCTTTGAACATGCGTTTGGTTGACATTTTTGTTTTGCCAAAGCGCCGCTGGCGAGCCATACGTACAGATTTGACATCGGATAACAAACTCATGACGAGTTTACGCGAATTCAAAATGCCTGACCGATTTTTTATTTATAAATCCGATCATAGCCCGTTTAAACGGGGTTTGATACGGCAAAAACCGATCTGAATGCAGTACTTAAAACGATTTCGCTCAGCGTTCTTTATGTTTTTAATAACGTCACGGTGAACGAATTTATAAAAAGCGTGGCTCCTTGAGAAATGGGTTTTTTTCAGACACGCACAATATTAAGGCTCTATTTTACCAAGGGTCGTCATATCAGATATGTATGTGCTTACAACGTATTCGTTCGACGTTGCCTCGGGTGTTTTTCTGTCGTTTAATTCATACTTGCTGGAAAAAAATATCTCTAGGTATATTCGTGTTTTCATATTTGAGTATAATTGGGATATAGGTACCAAAAATATTTTTTTTGTCGTTCAATATAGGCCGTTTTAAAATACTAATTTCATCGGTTTGCCTGTTAGGATATTTGCGAAAAAAAATGTGGTAATATTTCATTTATTATCCTTTATTTAATAATATCGATAAAAAAGCCCGGTTAAAAAAATAAAATGACAATATTATTACAACAGTAATACTTGAACATCCCTATTTGTTTTCCACAAAATAAGTATGATATACAGATAAATGGTTTAGCCATTTCAATAATTAAATCAAATTACATAATTACATCCAGATAATAATTTTTCGATTTGAGGCCGAACAGCGAGTCGCTAATTATGAACCGAATCAATTTACCGATATTTACCGGTTTTCAATTTCCCTACTTAACATCGTGTTAATGTAGGATGTTACCGTTAAAATCGGTAATAAAACGGTACCGGTAATTACATGAACCAGCAGTTCATGCATTTTATTCACGTAAGTAGGTAAGTATTACGCTGAAATCAACCGTAAAATTATATATTTTGTACCTTTTCTTTTTAACCTTGAAATACCTACCTACTATCCGCGAGAGTAAAAATTCAATAAACATCAATTCTAGTAGTAAAACGAAATATTCTGAATTCGAAAGTCCCTTTTACGTTATTTTACCCCTCAACAAACTTCAACGATTTAACGTACATTATCATTATATTATAGTACGAGTATATGCCTGGTAGGCATGAAGAAATATTTTTTTCGAGGATGTCAATCGATTAAATTTTTTATTGGGATCTATATGGGACTAACTTCACTTAGACTGCTCTATAAGTCTGAAATTCTGTCAGCTCCATGGTTTCTGAAAACAAAAATCAAAATTTATTTTGGGTTAAGGAAAAAAAAACTTAAAATATGCGTACTACCTTTGACGTCACATATGTAAAAAAAAATGTTGTTTCATTACATGTTGACCTAATTTTATTCATATAATGTCAAGACGTATGTTGTATAATTCAATATCAGTCTACACCCATATTCTAGAAATAAATCTAAATATTCGAAATTCTCCCGTTTGCCCATTTAACCCCACAACAAACTCAACAGTTTAACGTACACGTAATAATTCAATTGTTTTTCTATTTACAATTATTGTATATGCCATTGTAATACGACACTGTTTTGTATGTTGAAATACTCGGACATATGTACAACATTTATTTCAACACGTCACGTATGTCTGCGAATAAGGTTTTATGTGCCATTATTGTAGTGGAACTGCCAGGCGTGGCAGTAACAGTGATTTTGTAAGGGATAACGCCGTCCGATCAATCTTATAAAGACGTAAGCTTCAAGAATTTCCTACGGAGATAAGCCCTTTTATGTGATATGGGATGAATACTACCGCCCAAAAGAAAAATGCTTTATCTGCACACATGCTTGATACATTGTTACTGTATTCCTCTTTTGTATGGATAATAAACGTTATTCATGGTATCACCTAGGATATAAGGACTCTAATCTTGATAGATGATATTAGATCATGTCTTTAGTTATTACGGCACAACTGCTATTTTGCTTTTCGCGACTTCGCTTGTTTTGCGTTATTATCGTAGTTTTATTCCAATAGTTGACTTTCAGTTTACTAGGACGAAAAATATACGTATCTGATTTGTTTTTTTTACTCAAAATTGTTGTATGAATATGCTAATCGAATATATGACCAAGTCTATGTGATTTTATAAAACTGATTGCAACAATATCGGAAAGCAATATGGTTACATTGAAAACAAAGTCAATATTTTTTTTGACTTGTTACAAACTAACTCAAAAGACTTTTTTGAGCAGTCTAAGTGTAGTTAGTTCCATATATACATTTGATTCAAATAAAAAAGAATCGACTGACATCGTCAAAAATTATCTACACAACTATTCTGTACCTAGTTGTTTGTATAAAAATATCCTGCACAATATGTAAGTAGCTAAGTTCAAGTAAAACGCTCACTTTAGGTACCTACACATTGAAAGCTCAAAGAAGTACTTCCAACGCGCAAATTGCTTCAATAGTAGGTATAAAACGGTCTTAAACGTAATAAAATCAAATCATTTATATCAAGACACCCAATCCGCCCCAATCCTCAGATCACGAGTAAACACTTCCTAAGAATTTTTGAGTAATTACATGTTCCGTTCTCTGTGATCGCTCACTCGTTCATCCGTTCGTTCATTCATTCGTTCGCTCATTCGTTCGCTGGAGGGTCTTTTTCGAGAAGTTTCCCCAATTAGCCGCTTTCGGATAACAACATTCAAACTCCGAAGACACTTTTGTTCTGAAACTAAACGTGACACGTCCGAATATTAACTATTTTTGATGTTCTTTGTTACATGTTGAAGCTAACTGCAGACTGTTTTGATCGTTATCGAGCCGTTTAAAAGGGAGTTAGTGATAGTTAGGAAGAGAACATAATATTGGGTCAGTTTTTTTTATGACAGCGCCATCTTTTTTTTGTACCTCGTAGTATCTTTACGGCATCATCAGGCCAAAACTAGTGGACGGGTTGTATCCAATTCTGGTTGGATATCCAAAGATACTATTATACCCGATCGCTGTAAAAAAAATCAGGGTTGCGCCGACAAACTTGCTTTTCTAGTAAAAGTACATTTTGTGTCGATTAAACGTATTGTCTAGTTAAAATATCAAAATACATATTATAATAGTATTCATATCCACTTAGTAGTTAATAAATTCTACTTACCAAAGTACGTAATGCATTTAGTTGAAATAACTGTTTGTACTTACATTATGCATTTAGTTAATGTGGCAAATTACACCCATTATGTTTACTTAGTAGCAGCAACAAATTCCACTTCTATCATGATTATTTAATTGAAATTCGAGCGTGTTGCAAATGAGCCGGTTCTAGTTTCATACATAGAACGACTATTTAAACTGTCTATTAGTTTATACTAGCTGCATCCCACGATGTTACCCGCTTATCCTACGGGAACACGACATGTTTCGGGATAAAAAGTAGCCCATACGTTGAAGGGTGTCAGCTGCCTCCGTACCAAATTGGTTCAGTCGTTTCAGCGTCATCAGGCAGGAGGGTAGATTGACTCAAAAATTCAACATTTAAAAATACCCACCTGACATTAAGCCACGGCCACACCTGTCACACACACAACACCGCCCCTGAATTACTCGCATACAAATCCATTTATTAAAGTGTTCATTAAAAGACTAAAACGGAATTTATGCCCCATCAAACCGCACCGATCGGCCCACAATACACGGAGTGCTTTTCCACTAATGACTCGTGCTCATACATACATATTACATACATACAATCGGGTTATGAAATTAAATGCGGCTGGAAATGACATCGGTTTCAGTCTGATCGTTTTGATGCGTGTTTCAATGGTTGCGATTTGTATAATGTGTTTTTTATTGTTCGAGCGGCAGACTTTGGTGTGTATAATTTGTAATGGTCATGAGTACTCGTATTTTTCTAAAATAATTTTAATCCATGATTTAGGCGCGTTTTGCAATTCCGAATCGATTATTGAAAATGAAAATGAAAAAAAAAAAATGTTTTTTCAGATATATACTCGTAATTATATTAGGGTTTACATGAATAAAGTTGGAATCTTCTAGTAAGTGACTAATTCATTTGTGTCAATAATGTTTGACTGTTTTGATTGTATAATTATGCTTGTGGACAATAGTGTACGTAAAAGTATTATGTATCAAATGATACATACAAAAGTTAATTATAAAGCCAAAATTGTACGCAATCCACTTAAAAACCAAGTAAGCAATCATATAGCTCAGTGGTTAGAGCACAACTCCGAAAGAGTAGAGTTCGTGAGTTCGATCCTTACTTGGACTTTCAGTGGATTGCATAAATTAAACTTTGCATCTATAAATATACAAATAAGAAATGTGTTAATAAACGTAAGCTTATAAAATAACTAAGCAACTGACTGCTGTAAAATTTTATATTTATTAGAGTTTCCAATTCCGTGATTTTTTAATGGTAATCCGTTGTCCATACAAAAATCCCGGAATTGTCCATACGAAAAACCCCGGGATTGGAAGACTTAGTATTCATCGGTTTTTTTTTTCTTAATTTTGGTATTGATTGTTGTAGCCTGTGCATGCAATGGGATATTTTTTAGGTTGATGTACAAATTGTTAAAATTTTTTGTGAAATTGTTTCACATTTGGATGTATTTATGCTTAAGGGAACCAACCGACACAGAAAGCCCTTATTATTGAACCCTCTCACTGTTACATAAAGTAAAAACACTTATTTTAGGTTGATTCCAGTTTGCATTAATACGTCCATTTAGACCACGGTTTCCCTATTTCAAATCACATACCTATGTTCGCGCGGACATTCGACAATTGCGGGCGTAGGCAGCTTTTTGGCTCCGCTCCGTCGGCGCGGCCATGTTGGACAACAGTCACAATATGAAATACCTGCACTAATGAAAATGCCCGACTATGCGGCGACAGATCAAACGGCGCCGTGCAGTAACCACATAACCTCAATTCCGTCCAATTCCCGATGGCGCCATCCAGTTGCATCTATGGCGACCAGTAATCCATTAGTGACGACTTTTACACAATAGCCGGTGATGTGCGCCCGAAAACTCGCTTTTGTTTGTTAAAGTATCGGTATTATTGGATATGTGGGTTGTTTAGTTCCACTTGCGGCCGATCGTTTACGTGAGATATTGTTAAGAATATCTTGAAAAATATTTTTTTGTTTGGACTTGTATCTGGGTGATTCTACAAAAAATGGGTAACTCGATGTCACAGGGCAATAAAATATTGTTTTGTTATATTTTGTTTATATTTTTAATTTTATTTGAATACTACTAAAAGCCTTTTATTTGGTCACCCAATTTCAGCTATTCATTTTAAATACAAATTTGTGAAACTCCACAATTTATCCTTAAAAAGTCAGTACTTTGGCATGTCACAACCTCAAAAGTGGGCAATCAAATGGCTGTATATTAAATATTACCTCTAATGTAAGAAAACTTACTGTTTCAATACAATCTATGATGTATTTAATAATGTATAACACTACTTTCATAATATAATATTCTCACTGTTGTTGTAAAAAATATAAGAAACTTTGTGTTCAGTTTTATTCGTCAGTCCGCTGTCTGTTGTTCGAATTGGAATTTCGCGCTAAATATCGGCGACTCAAATTCAAATCCGCGTTGAATTTCAAGGTTGATAGTAAAGTTAGCTGCAGGTCGAGCCATTTTATGGCCACTATTACTGAGTTTGTACCAGAGTTGTGGTTGTCATGTGAACACGTGCCAATCCAGTCAAAAAGTCAGTCCTATGGTAAGTCGTTATTTCCTTGTAAATCTGTGTTATACTTGAATTTATACACAGTCAACTTTGTTTTGTTAAAATGTAGCTAGTTGATGTTCGAAAATATCAAATTAAATGTTGATTCTAAAGATAACCCCAAATTCATGTCTTTTTCATCAGTCCGTTGGCGTCAGTCCTTTGTGTTATATTGCGCCAAAGGACTGACGGGTTTCCAGGGTACTGACATTTGTAGCGTGTTGAAGCTGTATATTGTTACTTATTTCAGTTTAAACCATCGTGCCGCCTGTTAAAAAAAGAAGGAACAGGGGTAAAGACATTTGTTAAGGAAATAACACCTTGGGAGCAACGATTAGCCACAAAAAAAAGAAAAAAATCATCTGAGTACACGCAAAAAAAAAAAACAACTTCTGAATGATACTACTTATATCTTTGTTCGCCAGAACTACTGACCACGAAGCATAATCAATAGATGGTGAACAAATGACCTATTATAAACGACGACCAAAGAGCAAATGAAGCGAAAGACAGAATAAGTCCAGTAATAGGCAATTAAAAAATATTGAACCAAGCAATGGTTTCAAAACTGAGAACTAGACTGAAAAATCATCGACCAAAATATAGGGGAGTCAAAAAGCAGTCTAAGTAAGTTGTAAAATCTGTGGAAGAAACTCCATAAACCAGAATTGGAGTAATGAGTGAAGATATTACTAAAAGGAAAAGAAGGAAACAGTGAAGAAGGGCCTTTTCGGAAGTGTTATATAATTAAATTAAAAGAAACTACATAAAGAGATAAAAAAAAGTTCGAATAAGCTACAACAAATACAAAATTATAGAGAATACCAAAAATAGCAGTGACTTATAAAAAAACAGGGATGCTTACTTAGAAAATGTATACTGTTAAACTACCTCAAAGTAGTAAAGCCAATTAAAAAGCTGTTTGAATAGTGGAGATAGATCTTTCTCACAGTATTACACGTTAAACAGTTTTTTCAATTATTACTTCAGTGAATGAAGACTAAGAATAAGACTTAAAACATGAGAATAAGACTAAAAATAGTTTCTACCGTCTGCAAATCGAAGTAAGTGAGGTACTCGCCGTTAATGTTGATGCCAAGTCTGTTCCATTCCAGTAGCTTGAAAGCATCTTCCAGTGCAGCAGTAAACAGTTTTGGAGAAATTACGTCTCCCTGTCTTACTCCTCGCTGCAGTTGGATAGACTCTGGTCTTGGATTCGGACTGACATGGTGGTGCTACAGTACAAACACTTCAGCACTTTGATGTATCGATAGTCGATACGGCACCGCTGGAGAGATTGAAGCACAGCCCATGTCTCGATCGAATCAAAGGCTTTTTCATAGTTCACAAACATAGTGGTCGGTTATACTCCTTTCTCTTCTGTACAACCTGCCGCAGTGTATGAATTTGGTCTATGGTGCTAAAGCTTTTCGGAATCCGGATTGTTCGGGAGGTTGGAAATCGACTGTGCGTGAGACGATTGGTAATGACTCTGAAGAACAGCTGATGAACATGGCTCAGCAGTGAGATGGTCCTGTAGTTCTTCAATAAAGGCTATGCTCGAAGTTTCTGTGCGCGAAAGAATCAGAAATGAGGATATCCGCAGTAGAACCAGGGTAACCGACACAGCTTACAGGATTGCACGGTTGAAATGGCAATGCGCAGGCCATGTAGCCCGGTAAATGAACGGCAGTTGGAGCAGCAAAGTCGTAGAGTGGCGACCACGTATAGGAAAGCGCAGCGTGGGAAGGCCCCCGACTAGATGGACGGATGACCTGAGGGTAGCGGGGAATCAATGGATGCGGTCTGCACGGGATCGCACTTTGTGTCGAGTCATGAGGGAGGCCTATGTTCAGCAGTGGACGTCTGTGGCTAATAGATAGATTAGTTCCTAAGAGATTTATTTCTAAATTTTAATAAATATCAAGCAAATGTTATGAAGTTGTGTATTTTGTCAGTACTTTGTCAGCCTCGTCAGTCCCCTGGCAGTCAAATTCAGAAAAACCGAAATTTCTCCGGTTCTACTTAAAAAAGTGACTGGCCCAATCTGGAGCAATATATTCATTACATTACCTATCTTATATACCCGAATTTGTAGCATTTTGATTAAAAAACTATCATAAACAAAATATCCCGAAAAGTTACCCAACTTTTGTATATTCGCCCATCTACAGATGACAAATAAATATGATGCTATTTAAATTTAATTTCGATTCATTGCAAACTTCTTTTGAGTAACTTGCATTTTTTTAGAGTATAAAAAGCTTCTTACATCATTATATCACTAGCACTGTATTCTAAAATTTTATACATATATATGTTTTTTTCTGAATCTTTATTCCTTGCATTAGCTCTGGACGTAAATGTTCAACTTGTTAATGGTACTTTGGTAAATTTTTTCTCCGAGAGAACCTGAATGTTGAGGCTATTACGAACTTTTTACTCATACGATTTTATATGAAGTTATTATCGCAATTACTTAAGCACCCTTAGAATGTTTCATAGACGTAACAACAAAGTTATGATAAAATAAATCCTAATGAATTTCATAAAAACTTTGTTACGATTTGTTGTTAAAATAGCATCGCAATTATTATCTTTACCACAGGAAGTACATTAAACGGTCGAATTTACTCCCTTCGTGCTCAATTCACACTTACAAAAAAACATTAAAAACAAGGCAGAAAACCAATACCTTTCCTCACACGGGCCAGAATGTCACGTAAAGATCCCGCACAGCGGCGAGGTGTAGTAACGACGCGTCATCGCCAAACGTCTCGGCCTCACGCCGGCGCCAAATAAGCGGAACTTTTTACATCAAAACTTTCTTCCGACGCTGATTCGTACGTGGGTCCATACTATATTTCCTCCTGATTACTGTATCTCGGAAGTACTTTTTGTGTATTTTTTTCTCACACGTATTACGGAAGTTTGAGTTTGTTAATGTCGGGTAAGCATTTAACTTGGTAAGGTGCTTTCATTGTTGCGTTGCGGAGTTGATAACGACGCGGTGTGCATTAGGTTTTTTGTAGCGATTACTTTGTAAGTCTGTTTTCTAAATAAAGTAGCACACTTTTCGTATGTTACAGGTAGGCAAAAAAGCCTTAGAGAAATTTGTATAGAATATCTAATAATATGAAATAATAAGGCAACACCCTTTTGTGTTCTAATAATTATACCGATTAAGATTCATATGTTTTTTTTTTATTAATTATTCATTCTATGTCAATTATGATTTTCATTAGGCAAAAATATATGAAAAAACAAATGGAGTCAGAATACGTGAACACCTTGTGTATTACTATTGTACACCTACTTTTTCTTTGTCTTATTACAAATAACAAAGTTAATTGTTATTATTTACCACCACACGTATTAAGCAAATAATAATAATGATTCTAAGGGTGTTCACCGCAAGCATTCGCCTGTATGTAACAGTTTCATCAACATCATCAAATCAGCCGATAGACGTCTCCTGCTGGACAAAGGCCTCCTCCAAAGTTCTCCACAATGAACGGTCGTGCGCCGTCCTCATCCAGTCGCTTCTCGCGATCCTAAAACCAGGTCAGGTAGCCAGATCTTTGCCGGAGATTCTTCGCACCCCTGGTCCTACCAGTACCCTTACCTCTACCGTCGCAGGTACACAGTATTAACAGTTTATTATTATTTAGTTACATTACTTGATGATACACGACGAAAAATATAGTCGTAATAAATATTGTCAACCCAAGACAATTGTTCCAATGAATTGTTGATATTGACTTACCTAGACTGTTTGGACGATCCATTAATATTTGAATAGGTCGTATTGACTTGAATCCCTATTGACTTTGGAAAGCTGTATTTGTTGTTCTATTGATTGCCTAAAAATGCTTACTACTGATAACTTTATTTAATTAAAATATCCTTCGAATTTAAACATTATTTGTGTCTCCTTAAGAGACCTTATTCCTTTAAAACATTTTTTTTTTTCATATTATGACAAATATTTTCAACCAACTGTTTGAAGTGAATAATACTTTTCCTGCGTTCTAGAAAGTAATATAACTATTTCATGCTTTCATTCCGTGCAGTCAAAAATAAGATAATATAAAAAGGTTGCTGCATGAACTTTGTCAACTTTGAGTAGTTTTGAAATAAAAATTATCAATGAAAATTCAAAATGTAGGTTTCAAATATATACCAATAAATGGCAATGGCCCTGTTCTGCAAAGTAATAACATTGATAATATGTTAAGAAACATGTTTGATCACAGAGAAAAATGTCTAACACAATCAGCATTTTTTGACGGATAAGGAGCTTAACATCATCACTGTCAAAACGTTATTTTGTCCATTTAGATTTCTTTCCTGAACTTTCAGCAACGATTACAGTTACCGTTGTCAAAGGTTGACTGAGAAAAACAACTCAACTTTGACAACACCAACTGTTATAGTTGTCGAAACGTAAGGCTCAAATTATGAATAGGTACGCGTGATATAATCCCTTTAAATTGTTCTATTTAAATGTGTGACAGTCGCGGAAACCGAAGAAAATAACGTGCTCACAGCTAAAGCAGACTTCTAATTCTGAAATTACAATGCCACAATAACATAAACCATACGTATTCAAGGAATATTCGAAGCAAAGCGTATTACCTAGGTGTTTCATTTGTTGTACTTAATTGTGGCGTCACGAGAATATAGTTGTAAGCTTCGTTAAAACAATGAAGCACCAACATACAGCATGTTCTATTCGGAGCGCACAAACATTCCGCCCTTGGGCAAACAAGACTCGGCGCTGTATCGGGCCGTTTTGTAGTCATTAGAGAGGGCGGGGCGGAGTAATGACGAGATCAACTCTAGTGTTTGTACTACGTTTTGTATGTAAAGTGCCGTTTACACTTACCTCATTTAGTAATCTGAGGACGCGAATCAACTTGCCTGACACTAGCACGCATTGGGAAATTTAGTGGCGATAGTAAACGTTGTTTTTCATCCGTGTGGTTAGCTTGGAGGAATATAATGACACACACAACATAGATTTGCCGTAAAATTGAATGTTTTAAGAAGCTGCTTGGTAACAAGTATCTTAAACTGTAATATTATTGCGCAAAATTTCAAACAATCATTTTATTATGTTTGCAAGACACTTAACACTCCTCGTTTTGCTCGTCGTCGCACTTAACTTTGAACTGCCTCTCTTACTCGTGATCCATTATCCAAACTTCCTAAAAGCTCGATAAATAGGATTGATATGCAATCACCTCTACGGTCTTAATCATCGTTATAGCCGCAAAGCTCAACATCGCTCCGCTCGTCATCGAACCTGACCTTGATGTGTTCCCTGCGAAGCCCCATTGTCGGTTAAATGACAAACGATGATCGTTCAGTCCCAGCACAGCATGCTGTCCGTGTTCATAATTCCCACGCGTAGCTCTCCGCTTAATACAGATTTACCATTTGTTTTTATGTAACGTACCTTTTTGGTTTAACGGCCATACTTTCCTTTTACGAGGTTAATATGTAGCTGGAACTAGGTGCGTAGTGTCTATTATTTCTTACGGGCCCTTCTTAATAAAGTGCGAAGCGCTGCGTAATAATGCTACGTTCTTAAGTGTTAGAACAGTTTTAGGTATTGGCCGCGTTATTAATTTTACCAGGTACTTACTATAACTAAATATTTTAGTTTACACCTCATAGTGGAGTGTTAGTATTTCTCGCAACAACATGTAAAACCAATTTGTAAGAGGTAATTTTGATCCAGTTTTCAATCTGATTACATAACACAAAAAAATACATACACTGAAACATAGAACCTCCTCCTTTTTTAGGAAGTCTGTTAAAAACTCACAACGTAATTTAGTTACCAACTGAATAGATAATCCCCAAGAAATAGTTATAAATAGGTATTCAAATGTCCTTTCATTCAAATGCACAGTATTATCTATAAAATATACATTGAATTAAAAAAATATGTTCAATTAATAGGAAATGGTGCACCTGCAAGATTCGAAATAGGTACGCCACATTCTATTAACAGAATATTTGTTATCAAAGAGTGTTACTTCCAAACGTTCATCCTATTGCTCGACAACTGCACGTAAAGCCTCCCAAATTAAGGTCTTAACTTTGTCATAAAACTGTCACCTCATCCAACAAGTAGCGTCACAACGGAATCGGCCATTCAAGTTTAAAGCCTTAAAGAATCAATGGCATACATCAGGAGCTCGTTGGTATGCGCGCGGCGCGCGGGCGCTCCGCGGGTTTCTATTACTCGGCAGGTATGCCTCCGTAAATCAGGGGGTCTTATTTATCTGCGAGGAATTGGACCTTTAACAGGGAAAAAACAGTTATACTTCTATGACTAAAGGGAATCGAATCCCGAGATTTTTTGTAAGGACAATGCCGGGATTATTTGTATGGACGATCGCGGGATTATTTGTATGGACAACGCCGGGATTTTTGTATGGACAATCTCGAAATCCCGGGATCAGCCATACAAAAAATATCGGGATTGGAAGCTCTAGACCGGAGCTAGTCGTAGTGTTATTTATGTTTCATAAGTATTACATACTTAAGTACATATTTTAGAACTAAAAAAACCTCCCAAAAGACCGCCGAAAGCGTAGTTTTGATGTACAATGACCTCTATGGACTTAATCGCTCCGCTCGTCGTCGAACCTAACCTTGATGTGTCTCCTACGAATCTGTAATGTAGGCAAGTTTCCGGATGTTTTCGGAAATGGCACCTCTCTAATGTGGACACTGCAGACACGGCAGTTTTTGCTACACATAAGATAATCATACCGAAGAACGTTGAAAATAGCGAAAGCAAATTGGATATTTAAAGAAACAAGCAAGACAGCGAAAAAGATGCAAAAGTGCGGATAAGTGAATAATAAAACGAGCACTAAACGTCGTCGTAAAAGAGAAGTAATTTATTTAAACAAGGAATAAACTACAGAATCAAGCACTAAAGGAATAATTGGCAAGAAAATAGTCATAACCTTAACACGTGCTAGTCGCAATGTCGAATCGATTCAGTTTTAAAGACAAAGTGAGGAAGCTGGGGAAAATTGGCCGTTTACAAAAAGACTTCAACTCAAGGGAAAGCGTGGCGCTTACGTCTTTTCGCGGTGAAAGGCGGAACAATGCTCTGGCAACATTCGGCACGTCCGCGACACATGTCAGCCTCCAGATTCTATCGGACGGCTTAATAAAATGACACTCTTAAAGAAATCACCGAGTTGCGAGTGGCAGCGGGACGTTTGAACACGTTAAAACGAAATAACTTCGAATTCACTTGACGATAATACGGTGTTTGATTATAGTGAATAAGTATAAATTGTGGCATTGAAACCACTAAACACACATTAATAAATACGCGGAACCAAATAAACTATCACTAAATTTTGGACATTATACTATTTTTAATTGTACGATAACTAAAATGAAGACGTGTTTAGACTGCTGCTTTTTATGACGTCACATGCCTGTATCATCATAGAAGTTTCATACTAACAGATCGTTTTTGACATTTCATAAAGAGTAGCTGATTTGAGCTGTCATCGAAATAAATGCCGTATTATGTTCGTGCATAGTTTCAAGACATTTCTGGCATTCTGGTTTAATCTTATTTAAAGTTCGTGAGACATATTTATTGTATTTAGCGGTTTACGCTCTCGAATTTTTTTTGAATTTTTTATTTAGTATTTCTGTTTGTCCCTATAGTTGATGGGTAGAAAATGCCCCTTGGTATTAAGTTCATAAGTATCTTTTTTTACTTAAGTATAATATAATCCGTCTTTTACTGTTTTTAACCTTTCCTTTTTTTTTAATTGTTCTTAATCGTCTGCCAAAAAGACGCTTATAATATTTGGATACTCTATAAAACTATACAAGCAATTCTTATTACATTTTGCTCTTTTTGAAAAATTACGATGTTTTCCATACATTAGTAGCGTGTCACGAACTGAAGTTATTTTCTTGTACATTAGCTTTAATCTGCTGTCATTCCTGCCCGCTTTCCCCCATGACTCAGGCGCCGCGCGTGCACGCGAGTAACTTAACTTCAGTCCCCTCAGATCTTTGTTACCCAAAATACTTGAGAACCGCCGACTGTGTTTGTTTTTTTTTCAACTTCATCCCGAATTCGAGTTCCGTGTTAACTTTGTTACGTGCTTTACTTGAAAAGGAACGTAAAATGAATGTTTGACTTCAATTCCCTTGTTTTTATTTACATACGGAATATACGTAGATGATTTCATTGCGTGGCTCGTAGCGTCGTCGCTCGTAGCTATTGTGTGGGCGTAGCGCTACAAGTGCTACGGCGTAGTGGGGCGCGTAGACGATGTTCCGTTCCTAATAAAATTAATCCGTGGAACATAATTAATTAAGTCATGGAACTATTAAGTTCGCTACGGAAATATTTATTTTGCTGTGAATTGTCCGGAGATCTTAGACTAAAAATTCATTGAAATAATACAGAATGTAGTAGAAATTTCATTGAAATTCCCACCCTGGTTTTATCTTAAAAGCAGATTCCAAAAGATGGCTTTCAAAACAGATTTTGTTAAATTTGAAAAGTGTTATAAAAATACTTTCAGGTTACAAAATCAAAGCATTGCTATACGCGTTAAAAATGTATCTATGTTTCACATTAAACGAAAAAGTAAAATTTACTGATAACAATTTAGGAATTTGTGTAACATCACAGTGTATTAACTTTTAATATACGACAAAATATAATCAAATTAGGCGTTAATTATTAGTTATTCGTCAAACAATTCACGAACTCACTTCATACTCGCAGCAACAACACGCCTAACTAATTTGATAAATTTAATTCAATCCGAAATCATTCAAACGGACCAGCATAACAGCTAACCAAATAACCCTTTATTTGACTGCATTCCATTACCATACAACACGAATATACATATGAATTGTATGTTCTAAGCGGATCACAAACAATAACCAAAATGAACTAACAATATTGCCAGTAATATGGTCTTTGAAATAGTGTAAATAAAATATGGAACTGACAATGGCGGCGGAACAATTCAGTGAATAATACTGATAATTGTAAACTAATTTGTTCAAGAACAAATAATATGACGGGAATCGAGTTTGTATTTTACGAGCCTTTTTTTCAATCCCAGAGGCGATTCTATAAGCTCTAAATGCGTTTTGGTTTTAAATTGTTAACGATTTTTTAAGCGACGCTCGCACGTCGTTACGTTTGTATGTATTTTTAAATGATTTTAGATTCAATATTTGGACTATTTTGCCAACATCTGGTTAATACCTGAACAAACAAATCTTTTTTTTTTTTTATTGGCAGTATTTCGAGAACACTGAAATTCTGTCTGTTTTTATCAGATCCCTCCATCGGGTTGGAGCCCGCCCTCGAGACCTCTTGCCCTCAATCTGTCCTTGCACTACTAGGATGCTCCATGGATTGCTTGTTAATTTTTGCGATTGTAATTTGTTTTATACTGATATCGAAAAATTACGCAACACTTATAAAAAATATAAAAATGTGACATGCCTTTATAACCATTCTTCAATTTAAGTACAATTGAAATGTATGAGTATAATAAAATAAAATGCACATATTTCACTAGCCTAAATTGCTTTCTTTGAAGACATTCCGAAAGAAAATATTTAATAAAGCACAATGCAAAAAGAAACACTAATTTTGAGAACATTATTCGAGGAGCGTAGCTCGTTTTAATTTTAAAGAGCCTTTTGCAGAATTTTAGGTAACTGCGGACGTTGGTATGACCTATTCTAGTAGTCAATGTCATTTGACAAGCTCTAAAAACTGTGATAGATAAATCTTTAAAATACCTACGAAACCTTTTATACGGATAAAATGAAGCGTACTTACACGAATAGAGCATGTCTATAGTCACCTTAGCATCTTTTTGAATTATCGCGATTTGAAAATGAAAATGAAAAATTAAAATGAAAATATATATTTGGGTTACATTGGTTTGAATGTTACTATGTAATTATCCATATAATTTTCTTATTTTTTTTTAATGATAAACAAGACAAGTTCCATAAGTATTTGTATCTGTAACTGAGTGGTAAGTTAAATTCTAGTAAGTGCTCTATATTTTGAGATTAGAATCTTGTTTTGAAAAAAAAGTGCCTAGACATGTTTTTCGTACCCTTCATAGTTTCGTACCTGGCATAGCGAAAGTGTTGTATAACATCACGATACACATAAAGTCAGTTCTATCGAGGACCTATAGCCGTAGATCCAATACAAATCTAGGTGTTCGCCCAGCCGTAGACTTTAGTCTATTTTAATAACAACGTCAAAAAAGGATCTAAAACCTTTTTTTATCTATAAGTACGCCGTGCAAGTTATATAAAGGAAAATAAATGAACGCATCGTACCTTTCACTGCTTTCACTTTATCGCTGCTTTTGCTTTTAAGAGGCCTTATTCCTTTATATGATTTGTTTTCTTCATATTTCGACAAATTTATTGATCATTTCAATCAATTTTTTTAAGTGGATAATAATTTCCCCAATTCTAGAAAGCAACATAGCTATTTCATGCTTTCATTGCCTGCAGTCGAAAATAAGTTAAAATACTAGTTTTCTGCGTGAATTTTGTAATATTCGAGTACTTTTAGAAAAAAATAATATCAATAAAAAATTTAAACCGTAGGTTTCAAATATATACCAATAAATAACAAAAGCCCTATTCTAAATAGAAACATTGATAATTTGTTGAGAAACATGTTTGAGCATAGAGAAAAATGTCTCAAATAATCAGCATTTTTGAACGGATAATGAGCCTTAATACAAACTAAAAGAGCGGAGGTCAGTAATTTTTTCTTGTCGGCTAATGGACGATACATGCATATTGCATAACTTAGTTTTGTGTGAGAGGTAACTGTTAGCGATATAATTGCCATAAGACTGGCGCGTCGAATATGGACGCTAGACATTTTTTGGAAGCACCTATCTTAATTAATTAGTTTTACGACTGAATTAATGTTATTACCGTACGGGCCGGCCGTACGGGGGTGTTGGAGGAGTGTTGACGAATGTAGGAATTGGAACACTTTACTGACCAAATACTTATACCTGAATGTATTCACAAAGTCAGCATTATTTATAATTAGTTATAAACACAATAGTATAGATAAGTAGTTTAATAATGTAAAATTATAGAAATAGTTACGCTATTGTCTTTGGTTTAAGTCCTGTAAAGATAGCTGTAAGTGTGGGAAATAAATAAATACCTGTGCTCACATTTTATTTATTTGTATAGTTAATAGTAGACATAACTAAAACGAAAAACAAAATATTATGAATAAAAACAATCAATGTATAACAGAAATATGTAAAAAATTGTACTTGTAGAAAAGGAAACAGACATAGAAAAGAAAAGTACACATAATAGTACATTGCTGTAGAGGCTGCAAAGTAAGCAATAGATGAACAGGTAAATATTGTTGCCGTGTTGCGAGCTAAGATAGATATTAAGTTGCGCTATATAAATTATCGCATAACATAGCCCTTTAAATGGTAGCTTAAAAGTAGTCAACATATTAAAAGCACTCTATATAATACTCAGCAATTTTTAAATATAATTTTCTTTCAAAAACAAACCTTTCAATCCGAATCCACCTTAAAACAGCTTACAAGCAAAAAATCACATTTAACTCAACCGATTTTCTTTGAAAAGAATTCTATAATAAATCAGTAGAACTCGAGACTCCTCGAAACGAGAATGGAATCTGCAAACAGGTCCAGACTTTCAAATTGAACAGGGCGCTTCAAATTTACAAGGAAAAAAGTATTTTTCGTTCACGCTAAAGCAAGTTCTCGTGATGGCTGTAGCATATTTCAAACAATTTCGAAGCGTAATGTGCGAAAAATAAGGAGCTCGTATTGCGTTTGCGTCGGTTCACACGTCGCAGGGTTAGGTCGCTCGACGAGACTATTGACAACATTTCATATTTCTAACAGATGGAAATTAATATAGAGATCGAAAGAGCTTTCCGTCGTGTACACCCTAAAAAAATATTTGAATAGATTTTTCGGTATGTAAATAAATATAAGAAAATACATATAATAACCGAAATCCACGACAACTATGCCTGCATAGAGTTGTAGTCTTCGACCTATCCGCGAAAAAAATGTGCTGTCAACAATTTCAAGCTCAACGCCATTCTATTTTAGGGTTCCGTACCAAAAGAGTAAAAAACGGGACCCTATTACTTAGACTCCGCTATCCGTCCGTCTGTCCGTCCGTCTGGCTGTCTGTACGTCTGTCACCAGGCTGTATCTCATGAACCGTGACAGCTAGACAGTTGAAATTTTCGATTTATTTCTGAATAAAAAGAAATACTTGAATAAAGAGTTAAGACTAGTTATACTGCCTATATTTTGCCCAAAAGTCTGTGTTCGGGATCTAAGAGCCAAAACACAATTACAAGACACGACATCGCATCGTCATACGACGCGACATCATGCCACGATGCGACGTCGTGAGATTGTAAAATGAATTTTAATTTTGCATCTTGTCACATGAAGATAAAGTTAATTTAAGATTTATGCATTTCCACGACACGACGTCGCATAGTGGCACGATGTCGCGTCGTACGACAATGCTATGTCGTGTCTTGTAATTGTGTTTTGGCCCTAACTCATCCAGTATCATATTATATAAACGTACGCGGCGGCCGCCCGCTGATCCGTTTTGTCGCCACAGAGATATTGAGCCGGCTCAGACAACTTTAAATATTCCTCCACGGGTGGGAATAGAACGCTGGATCAAGACCCGACCGAGAAAACGTACGAATGGAGAGTAAGCGCGAGATAAATAAAATTACTAGAAACCCGCAACTACGTACGTATTTTTTTAAGCCGTAGTCGGGTAAATGTATCCTATAGCCATTTTTGGATGTCCTGCACCTCTAGCACAACTCTGCCATGCAACGGTAAAAGGTCTTACTATGACATCCGTATAAAGATACGACCTTTTACCGTATTACGGCAGAACTATAACACGTGAATCATACTCGTGCGAGAAATATTACCTATCTCTTTCTTCGCTGAACTGTGAGAGAGGGACAGGCGAGGCTATGTCGCGCGACAAGAGTCGCTGAGCGTAGTCGTGCTAGACGGGCTGCTATCCTTGTTCCAAAATTAAAGTTTTGATAGGAAGTACCGCCTGGATTTAGTCGAGTTAGTTCAATGGTATATTCTGAGAAAAAAGAACTTCACTACTACTACACTACTTCACTACTACGATTTTTTTTTTATAATATTCCTCGCGAGAGAAAGTCGCTTATCACAGTTTCTTTCTTCTTTCGGCTTTCTTCTCAACAGCGGTCTCCTCTTGGGAAATGCCGGTAGATTCACAATCTGACTTGTAAGAGTGCGCTTGTGGCCTACTTACTGAATAAATTATTTCATTTCATTTCGTTTGATTTCGTTTCATTTTATTTCATTTCATTTCATTTTGCTAGAGAAAGTAGACATGTAGTGGCGAGACCTCAGTTAGATGTCATCAGAAACGCCAAATTCATCCCAGATACCTCCTTATAAGGCCAGGGCCACACCTGATTAATATTTGCTCGGGTCTCGGGCTCATTTAACTCGGATTAACGTGGCCTTATTTATCGGTCTCGTTCAACTTTAGTGCCTCCGTGAAGGCATTCGCTTCTTCACATTTATTTCTGTCACCCGACGAGAGACGTGGTGTATATATAGTGTAAAACAACGTATGTATATGTACAGTCAACCAATTTGATTTCTAGGCCACTATAGAACCTGGTCACAATGACAATGATTGAGATTTCAAGCGGCTTTCATATTGATGTTCACTGTGACAAGGTACGAAATGGCCTAGGAATCAAATTGGTTGACTGTACGTTTGCAGTAAGTACCATAACTTGTAGGTGTTTCGATTATAGTTTAAATGTCTGTAAACTTGACTGATAGCGACTTACTGTAAAGTTTCTTTAGGCTTTCTTCTCAACAGTGGCTCCTCTTTCCCAGTGGGAAATGCCCGATGCCCGTTCCCAAACAGACTTGTATAAGTGCCCTTGTAACCTTCTTACTAAATAAACGATTTCATTAACGATTTCAGTATATGTGACAGATTTACACAAATTTGTGAAAAAAAATTGTAAAAAATCGATTCAACCGTTTGAAAAACGTCAGTTTTGGAAGATTTTCGATCACAAAGACTGTAATTAGAGCAACACGCTTTTAGGCTACCTTTTAATTGGACCAATCACATTCCTCAGATTTAAATTCACTTCTTTTGGGCTTCACAAACCCAAAGCCTTATACTACTGCTACTGGCAGCCTTAAAACCCTGATATTCAAAAACTGTTGGAGGCTACTCCACCCCGAAAAACCTTACTATCTTTAGTACCAAACAACAAACAACCCAACAGAGCAATCCACATAAAAGCATCAAACCCGCGACACGAAGATTCATAACAACACTTAAAAACTATCACAAAAAACCCACTAACACAAATCTAAAACTAAAACTCATCCTAAACTAAACTAAGTTTGAAAAACTAATAAACTCGGTCGCGGTGTTAAATAAATAGTGTGCACATTATTCCGCCGCCAGGTGATAAATCTAAAGGGCCCTCGCACTTTACGGGTGTTTCGGGAAAAGACTAAGTGCGCGGTTATCTCCAGAGATATATGCATTGAGTTACGCTCGGGTAAGGCCGCGTATTGGACGAGCGGAGCGATTCTTTTCTTGTATTGAAAGCGCCCTCGCAATTCACGGGAGTTTCGGGAAGAGACTAAGTGCGAGGTTATCTCTAGAGATATATGCATTGAGTTACTCGCGGGTAAGGACGCGTGTTGGACGAGCGGAGCGATTCTTTTCTTGTATTGAAAGCGCCCCGCCCTCGCACTTCACGGGAGTTCGGGGAAGAGACTAAGTGCGGGGTTATCTCCAGAGATGCATTGAGTTATGCCCGGGTAAGGCCGCGTATTGGAGGAGTGGAGCGACTCTTTTCTTACATTGGACGTATTTATGCAAAAGGCAACCAACCCACATTAAACGTTTGTACTTTATGCTATAGTTACAGGGTTCAATTTATACGGTTTTGATGTGTGGGCTGGTTCCCTTTTGCATAAATACATCCTATTTAAAGCGCACTCGCACTTTACGGGAGCTTCGAGAAAATACTAAGTGCGCGGTTATCTCCAGAGATATATTATGTATTGAGTTACGCGCGGGTGAGGCCGCGTATTTGATAAACGGAGCGATCCCCATCCCACCTACGGCTACCGCTCACCCCTGTGACTTTCGGCCGCTGTCGTGGCCGGACCTTTATATTAATCAATACCGTACATTTCCATTTCGCACCAACGAAAACGAAACTCACCGTTACGATACCTCATACAGAGAGATGGACTGACAATCAGCTGTCAAACGGCGTTAACATTAAAAATAGCACTATATGACATTTCATATTATTAAATCTAGCGTAAGACATCTTTGATCATTATAAAAACGATTTAAATGTCAGAAACGGTCCGACATGTTTGAACTCATATGGAGCGCGGTGGGAAGAGGGGATCTTGCACAGTCACTACTGGACTGACATTTATCATCACATTGTAATTCGTAATACGGTATTTGGTGACAGCTCAAATCAGCTACTCTTTATGAAATGTCAAAAACGATTTTTAAGCATGTAGTTTCTATACTGGCTTGTGACGTCATAAAAACAGTAGTCAAAACACGTTTTCTTTTTAGTTTTGTCCAATAAAAAATAGTAAAATGTCTAAAAGTCCGTGTCTTTTTGAATTTGTTTAGTGGTTTCGATTCCATAATTAATTTTCACTAGAGTCAAACACCGTGTTGTAATAACCCGCTATCCGCTTCTTCCAAAGCGCGGCCTTACCCAAGAGTTACAAATTTGCTCAGAGCAGCGCATGTAATTTGATACTAGGCCGGGCTCCATCGAATTGTGTCGCGATTTCGAAAGGATTGTCTCTCTTATCCACTCGCACTTGTTTATTTTATTTACTAGTTGCTCGTGTGCGCGGAATCGTGCATTTTACTTAATTTCTTGCGTCGTCGTGAAATGGAACTTTGCGACGTGTAACGTTACGTCGTATATTTTTTGTATTGAATTATGAATTTTCACGTAACTAAATCTTCGATATAAATGTTACGTTAGTGAAAATGTTTATAATTCGTCCGCGTTTTTCACATACCCTGAAGGATTGAAATATAACCCTTGACTAAATACTTTAACTACGTATTAGAATACTTATAAAATGAAATCTAATATTAATTCCATCGCTGATCTACATCTTACACTTGATATACTTGTCTAAAGTGACATCTATACTAATATTATAAATACGAAAGTGTGTCTGTCTGTCTGTCTGTCTGTTACCTCTTCACGCTTAAACCGCTGAACCGACTTAGATGAAATTTGGTATGGAGATAGTTTGAGACCCGGGAAAGGACATAGGATACTATTCATCCCGAATAAATTTAGTGTTCCCGTGGGATGAGCGGGTAACACCGCGGGGCACAGCTAGTGTTAAATATTATGAGCACAGTATTGTACATATATGGCCTTTGACATCTATAACAGATGAGTTAAGCAGCGTCTAATAAAGTGCGGCATTTACGAAGACGGCTGGATAGCCCGATACGGGAGCGACAGCCGCGGCCGCATAATTGACAAATATATGTTGAGCCTATCGATAAAGGGAGAACCAGCTACACGCTGGTTCAGGTGGCTCAGGTTGCGCTTTTGGGAAAGACATACAAAGCGTGCTTCATCATGTGCACCCACACCGTCGCTCCATAGATCACGGCCTTAGTATTTCGTACAACTCTATTCATAATTGCTTTTCCGTTTTAACCAACCCATTCTTCCTCAGACGTCCCCGTATATGAGTTGATATCATTATTACCAGGGTTGATATCATTATTACCGCATTGTTGAAGTTATCAGGCTGGCATAATGTCTTAAAATAAAAACACTCATTCAAATTACACCGAACAATAAAAAGCTACGAATATGGCCGAATTACGGCCATTTAAAAAAAGGTTTATTACGTGAACAGAAACATTACTCATCCGCTCTAAAAAGGCACATGTCGCGGAGACTACCGACGACGTTTGTCGTTTCATTTGCAGTAGAATGCGTGACACAACACATAATCATTTCCCATTAGCGACTAACGACGCACCGCGCCGACCAAACCGACAAATTAGTCGGCAACGACGTGTACTCATTCGTGTTTCGTTGTTACAGGTATGATGGAGGCTATGGCTGATCGGACGCCCAGATAAGTGACCTGTCACCGTGTGTTTTTCTGAGATCGTGTACAAACTTGGGGTTGTGTTAATTAGCTTACCGCATATACTAATAATGGGAGATTAATTATAAATCGTATACAAAACCGCGAGGCAACTTAACGAAGTTTCTGTACTTCTCATACTTACGTAAATTCCGTACAATGCCTAGAGCTCTGTTTATGTCCTAACATCAAGAGATAACTTCTTAATAAATCAATATATTTCTCTGTTTCATAATATATTATCGGATTGTCACAGAATTTGATGCAATCGTAACATCACCAATACCACGAATGTAAGACTAGTCAGATCCTTAGTATTTCTCGAGGTTTGATATGCCGCAGAGACTTGGAAGTTGGACTCTAAGAGATATAGAGAAACGCAAGATAGATGCGCTTGAAACTTGGGGCTGGAATGCTGGGTATATATCATGGACAGAATTAAGCACTAATTCGACGACGCGGTTGGCGCAGTGGTTAAGCAACTGCCTACTGAGCCGACGGTCCCGGGTTCGAATCCCGGCAAGGGCAAATATTTGTGTGATGAACACGAATATTTCCGTGCATGGCGTGAAGAACTTGATAAGTCCAAAATGGCAATTGTTCAGGGCGTCGATTTTAAAGTTTGACATTTTCTCCAAAATCCATTTTCATCTTTAACTCGTGTTTAAAGCTTGATTTATGGATAATTTTCCGCGATCTTTTCATTTACCTTACGTATTCTAGTAAAATCCTCTTATTTTCTGTGATATAAGACTTATCAACATAGGTACCAACGACTTATCAAGTTATTCCTCATACATTAGTGCCCAAATTGGTGAAAATGTTTTTTAATTTAATTCCTAAAAATCAGTTTTTCATAGTAACTGAAACGTCTAAATTGATTTATAGGTAATTTTATGCAAACTTTTCAATTATTTTACTTATTTTGGTAGAAACATTGTATTTTGTGAGATATTAGACTTATCAACATATTCACCATCGACTTATCAAGTTCACCATCGACTTATCAAGTTATTTCCCATACATTAGTGCCCAAATTGGTGAAAATGTTTTTTAATTTAATCCCTAAAAATCAGTTTTTCTGTATAATTGAAATGTCTAAATTGATTTAAGGGTAATTTTATGCAAACTTTTCAATTATCTTATTTATTTTGGTACAATCATTGTATTTTGTGAGATATTAGACTTATCAACATATTCACCATAGAATATAGGGTATCAATTTAACAATTCTATCGTTTCTATACAACTGTTTTGTTTATATAAGGCGATTTAAATGGATTATATCGCGTGTGTTCGTTGTTTGAGTCTCCTGACGTTTCGGCAACTATTTTTGATGAGAAAAACACAAATTTTCGGTGCCAAATACGTCAGAAAGGCACAAACAATGAATAAATATGATACAATCCGTTTGAATTGTTTTATTTTAGTTACGAAACCCGAAGAAAATAAAATTAAAAGTTATAAAAACATTGAATAGATTGTAGTAAATGAATCGTCTTTAATTCAGTAATGCAAAAGCACTTATTCTACAGAAAAACTAGATGAATTCATCTTATTTTTAACTGGCAACATCTTTGTTTTTCTGATCCAATAAATAAAACTGGTCGATGGTTGACAAGGTACCGGTAATGTGAATGATACATACGAAGACACTGTTAACTATACCCCATGGACCTTAACACATTGTACTAAGGTTTATATTATGTTCACAAATGTACAGTTATCAGTGTTTTCCTTTGTACCAGAGTACACCTCACATGTGAGAATAACTTGACAAATCGAAATATACATTTCGATAAATTATGAATAATTAATTATGTCAACTTATTATTTGCTGTGTCCATCAACCTGAAAATGATAAATCGACATATGAATTTACGGTAGTTGTGTATAATGAGATAAAACGATATATTCATTTATTATCGTTAAAGTGTGCTTATCTTCATTCTAATATCTTGATTTGTCAAGTTACGAACGCTTTTTTTTTTGAGAATTCGTTGATAAGTTGATATGCAATATTTTTTGTGCCTCATCGCGCTGATATCTCGTTTTGTTAAATAAAATCCGCTAAATATCGAGATATCAATATGATGTCACAGGCCATATCTTCAAAAGTATCATAGATATCGAGTTGTCAATTTTTTTCCTACAAAACCTTGGCCGTAGAAAGCCATTACGCCAATAAAAAAAAAACGTATAAGTCGAGTTATCAAGTTCTTCACGCCAGGCACGGATTTGTGCCTGGGTCATGGATGTTCTATATATTTAACTATTTATTTATCTATGTAAGTATGTATATCGTCGCCTAGTTAGTACCCATAACACAAGCCTTCTTGAGCTTAATTTGGGACTAGGTTGATTTGTGTGAGGTTGTCTGATATTAAAAAAGAAAAAAAAAACAGTCCATTCTTAAGAGCCGAACATAAAACAGCACCTGACCTTCATAGTGAAGTCCCGAATCCTCACCTTTTTTGGTCACGTATCAAGATAAGGAGGTTTGCCCATTGAGCACCTGGTAGTTCGGGGCAAAGTAGCCAGTAGTAGACCACGCGGCAGGTCTCCCAGATCTGGTGGGTGGATGAGGTGGACTGACTAAATCAAATCGGCCACAAACTGCCCTCTGAACGAGAGCACAAGACGCGCGGCTGTGAGGGAAGAATGGTGCCGTGTGGTTAGGCTTGCCACACCATAATTGGCAGCCACAACCACTCTGCCAAGAGTGTAACGACGAAGAAGAAGATGATTGTCACGTATATTATATATAGTCCTTGACGTGTCCGTCAATGGCGAACCTGGCCCATGACCTTCACGAGCGGCGATCATGTGCCCGAATATGGCTTGCAAAACCAAATTTGGTTTTAAAGGTTCTGTTGCACGGCGCGCAATGCAACTCACCCGATGTGGTGGAACAAACCTCTGAGTAGACGCAACACGGGTGTTGGGTACGCAGGCAAAAAATGATTAAAAGAACAAATTGAAAAGAAATGTGAAAAGAAGAGACTGCTCGCGTGTCTAATCGAGTAAGAGGTTATGTTCGTTGCGCGGGTCACACCAGCGCCCTCTTCAACTTGATTTTAATAAGTTGCACAGGTTTTACATATATAGCGTTAGTATGCAGTAATTAAGTTGAAGTTAATATTATTTTTATATTTAGTCTAGGCAATAATTTCTTTGGATTAAGCTTTGATAGGACAGTCGAAAGCAATTTAATATGGTTTTTAATAGTAAACAAAATATTGTCTTGTAATTTTGGAACATACCATAATATCATAACAAGTTAATCGCGCCATCTGACGATACTTATATATTTATATTGTGAGTTTTAATTTATATCTAACTAATACTTAAATAGCATTACATCGCCTGCAACGGGGTAATAACACAAAAGAACCCACTGGATCGAAGTACGTAATTCTACGTAATTACTCATATTGACAGCTAGAAAGGGCATTCTACAGTGACCTCTTCTGACCTGGTTTACCCTTGTTTTATAGACAAACGTTTCATAGAATTTTCATTTCATAGAAATGTCATTTCACCGAAAGCATTAATTTTTTGTAACCATAAAATATTTTGGAATGTTATAACACAAACCTAACCTATTCTGTATATAGGTTGAGTTTTGAAAACTTCCGATAACTATATGACTTCCGAGGAAAAATGTGTCTATGACATTCATTAATTTCATTCGGTGACGTGTTTTGCTATAAAAGAAGAGGATCCCCTCCTGACCCACATTGCGTAGCTTAGTTAGTGACCGACAACAGATAGAAAACTCAATAGAACAAAGCAAACAACCAAACGCGAATAGCATCCCAACAATGTCCCACACCGATATAAATATGTACAGTCGGCTGTAAACAATGCGTTCAAATACTCATTTCTCATGTATCATCGGACAAATAAAAACAGTGCGTGCCGGTCACCCGATCGTCCCAATAGTAATTAAGCGCTGTTTATTCTGTCGGGGTACCGTGGGTTCCGTAGCGTTTAATTCAGACCTGACGCCGGTTTAGTTTGCTTATTTGCGGTTGCAGCTAATTGAGATTTAGTTTGAGGCTTGAAATTTTGGTGCGAAAGTTATTACCTTTGATCTGTGGAGCGTGAGGAATTGCGTCGAATTAATATATATTTTTATCTTCTACAATTATTATAATCCTCCAAATAAGTTACTTTTCACAAACATGCAATAAAAAGTAAAAAAAAGTAAAAAGTAAAAAAGTATTTCTTTGAATGAAATGTCGTCATAACATGCGTTATAACAAACATCGAAGTATCACTTTACGGGCGGAACAACTCGAGAGAAGTGTAAAGGAATTCCGTACAAAATTTAAGGCCTAGGCTGGGAACTCTTTTTTTATATATGGCTTCTGTGTTTATGAACAGGCTAAACAGCTGCTTTTTTATTTCTTTGCATGAGAAAAGCACTATACATGCCATAGCCGTGAAAAGGGCTTGCCAGCGTCTGCACTAATGTACTATTATGCTATAAAAATAAAACAGACAGATACATGAAAAAGCAAAATCATTGCCGATGAGAAACTCGATACTTTGTAAGACTACCTTTGTTGATTAATTAGACTTTTATCTCACAATGACCGCACGCGCTCATCAGGTCCATTCAGCATTGGCGGATTGTGGCGTATTGGCACGTTTGCCTCCCGTCCGCACACGACGCTTTGCCGACGCCGGCCTGTGTGGACGTACCACAAAATCAGCGCTCGACGCACACTTGATGGACAAAGCGACACTTTACTCCCGATGTTTAATTAACCTTTTCGAGCCTTTCCCACGGGCGAGAAGTAATTATAACTTCGGTGTCCCGCGAGCATTATTATCTAGATTACCCGCGGAGGGGACGTCACAGTTGAATCATCTTAACGTTATTAATATCTTTTGGAACGATTTCTAACCCTTTGAGGAGAGAAACGAGGTCGGGGCACACTAGTCGCTGCCACCGAGTTGTAATGATGTTTGCCGAAAGGAGTTGATGTGAAAGTTCTCTTGCGAAGTTTAGTCGGCAATGATGCGTTAAATTAACCGATTCAATGTAGCTACGTATTTTCTGTTGTTGAATGTAATAGTAATCGATTTCACCTTTAGGAACACTGAAAGCACCCATTTTCTCACATATATATTATATCACATTCATTGTAATTTGTCTAAGTATGTAAGTGTAAGCTAGGTCATGTCATTGGTTCAACCAAACTCTAAATCCTAATTTGTTAACTAATTGGTTTCTAAAATCTTAGCAAGAGTATTTTTGAAATATTGCTTCAAAACTTCACGAATCCATTAGATGTAGCTCGAAAGTCATTAGCAATACAATCGCGTGTAAAATTACAGAGCCCTCGGGAGTGCTCGAATTCGCCCAAGGCGTAAATAGCGGAATAACATGTTTCCCATTTAATAATTTTATTACGGTCTCCATGTTTACGATCGGCGCCTAATAAAAGCAAAAGCACCAAAAAAATTAATTTACACAAACGTTTAACGCATTTAAAAATAAAAGTTTTATTAAAAGCAACGGTCAATATTGAAATTGGTGCGCGGTGCGCCGTCCGAGTGTCGGGCATAAACAGTGACCCGTCCGTTGGGCATAGACAACTGGAAACGCCATTAAAACTTTTAATGACACGCGTCTAGTTTTGTCATTTTGTCTCTGGCTTTGACTTTGTGGAACGAAGATTAGGTACAGTGTTTGTTTATCGGGGAGCGACATCATTTTATCTAGAAATGTAGTTCTATATAAACGTGGCTTCAGTCTAAGAGAACTTTTTCGATCCAAAAAAGAAACGGCTTTCCTGGTGCCGACTTGAAATTGGCAAAGGAAATGCTCCGAACAGTAATGTTAATAAAAGTAAAACCTGACAAAGCATTGTTCTGAAGTTCGCTGCATTTTGTCACTCGGCGGGAGCCGGCCAAACGCCCGGTGTTTGTCATCAGCTAGAGTGTTCATTTGTTTTTATCAAATTCCCGCTTTTCGGTGCGACATAAAAAAATATATGGTCCTATAAATTCGACGCCGGTACCCGCGGGGTTAACTGCATATAATGCATTGATGTCGAAATTTTTTGGTGTCTCGTAAATTAGAAGTTTCAATTTTCGTGGACACCTCGAAGTGTGTGTGTTCACTGGGGACGTAAATGTTTGTATTTGGCTTTCTTGCTCAACGAAAGCTACTAACTGACTTCTGCTGCTGCTTAAAGTGGATTTTGTATTACTTCTAGAGTAATTCAACTTCTCATCCTTTAGCATTTTATTAATTCCCAGGTAACAAAACAGGCTGTATACCTTATGCAGCTATTATTACTCTAATTTAAGCTGTATAAGTGCTTAATTAGCCTGTGTGCTACTGGCTTTCGCTTGGTCGGTTTCAAACATGAGTCCAATTGGAATAAATGCATGTTGGAAATAGTTTGCGACAGCAGCTTCTTGAGTATCGTTCTCTTATAAGGCGCACTATTACTTTTCCATGAAACTGTCTTTGGAGCATTCACCTGAACCCGCCTGAGTCTCTGGTGACGTCACTTCCAGAGTCCTACGGCCCGATTCGGCTCGTGATCGCGAATTAAGCCTGTATTTTTGTTCAGCCCGGGATGAGTTAATGAATAGCGTCGGGCCACGTTTGCCGCGCCAATATTTGGCCACGCTGTTTGCTCTGCCCCAATAATTTAAGGAGTATATTTCCCCGTCCAATTTGGACGGTACGTCGCGACTTTATACGCCGATTAAATCGGCTGTTCAGTTACACAACTCGTATCCGTCACAAACGTTCCACTGCAAAAGCTCCCGTGTTTCCAATGGAATAAAATCGACTTTACTTAATAGTACATTTCGTTAGATACGCGGTTTTGTAAGGTAAATTGTCGGAATGCAACTGTTATTTTTGCACGATTGAATACGTTATTAAATGTTTTTGCGGTGCGGAACTGGTTTATATTTATATCAACTTTTTCTTTACTGCGAATGCGCAATTGAATTGGTAGCATCAATTTTACAACACTATTGTTGGGTAATCTCCGTGCATCCATTTTATTCAGAATGGTAATTACATTTTTTTTTGTAGTTTCTCGCAAAAGGTATTATTAAATATTTATAATATTTAAACTTTCGTGAGACACATTTCAAAAGTTGTTAGCTTTTTGCCACCTATATCGATGCCATTGTCTCCCAAGAGGTCGCAAGCTTTTGGAAGATCTCTTGTAGGTGCGTGTACTTGTGAACATCTTTGGAGATATTTAAAACATTAACACACACATACACACGCGCTACAGTATGGTCCGCTGACCCTGATGAAGAGCTCCATGCGAGTTCGAAACATGTCGGGTCGTTTCTAACAATTTCACGTGTGTAAACCGCTTAATAGAATAACCCAGAATCTCTATAATTATTGCGTAAACTTACAATAAAAATGTATGTTCTATTTGCCCTAATTGTAGTAATTTATTCATTGAGCAATAAGTATACACTTTGGATACATTAAGGTCAATAAGTATACATAGCTAGGATACTATATTTTTTACGCCATAGGAAGCAAGTGCATCTTTTGTTGATATCACAGAAACGCAACACTTTAAAACTATCACCGCTATTCCAAATATTCTCGCTGTTTCTACAAGTATTGATATCACCAAAAGACTCACTCCACTCCCTGTGACGCAATTGCAACTCGTATTAAAAATAAAATTCTGCTTTCATTTTTCCTGCCAAAAATAACATTTCTCTTGTGTGACCTTATCCATCCTTATCATGAGTACTTACCAAAATCTGAATTTTCTCATAGCAAAAGTACGGAATAAGACTCAAGTTGCAAGTTTCTCTTATTTTTATTTATCTTTCACCCCAGATGCCTGTATCGTGCTACCAACTGGTCTACTCCGCGGGCACTAAGCGCTGTACTTAGTTATTTACTTGTTAATAAATGAGCTTCCCTTTTTTTGAACTTTCGTCTGCGCCAGTACTTAACTGGCGAGATAACATTTTACAAGCTTATATATTTTATTTTACATAGAAAATAACCGCAAGTCTCAGACATATCGAAACGGGAGGAGACATACATACGAAACGGGTTTACTCACGTCGTAGAACTTGAAAGACGGTGACTCGGTTGCCCGCCGCCGCGACTGATCGGCTCTCCTGTTGATGAATCGCGAACCGATCCGATACGAGCGATATCCGACTTCTCTACTACTCGTTTCTTGATAGTTCTGAATTTAGAACGGACATCAATAAAAGCTCAAAGTTTACGTAGCCCCTGATCAATAGTCAATCAATGGAAAATTTCACGTCGACAGCCATCTCTAACAAACTGGTAGTTTGGCAAGATAAACTAAATTAACCATCTGAAAATTTCGGCGGAAAATGATTAGTCTCTTATAAAACACTTAAATTTCTGATCCACTGAACATTATGTACTTATGGAGAAAAATACAGTGCCTCTAGCCGTTACTTTATAGAACCAGAATTCTCCATACAAATCGCTTACGATGTCGCTAGCGAGTACTGTCACTGTAAACTCATGGCAAGGGTCCTGTATCCAGAGTGCAAACGTACCCGTTTCCATGACAACCATCGTTTCTCTATTTACAATGATAAAACCCTCTATTCGAGCATATGTAACTATGCTTATGCGACATTCCGTTCCCCGCGGCAGACTTCGGGGATCAAATATCAATCTACGGGCTCCCGTGCGTGATTGGGCCGGGGTTACCTTACTTTTCCAAAAGGTCCTAACTCCACCGTGATTCCCGAGTGTTTATGACGTTTAGAGTCGGCGGCGAGTTTGGTTGGGGGCTGCCTAACCCACTTAGCGCCCGATGAGCGGTATCTGAATGCGAAGATGGTTACAGCGCTCTTTTGTTTTTGCGCGCTATTGCGCGGATTAATTTGGCCAGATGGCGATGGAGGGTTATAAACAAAAGCTATCCGATAATGTTTTATTCGGTAGTTTTATTAGACAGATCGGAAACCTCGGATACGCGAAGCAATGTCTCTCACGTTTTTCGTAGCGCATATATCCGTGTCTGTCTTCGAATCTCCGCATGCTAAACAAAAGTATATTTTCTTTGAGGCATCTTTTGATGTCAGTTACGTAGTGAAATTAAAAACCTCTTCGTGTAAATACTTTCTCAGTAATGACGTTGCTTCTATACAAAATGTCTGCCTCCTAAACCTTACGGCTTGAATTTTAAAGCTGTAACACAGTGTAATATTTTTAACCCCGACGAAAAAGAGGGGTGTTATAAGTTTAACATGTGTGTCTATGTATTTTTGTATCCGAGTGCGGTTTTTCTTAATTGAAAGACTTGTCGTCGTCGTCGTCGTCGAGATGGTTCTTTGGATATTGAGCTTTAATTGGAACTGGCGACAAGATCTCAGCCAATGTTGAAGCTAAGAATTCCAAATTTTGTGGTTATCGAATGAGGGTCTCATGATGGCCAGCTACTTATGTCGGAGGTGTTTTAAACTTTTAATTTAGATTATATTTTTATTATAGGTAAAGTAGATTACGCGTACGAAAACATAATATACTAGAATAAACGTTTAGGCAAAATGTACGTCAAACATAAACTGGGTAACGTAACGTCACTTTTTACGTAGTAATATTTAGTATTCTCCATCGGTACTCAATAAAAATCTGGCTCCTTTGTAGATCCCGCCCGGCCCCCGCCGGCCTCAAAGGGGGAATGTGTAGACTGAACTAACTTTATTCAACTTCCATGATCAATCTTACTTTCGCTTTCCAGCGAATAGATTTTATTCCGCGATGTTCGAATATTTGTCCGCCATTCTACCCGCGACAATGCAATGGCTTTTTCATAAGGAGCCTTCGGTGGCTTCGGGAGATTTATGACTGTTATGAGTTGGAAAATGTGGATTGTATCGTTGTGGGTAGGTTCATGCACTATTACGACTTCTTTTTAGCTAGTACATTGTTTGAGATGGTGCCTACTGTTAAAGGTTACCTCCACAAATAAATATATATATCAGACAACCTCACACAAATCGATCTAGTCCCAAAATAAGCTCAAGAAGGCTTGTGTTATGGATACTAGACAACGATATACGTACGTACGTTTGCTGTAAGAAAACCTATCACGAAAATATCTAACCTAAATAAACCTTTAGCTTAAGATAATTATTTAAAATACTCCCGATGAGGTTTTTATTAAAATCGTGTTTTTTTATGCAGGTAAATTAGTATTTGGTATTAATGATAATATATTTTCTTTATTATTTCCCCTTGCTTAGTAACATGTTTATAAACTTCCCTCTAAAGCAAATTCATTTTTTATTACATTAGGTACTAGTAGGTAGGTATGTGTTGGATCGGCGGACAAGGGGCACAAGTGAAACGGCCGATAGCTAGCGATGCACTGTTTATTCACGTATACAGATTGTGGTGGGCGCAGCCACGCACACATAGATATACGTACATACGTAACAATCCCTCCACCTATTTAAAGTAATATAGTAAAATTACAATCCCCTGTTATAATTATCTATCCTAAATTACAAACATTAACTAGTTACTAAAAGAACTGTTTGAAGTTAATTTTGGGACGGGGACGCATCACCCTTCGTGGCTCGACTGTCGTCGGCAAGTTCTCGTTCTCATTCTCCGCCTCGTGAAACTCCTCTTCCTCCTCGGGGTGAGTAGGCGATGACGCATCTACGGGCTCTGCAGCTCTCTGTGATGACACCGGTGGCCGCACAGCCAGCCATAGTGGTGACAGTGGTAACGGTGGCGGTGGCGGCGGCGGCGGCGGCGTCGACGACCGCGGAAGCGCAGGCGAGGGCGACGGCAGCGAGGATGACGGCAGCGGCGGCGGCGGCGGCGATGACGTCAGCGGCGGTGGCGGCGGTGATGACGTCGGCGGCGGCGGTGAGTATGCATTATTAGTGTAAGCGTCACAGTCCCATGTATTGTAATTTTTATCACTACCTTTAAATACAGCTAACTGATTTATATGTTTACGTAAACACACTTGTGAATGCAAGTCTCTAATTAGATACAAAACTTTTCCTATCCGTTTTACAACGGTCCCTTTACCCCACATCATTTTATTATTAACATATTTTGTATACAGCACAGGCGTGCCAGGTTCGAATTGTTTCTCGGTTTCTTCTTTGTTACGATGTGAGCACTGTACATAATACTTGTCATCAGAAGGAGCCGGAGACGAGGGCGGAGCCGAGGGAGACAGAAGATCCAAACGAGACCTCAACTTGCGTCCATACACTAATTGTGCAGGGGAGAACCCCGTAGTAGTATGTTTCGAATTTCGATAATCAAATAAATATTTCAACAAATTTAATTTAGTCTGTTTGGCATTGCTGCTTGCTATAAGACTAGACCGTATTCCCTTTTTCACGATCTTGACATACGACTCCGCCTGACCGTTGCTTGCCGGGTGATACGGCGGTGACGTAACGTGTGTTATACCATTTAACTCACAAAATGATTTAAATTCCTGGGAACAGAAAGCTGTGCCATTGTCACTTACTAAAGTTACCGGTATACCGAACCTAGACATAAATTCATACATTTTCTCTATGGTTGCAGTTGATGTCGTCGTACTAGCCATATCGAAAACTTCGGGCCACTTAGAATAGGCATCTACCAAAACTAAGTACATTCGACCGTTAACTGGGCCTAGAAAATCGACGTGGACACGGCTAAACGCTTCCTTAGGCCGCGCCCACGGCACGGGTTTGACTCGGGCCGGCGCCGGCCGCATCTGTATACACACATCGCAAGACCCTATCATTCGCTCCACGGCCTCGTCTACTCCGGGAAACCAAAATCTAGACCGGACCTCGGCTTTAGTCTTTACAATGCCTAGATGTGATTTATGAACTTCAGATAGGACTTTTTCACGTAAAGCTTGGGGAATAACGACTTTATGCCCCCTCATTATACATCCATTTTCATACGCTAATTGCGTTCGGCATAAATGGTATGGTTTGATTTGTACATCATTGACCTTAGCAGGCCATCCATTCATGATGTAATTACCTACGGTTGCCAAAATAACATCATTACTAGTTTCTCTGCAAACCTCCGAGTAGGTGACTGGCAAACTGCCGCTCAAAACAAAATAAACATAAGCAGCACGGTCGCACGTTTCTTGCCGGTCAGCACATTCCGGCGGCTCCCCGGCGCCCGCGCCCGCGCCGCTCGGGCCCGCCGGTAGGCTGGCGCGAGATAAAAAATCTGCGCTGTTATCAGCACTGCGTACATATTCAATCGAATAATTGTATGCGCTTAAAAATATTGCGTATCTTTGGAGACGATTGGCCGATACCTCCGGGATTCCTTTATGAGGTCCAAAGATCGAAATAAGAGGTTTGTGATCGCTCCGCAAGATGAACGGTTTCGACCTACCGTACAAATACTGGTGGAAACGACGCACCCCAAATATAATCGCTGTGGCTTCCTTTTGTATCTGCGAGTAGCGCGATTCAGCGGCCGTTAACGTTCGTGACGCAAAAGAAATAGGCCTCTCGCGCTGGTCGGGTCCCACCTGTGAAATAATGGCCCCTAAACCCCGGGGCCCAGCGTCAACGGTTAATATTATTTTGGCTTAAGGATCAAAGTGAGCCAACACTTGCTCCGATGTCAAACATTTTTTTATTTCATCGTATGCACGTTGATGCTCCGTCTTCCATTGCCATTTTGACCCTTTTTTTAAAAGGTCATACAACGGACACAAGATTGACGATGCATTGGGTACAAAATTCCTGTAATAGTTTATTAATCCGAGGAACGACTGTAGTTCACTTATATTATTGGGTACAGGGGCTTTTACAATCGCCTCGACCTTTTCTGGAGATTTATGCAACCCGTCTTTATCTACGACGTAGCCTAAGTAACTCACTTTGTTTTTGTAAAAATCGCATTTTTCCCGTTGCAGCGTCAACCCTGAGTCCTGCAACCTTTCGAGCACCGCGTTTAACCGCTCGGCGTGCTCGGCGTCGTCTCGCCCCGTGACGAGCACGTCGTCGAGTAGACACAACACGCCGTCCATGCCGGCTAGCACATTTTCCATGGCGCGCTGGCATACAGATGGTCCACTCGCGATACCAAATATTAAACGTGTATAGATATACAACCCACGAGGTGTATTAATGCACGTACACCGCTGTGACTCATCATCTAAGACAAATTGGTTATAAGCCATAGATAAATCGAGCTTTGTGAATTTTTGGCCGCCATGCAATCTTGCGAATAATTCTTTTGCTGTTGGTAAGGGATATTGATCGACTATCAGTTGCTTATTTATGCTTACGGAATAGTCAGCACACAACCGGACATCACCATTTTTTTTCAACACCGGTACAATCGGTGAAGCATATTCCGAGTGATCTACCGGCTTAAGAATACCTAGTTGCTCCAGCCTGTCTATTTCTTTGTTTACCTTATCGCGTAAAGCAAACGCGACCGGTCGCGACTTAAAGAAAACGGGTTTAGCATCGTCTTTGAGTCTCAGTTTTACCTTATATTTATTGAAACATCCTAATGAATCCGAAAATAATTTTGGAAATTTAGCTTGCAATTGTTCGACTGTGTATAACTGTTGGCAATAATTGACTGGAACAAGCTCCAATTGAAAAGTAGATATGAAATTTCGACCAAGGAGCGACGGTCCGCCGTCACGCACTACATGAATGTCCAGTATGTGCGTACGGTCAGCGAAACAGACAGGCAACCGGACTACTCCTATACATGGAATAATATCGCCGGTATAACTAACTAACTTTTTGCGACTAGGAATCAATGGCACGTCTTTAAAATGGTATTTATATGTTTTTTCTGATATAACCGTTACGGCCGAGCCACTATCAATTTCGAATTTAAATTTTGACCCGCGAATATATACGGTTTCTACCATTGGTTCTCCCCGCAACGATCGGATTGTAAATACCTCACCGTCATCTCCGAAGTCCTCGTCTCCGGCTCCATTGTCTACGTAATTCACTTTAGATGGACACATCCTACGCAGATGGCCTTTGACGTTACACTTCCTACAAACGTAATCACTGTACTGGCACTCCGAAGTCTTATGGTTGGTATAGCCACAAATCGAACACTTTTGCTTCCCAGATCGATCACTCTTGGTTACAGCTGTTCCTTTGGTACTGCGGACAATTTTAAACAGCGAATCTGCCTGCGGCCCCGCGCTGCTGGCGCTAGCCGCGGCCGCTGCGCGCGCGCTGCGAATGTTTTCCGCATATTCCACAGCTTTAGCGAGTGTCAAGCCCGCCAAGTCTTGCCCGTACAGTTTCTCCTTTTCGGGACAAGATATCATTCCCATAATGAACCGGTCCCGTAGGGTTTCTTCGACGTGTTGAAATCCGCAGAGCGATGTCAGACCGCGAAGTCTCGCGGCCCACTGTGAATGAGATTCATCGTTTCGCTGTACCGCTGCGTAAAATCTGTGCCGTTCACTAAATCCAACGCGTTTAGGGCTGAAATGGTTGTCGAGCGTCTGGATTATATCGTCGTAGGGCACCGCTTGTAAATCCTTCGGCAAGGCCAAGTCCGCGGCGAGCCTGTAGGTACCTTCCGTGAGTGCGCTTAGCAATATGGCTCGTCTCTTTGTTCCACTCGCATCCGATGTTGCTGTAATATCGTTTGCCACAAACCACTGCGTTAACCGACTTTTATATGTCCTCCAATCCTGAACATTGTGATCAAAGCTGGTTAAAATGCCGAAAAGTCCAGCTGACATGTTTATTTTTTCCACTCGAGGGTAGTCGTCGCCACTGTTGGATCGGCGGACAAGGGGCACAAGTGAAACGGCCGATAGCTAGCGATGCACTGTTTATTCACGTATACAGATTGTGGTGGGCGCAGCCACGCACACATAGATATACGTACATACGTAACAGTATGTTTATTAAAATTACGCTTCCAACTAAATTCTGAATACACTTTGTATAAATAATCCTGTTCATTTGTAACAAGATCCTACAGCGCTCACAAAATTAAGGTACAACCTCAAACAAGGTGCTTTTCCACGAACGCTTCCTTCTTTTCCCTTTATTTTATTCCGCACACAGCACTAATATTTTCAACACGACTCAACCGCGAGCATTTCCAGCAGTGCTTGTTCGCAATTCAAGCCAGGTGGTTCATATTTGCAACAAAAATGAAACAACGAGTGAAACAAAATATCTTTTAGCCCGTCTCCATTCGCCCTTCGACGAATTTCATCTCTTCACCTGCGTAATATCGGGACCACGTAAGGGTGCAGTAGAGATGGGGCTGTATTACGATCGAATACTTTTGTACTTCGCTGGAAGTGGAATAAAGCAGGCCGCGAAAAATGATCAATGTCGCGAGTGCGCCTAGATAAAAAGGTTACTGCAGTGTATAGACATCTTCACTATTATCACTACATAGTATAAAACAAGTCGCTTTCTCTGTCCCTATGTCCCTTTGTATGCTTAAATCTTTAAAACTACGCAACGGATTTTGATGCGGTTTTTTTTAATAGATAGAGTGATTCAAGAGGAAGGTTTAAATGTATAATACATGCATAATTTATCAGCATTGCACCCGTGCGAAGCCGGGGCGGGTCGCTAGTTATATAATAATAAAGTGTCCCCGCCACCAGCCCGCTGCCGCTATTACTATGACAGACGTCAACGGGAGCGGGCAGCTCGCAGTCCACAGTAAACCTGTTTACGTTGTTGTGTTGAATCTAGTCCTGTCCTGAAACCCTGCACGTCATAGCTTTTTCACTGAAGTCAATTGAGAAAGTAGGTTCGTTTAGCTTGCTTTCTCTATTAAGGTCAGTAAAAAAATTAAGATAGAAATATGAATATCAGCTTTCCCGATAAAATACGATAGAACAACATTATGCAATATATGAGTACTTACTTATGACAGATTTCCTGGGACTAATGTTTAGAACTAAAATAGTTATAAATGTCATTAGAAACTTTCAGATCCAGTATTTTCTCTTAAACATAATATCAAGTTTCAAATAATAGGTGTTTGAAACTTTTACCACGCAATCCAATCAACTGGAATTTAAGTTTAGAGTACTAAATAGAAATAAAAAAAAATGCCCGGGAAACGTAAAATTCCTACTTTACTTCCTTGTGCGTAGGACAAACCGCCACAGTCATAGTAAAAGTAATTTTTTACAGAACGATGACTGTAGCGATAGTGCATAAATAAAAATAAACCTATGAAATTAAAATAACATACCTCTAACTAACCTAATGGGTGGTTCAGTCATTTCACTTTTAATTCGCCCGAAACAAACCAAAAACTGACGTAAAAACCTTACTCAAAGTGCGTGTAATAACTAGTATCACCATAGTATTTACTCGTAAAAGTAGCAGGTACTTGTAACCCCTACGATGCAAATTGGCCCGCGCCCGCGGGAGTCGCGTGCATTCTATTACGTGACGAGCGTCACGGCGTAATACGCGACATCGTACATGTGTAATGATGAGACCTATTGAAATATGGCGGCGGAATAACTTACGCGTTTCGGGGATTGTCTACGAAGTGTTACAAATCTAACCGATTTTATAGTGCTTCTTTAATATTTTTTCTGCATTCAGTTTTATGCTACTAGTAATACTAAGTACATTTGACCATACCCATCATTTTTAATTGATCATGGATGAATGAATGTTCTATAACGGGTTTTGGCACGCTACTTTCTAAACATACGACTTACGCGTATATCGACCCAATTCCATTCAGCCCCAACCCTTTCACTGACGCTGTCCGCGTGTCGTACGTGACCGATGCCTCAGAAATAGATTCAGGACGCAAGACGTCCGTCCCGAGTCTCGACCCCGCCGCGTCGCCATGTTCCACCTCGTGGCGCGTGTTACACGCATTATTCAATGAATTTCACACTCATATTTTCATATTACATTTGATAGACATGTAAAAATGTGATAATACAATACAATACAACAATACTTTATTGCACACCAACAAGAAAAATATTACATGAGACATCTTAAATTAAACAATGGTAGACAATAGTCTTATCGCTAAAGAGCGATCTCTTCCAGACAACCTATAATATTAGTATTGAAAGAAAGAATCGATTCACTGCATTCTTGATAGGGCTCGGGAACTTGAGCCTAATTTTCCTAAGTTGTGCAAGCGAGTAGATCGCTTTTTTTAAACTCATTAAATTACTCTACAGATTCTAAGACCCGCTAGAAGCTCCCTTTCTGTATTACGATAATTTATTATTAGTAGTGAGATCTGATGAATGAAACTTTTAAATCGCCTGTCCCAGCAGCGTCTATGATTATATCTCAATTAGAATCAAAACGTGCCCTTTATGAACTGAAAAAATGTACAGATATAAAAACAGCCACTTGTGCCTATTACGCCTATGCTCACGCCTGGCTACAGTACGGTATAATACTATGGGGAAACAGTACAGACGTCGTTCATTTATTTAGACTCCAAAAACGTTGCCTTAGAATATTAGTTAATATAGATGACACCATAAGTTGCAAGCCATATTTCATAAAACACCAAATCCTAACTTTAACATCAATCTATATTTTGCAAGTGGGCATTTTTGTAAAAAATCATCCTGTACTTTTCCCGGAATACTCGCACGTACCTTACCTACGACCTAGGAGAAAACTAGCTTTACCTAACTCTAAAATGAAATTGGTCCACTCTAATTCCTTTTCTATGTCCGTAAAAATATTTAATAAACTCCCTAAAGCTATCCAAGACATAAACAATATAAATCAATTTAAGAATACTCTAAAAAGCTATTTAATAGAAAAAGCATACTACACTGTTCAGGAATTCCTAAATGAAAAACAAGACATTAACTAATTTAAATGAACTCGAATACTATGAAATTTATGAATTTACCGTATTGTATTATAATCATGAAAATTAATGAACATTATGACTATGACCAAACCTGTATTGAAATATAATTTTAATTCTTTTTTTTTTTAATGTGTAAATTCCCGGCATATTGATATTTATTTTAATTCTAGTTGTAAGATATTGCTGTGCCTCACAAGGCTCATGTTTTGGACTTTACCTACTTAGTATTTAAGACCCTTAATGTACAACATTCATGTTGTACATTAAGGGCAATTCATTGCAATAAAATGATTTGATTTGATTTGATTTGAAACATGTGGCTATGTGGCACTGTTATTGGTAAGTGACAACACTAGTGAGCAAAATAATACATGAACATGAAGGTTAAGTACGAACAGTTTAAAAAACTCGCACGAGCTGGAAAAGTCGTTTGTTATCCGCCTCTTCTCCCCATTTCAAGACCACGTAACATTTTCCAAACCTCATCGTAAATAAAGCATGTTTATACGCGATTAAATCCCATTTAGTCAAAATAATACAGTTTAACCCTTTACTTGATAGATATTTTATGAGAACACAGCTTAGCTCCCATCTTTATGGACATCTTTCGGTTGCAAATTCTCTGAACCGAGCCGTACTCTCCGGAGTAGTATCGGCCGACCTTTTCACGCACGACTGAGGCCCAACAAGGCCCGAGCGGGGGGCGGGGCAAGGATGGAAGGGGGGTAAATAAAGTTGCGAAACTCAGGTGATTGTTGAGAATTTCCAGATTAGATTGTAGGCTGTACGCGATTAGGGGTGAGATATGGTTCCGTGGTGCGATCTGTTGTGTTTACTTTATTGTTTTCATAAACATTGTTTTGGGTGGATGCCGACTCAAATTATCTGCGATGCATATTTGTGTTATTGCTTAAAACAATTTTGCCATATTGATTAAATTTATTTTTGTCTGTAAGATATTTCAGTACTCTTTTCACTTCTGTAAAACCTATGAATCGTCCATACAAAACGTTTTTTTGTATATATATTTGTATTTAGAACCGATAATTAATTGTCTATTTTAATTGCGCATGCATTTATCTTGGAAGTATAATGATAGAATTCGTATCAACTCGGTAAAATTCAATTAAACTTGAGCGTGATTATGTTTAAATATTATTCAAACAATTTGTTCAAGAGAAAAGCTCACCTACGCCTAAATACACGCAAATGTTAAATTTAGTAACATCAACTTCATAACGTTCCATATTAATTGTAGCTGGTTTGTTTCCATTATAATCATTATAAGCGGCGTATAATTGTCGGTTCTCTGTCTTTTCGACGAATTATTCGTCGTCAAGTTTTTAATCTCACCGAAGTGTCAATTTGTACACGGCATTTTTCTTTGAAACCGTAAATGATTTGAAGTTGTTATAAAACAAAAGCTAACCTAATCATTGTGATGATATTATTATGAGATGATAAGTATTTCAAGAATTAATATATGACTTCAGATGAAAAAATCGGCGAAGTGAAAGTTCGATGATATGAAACATTTGACGAAAAAATCGACAAAAAGACAGAACTGCATTATTTTCTTTGTCGGTTATATATTGCCTACTGAGCCGGCGGTCCCGGGTTCGAATCCCGGCCGGGACAAATATTTGTATGATGAACTCGAATATTTGTTCCTGGGTCATGGATGTCATCTATATATATTATGTATTTATATATTATGTATATCGTCGTCTAGTACCCATAGTACAAGCTTTGCTTAGTTTGGGACTAGGTCGATTTGTGTATGATTGTCCCATAATATTTATTTATTTATTTATTTCATTGCCCTGGGTCCTGGTAATTATCTCGAAACAATCTCTTTCGGATCATACGCCGCCATCTGTTCCTATCAGTATCAATGTGCAGATCTTGTACTGTAGTGCCAAGGGTTGTGCGGATTTTTCAAACAAATACATGCTAAGGTGTCTCTAGATAGATAGAGACACCTTAGCATGTATTTGTTTGTGCTATGATTGTTCTATAAAAAATGTGGTGTTTCCATATTAAAAAAAACCGGCCAAGTGTCGGACTCGCGCACCGAGGGTTCCGTACAAACCAAATCAATTTAATACCTCTACGCGTTTATGAGGAAATGGGTAGTAAGTTTAAAATTATTAAAAAAATATATATTATGTGATGTAACTAAAAATTTATGGTTTTCGTAATTTTTCCTTTATCTATGCTATAAGACGTTGCTTCGTACCAAATTTCAAGATTCTGAGTTCACGGGAAGCACCCTGTAGGTTTTGATTCCCTTGCAAGTGTCGAAAATTTGCGGCATAAACGGCTGTATCTTTTGATTGCGTTGGCTTAGAAGTTTGATTTTTTCACAGCTTCAAGGGACAGTAGACCTGAGTAATTGATATAAATTTCAGCTTCATACCTCCACGCGTTCCTGAGAAAAAGGGTCTTGACAGACGGACGGACGGACGGACAGACGGACAACAAAGTGATCCTATAAGGGTTCCGTTTTTTCCTTTTGAGGTACGGAACCCTAAAAATGAAACATTACATGTGTCACAAATTTACAAACGCGTGTTTCGTGTCCCTGTACCGGAGTGTACACCCACGTAGTACACGGGCTGCAGTAATGCTTACACGGCCCTTTTGTGTCGCACTAGAAGACGTTCAACATGTATTAACGGAATGTGCGCGGAACGAACGCGAAAGACAAGCGCTGTTAGTCGAACTAAATCTTAATAGGTTAGTTGTAGGTGCATTTCAATGCATTTTGGCTGCGCCCAACTCAGCAGAGGCTTAAGTTTTATACAGTTTTGTACTAAATTATTTAAGTGAGTTCGCGGATAACCCGTAAATTATAAGATATATGTATAAGTAGGTTAAGTTACGATGGGGCTGACATAATCATTAAGAATTAAATGCCCCTAAACAATAAAGAGAAAAAAAGCCCTTATACGGCTTATTTTAGCTTTATATAAGCTCTTATGTTGAATCCTTAAATTTACGGGCAGAAAATGTGATCAAAAATATGTGACCACATCTCTTTGCCGTAAACAATAGAGGTTAGGTCACATATTTTTGATCAAATTTTTGCCTATGAATTTATGAACTCGACTGTACCATCTATCGGGTGTCAAAGGGCTGTAATGACGGTAACTGAAGACCACTGTCGCCGGCCGGGGCATCCATTACGCTTTAAACAAGTTCACGGGCGTTAATTGTTACTGCGGTGACTTTTCTTAAGTATGTCGGTTTTTTTTTATAAATCGAAATCGAAAAGTGCACTTTCACATCTCTGAATTTGAATCTACCGGCATTTCGCAAAAGGAGACCGAGAGAGATTGTTGAGAAGAAAGCCGGAAGGAACTCAACAGTAAGTAATCGTAAACGATCACGTTTGTTGTATGGGAGCCCCCTTAAATATTTATTTTATTTTGTTTTTTTAAACTTCAACTGTCTAACTCCGCGGTTCATGAGATACAACCTGGTGACAGACGGACAGACAGACGAAGCGGAGTCTTAGTAATAGGGTCCCGTTTTTTATCCTTTTGGTACGTAACCCAAAAAAATAGCAAGCGTTTATCATCCTTATTGATGACGTTAAATGACGATTCAGCGTGTATCACCCGTGTACCTACCGCCCGTGTACCGTGTGCCGTGTATCGGGTGTCAAAGCGCGGTAACGACGGTAACCGAAGAACGTTGGAGGCCGGCTCATTACGCCCTCATAAAGTACACGGCCGTTAATTACTGCGATTACAGGCCTTTTTGAAGTGGCGAGATGAAAAATATTTTAGGTTACTCACATAATCACCTGTATATTACATTATTAACACCTTATACACATTATATACCTATACATAATATTAATACCTGTATACAATACGAGTACTCTTTATTACACTCCACACAAAGAAAAAATAAATATACAATGCAGAAATAGCAATTGGAAGTAAACAACATGCGGTCTTATCGCTGAAGAGCAGTCTCTTCCAGGCAATCTTTGGGTAGTTGAAAATGCTAGAAAAAATACCTACAACAAAGGGTGAATAAATCTACTAGGTAAAAAATACTTAGAATACTCTTTTCGCAGGTAAACTAAGCAGATTTTTTTCAAGTATACCTATACTTCAACCACTTATACAACCGTGTACTGCTTAAATTAGCTTAGGTTAAAATGGCTGTATGAGTTCCTATACAACCTGTTTGCTACCTGGAAAGGCCTTCAAGTTTAAGTTATAAGTCGAGAGTTAACTCATTATAAATACCTATGATCATAATATTCATAACGAGCCAACTTCTGACTATTATAAGACTTCGTTCTAGAATCGATCGACCTTCGTGGTCGCAGTCATCCCACATCGAGGGATGTACCGACAAAGAGTGTACCGGGCAGACAGTTCGCTTTGAAACCAGAAAAACACGGAGTGAGATTCACTGCGGCAGTTTATACGGACCGCTTTTATGGGTATACATCACAAAATTAAAAGTTGAGATTTAGCTAGCTATAAATATGATCAAAATGACTTAATTCTAGAATATCCGATCGCTCTTTGCGGTAGAAGCCATCCCACATCCTCCAGAGAAAAGCGGACACCGGGCACACAAGTCTATTCGCTTTGAAACCAGAAAAACACGCAGTGAATCTAGCGGCAGTTTATACGGACCGCTTTTATTGGCATTTTAAACGCACACTAACGCCGATGCGTGTGGGCCAATAAAGCGAGCGTGGAATGAATCCCGGCGATTTGTCCGATCCGCTCCTCTTGTGACCGGTTACTATAAATAAGAATAAAAATGATTTATTGCAAAACTTTGAACATACTTAGGTAGATAAAAAAAACAATTTTTCCAACACCTGTTTGTAGATTATAATTTAATTACAATTATCTATTATTTAACATTTACATTCAAAGAATTCTTTTAAACTATAAAATGCTTTATCAAGCCAATTTTTAAGACTCCTCTTAAATCTGTTTCCGTCCAGAGCTTTTATGTCAATCGGGAGGTGATTGAACACTCGGATTCCGTTACAAAAGTACTATTCCTATAAAATCGATTTCATAAAAGTATTTTAGGGTGACGTTTTTGCAAATTATTAAAGAATTTCTTCTTTGATTCCTCGGTAAATATGGGCCTAAATAATTCGATTGCCATTGAATTATTAGCCTTAGAATAAATACATAGTCATCGCTTGAAAGTGAAGCCAGTTTTGGTTAGCCACGGGCTGTATTTCGTCCGTGTGCGCATCTTTCACAACGTCAAGCACACAAGCAACACGTCTCTATGATTGGTCCCGAGACCCGCACACATATAACCAAAAGCGGCTTCTTCTTTCGCAAATTTGTTGTATAAAGAATCTCGTTCTAGGCATATTTATTTGAAGCCTATAACCATTACCATTATAGACATGTATTATGGAAAATATTATTCGATATATGACTGATGTTATACATTTTTAATTTAGTTATTGATGCATCATACGTTTGATCATTTTTATTTTGTAAATCTTTTCAAACACAAGTTTAAATAAGTAAATAACGGAAACATGAAATAACTACATCCCTAACTACTTAAATTGTATATTGCAAAATCTGTTAGCGGTAACAAACCCTGCTTCTGTCCCACATTTATAGTGCAAATGGTGTCAGTGAAATTTAATATGACAAGGCTAATTGGGGATCGGCTAAGTGGTATCCACGTCAGCTTTAATTGGTGACATTTTGTACGGCAAACTGTCAAAATTGATACCAATTATTATTATAGGGCCCATGCACAATTAGTCTTTATACACACGTTTTCGTAATTTTCTACTATATAGACTAGGGAAAACGCAAATATATTGCTTCACTAAATTCCAATGTTTACAACCTTAAGAATTTTTCCTTATGATTTGTATGGAAACAATCGATAGCGTATCTGGTGTGGCGAAGAGGTTAACACGTACGACCGGTAATCCAGAGGTACCGGGTTCGATTCCCGGTCTCTTCCGCCAGGTTACACATTAAATTTTTTCTTTGTGCTTTGATCTTTGTATCAATGGTCAGTATAAAAAATTGTGGTGTACCGACATTAAAAATAATGAGACATTACATGTTTTATAAATGTATAAACCTTAAGAATTACCTACATTTATGTATGTAACGCAATTAGTTTCGCTTTAAACATTTTAACGTAATAATACCATACAAAAATAACATCCTCACTACAAAAAAACATGAACGTACAACAAGACGAACTATAAACGTTTTTCCATACCATCGACCTTATTTTTCCAGAACGCCACTAAAGCGTTTTAAAATCGTGTTCGTGAAACCATCGGATGAAGAGGGCCGCAAGGGGAGCCCACTACCGATAGTTGCTCGTATTGTAGGCCCCGCGTTGTTTTATTCGCGCGACTCGAATAAAAATCAGTGACCGTAAAGTGAAGAGGCCGAGATATTGAGTGCGGCATCACCTCGTAAATTTCACCGTATAGCGTTGCCATGCTCTGTACGAGCGACGTGCGCCTTCACACTCGCTGATGTCACATTTTCAGACCAACGGAGCGAGAAATAAGTACATTTTTGCTCACACGCCGTAATAAAAAAATAATGACATGTTTTAAAAGTAAATCCGGTCGGCACGTCATCGGCAGAATTCGGGACGAGTGCTGACGCGGAGCAGGTAAACAGCGCCTAAGTTTAGTCACGATTTGAATAGAAAAAAGAAATCTGGAAGATTGTTCCCGAAACGCTATGATCGATCACCTCCGCTCGAGGCACCTCTAAACGTATAACAATAAAGTCTACCGCCCTGTGTACACTGCGCGGCTCGGATCAGGGCCTAATAAAATTATGCTTGAGTAAAAGCCGTTTCCGTCAAATAATTTAATCATTCATGCGATACCCAAAAAGGCAAGTTTGTTCATAACCGGTACCTACAACAAAGGAACTCTTCCATCAACGGATTGCCCTCTTGCATTAATAAGAGACGCCCTTAATGTAAGTGAGCTCCTTTAAATCAATACGGAATGTCCTTATTTACTTTCCGACCGATCTACCGGCTGCCTTATAAATTGAAGCGAATTCTTCACAAAGCACTTTTAATGAGACCTTTACGAACGCCGCGCTTTTGATGCGATAACTTTTTTCGATATTTTCGTCGTCGTAGAAAAATAGCGTCGGTCTCTTTTGGGCGCGGGCGTTTTCGGATGGTCGCGTCCCTCTCGGGAGGAGTGCAAACGAAGAGCGCTCCAGGCATCTGCAATCAATGGAGCGTTCAAATTGGAATAAGATAGCGAAAGGTAGCATGTCTCATAATAAGGCTCCGCCGTGATACGCCCGCGTCCCGACACATGACTCGGCTAATATTTGAGCTCCTTTTGATAGCTGGCGACGTCACAAATTGTTGCCGCTGATTTTGAAGTAAATTGGGGAATATTTCAATTTGCGTACGTAATTGCGTCTTGATTCACCATTTCATTGGTGAGTGCTGCGTGCCGTGGAATGTTTTATTACAATTTGGAGGCGGAATCCGAGTCGGTTGTTAAAAACGGTTGTCAGTGTTTTCAATCAGTAAATGTTTAGTTCAAACATGGCGCTAGGTGGAGTTTCCTACGAGCTGTCGAAGGCTAACCCAATAAGCTGTGAGGCGCTCTGGCCGTCGGTATGGCGGTAACTTTGGACGCGGCAATCGATGTTAACAGGCCAATTTGCCTGCAGGGACAATGAAACTGTACTGATTCGGCGCAAGCCTCGAGCGCACAAGCGGGTTCCAAATAGGTAGTACATTCTGATAGTCATCGCTGATTAAGATATTATTGAAGGTTCAATTCAAACAAAGTTCAAAAGGTAGTCATCCTGTTAGCTAAGCACTGGAGACAGTTTTAATCACTTCATACATGTGAATTTATCTAACTTACTCAATTCAAACTTTCCCGACAATATTATCTTATTCTTAAGTATACAGATATTAAAATAAAAAATATTTAAACAGGGTATTTTAGGCAGGATTTAAGTACTAGTGAAGTAGGCAGAAACCAAAGTGACCGATGTTGTCACCACTATTAAGCCGCGGAAACGGAGGTGAGCAGTTTATAATGCAATACAAATACGCTTAATTGCACACAAACATAATTACACAAGAAATCAAACACAAACAAATTAAAAAAAAACAGTAGGCAACAGTCGGTCTTATCGCTAAAGAGCGATCTCCTCCAGACAAGCTTTGGATAGTGGAGCTGATGTTAAAAATCACAGTGAGTAGTGATGCAAAAGGTGAATGAAATTAGTTTAGTAAAAAAAAAGAGGATGGCGTCAGAACGTCCAGTAGAAACAACACGGGCAAGTGGCACTTGATAGTAACCAGAATCAAACGTGTGCTAGTCTCCAACTATTCGAAGTCAGTGGAAAACTTTTTAGGAGGCTACGGCCGAAAGCAGGCAAAAAAATAACGGTGATGATCAAAACATTTGAATCTACATGTAGATTATAATGTAAACCAAGACAAACGCCGTCGCCTCTCGCTCGCACGCCTCCGCCTTCAGGCAAGTTTCACATGAGTTTAATTAGCCTTTAACTTAATAGTCTCGACGGAAGCCCGCTCGCTCTAAAAACGGCTAACTACGATTATGTTTTAATCGCGCGCTTAAAATAGAACCGGAGACATCGTTATGAAATCTAATTATGCTATTCGGAGATTCTCCCCGTCCACCGAGCGGAGTGGACTCGCTGGATTGTAGCGAGTAGTTGGATAGAATTTGAATACCTACCTACCTAGTGGTCGAAATATTTAATATTGTTCCTATACGAGTTCCAGCAAATAACAAAAAAGTAATAATTATGAACGCCTTAAAACTCACGTTAATGTTATCAGGAATGGCCCTACATCTATTCGTATGGAGCACTTCATCAGGGACAGCTCCGTTTTACCATATGAATGATTTGATGATCGCGGACGATTCGTTTATAATAATTATTAGAGATTTCTCACGAATGTTTTAAGGATATGATTAAATGATTAGTAATTTAAAGATAAATAGACAACATCGCTAAGTATTTAGAAAATTCGATGGATTTAGAATAGAATAGGATATTCTTTATTGTGAACCTCAACGCGAAATTAATACAAACTAACACAGATTACAGGTAGCGATTACGCTCTCTTCCAGGGAACCTTTGGGTAGCGAAATTAAATAAAAACGTCAAAAATTCACGCTTTATATTTCTATTTATAAATGATATTTAAGTCATTATTTAGAAACGTTGAATATTTTTTGTGTTATTTATTATAATGTTTATTCACAAAAGACTGCGATTACGTGGCCGCCGATAAAATTTGACAAAGTTTTAAAGGTGATAAAGCGTATCGCTTAAGTAGACGTATCTTGGACTTACATATCATTAGAAACGTATTCTGCTCGTGCTTTTATGCAATAAGTTATTTTTAATTCTTCCATTATCCACATTAACAGCTTAAGAATGAACTGTCGTCCATTAATATCGCGTTTAAACCAACATTAACATTTTCACTGAACTTTTAGCGCCACAGTTGAAATGTAAAGTGCAAATCCCAGATTGCGGGCCGCGAGAATATGGGCCAAGTGGCGGAGACGTCCCTAATTGTCCGCCAAGTTCGTTCATTTGCATCTCAACGGGGCATTTTGACTCGGCAGTTTAATGTCCGAAAATGTTGACGGGTGCTGTATTGATTTTGTATTATACTTCACGCAGGCCTGATAAATTTTAAACTGTATTATTTTCATATGTTATAATTACTTACCACTATATGCCAAAACTGAATTCTAGTATTGCCGCCTTTTCTTTAAGTAGAAGTGTACTTTTCTTCCGAAAACACCATAAGCCATAAAGCAACTAAAACGTAGCAAAAATTCGTAGCTGATCTTCCGTTTTGGTTGTTTAGGACCTATGCTTTTTTATATGGCCGTTTTAACTTTTTTTAAAGTTTGTACACAAATAAAGGAACTTCATACAATCTTCATCGAATCAATTATTCATCAACTCGGACATGGGCGTTATTTTTCTCTATTTTGAATCACTTACCCTAAATAGTCGATCACACAGTGTCTTATGCCTGGATAATTAAATGTATTTTATAAATATTTCTAGCGACAGGTAGAAACGTCCCATGCAACATGAAAATAAACTTAAACAAGCCAGAAACATGCGCCCTGTACAGTGTACGCGCTTTACGGCACGGCACTTTGTTGAGTCGCTCAGTCAAGATAGCACCCGGTATCTTATAATTACAAGCGCTAAATAAACATCTTTATCGCCGAGTTAACTCGCACTTGGCGTTACTTTTCTCTATTTCGAACTATTTCCTTTCCAGTGGCTGTAAGAAACGTCTCACTTGAAAAAAAAACTCAAACAAACTGATAATCAAAAGCCATGCTCCTTGTAGCCATTTTAGTGCGCGGTACTTTGTTGAGACGCTCAGTCGAGATTACACCCGGCACCTTATAAGCGCTAAATGAACATTTTCATCGCCATATTAACTCGCACTTGGGCGTTATTTTTGTCTATGTTGAACTACCCTAGTCACAGTGTTTTCTGCCTGCGTAATTGTCTTTTATACACAACACTGTTGAGACGCTCAGTCAAGATAGCACCCGGTATGTTATCATTATTAAGCGCTAAATAAACATTTTTAGCACCAAGTTAACTCGAACTCGGGCGTTACTTTTCTCTATTTCGAACTATGTCCAGTGTCAGTAAGAACCATCTCACTTAAAAAAAAAAAACTCAAACAAACCGAAAATCAAAAGCCACGCTCCCTGTAGCCGCTTTAGTGCGCGGCACTTTGTTGAGACGCTCAGTCGAGATTACACCCAGTACCTTATAAGCGCTAAATGAACATTTTTATCGCCATATTAACTCGCACTTGGGCGTTATACGCTTTATTAACGCTTTCATTTGGCCGGTCGCTGCCCTGATGCTGTACAGAAAGTCAAACTTACATAGTTGGGATCGTTTGTACTCCTACTATTTAAAAACTCAAACTCAAATTTTGTTCTGTGTCAACCTTTGACAACGGTAACTGAAAAGTTACCGAAACGTCAGGGAGGCTCAAATAATTAATATACGCGATGTAATCTATTTAAATGTGTGACAGTCGCTGAAACCGTAGAAAATATTATTTAAAAACTGTAATTAAGTTACTGGGCTGTCGCGGCATAAGACGACAAATAGTACCTAAGTAGGTACTTTAAGTCTACATTATACTATTTACTCTGTCAAAATAAATAAATTTTGCTGTGTTTGAGAGCGTGTGGTCATCAATTTCAAAGAAGTTTTCATCGGTGATCTCGCACCGCATCATTATGAATTCACAAACATAAATATCATAAAGTTGAAAATATAAACTCTTTTAATATGGAAGTCTCTAGAAAAATACTAGTGATTTATTTTGCTGCTAATAGTAACCTAACACTAACCAAACATGGCCAGATACACTCGTTAGCTCATATAAAACAATGTGTATTCTGAATTATTTCACCCAACTACAAATCAATCCTTTTTATCCCAATATCGTATCTCACACAAGTTTGTCATAGTAAAACCATTCGTGTTTCAATTGGAACAAAGGTTGCAATTCTATCCAAGGATACGATCAGATGGTAGTCTAGTAAAGTCAACATCCGAAATGTACAAGTTTCCAACAGACACGCTTTCCAGTTAAATGGGAAACGAGACTCAAACAAAATAACGTAAGTTTATTTAACACGGGAAAGCTCCGCTGAAAATGAATAAACTCGAGCTTCTAAAGCAAACAAAGAAACCATTTTAAATTTGGCTTGCCTGGGAATTTGACTGCGCTTGGATACCTTTGATACTAATTATTGCCAGCTCACAAATTATATTTCCGTGGAGATAAACCTACATTAAAGTGTCTCCGAAGTATTTACATAATTAAAAACCATGGGTCTTGAATGTTATCTTTACCGGGTGATCAATCCAAATGGGTCTGAAGGGAGAAAACGAAAACTATAACAGATAGGGAAACCTGTTCTTAGGAACCATGGCGTCTATTTTAGATTTAATTAAAACTGCATTATTATTTTTTGTTAATCTTTGGAGCTGAGTTAATTTCTATATTTTATTTCTGCATCAAATCATTTATACAGTTATGTTCTAATTTTTCTTCCCTCTTCTTTGTAGTTAGGTCCACAACTGCATTATAAACTGGTTTGCCCTTGTTTTATAGACAAAAGTTTCATCGAATTTTCATTTCATAGAAATTCCATTTCATCGAAAAGAAAAATCTGAAACCATATTTTTTGATATTATCACATTCCTACCTAACGTAACCTAATCTATAGGTTGACATTTTCAAGATTTTTAAATAATGTATGTCTTATGAGGAAAAATTTGTCTATGAAATGAAAATTCTACGAAATTAAACATTCGGTGAAGTTTTTCTATAAAAGAAGGGGTCCCGTATAAGCTTAATGCCGATAGAATATGCTTCAAACGTCAGTATATACTTTATAACTGTACAGATGTCTTAAGACACTCAAGAGATTATCCGTATTTGTTTTAAGTGCAAAAAAAATACTCCAGAAGAAACCGTAAGGTCCCACTTTTATTTTTATTTTCTCCCATCATCATTAACTTGCGAGTTCCACTGTAAGTGATGAAAGGACGCCTCGCGACGGGACAGGAGACAAATACTTGCTTTTGCATACAAATACATTTTGCCTGGCACGTACTAAGAATAACAGAAACACTTCAGCGAACTCCTAACTCACCTCATCCTGCAATACAAAAACAGAGCTAGGGCCACGCTATTCAAAGTTCAAATTTGAAGCAATGCAATAAAGGAATGATAATATTTTGAAAATAATCTGCGCATAATTCAGCTGTTGTCTCGTCAAATAGATTAGGTGCTATAGGTGCTGAAATGTAGGTAGACACGCAGAATACAACGAGTTCGTTCTGTTTTGACGACTTTACTGAATGAGGGAGGTTTAGATTTTAATTTGGGACTTAATTTAGTTTCTCTCATACAGTCAAAACCCCTTCATACTGGACTTGATACTGGATGTCTCTACCTATTACAGGTATTAATAAAGATACAACCCTGTGACTGAGAGGCACAAAACAGAGAGAGAACATGAAAAATTGTATTGAAATAATACACCCGCCCGAAAAAAAACAATCTCGTAGATTCTAACACAGTGGAAAAATTCTATTATGTTATACGTTCTAAAGTATAGTAAAATTGAATCAACTTAGTAGTGATGATGGCTTTCTTAATATTTTTATGACGCATAGATGGTTGAAAATGACAATTTAGCAGTTTACGGCGGGGACTTTACAGGCGTCATATAAAATTATCGCCGGTATTTTCCACTCTGGTGACGTCACACACATAAAGGCTGGAATAAGAAACTCATATAGTCTAGTGTGTATGGCTAATCTATAACATGGAATGCGTATCAATTTTAAACGGGTGGGAGAAGTGATGATATTGTGGTCAGATATATAAATATACCAGCTGTCAATTTTACTACTGGCTTGCCATTGACATTGCCAACTGGGGCATTTCATATGAAGCGGACAGGTAAAAAAAAGTGAGATCAGGAAATTTGTTCATATGCGGGTTATTTATACCTCTAGTAGGTATGAAAGCGGACACAGAATATTTTTTTTTTCTACGATGTTTATTTTTAAAGTTATGGGCCTTTGAAAAATAATCAGAATCAAAATTCCGATTTTTTAGATTTAGTTTTTCGAATGGGGAAATAATACAAATGAATATGAAACTTAGCGTTTTGTATATAGGTTTTTAGATGCTATATTTAATAAAAAAAAAAATTTGAAATTAATAAAAAAAAAACATGTAGTAAACCGGAAGTGAAATTTTCAAAGTATTTTTTTTATCACTTCGACCATTTTTATTTTTTATTTTTTTACACCGAAATATAGCCAAAGGTATATTTATAATACACTATGAGTTTCATAGTGGAATGCCCATTACTTAGAGAGATAGGTAAATTAATGTACATGTATGTCGCACTGAGTGTGATGTTTCATACTAATTTATTTCAGGTATATGAAGTTGTAATGGTCAGTTACTGAAACCACACATAGATGGCGCCACTGGTATACGAAAGCGACGTAAGCGGGTTGCGCTTGCGCCTATTTAAAAGTAAGTGAGGGTGGCGCGAGAAAATCAGAAACGGTCAAGTGAATCTCACTGTGTCCGTACAATTATTCTCGAAAATTATACTTTTCGTTCATTCTCTGGCCAAAAGGGCATTCGAATTAGCAGAGTGTTTTATAATAATTGTGTGCAAGTGTTAGCGGGACACGGGTGAGTGTTTTGTGGACATTTATTATGTGTCGTTTGGGTAAATGTTATTGTTATTGAGTGCTCATGTTTTTTATTCGTTGTCTGCAGCCTAAGGACACGCCTTTTGTATACGGGCAATATTAAAGCAATACTTAAGGCCAGCATCGGGAGAATAATAAACAAAACGACACGAACTCTGCACCCTCGCATGTAGTGACTGTATTATTCGGCCGGTCACTCAGCGCTTCGATAGCTCAACTTTGGAATGGTCGCTTAAAATACTACGATATCGCCGTGTTGGTCGAGGGTTCGAGCCCGCGAATATCTTTTTGCGTTTTTTTGCTTTATTTTGTTTTGGTTTGTTATTCTTTGATTTATGTGTACTTTTATTTCGTTTACTAAGCCTTGTTTTTGTTTTATTTTTATTTTTTATTTTTATTTTTTATTCTGTAATTTGAATTGTCACTTTTAGCTTGTGAGGTGTCTTGAAGCATATTCGTGGTTTATGCTAAGTATTTTGTGTGTTGTAAATTTTATATTTCCGTGTTTCCAAATTTAGTATAAGTTAAAAATATATATATTTCACCTAGGTTAAGTTTCTCATAATTGTAATTTTGTACATTTATTTTGTTGATTACATTTTTATTTGTTGTATAAGCGTGGACAACTCTTCATTTACCTTTCCGTTAAGAACCTGAGTCATTTCAAAGTGTAATCACATGACAATGTATCATTGTATTCACGCGAGTTTAAGCTCTAAAAGCTTAGAGTTTAGTATTACTTGTTATTTTTACAAGCATTATTAGTAAATGCCTGGGCCCTGTTTAATAAACGTTACAAGTCCACAATTTTGTAAAAAAGTGACAAATTTGTCAACTTGTGCTACAAGTGTCGTTTAATAAACGTTACAAATATGTAAGAAATTTACAGGTAAAAACCCTACAATTTATGTAATTGTAGATGTTGTTTAATAAACGCTTACATGTGTAAAAAACGCCTGTAGAACTCTGACACATTTGTAGTTGTAGATTACAATTTACATTAAATTGTAGCGAACCTCTCCTCCAAACAATGTAGTCTAGATAGGTACATTGTTTATGCAGTTATGTACCGTGTCTTTAGTTACACCATGTGCATCTGCCACCACATTCTAGTATTCGACGGTAGTTTTACTCACCCGAATTTTTTCTTTAAATGTTAAATCAGTTACATTTAATGTGAAGTTTACCCTTATATAAAAGTCGTGGTCGTCGTTCAATCACATGTCCAATATCAATACTTTCACTAAGTACTATCGCCACTTGTCAGTACCATTTTTGTATAGAAATATTTTTTCCTTGTGTCAGTATTAGGCAGAGGTCGAAACTTGTAATGGTTGGACAGGCGACGCGGCACCAGTCGAAATTGTTCTACAATTTACAATATATGTAAACTTGTAATTACAATTGTGTGTTTAATAAAGCAGGTTTTCCTACAAATATGTAAATTGTCACTTGTAAAGCAAAAATGTTTATTAAACAGAAATATGTAGAATTGTAGCTACAATTCTACAATTTTGTAGATTTTCCACCAAAGTAAACTTTAACTTGTAATTTTTATTAAACAGAAAGTTGTAGACTTGTCGCTTGTAATTACAAGTTACAATTTACAATTTGTAATGTTTATTAAATAGGGCCCTGGTCCAACTCTCCTTAAAATTAGCCGACTTTATTAAATGCCTGGTCTAACTCTCCTTAAAGTTAGTCGACTTTAATCTCGACACACACAGCTTTCGATTAAAGCAAACCGCACTCGGATGCAAGCGTTTGAGCAATACGATGCCACACAAACATACAAACTATAACACCACTCTTTTTTAAACTGATGTATAATTAAAGTGAAAATATAATAATGAAAATAAACGTCATGCCAAATTCAAAATGTTTTATTTTCTATTTTTTACTGTCTTACAATGAGAATTTCGGCAATTTTTTGAAGTTGTACATACATTTTATTTCTGGAACAACGATCAAGCGAAACTCCTGACTTCGGCTTTATGCGTGTAACGCCGTCAAAAATCGTCTTTAATACAAACATTGATCTACTCCTGCTCTAAAGAAGAAATTCAACGTCAGACTAACTAAAAAGTGTCCCAAAATGTTCATATACTTTTTGCTTTTCCATTGCGTTACCGCTATAGTAGGTTGTAATGTAACAGAATGGAACGAAAAAATACTGAAACATTTTTTCTAATTAGATCGAAAGTGCTCGGGATTCTGAGTAGGAAATACCTATAACATCCTAAATCTTAAAAAAACATTAGGGGTGTATGTATAACTTCAAAAAATGCCCCAAAATTCTCATTGTAAGACAGTAAAAAATAGAAAATAAAACATTTTGAATTTGGCATGACGTTTATTTTCATTATCATGTTTTCACTTTAATTATACATCTGACCGTCTAGCACAACTATGCTTCGCGAGCCTTGTAGCGCGACATAGCGCTACCCGTCACTCTCTCACATTACTGCACAGAAAGAGACGGGTAATTATCTCGCGCGAGTAAAATATAGCATCTAAAAACCTATACAAAACGCTAAGTTTCATATTCATTTGTATTATTTCCCCATTCGAAAAACTAAATCTAAAAAATCGGAATTTTGATTCTGATTATTTTTCAAAGGCCCATAACTTTAAAAATAAACATCGTAGAAAATAGTACATTTTACAACTAGTGTGAAAAGAATGTCTTTTTACCACTAGTACCGAGGTATCTTGCCACGAGCTGAAAGCGAGTGGCAAGACTCGGTACGAGTAGTAAAAAGACATTTCACACGTGTTGTAAACGACGTTTTTTAATGCAATTGCGAAAAAATAATAAATTAATATATCATTGCGATAAAATATGCTTGCTTCGAAGTTATTTTTGAACGAACCCATACTTTACAAATGACATGGTACATTAAGACCATGATCATCATCATCATCATCATCGTATCATCATCATCATCATCATCATCATCATATCATCATCATCATATCATCATCATCATATCATCATCATCATCATCATCATCATCATATCATCATCATATCATCATCATCATATCATCATCATCATATCATCATCATCATATCATCATCATCATATCATCATCATCATATCATCATTATCATATCATCATCATCATATCATCATCATCATATCATCATCATCATATCATCATCAGCATATCATCATCATCATATCATCATCATCATATCATCATCATCATCATATCATCATCATATCATCATCATCATCGTATCATCATCATCATCATCATCATCATCATCATCATATCATCATCATCATATCATCATCATCATATCATCATCATCATATCATCATCATCATATCATCATCATCATATCATCATCATCATATCATCATCATCATATCATCATCATCATATCATCATCATCATATCATCATCATCATATCATCATCATCATATCATCATCATCATATCTCATCATCATATCATCATCATCATATCTCATCATCATATCATCATCATCATATCTCATCATCATATCATCATCATCATCATATCATCATCATCATATCATCATCATCATCATCATCATCATCATCATCATCATCATCATATCATCATCATCATCATCACTGACATTCGAAACTCAGTTACTGCGTTTCGAAAGTATAGTTTGGAACTAAAAAGTAAAAAGCACTAGTTCGAGAAATTGAGCTTCTCGCATGCTACGCAGCCACAAAAAGTACCACTTTTTGAGCAACTGTATTAAAAAAAATATTCTGTGTCCGCTTTCATACCAACTAGAGGTATAAATAACCCGCATATGAACAAATTTCCTGATCTCACTTTTTTTTACCTGTCCGCTTCATATGAAATGCCCCAACTACGTTTGGTGGTGACTGTACATCTACAGTAATTTTAAAAACCGACTAATTTTCTGGTGGTTTATGTTGCCTTTCTCTTAAACCTTTATTGTTTCTAAATTCAGTCATTAAATGTTTACAATGAAGCGAAAAAAATGGTTTTGGCAGGGTTCAAACCTGCGTCTCCAACTGCTTTCCGTGCCAACACGGGCTACCTATTGGACCACTGAACCTGATTCGAAAGCCATAAAAAATTTCAACCAGGTGCTTCTTGGCATTTGCCTTAGAGTGGCATCGTAGCGCCAACTACCGTAAATAAAGAACCAACTGTATGTACCATGTTTGAGCAAATAAATGACTGATTCTGATTCTGAAAGATTCATATTTTCATGATCGGCACTTGACAACGATGTGCTACACCCAAACGTCTGCTACCGTAAATCAAATGTTTACAATGAAGCGAATAAAAAAATTGGGCAAGTGCGAGTCCGACTCGCGCATGAAGGTTTCCTTACCATAATCTATAACAAGTTTGTTGTATGGGAGCCCCCCTTTAATATTTATTTTATTTTATTTTTAGTATTTGTTGTGATAGCGGCAATAGAAATACATCATCTGTGAAAATTTCAACTGTAACTAGCACCTATCTTGAGATACAGCCTGGTGACGGACGGACGAACGGACGGACGCACACCGAAGTCTCAGTAATAGGGTCCCGTTTTTACCCTTTGGGTACGGAACCCTAAAAAAGAAGTCATTTAGCATCAACAGCGCCCTCTACGTAACTGAATGTGTGGAAAAAGTTAGAAATGTAATCGCCACGACCTTGACGTGTCTAATCCAGACGTGGACATAAACGGCAAATTCATCACAAATATTTTATCGCCTCACTCCCATTTGTTCCGCGCGTTCACTCGAAGGTAAGTGTTTTCCTACCCTCATTACAATATTCAATTCATTCATCGTCACTCACTGCTACTACTAAACCGCTGATGGTAGGCCTCTGTTTTCGATCAAATTATACGGCACGCGCCGGCATTTACGAAATGAATGTGCTCGCGAACGCACATCGACGGAGACGGATGATACGCATTTACGCAAAAATGACAAGGACAGGGAATGTGGAATTCGTTTCGAAATGTTAGCTCTAATGAGAAGTGAGTTAAATCTTCAAATAAAAGGTGGGTTGCACAGTCAGCGTCTCAAGCTGCTGACTTGAGGGAGCTATGTTAATGGAAGCCTCTCCTCCCACCTCCTCCCCTCTTGCAAAGCACTCGTTATCGCGCGATGATCTAAATGTAAGGGCCGCCCCGGGACGTCCGATTGTTTACCATCACGACACGGCTTAGTCTGATTATGAACTCTCTATGCACGATCCATTCACTACTCTTTTCTACATCTTTGCTTAAAAATTTCGAAATGCTCTTTTTTTACAAGCTTTTATTTAACTTGCATTGTATGTTTAAAGTATGTTTGTTCGGGTGAAATCTTGCAAGTCAATTTTGAAGCAGATATCGTCAATCGATTGAGCTGAAATTTTGCATACTTACTTAACTTTGATGACAATACCATAATATGGTACCATGGGGCTGATCTGATGATGGAGCCGGAAGGTGCATGTCCATAGGAACTCTATAATAGAAAAAGCAATCCTACCGAGCTTGGGCTCTTTAGAATCGTCTCAGTGAGCATTTGATGGATATCCAAAGAAAAGTACAGTTGGCTATAAAAGCTTGCCACTAAAATGTAATTTTTGACAGAAACTTATATTTATTTACTGTAAGCTACTTCAATCGTATTTTTTTTTATACCGTAGTCGGGTAAAAAGTATCCTAAAACCATCTTTGGATGTCCAGCTATGCCTGTACCAAAATTGGTTAAAATCCGTCTCCCTTTCAGCGTGATGAGAGGACGATGGAAATTAGGCCCAACAGATGGCGCTAGACTGACATGGCGCCGAGCGCTCATTCAAAACAAAAGACCCCTCGACCCCGTAGTCACTTTCCATCAGGTGATACTGAGGTCAATCACCGGTCAGTCTGTGAATAAAAATAAATAAAAAAAAAACCGATTGCGCATCACGCTATTAAGATTTTACCTGAAATCATGAAACCCCTCTCCATAAATAACTGATTTCCAATACAAATCCAGAGTTTTATAATAGTATAGATTATTTACAGTGAGACTTGTGCACTTGGATTTTTGTATACAGTTGCCGGTAACATTAGTTAGCCTTTTAGTGGTAAATCCTTATCCAGATCGGTCAAATTGCGCTAATTATATAAGTGCGTTTATGGAGAAGTTCTGTTAGTAAATAGTTTTACGTCGCCCTAGGCCGTAGGTGGGATCGACTGCCCGTTGCGCGTGCAGAAAATCTTTCTTCCTGAACAAGGCAGGCAAAATTTGCGATCTGGGACATTCACTAATTTACCGCCCTAGGTATGAAATCTATGTATCTGTAATTAAAGTTCAACGTTTGATCATAATATCAACACCTTCAATCACTTTAAGCACTGTAATACTCATAAAATTTTAAAAATAGTCATGTCGGAATGAAACCTACACAACATTTTAAGTCTTCTGTACCCATAGGTATATAAAGCTGTACTAGGTACATAGCTATTACGAGGGGCTGATAGATAACCTAAAGTGTATTATAATATCGAAGTTTATCAATAAAGGCACTGTTCAATCTGCAAAGGTCGTAATATTTGGAAGTCAAAAGTTCATGTCGCGTATAACCCGACAAGCTATTGGCGACTCTTAAAACATCGCTTTTGCAATATCTCCCGACGGCAAATATTTGGATATAGTCGTTATTTAGCGGTACCGGCTCTGAAGAGTACAGTTGGCTATAAAAATAGCTGGTTTTAAAATGCTTTTTTAAAATGTTTTTCCCTATGATCAAACATGTTTCTTAACATATTATCAATGGTACTAATTAGAACAGGGCTATTGCGATTTATTGGTATATACAGGGTGTAACCGACAGCGTACCGAAAACGAAAACCGTAGTTTTAGACCATAATCACGAACTGAAAACGAGTGTTCATTTTCTCGGAAAACTCAAGGATAAGATTTTCCAAAATAAATTATAAAACTCGACGCGCAATGTATTGCGTCCAATTCTCTCGGGTGCAGACGCGCGGGAGGGGAGCACGCGGCGAGCGACCGGTCCAGGCGCTCCCCATTCCACTCACGCGTCAGCGCAAAACATACCGTTACGCCAATGCGCATCGAATGACATGAATGAATGCAACCACAAAAACAACGCAACCACAGATCACAACTAGTGTACTACCTAACACCAATAACAACTGACCGATAAATTAAAACAGTCTAACAAGATTATTATCATTCAAGCAAGTAAAGCAAATAAAATGTGCGGGTAGGTAAACATTACTCGTGCGTCCGACCGCAGCGGCCTGCGCGGGCACACTGGCCTGGCGGATCAATGACCGGCCAGTACCGTTATCTTTCCCACTCCATGCGCCTGTGTTGTACCGTAAAGCTTACATAATACTGTTTGTGATACATTGTGTGTTTTGCGGAAAATGCTATTTTCATGCGATTTTTCATGAAAAATTGTTACCGGTAGAGTTCGATTAACGGGAAAATAAAGAAAAAATGAAAATTCACGAGGAAAATTTGTGAATTTTCTCAAAGAAATTTCCACGATTTTCCAGCTCAGAATAATGGTCTGAAGCCATGGTTTCAGTTTTCGGTACACCGTCGGTTACACCCTGTATATTAGAAACCTAAAAACTACTCAAAATTTACAAAATTCACGCAGAAATAAGTTTTTTTTTTTCACCTTATTTTCGACTGCACGGTATTAAAGCATGAAATAGCTGTTGCTATCTAGAACTCAGGGAAAAGTATTATTCACTTTAAAAAGTTGGTTGAAATTATCAATATATTTGTCATAGGTAATATGAAAAATACATTTTAAAATGTATAAAGCCTCTTAAAATAGCAGAGATATGGGGATTGAAGTTCAGTTGTTTTATTTTACTCCCATTTTTGTCGTTCCTTCAGACTACGCCATGGTCATGATAAGCACCCTAGGTAGCAAACTATAGTATAAGAGCTTATACAGCCATTATAACTCTTATTTAAGCTGTTTAAAGGTTGAAATGAAATAATTTATTCAGTAAGTAGGCCACAAGGGTACTTTTACAAGTCAGATTGTGAATCTACCGGCATTTCGCAAGAAGAGACTGCTGTAGAGAAGAAAGCCGAAAGAAACTCAACAGTAAGTCATTTTTTCATAAATAATATTTAAAACAATTACATCACATTAGTGCTATAACTAATTATTACATGCGTACACGTAAAGGAGATATATAGATACTCCAAATCAAGGTTAGGTAGGAATATTAAAATAAAATTTTAACGATCAATTTAAAAGGTTGTACTCGTAGAAGTGGTTATGCAGCCTGTGGGCTACTTGGGACACGATTCTGATCGCCCAGATCCAACACCAACGCAAGTGTATCCAGATTCACTGTCAGCGTTCATTAATAATGACACGTAGTACTCCAGGAGCTCAATTTTGGAGCGAGTCGATTATAACGTAATCCGCAATAACGCTGCGATAGGGACGTCACGTATCCAATAACGTGCGGGCACACCGCCGGAGGGCTCGCCGGCTCGGCTCGGCAAGCGTCAGTTCAGTTTGGCCAACATAACACACATATTTAAATAGTAAACGGGTTTACTCGTAGAAGTCGGATATCGTTCGACAGATTTCAAATCGGTACCACAGGCGCGACAGCGGCCTATCGGTGTAACTCGGGCGTCGGTGACCTTGTAATGCCGAATCCTTCGACGAGGCATTCACGTGAATGCCCTTCATCACCGCGCGCGTCCCGCACTCGCCCGCGCTCGCCCCTCGACACGCACACATAGCCGCTAGTTTTGTTACTGCACACAAGTGTCGCTGTCGTTTCTTTTTACGTTAGTATATAATGTATTCTTTGTCGGTACTCGACTCATTATCAGGAGAGCCGATCAGTCTCGGCGGCGGCCACCCGAGCACTGCGGGCAATCGCAATCGCCCTGTCCGCGCGGCTGCTCGACGCGGGCGTCACCGGCGGAGGCAAAAATCTACCCTCATCATCACACCCAATATCAATTGTCGGGTTGTACACAACATTCACTAAGTCATTTGCTAAGGTCTCGTCCACACTTACCACCGATGTAGTATCCAACCGTTCTTCAGCTGGGGTACTGACCATCCACAATCTCGGTTAAAATAAACCACATAAATTAGATAAATATATTAGTGTAAAGTATATAGAGAACCAAGGTTGTAGATATAGCTCAGGCAGTCGCCAAAATTAAATGGCAGTGGGCGGGTCACATTGCTCGTAGAACCGATGGGGCAGAAAGGTTATTGAGGGGCAACGCAGCGTGGGATGTTTCCTAATAATATAGACCAGGGTTTCTTAAAGTGTGGTCCACGGACCCCTTAGGGGTCCGTGGCATGTCTATCAGGGGTCCGCAGTAGGTCAGTTAAATGTAATACGAGGGGTGATTGGAAATTTCACGGCCTAAGTATGAAATCAAATCCAAAGATTTTATTTAATATTTTTATTTCTCTACGTAGTCCCCGTCGAGTTCTTTGCACTTATTCCATCTGGATTCCAAAGCCATTACACCACTTTTGAAAAAACTTTCGTCCAGGCCTTCAAAATAGGTGTCCACTTCAGCTTGGACCTCGTCGTTGGTAAAAAATTTCTTACCGCCCATGTGTTTTTTTAAGTTTGGAAATAGATGGAAGTCCGATGGTGCCAAATCAGGCGAATAGGGCGGGTGGGGCAATAATTCGAACCCACAGTTGTGAATTTCTGCCATCGATTTTATTGACGTGTGCACACGTGCATTGTCCTGGTGAAAGAGAACTTTTTTTGTCAACAATCCAGGTCTTTTTACTTTCAAATCCTCTCGTAATCGGCGTAAAAGGTCGCAATAGTAATCCGAGTTAATAGTGGTACCTTTGTGGAGATAGTCAACCATTATTACTCCCTTTGCGTCCCAGAAGACTGATGCCATGACTTTATTCGCCGACAAAATGGCCTTTGCCTTTTTGGGAGGCGGAGATCCAGCACGAACCCACTGCTTTGATTGCTGTTTAGTCTCGGGCGTGTAGTGGTGGACCCATGTCTCATCCATAGTAACATATCTGTCCAAAAAGTCTTGAGGGTCAGCTTCATACAGGTCGAGACAGTCGCGTGAAATTGTTAGCCGAGTGATTTTTTGTTCCACTGAAAGGAGCTTCGGTACCCATCTGGCCGACACCTTTGAAAAACCTAATTCGTTGATTATAATGTTTTGAGTTCTTTCATAGGAGATGCCTACGATGTCAGCTATTTCTCTTACTTTCAATCGTCGATCTTTCATAATCATCTGGCATATAATTGCCACATTATGTGGATTGGTAGCTGTGGTTGGTCTCCCGGGGCGAGGGTCATCTGCGATACTGACTCGTCCCCGCTTGAATTCAGCTGCCCACTTTTTTACCGTCGTATATGATGGACAGGATTGCCCCAATGTACACTGCATATCTTCAAAAATTAGTTTCGGTGTCAATCCTTTTTTATGAAGATATTTAATTACAGCACGTTGCTCCAAATTGTCCATTATGAAAAATCTGTTGACTCGAACTTTTAAATAAGACGTAAAATTTATTTTAAATATTGTCTTACATTTAAAATTTCGCGGGATGACAACTGAATAATGACAGTTCAAAATGGCGGCAGAAAAATATTAAAATGTTTTTTTTTTAAAGGTCAGGCCGCGAACTTTTCAATCAGCCCTCGTATTTATTAGGAAATGACTTAATTGACATGAGATCTAGAGAAGTTTTGAAGGCTGAATTTTATGCCAAAGATGTTGGCGAGTTTTGGTGTTCTTTGAGTGAAGCTTACCCTGTTCTTGTCAAGCGAGCTATGTCCGTTCTGATACCTTTTGCTACTACGTATCTTTGCGAGGCAGGGTTTTCAACTCTGGTGTCAATAAAAACAAAAAGTCGCAATCGATTGAATGTCGCAGATGACATGCGCATTGCCTTGTCAAAGACAATCCCACAATTTAACATTATCATTGAGGCCAAACAGCAGCATCCTTCTCATTAACTTAATATTAACAGTAAGTGCAATGAAACAATACAATAACTGTTATTGTATTGTTTCATTGCACTTACTGTTAATATTAAGTTTATTGAATAACACTTTATTGCACACCAGTAAACAGTTTACAAAAGAAATACACACATACAAAACTTTCAATAACGGTAGACAACAGGCGGTCTTATCGCTAAAGAGCGATCTCTTCCAGACAGCCTTTGGGTAGTGAAATTATCGAATGTTAAACTAAATACAGAGTAGAGTAGGTGATGCAGCAGTTGAGCGGAACATATGTAATATAATAAATAACAACAGAAACCAAAAAGGTAACTTTAAATATAAGCGAAACTAGCAATAAAAGATTTTTTTTTAATTTTAAAAAGGTTTTTTATTCTTTCCCTAAAATATTTTTTGAGAGGGGTCCGTGGAGTTGTTTAAATTGTGAAAGTGGTCCGTGACTGCAAAAAGTTTAAGAAACCCTGATATAGACCGACGTCCTTGTTAGGATCGCCGGCAGAAATTGGATGAGGGCGGCGCAAGACCGATCGTTGTGGAGAACTTTGTGGGGGCTTTTGTCCAGCAGTGGACGTCTATCCGCTGATATGATGATGATGATGATGACATTATGTAGTGTAAGGTAATGTCATATGTGCATCTCTTTATATATTAGCGTCTGGCATTTACGTAAAATAAAGTTTTTAATTCAGATTTGCTTGGCTCGGCCGTAGTATGAAACGATGAAGATCAGAAGATATTCTCGACGTCGTTCCCGCCCGTGTGTCCCGCTGTTTCGGAGCCGGCCAACTTTAGTTGCGAATACCGTAAAACAGTTCAAGTGGCGGATAAAGCCGGCTATATACGTGAGGATTTGCACGCACGATATTGCCCGCAAGCGTCCGACCGACTTCGGCCACTCTTCGCCGAGATATACACTTTCGGCCAAACTTTGACTCGGTTAAAACACATTTAGCCGGGCATATGACAAGTTTAGAGAGCGATAGTAAACGTTATATGAACTAGTTTTGTTTTGATTCAATTATTTAGTGTTTGGAGTTTCGGGTGGTGTTGTCTGCGCTTCTTTAGAGTTTTATAGTTGTTGCAAATTCAGTAATTCCAAGTAGGAGGTTAGAACATATAAAGCTTGAATGTTTGCGACAACTGTTTGCAGACTTTATCAAGTCTTTAAGGCTCTTTATCCCAACAAAAATGATCAATCTTTATGATCAAACTAGTGTTACTACTTAAACAGGATCATTGCTATTTATTGGTATATATTTGAAACCTACAGTTTGCATTTTTCATTTATAATTTTTGTTTCAAAAACTACTCGAATTTGACAAAATTCACGCAGAAAACTGTTTTTTTTAACTAATTTTCGACTGTACGTAATGAAAGCGTGAAATAGCTCTGATACTTTCTAGAACCCAGGAAAAAGTAGGTATTGACTTCAAAAACTTGGTTGAAATTATCAATATATTTGTCATAACAAGAAAAAAAAATGTAAAAGAAATAAGGCCTCCTAAGGATTATTATAAACAAATTGTCTCTACAATATTTCAGAGAAAGTTGTGAAATAGCAACTACGTCAGCTCTACGCGTATTTACATCGCATTGCAAAATGTTTATAGAACAACCATTAGACCTAAGCACAAGAGCAACTCGAGAGAGGCTAAAAATCAAGTCGCTTCAAAGTCATCTCAACCATTACGACGGCATTCAACTTTGACTTTGGCCGTCGACGCCTTTATCAGCGAGTTGTTTATCGTTTTATGCATCAAAGCCTGACTAAGTGTAGCTGAATCGAAGCGCCAGATAAAGTTTACTTAACGCATTCACTACCGCGTAGCGCTACGGGCTACGCTCGTAGCCAATAACATGGGAAAAACAGTATGTAGCGAAAACTTACTAGGAGCAGAGCGCCCGGCTACCGGGTTGCTGGTGTCGAAAGTGTTAAGAGCCGCTAATGAATTAACATGGACGGTCTTGACATGACGGGTTGCATAAGCAGAAAGTTATTCCTAGAAGTTCGTTTTAACTAGATAAATCTTTAGTATTTGTAGATATTGCTATATTTTTCATTACCAAATTCTACTAATTGTATTTTTTTATATATGAAACTTGGCACGCAGATAAATTAGGCCGTGGATTAAAACATACGTGATTCCGGGTAAAGTTTAAGACTGCGTTGAATTTATCACAGCCCGACAATATTTTTTTGTTCGTTAAATTACCTACCTACATTTTATACGATATGCATGTAATGGTATAGAAGGTACCCTCAACTCCGTCCGCGGAATAGTAAATTACTACAGAGGCCAAGAAAATAGGGATTACCTGCCGAATTGGTCCAGAAGTAACAAACAAACACATAAGCACTCAAACACACTCACAAACTTTCGCTTTTATAATATTAGTGTGACAGAATTCACCAAAGTTCAATTACTCCTGAATACCGACACCGCTTCTACCTACGTACCTTGCTGTGCTTCACATCTGCAAGTTTGACGAACTCGCTCCCTGATAAAATAACCGCACAATTTTCTTATCTTCACCTGAAATATACACTTTTGTTCTAGAGCTCACTTAAAATGGTTTCAAGATCACGACTCCAGATTACTATGGCTCACAGACACTTAGTTGTGAATATTCTAGTACCTACGCTTTGCGGCGGCGAAAGCACTTTTCTTGCACTTTTCATTCATATTTCAAAAGAAATTATTTAATGTTTACCAGGTACGAATATAAGAAAGATTTCTCTAAAACCCGGGTTGAGATAGCGGAGAACGTAAAAGATATAGTGGATAAAAATTAAAAGAATATATCCAGACAACATTTGGAAAATTCCAGTAAATCTCTTTGCTTAAAATAATAATATTGCTTTGCTAATCCGCGATATAATATTAATAACGTGCCAGTTAACTTGTGGTAACCCGTTATACTTATTGCGTATTTTTATTTCATACATACATGTATTTAATGGTCCCGCCCTCCCACCACGATAAAAAAACTAAATACTACCCAAATAAATATAACAAACTACCACCAAAATAACAAAACGTACCTACTCGACACGTGTTTCGCCCCTCATACGAGGCACCATCAGAACATGTTAACTGAAATCTCTTTGCACAGACACTATGTAACTATGTGGTGCTCATTTCCAAGTTAATATTACGCAAATTTTGCTTCGTCAGTAGATTAGGGCGGTCCGGACAGTTTAAAATTTGGCTAGTTTTAATACGGAGTATCCCTGTCCGATCCGGATTACTGAGGCCTAGTTTCCGGGCCGCCGCGCCGCCGCCGCCCGCCGGCTTTCACAACTCAATTTAAACTTATCTTTTTTTATACATCTACCTCTGAATATGGCGAATCCTGCAAAATACCTTACAGGTTGTAAACAATCCGCTTACGGGTTTGTTCACCTCGAAACACTCGCATGTTTTTTCCACGATCCGCCGTGCACTCGCACGGCAATCGGAGCCAGCCGAAAGCCATTTGAAATAATAAAATAAATTATTTCTATTCAGTGTTTTCGATGAAAGTCAAAAACGATTTGGCAGGACGGCGTTGGCTGCCGGCCAAGTGAAAGTTACCAAGACATTGGCCTACCGAGCACAGAATTTGTTTATATTCGAGTCCCTGGGGTCGGAGCCAAAAACGTCAACCGCTCGGTCGAAATCGAGAGTAGAAAACGTAAACACTGGGTGATTCATGCGCGGGCCGGGAAGGATTTTTGTTTTCTTTCCGGCCGCCGGGAGACGGCGGAATTAAGAAACATGTTTAATTTGCTGTTTTCGAGTTGCTGGGTTTCTAATTAGTACGTCCGACAGACCTGCCGTTCTTTAATTTACGAGCGAGGCGGGCGATCGATGAGTTTGCGGATTACCATGTAAGTTGACTGGTGAACGATCGCTCGCAGGCAAAATAACTTAGCATATAGCGAAAAGAAATGATAACCTATCAAGCTACAAAAATAACTCGACTTACAATCGCAGTCTATGAAAACCCGAATGAAACGACGATAAAATAGTGAATTAAAATAACATTGTCCTCAAACATCAATTTTGCTTCCAAATTATATTTTCATCAAAAACAACCCCTCGGCTCTTCCCGAAACTCCATAGCGGGTGTGTTGACGCTCGCCGATATTTTCCCGACAAAAAAACATGGCCGCCCTGACTCATCGCTCAAATCTCTCCTTTTTTACGGTTACCTGTAACATGGGGCGGCAAACTCCCTGCAACGGCGGACTGATGACCCTTATTTATTTGTGCTTAAGTTATTGCCGTGAATGTTGCTCATTGTTTTTTAACGATGTCATTATTCACGACAAAAGATTTGTATCTGTTGTATTGATCAATGTAACGGCGTAATGCCTTCAGCTGAAGACGGATAAGGAGTATAAATGGACTCTTCAAAGTTTAGTCTCCTCGGAAACACTTGGCTTGGCTAGATTTAAATGCTACAACTAGCTTAATTCCAAGTAATATATTGTTAGTTTAGTTTATAGATTAGATATCTACTTAATTAAATACCCTTAATATTGCTGAAACTTGGCAAGAACATTTCGGACTTTGTTGGAAAAAAGCTTGTACTTATTTTTTTAATGTTTTCATTAAGACGCTTGATTATCAAAGATGGTTTCCCGTAATTGATGTAGATATTTCACAACTGTGTATTGTTATTCAGGGCATCAAATAAGACATGTCAACAACAAAAGACTTGCCAAAGGCAACCCCATCGGCACAATAGCTCAACCACGTGTAAAATGCCACATGTCTCATGCAAGATCTAACGCTTATACGACCTTTATAGCACGTCAGAATTGACGGCGTCATGAATTAACCGGCACGACAATACGCAAGGTGTGTCCTAAACGCAAGTTACGGCCCTAAGGCGCTAAGTAACCCGCCACGCCCGAGCCATTGCCGGCCGGGACATAAAGAGCACGATTTACACACTGTGCCAGTCAGCACAACAATGTACGATTGTAATATACCTTTGTGAAGGTTTTATAAAGCTTGCATCTGCTGTTCAGTGCCTTAACGTATATCATTAAAAGATGTGCTTAATTATGAACAATGAAGACTGGAGGCACGCACTTCTTGACAGGCCATACTATTTCCTTCGAATATACACCCAATTACCACAAGTTGGCAAGCTCGCGTTAGTATATGTAATTATCTGTTATGAAAGTGTTTACTTACATAGTTAGTTGCACCGCATACAATTTTGTGCTTGGCCCTAACTGGTAGAAAAATGGAATTAAGTGTCGCCTTTTGTACGATACGTTTCTTATTGTGCAATAAAGATTAAGTAAGTAGTTATAGGAGCCATGTATTGCAGCAACCTATTTGTCCAGCACCTCTGCTAGCACGACAGTGATACACGATTCTTTCTCGCGCGAGATATTTACCTATCTCTTTCTGTGCAGTACTGTCAGAGAGTGACGGTTTGCCTCGCGAAAAGAGTCGCGAAGCATAAGTAGTTCTGCTAGACGGGCAGGTAACGCTGTCTCCGCTTGCATTGTCGTAAAACAAACCATTATAACAAACCCCATTAGCGGACGAGTCCGCCTACTATAAAAAGTATTTACTGCGGCCCATGGCTAAGGTGACATTATGTGTGGCGGCTTTATGGGTCGTAAGGGCAGCCACGCCTGCGCACCTATTGTTGGCACGTGGTAATGAGAAATGACTTTGACGTCTGAAAGGACGTATGTCGTGCTTTAGGGGTGTGAAGGAACTTAACTTGTTTTTCATTTGAAAATAAATATTTCAAAAACTTACTAAATGAATTTTATACAAAGGCTCATATAAAGACACTTGCTGTAAAATTATATAATGATTGAAACTTGCGCGAATTTTACACATTATTATAAGAAAACGGGAATTTATCGCGAACATCTGGATTTTCGAAGGACTTCTTAGAGACCATGTAAAATTACGTCTGAAATGTCGACGTAAATAAATAAACAACTTTTTAAACGCGCTTAAGTACCTACCGCTGTGTAAAAATGTTTCCGTTTAATTGTTCTTATCTTAAATCATTACTTTAAATAATACGAGTACTTATATTACTGCATTATATATAAGTTTTTCAGAGCAGTGAAATTCGACTTCGTGTCACTATGTCAATGTCCAAATTTTAATACCTTTGAAGTGTAACATAGAATAACCCTACAATATTGAGCTGGCGGGGGGTGTTATTACACGGTTAACAAAATTCTACGTTTTTAATTATATTTTTATTTATTTATTTATGTGTCCAAAATATCGTTAAGTTATTGTCTAAATAATTAACACACTAAAACTGTTTTTCTTTTATTTCCAGGTAATTAAAAATGGTGTACCGACAACGCAGGAGTATGTATTGCTGCTCTAAATTCACATGGGACGCTATGTTCGCGAATTCTTTAAATTATTCCAACGTTCTACATTTATTTACATCTAGGATTTCATTGCAACTACCAGGTCTCCATAATGTAACGGCATGTTGTTCACAACGACAACTACAACGCTAGTTGTCACGAAAAACAATCGCGGTCACGATCAAAAAATAAAATTTAGATAAATGACTCCAATGGCGCGGAGATAATCCCATTAGCGAGTTATACTCCCACACAAAGTCTGACTACTGGTAGTGAGGATTAAACAGCCCTAATACAGTTCAAATCATGTTTTAAATAAAATAAAATATTCAAAAATCTTGTTTGTTCGCACGCTTCCAAATAACTTGAAATGAAATTGAAATGAAAATAAATAATTTATTCAGTAAGTACAACTACACCTACAAGCTACAAGGACACTTTTACAAATCAGATTGTGAAACTACCGGTATATCTCAAGAGGAGACCGCTAGTGAGAAGAAAGCCGAAAGAAACTGAACTGAACTGTAAGTATTTTTTTTTGAAATAATACTTAAAACAGTCAATTACATTAATGTTATAACTAATTTAATTACATGGGTAGACGTAAAAGAGATGTATTGATTCCCCAAATCAATGTTAGGTTATTAAAATAAAAAATAGACTATAAATGTAAAATATTAAATATTCCCAGAGACAAAGTCTGTAAGCGTCACAACTTGAATAACATGCGGTAGAAAAATGTCTACCGTTCCACTGGACCATTGCACTGTACATTAACCCGATTAGACTCTCTAAGTACACTTAACTTGAAGTGTAAAGTTAATTACGTCAGATTCAAATGTGCCCTGTGATGTCCAATGTAAACGGGCGGGTTTGAGCTGGCTCCTATGTAAATTGACCGGGCGACGGGGGTCGGCAAGCCAGGAGCGGAGGGCGGGGTACTTTACTTATTTATTTAAACTTTATTGCACAAAAGTCAGTACAAATGACATTCTCTTTCAGTCAACCATAGGTCTAGTCTAAACAGAGATACTTCAAGTGGATGCAGGGTGAAAAAATAATCGTTCGGAGAGCGACAAAGATGCAAGTGAATATATAAATGTTTTCATAATATGAAAACATCTTAATCAAGAAAAAAACAACTTAATTTTTATGTAATTAAATATTATTTAATTACATAAAAATTAAGTTGTTTTTTCTTACATTACACACTTGAGACCACCTGATAGAATCTAGTCCTAGTGCCGTGTCGTTCTAACACAGAACTGTCATAAACTGTAGGTAATTATTTTTGTAACGTTGCATTTCAATAGATTAAATGGTAATGTGACAGTCGCGGACACCGAAGAAAATATTAAATGGTTCAAGTATCTGAATTGCAGGATCGTCTTATGATTATGATGTGGAATCAGGTAAATCTCAAATATCGAGAATTTCCACAAATAAACACTAAGTAGATTAATTTTGATGAGGTTTAGGTACTAACTTCCTCCAAAAAAATGGAATGATAGTGCCTGCTTTATTACTCCTCCTTGCTGCTTCATCCGTCGCTATTAACTTAGTTTCCGAAAAAAGGGTGCAAAATATGATTCTTAGTAAAATTATTCAAATTATTAATAATTGTACGTTTAACTTTACAACTCGCAATAGTCGCGTTAGGGCTAAAATAAAATTCCACATTGTCGTGTCGTGATGTAACAGAAAACAAATTAAATGTAACAAAAAAAACGAATTAAATTTCATTTCCTTCTCTGTTAGTTTACGGGTGAATGCTTATGGTGACGGAGCATCCTTATTCTTCTTCCTCGTGTTAAGGGATTAAATTTCTTAGCCTAAATATTATTATTATTATTATTTTATTTTGCCAATGTGTTGCCACTTCTATCCCTTATAATGCACAACATTAGATTTCAACGCTACAACGTAAGGTTGTAATGTGGTTTGGCCCTCGCTCGCACCCAATTCAGTTCTTCTCGTCAGCCTGCCGACACAATCTTCAACTTTAAAGGGTTGTTTGCAGAGGCTGAGATTATTTTTTTCTTCACCGCAAACACATTATATCGTCGTAATGTGGTGCGACGTATTTATATTTCCCATCCCTCCGTGTTTGCTCGCCTCCGGCCGTGTGTGGGTGCTAAAACGTACTACTTTATTTATGTGTTCGGTGGCCACAATCAAAATTATTTATGCCTTTTATATATGGAAATCTCGGCCTTTGTCCCGCTCGCCGGCCGCCCGTGTTTTTCTCCCTAAATTGCTTTTATTCGTCGACTGGCTTAATATTATTTTTGTAATTAAAAACTCGTCCCGAACGTTTTCATCGCAGTGGGAATGTTTCGCGCAATTTACGCGGCGAAATCTTTTTGGGCGGCGGCGCGAACTTTGTATTTTTTTTTTGTTAATTTAGCTATTATTTATTCTTGGGGTGCGTTTAGAATTACAAACTCTTTGTCAACGACGTGGGTAATATTTCGGCGGGATGTGACGGAGGTTCTTTTGAAATTTACATGAAAATTTGTTGCACCTTCTGTTTAACATATTGTTTAGAATGCTGTTGGTCAGTTTATTTTTTCAATGTTACAAAGATGAAGATATAAATAAAACGTACGTAAAAATGTCCACATAATCATATGATATACATATATGCAAGTAGATAGCAGAGAAACGTTTCTTTTGTGTACAACTGACTAAACTGAATGCCTGCAACAAGTAGATCATTCTAGATATTTTCATATTACAGTGCTCTTTCGAATTATATCACAACTAACGACATTTCCGAATCCAATTCAACTGTTCAAATACCCCTTATCTAAATCAAGTGCATCCTTAATTAATGAGTGGTAATCCGGCACATTAGTCCCAACATCTTGATGAATTCCGAGCAATCGCATTGGCTTTTATCGCCAAGTATCAACTAGCGATAAAACCATGGTTAACCCCACAAATAGCTACATTAAGTCCGTCTGTCCGCCATAGATGAGATAAGAATAAATCTCACAAGAGAAAAATTAACCGATCCTAATGATTTTTTTTCCCAACTCAAAGTTCTCCGTACATCTGATGGACAGTCAGCTTTAGTCCGTATAGCTGCATAAGTATCCCGGGATAGTTAGAACGCGAGCGGCGGTTTAATCTTAAAGGATAATCCCAAACCAATGAGACGTGCAGCCTTCGATTCGGAAGATATTCGGCTCAGCACATACGTATATAATAGGTATAAGTATGGGGGAATCGAAATTAACGTCGAGCCGACACGGTCGCGATTCGTTTTCCTCGTAAATAAATATATTTGTATTCATTCCGTTTGTGAGAGAAAAAGATAATTGAATTGTAACTGTTTTGAAGCATGTAGTGCTTTAGAAAGGTCTTTTTCGCTCCGCTTGAAGTATTTCAATCTTCAACACGTTTTAATTTTGCTTAAGCGCGTCCACGGAGTTGTGTAGTGCCGAAATATACGAATATTCTTTCACGTTCTTAAAAACTATGTTCGTTAAAAATACGCTTCAAAAAGAGACTAACAGTTTATATCCACCGAAACTTTGGACAAGAAAATCTGCACGACACCAATTAAAATTGATAAAAAACTAAGCTTGTCTCAAAAATGTTATAGAGGATAATGTTGTCCTCAAAATCTCTAAAAATGGCGGATTTCATGCGAATTGTGTCTGAAATTCGGATTTAGCCGTCAAGGGATGATTTGATGGCGACTTAATAAACAAGTTCTTAAAGGTATTAATATTCGGTATTAATAAACGACGAACCATAATGGAAGTAGTCGACGAAATATTAGAAAGAAAGAAAGAAGAAAGAAATATATTTATTGAGACTAACTAAACAGCACCAAAACAAAATAATAATTATTACTAATCTAAGAATACATCTACATCGTACATCATTATATATCAAGCATACTTTATATAAAAAAAAAAAACAAAAACATACAAACTTAAATCTAAACAACGGATGGACACAAAAGAAAAAAAAAATTAGATAAAAAGAAGTAAGTACAAACAGATGGTGCTGCGCACTGATTACATGCGCTGATGAATAATACAACTGTTTTGATAGAATAACGCAACTGTTACTGGTGTCAATTTCTATAAAGCAACTATATAATATAATTAATAACTAAGCCATTTATTCAATATCTCTAATTCACATTTCAAATGTAGTTAGTAAGGTAATATTATGTTTGCTTATATTATTGTTAGTATTCCTTCGTTGAGGTATGGATCCCTCTTTGGTTAAAGGCCTCCTCCAACTTCCTCCATTTGGAAAGCAATTAATATACAATATTGCTACTCTAGGCATGAGAAGTGCCTTAATGAGATTGGTCACTTCATTGCTTTCTTCTTATCGAAAATAAAGAAAACAACCCAATCAGTACAAATCATATTTCGGCAAGTACACACGCGTTATAAATAAGATAAATAAATATCATGGACAATCTTACACAATTGACCTACTCCTAAATTAATCAAAGCTTGTACTATGGGTACTAGAGGACGATATACATAATATATAAATACTTATATAGATAACATCCATGACCCAGGAACAAATATTCATTCAGAAAGAAAAATATTCGTATGAAAAGTCCTGTATATTTCGTAAAACACGGAACATCACTAAACGCGGGATCCTCTCACTATCCGCAACAAATGCTGGGGCATATCTACAGTTGAAAAACTTCAACAAAGGAGTTGCTCACAAACAGTCATCAGCGACGGGGCACAGCACGTAGATATCCCGGAAATACTCCGGGATTTCGATAACTGCCCAATTCATGGGGCTGTCCCGTCAAATCCGGGGTTATTTGGAAATCTGAGCGTTTTTCCGGGCCCGGGACGTTTTGTTTGTGCCCCTGGACGCGTGCTTCCGGGCTGGCTAAGGGTAGGAAATGTGTTAGACGTTGTTATTGCATTGTAAATTGTACGAAATCCCGGGAGATTGCCCATTGCTCCCGGATCGCCTAGGTTATTGAATGTTGCTGCGGATTTGCGATACAGTTTTTAGCGAGTACATTTTTCGGGATGGGTATTTTATGATCGAGTAGTTTTCGAACGGCGGTTGTTCGCTTTAAAAGACTTCCTTAAGCCAGAATTCCATATTAATTAAGGATGAGACGTTTTATGAGTTTGTTACATTTATCACTGAACTTGATCTTTCTTTCTTCTCTTATGCGTGATCTACTACTATAAAATGATATGAAGTAAAAATAATAGTTAAGTAGGTACTTATTTTTTTACATGACAAAAACACTCTTGAGAACGTATTAAAATAACATTTCCAACCGGTAACTTGTGAGTCTCATCTGCGTTTTTAGAAATACACCAAATACGCGCGTCAAATAAAACAAATGAACACAGATAATCCGAACCGCGTTTCTGAGCCTTTCGCAAACCCCACTGAAGAAGTAATCACCGCACAGCTTCTCACAGTGCAAACACAGTTGAAGAAAAGTAAATTTGTAATATTCAATGAGATAAAACTCCTTTCAGCATCGAACTAAGACAAGAAAGAAGAATCAGCCGGAATCATCTGTATTCAAAAACCGTACATCAAAAGTGATAATTATCAATCCCCACGTCAATGACTTTGTGACAAATTAATTTGTCCCTTATTTTTAATGTAATAACGGTCTATTCAGCGCTCAAATAAAGAATCAAGCGGAATCGCCATCTGTATTCATAAGGCAGGCGGTGATTATGACAAAGGCGCTTTCGTCTTTAATTATTCCGAATGTTCATTAGATTTGCAAAGCCGACGATTAATTTTTGATTGACATGGTTCTTTGGTGGCGTACGCTTTCATTTCAACTGGCACGTGCGGGAAAGATTTTTGGGGAAACGTAACGTTTACCTGGATACCTGGGTCAGTTAAGATTAACTTCGCTTTATGCCTGTTGACGTCGGGAGCAGGTGAAAGACGCAATCAATGGGAAGCCAATTCGTTCGGAACGGAAATATATGAACTTGCTGCAGTCATTATTTGAATAGAAATGTGATAGACTGTTACTTCATCGAGCTACCTTGAAATCCAACAAGAGATATAATAGATGATTTAATTCAGAAGTACTCATGTACTATTATTATTACCAGACCATAAGAAAAACCTTCCCTGAGAACCCTGACTTAGGACCAAATCACAAACCTAGCCGGACTTCTTACTCAACTGCGTTTTCTGGTTATATGACATTGCGCTGATTCAAGTTGTTACATTATGTTTCTCTTATGACTCGAAAGTTAGATTTGTCACCATTACCAGTCCTTTGTCCACCCCTGGACAAAGGACCTGGTAATGGTGACATAGAGAATCTTTGGGTATCAGAAATCCAACAAGCTCGTTCATAGCAGTTTGATCGACCATAAATCAGTATTTATCTATGGGCCTTTGATGCATTATTAAATGATAAATTCATCGGCCGGCGTTGCTTTGCGTTGACCTACACCCTAAATTCTGACTGTCGCCAAATATGTCCTAACTCAAACGATAGGTTCATCCCTGGATATAAATCTTCTGGTCATCAGATCAACCTCAAGCCTGTGACCCCGAGCGGCAATGGGCTGTAAATCTTCCACTGGATAGTTTTGATGACTTAAAGATCCAGAAGCCGAAGATTAAGCAACTGCTACTTTTGGGCTAAATGACCTGCACTCTGTGCCCTGACTCTCACCAATATGTCCTAACTCCAAATCTGTGTCCACCCCTGGATAGTAATAGTGAGGTAAGGAATTTTCTGATCATCAGAACTGCATCGAGCTCGTACACTAGCTCGATCGACCATAAATCCATCGGCCGCCCACTATTAATTGCGTTGCGTTGCCGGAGATTAATCAACTACTGCTTTTCTGGCTACGTGACCTACACCCTGTGCCCTGACTGTCGCCTGTATGTCCTAACTCCAACGCAGAGATCATCCCTGGATAGTAATAGTGAGTTTAGGAATCTTCTGATCATCAGAACTGCATCAAGCTCGTGCAATAGCACGATCGACCATAAACCAATCGGCCGCCCACTATTAATTGCGTTGCGTTGCCGGAGATTAATCAACTACTGCTTTTCTGGCTACGTGACCCGAGCCCTGTTATTCAGACTGTCGCCAAGATTTCCTAACTCCAATGCGGGGCTCAGCCCTGGATAGTAATAGGGAGTTAAGAAACTTTCTGATCATCAGAACTGCATCAAGCTCGTACACTAGCACAATCGACCGTAAATCCATTGGCCGCCAATATTAATTGCTTTGCGTCGCCTGAGATTAATCAACTTCTTTTCTGGCTACGTGACCTACGCCCTGTTATTCAGACTGTCGCCAATATGTCCCAACTCCAACGCAGGGACCATCCCAGTATAGTAATAGTGAGTTAAGGAACCTTCTGATCATCAGAACTACATCAAGCTCGTACACTAGCTCGATCGACCATAAATCCATCGGCCGCCCACTATTAATTGCGTTGCGTTGCCGGAGATTAATCAACTACTGCTTTTCTGGCTACGTGACCCGATCCCTGTTATTCAGACTGTCGCTAATATGTCCTAACTCCAACGCGGGGATCACCCCCGGATAGTAATAGTGAGTTTAGGACTCTTCTGATCATCAGAACTGCATCAAACTCGTATACTAGCGCGATCGGCCATAAATCCATCGGCCGCCCACTATTTATTGCGTTGCGTTGCCGGAGATTAATCAACTACTGCTTTTTTGGCTACGTGACCCGAGCCCTGTTATTCAGACTGTCGCTAATATGTCCTAACTCCAACCAGGCTATCCCCACGCGTTTCGGCCGCGCGAAACATTCCGATCTCTAAGTGGCTACCCGGCGGGACAAAACGTCAGTGGGCTGCCACGCCTCGCGGCGAGCGGACAGCGCGCACGCATAGCTGACGTTTCCCGCGCAACCTGTGCTGTGCTGTAGAGTACGATGCCGAAAAATAGAAATCGGACATATTGCGCAGTACACCAGTGCACTAGCCGGCGATTGAATGAAACATTTTCTTTTTTCAAACTACCGCGCGATGAAGAAAGGTAAGCATTATTTATTATTTTACTATTCATATATTAAAAGTCGAATTCCTCTCATACCCATTTCAAAAGCATTAATACGGAAGTATTCTGACTATTCCTATGTTTACAAGTTTTAGAATTTATTTACTTTAAGTATGTATATTTTTTAAGTAGGGAACTACAAAATATAGGCACCTGCGACAATTTGAAACTGGTTCTTACAGTTTTTATATATGTATTTGACGCGATTCGACCCAAATGGTCTCATATAAATTTGGTTCGGATCCGATTCGGATTGTATTAGGTTTTTTAGGGTTCCGTACCCAAAGGGTAAAAACGGGACCCTATTACTGAGACTTCGCCGTCCGTCCGTCCGTCCGTCCGTCCGTCCGTCTGTCACCAGGCTGTATCTCAACAACGGTGATAGCTAGACAGTTGAAATTTTCACAGATGATGTATTTTTATTGCCGCTATAACAACAAATACTAAAAATAAAATAAAATAAATATTTAAGGGGGGCTCCCATACAACAAACTTGTTATAGATTATATAATATGTATAGGTACGGAACCCTACATGCGCGAGTCGGGCTCGCACTTGCCCAATTTTTATATAACTTTTTCATTTAGTATTTTATTAGCTTTCTTTGTTTTGTGCAAGACCATCTTAGATTTTTTTTTAATAAATGAATGAAATATTGTTATGTACGTTTATTTGTCTTTTTTTACATATCCAGGCCAGGCAGTTCAATCTATGAAAAGATGAAATTAATTAATTTAAAACCACCGTGTGATTGTTTCCCGTCCGATTATTTAATTAAGCTTTTTGTTAGATTTAGAATATTTAGTACAATTAGATTTAATAATAGAGAATTCAGGCAGGGGAGAAAACTAATAAATCATTATGTGAAAGTGCGTCATTTGTAAATAACCTTGTTGAGTTTAAATAAATCTTGTAAAACCAGAAGATTATGGTAATTTTTTATTTACCTACATACCTAATAAAATTACCCAAATATACATATTATACATACATACAAATTCAATCTGTTGTTTGTTTTATGGAATCACCTTGCTACTGAATACCTACCTAAAATACCAAACGAGCGAAGGCACGAGAAAAAGCTAGCGTTTACATAACGGAGGCAACCCTAGCGCACATTCCAATGACGTTGCGTCACCCGCGGGAGGGGGCATCGATAGCGGTAGCAACGCCTGCCGTCCAAACAAGTGGTGTATCTGTTACGTAGTAACTTGTATATAATCTGTGCTCCAACGCAGGGACCCCTGGATAGTAATAGTGAGTTAAGGAACCTTCTGATCATCAGAACTGTATCAAGCTCGTACACTAGTGCGTTCGACCATAAATCCATCGGCCGCCCACTATTAATTGCGTTGCGTTGCCGGAGATTAATCAACTACTGCTTTTCTGGCTACGTGACCCGATCCCTGTTATTCAGACTGTCGCCAATATGTCCTTACTCCAACGTAAGGACCCCTGGATAGTAATAGTGAGGTAAGGAACCTTCTGATCATCAGAACTGCATCAAGCTCGTACACTAGCGCGATCGACCATAAATCCATCGGCCGCCCACTATTAATTGCGTTGCGTTGCCGGAGATTAATCACCCCGGGCCAATTGTTTCACTCCGACCCTATTTATACTTACTCGTACTCGCCGGTTTACTGAATTTGTACACCGCTAATAGATTTTCGGGATAGGAAAAATCTCGGAGTAGGGTATTGTATTAATATTATGCTTTGTTGAGCTATATGGAAGCGTACATTTTAGATATCTAAAATAAAACAAAATATTACTTATACACATTTGGAAGTGCAAAAATCATGTAATTTTTTTTAGATTGTATCAATAACACACAATTAATCTTGGTGTTTCAGCATAAAGTGAAAGTCTGTTTTATCTTGTAAAACATAGGTGAATACAGGCGGAACAACGATAAAAGTAGCACTATGTTTTGTCAGATGGCGTACAAAAACATCCATTTAACAGCTATACCTACTATGAAGCTAATAACTAAACATATTATAGACAAACTAAAAAAAAACTTGAATGAAAATATTAGAATTTACGAATTGTACCTATTTGTATACATTTCGTAAATTCTAATATTTTTCATTAATAATTAGGCATCGTAAAATCGGATGCTTTAATACCTAAAGTTGTAGGTATAGGCGGCTTTGTTTGAGGTATGAGTGAAATAGCAATAGGATTTTGTCAACTTTAGGTGAATATCCATCTGAATTTTCGATCCCTAAAAATGAGTGAATGTCAACATTATTCATCATCATCCTCCTAGCCGTTGTCCCATTTTTTGAGAATGAATTCTCAATCGGGGTCGGCTACCTAAATCCCAAGATGTGGCGTAGGCACTATAGTTTTTACGCAAGCGACTGCCATCTGACCTTCCAACCCAGAGGGGAAACTAGGCCTTATTGGGCTTAGGTGGTTTCCTCACGATGTTTTCCTTCACCGAAAAGCGAGTGGTAAATATCAAATGACATTCCGTACATAAGTTCCGAGAAACTCATTGGTACGGGCCGGGTTCGAACCCGCGACCTCCGGATTGAAAGTCGCACGCCCTAACCACTAGGCTACCACCGCTCTGAATGACAACATTATTGAGTAGATTTTTTTTTTATAAATTAATAATTAAATGTCAAATAGTCCGATAGTGTATTCTATACACTACTTTAATAACTTCATACAAATAAACGTTTAATAAAATATTTTCACTCAACAACTACGTAATCTTTAGATTTTGAAAAATTGCATCATTTTATTCACCTATAATAATAAAACGCATCGTTATAATATTTGCATTGAATTTATTTTTAAGTATGTGCTACACTATCAGAACCGTAGTTGGGTCTAATTAATTTACGCACTGATATTTCAAGCATGATAGGTTCGCATTTCATCAAACTACCTTTAACAGAATTAATATAATTAACAACACAACAAATCAAATTAAAACTTCATTCACGATTACTGAATGAGCGAACGATTGAATGATTAACAATGAAGCGTTTAAAACGCAATTTGAAAGCAAAGAGCCGCGGTTCAACCGTTACTTATATCATTTTCATTAACGTCGGATTTAAATATTCATTCGGTCATTAAAAGAATCCATTAGTCTAAATCGTGGCTGTATAAACGGGAATTAAAAAATTCCAACCTAATAAAGGTGGCAGGTAATGAGAGCCGCTTTACTGCCGTGTATGCTTTGGTTTTGTCAGCTGCGCCAGCTGGATGTACTTACATATATGAATGAATGAATGAATGTACGAACGAACGAACGAATGAATGAATGAATGAATGAATGAATGAATGAATGAATGAATGAATGAATGAATGAATGAATGAATGAATGAATGAATGAATGAATGAATGAATGAATTAATGAATTAATGAATGAATGAATGAATAAATGAATGAATGAATGAATGAATGAATGAATGAATAAATGAATGAATGAATGAATGACTGAATGAATGAATGAATGAATGAACGAATGAATGAATGAATAAATGAATGATTAAATGAAACTTTTTATTTATAGCACCGCGTATAGAATTATGTACTTAAATATGAAGGGAAAAGGGTAACGTTGACAGCACAAATTTCAAATTTCGTAAGAGACGCCACGTTATAATATTGCAAGACAGCTCGACATGACACTGATGATGACATACATTTACGAATATTTTTCAACTGTCTATTACGAAATTAATATGTTCCCTCAACCAAACTCAAAGCGGGCGCAACATCGGTATATTTGTTGCCTTAAATAGTGTTATTACTATTACTACATATAATAAATAAATAAATAAATAAACATCGGACAACCTCACACAAATCGATCTAGTCCCAAATTAAGCTCTAGAAGGCTTGTGTTATGGGTACTAGACGACGATATACATACTTATATAGATAAATATATACTTAAATACATAGAACAACCATGACCCAAGCACAAATATTCGAGTTCATCACACATATATTTGCCCTGGCCGGGATTCGAACCCGGGACCGCCGGCTCAGTAGGCAGGTGTCTACAAACCGAGCCAAACGCGTCGTCGATATGTATGATAAAAACAAAGTTTTATAATCTAGGGCCTTTGTTTATCAAACTTCAGGTCTCATTGAGGTTAAAGAGACATTACCAGCAACGTGCTCAAGGTGATCGATCAAATACTCACTACGGCTATTAAACACGGTGACAAGAAAACGCGTTCTTGAGTGGACTAAAAGCGGTTCACTCAATTAATTTTAAATTTATTTGCGCGGGAACTCAAACACTGTATAACAATGCAATTCAATTTAAGAAACAAAACTAAAATAAACATTGCCAGAGAGCAATAATAATTGCGCCGCGCCCGGTGCCTCGGCCGGGAAACAATTCAACCACTCTCATTCCAACGACTTATTAAAGGTATTCGACAACAAACGCCCGCAAAGAAACATTTTTCCATATAGACTACGCAAAATACGTTTCGGATATAAGTAGGCCTGGTCGTGGGAACCGGAGTGACGCAATAAAGGCTGTATGAGTATGCCGTGTTTTAAGCTCGCATCAAAAGGTGGAACAAAATATTGCCTGCCATGGAGAGAGGACTCGCAATTTTCTTTAGTCGCATTTATTTTTCTCTGAAAAAACACGTGCCGAGGGCCGTCGACTGGATCCCAGAATTGTAGCAGAAATATCGCCGTAATAGCAATGAATTTTGAAATGCGATTTCGACATTTTTAGAGGTAAAAGTTTTACCGGTTTTTCCGACGGTGTGCTTTTAGGGTTCTTTGATTTTTCTTTTCAAATTTAAATGGAGGCTATCGAGTGTCGGCTGTTCGATGGCGTTTTGTTCAAGTTTTAATGCGTTGCAATTTCGCATTTGTAGGTGTTAATTTAACCGATAATTATGGTTTCATTATACAAAAAGAACGCGATCCTTGTATTTTAACGGTGTATAGCGGTTATATGTATAGATTGTCCCTCAATATTGATTTACTATTTATTAACAAACTGTCCTTTAAATGTAAATGGGCGGTATTTGTGAATCAAGTCATAAATAGGGATTTGGGACTTTACGAACCGCCCGTGGTTTCTCTAAACTTTTACATCTTGCCTTGCCCAGGAAGAGAGATTTTCTCCCCACGTAGCGGACAGGAAATCCCACTTTCAGCCTAAGGTGACGTAAAATAAGTAACTGCATAATAATACAGCATGTAGTTTGTCTGCAAGGCGCTCACACCTCGACAGGCAGTTAGTAAGGCTCGCGTTGCGTGCGTAATTGGGCTCGGGTGGAGATGGATGCGACGTAACACAATACAGCGTCCACTCGATATTTGTCCCACTTTTTAAACGAGGGCCTGTGTGTTTGGAACCGGTTATCGTGTCATGAAATATTTTTAGTATATTCTTTACTTGTAAATAAGAAATTGTATAACTACTTATACATATAAATGTATAAGAGGAGATTTGGAAGTTACTCAATCGATAAACAAACGAAATCTAAATGTCTTTGCACCTTGATGACACCTAAAGGATTGGGCTAATTTGGTACACTGGTGGCATTGATAAAGGTTATAATTAAGAGACTTGTAATCCGACTACGGAGCAACAAAAAAGTCGGTCGTGACTTTTTCTTCTGTGCGGATCAACTTTAAATAGTATATACTGACACTCCATTTTTTTTACGTTAAGAAAGTAGTTATTGTAGTAAAACGCACGGTGCTTCTTTAATAAATAAGTGTGGTTTATGATGTATTATTATGTATATACATTGTATATATACGTAATAGATAGTTTACCGACAAAACTGTTAAATCCTTCAGGCGCGTCACGGATATTCCGTATAATTTGATGCTAAAGCATCGTTTCTGTTTTCTCTCTCCTTTTGTTTACAAGTCAATAAATGTATAAAGCCCGCCTATTGAATAACAAGCTGTACGTTACAAACTTGTAACGAGCGTAGCGACCTCGCCGTGTCCTTTATACCTTTTATACCTGTAATAACAATAAACTCCGATCAATACCGAACGAAATCCAAGAAAATATGAAAAAAACATAATCACTCATTCTTCGTCGCTGCACCGGCGGAAAATAAAAATAAAAGATGGCATACCTGAGAGGACGGCGAGCGGCAATCATTAGAAAGAGAAGCCTGTAATATGGAATTACTACGACTGCGGGCTAAAGCTACGGGCACACTGCTTACGAGATTCACTCTACTCATCTATTCAAATTCAAATTATTTATTTTGGAACAATGATCCATAGATTGGTAGTAACATATACAAAACAGTACATTGCACATACCTAATAATCATTTTTTTAATAGAAAACAAAATAATCGACACAGTAACAATAAAATAGTATTTATAGGTATTCTAGATGCACCATTTATCAACATCTGTCGGTGCCATATATAGGCTATTTCAGTGCTTGAACAAAGGTGCATCTAACTAACCTGCCAACGTTATTATGAACCTTAAAAAGCAATTGGCAAAAATAAGGAATTTAGCACTGAAACGATTATTTTTACGGTTCTAACAAGAATTTGGATTAAGGAAGTATGCACACCATAGCGCTGACGGTGTGCACGAAGCGCGATTCGCGTAGTGGTCGCCGGCCGTAAAAATAATGGGCACTTCGCGATCACTGCTTACACAATCGCACTGTTATTAAAACTCCGTTCATAGGTACCTCTCGATGGAGGTAGTATTGACTTACCTATAATTCATAAAAATTGTTTTAGTTTCACGCCCGTAATCTAAAAAATGGGATAGTTAGCGCCAAACGCAAGTTGCAGTCTAGCACCAGTTTCCCGGCGAATAATCGTCGTTTATAAAAATAATGGGTGCCGAGCGATCGCGTTACTAACAACACTGCATTTTTATTAGGTACTTCTACCCGTTGCACCTTCGCCCACGATCAAATAACTTGATTTAGCACTAAAAAACATTCAATTTCATCAAAATTTTAATAATTCTTCTGGTAGTTGTAAAAATGAAGTTCAAAGCGAGTTCAAAGTCAGTCACATAGAAGTTATTCTGGACATTTTTGTCGTGCAGTATGCACGAAGCGCGACTCCGCTGAGAGGTCGCCGACCGTTATAGTACATTACGTAACAAGGGTGGTAAACGAGGAACCTTTACCACCAGAGTCGCGTACGACGTTTTTCATCACACTTTTCAGGAAATAAAACAAAAGTAATAAATAGGTAGTCAATACCAAAATTACTTACCTCCCTAGGGCGTAATATACGACTTACCCCTTACACCCTGTAAACCCTTGATTTACCAGCAAATGTGATGAAAAAATAATGGTTGTCGAGTGATCGCGCTACTTGCACGACTGCACTGTTATTACAGACTGACAGTTCCTTACCTCTCGATGGCGATAGTTTTTGAAACTGTCTGTACATTCACAGCTGTAATATTATAACTAAAACTAAAGGCACGTAGCAAAGTAGCATCAGATTTATCAGTTTTGTTTTGTACTATCGAAAACGCCCTTGTATGTACCCACTAAAGGCTCGTAGCACTTTTGTTCAATTTTGTTTCGTACTTTACTTGTCTCTTAAGATTTATGGAAGTAAGGTATTTAGGTACACAAAAGTGCTGAGCTACAGAGCAGTGTGCGCTACGCGCGATCCCGCTGAGTGGTCGCCGACCGTAAAAATAATGGGCGCCGAGCGATCGCGCTACTTACACCACTGCACTTTTATTACCGTCGGCCTTCCGCCGCGAGACTAGGCTTGACGCGAAGGTAGCATTCGCAAACATCGCTGTACCGAAAGTAAACAGGTTATTGACTTGCCTTTGATAGTAGATAAGTATAGGAAAAATCAATATGCTATTAACGAACACTGTGTAGGAATAGTTTAGTTTATATGGAAGGTTTACTTATTATCACGGAAAATTATTGATAGTATAAGAGTATTTCGTATTATTAATTTAAATTCAAATTATTTATATAAAAACAACAAAGGCCCATAATGGTTAGTAACAATTAAGATTAAAAACTAAGTGTTAGTGGAACAAAATTAGGAAGCGACAAACAAACACAGGCCGCAATTACAATAATAATCTCAATATAAATCAATAATACTACTTCATCTTATCCAAATTAGTAATATAATTCGATACTAAACCACAAACTTCAGCTAACAACGTGAAACTAAGTAAGTAGGTCCAAGTGGTCTGAAATACAGTGAAAATAAGGAATGGTACCGAGGTGCAAGCGTAGTGAGGAATGTTTGTCCAATTCATTGTGCAGCGATGGAGTGGCGGCGTTCGAACTGGACGCAGTTTTAAGACTTTGATATATTTTCAAAAGACTTCCATTAATCTTGTGGAAGTTTTCAAATAAATCGATGTTCGGCTGGACGGTTTTCGGTGTCAAAATAAGGTTGTGTTGAAAAAATGTGTCGTCATGTTTTTATTGGCTAAACTGCGATCAAAGCGTGGCGAACATTGTGGCGTACAATGACATAATATATCACATGTTATCTTCTCAAAAAAATAGATAAGACTTTCTCTGATACTATTTAATTTCTAACCAAAAAATGTGAAGGCAATGGTCAAACTTCGTCGTCAAAAGCTAAACAAAACTGGAGACAAATCATCTGAATGTACATTTTTCCATTTCTGTTTTTATCCAGAACTGCATATTCGCAGGAAGAACAGTTAACAAGCGGTATTAACCGCTCACTATTAAGTGACAATACTGCCAATTAACAGAAGCAACATAGTTCCACTTTGTTACCAATGTCGCAAAGTTTAGACGGTATTCAGATACAAGTTAAGTCCCACTCAGCGCACTTCCGGAAATGTCCAATTATAATATGACTCACTACGCTTCAAATTTGCAACTTTTCCGGACATGTATGGTCACTTTTTAACCCCCGCCCCGACGAAAAAGAGGGGTGTTATAAGTGTAACATGTGTATCTGTGTATTTTTGTGTCTGTCTGTGGCTGTTAGTTTTCAACTGGATGAACCAATTTGAGTGCGTTTTTTTATCGAATGACTTGTTAGTCAAGATAGTTCTTAGCTCTGCGGGCTTATGATGCTTGTTTTATCACGAGATAAACAGGTGACAAAGCCTCCATCACGTTTTGTCAGTGAGCGAGTGTGAGTAACATAATGCTTTATAATTTATTTATCATGTGATAAACGCCACCATCAGCAGCCGGCGCCGGCAATGTAAGCACCATAAGCCCGCTAGAATTATAAAAGACATTTAAAATTTACTATTTCCGCATGCCTCAACTAGGTAACAGCGTCCGCACTAAAGGTAATAAAAGTAATAAAGTGTATTGTCCCGATCGATCGGAGACACGTTAATGAATGACCAATCTCCGGAGACTCGCGGGCACTTGCGCTAATTAATTAAACAGTGCAACGCTTCTTCGCGAGGTAATTAAATAATCGGTAATTAAATGGGGTAAATGCGCCGTGAATATTAACATGTCAGCAGCTTGTAGTTTTAGTAATTACTTGTGGCTTTTAATTTGGTTTAGTAGTTGGCTCGATTGGATTGACGTCGTGTTGTTGTATCGATAATAGAGCTTGGTTTCTTTATGTAAACAAAACATTATTTCTGTATTTATCCAATATAGTCATATAATCCCGTTTAGGTACGCAACGAAGCAGGTTATTTTATCATAATTTTACAGAATGTTATTGTATTTTGCTTTGGACAGTTTCTGTGATATATTTTTTTCTGACCATTTCATGTCTCATACTCGTTAGTTCACTTGTAGTTTAAACCGTTTTTTTTTCTCGTTAATTTAACATAACCGCTTTCCTTCGCATTAAGGTCAAGTAGGACTTCCGCGTCTTCACTCAGCCGAATTACGCACAAAAATCACCGAAGCCGAATTACGCACAAAAATACCGGGTAGGTACCTCAATTAAATTATGTACGCTGTTTCTGCCACAAAATAAAACTGCCTATCATTTACCGATTTATTTGAAAAATAATTTAACCAGTTACAAGCCCCGCGCCCCAATCTCCCCTACAGGTAGCACTAGTCGGGTGTCGGGTGCCTATCCCGCGTCAGCCGCCATTTTTCTACCGTCGCTGATCGACAGTCGAACGTTATTAAGCGCCCGGTAGACTCCCTGCATATCGCTTGACGTAATCAGAGTGATTCGATTGAAGACAAGATTGAACCTCTTCTGGGATTAGATGGGGTCGCTCGCAACGTTACCTGGACGCCATGATAAAGCGATCGGGCTTAAAATAGGGGTCCGGTTTTTCTGGAGTGCTTTTGTTTTTTCAATTTGGAATATGGTCCGAGTTTTCGAGTTTTTCGGCACGCTTCAGGTAACCACATTTTTTGGTCGAATGATAAAGCGAACGGGCTTAAAAAAGGGGTCTGGGTTTTCTCGAGCGCTTTTGTTTTTTCAATTTGCAATATGGTCCGAGTTTTCGAGTTTTTCAGCACGCTACAGGTAACCACATTTTTTGGTCGAAGTGTGCTTGATAATGAATTGAGTGCGGAGGATATGATTTGCAGGATATCAACCAAATTGAAAGGAGACTAAAAAAGGACACTGGCTTGTTTACTGTTATTACATTGTGAGCTGTCAGTGGTCACATTAAGTAATGTTTGACATCATGCCCTTATTTGTATTGTAAATAAAATTAGTCATATATTTTAGGTCATTACAACCACACACATAAATTACATTGAAATATGAATACAACACAGAATTGAAATGGTTTTTTTTTGTTTTACTGGTTTTAAAGAACGCAAAGATAATCTAATCATAAAGTAAAAGCATGCTTGAAGCGATGTTTGCGCATTCTTTATTATGCCGAAATGTATTAATTATACATAACACTGGGCAGGACCTAGTAAAGAAGTTGGATACCGACGGATAGGGCGTAGTTTTTTCCTAATCCGTCTTAACTCTTTCCAACTGGAAACCGATAAAACGCTCGAATTAAAAAATAATAGCCCCTAATCTTACGTCAATCACTCAAATTTAATTCTCAAATTCGGAGCGAAATTTAATACCAGTTGGGAAAGTTTGATGGGAGTATTCGTGATTCGCGCAATTTGAAGATCCGCTGTATAGTTTTTATCGGATGAGTTATTGGGCGGGTGAGTTATCGCGCGGTCGCGTGTCGCGCCGCGGCGTCGCGCGACACTTGTCAGGCGAGCGAGCGACAAGTGACAAGCGGGGCGCGGAGCGAGAGAGATAAACTATTATAATAGTTTTATTGGATAATTGGGGCGGCAATAAGGCCTAGTTTCCCCTCTGGGTTGGAAGGTCAGATGGCAGTCGCTTTCGTAAAAACTAGTGCCTACGCCACATCTTGGGATTTAGGTAGCCGACCCCAATTGAGAATTCATTCTCAAAAAATGGGAAAAGGCTAGGAGGATGATGATGGATAATTGGGGCAGTGTTGGGGCTATCGTAAAATCGCGTGTCGTTGTGGAGCGTACGAGTCGCGCAGCGATAAACAATCAATATTAATTTTATTCATTCTCAATATAGTTTTTACAAAATAATAATCTAATCTAATTGTATAGTAAATAAGAAGCCCGAGTATTATGCGATCCACTGCAGTCCAAGTCTTTGTATCTATATACAAAATAAGAATGGTATCACCACAAAAATAGGATCAACATTGATTCTGTTCAATATTGAATCTAATTGTGGTTTCATGCGAATCAAATAAACGATCAAACACTTAGTGAAATATTAATGGATAGTTTTTTTAAGTTGTTTTTAATCTGTTTGAGAGCTTATCTTGTAAACACCCACAAAGCCATTGTTTTATTCCTGTATAGACTCGCTTTAAAACAAATGGTAGCAAGAAACAAAAAAACGCAAACATTTATTTTCTTGTTTCAATTGTCTTTACTAAGTCACAAGCTTTAAATTGCAATATCATAACCCATTGGAAGTTACTTTGACATTACAGCCATAGATATCGAAAAAGGATAGAAAATTTACCCGAGTCCCGCTTCCCAAGAGCTATGTACGCTATTCGAATTCCAACCGTGTTTGCGTTTGTTTGTTACTCGTTTCCATTTTGTCCTCGGACAATGGTTTTCTGGGGTCATGTTAACAAGATGAGTTCTTTATGAATATAAGGATGTCTTAAAAACTTTCGACTATGTCTATACTGCCGACGACGCGGTTGGCTTAGTTTGTAGTGCAACTGCCTACTGAGCCGGCAGTCCTGGGTTCGAATCCCCGCCAGGGCAAGTATTTGTGTGATGAACTCGAATATTTGTTCCTGGGTCATGGATGTTATCTATATAATGTATATATTATGTATATCGTCGTCTAGTACCCATGGTACAAGCTTTGCTTAGTTTGGGATTCTGATCCTACCGACTGCGCCATTTAATTATTGTCGCATGTAGGTTAGGATTCTATGTAATAATTATAAGTTAGCTCGATCATATATAGCAGTAAGTAATCAGCTTAGAATAAAAAATCATTATGTTCAAAATCGTATTTCTTTTCTCTTAGTTTTAATTAAGTATAAGATTAATTTCTCTCATTATTGTATAGGATAAGATATGAAGCTTTGGTTGATAAAGATGTAAAACCACCATGAATAAATATATAACAAACATATAGAAAGCTTCATAAAATAGGTTTAATATTGTAATAAATAGAATTTCCAATAAGAATCTTATATGATAACTTGTCAATCAAAATATGTTCCACCAATGTATATTATGTATTACGAATGTGTATCTACTGAAATAAAGAGATAATGTTGTTCAGTTTGCACCTACACATCTACACGCACACATGTAAGAATTGGGCCACGCCCTTCTTACCCATTGGTCCAATCAAGGAATAATCTAGCGATCATTTATAAGACCGCTCGATTAACTTGATATCATTCTCTCAGCGACCTCCGATCAAGACACACTTCACGCAACATTATGTGAATTATCTTCAAGTGTTATTATTTCATGGGACTTCCCTATACTACTGAAGCATCCCTTTTACCAGTATAAAGTCAATTAAATTAAAATCAAGCTACAGTCTACTACTCATCAAAATTGGTACTTCGAAAGCCGGATATCAAGAATCAGCGACCTCGAAGGAAGGAATTGGACCTTCGAGCACCGGATCAAGAAGGAAGGAATTGGACCTTCGTTCCAGTGACAGGAGGCGCGCAAGAGAATCATCACAGGGACGTGTAGCGGATTAAACCCTGCGTCCCTGCGCCGGGCATCACAGACAGGGTCGAATTAAGTTTCCCCTCGCTCTGGCATCAATCGGATCGTGGGTCGAATTAATTTTCCCCTCGTATCCGCACCACGTCGTGCATCACAGAACTCGGGTCGATTAAGTTCCCCTTGTTCTGCCATCAATCGGACGATAGTCCGCACCACGGCGTGCATCACAGAACTCGGGTAGATTAAGTTCCCCTTGTTCTGCCATCAATCGGATCTCGGGTTGATTAATTTCCCCTTGTTTCCGCATCAATCGGTCTTGGATTGATTAAGTTCTCCTTGTACTGCGTCATAGCGTTCACGTGTGACGCTCAACACAGCTTCCGGTACGGTGGTAACCCAGCGGTGTGAACAAGCCGTACTGGATCTGTGCAACGAGGGATTTACGCCGTAGGGATATTAGGGCTCATTAGCGTCGCACTTAGCCTCGCTAATGAATAGGTGTTAGGTATTAGGTAAATTCAGTGTTTTTTTTTGTTATTGTGTTAAATTCAGTGTGTGTGTTAGGTTAAGCGACAGTCCCCCCGTGCGATGTCTCTTCCGGAAAAGAGAGTTACGCGTTCTCAAAAATCACGAGACCAGACTCCGGAGTCCGGCGAAACGTCCACTAATCCTACAAATACTTGGAGCCACGGGACTGGCCTTTCTCATAACGCAAGCAGTAGCAATCCAAACGCGAACACAATGACGCCCGCGAGCGATCCCTCCTCCGCCCCCGCCCCGCGATCGAACGTAACCAATTCTCCCGCGCCGAACCCGGCCCCTGTGCCCCATACCGCCCGCGATTCCGCGTTAGAAGTCGGTAGGGACAATGTAGACAGGCCCGGTGATAGAAATTCGGACAATACGTTAGTTAATGCCAATAGGGAAAGTAGTAGTCAAATTTCTGTTTTAATGGCCGAATTACAGGTGCGTAAAGCCGAACTTGAACTAGCTCAGAAAGCAGCTGCGGAGGCAAATTGCCGGCTACAGGTGGCGCGTATTGAAGCCGCACACTCTGATAGCGCCTCCGCAGTTCGGGCCGATGAGAGAGTCTCGGGTTGGTTAGCATCAAATTACGGTAATCGTCCACCCGTTGTAGAAAACAGAGATTTGAACCCGGCTTATAACAGTAATAGGGTAGAATTCGGGCAAGTACGAAACGTCGATCGGGCATTGCAAGGCCCTCCTATACACAGGCATATTCCGGAATTGCCGCATTTCGACGGAAATATCTCGGAATGGATAGCGTTTAGGGCCGAGTTTGAAGACAGCGCGCCTCATTTCAGTAACGTAAACAATGTAGGTAGAATTAGGCGCGCCTTACGCGGTGAGGCGCGGATAGCGGTCAAATCTATAATGTATACGGTGTCCGATCCATACGAAATCATGGAGTCTTTAGAAAAACATTTCGGGGATCCGGAAGAAATAGTTTTGACCGAGATCCATAACGTGAAGCGCATGCCCAGGTTAGCCGAAGACTCGAGTAATATCGTAACTTTTGCCGGCCATGTAGCTAATACGGTAGCGACCATTAAGGCATTGCGCCAAGATCAGTATTTACACGCGCCAGAGTTAGTGAGTAAAATAACTGACAAATTAAACATGATAATTCGGTATGAGTGGGCAAAGTACAAACAAGCCAATCAGGGGACGCCTGAACTGGTCGCGATGGCTAACTTTTTAAACGACGTCAGTACGGCCACGAAGCGATCGCATCACAGACATTCAAAGTCCCGTGCAAACGTTCATGTGGTTAATATGAACCATGCCGAGTCGAGGCAGCCACAACAACGAATGCACGGTGGTGCGAGCCGCGGACGACCGTACTCGAATAGCTATCGAGACTACGCAAGCGACTCTGATTCGGACGATGACTCATACCGGGAATCGAACCGCGCCGCTACCGTAGCTACCGTAAATTCGCGCCCGCAAACGCATAAAAAAAAGCCCGCGCAAACGGTGAAACCCACGCAATCTCGACCGCCCCCGCAGTCGCAGAATAATTTCAATAATAATAGAAAAGATTGCGTACTTTGCAAAGGGAATCACAAGTTAGCCGTTTGCCCGGATTTTCTGAATAAGTCTGTCGCAGGCCGGTGGGAATCGGCCCGAAGCCTTAAGCTGTGCTATAGGTGTTTAGAACCTAATCATAGGCGCCCTATTAAGTGCAAATACGTCGCATGCGGTAAAAACGAATGCGAAGCGGGCCACCACAAGTTGCTTCACGGGCTTACAAATGAAGCGCAATCTGTCCGCGCAAGTGTTAGTAGCATAAATCAGGTTCAACGCGCGAATACGTACCTTATGGTGGTCCCCGTAGAAATTTCAGGCCCGTTAGGTAGTGCCGAAGCACTAGCTTTTCTAGACTCTGGTTCGACCATGACTCTAATAGAAAGAGACACGGCCGATAAGGTAGCTCCCAGGGGTTCGGGCAAACCTCTCGCGATCCAAGGCATTGGAGGTCAGATAACGGATCACGAGTCCTGTAGAATAAATTTATCGATTCGCGGTTCATGTACAAGAAATCTAGAAAAAATTTCGGCGTATACAATCGATAAATTAAATCTGCCTTCGCAAGAGGTTTCCCGCGAATTAATAGAACAGTGCGACCACTTAAAAGAGATAACGGATCAATTAGTATACGAGCGCGGGACGCCCACAATTTTAATTGGACAGGATAATTGGGGCTTAATTGTTTCGCGGCAGCTCCTTTCGAGTCCCTCCTCATCAATAGCTGCGGGCTATACCAACCTAGGTTGGATCCTTTTTGGATCCCAGGATAGGCAGGCAAATAGGGTAGCACGTATAAATCACATTCGTCCGGCCACTACCGAAGATGACATTTTAAGCTGTATGAAACAGCACTTCAGTATCGAGTCGTTAGGGGTAGAAAAGAAATTGCCCCGGGCGGACCCGGACCAACGTGCTTTAGACATATTAGAGGCTACATGTAAAAAAATCCCGGGAGAAAATAGGTACGAAACGGGGTTGTTATGGCGATCTGATGACGAAGTATTGCCCGACAATCGCGCGCATGCGCTACGCAGGCTATACAGCTTAGAGCGCAAACTGGACGGGGACGAAAGTTTCAAGGCAGAATATACCGCACAGATTGAGAATTTAATTAATAAAGGTTATGCGGAAATAATAAACTCTCGCCCTCCGCCAGAAGCGCCGCGTACGTGGTACTTGCCGCATTTTGCGACTAGGCACGCGCAAAAATTAAAATTACGTCTAGTATTTGACGCAAAGGCTACAGCCTATAATACTAGCCTAAATCAATCATTATTAACGGGGCCTGACCTGTTAAAGTCATTATTCGGGGTCCTGCTTCGATTTCGCGAGGGCAAAACCGCGGTTATCGCCGACGTAAAAGAAATGTTTTTACAAGTAGGCGTGTTAGAGCAGGACAGGGATAGTTTACGTTTTTTGTGGAGAGGAGAGAGCAGGACAGAAGATCCACAAGAATATCGTATGAAACGGTTGATATTCGGATCCGCTGCGAGTCCAACCACAGCCTTATATGTCAAAAACAAAAACGCGTTAGAACAAAAAAACGTTTATCCTATCGCCGCCGATATAACTATCAGAAACACGTACATGGACGACATGTTGGTAGCCTTAGATCAGGACGAAAATGAGGTTAAAAAGATAGTTAACGACCTGTACCACTTAAACATGCAAGCGTCTTTCGAGTTGCGCGGATTCGCCTCTAACAATCCAAACGTCATAAGCGACGTGCAACCGAAAACGGAGGATATTACGATAATAGGTAAATCTGATACCGAACGTACGTTAGGGCTTATATGGAACCATAGGCGAGACACGTTAGGCTTTAACGTAAATTTGAGAAACACACCGGAGGAGGTTCTCAACGGTTCGACTTTGCCGACTAAGCGGCAGGTCACTAGTAGCGCTATGTCCGTATATGACCCAATCGGGTATGCAAGCCCCATTTCCGTGTTAGGTAAAACGGTAATGCAGGAAGTATGGCGTACCGGTATCGGATGGGACGATCAAATAAAGGATAGCTGTAAAGCGCCATGGATGTCGTTTATAGATAACTTACAAAAGTTACGCAATCTTGAGATCCCCCGACACGTCCCCGCACACGACCGTAAGGGCGATATTCACATATTTTGTGACGCTAGCGAGAAGGTTTACGCTACGGCCGTGTACTTTGTGGGTAGGGACGAGACAGGGATAATTAAATCAACTTTAATCGCATCCAAGGCCCGAGCAGCGCCGCTTAAAGTAGTGTCTATACCGAGATTAGAGCTTCAAAGCTGTGTGTTAGGCACTCGATTAGCGGAATCAGTCGTCACAGAATCCGATTACGTAATCGAGAATAGGTATTTCTGGTCCGACTCGCGAACGGTGCTAGCGTGGATAAAAGCAGATCCGCGCACATTTAAGAGCTTCGTAGCTCATCGATTAGCTGAAATCGAAAGTAGCACTTCGCCAGCGGACTGGCGATGGGTGCCCAGCGCGCTAAACGTAGCCGACGATGCTACAAAGGGCGCGCCCGCGAATTTCGATAGCACCCACCGCTGGTTTTTCGGACCCGAATTCATTACGAAAGATAAATCTGAATGGCCGCGCGAAAAGGCGTCATCTCCGCCGCCACCGTCTACGGGCGAAGAACGTAATAACGCGATTACGTTATCAATCCGTACATGCGATAAATTCGATTATTTACCTCCGATAGAACGATTTTCGAGTTTTATTCGATTGGTTAGGGCTACTGCTTGCGTTATAGTTGCGGCTGAAGTATTTAAAACCCGATTGCTATTGAGAAAACCCGAAATAGAGATGAACAATGGACATGTAAAGATTGCGGAATTACTCCTAATTAAGCGTAGCCAACACGCAAGTTTCGAAGAGGAAGTAAAATTGACGAGAAACGGTAATCCACTGCCGCGACGATCGCCTATCCACAAGATAGCTGTGAAAATGAGCAAGGCAGACATCATGGTACTCGACTCAAGAGTAGACCGAGGCAAAGTGGATATCCCAATTTTACACGCTAAAGAAAGCTTCACGAAACTGCTCATACAACATTACCATGAAAAGTATAATCACGGCAATCACATGACAGTGATGAACGAGATTAAACAGCGGTACTTTATAGTCGGTCTACGAGGGACTATGAGATATATATGCAATAAATGTCAATGGTGTCGGACCTATAAAGGCGCCACCCTCAAGGCCCCTGTAGGCGACCTACCTGTAGAAAGACTACTCGCATATCAGCCTCCGTTTACCGCTACCGCCATAGACTTGTTCGGGCCAATGCAGATTGCTATCGGGCGTAGAAGAGAGAAAAGATGGGGCGTGCTCTTTACTTGCCTTACGACCAGAGCCGTCCATCTAGAGTTAGCCGCATCACTCTCGGCGAGCTCCACCATACTAGCCCTCAGACGCATGATAGCACGTCGCGGAACCCCAACAATCATCTACTCGGACAACGGAACTAATTTTGTGGGCTCGGAACGAGAGATAAAAGAAGCGAAGAAATCGCTGCCCGAATCCATACAAGATCATCCCGCCATCCGAGAAATTACATGGAAGAAAATACCGCCCGGTAATCCCGCCGCGGGAGGTTCGTGGGAAAGAATGGTAGGCGCCATTAAAGCCGCTCTGAAAATCACACTCAGAGAGAAGGCCCCACACGAAGAGGTCCTACATACGCTCATTTTAGAGGCTGAAAATATCGTCAATTCGCGCCCTCTCACTCCAATCAATACTGATATGAGCGAACCATCCCTCACCCCGAACCATTTTTTATTGCTGAGATCCAACGCTAGTAGCCCATGGGGCACCTTCAAGGACGATACGTCCCTAAAATCATGGAAGACCGCCCAAGCTCTAGCCGACATATTTTGGAAGAAATGGATCGCCGAGTATCGACCGCTGCTATGTCCGCGAGCCAGTACTTACAGCAAATTCAAGAATCCTGCTATAGGAGACGTCGTGATAGTAGCTGACAATACGATGCCTAGAGGGACGTGGCCAAGAGGCATTATAGCAAAAACCTTTCCCGGCCCTGATGGCCATGTAAGGGTGGCCGACGTCCAAACTAACTCAGGCATAATCCGACGACCTACAAATCGACTCATCTACATTTGCTCCACTTGAATATTGTACTTTCGTACGAAGGGGGGACTGTCGCATGTAGGTTAGGATTCTATGTAATAATTATAAGTTAGCTCGATCATATATAGCAGTAAGTAATCAGCTTAGAATAAAAAATCATTATGTTCAAAATCGTATTTCTTTTCTCTTAGTTTTAATTAAGTATAAGATTAATTTCTCTCATTATTGTATAGGATAAGATATGAAGCTTTGGTTGATAAAGATGTAAAACCACCATGAATAAATATATAACAAACATATAGAAAGCTTCATAAAATAGGTTTAATATTGTAATAAATAGAATTTCCAATAAGAATCTTATATGATAACTTGTCAATCAAAATATGTTCCACCAATGTATATTATGTATTACGAATGTGTATCTACTGAAATAAAGAGATAATGTTGTTCAGTTTGCACCTACACATCTACACGCACACATGTAAGAATTGGGCCACGCCCTTCTTACCCATTGGTCCAATCAAGGAATAATCTAGCGATCATTTATAAGACCGCTCGATTAACTTGATATCATTCTCTCAGCGACCTCCGATCAAGACACACTTCACGCAACATTATGTGAATTATCTTCAAGTGTTATTATTTCATGGGACTTCCCTATACTACTGAAGCATCCCTTTTACCAGTATAAAGTCAATTAAATTAAAATCAAGCTACAGTCTACTACTCATCACAATTATAGACATATAGTTGCCATTTTTTAAGTTCGTAAGCTTCGGACCTACGACAAAGCTCGGCAGGCGCACGCGTGGGCAAGTTATCGCGAAGCAAGCCTGACAACGACGACCGATAGCGCCCGATACCGGCTAACTGGTTAATTACCAACAATAAATACTGCGCGAGCAACCGGACTTTACTAGGGGCTTTATTTTTAATGTTATTCTTAGTCGCAGTAGTTTTTAGTAGTAACCGTTTGTCAGCGGATTCATGTTGCGTTCTGTAGAGTTCTGAAAAGTTTTTAAAACAGAATAATCTAAAAATTAAGAATATCCGCTAATGACTCATATTAATCAAATATATTTTTTATATAAAATCTAATATACCAGCCCTGCTGTCACAGACCAATAAGGTTACAATATATATACGCTTTTCTACAGTTTCGGAAAAATTTCAACTTTATAAATGGCGCAGTCGGTAGGATTCGGATCCTACCGACTGTGCCATTCAAGTATAGACATATCGTTGACAATTTTTAAGTTCTTAAGGTTCGGACCTACGACAAAGCTCGGCAGGCACACGCGTGGGCAAGTTATCGCGAAGCATGCCTGACAACGACGACCGATAGCGCCCGATAACGGCTAACTGGTTAATTGCCGACGATAAAATACTGCGCGAGGGAGCGGACTTTACTCCGGGCTTTATTTTAATGTTATTGTTAGTCGCAGTTGTTAGTTTTTAGTAGTAACCGTTTTTCAGCGGATTCATGTTGCGTTCTGTAGAGTTCTGAAAGTATTTAAAACAGAATAATTTAATAATTTAAAACACCCGCTAATGACTCATATTAATCAAATATATTTTTTTATATAAAATCTAATATACCAGCCCTACTGTCACAGACCAATAAAGTTACAATAATATATACGCTTTCCTACAGTTTCGGAAAATTTTCAACTTTATGTTTATACTTAAAAAATGGCAACTATACTTACATGGCACAGTCGGCAGGATCCGAATCCTACCATACTGCGCCATTTAAGTATAGACATTTTGTTGACAATTTTTAAGGTCTTAAGGTTCGGACCTACGACAAAGCTTGGCAGGCGCACGCGTGGGCAAGTTATCGCGAAGCATGCCTGACAACGGCGACCGATAGCGCCCGATAACGGCTAACTGGTTAATTACCGACGATAAATACAGCGCGAGGGAGCGGACTTTACTAGGAGCCTTTATTTTTAATGTTATTCTTAGTCGCAGTTGTTAGTTTTTAGTAGTAACCGTTTGTCAGTGGATTCATGTTGCGTTCTGAAGAGTACTAAAAAGTTTTGAAAACAGAATATGGACAAAAAAATATATATATTCACTAATGACTCATAATATGATTTGACTGTGTTAGTATAAAAGATGCTATAGTAAAAAAAAATGTATTGAAAGAAATCTATTATTATTATCTCCTTTATCTCCTATTGTTTTCACTATAATACGCTTTTTAACGAAGTCTGTGACGGGATTGCTACCTGAATTTTGTTATATTTTTTTACTACTTGTTTAATAAATTATACCTTGCGAAAATGTATTTTGTAATTCAGCGTAGAACTGTGAACACCGTAAGTTTATATTGTATCTAATGGAATTATAACCTAACCTAACATCTATCCGTCAGTTTACAATCTCACCAGTTAGTTTATAAACTAACGATGGTCATACGGTGCCATAAAAATACTAATAAAATATTTGTAATATGTATGTAGTATGTGTATTTAAGCGGCAATCAATTTATTTTCTTTTTTCCCTTCGCCTCCATATATGACTATAGCTTCGATTGTAATAGATGCTGCACAGCTTATCGGGCGGCCGCAGAAGTAGGCACAATTAGCGCCTCTTCCACACACCGGCCTATTGATTGAAGGATTAGTCGGGGCCGAAGAATAATGGAATGTTATGTATGTACGTACGTATGTATGTACGTATGTACGCGGCTAGAGAGGTCACCAGTGTGGGTCAGTGCATAGAGGGCGTCCGATTGAGGGGTTTCATTGTACTAAAAATATGAAAGGAAACGTTAGTGCATTGGACCAAGGTTGTAGATAATAATTCAGACAGTCGCCAAACTTAAGTGGCAGTGGGTAGGGCACATTGCTCGTGTAACCGATGGCCGTTGGAGCAGAAAGGTTTTTGAGTAGCGACCGCGGACGGAAGACGCAGCGTTGGGAGGCCCCGACAAGGTGGCCCGAGGATCTGGTTAGGATCGTGGGCATAAATTGGATGAGGGCGGCGCAAGAGCGCCCTCTCTCGCTTGCTCGTTCACTGCTGTAAAGTAGTGCGGTAAGATGTGAATATTAACGTATTCACATAGAGGTCGCTAAGTTGAAAAGAATTGCAAATAAACAATGCAAAGATCGACACACGAAGCAAAAGGAAAAATTCGAAAGGTTATGTATGTATGTATGTAAACACTTTATTGTACACAAAAACAAGAAATACATTAAAACAAAAAAAAACATGTACAAAGGCGAACTTGTCCCTTTAAGGGATCTCTTCCAGTTAACCTTTGAGTAAATGAGTGCTAAACACAGTGTAAACGGTAGACAACCAAAGCAACATGTACAATACGAAGGAGGATAATTTTATTTAACAATAATATGTAGTGTGTGACTAATATATATAAGTATGAAAACAGAAATACACACATCAGAAATACTTACACATGAAAATGCAAAAAACCAAAATAGAGAGAGAGATAGGCAAACGGTCAATATAATATGTACATAATATATCTGTGAGTTAGGGTGGTTGAGAGGTTAACACGCTCGGTAATCCAGAGGTACCGGTTCGATTCCCTTCCACCAGGTTACCCATTTCTGCTGCTGCGACTGTCAGTTTTCCACAAGGTGACGTCATTTGAGTGCTGATTCTTAGACGACGAATTAGTTTAAAAGCACTTCTTTGAAATTTTTAAATGTTGTCAATCAGCTGTTTCTAACAGAGCATTCTGAGAACGGACCCAAAACTGCGTCCAAACAGTCAACGCTGAAGGTTATTCTTTCCAACGACACAAGTTCACTAAATGGAGATTTCGGAGCCGCTTTGTCTAAATATAGCGCGACGACCTTTCGACCCGCTGTGACTTTCACTGGATGCCTTTCGGGTTCGTTTCAAAGTAACTCCTTATCTCCCTAATGCAATTGAGTAATGGTTTATCAGAACTTAGTGTAGAGGATAATCGATGGAAAAGCGGATTGTTTTACCTTAGAGGTAGAAAAGTAATGGCTTACTGCTTAAACTAGTTGAAGTTTTATGTCATACTGATGTCAGATTAATATTGAAGCGGGGGTGTAGCTTAGTGGAGATTAAATAAAAGACATTGATTTAATTTTAATATTTTATATTGGGATAATACAACTGCTTAATATCATAGTTAATTCCCGAATGCCCGGCTGTTTTGGTGTGTGACAGAGACGGCTATAATTAGGTTTTTTTATTATTTAATTACAAATGTATAATTTTTCGATTTTTTTTCAATATTTGTAGTATATACGACGGTATTAGTTGCCAGATTTCATAGTTTTAGGCCAACGGATAGTACCATATAAATTTTGATTCCGTGAGATTGACGAAATATCCCTTTCGACATTAACGGCCATATCACTTTTACATTAACTTAGAAGTTAATTGTTTACAGCTTTAAGGGCCTGTAGACCTAAGTTTACTCGTATGGTTTTAATTTCAACTCGATATCTCCACGCGTTCCCGAGATAAAGGGTCATGACAGACGGACGGAGAACAAAGTGACCTTATAAGAGTTCCGTTCTTTCCTTTTGAGGTACGGAACCCTAATAAGTTGTCATTTACTGTGCTCGTATTTAGGATACATAACATAAACAGTGTAACATTTTACAGTCATGACTAAATATATTGTCAATCACGTAGTTGCATCTTTTTCATTTTCTTGGCAAGATCAATATTTGACAAATACTACCAAGTGAAGCACCATATTGTCAATGCCAGCTTAAGCTATATTGTTTCCATATCGTCTGGCGTGTCGAATATAGACATTCACTGTCGCGTGAATGGGACGGGGCATGTTACCCGACAGATATTAAGTTGTCGCATCTGTAACATATCAATTGACATGCGCGGTTTGTGACAGATCGTCGACTGATCTAATATTCCAGTGTGTGTCTTATAAGATTTGTTTGTCAATCGACTTGTAGGGTGACTTATTGACAAATATTAGTGCATTTTATATTACCACTTTTATAAAATGCACTAATATTTGTGAGGTAATGCGAGTTTATTTCGAAATGACTCAAATATGTTATTTATTACGGTTAAAACACACAAAAAATCTCCGCCAGTTTGATACATTTCGAAGGAATTTTAAGAAAGGAGGGTTGGAGACTCAGGTTCGGAGCCTGCCTGAACCATTAATTTTTTTTAATTTTTCACTTCATTGTAAACATTTAATTTCGAAGTGACTAAACATTTTATATACTCATCGAACCTACTCACCAAATTTCATGAGAATCGGTTGAGAAATGTGGCCTGTAGGCGAGAACAGCCATAAATCCGAACATCCAAACATCCGGACATACGAAAACGTTTTTGGCGAAGCTGAAACAGAGACAATTCGCTCGCTCGATCATACCAAAATGTCGGGAACCCAAAGGAACCTACATAGACGGTACATTCCGTTTTACTTAAATGAATAATAATCGCGAATACTAAAGTGAATATTATAATTACTTTGTGTGTTTATCCTTGCCAAGCTTCTCTCTAGCTAGCTTTAAATCGAGAACAAATTAAACCCTACAAACACAACATAAAAGAAAACACGTTAAGCCAATAAACGACCATTTAACCGCCTCCACGCTGACACAGATCCGAAACACCGAACACCATAAGACGATAACCGTTTACCGAAAACCGAAGCATTAAAATATCCATAAAAGCGCTCAATATTAAAAACCGTCTTCTCACACCATTCGTATTCCACCGCCGTCGGGTCAAAGAGGCTATATCTCGGTTATATCTCCTAGGGTCTCATAAGGGAGGCGGTTGGACCCCGCGTGGTTGCGAAATGGGTATAAAGCGACCTTAAAGCAGAACGGTAAACGTAAAGACACTCGGCTCGTACGTGAGACTGTCGCTTCATGCGCGTTAAAATATAACGTTCTTTGGGGTCTTTGTTATTGATACTGTTATGGTGTTAATGGGGGTATTGATCGGGCTTGCGTACGGTGCAATTTGTGGGTGGATTATTGAGTAGGAGTTTTTGAGGCACTTGAAATATCATGCCATCTTGGTAAGTTGATGGCGCTTTATCAATTAACTAGCTGCGCTATGCGGTGTTACCGGCTCAGCCCACGGGAACACTTCAAATTTTCGGGATAAAGAGTAGCTTATGTGTTAATCCTAGGTGTCAGTGACCTTCATATTAAAATGTATCAACATTGTTCCAGCCGTTTGAGCGTGAAGAAGTAACAAACATACACATAAATACACTCACAAAATTTCGCCTTTGTAATATTAGTGTGATAAAGGCCTAGCCTAGACCTAAGAATAATGGGAAACGGGTGACCTAGGCCGCCTAGGTGCACTTATTGTCATCCGTTTCCCATTCTTCTTTATATTAACATTCCTAATGGCATTTAACAGCTGACCTAAGCAGTCTAACTAGTTAAATCTAAATCCTTTCAACAAATAACGTGTTGATTAAGAAACATATTATACAAACGTCGTAACAACGTTTGAAGTTTTGAAATAGTAGATTTATCTATATTATATAAAAAACCGGCCAAGTGCGAGTCGGACTCGCGCACCGAGGGTTCCGTACAAACACTTTCCATCCCTAAGTGGTTAAGTTAAGTTTGCACCTGGTATGTATAGCGCCCCATATAAATTAGGTGCAAAGTTAGGTATTAAAAAAAAAAATTATGGTTTTCGTAATTATTCCTTTATCTATGCTATAAGACGTTGCTTCGTACCAAATTTCAAGATTCTGAGTTCACGGGAAGCACCCTGTAGGTTTTGATTCCCTTGCAAGTGTCGAAAATTTGCGGCATAAACGGCTGTATCTTTTGATTGCGTTGGCTTAGAAGTTTGATTTTTTCACAGCTTCAAGGGACAGTAGACCTGAGTAATTGATATAAATTTCAGCTTCATACCTCCACGCGTTCCTGAGAAAAAGGGTCTTGACAGACGGACAGACGGACAACAAAGTGATCCTTTAAGGGTTCCGTTTTTTCCTTTTGAGGTACGGAACCCTAAAAATGACTAATTTATCCACATTACCCAGTTAAAACAAACTCTTCTTTGAGTGCGCATGTCGCCGCGTTAAATTAAAACTTTAACTCTGATTTTATAACTATGCTCATTAATTTTACAACCAAAGACAGGAGTATCGTGGCGGAACGCAGGCGCCACGTCGCGTGACGACGCCCGGCTGACGCCTCTATCGGCGTATCGCTCGATCTCGGCAGACAGGGAGCCCTCACCTGAAGGGTAAATCCACACTGTATAATCCTTAAATACCTACTAAAATCCTCCAAGAGCGACACGAAAACAACGCTCCAAATTTTCCAACAGCCAGCAGAAATCATCGATAAAATTAGATCCGCACGAACACAAACACAAAGAGCGATAATACAAGGTGATTACGCAGACGAAAGGCGGAAACAAAGAGATGCCAATAATAGGGATGAACTGAAAACCGTACGCGGCAATTTTGGGTAAGTTACGAGTGGCGAGGAGCGTCAGCCGCTCTATCGGTTTATAGCGCCGCAATCGTGCGTAAACCAGTAACACCGCCAACTCCGCCGACAAATGTTTAAAACGACTTCTACTCCATTGTTCTTCAGTTTCCAATTGGGCCCGCGCCCGACTTTCTAATGTAACTTGATTGTAAAACAAAAGACGCTCCGGCGACAAACTTGCCGCGACCGTCTTTTGTCGCGAACGAGCTCCGACTTTGAAAAAGGTGAATTATTGTTATGTTTCATAGGCCGGCTAATGGAGCGGCCCGCGGCGTAAATCTCGCGGGAGGGGATTTAATTAGCTATAGTCTCGTACAGGTGCACCGGGTAAAGAATTAACCTCTCCGCGCGCCCTCGGAAACTTGAGAGCCGTTTTGAGGTACTAAAAGATAGCTAATTGGAAAGCTAATATTCACGGGTCGCATTAACAATGCTCGGGAGACCTGCGTAATCTCCGGCTGGATGCTTATTATTTTAAGTGATACGCCGGCAATCTTAAATATTAACGCTGCGGGGTATTAGCCGGGTAATGAGCAGATAGTTGCAAACAACGCGATTACGGGATCTGATAGGATCAGCTCCGCGGGAGGGCTGCTCGCTCGCGCTGTGCGTAGGCAGGAGTGTGTAACAGTCCTACAGTTCACAATAAAATTGGCTGAAGAGACCTTTGCTTTCGAAACAAAATTAGAAAAATAACTAGTCGATGGTTGACACTTGTCAATGTCAAAATTTGAACGGTTTGACACTGACGTGTATGAAAACTTCAATGATTTGACATTGACTAGTGCCGACAATCGATAACTTTTTTTTAAATTGGGTTTCGAAGGCTAAGATCCCTTACGCCAATTTTATTGCAATCTGTCAAATTGTCACATAGGCGAGGACTGTATGAGTGCCTGTCTATGTATGTAGGCGTACATAAAAATTATAAAACATATTTTTTTTATAAAAAAACCTTACAACTCCCATCTAAGTATAAAAAGTCGAGAACACGTGAATTTTACACAGCATTCCATTGTACATTTAACCTAATACTCGGAGTGTTTGCACCAAATAAATTATTTTTCTAGCTGAAACTCAATAATTTATGTACCTTCAACGAAGAATATTATCTCGCTGACCCCACCCCGCTAAATCAACTCCCGATTTTGTTTTCCCAAACTTGCCCAATATATTTTTAACAACACTGTTTTCAAATGTCAAATAGTACCGATAGGGTGTTTCTGAGCGAACAAATTCGAACGATAAGGACGTCACAAGTTGGAGTATTTCATTGGAGTTGGTATCAGTTCGGTCTCGAGCTCAGTCATTGTATGGAGTGCACGGTCTATTTGTGAAAAACGTATAAAACTTCGCTTACAATTCTCTTTCTGAGAGTTTAAGCTCGGGTCAGGTTGAGTTATGTCGAGTCTCTTACACGTACCTACTGTCTGTGTATAATGCCCTTGCCGTATTAAAATGTTGAATGTGATATATGTAGTTCTATTGTACTGAGAAACCTTTTTAATACCATTGACGCAAATGTATTATTAAAAAAATGTGAAAAGAATATAATATATCACAAAATAGATTTGATTCAAAGCTTCCAATATTGTATCGAAGAATCTGTCCATTTTCATCAATCGAATTATAATAGCAGTCGGTTTTCTTAACTGAGTTTGAAAATAAATAAATTAAGGTCTTCATTCAACCAAAATGTTTTAAACAGCAGTTTGAAACCCAGGGCGAACTATTCAGAAACTAATTTATTTGCTTCTTAAACTGAATCAAACTAAATGAAATCTCAAAGTAAAGACAATCAGAATCTCTCGTTAGGGGCGGTCCATATAGATCGGATGTTGTTTACACTGTTCGCGAATTCATCTCGGCATTACCAACTTCCTCCACTGAGGAACAAACTTCATACGCGCAAGTTTAAAATGAAAGATTCGAACTGAGCCCAGCGCTGTAATAATATTGGATTTCGCTCCGAACCTTCATTGAAATAATGCCATTTAATGTAGATATTTGGTTTGTTCTCCAGAGCGGGAGCAAAGTTTCACGTTTAACGTCGTTTTACAGACCATAATTTCAATTGGGCGTAACAAAGTCGTACACACACACTAATCAACTCTGCCAGCGCCGAAGGAATTGTTTGGGAGTAGAAGTACAACCGTTAGGTAAATTGTAACGAGTATACAAATAAACTAGATTCAGCCGCCTGTCCCCGCCCGAAGTCGTTACAGGCGCTCACCTCGCAGCAAAACTTACCGCCAAATACATCGAAAAATATTTCGTAGAGCACAAATATCCTTTCAGAGGCGCGCCCTCCCGACGTACTGCGAACGTATGATTACTTGGGCTGACACACGTCAAAGACATAAAAGGTGCTTCGCGACGTATATAAAAAAAATGGACCTCAAAGAAACCTTTGACAAATTATCCTGTTAACTTGACATGTAAACACCCGCGCGCTGCGCATCAAACGACCAAACATGAAACAATTCTTGGAGGTAACGTTCCGTCCCCAGTCGAGTGCCAAACTTTTTAACGTGTAATGCTTCCGATACATAAAACTATCCAATAATATTTGTGATCGGCGGCGACGCAAACATTTCGGTCGCGGGCGCCACTATCGGTGGGCTATAAAGGCCTTTCGCGCGATAAAAACTGATCTGTGAGTTTGCTCGCCAACAACAGGAAAACAGATCTTTGGCGCGCGGCCAAGTTACCTGCAGCGAGAGCGCTCCCCGCGCCGCCTGCGTGCCAGCCCGATAAAGGGTTAACAAATTGCATCCAACTTCGCAGCACACGTCGCCGAATGTGGAAGCAGTAAATAGTTCCATGTTTGCCGGCGAAGTTTTGACTTCTTTCGCACTTGCCAAGTGACGTCCTCATAATGGGTTTTCCGGGGCGCGCCATTGTAATGAGCGCGCGGCGCCGGGGCGCCGTCCGCCGCGCGCGCGGCCGCTTCGCCAATTGTCGCGGTTTAAATGATGTTTCGCGTACAATCCTCGTTTATTATTCTTTTATGCGACAGCGCCCGCGCTGCGCTGGGCGATCTCAAATTGTTTTTTTCTATTCCGCCTCTGCTTATTTTGCGTTGTCTCTATTTTCGCAGCAGGCGGAGATGTAAACATGGTGTGGAGCTTAAAAAGTACGCCCTAATTTATTTGAGGCGCCTTTTCGGAAAGCGTTTCGGCCGCGCTCTTTTATCCAGTCGAACAAAGGATAATACGAATGAAAGCCAGTCAAGCATAATCGTACTCCAGCGTGAGAGCTCGCCGAAATAGTCGACACAATTTCCCGCAAAGTTTCTACCTTTCGCTCGCGTGGGTTTTTTTAAATTCATCGCTGATTTAATATGAAGTAACGAGCATAATCTACTGCGGGACGCGCGAGCGCTCGCCGCGGAAGCGAATGTAAATGAAGATTGTGTTCCCGTCTTCTCTAATTTTGTTTCGGTTTCGCATCGGGGTGTAAAATATGGGTGAGCTGTCGGGGCTAATGCCGTTAAAAGAGGCCGGGCGGTAAGTGATTTAGTTGTAGGCAAGTTGGCGGCTGCGGTAATCCTATCGCGCGGAGATCCATCAGTCGTCATTACGGGCCGGCGCACCTGTGGGAGCCAAGATTGATTCGCCGCCCGGCCCGCGAACTGACAGCTTGTTATTGAAAAACTGAGCGATAATCCCGCAGCGAGCTCTTGTTTAAGCTTCCCTTTCTTCTGAACGTTGTTTTTTGCGCAATTTTAGGATGTTTAGATTAGAATTGAACCCGCGGAAGTTGTGTAATACAAACTTGTTTGTAAACTTACGCAGCGCCGGAAGGATAATGCGAAACTGGAGCTATTTCTCGGATTACGAAATATTTTTCTTTAGTTCAAATGGGAGTTGTTCTTACCTACGAGGGGGACAGAGGAAGTATATTCATTTGGGAGTTAATATCGTTCCACATAAATAGCCATTTATGGACAATGTCCGCGAATATGGCTGAGGATAGGATAGTCTAAAGTCTTCAGGATAGTCTTGCAAACTACTTTCCATAATACATTGCATAAAAGTCAATCGCGAAACGAGACTGTGCTAATTTCACAATAAAACTAAATATGACGCATCTGTAACACATTAGGTACAATAATATATAAGTTGATCAGGATACTACAAAGAAAAACGATGACACAATACAATAAATTTTTTAGACTCAAAAGTTTTAAAATAATCATATGGAAATTTTCAGTAAAACATCAACTATTAACCCTTTGAGCGCCAAGCGGCAAAGCAATTCACCGTGCCACTGACGCCAAACAAAAAAAAAAAAAGTGCTCCAAAATCAACACAGATTGAAAAACACAGATAATGGTTTGAATTAGCATGTTTCGACCATTGAAATTTTTGACGTCAATAGGCGTCGTTGGCGTCAGTGGCACGAATACCCGATGACGTGATTTGCCGTCTTTGGTGGTCAAAGGGAGTCTTACATTTATATGTACAGTCAGCGTCATATAGTTAGTAGCAGTCGAAGTGGCCAAATGCATGCATATTGCTATGAAACAAAAGATCTATTCGCCGGGTGACAACTAAAACTCGCTAAATGTCTGTCACTGCTCTTCAAAACGTCGTATCTACTTTGTAGATTGATTCTGAGATACGAGCTTTGCTTTAAGGCGACGGGTAATGCGAAACTAGCGCCACTTTCAATTTTTTTCTTATACCTTCATAATCTGATATTTTTTTTGAAATACCTGAAGTCTAGGAGCTAGCAAAACACCTTTAATATTTATTAAATCACTATATACAATTGGTTCACTGTAGTTTACCTTACAAAACGTGTTCACGTCAAAAGCGGCCACAATAGTTTTGGGCAAGTTTTTAGAGACAACTAAAGAACAAGAAATTGTGTATAATGATTTAATAAACACTAAAGGTGTTTTTCCAGCTCCTAATATCTTGCAATTACTGAAAATTGATCTGGTTTGGAAGATATAATAAAAATTCGTAAGTGGCGCTAGTTTCGCATTACCCGTCGCCTTAAGTTAGGTATTCGTTACTTAGTGAGTTTGGTTGTCAGACGTATGCAGGTATATTTGGCTACTTTGTTCACTGTACAGTGCTGTATAGTTCTGTACTTTTAAGTAGCTGCTGCCTTAGCAGCTGCTCGCGCTGAATCTTCACAAATAGATAGTTTGTGCTCCGAGTGAAAAAAGAGGCAATTTTTCATCTTGGAAAATTGCACGGCATCTGCCGGATAAACAAAGTACCTAGGGCTTTTTACTTTTGAGTTTTAAGTCGTCGAATTAAGCTTACAGTTTACACTTTAAGCTTCCAATTTAAGTAGTAGAGAGTTAAAATGTTCACAGATGATGAATTTCTGCCGTCGCTATAACAAGAAATAGTAGCCAGTTAACGCATTCGCTACTGCGTAGCGCTGTGGGCTACGCTCGTAGCCGATAACATGGTAAAAACCGTATGTAGCGAAAACTTACTACGAGCAGGGCGCCCGGCTACCGGGTTGTTGGTGTCGAAAGTGTTAAGGTGGGAAGTGTTTGTACGGAACCCTCGGTGCGCGAGTCCGACTCGCACTTGGCCGGTTTTTTTAGAGGTTGCCACATACCACGAAATATTATGAACACGTTTAGAGAAATCGGGTAGAATAAAAATGATTGATCAATGCTACCCGGTGAATCAATGTAACCCCAGTATTGTCTAATGTGGTATCTCACACATTATATTTATTTGTTTCTTTTTTGTTGCAGGCTGCGCATTCGTCAAATTCAGCTCACACCAGGAGGCGCAGGCCGCCATCACCAGTCTGCACGGGAGTCAAACTATGCCGGTATGTACCACTTGATACAACTGGGGCGAAAGGGGCTACACGACAGTTTATATCGTACTACGCGCATTCAAACTTTGTTCAGCCCGTGGTGAGGAATGGCATGACCGATGACTACGTTCAAATATCACACCTAATTGCGGCTTCACACTACTCGCGATGTTGACATCTAACTAGATTCGTTACAATTGCGGGTGAGATATCATCCGATCCATAGCAGATAGTATATATTTCAAACTTAGCTCATTCAATATACTTAGTGGAATGAAATAGATTTTGTCGAAATATTTTTTACTCAAGTAAACCATTTGCAATGTAAAGCGATTTATCGTAAAAAGTTTAAACCGTGCAATACGCCTCTAGAAAATCGAGTGGTAAAAATAATCATAATCAACATTTATTCACAGAGTATAGGGTACATAAGATGATAATATAGTATATAAAACATCCCAACTCCAGGGAAACGCAACGCGTTGTCGGGGGAATAATTAACTTTGCTACTCACCGTTGAAAGACACTAACAAAGTAGATGTCTTCGGGTTTCCTCTAGCTCTCTTTTTTATAGTTATACTTTGTATATACGTTTTATAAAACTAATCAATACACGTATAGAAAATGTTTATTTACAAGGACATTGAGCTATTCGCGTATATCTTTATAGCGACGGACTAGTTCCCAACTCCGGCGAAACGCAACGCGTTGCCGAGGCAATAATTAACTGTTACTCACTGCTGAAACGTTCTAACAAATTAGAGGGCTGATTTCCTCTAGCTTGCTTACTTCCACGGTTATACCTAGTATTGTATGTGCGCTTTAAAAAAGTATTCAATAAGCCTTTTTCAAATGGAGTGGTTGAGAATATCCACCGTCACTTGGACTCCACCCCGTTGCACTGAGCTATTCGCGAATATCTTTATCGCGGCGGACTAGTTCCTAACTCCGGCGAAACGCAACGCAACGCGTTGCCGCGGCAATAATTAACTTTGTTACTCACCTCTGAAATATACTACGTAGTAGAGGGCTACATTCGTTTTCTCTAGCTTTTTATTTGCGCGGTCATGCTTTTATACATAGGTACTTTCTAAAAAACGGTATTAGAACTTGAGGAATTCGAGAAAATCTGTATGACGTAATTTTAATATTATTAAAACCATCGTGAGACATTATCTTTAATAATCATAAAAACGGTTTAAACTCACGTAAAAATTGTCCGTTCCTTGCAATTTATACGTAAGTTTAAACCGTTTTTATAATCATTATGAAGTAATTTGTTTACTTACGATGAAGGCTGTGTATTATATAGGTAGACGATGTTTCTAGAAATTGTTTCAGCTCAAAAACATTACTTATCAGATTTTGTTTTTATTAAGCCTTTAACTATGGTACAGTATATTTACATGTTAGTAGTACATGTTTTTTGAAAATGACTCATTTATGAGCCAATCGTGGAGTTCTTCGAGTGACCTGTTATAAATATAATTATTAGAACCAAGTCTGCCTAAGTACGTATCTATCGCAGCTGTATTTCTTTTATTTATTAAATTAGTTTCTTATAATTATCATACCGCACGCTATCTATAGACTGCCCAATTAGGCGTTGTAATTGTAATTGTTTATGCGTAATCGGAACGATATAATCGGCCATCCTTTTCAAATCTTTCAATTAATTGCTGTGCAATCGAAACGAACTTTTCCAATTAATGGGGTTGTTGCGAACAAAGGCCGCTCGTTGTCTAATAGATTTTTGGAATTTATTGACTTGTTTATTATTTTTCAATTCGGCTTTCGGTACGGTTTTGCAGAGTTTTGAAGACGATTTAAACATAATCTAGTAATTTTGTCATTGAATAACATTGAACATAAATATAATAGTAAGTTAAATCGTCAATAACAGGCCACTTGGGAAAATGTAATTTAGTTACTGGCCATGAAATCAATTTTGCAGGCTGACAGCTGACCAGAAATATGTTTACTGTACTTCAAGCGAGAGTTCTGGATGTAGGGGTTTAGTTTATTTGCACAAAATATTGCAATATTATCTGGGAGGTGGCCAGTAATTACTTTACCCTGTATGTGCATCCTATAACCTAGACACTACTTTACTGACTGACAAAATCTGTACTGATTGACAGGCGGCACAAGATCTTAATCGGTACCTACATTATGTAGTTTATAAGCAAGTAACTGAACGTATACACCTCATAATCATAAATGAGTAATTTTACAAAATTTCTATTTGTCTCAAACGTGGTTTAGCTCACCATACTATTTGTTATTTCGCCGCGAGACGTCAGCAAATACTCGTAAACCATGTTTTTTGTACACAATTAACTCCGGTCCAAAAAACCCTTATACAAATCGTTTACGGAGTCGCTAGTCAGTACTATCACTAAACTCATGGTGGGTACTGTTGAAACGTGTAACACACGCGTCCATCGTCCCGGGAACGCCCTCGTCAAAATGAAAATATAATTCATTAAAATGACAGCTCGCTCGTAACAGCTGTTGACTATAGTGTTGCCAGCATAAAAGTTTACTCAAACAGCGCATATCGGCAAACAGCGCGCAATAACATGCGGGGGGTTGCGCAAACATTGGCCCGCTATTGCCAACTTGTATTTAATTTCAATCGTTTGTTTGTAGGGTTACATGAGGCTGGGCAAATATTTAATAGCCTGTTCACAACGCCCGCGGGTTTTTACTGTCACAAATTGTGATGGTATCATTGAGCGTGGTTTTTAAATGTTTGTCGCGCCAACGCAAACTTGTGACAACAACACTGTGTAACAGTTGAACATCACGTTTAACAAACTGATTATTGGCATGCAAATAAGTAATATGTTTACATAACAAAACGTGGTCGGCTATAAGTGATATTCCATTAGCCGTTCAATGTTTATCCAACAGCGTCAAAAGGTAGTTATCTTTTTAAAGCTAACATTGCTTTTCGTCGCATGGCGATCGAAGTGTACTGTGTACATTTATCGATGTTTATTGGATTGACAGAGGTAGTAGATGCCTAGTTACCTATTCCTTCAGACGGGTAAAAAATATCACTACAACCATCTGTAGCCGTCTGCTACACGCGTATCAAAAAAAATCAGGCGTGAATAACGATAACGCATAAAGATACATGCATACATAATATAAACCAACATTTTTTTTTATCCGTAACCTCCAACAAGCCTATTTCGCTTATTTTTGGAAATATATCTGTAATGAACACACATAAATTTTTTACAATTTTATTGATAGTTCCCACAAATTTTCCAACATATTTCTGTACTCGTTGTTCATACGGCTTAGCCTTTTTTTCTTAGGACGGCATTACGAATGCAAACACTCAAAAAAACCTTTTAAATCCTCCCAAATTCAGTGCGGTTAATTCGGATGGCGAAATAAAAGAGCGGTTAACAAATCGCAGGCGGTAAATACTAGTGCCAGAATGTATCGGTCGGCAAAAAGACCGCGAAACGACTGCCAGCGGCCGGCTCGGGCGCTTAACTTTTTAATTAGTGGTCTAGGCAAAGGCGCTGGCGTTATGCCTACGACAAGAAATTAAGGCTGTTATACTGAAGAGGATTTGACATTTATGTTCATTTATGAATATATTTTGTAAGCATAGTTTTATCGGTTTATACAGAATCTATGTTCTAAAAATATCAATCGCAACTCCATAAACTTCAAAATATAATTTAAAAGTTTGCAAAGTTTTCAGTGTTTATGATGCTCTCTGTACTAAACCTTTAGTACAGAGAGCATCTGAAATATAGCTGCGTAGTATTTTACCGAAACATTGAATAGAAGCATAAAATTGATAAATTGTTTTGTGCAATACAATTTAAATGAATAAAAATAGTAAAATAAACCTTACCATATTCACCAAATAATATTACCAGTGTCTTAGTAGCGTTAGGATACGCATGTTATTTGACGATTTCAGAATAGAGCATAGGATTATTACCACCATAGTATATTTGAATCTTCTAGTATGTTTTCTAATGCTGTCTAAGTTAGCATTGTAAAACTGCTTTTGATAATTCCAAGCAGAATATACACGTCTACAGACTCGCACCAATAATATCGGGACAATGACGCGACACTTGTAATACCGCTACAGAATAAAGCAAACTGTCCGAGTAACTAAAGTTTATAAATGTCGTTCGTGTCTTTAGATGTCAATTTTTGTCAGGTGAATATCGATTGTGACGGATATTTTGAAAGTGTCCGTAACTTTGCAACTCTAGTGGAGATTGCATAAAGGACATAGATTTTTTCAATTTTATTTCGCGACTTTAATACAACTGCTTACAGAGACGGCCATAATTCGAATATTCAAATATATTTTGATATAAAATAGAGTTAGCCAGTTCTTCTGTCACCGACCTATAAGGTCCTTACAATACCACTTCAATAAATAATAGTTACAGAGTTGCATTATTTTTTAAACTGCCTGCAAGTCTATCAACTAATGAAATCGAACTGTTTGTTGAGATAAAAACTTTACATTAATTAATTAGAGTGCATGAAACAAGAGCTTGTATTCGCACCACAAACAAAACAATACGGGATTTTAATACGGACAAAACACCCGTCTATTTTGATTTTTTTCACGTCCGTTTTGTTCGTAATAAATTAAAATGTATGAGAACTAAAAATACTCTCGCATTTTATTTACCTGGCAACTGGAACTAGAGCGGGTATCTCTCAAATTAAATATGGCGGCGAGAAGCATTTGCATGAAGAATATCGAAGGTACATTAAGCCCGGATTGCACGAGCATTATCATAACAAAGTGCGCGCCTTGTTGGGAGAAGTGGCTTCTCCTGCCTTTGTCCTGCCGCGCACGATTACACCAAATTACATTTTATTAGAATTAATACCAAGGATTTTGGCCCCAAGGAGGCTTTATAAAGCAGCCTTCTAATTAGGATCCGTGTAACATTACCGATAGTTGGGATTAACTCGGCTAACGATACTTACATGTGCTCGTGTATCGCGGAATATTGCGGGCTGCGCGGCCTGTGTTCCTGTGTAACGGATTATAATTAAGCCGGTGTGTGCGCGGCTTAAGAATGGGTTCGAAAATCAAACTTCAATTTTACTCTTTTCCGTTCGGTTTTAAGTTGCCACCTTCACTATGATTTTTTGAGCAGTATTGCGATAAATGGATTTTGCCTTTTTTAATCTGACTCATTTTTAGGGTTCCGTACCTCAAAAGGAAAAAACGGAACCCTTATAGGATCACTTTGTTGTCCGTCTGTCCGTCCGTCTGTCAAGACCCTTTTTCTCAGGAACGCGTGGAGGTATGAAGCTGAAATTTATATCAATTACTCAGGTCTACTGTCCCTTGAAGCTGTGAAAAAATCAAACTTCTAAGCCAACGCAATCAAAAGATACAGCCGTTTATGCCGCAAATTTTCGACACTTGCAAGGGAATCAAAACCTACAGGGTGCTTCCCGTGAACTCAGAATCTTGAAATTTGGTACGAAGCAACGTCTTATAGCATAGATAAAGGAATAATTACGAAAACCATAAATTTTTTTTTTAATACCTATACAGCCGTTTATGCCGCAAATTTTCGACACTTGCAAGGGAATCAAAACCTACAGGGTGCTTCCCGTGAACTCAGAATCTTGAAATTTGGTACGAAGCAACGTCTTATAGCATAGATAAAGGAATAATTACGAAAACCATAATTTTTTATTTTAATACCTAACTTTGCACCTAATTTATATGGGGCGCTATACATACCAGGTGCAAACTTAACTTAACCACTTAGGGATGGAAAGTGTTTGTACGGAACCCTCGGTGCGCGAGTCCGACTCGCACTTGGCCGGTTTTTTATCTAGTTTGCATCTTTAGGCTTTCTGTCCACTGGAGCGGAGCTGTGTAAAATGGACCGATCACATTCCTCGGATTTAAATGCACTTCTTTTAGACTTCGCAAAGACGCAACCTGATTGGTTCTTTTCTCCGCTCCACTTCAGTGGATAGGCAGCCTTAGCCTCCGAAAGAGATTAATGTGAATCGTGATCGGCAATTTGGTCATGATTGACCACATAAACCATTATTTTAATAAATCGTACCAATTCGTGAAAATCGCGCGTAGGTACTTCAAACGCCGACGCCCTTTTAAAATAGTGAAATAGTTCCTAAACCCCAAAAACTGGCTTACAAATCTAAACGGCTGAAGCAGTCACCAATAAGCTCGTTCTACTAATCCTGGAGCCTCTCCGAGGGTAGAGCGGGGTGTTTCGGCACCGATAATTCCTTTCAGCACAAAGGCCCGGCCGGATTTGGCCCGACTTCCCCACTAATGACGTTTTTGTCTGCACCGACAAGCCAACGGACGCCATATTGATTTGTATGAAACAAGTGTATGAATAGACGTATTACTGCTTCCATTATAAAGGACATACGTTACATGAGGCGTACATTTTGATTAGGAGATGCAAAATCGGTTTTTTCTTTAGAAATAACCGGTTATGACCGGTTTCCCTACTTAAAGCGTTACGTGTATTTATGTACGAGAACGTAATGTTATGTTTTGTAGTCGTAGCAAAACGCCCTACGGAATGTCACGGGGTCTAACCCGCGCAACAACGGTGGACGTGCGTTTAGAGAAAATACTATTTATGGGTCGTCGATATTTTTTATCTATTTATATTGTATAATAAATAACGCTGTCGTGTACCCATGTGAAAGCATAGTTTAGTCTAATAGTACTAAGTCTAAATGCGCATATTTCAATGGGTCGACTGAAATACCCAAAACAAGTTATAGCCATATTTCGTCATTTTATATAATTAAATACATCGACGGCGTTGTTTGTTTTCCAGAACCCTGTATCATTTTAGTTGCATTTCAATAATACACGCGTCTTTATTTAACACCTCATTTACAAATACCGCAAACCGAAAACTTCATACCTAACCCCGAAAAACCAGCACTATACAGGGCTGCAACATTTTATACTTACATTGTTTGGGGAAGATGGGGGGTTATAAACAAGTCTTAATAAATTCGTTGATGTTCCGTTTCACCCCGCGCCGGGGTCACTCCCATGCGAGCGATCCCAACACCGTTTACGTTCGCTTTCCATAAAATAGCAAAATAAAGCGAAATAGGTATTGAGAAAGCACAGGGAGATACTGAGTAAAAATACCTGAATGCTAAGTAAAAATACCTGTTGCGAATTCACTTAGCTTAAGTACCGACGTGGCACGAAAGTTGCCTTAACGACTGTTGTTTTTAGTTTGCATACCTTATAGACTTAGGTTTTCACCTTAGTAGCTCGTAAAAGCTTAAAATACTAATTGCGTTGGAAAAGTGATGCTTTGAGCTACAGATGGATATAACACTCCTTGAAAAATATTGTAACTATCATGACAATAAAGCTAGCCTTTAATAATGTCACCCAAGGGCCCAGTGTAGACACTGGGACCTTGTTTGTCTATAGTTTCGTTAGTTAGAGTTACGTCTAATCAAATCGCAAATTGTATTTTTGAACATAAATTATGACTCCTACTAGACATTAGTAGATACCTAAGCATCAATTTATCATCTTAACATATTCAAAAATTATCGGCACAACTTTTGTTTTGTAAATTTTTAATAAAATTTATTTCTAAAAGCATTTTATGTGTATGGAAAGCATTGTAGTAACTATGATAATTCTGTTGGAAGACCACTTTGCCGGAAACGTAAGGTTGTAGGTTGAGTCCTGCTTACATTGCAATGGATCACATTAGATTCTTTTTCATAATTTACCTGTATCAATATTTAAAAATATTTTCCTTTAACGTTTATTGTATATAATTAACGGATAACAAGTATTTTTTACTAGTATCAAGTGTACCAAGTAAAAATCACCGTTCCGCCAATTTTAAAACGTAAATCCGTATTCATTGCGTCGGCACAGTACACAAGGCGTGTTGTCTTTAATAATTGGGCTCCAGAAGCCTTTTACGGACCTTATTAGGGATTTTCGAGCGCTTCGTTTGCCGGAGGGCTGTGAGGACAGGTCAACTATACCTTTTAAATGTTGAAGCTCTGGTTTGGGCAGGGTCGGATAGTGTCGTTACGGCGTGCTTTGAACGCAAATTGTTTTCTTTTGACGGGGTGAGATTTACTCGGCGGGGTTTTAGTGTTTGGGTTTCATCATTGGTAATTAAACCCGACTAGTTCACACTAATATTATAAAGGCGAGTTTGCGAGTGTGTTGGTGTGTATGTTTGTTACTTCTTCACGCTCAAACGGCTGGACGAATTTTGGTAGATTTTGGTATGAAGGTAGCTGACACACATATGCTACTTTTTATCCCGAAAAAAGGTAATGTTCCCATGGGATGAGCGGGTAACACTAGTATTATATATCTGTAAAAAAAAACATTATTTCTAGTTTTTCTGGTTCCTAGTATAAAGTTTGAGTTTAGCTAATTACATGGATATATAATCCGCACGTCAATTTTTGAAATTATTTTGTTTGTTCATAGCGGGCATAGTCAGAAATCTCAATTTAAATTCTTAGTTTATATTATTTTATGCCAAACACAATTAGCATAATAATCTATTTATTTATTTATTTATGATTCAAAAAAGTTACACAGCATTACAGTAAAAACCAAGGCACTGTGAACTACAGAAATAAAATAAATATAAACAAAGACTTAAAACAAGTTAGATTTAAGCGACACAGTGGCAAACAAATATCTGGAATTATGCAGCCCATTACTTTGTACTACCATCGATAGTCCTACTCGTTGTCGTTTAGTTACACTTCTGTTCAAATACTCTGAAGTACAACCACTATCAATTAATTGGACACAAGACTAAGCTGAATTACACTGGCGAGCACTAAAAACTACACACAATCGTAAAGGCGTACACAAGTTGCAATTATTTGCCGACATCGCGTACACTGGCGTTCGTAAAACCGGGCTAGCGGTCGCAATAAGACGATATTAGATGACATATACACGTCCTTGCACATACAGTTATAGCCGCTGACCGTGGGGCGTATGGAGCGAGTATTTCTGCACTAGCTATTACGATATTCGAAGTATTTTTATCAGATTCCGCAGTACATGAATTCAACTGATATTGAAGCTGTTTAAAATATGCATTAACCCTATTTCCCTATTCACCCCAACTGACCTTATTAAAATGTCTGTAATAAATATAAACTTAAAATTATGTCAATGCTCCCCTATTCACCCAATTTAGAGCTATAAAAGAAGATTGTAACCCTTTTGAACAGCGGAATCACTTATTACTCTCGCCCCGCTTTAAAACGACGCTGATAACGATATTTGTTTAGGAACGAACGAGCTGTTTTAATTAGACTGTGACATGCCAGGAGATTTTATGTCTCAATTTGACAAGATATTTTACTTAATAAGATCTTAAAAGACCTTTGCTCGTAGCTACTGTACCCCTACCATGAGTTTACACTGATCGTACTCGCTAGCAACGAGGTAAACAATTTGTATTGAGAATTGTAGTTTTACAAAGTGACCGCTACGAGCGCTGTGCTATTGTCCATACAAATCGTTTACGCTGTCGCTAACGAGTACGGTCACGTTAACTCGTGGTAAAGGGTACCTACTACCTACTTATACAATGATCGTAGTTAGTTTACATGTATACGAGGCACAGTTATTGCCTTAGGCGTCTTGCTCCCAAAACATTTTCCGTAAATTTTAACACACATATTTAGATACTACATTGAAAAAATGCTTAACCGCATTTTCCAAATGCGTATCTGTTGCAGCAAGCCTAGCTTCACAGAATGATATTCACGCGTGTTGTTATTTTGATGATAGTCATGTAAGCACAAAGGTGGTGTCTGGATCAGATCGCTCTTTAGCGATAAAACTACCTATTGTGCATAATTTTTAATTTAAAGTTTCGACTGTATAATTTTCTTGATGGAGTGCAATAAAAAAAAAATATTTTAGGTCGTCATTTGAGCATTTTACTGTGCTTAGGCGACTTACTCTAATGGCTGAAGTAGTTACTATATAATTTCTACACATAATAGGGTACTCTATAATGCAAAAAAATCCTCACTGACCATATCTAACACAATCGGGAATCGAACCAGCAACCAGCCTGCCTCCAACCTGCCGGCAGTAATTACGTCACAACTATGAACACCGCACATATTGTGACGTCATAACTTGCGCTCGAGAGCCGTAGTTGCCGGGTGCGTGTAATGGCCCCACCTGACTGTGACTTACGGCACTAGAGCTTATATAATTAAGTTTTCTCACATGATGATACGTTAGGCGTAAACTGTGACTTACTGCCCTAGGCGTATAACGTTCTTGTTTACATTATAGTAATTTGTACAGTAGACTATTAAGGAAGATTAATAAAATTGTTCATTTTTACTCTTCTTTATAATTATCGACTATTGTCCAATAATTTTACCATCACGCTGAAACTACTGTGATTTTGAACCTTCATTTGAACCAAAAGAGTAAGCAGGTAAAGTACCTACATATTTTTGTACATAATGAAGATAAATTGGTTGAGTAGCTTGATCGTAATATAAATTTATGTTTTACTTAGTATAATTCATATTTATATTGTAGCTATGTTTTTATAACACTAATATTATGAAGGCGAAAGTTTTTGAGTGTGTTTATGTGTATGTTTGTAACTTATTCACGCTCAAACGGTGATGGACCAATTTTGATAAATTTTGGTATGATGATAGCTGACACCCCGGATTAAAACATAGGCTACTTTTTATCCCGAAGAGTGTAGTGTTCCCGTGGGATGAGCGGGTAACACCGCGGGGCGCAGCTAGTTATGAAATAAATCTAATCAAATCCAATGTAATCTTGAAATTTTTGTGTATGGAGCCCCATTTGCTGGACTTCAATACAAAAATACGATGGTCGCTTATATTGATTTGTCTTTATGACACGGTAAAAACAACCTCAGTTTTCGAAGTCAGTTAAAAATAAAGCCCTCCTCACACGAAAACACGACTGCAGCTAAACGCCAACTTAGCATAATCGCACGTCAATCGGCCTCATAAAATTATCACCCTCCGCCATATTGAAAGCATTTCCATATGAAGACGTGCTTGACATGTACGACGAGCGTTTGATGTGGGAAAACCGTTTTTACCCGACTACTGTGACCTTACGGACATGCCGCGATATCCAGCGGCAAGCGGCGCGGCGAGCGGCGAGCGAGAGATCCGAGCGCGACGGCCATACGAGTGACCGAAAAAAAAATTCGGACAAATGAAAATTTGCCGAAACTTTCGGACAAAAAAAAGTGTTTCATATTGGTAACCATCTTGCTCACTCGTATAGTCACCGCGCTCTACATCTCTCGCTCAACCACTCGCCGCGCCGCGTGCCGCCGAAAAGTCCGTAAGGTCACAGTAGTCGGGTAAAAAAGGGGTTACCTATCTGAAACACAAATTTTTGTTTCCCATCTGTAACGTTTCGCTACTCGTATATTTTCATTTGTCCGAAAGCTACTTTTTTTTCAAAAAGCTAATTTTTTCAGAATAATTTTAAAACCATTACCTAACCTAATAAAACGATGGGTTTAAAACGATGTATAGAATCCTGAAAATATGACGGATTTCATGAAAAAATAAACTTTCGGACAAATGAAAATTTAGCGAAACGTTAGATGGGGAAGTTGATATAGGATACCGAGCGGGACACGTACCGCTACCGCTCCCGCTCGTCGCTAAGACCGAACTCATGGCCCGGCCGTTAGGCGTTTGCTTTGCGTAGATATAGTGCTGTGTTAGCATATTTAAATCGAGCGATGCTAAAGGCTGGTTGTTACGTCCTGTAGTATAAAGAATTTGACATTTCTCTACAGGACAGACACCAGTATCATTTTTATCGCTAAACTGTGCGTTAATTTTGTACGAAAAGTAAAAATATCTAATATAAGATATTTTACAAAACTACCGGACTTAGCCATAGGGTTTAGGTAGGTTTAGGTGCAGTTATGGTCAGCCAAATAACCTAAAAATCATGTTTTCTCCTTCTTCAATTTTAAGGCCGTAAATTTAGAAGCCCTTTTTATATAATACTAGCTGTGCCCCGCGGTGTTACCCGCTCATACCACGGGAACACTAAATTTATTCGGGATGAAAAGTATCCTATGTCCTTTCCCGGGTCTCAAACTATCTCCATACCAAATTTCATCTAAGTCGGTTCAGCGGTTTAAGCGTGAAGAGGTAACAGACAGACAGACAGACAGACACACTTTCGCATTTATAATATTAGTATGGATTAGTATGGATTATAATTTATTGGCAGCCCTTTGTTTTAGAAACATTTCCTCGAATTTTTCATTTCACCCAAAAAATATTCGCAGAATTTTTGTTCGTCTATAGTTATCATATCTTTTTATAATTCTTGTAAATATCATCCTATTAATTAGGTTAGGTTTATTTTATAACGATCTAAAAGAGTTTACGTTTGCAAAGAAAAATGCTTTCTATGAAATGAATTTTCGCCGAAATTTAACATTCTACGAAAAATAATTCTAGGAGACAATGTAGAACCATAATTCTTAGGCAACTAGTCATACTTAAAAGATTTTTATGAACTACCGTATGACTATTTCATATAGCCAACTGAATTGAGCAATCTTCTCAAGTTTTGAAGCTGGTCTCGACTGAAACAGACCACATTTCCGCCGACGACGGTGCCAAAATGGATATTGTACTTGATAGCATGCTGGCAAGCATCCACGGTATCCAATCTGTTGACACTCATACTTAGAACCCGTGTTTTCTTCAATTGGTTGTGAGTACATTTTTCTAACAATGCGTTCCGTTTTGATTTTAAATTATAACTTCTAAATAAATAAATAAACTTTCTAAATTATAAACCGAATCCTACCGATTGCGCCATGCATATTAAATAATAAGTCACTTTAATGTTCGTATTTTTTTAGTCATACAAAATCGACAGCACAAATTACAATATTTTTTGAAACTGATAGATATGTGTTTAACATTGGCCAATTACAGATTTACATTATAAAGTTTTAACACATTATAATTATGTGTTGTCCCTTCCTTATTTCTTGGTGTGATTAATACTCAACTCGTCGGCCATCATTAAATTCAGTTCTGTAACTATTAAAGCCCTACTAATTGACCCTGAAACCCTGCAGCTGAAGAAATATACAATTTAAAAACCTTCGTTGCAATCAAATTGGCTGGTGCGATTTTCTATAAACAGAACAGCATGACAAAAGGAAATCTATCAAAATGGTCCCCGCGGTAACGCTACGAAGCCTAGAGAGAATACCATGGGGGGTGGAAAGACTCCAACACTTGTAAAAAAACAGAAAACATCTGCTCCACATAATTCAGTAAGAGCAGTAGTGATCCAAAGAGCAGCTAAACGCGGCTCCGCTAATCGAGGTGGAAACGTATTAGCATAAAATAACAAAGGCTAATTAGCCCGCTCCCGCATAACATTACGCCGCTCCTGCGCCGCCCGTACGTACACAAAGTACGCACCGATTTTTACGTTAACTGAAGCAAATCGTTTGGATTTGAAAGGGTAACATCGAGCAGAGAAAATGCCACACGAATGTACGATTAAACTGAACGGCAATTTGATTCATAATGGAATGCGCTTTTCAAATTCTTTGGTTTATTGTTGACTTTTGAAACGTACATCCTAGCTGCGCATTAATTGCTCATGTTGATGGAGTAATCGCCACTCTTCCCTATTCCTTAATAGCATTTTGGGCTCCTGATACGACACAGTGTCCACTTTCTCTTTCACTTGATTAAACTAAGCTAATCTTCCTCTGCTTCTACTAAGTATCACCTTAATTTTTGAATCCAAACTATCATCGCAAATGTTGTCAAATGTTGGTAGCTGTTGGCAGAGGCTGAAGGCCGTATGCAGATGTCTGTTTGTCCAGTCATTACCGCTCGCTGTGTGCCGGAGGCGCCTCTCGCAGCTCCAGGCTGTGTCCCAAATAATAACAGCAGAGCGGTTTAAGATGGCTGACATTGGTAGAGGCTGAAGTATGCAGATGCTTGTTCGTCCAGTCGTTACCGCCCGTGCTATTTGCCGTAATAGGTGGCCCTCGCAACTCCACGCGCTGTATCCTAAATATGACAACAGAGCGGTTTGAATTGACAGACGTTGGCAGGGGCAGGTCGTATGCAGAACTCTGCTTGTCCATTTATTACTACTGTGTGCCGGAGAAGCCCAAACTCAGCAACAAAACGGTTTGACATTGGCAGATCGTTGACAAATCTTGACAAAGTTGGAGGCTGAATGCAAATATCTATTTGTCCAGTAATTACCACCGCGGCGCCTACCGAAGGTGTTCGTTTACTGTTCGATGTTATGTCCCAAACGCAGCAGCAAAGTAGATTAAGATTGGCAGATATTGGCAGATGATGCTGGATATCGTGCGCACATATCTGCTATTTTAGTAACTGCAACTATGTAGCGGAAGCACATGCACTCATCTATACCCCTGTTGCCATCCTGTTGCTATAAATTCACGTCAAAATGACGTTAACATTAAGAAAACGTCACGCAAAAGAACACGTTTTAACCTACCTTTTTATGACATGAGTACCTAATGTTCCAGAAACACTACGACCGCATCTTCACCTGCATGAATCAAAAACTACATTCTCAACTCTTAAAAATGGACCGTCTCCAAAACTTTTCGCATTAATGCTCCCATTTCATCCAAATGGGTTATCAATCACCCGCCGCCGCTCCTGCCTCGCGCCGCCATTACGTATGCATCACGGGTCCCATTTTTGCATTTGTAATAGGAATCATTGTGTAATTATTCACTCGTTACATCGGATAGACTATGGCAGCGCAGATGGATTAGCTCCCAGTTGAAATACGGCTGCATTTTCTTTGAGCTTGCATTATGCAAGTTATAACTCTATTCGCGCGGCGGTGGGCTGGGTTCGGGGTGCGTCGTGCAGGCAGATGGGAGGTTGCGGAAGTTGTCGAGCGATTTACCGGGGACTTGCATTTTATGGAAACCTTTTCTTTTTTTAGATAAAAACGAAGCTATAATGACTGAGATATCCGAAGTCTTTTAAGAACCAGTGTATGCAAATTGTCAAGTAATAATTAAAAGAGAAGTATTTTTTAAATGACTGAGTACGTAGCCTGCCCTAACTCATTTGCTTTAAATTCTACGACAAAAAACTAAATAAAAGTAAAAATATAATCAAAATTCGTAAGATGTAAATCTTATTATGTTTCATAAGTCCCGCTTTGCATTACCATGCACGATAACGAGGTACAAACCACACAATAGTATTGTTTTCTTTAAGTAGATCGTACACAAACATAAACTAACATTAACATTCATCAGAAGGTGAACTGGACGCGTCACTGCTGGACAACACGCTGTCCAGCGAAGAACCAAAAGGTCTTAGTCTGTTTCTTTCATAAATGAATAATCCTTAAAACACCGGTAAGAGTCAGACATTCGGTAGTTTACAATGAACACATATTACCTACGCGTCGTACGGCAAGTTGAAGCACGACTCACAACTTAGCGTTTGTTTGTTTGCCGCTCTCGTGCAAAAATAATACTGATTTAGGTACTCAGGGGTAGATAAAGTTGCAGATCAAGCCACTGGCGGAGCGCCAACCGACACTTTAAGACGCACAAAAATAAGGCAGCCTCTAACTCCGTCTGCACCTCGTTACTAAATGCGCTTGTAAATTTCTACAATAACCACAGCTGCATTTCGCCCATATCTCGTCCTTTATACGTATTTATTGACCGCGCCCTCGCACGCATAAATTTAGAAAAACATCCACTGGATTTACTTCCACAAACAAACTTGGAGCGTCTAGCGCGCTCTGAAAAGATTTGGCTCTCTCCTCGACGGAAAGTCACGTTTTGCGTCGCATAATTTTAATAAAGACGGTTCAGTTCGACGCCCCTGAAGTCTGCAATGATCCCGTTAAGAAACAAAATAATTCCCAATAATTCTGTTAAATTACGAGCAATCGCACCGATTTGCGATGCAACTACCCCAACTTACCTACTTATACTTCGACTCTTTCGAAAGCAGGTAACCGATAAAAACGGCAAATCAACCGATTAAAAAACAAAACGTGTAGCAGATACTGTCGGAATCTCTCGAAAATACCAAAACACGAACCGTATAAACGTTTAGGGCATTTCTGTATGCGAGCGCCGTGCAAGGGCGTACTTGAATAACTTAGGTTTGTTTGCATAAAAACTGGAATCTCCGAAATGCCAGTTTAGCCCGCGTCGGGCAGGGGCCCAGTCATTTGCATAGAATAACAAGCGCAAGCTTGCGGCCAGCGGCGGAGTAAAGAGCTCTTGTCCCGGGCTCTGCGCGAACGCCATTTGGTAGACCCAATCATTGGCGCGGCCGAGTGGCTCCACGCCCGCCCCGCCCCTCCCCTCTCGCCCGCGCGCCCCGTGTGCCTGCCGGCTGCATCTAATAATCCTTAACACTCGATGCTTAATGGAATGCGTCTAAAGGCGCTTCGACTGGAATTGAACAGTGTATGGCCTCTCCAGCTCGCCACGTCGCCGACTTTACTTTTTTACACCGACAAATCTCACGTTCCCATTTCCCGACAGACGTGCTATATAGATTTGCATAGATCAGACACATTTGCATTATTATTTTGAGCGCGTCGCGAAATTACGCTTCAAATAAGAATTCCATATTTCATTAGTCTGTAAGAAAGTTTGTTTTTTGCTGCCCTCGGTTTTTCTTTGCCGGGGAGCGGAATTTTCTAAAATTTGTTCTTAGTTTGCATACTCGCTCCTAAAATTTAAATTTTCTCGATTCAGCGAGTTTCTCTCTATTTTGACGAGACAGCGAACACGACCGCGTACCTATACAGGGTGTCTCTGACCATGAGGCTTTAAATGCAAACTATACTGACCATCTTTTTTTGTGCATTTTTTTATATCTTCAGGGTTTATTTGATTTTTTTTTCATACAAGTTAAATGTTGTTTTCTTAATTCATAGCTTACTAATATTAAATGTTTATATTTAAGAGACGTCAAATGTCAAAATGAATAATCGCAATTTACAATTCACTGACGTAACGATTAAACTTTGAGACATAATAAATTATAATTGTTGTTTAATGTCACAATACAAAATTAGATCAGTTAAGTGAGTAGAATCAAACTTTACATTTAAAGCCTTGTATTCAGAGGCAGGTTCTATAGTGAGTAGGTTTTTCGTCTACCATAATTCGTTCTCGAAACGTCTCACGCGCAGCTATTGCGCATTAATTATGGATTCAGTGTCCACTCGTAATCTCTTTCCTCGGGGCAAATAAATAACCGTTAGCTCGGAGCGGTGCGTACGTTTGAAAGACAGGATTAAAATGAAAACAAAAAATTGGAATTCTTTGAGCGGAAAAACCGTTGTTTTGAGAATAAACAGGGCGTCGCTATCGCTCGGCGACAGTGCTCCAGCGAGATTTAATAAAAGCGGGTTAGTGTTCGGCGCCTTATCGGCCGCTCGCTGGAGGGAGAGTTATGTGAGGTAGCACGCGAAAGATGAAAATTAATGAGGTAAGAGTGAGCGTCGCTCGGTTTAATGCTGTTTGATTCTTTTAGCTTTTTTCCGCGAGTGCAGCGGGGGCTGGATTAATGGCCGGTCGTTTGGCGCAGTTTTTCAGTACTCCCGCGCTAAATGACCGCTCTTTAACTGAGACACTGTTTTGTTCAACTACTCTTTAATTTCACCTAATACTTTTACTACAATGGAGAGAATTGTCTGGGTTTTTCACGTGGATGTTAATTTTTATTATTTTATTTGAACATACGCTCCTTACCTAATAGTCACACTTATTTCTTTTTTGTAGTCTTCATTTATGTAAATTGAATTTACTCAAATAAGTGTTTGTGTAACTTGATCGAGTATCATAGCTATTAATTAATAAATCAGCTCTCTTTATCGGTTGTGTATGGAGTTTAAAGGGTTCCGTACCTCAATCGGCAAAAACGAAAGCCTTATAGAATCACCTTATTGTACGTCTATTTGCCCGTCCGTCTTTTCTCAGGAACGCGTGGACGTATAAAACTGTAATTAATAATTATCAAATACTCAATTCTGATACTCCTTGGAGCTGTGAATAAATCAAATTTCTAAGTCAACGCCAATAAAAGATACTAGCGTTTATGCTGCATTTATTGACGCTGGCAAGGGAATCAAAATATATAGTAGCACAAGTAAATAACCAATATGCAATAAGCATACATATGTTATGTTATGTAGGTTTTTATCGTTACCCGATTATCATTCCAACTGTTTCTGGTGAAGTCATTATTAAGCCCGTATAAAAGTAAAACGAGCTGCTTATGACATTAACCCGACAATAATATCGGTGATATTACATTCGCACGGGGATGTAATATGAAATTTATTAGGGCCGGCCGCTTTAGACTAATTAAGCGTTTCGGCTTAATAGGGTCTCGGTGCGTCACGCTCGTGTTCCAGATGGGGCGGGCTCACACTTGTGTGGAGGTTTGACGGAAAGAAAAGAAAAAATATAATTATATTACACTAATACTGTTTTAAGTAGATAAAAATAAGAAACAATATAAAAGGAGGAATTATAAATAAAAAAAAGTGTATATTAACTATAAGCTTTTCGTGTTCCGAACGGATACGGCGGGCTCACACTTATGTGGAGGTTATACGGGAAGAAAAGGAAGAAATAATGTATTACAATATATAGTACACAGTTTTAAGTAGATAAAAAAGAAACAATATAAAATGAGGAATTATAAATAAAAAAGAAAAAAAAAATGTGTACATTATAAGCTTTAGACAAATTAAGGGTTTCGACTTCATAGGGTCTCGGTGCGTCACACTCGTGTGCCAGATGGGGCGAGCTCACACTTGTGTCGACATTTTACGGGCAGAAAATGAAGAAAGAACACAGTTATAAGTAGTTAAAAAAAACAATAAAGAAACACAATATAAAATGATCGAATAATAAAACGAAAAAAAAAAAAAAAATATATATATAAATATATTATTATAAGCTTTAGACTAATTAAGCTTTTCGGCTTAATAGGGTCTCGGTGTGTCACACTCGTGTTCCGAACGGGTGCGGCGCGCTCACACTTGTGTCGACATTTTACGGAAATAAAAAGAAGGAGAGAGAGAATATACATTTATTGCCAAAATAAATAAATAGATTTTAAAAGACAATCTCACACAGTTTTATACGCGATATAATCCGTTTAACTCGTTTTATTTAAATGTGCAACAGTCGCAGAAACCGAAGAAAATATTACAGTTTTATGTAGATTAAAGATAAATACAAAAAAAAACTGTATAAAATGATCGAATTATTAAGAACGGCAAAAGGACAAGCTTAGCAATGTGCTGGAAGCCAAGCCGCAGTGTGAGCGAAATAGTTCTTAATCATCACCATATCAGCCGATAGAAACTGCTGGACAAAGGCAGCATCCAATTTCAGCCCACGACCCTAACCAGGTAGTCCGATCGACAGGATGCAGTCCTTACTTACATTTAGTACGGCTATCCTTAGAGAATATTATTCCTCGTCGTGGAGTTCACTTTTTTCTATTTAATGTTAACTCTTAAGTATCCGAGTCGACGACGTAGAAAAACAATCAATTCTTATATGCAAGGCATTCCTGATGTGTTCGAATCCGTCAAAAAATCGCTCTGTCAAAGGAAAAACCATATCCATTTGATAATCAAATGAAGAAACTGAAAAAAACTATAATAATTATATTAGCTCAATTCTAAAGTCGTAATTCAGAATAAAATTTAAAAGAATATACTTAATTATATTTTTGTTACATTATTTCTTGTAAACAGCACACAACTCTGTGACCGACCTTACCCATCTTAATTTACGGCGACCCGGTAATAAATGTAAAATCTCAAATCCATTACGGCCAAGTTTTGATATTAAGCATGTACCTTAATTTTGTTGATGGAAAACTCCGGCCGGATGAACTTATGGCGAAGTTTTTTTAACGGGGTGAAGGGCTAATGAAGAAACTCGATTGGCGGCGGCTACTTAGGGAATACCGCTGCTTGCGCTCGCTGTACACGGGTTTAGTAAGTGGGATAGTGCTATGCTAGTAACTGTCACGGTAGAGTAGATGGTCCAATGTACGCCGTGTTAGAGTATTGGGGTTTGGAAAAAATAATTTCAAATTGGAAAATATTACGCATGCTTTATTTATTGTATTTGTGTTTCAATTTAAAAGCACGATATATTATTTAAAATGTCTAAATTATACAATAAAATATACATTTTATATTATTGATTTAGGCACTATTATGCATCCTTACCTAAAGTTAATCATATTTATATTTCGGGGCCGAATAGTTATGCAAGGTACCAGTGTCATTCTCGAGTAGCAAAGAGGCTGTATAGCTATACAGCTATTTTAACTATATTTTAATCTGTATAAGTTGTGTGCTACTTGAGTTCTCACCAATAACTTTTTTTTTTTATTAATGAGGACCTTTGTCATTTAATAGTCTCATAAAAAAATACATAATAAAAAAGACAGCAGGGTGACTAATGAATGTAATTGATTCAATCGATTTTCCTTATACAGCTACTTAACTGGACTACTCGTCCATTTACACGATCTGTCTATACGAGGCTTAAAGATAAACGAAGAACGAAGTAAGTACAAGAGTTCCGAACATACGGCCGTCTTTCCTTTGACCGATGGGCTACTTCGAAAAAGTCATACAACACTTGGTGCTGAGTGGAAATTTTACAGTTATTTTATGGTCCTAAGGTTGATTTTGGAATGTAGCTGTCGCGATGTAGTGTAGTGTGGTGTGGCCTTTATTGATTGGTTCATTGAAGGAATCCAATTTGAGCGGACGCGGTGACAGTTTCTGAAATAATACCGATCGAACTGGATGTTTTAAAAGGAAATGCGGATGGTTTTCAAACTCAATTCAAAATTTGACTTAATACTATAGTGATTGATAAATTTATTTGAATAAAATCACGATAAAATGAATTACATATTAGGGAAAGTTAGGTACAAGTTTGTATATATGGCCTTCTCTGTTAAGTACTTACGCGGTAAATAAACATGTATTGAGATCCTAAACAACGTTAAAAGTAAACATCACAAAAATAATGAAATATTCAAATGATTGTCACTATTGGGTGGGACACCGTATTTACTTAAGTTATACAATGTAGCTAAGGAAGGTACAAAAACAAACGAGAAATTCACATTCTAAAATTACTTCTAAAAAAACAAACAGAAGTAAGAATAAGTCAAACAGATAAGAATCAAAAATCATCTAACAATAATACGCTAAAGCTAAATAGAGCCTTGTAAAAAATAATCCGCCATCACGAAACGTTGTTTAAGGAAAAACCGGCGAATCCTTCTCCTCGGAGAAATATCATTATTTTGGCAATGACTTGTTGATTGCTCTCGTCGGATCACCGAAGCCGCCCGATCGCCCCCGACCGCCGAAGCCACAGAAAATATGTTGAACAGAGAAAAGAGTGGAACAAGTTAGTTTTCCGTGACGTGACAAAATCTAAATTTGTAGGTAATAATGTTCTTAAAACTATCGTGAGACATCTTTACTAATTATAAAAACGGTATAAACTCACGTAAAAATTGTCAGGAACGGCCCGACATGTTTTGTAGGTAATAACCATAGCGACATCAAATTTGTTTCTAACTACGTAAACACATTAGAGTCGCGCTAACTTGTAAATTAGTTCGTTTCTATCTAATACACAGCTGTGGAAAGCCCCCTTAAGGCCGCGTAGTACTTTTTGCATTTTTTACGGTATCCTACCATTACCCATAGGTTAGGCTTGTTTTATAATTATTCTGAAAATTTAACAGGCTTGGAATCAAAATTGCTTTCGGACGAATGAAAATTTGGCGTAACGTTGCAGATGGGAAACAAAAGTTAGTGTTTCAGATAGGTAACCATTTTTACAGATACCTTTTTTTCTCAATACTTCGCAAAATGGGACTTGAACTCCTGACGTGGCTCGACTTTATAGTCTAAATCTTTACGGTAGATAGCGCTACGATGCCACCCTAAGGCATGTTGAAGCAACTGGTTGAAAAATTCAATGCCTCTGACTTCTGGTTCGGTGGTCCAGTTGGTAGGACGCCCGTGTTGGCCCGGAAAGCCGTTGGAGACGCAGGTTCGAATCCTGACCGAACCATTAATTTTTTCAATTTTCGCTTCATTGTAAACATATCACTGTAATTGCAAAATGCACATTTCACATTGCACTTCGCACGGGTGCTATGCTGATAAAATTATGCATGTATTATAACCTTACTTACCTTATGTATCCCTTCCTCTTGAATCACTCTATCTATTAAAAACCGTATCAAAATCCGTTGCGTAGTTTTAAAGATCTAAGCATACATAGTGACAGACAGCAGGAAGCGACTTTGTTTTATACTATATAGTGATAGTGATAGTCAAATTACTGTCCCATCGTATCGCATGTGAGCCTGAGCGATGGTCCGTGCAATATTTCCGAATGTGATTCCGCCCGCGCCTCCTATTGCGGGGTTACGGCGAATTGTGATAAGAATCGAATATTTCCGACGGTTAGCACACACTAAAAACGTAATTGTACCTTTGCTTTGTTAGTAACGCGGTTGAAGGTGAGTCTTCACTGTAGAAAATCGATTTGTAAGATGGTTAGTATCATTCTCCATTCCAAATTCAACAAAGAGTTTCAAAGAAACAAGGACGTACTAACTACCAATTGACACATTTACTTAAATAATACGGTTTGCGTAGGTCATTGGTAAAGTATAGTACAGTAGTGGAAAGAAATCTATCAATGTATCGAAATATTTTAAATTTAAGTTTAATATGGTCCAAGGATAAGATTCGAATGAAAATTTCCAGAAGCGTAATAAGTAACTTGTAGCCTAAGTGCGTAACGAATAAAAAATATGTATTTTTTTCTAATAGTAACTGAATGGCAAATTACTAAATATCGTGATTATTTTATTCAGACGCTGAACGTCAGCGACGTTATTTAAATAACAATTTTGATAGAAAATCAGATGTTTTATTTGTGAACATTGAAATCACAGGTCAGTACTTTGTCATAACACCGTTTGCAATTGTAAAAGTTTGGCTCGTATAAAATGCACCATTATGTTTTTTTTCCGCTACTGGAGGGCCTTTATTCCTTTCACATTACCTTCCTATAAGGCTGCTATAAGGCTGGCTCCACTGACACACCTGTAACGGCTTGGCTTTCTTTATGTAATATTTATATCTTCCATTTTACTGACGATAAAACTAATCGAAACTGTTTCTAGCAGGTCGGATCGCATAAGCACAGTAGTCAGCCAGAGTATGTACCGCACCGTGAGATAGAAACCAAATTTACATACGTGAACAGATGAACACTGCTCGCTGAGACCGTTCAAATTGTGTCGCATAATATTCGCTCATTTTGTTTATTAATACCGCGAATAACGTTTTCAAAACGCAACAAATAACATCGTCCGTGCAAAAATTGAACCCTCTCTTAAAATGATAAATAGGCGCGGCTTATGCTGTTATACAGCACTTTACCCCAAAAACGTACTAACCGTGTATCGGGCTCAAGTCATCTTAGGACTTTTTGGTATTGGCCACTGTAATCTGCGTATAATTTATTAAGACAAGCGTTTTACTAGAGGTATTAGCGTTAAAAAATTAATTACCAGAGGATGATCACCTGCGGCGATGCTGGGATGGAGTTTGGGCGGTATTTTTAAGAAATAAGCCCGAGTTATTATGATATATTATGTATGTACTAATCGTAGAATATGTAGTAAGCATTTAGTTCAGGAGACAAGCGTTTATTTATTTATTAATTTATGGCGTACCTGATAAAAAAACGCCAATTTTATGGCAGGTTTTCTTTTTAATTAAAGTACGCTTTTAACTATAGTACTATCGATCCGACTGTAGGTAACTGAAAAAACTAACAAAGCAGTCTTGATTTTTATTTCGTAAGTTCATTCATCATCATCATCATTATCAGCCAAAAGACGTCCACTGCTGGACATAGGCCTCCCCAGAGAATGCCACCATGACCGGTCCTGCGCCTCCCGCATCCAGCGGACTCCAGCGACCTTCACCAGGTCATCAGTCCACCTTGTGGGGGCCTACCCACGCTGCGTCGTCCGGTGCGTGGTCGCCACTCAAGAACTCGGTGGCCCCAGCGGCCGTCGGTTTTACGAGCGATGTGCCCTGCCCATTGCCACTTAAGTTTTGCTATCCTTCGGGCTATGTCGGTTACCCTGGTTCTTCTACGGATCTCTTCATTTCTGATTCGATCTCGCAAAGAAACTCCGAGCATAGCCCTCTCAATTGCTCTCTGAGTGACTTTGAGCCTTCTTATAAGGCTCATCGTGAGCGACCACGTTTCAGTTCCGTATGTCATCACTGGCAACACACACTGTTCAAAGACTTTTGTCTTGAGACACTGCGGGATATTGGACGAAAAGATAGTACGTAGCCTCGCACACGCTGCCCAGCCAAGTCGGATTTCGGATTCGAATTCGTAAGTTACCTACTTATTAATGTGATATTTTTTAGCATAAGAACAGTGTTTTCTACAAATAGACTATATTAATACCAGTCGCCGTTTTCAAGTGCATGCAAAAAACTGCGTGTTTCATGCCTATTTACAGGCACAACAATGCCTACTCGAAATGCCTATCATTTTGAAATTTAAATGTTAACTAGAAGGGTAGAAGCAATAGTATATTAAACAAATATTACAAACATTATTTTGATAGTATTCTTTCACTTATTTGTTTATTTTCTAAGGATAAGGTTTTTTACAATACTTCTATAAAAAGATAAAACACAAAATAGAAATTACGAAAAGTAACTAAATTATAGTTTTCTTATTACTACAAGCATTTAACTATTGCAGCTAGATTCTACGTCAAATAAATAATACTACATTTTCAGGAAAGACCATGTATAAATCCATGCGGTATATGTTGCAGAATTAGCTATAGAGCGCATAAAGTAGAGGTCAGCTAGTAAAAGCGGCATAAGAGCGGCCTACGCAGCTCTAATTCAGCGGTCGATACTGCTCGGGATTAGGCCGGCCCTTTATCTGCCGCGGGCCTTGCGTGCAATAAACTGAATTAAACTACGGTCCAGCGCCGTTTTATATTTATTGGTGGTGCGTTTTATAATGCATTGAACCAAGTCTACTAAGATATATGGTTACAATTTAACTTTCCACACAAAACGACTGACAATAAACACGTAAAATAAAAAATTAAAAAACAATTTATAAGGACCGTGTATGTATGTAGGTGTTTTGTTACCCAACACCGCGGACTTGCGTAATACATCGCAGAAAAAAATTAGACCTTTTGTTTAGTGTTCTTTATATAGAATATGTATGTTAGATTTTAAAGTCTAGCCTTTGATGCCTGAAATAATTGATTTATTATTATCATAAAAACGTCTTATATGGTTTTATTTCTCTGCTAAAAATGGTTCTCGTTTTAATAACTACAACTTTTAAAAAACCGGTCAAGTGCGAGTCGGACTCGCGCACCGAGGGTTCCGTACAAACACTTTCCATCCTTAAGTGGTTAAGTTAAGTTTGCACCTGGTATGTATAGCGCTCCATACAAATGAGGCAACCAATCCCGTTTGTTGTTATATATATATGGTTATGGTTGTGGGCTCCGCTTTCCGCACTTAGCCCGTGTATGTTCGGGCCATTGTGCGTACAGATTTGCCGGCTAATAGTCTAGCCAGCCTAACTCCGTCCAGAAGCGCAGGATTCTCCTGGTGTCTCCACAGGCTTCACGAAGTGACCTCGGTGCTTTGAGGATTTCAGCCCGTTGATTAGCTACGGCAGCGCATTCCAGGATCACGTGGGTAGCTGTTTCTTCGGCCGACAGGCATCCCCTACACAGGGGGCTATCGGTCATTCCTAGAACATATAAATGCTTGTTAAGTGTGCAGTGTCCAGTGATAGTGCCTACTACTACTCGCAGGGCGGGCCTGCTTAGCGATAACAGGCGCTTTGTCAGGCGTGTGTCTGGGTATGGGACTGTTTCCCGGGACTGCCTGCATGTACTGGTTTCTGCCCATTGATCGGCGTGTTGTGATCGTGTTCTGTGACGAAGCCATGTACGCAGCTGATTAAACGCCAAGGGGAGCATGGGATCTGGGCCAATTGCCAAGTCATCGGATCCTCTCCTAGCCAGCTGGTCGGCTGCATCGTTACCTAGAGAGCCACTGTGCCCTTTAATCCATTGCAACGTGATCCGATTATTCATGCCGATCGTTTGCAATGCTGAGTGACACTCTAGTATGAGCCCGGATTTGATTGTTTTATTCTCCAGAGCTCGTAAAACTGCAGCGCTGTCGGAAACAATACGTATCTTTTGGTCTTTGATACCTCGCGTAGCAACTGCCTTGGCAGCCTGTGTGATGGCAAGACATTCACATTGGAAGATGGAGCTATATTTTCCTAAGGCTATTGATATGTTTACGTTTATTTCAGGTGAGTATATTCCAGCTCCTGTACCTGTTTGTGTCTTTGACCCATCCGTATATATGCGTATTTCATTTATATCGGATCGATCGTAAGGTTCTTCAATTAGCTCAATTTCGTAGCTCTTATTGAAGTAATGCTGTTTGGGTATCTTGTCGTTGGGAGCAGCTATCATTGGCTCGTGTCTGATAGCCTCCTCAAGTATTTCGGCATGACCCCCGTGTGTTACACCCCAGAGGTTAAGTGACTTCAGTCTGATAGCTGCTGACGCCGCCTCTTGCTGAATGAACAGTTCAAGGGGCGGCAGTCCTAGCAGTATCTCCATTGCCGCTGTGGGTGTTGTTCTCATGCAGCCCGTCGTTGCTACACAAGCAAGTCTTTGAAATTGCTGCAGTTTATGTTTGGCTGTTGTCAGTTTGGTTCTGGGCCACCAAACCACAGCGCCGTAGGTGATAATAGGTCTTATCACCGCAGTGTAAAGCCACATTGTGATCCTGGGGTGTAAGCCCCAGGTTCTACCAATTAGTCTTTTACACTGCCAGAATACGACGCAGGCTTTGTTCAATTTGTTTTCTAAGTGTTTGTTTCATAGTAATTTGTCATCCAGGATGACGCCCAGATACTTTACCTCTTTGCTGAGAGTCAGAGTTGTGTTTTGGAGTTTTGGCAAGCGACTGATTTTTATGTTTCGCTTCTTAGTGAACAAGACTAGTTCTGTTTTGGCTGGGTTGACTGACAAGCCTTGGTCAGAACACCATAGTTCGACGATTTTGAGTGCCTCTTGCATAAGGTCACAGAGGGTTGCCTCAAACTTTCCTCTTACGAGGATTGCTACATCGTCTGCATAGCCTACAGTATAGAAGCCCGCCTCGTTGAGCTTCCGGATTAATCCGTCCACTACGAGGTTCCACAGGAGTGGTGATATAACTCCACCCTGTGGGCAGCCTCTTGACACGATAGCTCGAGTTGTGCCGTTCACTGTTACCTGTACAGCCCTTTGTCTCAGCATGTTATCAATCCAACCTGCTACGGTCTGATCGGCTCCATGTCTGAGCAGGGCTTGGCTAATGCTGTTGAATTGCGTCTTGTCAAAGGCTCCTTCGATGTCGATGAAGGCCACAAGCGCTGAGGATTGTGTTGATAATGCGTGTTCTATGGGTGAAACAACGCTGTGTAGTGCTGATTCGGTTGATTTGCCTGAACTGTAGGCGTGTTGTTGGGGGTGAAGGGGATATAGCGCTAAGGTCCCATCTCTGAGGTCGCGATCACAGAGGCGTTCCAGAGTTTTTAATAGGAACGATGTGAGGCTTATAGGCCTGTATGACTTTGGCTGCGTATAATCACTCTTACCTGGTTTGGGTATAAATACCACCTTAACTTCTCTCCATTTCTTGGGAATATATCGGTGTCTTAGGCAGGCCTGGTATATTTGGACTAAGTGTGGCGCGATGGTGTTTTTGCACCACTGCATAAGTCCCGGAAATATACCATCTAATCCTGCCGCTTTGAACGCAGAGAAGCTGTTTATTGCCCATAACACCCTTTCCAGTGTTACAATTCTTTGGGCAGTGTGTGCGGCTTCAACAGGTGGTTGATCAAATTCCTGTTGACCTGCCTGGTCCCATTCACAGTTCTCCGTAATGGAGCAGCCTGGGAAGTGTGTATCAAGTAACAACTCGGACATTTCACTATCAGTGTTAGTATAAGTGTTGTCTGGTTTTTTCAGAGAGCCTAGGTTACGGTTTGGTTCGCTGGATAAGATGTTTTTAACCCTGGCTGCCTGAGCGTTTGATTCTATGTTAGTGCAGAAGGTTCTCCAGCACTCGCGTTTCCTTTCACGAATTCGCTTTTTGTACAGAGATTGGGTTTGCTTGTAGGCATTCCAATCCGAGACCTTCCTTGTGTTACTTGCTCTGTTAAACAGCTTGCGTAGTTTGCGCCTCATTTTCTCGAGGTCCGGCCCCCACCAGCTATTGCGGTTAGAGACCTTTGCCGGGGGCGTAATTTCTGGACAGGTTCTTGTAAATGAGTTGATTAAAGTTTGCGTCAGTTCATTAACGTGTCTCTCTATGTCAAGAGGTCCTTCATACTCTTTGAATGTCGCTTGTGGAGCTAGATTGGCGGACATCAATTGACTGAATCTGGCGCGGTCTGTCCGTCGGGGGTTGCGCCATAGTTCCTGTTTTTTAGAGTCCACGTTTAGTTTGTATCTTACCCATCTATGGTCGGAGCACGACAAGTCCTTCGACACGTGCCAGTCGGAGATTATCTCCGATACCCGTTCCGTAGTGAGTGTGATGTCTATAATAGTTTGAAATCTGGAGGTAACAAAAGTAGGCCCCCTGACTCCCTGTTTATAAGCTTGAGATTGGTTGAGAATAGAAAGGTTACAAAATCCTCACCTCGTTTGTTAATAGATTCGCTGCCCCACAGTGTGTGGTGCGCGTTGGCATCCGCCGAGATGATCAGCTCGAGCCTTTTTTCCTCGCAGTGTCTGATGAGTTTTGCCAGCTCAACCGTCGGTACGTCTGCGTCGCCCGGCAGGTAGGCCGACGCAATAATGACCTCCGGGATGCTAGGGCAGTTGTTTTGGAGTCTGACCGTGGTCAGGTCTCTGGAACAGAACTCATTCATCAAAATTGCATTGATAGATGTTGGTACATAAATGCAGGTGCGTGGGTTAGTTACGGTGGTGTCAAGTAATATCTTACCTCCGATGTTGTTAAGACCGCAGATCCTGTCCTTCCTTATCCACGGCTCCTGGATAAGGGCGACGGTCTTGTTGTTGACCTCCAACACTCTTCGCAAGGTAGCCGCCGCGGCTTGTTTGTGCTGGAGGTTAGTTTGGATGACGTTAATGAGGTGAGGAGGAGCGAAGAGGACTGCTCACTTCCTCATCCGTTTCTAACGGAATGTCCTGGTCCATCAGCTGCGCGACATCCTCCGCTAGGTCATCGGAACCGACATCCACTGCGGAGTTAGTCAGCGGGCAAGCTGAGGTGCCATCCTGCCTCTGCATTTCGGCAGAGTAGTGTTGGCTGACCATTAGCCCGCCGGCATGACTCTGTCTTTCGACAGAGACAGCGTGGCTAGCTGTGGACATAGCTGCGTCTGCTCCCTGGTCGTGTCCAGCGCTAACACTCTGCTTTGCAGCAGAGGAGTCACTGGTGACTATGGGTGCTGTCGCAGTCTCAGCAGGGTCTGGCGGCACATCTTGCAGCTTCCCCGTGCTGCCGAAGAAACGGATATAGGCGTTCCCTAGCTTGTAGCATAGGCGTCGCCCCCTCGCTAAGATCCCTGGGATCTGGTCGGCCGGAATGCCAAGCACCAAAAAGGTACCCGGAGGATTCCCTTCATGGCGCTCGACATGGTAGAGCGACCATTGGCTGACCTGATACAGCTTGTTCTGTCCTGTCAAGATGCGATGGATCATCTTGACGTCATCAGAACAGTTCGGTAACAGGACAGCGGACTTTACCCGTTTGGGAATGTCCGTCTGGCGCTTCACCACCAACACAGTGTCGGGAATTGGTGACACAAGAGTGGCTACGGTGTCTTTGAGCCATTCCACGTCCTTAACGTCCTCACACTGGAGCTTAAGTACTCCCTCGCTGAAAAAAGGTTTTCCGCGGAAGGAGGGCCAGTATGGGACAGCGTTGTGACAACCCGGATCATCCGCAATGCCTTCAATGCAGGTCTCCAGGGTTTTCTTGATGCTCTCCACTTGGTCAGCAGTCAAGTTAGTAAAAGGCTCCGCCATCACCGCGACAAAGAGGTCGTTTAACACGACTTTGTCAGCGAAAGTGACGGCAGTGCTCACTAGACTTGTGGAGGCCTTGGCTTTTTTGTTGGCGCCAATAATGGGCGATTGTGTATCGTCAGGCCGAGGGCGTTTGGAAGTTGGGGCGTTACCCTGGCCTACTGGTTCTTTAGGCGCAGGATTCGCCTTCCTGCCTCTGCCTCCGCGTTTCTTTTTATGGGGCGCGTCGGATTTCTCCTTCGCACCCGCCTGGCTGGGCTGGGTTACCGTTTCAGCGCGCTGCTTAGGGCCACCTTTGCTTTCGCTGGGGCGGCTCTTGGGCTTCGCGCTTATTCTGGTATCGGGGACTGTTGCCAGTCCTTCGGCTGCCTCCTGCCTTGCGGCCGGTGGCTGCCTCCTACCCATTCTAGCCTGGGCACGTTGAGCTGCACGCTTGGCTGTGCGTTTTTTGTTACGCAGGTCTGAGGACGTGCGCTTGCGTTGGACCACCTCCCACTGCTGCTCGCCCGGTACTGACGGACCGGGGGCGCTGACGGTTGGTGTTGCGTTAATGCGACTGGGCGCTCCCTTGGGAGCTGCGGCCTGTCGTTGTTCAGTTTTTGGTTGGGTTTTACCGTTACTCTGGTTGTCCATTGTTGTGCACGGTTTGGTTTCATTCTCCATGGCGTCCCACCCTCCTGGGAGCCCGCAGATGGGGATGCTCATTCGAGCACCAGGACCTACCACGGAGAGTATAGGGCCCAGGATCCGCGATGCAGCGAGCCTAAACGATGCGAAGAATACTACAGTTGTCAGGCCGAGTTTTTGACCCGTACTCGCCGTAGCATCCGCGCTCCGCCGGCTGCGCACCTCATGACCCTGTAACCCTCGCCAGCTACCTTTAAGAGGTGCCTTTGCCGGTTACCTCAGGGTGGCTAGTCCCTGAGGCTGTCGTTTCGGCTGGAAATCCGGACCAAAGAGGGCGTGTTGCCCCCACAGGTAACAACAACCCGACCTGTGGTAAGCTCAACCCTCCAGGACTCCATCATCCCCCCTACGACGCTCGACTACGCACGGCACAAAGCGTAGGTGGGCTCTGCACTCCCCACTTGGGGGAGGTCGGTCTGACACGCCCACAGGTCATGACCTACCAGTCCTTTTTGCTGCGATTGCTGCAAGGTCGCTGGTGAAGCCTCTTCGGATAAAACTCCGGTGGTTGTTGGTGGCTCTTCGCCAACAGCCAGTGAGACCCCTTGCAGGGAGTTACTGACTGTTGCCCAGGGTATACCGGCGATTCAGGGATTAGCGTTCCGTTTGGACGGATCCTCATGGACTGCTCATCCCACTCGCACTCGGGGAGGTGACCTACGCATACCCCCGTTTGTTGTATGGGATATTATTTTTAGTATTTGTTGTTATAGCGGCAATAGAAATACATCATCTGTGAAAATTTCAACTGTCTAATCTATCACCGTTCTTGAGATACAGCCTGGTGACAGACGGACGGACGGACGGACAGCAAAGTCTCAGTAATAGGGTCCCGTTTTTAGCCTTTGGGTACGGAACCCTAAAAACCATCAGTATTTGAGACTCGTTTAATATTTCACTCCGAGCGTCCTGTAAATATCGTATAGGAGCGGCCTATGCAACTTCAATCCAGCGGTCTATATTGGGCAGGATTAGGGCGAGTGTACCATAAACTGAATTAAGCCGCGTGGTCCATCGGCGTTTCACATTTACTAGCGCTGCGCTATATGCGTAAGGTAAGTGTGCCGATTACTGTCTTAAAATTAAAGCAATGAACTGTCAAAGACAGTATTTGTCAGGAAAACATGATGAAAAACGTTTAAGCTAAATATAGTGCTCCATATTGTACAAAGACTAAGTTAACTCACGTTGCAACATAGTTTCTAAATATAAAAAAAATGGGCAAGTGCGAGTCCGACTCGCGCATGAAGGGTTTCCGTACCATAATCTATAACAAGTTTGTTGTATGGGAGCCCCCCTTAAATATTTATTTTATTTTTAGTATTTGTTGTTATAGCGGCAATAGAAATACATCATCTGTGAAAATTTCAACTGTCTAGCTATCACCAACCTGGTGACAGACGGGCGGACGGACGGACAGCGAAGTCTCAGTATAGAGTTCCGTTTTACCCTTTGGGTACGGAACCCTAAAAATGCTACCGATGTGTAATTAGTTATAAGCAGCACAAGTATGTAGCTAAAACAAAGCAATATTCGTGAACAAAATGCATCTTTCGACTAACTATAGTCATTCAAATTTAAAAAATATAAAATAAATATCAGGAAAATAACTTGTTAGAAACAAATTCTCTGACGTGATTTTGCGAGTTACATTTTTAATACACGTCAATAAGAGTTAAACTCCGCTCAAACTCACGCAGACGGCGTTTAACTTTCATAATTCCGGCGAGAGTGCCCCGGTGGCCTATTTCCAAAGTACATTACGAATTAGTTCTATTTCGTGCGTATTTTTGTAATCTAATTTATGACGAGTTTTGCGGCATATTTGCCTCTTGAATATTTTGTAAAAGTTAAAAAAGTTAATGTTGTTTTGACATTCAAAATATTCGTGATATTGCAATGGTTCGTGGCGCACAAATCAATCAACATTTCGTGCTCACTGCTATTGTATGGATTTACTACACTACGCAGTACACTAATTGAAAGTAGTTTGCAAAACTCTCAAGTCGGTTGAAACGTTAGAAAATTGCCGTCGCAAAAAAAATGATATTCATATGCTTTTTAGGGTTCCGTACCTCGAGAGGAAAAAACGGAACCCTCATAGGATCACTTTGTAGTCCGTTCGCCCGTCCGACCGACCGTCCGTTCGTCTATCTATCTGTCTGTCAAGAACCTTTATTTCAGGAACGAAAACACATATACTCCGATCCACAGTCCCTTGAAGCTGCAAAAAAACAAACTTTTAAATTAACGTCAAAACATGATACGGCCGTTTATGCCTTTACGTATATTTTGACACTCTCAAGGGAATCAAAATTTATAGGGTATAGCTGTGCCCCGCGGTGTTACCCGCTCATCCCACGGGAACACTAAATTTGTTCGGGATGAAAAGTATCCAATGTCCTTTCCCGGGTCTCAAACTATCTCCATACCAAATTTCATCTAAGTCGGTTCAGCGGTTTAAGCGTGAAGAGGTAACAGACAGACAGACAGACAGACACACTTTCACATTTATAGTATTAGTATGGAAGTATGGATTTCCCGTTGTCCTAGAACTATGAAATTTGGAAAATAGTACCGTCTTATACTATTATAAGTATAGGGAAAAATCTGAAAGTATACATTTGTAATTCAATAAAAAAATGTCTTTATTTAAAGTATTTAAAACAGTTTTCCAAGGTAAAACGGTAAAGTTAAGTTTGTCGGTCAGCACAGCTTATATTTTCTTTAATATGCAATGCTTTCATAGTTTGCATGGAACCCTCAATGCGCAAGTTCGACTAGCACTTGACTGGCTTCTTTATTATAATATCCCAACCGCTGTAGAAAATCGATTCAATTCCTCATACAAAAATCAAGGAGCACCTACTCCCTGAATCTAATAAGGCGCTCTATGAAAAGTCTCGGATCACAATAATTAGGATACGGCCCTTGACCGGCCAATTGTCCGGCCGGCTCCAGCCCCTTACCTGGACTCCTTTTACTATAATTGGACAATGAATAATACAAAGGCTTGTTATTGTCGAATACGGAAATAAATAAATGTCCGCCGTCTCGGCTTAAAAGAGCTCCGGGGAAGGAATAGTTTTCGTGCACAAAGTTAATGATGTTCTTTTTCTGGAATTGAGTGAGGATTTGAAAATGTTGTTTCGAATTCAGGAAGCGATCTTTAATTTGAAGCGCTGTGGATAATATAATTTTCTTTGGTTTATTTAAAAGCGACGTAGACTATTATTTGCAACGTACATAATATTTATTTTACTCTTTCTTAGAACGCATCCGAGTCGTTTACAATTAATATACCTATAATACAAACGTAAATGTGATTTATTTGAGATCTCATTTTCGATCACCCATGTGACTTGGCCATTTTTTTTTTACGAGCCTATATTTGTGTCCCACTGCTAGGCAAAGGCCTCCCCTCTCTTGCGCCACTCGTCTCTATTGGCTGCATGCTCCCTCCACTCGTGCATAACTAAATGCATCCAGGTCATCCCGCCATCTTCTTTTCGGTCTGCCTCTGCTCCGGTAACCTTGTGGTGTCCAGTCGGTGATTATTCTGGCCCATCGTTCCGGATGCATGCGGCACACATGTCCAGCCCAGTCCCACTTCAGCTTTGCGGTCTTAGACTTGGTCATATCAATTTAAAAAAATATCCCCAGACGTGATGTCAAACTTCTTCGGTACCGCGTAGCTGTACCATGCTACGGCGTAGACGTGCTACGAGCTACGAGCACTACGACATTGTTACGCTATGACTCTCGCGCACGTAACCTTCACAAAACTCAATGTATAATTGAACTACAAGTACTATACAACAACCAAAGTTATTTCAGTTAATTTTTGAGCAATACGAGTACTATAAAATACTTAGAAAGGCCTACGACTAAACTCAAAAGGAGGTCGTTTGCACCTTCTTCTCCAAATATTCTTCCGTATCTTCTTCAATTATTTACTCAATTACTAAAGGGTTAAGTGGAAAAGATCCCTAATATAAGTTTGCCTTTGTACATGTAATGATTGTTATAAATATATTTTTGACCGGTTTTTGTGTGCTTTAAAATGTTAGAAAAATGGTTTGGATGAAATGATATATGGAAATGATATATATCTACGAGCTATATCTATATATATCTATGTGGTCTCTAATTATGGTCCTTTTAAGGAAGCTCAGAAAAACTCAGCGAGCTATGGAAAGAGCTATGCTCGGGATTTGTCTACGAGATCGAATCAGAAATGAGGAGATTCGTAGACGAACCAAGGTCATCGACATAGCAAACCGGGTAAGCAAGCTGAAGTGGCAATGGGCGGGGCACGTAGCTCGAAGGACCGATGGCCGTTGGGGCAGAAAGGTTCTCGAGTGGAGACCACGTACCGGCAAGCGCAGTGTAGGACGACCACCCGCAAGGTAGTCGGACAACCTGGTTAGAGTTGCGGGGACTCGCCGGATGCGGGTCGCTGCTATCCGGCCCATGTAGAAGTCTATTGAGGAGGCCTGTGTCCAGCAGTTGACGTCCTATGGCTGAAATGATGATATCTACGAGCATAAAATTAAACATTCAACGATGTAGTTTACCACAAAGTTGTGGTTTACCCTTGTTTTATAGACAAACGTTTCATAGAATGTTTTATTTCATAGAAATATAATTTCATCGAAAGCATTTTCCTCTGGAACCATAAAATATTTTGGAATGTTATAAAACAAACCTAACATAACCTAATCTATAGGATGTCATTTTCAAGATTTAAGAAAAATGTATGACGTCAGGAGAAATAATGTCTATGAAATTAGAATTAAATTAAACAAATATTCGATGAAACATTTGTCTATAAAAGAAGGTGATTCTAAGGTACACACTAATGCTTTTTCTGCGCTTTCTTTCAATCGCGTCAAATTGAATCTGACATTAGTTTCTCAAATAACACTTTCATTCTCAACTCGTAATGACCAATAGTGCTAACAGATGGCGCGCTTACCTTCATTGTTCGACTCGGCTTGTGCGACAGTGTGGAACATGATCTATGGGTTCTTCTCGTGGTTAATGTACGTAATCACTGGGCTAAGGTTGGGTCCACACCAGAGCAAAATTTAAGATAACTTTAATCTTGAACTATTTTAGTTAAACCGGTTTAGGATGTATCAAATTAAAAAATATATGTTTGTGCTTCTAAAGTTTTAATTCTAAATATTCGCCACCTTTTCCGGTTCTAAAGGTTTGCTAATTTTAAGACAATGACCAGATCCAGGATGTTCTATCCAAATCCGTAAACATTCAGATTTATAATATTTTTAGGCTTTATTAGGTTATTTCACGAATGAACAACACTTTCTCGTACTAAAATAGCGAATTAAATGCCGGCCTACTACCAGTCGGACATTCAAAGATATTATTGGTGGATTTCAGTATGAATTCAACTTGTACTTATTAATGAATGAGTCATCCATGTAGGCATCTAGCAATAACTAGGTACAACTACACATAAAATATGAGTGGCAATAACCCACATTACGATTTCAATAACCGCCGCCGACCGAAGCACTTAATAACCGGCCATAACTACAGCTTACCTCCGAATTTATCATTTGCCCGCAGAATCGGCCCCACTTAATTGAAACACAAATAACTAGGTGCGATCGGACCGGCGGGAGATTATACCGGACTGACACAGAGAACTGACTGGCAGAGCTTGGAATAAACGTCTGCCACGCTGAAGTTTAACGCTGTGTTATACTGCTGTAGACTATTTTTTACTCTACACAATCCGCATAACAAATATTACAGAACTTGCTTTGTCTTCGTCGAAAAACTCGCTAATTGAAACTAATAACTAGGTGCGTTTGGGGCACTGGGAGTTGAACCGGACCTGTCTACAACAGAGAACTTACTGACAGAGCTTCGACTAAAGGCTCTATCACTATAATGTTACGCTACTGTAGACTGTTTTGCTTTTCACAATCCACAAAATAAAACATTATAAAACTTGCTTTCTCCTTATCGCCAACTCGCTAATTGAAACACAAATAGATTACACCGGACCTAGTCATCGCAGCGATCCTGCCAACAGAACTCCAACTAAGGATCCACCGCACTGAAGCTTATTCTGTGTCCCAATGTCGTCCAAAGGCTCTTTACTTTATAAGGCTACTTACTGTCTCCATAATCACTAAGTTTTGAAGATACTCATTAATTGAAACCCAATTGAACAATAGGCATCACATATACCTACTAACAGAGCTCCGAACAGAGTATTCCAGTTGAAAATTGCTTGCATCACGGCTATGACAGCTATGCCAGCTTGCTTAAAGAGATACAAAGTCTATTTTTAAAAGCCAAGCTTCTATCTATAAGGCGTGCTATTATTTTTAGTAGTATTAAACGTATGTTACGTCACCGACATTCTACTGGCACATTCGCGGACCGACCCTTTCAGCTGCGTAAACTGTAGCACAGTATGTCATGTTTTCATTTTGTTTCGAGCTTCGATGTAATGGTTCTTCATGCCCAATTTTATCGCGCTCTAGTTATTAACGGCCGATTTTACCGTTCAAATCAATAGTCGGCATTTGCATGAATATTCCCTAGTCTTGGCCTGTCCTTAGTCAGACTTCTGCCTGATTGCATTGTCTATGTTGAGCCGCTTTGGACCGCTCCAAACTGGTTTAAACCTAACAAAGGGCGCGAATGTTAAATGCCGGGTCCTCAGGGCGGAATAGTTTAATGAAAAGTGCTTAAGGCCGACGTTTAAGACGCTTTGTCGGATAAAAATCGGAGATAATGAAATTGGTTCCCTTATTCAGTCCCGTCAAAGTGAACTCGATGTTGTTTGCATAAATAATGCTTTTCTTATTGTTTTTACAAGCTTTTGTTTACAAGTTATTCAAGAAGTAAACAGGTTCTCAAAATGTATACACGCCGTCTGGCGGTGCAAGCATCCGCAGGTTATTTTGACCTTCATAATGTTTAAAAAAAAAGTGCCTTGCGATTCTACGAGTGATTAATTGTGTACTTAATGAATGTTTTCGTGTGAAATATTCCAAGTCTAACTTCATCCCGTGTCGACATGCTTTTCATTGAATGAAAGTGTAATAACAAAAGTTTTAAAAGGGCATCATCTTCGCGCAAGGTTAGCCAATTGCTGACCAGCTTGAGAATGCTGCCTGCGTATTGGGGGTACCACGGGAACCCGATATTTTTTTTAATATTGACCCATACGAATGACTAGTCTAATCTTTTTATATTCTAGTTTGTAATAAAAGTACTCATCAGTTCTCTCGGGCTCTGCCTGTTCTAAAAACATTACCTAAAATCACAGAAGCAACAAATCCACAAAAATATCAAATTTGGAGTCGCTCTAATAACCTTAGTTACACTAGCGTATTAAATACACAGTCGTAAGAAGAGTCGTAGGATTTCTAATAGGAAAATCTAATACATTCTTCAGGTTATTTCTATGAATTTCATCGCCTCATATTTTCGAATATACTTGAGCAGTTTTTTAATCGCTTCGAAATTTTCGAAATATGTTCGTTTTACTTGATGCTTCTGTCACACACACAGCGACGTACACAAATCTGAGTAGCGAGACAGCTCAATCCCGGCCTTTATGGTCCGGGCAAACTTTAAAAGATTCCAATTAAGCTAGGCTTTCGCTGGGAACAATGCCACGAGGGCCTTCGACACCGCTCGTGTCGGCATTAGGGCAATAAAACCCGGGGTTAAGTGAGATGGGCCTGCTTTGTACTGGACTTACAGGGATTGTGTTTTTAATGCGCTAGTTTTAACGTTCTAAGTGACCCTGGAATATGGCAAATGATGGTGAAGGATCAATTAGAAATCCAGCGAAGCCTGTTGCGGATATTAACTCGATTTGTCCTTTTATATGTTCGTTGTTAGAAATGGGAGAAGTTTAATATTTATTTGAAATTGTTATTTATGAAAAGCAATCCTCATTTTCTGTTTTTCTTTCAGATTAATTCGAACCTTGGTTTGGTATGTGATAACTTTACGAACTGAATGTCGTTTATATGTCGTATCGTACTTACTGTTTTATAAGGTTTCGGCCTTATAGCTCGATTTTTAGAAAATTTGCTGTGGTAACGAACTTCATCAACATTATTGGGATAGTTTCACGTTTTGGACATGTTTTTATTTTTGCGTGTTTGTTTGTTAAGCTTGATAGTTTGTTTTTATATTTTCGTTATTTTTAACTTTCAGTATTGTTGTTTTTTATTACGTAGGTAGTTTAAGTTTCATTTTTTAGCTAACCACCATCATAATAAAAAATAAAAAAAATATTAAGAGACAATCTTACACAAATCGACCTAGTCCCAAACTAAGCAAAGCTTGTATTATGGGTACTAGACGACGATATACATAATATATAAATACATACATAGATTGTTTAATGAAACATATAAAAATACACACAACACTTTCAATGTTAGAAAATCACAAACGAAACTGAAAGCGTGTTAATAAACCGAGGTGTCAATGTATTTTTTCGCCGCACGTTCAAGGCGTCCCGACTCGCCACATTCCAACATCTCGCCCCGCGTTACCGCAGTAGGGTTGCCAAAACTCGACGCCACCGTCAGCCGCTCGGTAAATCACGTGAATTTGCTCGCGACACTTCCGGCAGATAGCTGGCCCCCGCTGACCCCGCCGGCATACGTGTGCCTGAATAACTTCACTGATTTATGGAAGTGCATTAAACGCTTAAGTTACAACCCTGATTTTGTTTCGGTTTACATGGGGTTTTGGTGTAATTTATTCTCAAATAATTTAAAATATTCGTGATATGGTTATTTATATTAATTTGCTTTGAGAATAACCGTGTCCGCAATAATGACTATGAGAAACTATTTCTTGTTCAGCCGAATTAATAGACTTAATTAAGACTTTTAACATTATCGTTTAATTATAGGTAGCAACTAGACTTACATTTTTTTAAAGACTTTATTTAATAAATAATGACACAAAGGTAAATTAAGAAAGAAAAATTGAATGCAATTTTATAAAAATAAAAATGTGGTATTTCCACATAAAAATATGAATCGATAAAAAGATTCTATACAAAAAAAAAGACTTTATTTAAGAAAAATAAGTAAGTACCTACATAGTATACATGATTTGTTCGGTTGTTTGAAAACGCTGTGACTGTACTATTTTAGGTACACGACACCCAGCCTAAAGGACTAATGTCCTAACCTAACAAATATTTCATAACGAGCATAACCTTATCGCATCAAACAGACAAGTCTAAATTTCTAATGTCCATAATACTGGTTCACCCATAACATTTCACACCCAAAAAAGCCTAACTCACATGGAATCTCTTACAACTTATGCCGTTTTATTCGCGAGGGGTGGTGTAGACTGAGAGCCATGCAACCATTGTATTACGTACTTAACTGGACAGATCGAGATCAACAGTAAATAACTGTCCTGGAGACATAGGACTTCCGTCGGAGCGGTGCTTAGCGGGCATGGGCGGAAGCGGGAGCGGGCGCGGGCGCGGGGAGCGGAGCGATATGGAGCGTAGGGCGCGAGATATGGACCAGCGTATTAGGGTTGGACATTTTGAGTTGAATGTTATTTGGCATGAATTATTTAACTGGATTTTTATGGCACAAGGATCGATTGCAAAAAATTGTACATAGTTAAAAGCTTGGTTAACATAAAATACGATCGCTTCCTTTGTGTGACGAAAGTTAGTCATACTTTCACAGAATCATAGTAACTTTCGTCACACAAAGGAATCAATTAACGTTGTTTTAATCCTCATTAACTATGTACAATTTTTTTTCAATCGACCCACAATCAAATATTATAATATAAGTAAGACAAGAAAGCATGGTAATGAACATTTAAATGTTTAGTAACATGTATGCAACGTAATAGGCGCTGAAACGTGTTTTATGTACTAGTAAATGCACGCAACTTCGTCCGAATTTTTTTTTTACCATAGTCGGGTAAAAAGTGTCCTTAACCCTCTTTCCATGTCCAGTTATCCCTGTAGTTGTAAAGGACAAAGAAAAAAATACCGACAGCTGGCGTTGTACGGCTGTCGACACGCTTCTGTATCGCGCTGATAAGATTTTTCTTGAAAAAATTACACGTCTCCGTAGAAAATTGATTCTCCATACAATTTTATAATATTAAAGTGCCGCGAAACATGTTTTGCGGAAAGATTAAGAAGAGCACACAGAATAACCTAAATTAAATATTTTAAACACCCCTAACACCATTAGTTGGGCATCATGAGACCCTGACTCAATGAGTCAGATAGATATTGCCACTAAATATAACATATAAGCAAAAAAATCTGGAATTGCTCTATATTATTGGCTGAGTTCTTGTCACTTGTTCGAATTGAATCTTTACAACTACTAGTCCTATGTCCACCAAACATAGCTAAGAACCATCTCGATGGACAAATCTTTCGATTAAAAAAACTCACTCAAATTGGTCAATCCATTTGGAAGCTACGATGCCACAGACAGACACACAAATACACAGATACACGTCCCTCTTTTTTTGTCGGGGGTTAAAAAAAAATAACAATGAATAAGATCTTTGCGTCTAATTTGCGAGTATTAACTTGGAACTGGCAACCCTACAGCGCACAATGGGGGCTAATTCCTCTTGCAACAGACACACGTCGCCACTGAGTTATAATACGCAAAATGACTAGGTCTGCATTCGACATGCTCCAAATGCATGTTACTCAATTTGCAATTGACAACATTTCATATTTTTCAAAAAGTGTGAAGTGTGATTGTACGGACTAGCTTAGAAAATATAAAAAAATGGTGAAAGCAGCGTCGTCTAAAAATTAAATCAGCACTCAGATGACGTCACGTTATGGACAATTGACAGTCGATGTATTTTGACAGGATGATGTATTTCTGTTACTGCTTTACTAAAAAACAGAAGAAAATAAATAATTAAGGGTGCTCCCATACAACAATACTTATCCCATCTTGATTGGCCGGGTTAAGTTCCGTACAATTGTACGGAACCCTCGGTGCGCGAGTCAGACTCGCACTTGGCTAATCACTCCTGTGACGCAGAGATAATAGTCCCACTCTAAGTCCGAGTCACTGGTAGTGAGGGCTAAACAGCCCTGATACCTACAGTTCAAGTCATGTAAAAAAAAAGCATTTGACCGGTTTTTATTTAAGATACTATCAATTTGCCATGGCATCATAATCGGTAGTACGAGGATAATCGGATGTCCAATTGCGACAGAGCCTGCTCGTAATAATGTTACTGCCGAACTACGCGCTGGCCCCTCGCCAAATACCATTTACTTATTTTTTGTTTGTCTTTGTTGTCTTAATATTGTCCTTTAGATTAGAACGTGGGAACTTTAGTATGAAATACTTAACTACATGTCACTTCACTACATACTTAGTATAAAACAAAGTCGCTTTCTCTGTCCCTATGTCCCTTTGTATGCTTAAATCTTTAAAACTAAGCAACGGATTTTTTTAATAGATAGAGTGATTCAAGAGGAAGGTTTATATGTATAATACATGCATAATTTATCAGCATTGCACCCGTGCGAAGCCGGGGCGGGTCGCTAGTTTATAATAAAGTAGGAAGTGCCCGCAACTGGTTCTCTGCCATTTGGCAGAATTATTTTTCCCAAATATTTTACTTGCCAAACAGTTTCATTTCCCAACTCACGATTTTCTCTGAAACCATATCTTTTTCGGAACTTTCATGAAACAAACCTAATCTAACCTGTTGTATTCTATAACAGCATATAAAAATACACTGAGATTTTTTTTGCTTTCAGAGAAACTCGAGAGTTGGGAAATGAAACGGTTTGGCAAATGAATGATTTGGGAAATATATTTCGGCTAAAAGGCAGGTTACCCCAACAACTTCATCCGCGTATAGAGATATGCCTTTCTCGATTCTTGACTCATTTATATGGAAAAATGTCCTCGAGAATGTTCTTTTCCCGTAGGGTAGACTGGGGTCAATAGAAACACGTCATGATTGAAACAAGTCAAATTTCTCGAAAACTATAATACCTACGCGTCTGACGCAAGACTCAGAACACGCAGTCGGCCATGTTTGAATCTTTGGCCAGTAGCGCTCGAGCGACGGTGCAAGAGGGGGGTGTTCACGCGCCAAATCAGTTTTTCGCGGTAAAAAGTAAGGATTTGCGCTGTCTTATATTTTCTTATAACTTCGTGTACTCTTGTATATTGACTGATCAAATTGTTTTGGTGTTATAGTTAGGAATAAACGAATGTTTTTAATGGCCGTTGATCAGCATTCGAGTCTTTTTTATATTTATTATTTGACCTTAAAGTTAAAAACGTAGTGTGGGGACGGTAGAAACAACTTGCTTGTGGACGATTGAAACGTTTCAAGCGTTTTAATTGTCCCCAAAAGGAACCGACTTTAAAATATGTATATCAGAAAAAGTTTAGTTTGACATATCGCCATGTTTTTGTTTAGTAATATAATTGAAATTGATTAGGTATTTATTGCGTAATTTTACATCCCGACGTTTGCAACACTATGTCACAGGGTAGGTACACGGAATGGTTATGATTGAAACATTGTTATAGTTGAAACAAACACTTGTATGAAACATGATTATGCTTGTGTTCTGAAATTCTGTATCTTTATATCTTATCATTGCATTAAAACTACTTTGGCTAAGCAAAATGAATAAGATAGCAGCAACAAAGAAAACTTAAAGTAAGTAGTTTTTTTTTAAACGCGGGTTTTTATTGAGATTTTTCACATGCTCATAAATTGAAAAATGTTTATGTAATGCTTGCGAACTTTTGAGGATCGCATTGTATGCCGTGGTAGTGATGAAAAAGATTAAAACAGATATAAGTACTTTTATTGTGCCGAAGATATTCGAGTGTTTCAATTGACCTAACATAGTGTTTCAATTGACACTCATGTGAGGTCAATTGAACCATTCTGTCCCATTCTCTTCATTACATGATTGTCAAAAAACTATGGATTATAGACCAACCAGGTGCGTTTTATTTAGGAACCAGATAACTAACCTTGAAATATTTTGAGTGTACATCTTTCTACTCATAAAAATATGACCGTTACAGGCTGTCAAAGGCAAAGTGTTTCACTTGACCCCAGTCTACCCTACAAATCTGCAAATTCTCGAGAACGACACATCTCTGTCCGCGTATATTACCATTTTTTACTGTAGACGGGTAAAAAGTATCCTATAACCATCTTTGGATGTCCAGCTATCCCTGTACCAAAATTGGTTAAAATTTGTCCAGCCGATTCGGCGTGATGAGAGGACAAAGGAAATTATGACCAACAGATGGCGACAGATTGGCAGGACGCCACGCACCCATACAAAACAAAAGACGACCCTGAGCCCCCTCCATAGAATTCTAAATTTTAATTATACATAGATACTAAATTCAAGAGTGATTTTTGAGTTGTATTTTAAGCATATTCTTGTTAGTTGCCATATTTAATGTGAATGCTTCATAGTCTGTGTTTTAGCATATTTACACCGTATAAATGTAGTTGGAAATGAAATGAAATGATTTTTTTTGGTTGAATTGAACAGTGTAACAATGATTCTCTTTTAACATAGATACAAGAAAATCTTTAAAAAGAAAATATAAACTGCCTACTCTTGTTTCTTACTGCGACTGAATGAAACCCAGTTACCCAGTGTATTAGCGATTCAGTTTCATCTTCGAGCACAAATTTATTTATTAGGCTACTCCCATTATTGAAATATGTACCTATATTTGAAATTATCTTATTAGCACTAATAAAAATATGTTATTTTTTTATTGAGCTAGGAAGCTAAATTTTAATAATTGATTATAGAAATTTCATAAACAGAATAGAACACCGTTCGCCATTTTTGTTTTTAGCTTATCTGTGGCGTGATGTAGGCAATCCCATTAATAAACCCCAGTATTACACTCTTACCTATATTGCGAACGACGTTTTATTAAGTGTTAAGTTTTTTTTTACTGGATAGGTATATAATATATGAATATATTATCAAGGGTGAAAATTGCGGCCAGCGTAAGTATTTCAAAATAAAAATCAATTTTTCAATTTCAATTTGTTCAGCCATTCTTCTACTTTTTTAACTGAAAAACTTATATTTCTTTAGGTTTCTTATTGCAAATACTATACGAAATAAACATTAGTTTAATACAATTTAACATGCGTCAACTGGCCTATTATGTACATAATACTTGGGTTCATGACATTCCATTGAAACCTTAGATTATCTACTTACTGGCCAATTAAGTTCCGTGTGCGCTGACCCACGATGAGATCGGAGAGTGACAGATGCGCCTAACTACGCGTCGGGGCTAACTGGCCGTGAACAGCGGACTTATCTACATCTACTGTTAATTGCTCCCTTGTGCCTAAGGGCGGAAAAAGATTAGACGCTTTAAAAATTAATAATAAGTATCTACTACTACTGAGTACAATTACTCAGTAGTAGTAGGAGGCTGGATTTGGTATGTGTGTCATCTTGCGTGCAAGATTATAATCTTAATATTCCTCTTTTCAAAAGCCTTTTTTAAGTTTATTATACAAGTAGTAGGTTCCAGCGTATTTTTTCTTCTTTACAATAGTCGGGTAAAAACTATCAAATAACCATATTTTGATCTCCAGCTATCCCTTTACTAAACTTGGTTAAAATCTGGCCAGCAGTTTCGGTGCGATGAGAGGTGAAATCCCACCGCGTATTCGCACCTGAAAGGCCGGCAACGCACTTGTGACTCCTCTGGTGTTGCAGGTGTCTATGGGCGACGGTAATCGCTTTCCATCAGGCGATACGTTTGCTCGTTTGCCCCCTATAACAAAAAAAAAAAAAAAAACATTTTTACCAACAGATGCCGCTTTACGGCCGGCGCCATGCTAATATATCGCGCTAATACGATTTTTTTACCGAAACAATGACCCCTTTCCATAGAACACAAATTTTCAATACAATTTTAGAATTTTATGATAATATTATGTCTTCTTTCAATGGTCATTATTGAACAAGGTAAAAATTAAAAAAAAAAAACAAATTCTGATAGCGACAAAGTTATGTCCGTTTTATTAAGCCTATTAATAAAAAGCAAAATTCAAATCTTTATTCTGCAAGTAGGCCCCAAGGGCACTTTTACACTGTCTGATTCTATGTAATTGTAATACAATAATAAATATAAAATTACAATAATAATGAAAACAATATAAAAGTAAATTAATGCAACAAACAAATCACTCATTATAACATTCAAATAAACAGATTTCATTACAACATTAAAAAAGTAATTCTAACGCTCACGCGCTTTAAAAAAACGCCTTAACTTGAATCATATGAAAACTTTATGAAATCTATACCTATTTTATAAAAGGCAAACCTATAGAAACTATAGCCTGAACCCTCTCGCTAAATAGTCGCGAGGACACGTTCAATCGACGGCACGTTTCGGGAGATTACTCCATTAATATTTATAAGTCTTCAGTAGGTGCCTTCTTAATATTATTTACCTTTCAGGGCCCTGTACTTGTACGTTATAAATATGTGAACAGGCTTCGTAAAAACACACACCTTGTTTTTGCTTATGAGCGTAAAACGTGCGTTGTTTTATTTTCTTTACTTCGGTGCGTTGCCAATTTGGTCGGATGTATTTATTGAGCATGTTTGTCAGGCTTGCCTTCTGCTGCGGACTTATCTTCTTTTTGCACTAGAACTTTATGTTTATAAAAAGAATGAATCTCTTTTGTTTTGTTGCGTGTTTTTTTCTTGACTTAATAAGTGTCTCTTCATATTTATGTACCTTTATCGTGATTATAGTTTCATCATGCACACTAGTTTTTAACCCCCGACGAAAAAAGAGGGGTGTTATAAGTTTAACATGTGTATCTGTGTATCTGTGTGTCTGTCTGTGGCATCGTAGCGCCCAAGCGGATGGACCAATTTAAGTGCGGTTTTTTTTAATCGAAAGACTTTTCCGTCGATATGGTTCTTAGCTATGTTTGGTGGAAATAGGACCAGTAGTTTCCAAGATATTCAGCTTTAATTGGAACAAGTGACGAGATCTCAGCCAATAATGAAGTCAATAATTCGAAATATTGGCTAAATGTTAAGTTTTATTAGCATTTTCTATATGACTCACTAATTGAGGGTCTCATGATGACCAGCTAGTTGTTGATGGATCTCAGCCAATATTGAAGCCAAGAATTCCAAATTTTGGATAAATGATAAGTTTTATTAGCATTTTCTATATCACTCAATAAATGAAGGTCTCATGATGACCAGCTAGTTGTTAATGGATCTCAGCCAATATTGAAGCCAAGAATTCCATATTTTGGATAAATGATAAGTTTTATTAGCATTTTCTATATCACTCAATAAATGAAGGTCTCATGATGACCAGCTAGTTGTTAATGGATTTCAGCTAATATTGAAGCCAAGGATTCCAAATTTTGGTTAAATGTTAAGTATTATTAGCATTTTCTATATGACTTACTAAATGAAGGTCTCATGATGACCAGGTAGTTGTGAACGGATCTCAGCCCATATTGAAACTAAGGATTCCAAATGTTGGTTAAATGTTAAGTATCATTAGCATTTTCTAGATCACTCAATAAATGAAGGTCTCATGATGACCAGCTAGTTGTTAATGGATTTCAGCCAATATTGAAGCCAAGGATTCCAAAGTTTTGGTTAAATATTAAGTATTATTAGCATTTTCTATATCACTTACTAAATGACGGTCTCATGATGAGGCCTGACAGAGAGTTGTGAAAGGATCTAAGCCAAGAATTTCTAATGTTGGATAAATGTTAAGTTTTATTAGCGTAATCAACAGATTGATAAATTTTTGACAGTACAATAATTTGGTACCTTGGAGCTGAAGATGGCCGTAGGAACTCCTAAACAGCACAAGATAAACCCACGGTGTTTGGGCTCGTCTGATTGTTCTTGATGAGCAATTAATATTTGTGTAAGAAAGTACAGTCAATAATAAAACCAAGTCCCAAAAAAACTTTTTTGACAAAAAAAACTCATAGTTTCTGTCACTGGGTCACTATTTTTAAGTTTCGGAATTCTGCTAAAGCTGAATTGTTATTAGGACTATTGAACAGGTTCCTTTGATTGAGGTCACTAATAGCAACACCCTGCAAGATTTTAACGCGACTAAATGACACGTAAGCTTTAGCAAAAGTACTCTTGCCTTAGTGAATAACAGCTTTTTAGGATTTTGTAGTTTGTGTCAGTCTGTACACAGCTTAGCTCAGAGACAAAGTGGTTGAATACATTTTTAAAAACATTTGTATGTTTATCCCATGGTGTGGGGTATCGATGATTAGGTCTCTTAAAACTAAGTCAAGTTACCTAGCACCAACTGCAATTTTTATGGAGCTAAGTAAGCCACCCGTACCTACTATTTGGATCCTGTAGAATAGAAACCTGGTTCTGTTTTAGGCCGTAAGTAGCAGGTTCTTGCGACTGACTTCATGAGCAGTGCATTTAAAGTATATATTTTGATTGTCTTGGCTAATAACTTCGCCATTTTGCCATTATAAGCATTAACTAGTCTTACTTTAACGATTTTTTCCCAGAATGTTGCTTAAGGCTATTGATATCAAAATATATCCTAACTTCAATCTTAGAGAAGACGGCATTCATTACCACTGGCTTGGGATCCTGCTGTACCTACATAATTATAGTCCAGGTTCAAGCTCGACGAAAGATTGGAAACCCTGGACCTTAAACGGTGTAAAACAAAAATAGTGTCAAAAGAAGAAAATTCCGGGACGAAACTTCTGTTTGTTTAAAAAATATGAAATAAAAATAAAATTAAAAATTTAAAAAACCCCCGACATGACTACCAATAAAAAGAAAGAAATAAAATCTACGAAATGTGTCTATACAATGAACAGTAGAAAAAGAATCCAAGCTTCGTTGCGTCGGGGGACCGCTAAGTAAATGAAATGCAATGTAAGTACTGAAAATCGTAAAGTGGGAAGCCCAAATGCATACATGCAATTTTGCGTTGAAAAATATATTTCATTTCATTTAGGTCGGTAGGTACTTAGCGGTCCCCCGGACGCAACGAAGCTTGGATTCTTTTTCTACTGTTCATTGTATAGGCACATTTCGTAGATTTTATTTCTTTCTTTTTATTGGTAGTCATGTCGGGGGTTTTTTAAATTTTTTATTTTATTTTTATTATATGATCATTCAAAAATATCTCAACATTACATTTGCTGGTCTCAAATGTAGACTTATATTCGCTATATTCGTTGGTATAGGTATTGTACCTCGGAAACTCTCCTCTCATCCACCGTCACTCACAAACCGTCCAAAACAAGAACATATCTACGCAAAGCGAATAGGTAAGTAGACAAATACCGAAATGTCTTTGAGCGGTCATCACGCCGAAACGGCTGTTTGGATTGCAACCAATTTTAGAACATGGATAACAGGACATCTAAAGATGATTATAAGATACTTTTTACTTGGTAATGGTAAACAAAGAGAGTTACGTGGACGAAGTCTCGCGCATCATCTAGTATCGCTTTATTCTTATGTGCCCCTAACACACTAAGGTGTTGGACACCTAACATCCTAGGAACACAAATTCTATGTATATATAACCCCTCTCCTTTCATCAGACGTCACTCACGAATCGTTCAAACCAAGTAGGTACATATTTACGCGAAGCGAATAGGCAAATACCTAGAGGCCGATATTTGTCTCTGTGCCCTCAGCAAAATAGCAGGATGGTCTTTAACCAATTTTGGAACATGGACAGTAGCACAACTAAAGAATGGTTAAGTATAAGACTTGAGTCAAGATTGGTCATAGGTTTTACTCGGTAAAAAAAGGATGAAGTGGCAGTGATCTTCCAGTATTCGTTATATTCATATGTGCTTAAGAAAGGCATTGTTAATAATGTGCCAACGAACATAATACTTGGGTTCATGACGTTTTAAAAACCTTACCGGCAAATTGAGTTTCGTGTGCGCTGACCCATGATGAGATCGGAGAGTGACATGCGCCCTAAGACTACAAATTCTATGTTAAATAACCTCTTCTCTTTCACCGTGGCTGAGGAACCGTCCAAACTAAGTACATATTTACGCGCGGAATAGGCAAATACCTAGAGGCCGGTCCCGGCGGAGGGCAATTATCGCGACATTATTACACCCCTAATTGTTGTTGTACGACTTCGAGCCAACTCGAGGGATTTTGTTGTTAATTAAAACGTATTGATGTATGCTAGCAGCTCCTAAAGCCGTATAACGGGAGGCTTAGTTCGCTGTGTAAAGGTTGATTAGTTAATTCGGCATCGAGCACAAACGGGAAATGTAAGACAAAGGTGGAAAACTGGAGGTCGCATTAGACGTTTCTAGTCACTGTCCGAAATATACACTAGTAATTTCCTTTGGAGTTGTGTTACTTTGGTGACGGTAAAACAATGACTTTGTATATTTTCACATGTTTCACTTTGATTAGGATTGTTGGACAGATTTTCGATATTAACTTTTCAGAAGCAAAACCCCATGCAATGTGTATACTATAATTACCACCGACATAAGCAGGCAATATTATGTAAAGTCTTCGACATATTCGCGTTGTCAAACAGTAAGTACATATAGATAGAGAACTTGCGTACCTACATTAGTATACATATATATGTGCAGAAACCTAGAAGCAATTACGTATAATTATATCCAGTAGTTAGATTTAGTACCTGCGACCAATTGCGACCCAGTACATAACAAATGGTCTGGTTTAGTAGTCAGTTCAATGGGCTTACGCCCTTTTATTCACGAAGAGAGCATATTCCCGTACATACTCTATACAATAAAGGCAATATGTTGATCAGCAAATCAAGGTGGTTAAGTCGTTTTATATGCGTAAGAGTGTGTATATTTACTACAGCAACAGAAGAGTGTACGTTGGTAAGCGATTGAAGGCGATTACTTCATTTTGAGGATTGCGTATGTACAAGCTAGCTCTAAAACGTCTTATGTCAGTCGGCAATTCATGGCGTATACTTCGTTTTGGAAAAGGATGTATGTACAGGTACTGTCGTCGCATTCACGACGGTAGCTGGACCGACAAATTTCATTAGCAGCCCGTACGGCTCAGCCGTGGAGAATAGACTCAGAGCCTGCTGTATAATGCCTGCGTAGTGTGTGCTGGTAAATAGGTATAATATAACGAGACCAGATGCCGGGCTTACCGGGTTTCACGAGGACGTATAATTTAATTACGTTTAGTATCAGACTTAAGGCCAGCACAAATACACGTTACGTTTCTGTTACTACTAATATTGTTTGTTTAACTTATGCGGGTGGGTATCCTTGGATTTATATTCAGGTCAGGCCAGGTCTTCGGCAGGGCCTCCAGCAAAGTGATCAGAAAAAGTTCCATAGATCATTAAATAAGATAACTTTCTCAAAAATGGTCGGGAATGTTGACTTTATTAATAAAAAAATCAGGACGCGAAGTGCATAGTTTATGGTAAGTCAAAAATTAAAAGAAAACACCTTGCCAGCTGGTTTGCGGTATGAAATTTGTCGAGGTACAAACTTAAAAAAAATTTAAAACCCATATAAAAACTGGCGTATGTCCTAAACAGCCAAAACGAAAGATCAGTAGCTACGATTTATAGCGACTTTTTAGTTGCCTCTAATAGCTTATGGCGTTTTCAGAAGAACAATACACTTTTACTTTTTATAAAAAAATAAAAAGGCGGCAATGCACGAATTCAGTTTTGACATATAGTGACTATTAAATCTTATAGGTTATCGTGGACTAGTTTTCCGCAACTCGACGTATTACAATACGCCTATCTTGCCTATTAAAACTTATCTTTGTTTTCTTGCACCATTTTTGAAAAGCACCAATTGTCTCAGCCGCCGTCTTTAAAATTAATACTCAGACAATGCCTTTAAAATAGTCGTCCCTTTAAAGTTAATACTCAGATTCATGAAAAATAGCTGGTATTTAAAAAAATACGTATTAAAAGGCTAATAGTATCGCAAGAATAGAAATTTAATATGAACAATTGAACACTGCACCAATCTATATTATATAAGTTTCAATTAACACTTCACTTAAAAATAATCGAGTAGGTACAGAATTGGGTCTACTACCACTACTACCATACAAATAATTCACCTTTAATTTAAATATAGGCACCGATCCAGTCTTAAGAACTTACGGCGGGTTCCAGGGCTCAAAAAAAATCCACTCTGTAATCAAAAATTAAAAAGTTTATTTCATTCTTTATATATTATATTAAGGACAATAAGGTTGTCACTTCCTAGTAAGTATTATCAACTTGTAACAGGGAGTCCTGAGGCTCTTCTAATACACGTTAGTGATATTTCAGAAATAAACATAGCAATTACTTACCAACTTTATAAAACAAAAGAAATAATGAAATTATAAGACTAAAAAGTGAAATTCCATTTCTGTATATCCGTATAAAGGGGAACTTTATATTTTATGCTTATCACACTTTATCTTTATTAATTCACATCACATTTCCCGATCGTAATTACCTACTCAATGACTGCGATAAGTCTGATCATGATCATCGGCTCTTGCCGGTGAAGTAATATCCAGCTTATCCTACATCCCAATTCAAAAATAATTATATTTATAAACAACCGTAATCATTCATGCATATAGGCTAAATTGGTCTACACATAATTATCTTAAATATATAGGTAAGCAACTAAAACCTCTGCATTTTTAAAATCCGTTGAATGCCATATATATATAAGAAAGTAATCACAAGTCATAACGGGTGTACAGCCATTTAACGCCATCATTAAAATTAAGCCTCTTTCAAGAAACGTTAACAAACGAAATAAACAATTATGAAAATTGAAATAATATTACCTACAATCTACAAAGCAAAACCACAAAAGTCCCGTAAAGATGTTTGTCGAGTACAATTCATTAAAACGACTTCCTTTCATTTCGCGTTTAAAACCTGAATTGCTACAATTTAATCCTATTAGACCAATTAGCGTAGGTCTATTAACATTAATAACAACACGAGCATGCGTCTCTTTCGCTCCTCAAAATTGCATTGCGATCAAAACTCAAAAAGGATTCACATCAAAATCGGGGCTCATTTAACGAGCAATTATGCGTCTTTAGCGCTCCGTTCACAATCGCCCAATTAGCCGGAGGGGCGTAATGGCGAAACTATTACCGCACTCGGAAGGAAGCCAGTTTTCCGCTACGGGAAGTTTGCAGGCGGCCGGCCGATGCATTTTTGGATGTGCGCCCAAATAACTTGTTGCTCGCCCGGAGGCTCGGCGACCTGTTGCACGAGCCTATGGGGCCGCCATTTTTGCCGGTTCCCAGCAAATACATAATGAATGCGAACGCTCAACGCTTAGCCTCATTGTTCGCTCGCGGCTTTCGGTAGTTCGTAGGAAATTGCACTCGTAATAGTAGTCTTCGGGGATCCGTTCCGCTCGATTGTGAGCTCTGAGTTGTCGTTTTATTTATAAGCTCCTTAATATTTCTCGCACGTTAAGACGACTATAAAAGATTTCCTCTGGCACAATGAGCGTTTTCGGCGGTGAGCGTTTATCGAGCGTGCTCTATTCAGATAGTCTGAGGGATTACGTATTCAAAAAGAGGGCATCGTGTTGTTACGCGTACTTACTTTTGAAAAATACGAGACGATTTATTCAAAGAGAAGCATGTTAGGACTAAAAGCCGATTATATCGCTAAAGTAACACGATGTTATGGGGAACAGAAAACAGGGCACATAGAGTGGGCGCGTTTAACACTAAAGTACATTTCGGCGTTGTTTTGGAGTTAACTTAAACTCTAAAATCAGCCAATTACATTGGGGTTGCTTTAGCCTAACTACTTGTTTCCGCCGGACTAGTCTAACTAAATTGCAGTCGTTACACTTTAAACTTTATTGGGACAGTGTGCATTCGGCATTTGCGGTTGTTTTGTGTTACTAAAAAGACAAGTTATTTAATTGCCTATCCGAAAAGTTTGAAATTATATCGGTGAGCAAATTGATTGATGTTCAAACAAAAGTACAGTCGGCTATAAATACGTGTCTTGAAAATATTTTTTTGACAGAAATTTATCTATACTATTACCATACAAGTCGTCGCCTGTTTTAAAATACGACGAAATTAGCGTTAACGGTCAGTGTGGAAAGGGTCGACCTTTCATTATCTATGGATGTTGCCATGGATCACAGCTATAAATGTGAAGCATATTCAGCGCTTCATACATCTGCATTATATTACATAGATCCCCGCTACAAAATTCTTCAATTGATATTTTTAAAACTTGTAAGGTACGTATGCTTTGCTCAATAGTACATTACTGCAGACGCCAGGAACACAGGGCTTGCCGGATGAGTAGCGAGAGACCTTTTCACGGATAGGCATGTTGTTGTATAGTGCTATTCTCCAAATCCAATCCAATCCAATATGCAATAGAATACACCACTCACGAAAATATACTCCAGTAGTTTATCCTGTTCATGAACACAGACGCCACGTTTAAAATAAAATACTTCCCGGCTTAGGCCTTCAATTTAGTATGAAATTCCTTTACAGTTATCTCGAGTTGTTCCGCCCGAAATGTGATACTTCGAAGCATGTTTGAGAAATAGTACATTACTGCAGACGCCAGGAAAGAAGAGCTTGCCGGGTCGGATAGTGATAAGAAGCCGACAAGCCCATTTCACGACTAAGGCATGTATAGTGCTTTCCTCAAACATTATGCAATGAAATAAAAAATACACCACTCAAAAAAGTATAATTCAGTTGTTTAGCCTGTTGATGAAGCGCCATGTTTAATAAATTCTTCCCAACTTAGGCCTTCAATTTTGTATGAAATTCATTTACCGGTCTCTCTGGTTGTTCCGCCCGATAGTGGTACTTTGAAGCCTGTTATAACGCGCGTTATGACGACATTTTTTTGCATGTTTGCTCAAACAATGCGACACCATTAGTGTAAAGCCTGCCCAGTATCGATACCTTTCCCATAATGGATGTTACCATAAATGTGAAGCATTTTCAGCGCTTAATAGGAACATGGAAGTTTAACTATCTGCTCTATATTAGATGTCTCAAATATATTTATAATTATACAAAGGAAGTCATGTTCCGGCGTTTAGGTGGACGGCTACCTGACACCTCGAACACGCGTAACACGCCACTGTTGAAAAATGTGACCTAGTTTAGTTACCTATGTTTTATTATTTTGTATTTGATATGTATCTTAGTTTTAAGACAGGCCTGAAGTAAATGTTTTCATTCATTCATTCATATTTTCGTCTGTTCCAGGGCGCGTCCTCGAGCCTGGTAGTGAAGTTCGCAGACACGGAGAAGGAGCGGCAGCTGCGGCGGATGCAGCAGATGGCCGGCAACATGAGCCTGCTCAACCCTTTCGTTTTCAACCAGTTCGGCGCGTACTCCACCTACGCGCAGGTCATCACCGAGCAGGTGAGGGTTAAACGACACAGTGTAAACCTAAATCATTGCTACCTATAGTCTGTAGTTTTAGGTATTTAAAAAAATTTAAACACCGGAGCTGTCAAATTGACAGCAAGCAATGGCGGATGTCAAACAAACTAAGTTAAAAAATCACGTAAGGTAGGTAGGTGTTGCTAATTTAAACCTGTGACTTTCTATTTTAGTCGTGTTACTTTCAGTATAATGCAGCCTTTTGTGTTAAATCTCTGCAAATTTGGGTACTTTTTATTGACGATTCACTGAGAAAAATATATATATTTATTTAATTTGATAAAAATATGTTTGTATTCGTGAATATTTGATAAATTTAAGCGATAACACATATTATTTAAATGGAACGGACTGCAGTAGTGAGGTTATTATTTTATAATATGAAAAAATTACAGGAACCAAACGTTATCTTATAAACAACCCTTTTAATGGTTTATTTACATTTTTTTAATACCTAAAAGTACAGACTATAACTGGTGGGAGACACTACACTTGCCAAACTGCGCGGTCTTTACACAAGAGTTTGTAGTCCCTAGTCATCGGCTTTCCGGCAGATATAGCTAGCCAGCTTCCTGTGTATACTATGCCTATGTACCTACCTCTGCCTAACAATATAATCTGTATTCCAGCAACAAGCGGCCCTGATGGTGGCGGCAACAGCGCAAGGCTACATCAGTCCGATGACAGCGCTCGCGTCTCATGCTCTCAACGGGATGGCCAACTCGGTCGTGCCGCCTGCCTCCGGTAATTAACGCTCTAGACATTTAAAATGGATACTAATTTTAACATGACATGTACATGTACAACCCCGTCAACATAGGAAACTGCACACATGACGACTTTGAAACGATGATTATATTACTTATTTAAATCCAAAATTGATGCGAACCACACTTTTACATGTTTCACTGTTGACGAATTAAAATTTCCAATTTATGCTTCCATTTAAAGTGTAATCTAGTTTAAACTTACGTAAAAATTGACAGAAACGGTTTCGAACTCATTCGGAGCTCTTCATCAGCGACAGCTATCCATGCTGTTACGCGAATCGTGGCCCACAAAGCGTAGCAGCACAGATAGCTGTCTCTGATGAAGAGCACCATATAAGTCCAAAACTGTCGGGCCGTCCCTTATAATTTTTACATGAGTGTATTAAAGATGCCTCATGATAGTTTTCATTCCTAATATTATTACTAATCTTAACTACTCTAAAAATGTATCAAGAACCCTATAATATTGAACGGCCAAAGTTGATCCAGCAATTTCCAATTCACTCGTACAGAAACTAAACACAAGACCACTTATGTGAGCTTATTACGGTTACAGACAACTTCTCGGGGCTGGCGATAGGGACGGGCGCGCAACCACTGAATGGGGCGCTGCCTTCCCTACCCTCGCCCACCATGCCGGGGTTCAACATGGCGGCGCAGACGGCCAACGGGCAGCCGCCGCCGCAGGATGCGGTCTACACTAACGGGATACACCAGACCTTCACTGGACGTGAGTAGACGTCCCGATGGTCGAGAGATAACAGCATAATCAAGAGATTGTCAAATCAAACCCTCATCAATGTGGATGATTTAACAGTAGTCCACTGAATTATTTCACCGAGTTCAGCCAAACATTGTGACACATGGAATGAACCAACCATCTCAGAAAGCTACATCGTCAAGTCCGTCTTAGTTCATACTAAGATGTGACCACTCTACCGTTGTAAAGAAAAATTGAATCTAATTTTTCGAAGCCTGTGAGATTTGAATCCTACCGGGTCTTGTGTAAAAACGTCCATCATGAGTACTTGGCTAAAAATGAGAAGCGTCTCAACTGCTATCTCAGTTTCGTTTCGAAATTTAGAGGATATCGTAACAAAACCCGAGGTAGCGGATGATCCGCTTCTGATTTTCAACCACTTGAGCCAGCGCACACTACGGCTTCTTGTGGCCGCCACAGCATCTCTCTTTTTCTCACTTCGAGCATGCAAAAGAGACATGTGTACTGTCACGGCCATAAGCCGTAGTGTGCGGAGCCGGTTAATAGTGATCATGACTAATGTATGCTGATGTCCCAATGTTCCAGCGGTACCGGTGACAGCACAGGGCCTGCCCAACGGCGAGGCGGCGCTGCAGCACGCGGCCTACCCTGGCATGCAGCCCTTCCCCGGCGTCGGTGAGTAGCGTACCCCTCCCGCTTCGCTTCCTCCTCTACAACCCAAGTAGCATCTTATACAGCCCTTACACAGCTGAAATAAGCCTGTATATGCTCTTATGCAGCCTGGGTGCTACGTGGGAACTCCACTATCTTGTCGCTTTAATCGCTTCGTGCACTTCACGTGTATTTGGTCCTAAGCACTTCTTATCCTGGCTAGATTAGTAACATAATCGTGACTTCATGTGAGCATCGGGTCTGGGCAGAGAGTCAGTGAGTGGAGTTTAGTCCCTCCAGAAAAAAACGTACCTGCCTCCATCGATTTTATTAGATAGTTAGTATATCAACATACTGGGACTACGATTGTACCAGTCCTCGTATGATACATTAACATCATCAACATTGGTAACGGGAACAGCTTATATTTACGTCAGAATAAGGAGCACACAGTTAAGTAGTTAACATTCTCGACGTATATTGAATTATACTTTGTTATGGTTAAACGTTGTTAAAGCGACAGGATACTACAGTGTTAATGTTTATTTAGGTGACTAACTAATACCGAAATACGAGTTGAAACTTTGCTTCTCAGTAAGATAGAGCGGAAAGTTTCGACGCGGTCTCGACCAACAAATCTTCCGGCCAACCTGTTGCTATCTAATAGGCCAAGACGTAGAGTGGTTGATTTAAAAATAAGTACCTTCTCACCCTACTACGATTTATATTTTCCCTGACAGCTAATAATTTGTGCAGATTCGTCAAATCGTTTCGGAAGTAATGTCTTGGTTGAGACTGAATTTTTAGTGTCACTTGCTGACAAAGGAATCAATTCAGATAATAGTATGGCAATCAAAACCAAATCATCGAACCTTTGCAAGCAATTGATGATCGAAACTATAATTGTATCTATATTATTGATATATAGAATTTTTTGACATCATTTGTGTCACGCATCCGCCGTGTGTGTTGAGGGTGGAATAACGTCTTGATTCTGCAATGTAAACATCGACAAGCACATCCGTGAATATTGTTATCTCCCTTGCGCACATTAACACCAGTGCTATGAAATGGACGGATGATATTCAAAGATGCACTGACAATGCTGTTTACATTATGAATCACACAGATAATTATGGATGTAAAAAATATTATATCATTGTCGTTATTGTACACAAAACTTTCACACAAGTTGCCTTAAAAAATCTAAAACATCAGCTACGTTTAAAAGAAACTGATTCAAAGGAAGTGTTCAAGACAACTTGTGTTTTTCGTCGCTTGCTTCAATTAATCGATCTTTTACGCGCGGAAGTGCACCAGCCAAGTCCGCTAGCTCTACAGTTCAGACTACAAGAAAGATCGATCATTTGACAGTCGTTGACGATATATAATAATGAACTGTATAAGTGTTGATGGTGTAACGTTCGGTGCGCTGTACCTATCACGCTATCAAAAGTATGTCACATACAGTAGTTGTTGTCGATGTTATCATAGGCATAATAATCTGTTGTTACTGCAATCATTGTGTAAAGTTATTTGATGTAATGTTGATATTGATTTATTTTACAGGCCAAAACGTATAGTTTTATCATTTGTAGGTATTATATATTATTTTAAGAAAATAGTAGGTATATCTTACCCAAAACCTTTGAAAGGTTGGAAAAGTTTATATTAAAACATAAGTAAATAGATATCTAAATAATGACTGATCACAAGTCGTTGTTAAAAATAAACATAAGCCTCCGTAACTCCTATGGAAGACGTGTAATTCGCAGTCGTACTAATATATATTTTTTAATCATGTTAGGTTTAATTCTTATATTATTTACCACTTTAGGGTATACTCTCGCAGTTTGTTCACATAATAACTACGTTGAAACGTCAGAAAATGAGTTAAATAAGAAACAACGCGACAGACCCGGTAATTATATCAGGTTAATTACACATATTAAGTAACATTCTACGACTAAACAAATAAACGATGTTTGTTTAAACGTAATCCAAGTTAGGATTACGAAATACTTGAACCATATTTATTTAGCTTTATATTCTGTGTACCGTGAAGAGCATGTGAATGTCTGTTGGATAGGTGTTGATTGTGCCAATGTTCGACAGCCTACCCGGCGGTTTACGGCCAGTTTCCGCAGCCGATCCCGCCGCCGATGTCCACCATTGCGCCTGCGCAAAGAGAAGGTAAGTGGAGCCCTGAGCAAGAGAATAGAGATGCCACTAAAATAACTCTTTGAATTTGCACTACCCCGTAAATAAGTTACATATTTTTTGTGTTAAGTCTTTCATTGAACTTTTTAACCGAAACACTTTTTCGCATCAGTAAATTAATAAATTTCAGACAAATTATGATAATCAGAACTTTGTTTCAAATTCCATCGTTTACAATAACATCGCTACTTTCAGACTCAAAAAATCTTAATCTTTAATATAATATGCCAGAACTTGGCTTGCCACACTACCTTTCATAAATTGTACAGCAATCAAAATTAAGCTATTTTGTAGCATTAAAGAAATTAGGTGGCATCTCTATTCCAAAGAAAAATTAACCAGAATGAATCCTCATCGCGTCGGCCGCTCATACATCCTCCTTCCTCTCGCTTATCTCTTCGACCACCTGATCACCTGGTAACCATAACATCGCTGTAACATTACGCTAAGACAATACACTCGACCCTTCAATAACCTTAAGCCAAATTGAGTGTATAGTCATAGCTGAAGCCACCGTATTTTAGCGGCCTGGAAACGCTTCCTAGATACTCGTATCTTTTTTCTCTGATATTTGGTTTCCTAGCTAGAACGCGGTGAACACTCGAATAATAATTGTGTTTGTGATAGTTCCATGTTGCTCGTCCGAAATCGCTGCACGTAGTACAGCGACAAACAAACTTGCACTATCGGCAAACTTGGCGCCTGGCTGGACGTCTGTCGCTGTACCTCTATGTGTGTTGTTGTTGTCTTGACTGTTTAGCTCTGTTTCGAGATTTACTTTAGTAACTTCTCTGTAAATGTGTGTATGCAGTTCTTCTGTCTCTTAATGTCGTGATCTAATTACACTTTCGAGGGGATCTGTTCGATACTTTCCGAAGTTATACGGTGACCATATTGCTAACGATGTTGTACTTAAGGGGCTTCTAAAAGAAGCCATGTTTTGCTACAATTTGTGACCGGCCATTTGCATCTTGCTCTAGCGTAGGGTGTCAGAGAAGGACGGCCATAGTTGCCGGCGACAAATTACAGTCAAATATGGCCCGATTAAAAGAACCATTAGTGAGACACAAGTTAGCTATAGAATCTCCGTATAGCTGGTGCGCGTCGACTTAAGGTTCAGAATGGTGTGCGAATAGTTCTGGCCAGCCAAACGTTCATTTACATTATATATTTCTTCAAAACAAAGCAAGTGGGTGGGTATTTAATTTACTAGACGTTTGTACAGAGGTGTACGACATAATGATCAGAGCTCAGAACCGTTCACACGCATCACAACATCAATTCGATTAACAGATTAACATTAAGCCGAACAATTGTGTCCAGAGGCAGATTTGTGAGTTCTTTAAAGATTTTCTTATGTTCCCAGGCTGCTCGATCTCCGGCCCGGAGGGGTGCAACCTTTTCATCTACCACCTGCCGCAGGAGTTCGGGGATGCAGAGCTCATGCAGATGTTCCTGCCCTTCGGGAACGTGATCAGCAGCAAAGTGTTTATAGACCGCGCGACTAACCAGAGCAAATGTTTCGGTTAGTATTCGTAGTAGGGAGAGTTCGGGTTGAACGCAACTCTTATTTCAATACACATACAAAAAGCAGTAACAAAACGCTCACTGGAGCGCGGCTAGTATGTGGGCCAATGACATTTTACCACATATGGTTTTCACCCCTTCCAAAACGACACTAACCGTATTAAGACAAATTATATACAAATCACTAGCTTTTCAGACATCTCATGCCAATCACCACTCTGTTTGCGACCACGGCACTACTCTGTGTAACTAGTCACCTATAAAAAAATATACAGTCCTATCATATCGAAGCGTTTAATTCAGTAGTTGTTGAGAGCTATCACCACCTTATCACTTTGGCGGCTGCAGTTCGGAATGAACATCTGATAACGGAACTTAGTTATTAGGCTTGCCTGAAGCGGTGGCATAGCCCGGATTCGATCATGCACACAAACTATACAATAGGTTGAAAATCGACCAGTTGTAAAAGAGCATAATCCATTATGCCATTACTATTATGTCTATTTTTTACACAAACACACACACAGCAGGCAGTCGTACACATATCCTGATCCACGATTCACGGAAGATCAGCGTCATGGTTCTCACGAGTGCTGACATATGCTGAGTGCAACCAGGACACCATTTCATTTAGCTCATAGAATAGAATCATTATATTGTTAAAATTAAATGTCATTGATACAATGTAATTAATTTGTTTAAATGTAAGATGTAATTGGTTTGCACAATTAAGGCCGTTCCCTGAGCCAGATTTGCAAAAATACCCCAAAAATTATCCTATTTTTCTACGAAACGTTGATATTAGTAAACGAGGGAAAAATATATATCATTCTTGATTATATTATCTTTAATAACACAGCATTCGATACACGATTCATAACACTTCGCTCGATACAATTAATTCCCAAAGTAACCTCCAATTCGAATTTTTACTCCAACTTTACTTGTTTTTTTTCTACGTGACACTATGAAACAAAAAAAGGAGAAAAATCAATCATAACTAAAATAGTAATTTTACAGCTTCCGAATTTCAATAATTGAAGCCAATATTTTTAAAATAAATAATCATCGACAAATTCTTACGAAAAAAGATATCGCCTTACGACCCGCAAGCTCTGTCTCCGTCACTCTTTTGAAATGTGACTGTGATGTGACAGGGACGGGTGGCCTGAGGAGGGGCTCGGGGTTCTGGCTCAGGGAACGGCCTTAATATATATCCTATTAAGATCAGGGACATGGCTTCCCCGGAGTATCAAGAATGAATACCATTTTGACTCTGAGAGCTTTAGCGTCTGCTGGTTGGTTGCCAAATTCTTATGAGAAACATAGTTCTGGGAAATCAGGGACATGTCCACCACCGTATTAGACGTACCTTACAAGAATTATACTCAAAGAACAACATTTCGAGACTTGCGACTGTTTGTTCAAGAGCAGGCTAATTTTATCAGTCCCTACTGGATTACCAAGTTCTCGGTTTGTTCATCTACGGTATATTTTATTTACCGATATATAAATAAAGTCAATTGTTTATTTGTTTAGCATGAAACAGTGTTGCTATATAGGCACAAAGATCAACACGCAAAGAAAGATTAAATAGCGCTCATACGTGGTTCACCCCGGGACTCGAACCCGGTATATTTGGATTACCGGTCTAACGCCTTAACCTTTCGACCAGTGATGCACTGTACGTGCGCTTTCAATTTTCCCATCCGTACCGATCTCTGTACCAATTTTATTTTTGAAAGGTATTTAACCTTTAAACTGGTTAATTTACCAACATTCAAAAATCAATTCGAAATAAAATATCATGAAACAATGTGTTCAGAAAACTGGCGATCATAGGCGTGATAAGCACAGCAACCGGCTCCGGCGTGGCGCCCTCGTACAACAACTCAAGTAGAAAAATATCAAAGGACGAGTGCCTCGCAATGGTTTATCGCCCGGAGCCTCGCAATGCCCAAGACATTTATACGATGACATTCAAATTCCAGGTTTCGTGTCGTTCGACAACCCCACGTCGGCGCAGGCGGCCATCCAGGCGATGAACGGCTTCCAAATCGGCATGAAGCGACTTAAGGTCCAGCTGAAGCGGCCCAAGGATGCCAACCGGCCTTACTAACCTTAGACGCCGTCCCTGCGCGCTCACTTCACCACCGTAAGTCCACACGCACATACTTACAGATCAATGGCCACTTCCGGCTCGGGCTCTGACCAGTGTGATCTAATTTCCCTGCTTCCTTCAGCCTGGGTACTATTCTAGCCTGTAAGTACAGACTGGTGACCGATAGTCTTTACCAAGCCTTTCTTTTTCTACTTACACGCTACTTTAGTTGATCTTTCTCCAACATCTGTTACTTTGTCTTGTGTCCTATCTGCATGTCCCGCTCCATGGTTTTTTGTGTGTTGGTGGTTACGGCGAACTAGTTGGTGGTTCTGTTAAAGTTATGTCCGCTTGTTGCAGGTGGCAGCCTCCGTGGCCCCCGCGCCCGCAGCGCGCATGATTGTGTATTATCAACAATTCCAAGGAATTTATGAATACATCTTTATTGTATAGTAAATATCATTACCTACATACTTACCTAAAGAATTATGCGAGCCCACTCGGCGAGTATACTAAATTAGTTAAAAGTAATTTATTAAATCAGCGCGTAGGAATGCTTCATTCTTATCATTATCGATTAATCATTAAATTACTCTATTATATTATTATTATATATACAATTTATTAACTTTGATTAAATTATTATTATTATAAAATGACACGTTATAAAAATTTTGTCATTCGTAATCATACTTCTACTTCTAAGTACTTAACGTTTAACTGAAACTTTTAACATAAATTTATTATACTAGTTATTTGCTTGAACTAAGCCAAACTGAATTTATTAAGTAAGTTGAAAATGTAAGAAAAAAAGTGTATTTTAATTATTGTATATTGCAACAAGACGTAGCGTCGCGACGCGCGCCTGCGTCCTCGCCGCGGGCGGGCCGGCCCGCGGGGTCGGGTCGCGCGGCCGCGGGCTCGCGAGGCCCGCGCGCTGAGCGTGACCCGCGCGCCGCACGTGACCCGCGCCGACCCCGCCCCGGCCCGGCGCGCCCGCTCTAGGCTAGAGGCCGAGGACGAGGCCGCCCGTCCCGGCGACTTCGCGGACACTGTTGTCTCCCTCCGCCGAACTGATCGCATTAATCTAAGTGCTCGGTATAGATCACTATTGGAGTATATATATCCTATATTTTGTTAAATTTATTATGTGTGTGTCTGATAAGCTAATACGCTGGGGTACCACACGACAGTCCTCTTATGTAACGTAACCGGTCCCGACTCCAATGATCTGTACCCCGTACGGCTCTCGCGGCGCGTAACGCGAGGTCGCGAGGAGGCGCCGCGCGTTACGCGGCCGATGGCGCGCGATACGCACCACGACGAGACGCGATCGACTCGTATCGGTGCGAAGCGACTCTGTCCATGGTACGCCCGGCTCCTCACAAATACTTGTTAGTGAACGTAAACTAATGGCGATGTTGTTGACAAAAATTAAATGTTTGTATTTAACGCTGTGTACAAATCAAAGTGCACTTCAACATAAGACCGAATACTTAGGCCTTCATTTCAAAAGATCGTGTTATTATGTGTTGTAAATTCCAAATGGGCTGTGATATAAAAAGTATAATCAACATAATGGACTGTACTTACACGCCGTTCGTCTCTGTATGTGTACGCGTCGTGCGCAGGCGCGGCGGCGCGCGGGCCCGCACCGCGCAGGCGGCGCGCGGCCGCGCGAGCGGCACGCACGCAACGCAAGTCAATTCTCAACGAGCGTGCTTCCCCGTCTTTATTTCGTGTGTGTCTATACAAATATATACATAATACTATTCGTGTTAAGGTGTTAAATACAATAAACGTGAGGACTGCGTTCGGGAGCCAACAGTGGGAGGTGCGCGAGCTAACAGGTTACAAAACTAGTGTAATTTCTACAGACAAAAATAGATTCATAATCAAAAAGGTACCAATATAAATATTATAATGATACTGAGATACCTTAGATTATATTGTGTGTGCGCGGGCGGACTAAGTGCCGGTGCGGCGGCCCCGCGCGGCCCGGCCCGAGACCGGCCCACGAGCGGCCGCGATCGGCCCGATAACGGCCCGACCGGCCCGGCCGGGAGGCCCGCCGTCGTCTGCCGCGCTATAGTCAAATATTACACTCACAACAAGACATAGAATTTTATATTTACACAAATAATTATATTATATTGATATAGTATTCTAGTTTTAGGCGTTTATGATTTATAAATAAGCCGTGTGTATAAAAAACGACAACATGAATTTGTGTACCGACGTTTCGAGTGTATCTAGTTCTTTCCTGAAACTTGAGTGCAATATGTTGTTGAGCTTTTTAATTGTTTTATAGCGTTGTTTTGTTCACGTCGCATTTTCGTTGTTCGTAGTGTTTGGGTTACGTTAGAGTAGTAGTAAGCCGACGTGGTCTAGTCTGTCCGACGGCGGCTCGCGCCGGCGCGCCTCTCGCGCTCTTAGGATACCAGTAAATCGATGCCAAACCGGAACACGTATACTTAGTATATCGATTATCGATAATATCACCTTGTGCGTAATGTAGGAGTAATACGCCCGGGGGCCCGAGCCCCCGGGCCTAATAATATTGTACTTATATCTTTATACTGATTAAAATTAAATCCCTAAAGATATATTGCGGTAACGCTAACGTTTGTAATAGATTAATGAAAACCTCTCTGAATGTATAAAACGAACGCCCATAAAAGTGATTCTAGGATACAGGGTATGCTTTGCAATTATTTAAATGTATCTAAATGTTTTCATGTAGGCAGGTTTGCCGACTCTGAACTAGACTGCGATTCTTCGGCCAGCCCGCTACGGGTCCACTAGTCAGTCGCGACTTTTTATACGTCATCATAGACCGACCCCGGAACTCGTGACAGCCCACCTCATCTCATCCCATCGCGGCCGCGCCGGGAGGGCGGGATCAGCGGGCCGGCGATGCTCACCTTATCACCCGATAGACTAATGACAAAGCATCTCACTCTCGCACTCATGAGTGTTGAAGTATATTATGCTTTATTGTTTACCTATCGCGTAATACGTGACCGCCGCAGCCCCGCGGGCGCTCCATTCACTAACTCGACAACATCAACAGTATACCCACACATTTCGTGGCCAATATAAAGCCCCAAAGACTTCCTGTTACATTTGTGAAGTGGACGCCATGTATCATTTCCTATTCCGTACAGACTATATAGGTTCGGCGGAGATTTCACTTTTGAATTTAGGCTTGTGAAAGTCTATTCTTTTCTAACGAAAACCATTCACACTTGACAAAAGTAAAAATCAAACCATTACTACTAAATTATTTGTATAGTATGTGTGACTATAGACAACTATAGAGATTAAACTCGTCATATGGTTGGTTGCATCGAATAAAGATCCACGGTCACAGCAATAGCGAGAAAGTCTGTACGGCATAGTTTGTGATCTTTCGATCCACGGCAGAGCGTATTGATCGGGCTGAGGCCCCTCCCGGGGGATACTTGCGCTTCGCATATTTTTTTTACTAGTACTGGCCGGGCACTCTTCATTCCAAATTATGCGCCTTGCGTTTTAACGTATCCTCATTCACTTGTCATCTTGTCATACTTCTGTTAAGACGGAATCAGCCGTTGCGGACGGGTGAACTCTAAAAAGTAAAGCTATGTCCCAACACGAGCGTGACGCTCTCGCTCCTTCGCCGAGCAGAACCTAACGGCAACTTAATATTACAAAATCGAATTTCTTAACTATTTAACTCCTAAACTTTTATAGAGTATTTATAACGTTCGCATATTTAAATTGGTCGTAGCGCTCGCGTAGACGTGGAACATAACAGGAGGCAGTATGGCGTACCGACGAGGTACTTAGGGATAGGTAGACGTTAGGTCCCGATTCGGACCACGGTCACCACCATCGTTCGATGCTAGTTAGTAAGATGAATGCCAATATTTTAATCAGAAAATAAAAAAAAACAAACGTTAGAATTCGGAATAATTAATCATATTATTATATATCTATTTATATAATAAAATATGGAGAGAGGCGCATAGTGCTTTTATGAATTGTAGGTCCTAGTAATGGAACAAAATGATCTAGTCATATCTCTTTACGTTATTTATTTTTTCTATCGCTTAGCATAGTTTAGCTTCAAGCACTCGTTTTTTGTTGAACTATTTATTTTAATTTATACTTATTCTAGAGCTTTCTCTCGTGCCATTTGAGTTGTTTTTAGTTACACTATGATTATTGTAGTTGGTTAAGTGCATACGATTTCCTACAGATAAAGCTACCCACTCGTACGAAGCCTCATCGGCCGCCGACTATGTTATAACGAGTAATAAGTTTATTGTACTTCATGTTTTAATAAGTTATCCAGAATACTGTTTTATTATAGATCATTTCATCCATAGTTTAGATACGTTAAGGTTAAGGTGAATTGAGATTATTTATTGTAACCTAGAGTGGTAGAGACGAGTTATGAATGGTGTAACCGTTTGGTTAAATTAGAAGTTTAAAGTTACCTTAGCGAGTTAATGAAAGTACGACGATGTAAGTTGAACCGACGTAACTCTATAGAAGTTTGCTATCGATTGTTAACGCAAGATGGCGGGGCAGTGCGGCGCGGCAAACAATACCGATTCATTTCATGCATTCAAAAACTGGTAAAAACGGTTATAAATGAAAAAACAATGTACTAGTAAAACCGGTTATTTTGTGCTAATAAAAACGGTTACAAGTAACAGTTTGTCATTTTAATATTGATTGGGCGCCGCGTCGCGATTAGCCCCTTGCGAGAAGTTAGATTAACGAGAGCATTAGAACAAAATCGCGCCGTCCGTAAAGAATTCCTTTCCTCCGGTAGTCCAGAACGCTTGCATCTCCGCAGTCGTGGAACGAACCTGCAAATCTCTATAGCCTTCGGTATGCGTCAGCCTTCCACTTTAACTCGATGTACATACATAAGTGGCGTCATATCTAATATAGGAGCTTACTAGCCTTTTGCCCCGGGTCCGCCCGGGCGGGTGACAGGGTGACGTTATGTAAATGCTAAGTGGAGATCATAATCATTAACCGTTTAGAACACGCGTTCACATTTTTACATGGGCGACATAACTACATTTAGGCGTTTTGATGTACAGATTTTTGGATGAAAATTGTAAGAATGGTTTTGCTTTAGAATTTACTTAATTCCTGTAGTCGCCCAATACCTATCTAGATGAGCGTGGACGTAGCACCACACACACTGTTCTGGATAACTTATGTTGGAATAGTTTAAGAGTAACAAACCAAACCTACTCTGGATCGCTCGCGATATCGAATCGAAAAGAAGGAAACAGGGAAGATTCGATGCCCTCACCGTGACCCTCTCAGCCCAATAGGGGTGTGCAAAGCCGATTTTTACCTATTGTGAAACCGGTTGCAACCGGTTATGAACAAAACCGGTTCTGCAATCCCTGGAATGCACATGGCGGTATTGTAATCGCCTCACGCACGGCGCGACGTCCCGGTGAGGGTCCAGAGCAGGGAACAGACTAGCTGTTTATATATAGCTTAGCATTGAGATGCCTGTAAAGGCGTCTGTGATATACGCTTGTAAAGATCGTCCATTGAACCTACTCTATGTATCTATTTATGAGAATGTGACACTTTCCTAAGGCCGTTTCAGTTGGGTTGGTTTTCGACGGGCACTGAATGACCAACTTGTATTTTTGTAAGAGCCGCGTTAGAACACGTTGTCTCACAGTCATAACCCGCTTGTACCTCAAGGCAGTCGAAATAATTTTAATTTTAAATAATGTTGATATCATATCGATACCTACTTGTTATAAATATGTATTTTAATATATAAGAATTTGTAGGCAATGGTCGTTCAGTCCACGCTTTATCGGTTACTCGTTCTCCGATTCACCAAAAACTAACTATAAGGAATTGTGGAACTGTTTGATGCACCAAAGTCGAGCATTCCTAAATAATGTGAAATAAATACAGTTACCTCACTTTCGCATAGATTTTTTAGATGCGAGTTCTCTTGTTAAGGCACAAATGAAATTGAAGCACAAATATTGACGTGACGAGAGCTCGTTGCTAAAACAAGCTATAACGAAGTGCCGCGGAGCTGCCTGCAGATACAGCTGGTTTGGATCAAAGACAGCTTCATTGGCAGGCAGCGAACTCGCTGCGCTACCTCGCGCCATTCTTGGACGGTCATTGTGCATGTCCGTACACTACAACTAGTCAAGTTGTCACACGAGACAGCGCTACCCGTCACTCTCTCACATTACTGCACAGAAAGAGACGGGTAACTCGCGCGAGAAATAGTCGCGTATGACAGTTGTGCTAGAGGCCTGGCTCCTATTTCACAAGCCTGACCATTGACGATTCAAGTTTTAATAATATTAAGTAGTTGAGATAACGCACCCCAGTACTTAATTAAATCATTTAGATGTGAGTGCAAATATTAATAACGACAGCTTCATCTGTGTGGGTGCGTCGACTGTTCCGTGAAATTATGGTATAAGAAAATGTATGGCACTCCGAAATGACAGACGAGACTTTTGACGTCATCACGCTATGATTGGTCGGTTGGTTCTGTCAATCCGTTACTGTGTTGCCAGCGGTGTATCGTAATACTCCCCGATTCCCTTGTTCCCTGTATGAATCTCATAAAATCGTGAGCGTTTTAAATCAATTATTACGACAAAATAAAACTTAGTCAAAGAACATTACAACTGTAATGCATACTAGCGGCAAAAAATATTTCCTTAATATTTTGTTACCATGCGGCAAGTAACGAATGACGTAGAAAGTTTCACCAGCTGGAGTGTCAAACCATATTTTTTTATACCATGCGTGAACTATGATATGTATGCGTACAAGACGGTAGTTGGGTGATAACTCCGTTCCAATGCGGGGGCGGGGCGCGTTATTTCAGCTTCTAGACGATCTCTATCACCCTTACAATGAGTTAACGTGATCGTACTCGCTAGCGACAGCGTAATTTGTATGGAGAATAGTACAGCGCCCCTAGCGGTTACTTTGTACAACTCCATAGTATATTGTAAAAAGAGACAGTTAGCATATTCGCTAGCAAACGATTTGTTCGAAAAATTGTAGTTCTATAAAGTAACCGCTAGCGCTTTATAGTTCGAAGCCCATTTCTTAAGCGAATCCCATTAGCTTTGTACCCGATGAACAATACCATTATCTGTATTGTTAGCTGCGGCCACAACTGCCACTTCAAAATGTAAGGCGTTATAAGTGCAAATTAATTTTACACTAAATTAGTCTTTAAGTCAAACGAAATAAGGTTTACTCTTAAACAAAGAGAACACAGATGTTGGTCACTTCGTAAGTGAAAGAGCAGTGAAGCTCGTTTTGATGCTTATAATGACAATGAAGTGACGAACATCTCTGTTCTCTTTGTTTAAGAGTAAACCTTATTTCGTTTGACTTAAAGACTAATTTAGTGTAAAATTAATTTGCACTTATAACGCCTTACATTTTGAAGTGGCAGTTGTGGCCGCAGCTAACAATACAGATAATGGTATTGTTCATCGGGTACAAAGCTAATGGGATTCGCTCAACCAAAAGAATTATTTCTATACTATTCTCCATACAAATCGATTACGCTGTCGCTAGTGAGTAGGTACCGTCACGTTGTCGTGGTAAGGGTACTGAAGTCAGTTGTGACGTAGGTGCCGAGCGAGGCGCTAGCGAGTATTGAACCCAGTATGTACAGAGGCCGGCGCCCAAGCGGGCGTAAGCGACAGCATTGAACATGATAGCTAGCTATTGAAAATGTTTATTCTCGTATATTGTTATAGTTCGCCAAAGATTGTAAAATAAGAGAGTTATGATCACTTTTTTGGAGCGTCGCTAGTTAAATTGTTCTTTTTAAATTAATTAATTATTTTATTGATAGTTTTAATGAAACTTTTAAACAGTACTTAGCTAATGACGGACTGCGTTCATAGAAACACATTAGGGAAATAAATACAATAATAATTCGCCTACTTTGCATGTTTCATTTAGTTAATGAACGTTTTAACCTATTATATCGAGTTATTAATATGTATATTGCTGAAATATTTCAAAACTAAATTACTATTCAATTATTTATTATTATACACTTATTACGTTTAGTATGCTAGAAATATGATGAAGGATAATAAATAATTTTAATTATATTAGGACAGTGTTTTATTTCCAACGTCACAGAGTTCAATTTACATTACAACCAATTTCATTGATTTTATTCATAAAGATAACAATTGATCCAAAGCTAATACTTTGATAGTCAAAATGGTACAATAACATTGATCCCGCCTATATAACTACGTACAGTGCGTGAGCCGACAGAATTTGATTCGAGCCTTATACCTATCTCGCTCACTCTTACGCGACCTACAACTAAACTACAACTGTCTTGCTCGCACGGTATTGGAAAGAAAGTGATAGGAAGTATTTCTCGAGCGACAGAGTCGCGTATCATAGTTATGCTAGAAATGCAGCACCTCTAAGCACGACTGTGAAACGAGACTCTTTCTCGCGCTAGAAATATTACCCATCTCTTTCTTCGAAATACTGTGAGAGAGTGACGGGCGAGGCTATTTCGCGCGACAGGAGTCGTGAAGCGTAGTTGTGCTAGAAGGACAGATAAGACCTTAAACCCTTAAATGCATGATTATGTATATTTACACGTTACTGAAATGACACAAGTCAACATCTGAATATCCATACTAATATTATAAATGCGAAAGTGTGGTCTGTCTGTCTGTTACCTCTTCACGCTTAAACCGCTGAACCGACTTAGATTAAATTTGGTATGGAGATAGTTTGAGACCCGGGAAAGGACATAGGATACTTTTCATCCCGAATAAATTTAGTGTTCCCGTGGGATGAGCGGGTAACACCGCGGGGCACAGCTAGTTGTCAATAAAGACTTTGTCAAGATTATCCCGAAATCTCAAACTGACGTGGATTTCATTGCTAATTACGTTATTTCAGAAATAAAATTAGTGTAATTGTTTGCATTTAAGGGTTAAATGTTTACCCAAACCCGAATCCCATTCTGAGCTTACGGACTCAGTCGGTACAGAAACGACTCGTCAAACATCAATACACCACCATTCATTAAAATGATAAAATAATCTCAATATTTTGACGCGTCATCATCACCTCACTCCAAAAACGCACGGATGTGTATGGATATACTGAATCGATTATGATAAAATTTGGCATGGAGATAGTTTAAGATCCGAGGAAGGACATAGGATAGTTTTCATCCTGGAAATTATCCCTAAAAAGATTGAAAAGTGCGTAAGTAATTCATGATGACATTGATGACCCTGTAGGGAATGTAATTATTAGACCAAAAGCACAATTGCTCTTACATTTGCTTAGGCGCTTTTAATAATCCCTTTTATTAATTAAGGTGATTAGGTGGATATGGATATCTATCGTGTTGTACGAGGTTGCTTCCATACTTCCAAGTTCCACGCGGACGTAGTCGCGGGCAAAAGCTAGTGGCTAAATAAAGGCCAACCCCGCGGTATAAGAAAACAAGGTCGACTGAAGGACACTAACTTCATGGTCATGAAATAAATAAAAAAAAAAAACAATGTATATAAGTAACCTCCGGAATGACAGGTGGACTTTCGACGTTATCGCGCTATGATTGGTTGGTTTCGTCAATCCGTTTCTGTGTTGCCAGAGATGTATCATATTACTCCCCGATTCCTATGTTATCTGTACGAATCTCATAAAATCGTGATTGTTTAAAATCAATTATTACGACAAAATAAAATTTCGTCAAAAAATGTCAAACATGACAACTGCAATGCATAAATGCATAATTATATTTTTTTTTGTGGTCGCAATTTGTTTTCCTTTCATTATTTTGTTATCATAAAGCGGCAACTATAATCAGTGACGAAGAAAGTCCCACTAGCCTGAGTGTCGTACCTTGTTTTCTTATACCACGGTCAACCCTAAGTATACAGGGTGTCTTGCGCTACCCGACCGATCTCCAAATAGTGACTGGATCAATGTAATAAGATAAACCAGTTAGAACAAATCATACGTACAAAAATATTCAGTAATTCCAACCCTTTACAGTTTTAAAATAAACGTAACTATTATTTAAAGCTGAACTTACAACGCTTATATTAAAAGACAAGTTCTCACAAAAATATATAAATGCATACTTCTCACTATATATTAAATAAAATGCATAGCAAAGCTGTACATAACCAATCAAACACTATACAATAGTCTAAAAGGTCCCTACAAGTACAGTAAGGCATTATACTAAACCTAGACCACAAGGTAAAGGTGTGGCAAGGCAAGGTAAGCACTATCTTTCTCACACTGTATGGAAAGAAATAAGTAATTATTTGTATTAGAAATATTGATCACGTGTCACAGAAGATGATCGAAGTTTGCAAAGGAAGTTTTCAATTATGATAAGTTGTTATTCATTGATCATTTATAATATAACTAGCCACACTGTTGCCAACCGTAGCCATAAAACTGACGAGTTAATTTTCTTGCTATAATAGACCCCCACAACTTTTGGTGCCGTGACCAGGATATCATTATACGTTAATCGTAAAAAGCTTTTGTGGTAAATTCGTAAAACAACTGCATAATTTTCTTCTATGATTATAAGAAGATTTTGGTGACTGTGACGATTTTTGGTTAGCTATTTGTGTTAAAAAACGAATATGAGCGAATTCTCACCCGGTTTACAATTAATTCAATTATAGAAGTCAACGTAACACCGCCACTTGGCGTACATGTGATACATGTGTACTTAACTATATCATAAGAGATCAATGGACAATGTGTAGTTATGTACTCACACAGTTACAAAGTGTAACAAAATACCTCCTACCTCCTCCTAGGCTTTCTATCAATGGCTAAGAGACCTGTTTTATTGATAATAATATTAATAATTAAACAATATATTAAAATAAAACTAATACTAAGTAGCATTGACATCAAATTGTTTTTTTACTAAAATAATCCGTTATTTTCTTTGCCATTTTTTTCTTCATTTCCGACGAAGGATCCGACTTCTCCCTCGATTCCGTTGAAGTGTCAAGAACACTTATATTAGGCGATTCATCTATTTTAAGTACGCTACTGTGCGTGCTTGATAAATTCAATCTGCCGTTGGACTCGTCCAACTTATTCATTTCATCAAACAAGTCTGTGGTAAGACTCGTAGTCGGTTTGGCGTCATTGGATACAGTTTGTCTTTCACCGGGCGCCATTTTGTTAATTCCGGACGTTTTATCGTCATCAATCTGGATGGTTACCTCGTTGTTTATCCTTATAGCTCTTGCCACGTCGCCTTCACTATAACTTACTATTTCTGTGTCTTGGTCTGTTTCATCCTGAGAGAACAAGTCTGGAGACTCGTTTAGTAATTCCTTTTGCAAGGACGCTGATAGTTCGCAATCGTTTCCTTCCGATATGTCACTCTGAAAAAAATAACAAATAAAATTACTGTTATTTATTAACAAAGTAACGAGTTTTTGAATCGGACACATACAATACGACAGTAATCCAAATCCCGAAAAAAGTTTTGGTAACAAAAACTCAGAACTATCCACCGATAGTTTTACAGTAATAATTATAATAGTTAGATTTACATTTTGTGGAGAAAGTGGACCGACCAAGCCCGATCATAGAGGCAATTTATCAACATTTGATGAGCCCCGATATAATTGTCATTATGACATTAATGTATTTTTATAAATATTGACACAAAGGTAAATTATAAAAGAAAAATGTAACGTGATCCACTGCAATGTAAGCAGGACTTGAACTTAAGACCCTACGTTTCCGGCGTATTGCTCTCCCAACTTAGCTATTACATCGTTACGTCAATCACACCAAAACTTTGATTCCATAATTCTACGCTACAGGAGCGCCCTCTGCGTCATATGTGTTTAAAATGCATATGCGCATTAACCATACCCTAGGCGTTTACACGCACGATCCCAGTCCCCATTGCTTTACAGCAAGAGCAGAGAACGCGAATGTATTTCGCATTATTTTATCAATCCCACATACACAACCAGCATATTCATTCATATCGATTATCGACATCTACAGAAAACCAACTAACAAAACAGAATCAGAATCAGAATAGTTTATTTGTCACACACACATTTAACATTTGTTTACACATATATGCCAAATAAGATAGAGCGCGCCTCGTCGTTTATATATTATTATTATTACATAATGTATGTATGTATTTACACAATTTTGGATTATGCCATTATTTTTACCTATAGATTTTTTATTATTACTATTAGTTTTTACATTAAATTATACAACCGAACTCAAATATTGACTGCTACATTTAATATAATATGTATCATAATAATACCTATCCAAAAACACAGGCTAACACTTTCTTAAATAATTACAATACTCACATAATTATAATTTTTAGAAATTAACATTTATGTCAAAATTGGAGTAGTCATAATGTCCGATCTAGGAGGAGTCTTTTTAGGTGCTGACGGAAAACACTTTCACTCTTTATATTCTTAATACTATACGGTAATTTGTTATACAACGCTTATGACATGACGATGATTGTAGGTACGTACGATGTCCATTTGCTCCGGTATGTTGGCTGGTTTGTGACTGCTGGCTCCAGCAGCCGATCCGGAAGCCGTTCCAGGCCGCGGCCGCGTCTTCGGCGACTGGTGTATGTAGGTCGGGGGCTCCGACTTCAGCGTCTGCTCGATGAACGTGTGAAGCTGCATTTTTCGGACGTCCGTCTGACAGAAACGCACGATTAAGTTGTACAGTTGTCCTGTAACAAAGTTTAGAGAGGTTTCTTTTTTTAATTGATTATATATTCACTTACTAATGAAATGAAATGAAATGATTTATTTGCATAAACATGTTTGTAACATTGTGTGTTTGTCTTAACATAATTAGTATGAGTATCACATGTTTAGCCAACATGGCATGCAAAAATTAACAGCTTAAATAGTATGAGCACTTGAAAATACAATAATGCTGACATTGGTAGGTGTATATCGTCTTCCTTGACGTATCCAATGGCGAAACTTGGCTCCTTGACCTTCACGAGCGTCGGTCATGTGCACGAATGTGGCTTGCAAAACCGAATTTGGTTTAGATGGTTCTGTTACAAGGCGCACAATGCAACTCACCTTTATCATTATACGTGTAGGTATAGGAAGGCTATGGTAGGCGTAGTAGGCTATGGGCTGCCGTGTCTCGGCGCAGGCCATTAAGTGTAAGACCGACTTTAGCTGCGGGTGCCGGAAACCCCGCATCCTCGGTTGCTAATAACAGCAGAGGTGCGAAACTCAAAACTATCTCTTCGAGTTGATAATCTGCCAAAATGACAAAGCACGAAGGCGTTATCCACGTTGCACGATTCTCTTTTATGACGGACGGGACGACGATGACAAAACCACAAACTAGTATTGTTTTGCTTAAGTGGATGCACATGCACAATGCCAACCGAAGGACTAAAGTATTGACGATCTCTGCAGCAGCTGTGAGGTGCCTCAACCACAAATTCTAGGAGGTGGGAAAACCACCTTAGTTGCTGATACTGCAGCCAGGAGTTTACAACCCTTGCTTAAAATTTCTAGCACGTTCAGAGGTGTTAAACGCTCACCAACACTGACATTGTATCTCGTGAGCAGATTATAAATGTTGACGATCTCGTCCCTTATGCCGATATCCTGGAAGGTGTAGTATGCCATGGGGCGGCGCGCCTCCGCGCAAGCTATCAGTGTAAGACCTACTTTAGCTGCGGGGCCGCTGAGACCCCGCAGCCCTAGCTACTAATGACAGCAGAGGTACGAAACTCAAACACTACACTGTATGTTATGTTGACGATCTCTGACGCAGCAACTGTGGGATACCTGATACTGCAGCCAGGAGTTCAGAACCCTTGCCTAAATTATCTAGCATCTTCAGAGGTGTAAAACACTCACCAACAGTGACATCGTATCTCGTGAGCAGATTATAAATGTTGACGATCTCGTCCCTGATGCCGACGTCCCGGAAGGTGTAGTATGCCATGGGGCGGCGCGCCTCCGCGCACGCCATGAGCTGCAGCAGCGCCTTGAGCTTGTTGCTAATAACAGCAGAGGTGCGAAACTCAAACACTACACTGTATGTAATGTTGACGATCTCTGACGCAGCAACTGTGGGATACCTGATACTGCAGCCAGGAGTTCAGAACCCTTGCTTAAAATTTCCTAGCACGTTCAGAGGTGTTAAATACTCACCCACAGTGACATCGTATCTCGTGAGCAGATTATAAATGTTGACGATCTCGTCCCTTATGCCGATATCCTGGAAGGTGTAGTATGCCATGGGCCGGCGCGCCTCCGCGCAAGCTATCAGTGTAAGACCGACTTTAGCTGCGGGGCCGCGACCCCGCAGCCCCAGCTACTAATAACAGCAGAGGTGCAAAACTCAAGCACTACACTGTATGTAATGTTGACGATCTCTGACGCAGCAACTATGGGATACCTCATACTGCAGCCAGGAGTTCAGAACCCTTGCCTAAATTTACTAGCACGTTCAGAGGTGTAAAACACTCACCAACAGTGACATCGTATCTCGTGAGCAGATTATAAATGTTGATGATCTCGTCCCTGATGCCGACATCCCGGAAGGTGTAGTAGGCCATGGGGCGGCGCGCCTCCGCGCACGCCATGAGCTGCAGCAGCGCCTTGAGCTTGTTGCTAATAACAGCAGAGGTGCGAAACTCGAGACAATCTTCACTGTATGTAATGTTGACGATCTCTGCAGCAGCAACAGTAGGGTACCCGATACTGTAGCCAGGAGTTCAGAACCCTTGCCTAAATTATCTAGCATCTTCAGAGGTGTAAAACACTCACCAACAGTGACATCGTATCTCGTGAGCAGATTATAAATGTTGACGATCTCGTCCCTGATGCCGACGTCCCGGAAGGTGTAGTAGGCCATGGGGCGGCGCGCCTCCGCGCACGCCATGAGCTGCAGCAGCGCCTTCAGCTTGTTGCTAATAACAGCAGAGGTGCGAAACTCAAGACAATCTTCACTGTATGTAATGTTGACGATCTCTGCAGCAGCAACTATGGGATACCTGATACTGCAGCCAGGAGTTCAGAACCCTCGCCTAAATTTTCTAGCACGTTCAGAGGTGTTAAACACTCACCCACAGTGACATCGTATCTCGTGAGCAGATTATAAATGTTGATGATCTCGTCCCTGATGCCGACATTCCGGAAGGTGTAGTAGGCCATGGGCTGGAGCGCCTCCGCGCACGCCATGAGCTGCAGCAGCGCCTTGAGCTTGTTGCTAATAACAGCAGAGGTGCGAAACTCAAGACAATCTTCACTGTATGTAATGTTGACGATCTCTGACGCAGCAACTGTGGGATACCTGATACTGCAGCCAGGAGTTCAGAACCCTCGCCTAAATTTTCTAGCATCTTCAGAGGTGTAAAACACTCACCAACAGTGACATCGTATCTCGTGAGCAGATTATAAATGTTGACGATCTCGTCCCTGATGCCGACGTCCCGGAAGGTGTAGTAGGCCATGGGGCGGCGCGCCTCCGCGCACGCCATGAGCTGCAGCAGCGCTTTCAGCTGCGGGGCGCCGCCGAAGGCCCCGCAGCCCCAGTTGCCGGTGGCCACGCCCGGGTACACGGTGGCGGTCGGCGGCTGCTCCGAGAAGAACGTGAAGCCGACCCACGCCTGTAATGTTAGTTTGATGAGTGCCAGTGTTTGATGGTCAATTAAAAGAGCCGCGGAAAATAACTGTTATAAGGAACATTTTATACTCTCGCGGTTTGTACACATAATTAAAAGTTAAACGTTTTCGACGAGTCGAAACGTCAGGCAAAAAAGGTAAATAAAAAATATTGCGATTAACCCGGTTCAATAAGTTTTAATCATGCTATAAGAAATTTAGGACCTATCCCAGGGAGTGTGAGCCTTTTTCAATTATCGATATTTAAAATGTCACCATTGTCACCAGATGTCATTGCTGTGGCGAAAACTGTTACCAAACAGTCATCAAAACCATAAATCAATATGTTTCTCAAACTTTTCTATACATGCCTTAGCCGTGAAAAGGGGACCTACTCACCCGGCAAGCCCTTCTCCCGGCGTCTGCAGTGATGTACTATTATTATCGCAATAGTCGTCAGTGGACACACACCTTGTTGAGCTCCCTGAGCGCGGCGGGCGGGCGGTACTGCTGCGCAGTGTCGGAGTAAGGCAGCGCTTCCACCGCGAGCACGGCGGTGCGGCGCCGGCACGACGAGTGAGCTGGAGCGACGTCAGTGGACACACACCTTGTTGAGCTCCCTGAGCGCGGCGGGCGGGCGGTACTGCTGCGCAGTGTCGGAGTAAGGCAGCGCGTCCACCGCGAGCACGGCGGTGCGGCGCCGGCACGACGAGTGAGCTGGAGCGACGTCAGTGGACACACACCTTGTTGAGCTCCCTGAGCGCGGCGGGCGGGCGGTACTGCTGCGCAGTGTCGGAGTAAGGCAGCGCGTCCACCGCGAGCACGGCGGTGCGGCGCCGGCACGACGAGTGAGCTGGAGCGACGTCAGTGGACACACACCTTGTTGAGCTCCCTGAGCGCGGCGGGCGGGCGGTACTGCTGCGCAGTGTCGGAGTAAGGCAGCGCGTCCACCGCGAGCACGGCGGTGCGGCGCCGGCACGACGAGTCGAGCGGCGTCGTGTCGCAGTAGTCGCCCGCCCACTGGAAGCTGGAGCCGTAGCCGGAATATTTGCTGAAGCGCTCGCAGCCTGCAGTATTAGAGAGGATATAAAACACAGAGAATTGCGCTCCAGGAGCATAGAGTTGCCTTGCAAACTTGCAACTGTGGTTGCGGTAATGTAGAATGCGCTGGCAACACATAGCAATTGGAACAATTCGTTAGTATCAGCACAACTAACTGTTCCAATTGGGGCGTGTGACCAGCGAGCCACGACGAAGCAAGTGATGTGTTGAAAACGAGAAATCTTCGCAGAAACAGTTGCATTGTAACTGGTGATTCACTGATTTAGAATGCTCTGACAACACATAGCAATTGGAACAATTCGTTAGTATCAGCACAACTAACTGTTCCAATTGGGGCGTGTGACCAGCGAGCCACGGTGACACAAGTGCTGTGCTGACAATGGGAAATCTTCATAAAAGTTTGCATTGTAACTGTTGACACACTGCTGTAGAATGCACTGGCAACACATAGCAATTGGAACAATTCGTTAGTATCAGCACAAATAATTGTTCCATTTGGGGCGTGTGATCAGGTGAATCCACGATGAAACTTCTGTACATACTGGTGGAAAGGAGATTGTCATTCCTGCAATTATGATACACTTATTGTAGAGTGCCCTGGTAACATCGGACATGCTACGACTTTCGGCGCAAGCGGCGCGGCGAGCAGTTGAGCGAGAGATCCGAGCGTGGCGGCCATATGAGTGAGCGAGAGACACGTACCGCGCACCGCTGCCGCTCAGACCGAAGTCGTGGCGGGGCCGCAAACGTACCAACAGTAACGCGCGACCAGGTGATTGAGATTACAATGAAACGCCAGTAAATTTTTCTTTGATTTCGGTTTTTTACTGGTATGTTGGTACGCTTTCCTTTAGAAGGCCGTGGCAATATAAGATCCCAATGGGACAAATCCGTTACTATTGGAACTGTGTCATCTTGTGCCCCGGCAAACTCACTACAAACAAGCTGTTTCACAAATATTTACACATTACGAAGGTAAAAAAAGGATTCACACACAAAACAGACGTCGCTAACAAGTAAACAATTAGACCGGGAGATAGTGACAGAATTTTCTTGGTCATTTGTAACAGTATGGCGGTTCTTCAGGGGTCTTAGTACGCAATGACAAAAAGAAAAATGATGGTCATAGCGCTGGTACCGGCGGCCCGATCGCGTGGGCGTTAGTCGAACTCGTCGGATAAATTACGAGTGTCAAACGATTTGTATCACAAAAATTTAAGTATTTTCCGATAGCCCATAAAAAACATGTAGGCGGTAGTGTCATGCCATACTTCTCCGGTGTGACTTACAGCCCGCCATACCGACGCGAATGCGTTAATAAAAAATAAAAAAATTCAACCATTTGTACCAGGCTAATTTTTGCACAGTTAATTATCGTCGTGCAGCCATTTACGAAAATCACCATGCCATACTTTTCCGACGGTTCTAAATGGCCGCCATACCACCGAAAATCAGCAAAAAATTTTCTTTCGCCAAACGATTTGTAACCACCCTAAAATTTTTTTCAACAGCTCCTGAATGATGATAAATAGAAGTGTGATAATGCCATACCTGTGGGAGCTGGCGAATGTGTATAATATTTTTTTTTAATTGTAAGATTTTATTCGTATTTTGAACGATTTGTAACAGTATGGCACTAATTTTTCCTGTAAGTTTGAGGTTCAACGAATATATATACAAAATTTCAAAGATCTAGGTGGCGGCAATCTTGAATTATAGTCAGATGTTTATATCGTATAATATTGAACGGCTACCATCGCTCGAACGATTTCTCGAGAGATCTCGGCTCATCGTGTTGTGAGACACAATGTCTGGCAACGCAGGTATTACGGCAGCTGCTTGTCAGACGACCCACAACTACATAGCAATAATTGGAGTTCTATGTATTAGAATAAGTCGACCGTTATAGTGTGCCCATGTTGCATGCAAGATGAAGAGGAAAAAGATGAAGAAGAGAAAGATGAAGGCGGCGAAGGTAAATATTTAAGAAATTAATTTTATGTTAACGATTTGCGATTGTGTATTGCGCTTGTGTGAAAAAAATAAATGATTTGTAGATACTGATGCAGTAAGCAGCGACGAGGACGACGAAAACGAGTTGGAGCATGCCGGGGATTTCGGCTTAGATGACCTCGAAAGTCTGTAAATCTTTCGGAATAAACTGCATTAATATTGATATTGCATATAAATTTTTTTTCACATGTACGGTGTATATTTCCCAAACCATACTTTTTTTTCAAGTTTCGAAAATTTGAAATGCCATACTGTAACAATTTGGTCCAATTTTTTTATTAATTTATATCTTGCTCGAGTGTGACAATCTTCCGCCCCATGGTTACAGTATGGGATAATTATTTTTAGGTAGAATTTCATCCAAACGAACCAAATACAATGATGCCATACTGTAACAAATGATTTTATGTCTTGCACCTTGAATTCCCGTTGTAAAATCAAGTTTTTCAAGTATGTTGCCCCTTTTTCCCTCTATTAGAAGTATGGCAAATATAATAATGGTCCCATTGCATCATAAAATTTCCAAAAATCCAAATGCCATACTGGTACAAACCGTCAATTTTTTTTTTTTTTTTGGTTTACGTCTTGGCTCAAGTCTCACAGTCGTCCGCCCCATGGTTACAATCCGGAATATTTTTTTGTAGGTAGAATTGTATCCAAAAAAACAGAATTTAATGATCCCATGCTGTAAAAAAATATTTTACGTATTGTACAGTCGTATTTTTGAAACGTGTCGAATAAATAAGTTTTTCAAGTATGGCAGCACTTTTTCCCCCTACTAGAAGTATGGCAAATATGATAACGGTCACATTTTATCAAATACTTTCCAAAAATCCAAATGCAATACTGTTACAAATCGTTTGGCGAAAAAAAAAATTTGCTGATTTTCGGTGGTATGGCGGCCATTTAGAACCGTCGGAAAAGTATGGTATGGTGATTTTCGTAAATGGCTGCACGGCGATAATTAACTGTGCAAAAATTAGCCTGGTACAAATGGTTGAATTTTCTTATTTTTAATTAACGCATTCGCGTCGGTATGGCGGGCTGTAAGTCACACCGGAGAAGTATGGCATGACACTACCGCCTACATGCTTTTATGGGCTATCGGAAAATACTAAAATTTTTCTCTATGATCAAACATGTTTCTTAACATATTATCGATGTTACTACCTAGAACAGGGCTATTGGGATTTATTGGTATATATTTGAAACCTACAGTTTGAATTTTTCATTGATAATTTTTGTTTCAAAAACTACTCGAAATTGACAAAATTCACGCATGAAAAAGCTATGTTGCTACCTAGAACTCGGGGAAAAGTATTATTCATTTCAAAAAGTTGGTCGAAGGCCTTTGAACTCACACGCAAGAAATCAATACATTTATCGCAATGAACATAATTATGAACCAAGTATCAGTCACTCAGTCAGCAAAACTGGGCGTCCTTCCTTCCGAAAGCTGGGCTTTCTGCACCTCTAGCATAGCTGTCATTGTCATACCCTACAATTTCTCGCGCTAAACCTACCCGTCTCTTTCTATGCAGTAATGTGAGAGAGTGACGGGTAGCACTATGACGCGCGACAAGAAATAATGAAATAATGAACTTTATTCTGCAAGTAGGCCACAAGGGCACTTTTACATGCCTGAGTCTACCGGCATTTCACAAGAGGAGACCACTGTTGAGAAGAAATGTCCAAAGAAACTCAACAGTCAGTCATTTTTTCAGAAAGGATAAGTACTAAACTATTACAGTAATATGAACTTAACTATACGTAGTTCTCGAAGAAAACATATTAAAAGTGTTATTTTAAGATATAAATAAGGAAAAGTGTTAGAATAAAATAAAAACTACAAGAAAGTATGACAGTTTATCACAATTTAACGTTTGATATGCTTTCTTATTAGAACTGTGTCCCTTAAACTAGTCGAGTACAATCTAAGGAGTCAGTTACTTGGTTTCTGGTTCTGGCCATGCATTTTTGTCTGTCAGATAGTCCTCTAATCTATAATGCTTTTGACATTAGAGATATTTTTTTAATAAATTTTGAGAGGTCGAAAGGCTAATTTTAAAACATGATCAGGTAACTTGTTATAAATATGTGTAAGAGTACTTGCTTACTCTGACATTTACTTGATAAATATCTTGATAATAGTTTGGAACACGAAAGACGATTTCTTGAGATAAATTTGATTTATTTAACTTGATAGGTGTGCACACTTATAGAATAGCGAACATGAATTATGACCGTGAATGAATAAGCACTTTATTGACTATGTAGAACGGGAAGCACGTCGTATGGCGGATCGGTGGACGGGTTGAGAAATAATGTAGGTAAGAGATCGCAGATTTTGATAAATACGGCTTTAATTACTAAAAATTTACAAATGACGTATGTGCCGTGTCTGATGTCTATGCGAGAGTGTTCGGCGTGGGGGCGCGATCCAGTCCCGCGGTCGTCGCTGTGTGAGTGCATGTGACGCACACACATGCACTGCGCGTCAACATGTTGCCGCCCCAGGAACGAAGTTCGGTTCTTCCACTGGCAGCGGGCACAGGCGGTTGAAGGCGCGTCGGAGAGTTCCAGACGCGGTGAGTACGTCGGCCACGCGGGAAACGCCGTCGGGGCCGGGGTAGACTTGTGTCACTCGTCCCAGCAGCCATTGATTGGGAGGCAGGCGGTCGTCCTTGACTAAAACCATTTCGCCCAAGGTAAGTTGCCCTCCATGTTTGCTCCATTTTTGCCTTTTTTGCAGTTCTGAAATGTACTCATTGTGAAATCTGTTCCAGAAATGGGCTTTGATTCGCTGAGTTCGCATGTAACGTGATAAGGTGTGGATAGCAGCAGTTTCCGCAGTCGGGGGAGAGGGGAGCAACGTTAGAGTTCGTCCGATTAGAAAATGCGATGGAGTAATGGCTGCAAGATCCGTAGGATCTGAAGACAGGGGTATGAGAGGTCTCGAGTTTAGGATCGCCTCGACCTGTGTCAAGACCGTGTTTAGCTCTTCGTAAGTTAAGTTGACAGAGGAAACCATTCGCTTTAAATGATGTTTCACAGACCTCACTGCACTCTCAGCTAGTCCGTTAAAATGGGGGCTATAAGCCGGCGAAAAATGAAATTGAATAAATAATTTGGAAGCTTCAGAACTAATAATATTCGAATTATGTTTGAGAAAGTTAGATAGTTCGGTGCACGCACCTACAAAGCATCGACCGTTATCTGAGTAAATGTTGGCGGGCTTTCCTCTGCGGGCTATAAATCTGCTTAGGGCAGCTAAGAAGGTTTCACTGCTCAGGTCAGTCACCAGTTCCACATGTACAGCTTTAACGGCTAGACAAACAAAAATACATAAATAGGCCTTAATTAACGTACTTCCTCTACCCTTCCGATTCAATATCATGACTGGCCCGGCATAGTCAACAGCCGAACTGAAGAACGGGTAGTCAGCATGAAGCCTTGGTTCTGGCAGATTTCCCATTATTGGCTGCTTAATATTACCAGAGAAACGACAACATTTTACACATTTGTGTACGGTTTTCCTGGCTAGGTTTCTACCACCAATGATCCAAAACTTGTGACGTGAAGTGGCTAAAAGAAGTTGCGGTCCACCATGCATTAATAAAATGTGGAAATATCTAAAAATTAGAATCGAGATATGATGTGATGAATGGAGCAGTATTGGATGCTTTGTGTCAAATGGATAAAATGAATTTAATAATCTACCTCCTACTCTCAACAGCGCATCTGTGGGGTTAAAAAAGGGATTTAATTTGTTAAGTTGATTTTTGGAAGGTAACTTATTGTTCAGTTTTAAAAGTTTGTATTCTTTTAAAAACGATTCCTTTTGAGCAAATCTACATAAAGCGTTTAGTGAGGAATGAAGTTCATGAATTCGTAAGTGACCCGTACGTTTGTCGTGGGGGTTGAAATAATTGTGAATGAAGCGCTGAACGTACGCTATAATGCGTTGCAATTTGTTCCAATTAGAGATTCGTCTAATGAAATTAGATATATACGAAGAATAATCAGTTTGTGTGGTACTCAATGTACACTGTACTTTCAGCTCTGGTAAGTCTGCTTCTTTCTCATGATTTGGTTGTATAGGCCACGCTGAATCATCCTGTAACAAATATGCCGGTCCCGTCCACCATAGGGAACAGGACTCTAAGCGAGCAGCAGTTGAACCCCTGGAACCGATGTCGGCTGGATTCAAATTGGTGGGTACATACTGCCATGCGGATGGGTCGGACCTTTTTTGAATTTCTTTAATCCTGTTATAGACGTAAGGTTTTAGCAAGTGGCTCTTTGGCGACTTTAACCAACCTAATACTATGGTCGAATCGCTCCAATGTGTACAACGATTGATATCTAACCTAAGTGACGTCTTAACCTTTTCTACTAATTTAGCAGCGAGAAGCGCACCATTCAACTCCATCCTTGGGATCGTTAAAGGTTTGAGCGGAGCTACATGGCTCTTCGCCATCACTAAATGCACTGAAACCTGACCGTCTTTAGAGACGGATTTAATATAAACACACGCAGAATAAGCATGGATAGACGCATCTCCAAATGCGTGAATTTCGATCGTTGTTGGTGAATTCCCAAGTACGCAACGTGGAATTCGAATTTTATTTATGGTTAGCAACGATTCGACAAAGTCACACCATGCTTTGTAAATATCTGACGGAACGACTTCATCCCATGAAATCTTTAATGCCCACAGTTTTTGCAGGATAATCTTAGCTTTAAGGATACAGGGATTTATTAATCCCAAGGGATCAAAGACTTGCGACACTACGGATAGGATTACTCGTTTGCTAACATGTTCATTGTTTTTAATGTCTACTGAGTACAAAAGTTTATCCTCTTTGCAAGCCCACAATAAACCTAACGTTTTTGAATACTCATTGTGGCTGAGGTTAAGTAATTCATCACCGCTATTGTCATGAATCAAATCATTAATTATTTGTGGATAATTTGAGTGCCATTTTCGTAAATAAAAATGACCCTGTTTAAGTTGTTCCGTGACACCTTGGCAAATGTGTATTAACTTGTCCGCACTAGACGCTCCTGTTATTAGATCATCCACGTAAAAGTCGTGTTGAATGATTTCAGATATCGTTTTGTCAGGACATTCTACGCCTAATTGTTTAAGACATCTAGTAGCTAAGTAGGGTGAACTCGAATTCCCGTAAACAACAGTTTTAAGTTTATAAAGTTTAAGCCTTTCTTGTGGCTCGAAGCGCCACAATATTTGTTGTAATTGTTGTTGGTCTTGATTAACATTTATCATACGATACATTTTTTCTACATCGGCAGTGGCTATAAATTGATGTTGTCTAAGTCTTATTAAAATACTAATCAGGTCGTCTTGTACTGTCGGACCGACCATTTGAATATTGTTGAACGATAATCCCGTCGTTGTGACTGCCGAAGAATCGAACACGACGCGTAACTTCGTCGTTAGGCTTGCCTCGCGGACAACACCGTGGTGGGGTATTATGTAAGTGTAAGAGTCTTTGTCAGGATTCGGGTTTTCTTCCATGTGCCCTAAATTAATGTACTCCTGCATAAACTCACAGTACTGTTTTTTGAACGAAGGGTCCTTACTAAATCTACGTTCTAATGACTGAAACCTAGCAAGCGCTCGATCATATGAATTTCCTAATTTTCTGGAGATTCTTTCAATGGAATAGTGACAACGAACCGTCCCTCAGAGTCACGAAGAGTGTTGTCAAGAAAATGTTGTTCGCATTGTTGCTCTTCGGAGGACATTTGCTTATGCTGTGGAACGGATTCGTGCTCAAAAAATTGTGATAATTGCTCATGTAATTGATCATCAGGTGTGATGACGGCATGGTTGCAATGGACTGTATTAGAATTATTGTGTGTTTGTACGAGACCCGAAATTAAAAATCCAAATTTGGTTTTACTTAAAGTTGGCATATTTTTGCCTAATCTTATATTCTGAGAGCCTAATACGCTCCAGAATATATCCGCGCCGAGAAGCATATCTACTTCGGACGGTATGTTAAAAGTGGGGTCAGCTAATGTGATGTTAGGTGGAATGTTTAACAACATATGATTTATGTGAACAGTAGGTAACTGTTGTGTAATGCGAGGAACAATAAAACAATTTATGCTTGTTTCATACGGTTCTATAAGAGAAGCTAAAGTGATACCGCACTGTTTAGTTAGGCGCGACGTTTGCGCATTTAACCCTTCAACTAATGATGAGGTCGAAGTGGTTGGTAAATTTAATTTTTTCCATACTTTTTCTGTAACGAAGCTCGAAGTACTTCCATTGTCCAATAACGCGCGTACTGTGTGTTTTTGTCCATTATTATCAGTTACATGAATTAATGCCGTGGACAAAAGCACACAATTGCCATGAACAGCTGATAATGTAATGCTATGTTGTGACTCATCATGTTCAAAAGTTTCTGTTTCAGATGCAACCGGTGATTCCAGCGGCAGCGGCGGCGCCGCATGCAACGCTACGCTGCTGTGCGGCGCGGACGCGGGCGCCTGGGTCGGCGCGTCATGAGAATGAAGCAGGCTGTTCAGGAGCTTATTGCACACACGACATGGACCGATTCTACACGCGTTTGCGCTGTGCCCTTGGCGCAAGCAATTTAAACATAATTTAAAAGTTTTAACCTTTTGCATGCGCGCGTCGATTGAAAAAGATTTAAATTTGTGACATTGATAAAGCGCGTGGTTATTCTTACATAACGGGCACACGTATTGTCGCGCCGCAGGGGGCGAAGAAGCATGAGGGCTCACAACAAATGTTTTGTGGCGGTTATGTGTTACGTCGCTTAAGCGGCGTTTATTATGAGTTTCTTCCATAGTTTCTAATAGATCACACCGATTTTTTATAAATTGTAAGAAATTATTAAGTGTAGGTAAATCCTTTAATGTATTACGATATGTTTCCCACTCGCGTGTGGTACTAGCATCAAATTTATGTGAAATTATGTATATAATAAGTATGTCCCAGTGCTCAGTGGGCAGTTTAAGTGTTTTTAAAGCACGTAAATTTCTGTTTACAGTGTCAATGATATTACGCAACGCTTTAGAATTCTCCTTAGTTAACGTTTCTATATTGAAAATGGCCTGTAAGTGATTATTTACAAGAAGTCTCTCATTTTGGAATCTGTCACAAAGTAAATCCCAAGCTATATCGTAATTTTCAGCGGAGAAATCAAGCGAGCGCACTAACAATGCAGCACTGTCCTTTAATGCAGCGCGTAAGTAATGAAATTTGTTTATTTTGGGTATTGTTTCATCTAAATGTATAAGCGAGCTGAACGTGTCATGAAATTCCAGCCAGTCCTGATATTGACCCGAAAAGGTAGGTAAGTGTATGGTAGGCAACTTAATATTTGGCCTCACGTGCTGCACCCCAGAACCGGAGACTGACCTGGACTCCGAAGCGGCGCCTGCAGAGTCTTCGTTTCTCGCCAACACCTCCCGAGCAAGCGCGAGTGCACCGAAATACCTTGTCTCGAAAGATTCGCGTTCCTTAAACTGCTCATCTGGAATTTCAGATACGTTTTCTATATCAGATTGCAAAGTGTCATAATCGGAATAAATCTCTTCTATTTTTGTCAGACGAATGCTAAGTTCGCCGACTTGCAATCTGCTTAGACTAGGACAACTGTTTACTGTGTTTAAGTATGTTTCAAATTGCGTAACTTTAGTTTTAAATGTAGCTCGTTGTTTTACTAATGTTTTAAGATCCATTATGTTTAAATAAACAATAAGATTAACGTACTTACAATAATCAAATACGTAATGCTGTAAGCAAAATAGTTAAGTTACAATCAGTGATTGGAAATAACAAAATAATCGGGATACTTAAATTTTGTTTTTAGCGAAGCGTAATGAGGGTGCAGTGAGTCATGCGAGTGCAATGTAGCAAGCGAAGATAGCCGGCTGCTGTTGCTACCGGGCGCCGAGCAATCCAAGGTCGAGGCCCACTTACGCACAATGCATCAGCTGGAAAATGCAACAAAAAATCACTGCAGTTATCAATAGCTAAACTCGATCACGCACATAATCTCGGTTCACAGGCTACGAGCATACGAAAAGATTACTAACTTGAAATAAAATTAAAATTGAATTTGTTGTCAGATTGTGATATATTTACGACGTGTGTATGATTAGAATTCGGATATTTCGCGTTTAACGTGCGAATGAAAATGATTAAATTGATAGAAACTTTTAGTTAACAACGTGTAGGTACTAATCAGAATGATGCAATCTCTCAGAATTCGCGTATAACGTGCGAATTATAATTATTTACGTATATCTACGTTTATTTACGTATATTTACGTGTAAACTTTAGGTAAGAAGACGGATAATGATGCAATATCAAGTGAATTCGCTTTTAAGGTGCGAATTATGTGTAGGTATGTAAAGAATTAAAGTGCACTACTTTATGAATGTGCTTTTAACGCACGAAATATGTGGATGTATGATTAAAGTATGATACTTAACTGTATGAATTCGCTTTTAAATTGCGAAGTAAGCACTACTTGAACACTGAAGTTATAATAGGGACCTATCTAACAGAGAAAGGATCGGAACGAACTCACGTTAACGCTACTCCTAGTTCTCACTCTCACGAACTTTTTCTTGCAGTAGGCGTGATTCTTCTCTTCCGATTAATGGCAATTCTCGAAGATTGATCTTTGTAGTTTAATGGCGAACTCCTTTTCTCGGCGTCCACGTAACGGGTCCGTTAACTGTGCGCGTTCCTTTGTTCTCGTCGGCTCCTTCGTAGGTTCAAAATTTCGGCTCGATGGATCAAAATGTAGAACGGGAAGCACGTCGTATGGCGGATCGGTGGACGGGTTGAGAAATAATGTAGGTAAGAGATCGCAGATTTTGATAAATACGGCTTTAATTACTAAAAATTTACAAATGACGTATGTGCCGTGTCTGATGTCTATGCGAGAGTGTTCGGCGTGGGGGCGCGATCCAGTCCCGCGGTCGTCGCTGTGTGAGTGCATGTGACGCACACACATGCACTGCGCGTCAACAGACTAATTACAAAACTTTATACAAACTAAATGCTGATGGTGCAAATGAACATTATGACGCATGTGCAATTTACTTGTACAATATGAAAACATTGGACAAGACAAGAATAAGAGTAGCAAAGCATAGTTGTGCTAGACCTGCTGATATGACTCACCTATAATCATGATGGCTTCGTTGGGGCGCAGCACCTCGGCGAACAGCATGGACACCAGCAGCTCCGGACAGATCACGAAGCGGATCTCCTCCTGCACGCAGCCGTGCCCCAGCACGCCGCCGCCGAGGTATCTGCAACGCGGGTTACGTACAGGCACAGACAACCCCCACTAGACGGAGCATGTAAGGCGACCCGTAGGCGACCCGCGCTCACCAACGATATGGTACGGCAGAACATTAAAGTATCAACACGGCGGCCACCGTTTAGTTGCGTCCTTGTTTATGATCCATGAGTACGTCAACGAAAAAAGAAATTAAATGAATAACATGGTAAATTGTAGTGTTAAGTGGTGTAGAGAGACCTCATAAACATGAACGCAACTAAACGGTGGCCGCCGCGCCGTGTTGATACTTTAATGTTCTGCCGTACCATATCGTTGGTGCGCGCGGGTCGCCTTACATGCTCCGTCTAGTGGGGGTGGTCTGTGCGTACAGGTTACTAATTCTTGGTGTATGACCGCACCCGTCTGATTATATTCGCTTATAACGTTGCTTGCTTGATGATAATAGGATGCGATTTTTTCAGACTAGTTTGGATATTAAATGAATTCACTAAGTAAGTTTTGAGGGTACTACAGGAAGGTTTTAGAGGAATTAGATTGTCATAATTTAACATCGACAATAAAAGCTACACTTATGGTTCTCAATGACAAGTTATTAGTATAACAAATTATATTATATTATATGATAAATTATTTTAATTGAATATGGCGCAGTCGGTAGGATCCGAACCTAAAAATTCAGAGTAATTTTAATTCTAAAGTCGCGTGGATTCTCACAGCATATATTGCCGCGACTTCGCCAGTCGCGCGACTCGGCATCATCCCTCATGCTCGCACGATATTGAAAGGAAAGGGACGGATAGTATTAGTCGCGCAACAAAAAGTCATGATCATCATCAAGTGCTGGATTACCACCGCTTAGCTATGTAAATCGTAAATTTAGCTAATATTGTTGCTCGACAGATTATAAACGGCGCAGGCGATAGGTCGGTTTCCAACCCACCCTGAAACCTGCTCTAATACTCACTTGTTAGCGAAGTCCATCTGCACCAGTCCGTGCGAGTCCTCGATGGTGCCGGCGGGGTCGGCGTGGAGCGGCACGCGCGCCAGCGGCGCCGCGGACTGCGGCCAGGCGGGCAGCGCGCGCGGCGCTCGCTCTAATACTCACTTGTTAGCGAAGTCCATCTGCACCAGTCCGTGCGAGTCCTCGATGGTGCCGGCGGGGTCGGCGTGGAGCGGCACGCGCGCCAGCGGCGCCGCGGACTGCGGCCAGGCGGGCAGCGCGCGCGGCGCTCGCTCTAATACTCACTTGTTAGCGAAGTCCATCTGCACCAGTCCGTGCGAGTCCTCGATGGTGCCGGCGGGGTCGGCGTGGAGCGGCACGCGCGCCAGCGGCGCCGCGGACTGCGGCCAGGCGGGCAGCGCGCGCGGCGCTCGCTCTAATACTCACTTGTTAGCGAAGTCCATCTGCACCAGTCCGTGCGAGTCCTCGATGGTGCCGGCGGGGTCGGCGTGGAGCGGCACGCGCGCCAGCGGCGCCGCGGACTGCGGCCAGGCGGGCAGCGCGCGCGGCGCTCGCTCTAATACTCACTTGTTAGCGAAGTCCATCTGCACCAGTCCGTGCGAGTCCTCGATGGTGCCGGCGGGGTCGGCGTGGAGCGGCACGCGCGCCAGCGGCGCCGCGGACTGCGGCCAGGCGGGCAGCGCGCGCGGCGCTCGCTCTAATACTCACTTGTTAGCGAAGTCCATCTGCACCAGTCCGTGCGAGTCCTCGATGGTGCCGGCGGGGTCGGCGTGGAGCGGCACGCGCGCCAGCGGCGCCGCGGACTGCGGCCAGGCGGGCAGCGCGCGCGGCGCTCGCTCTAATACTCACTTGTTAGCGAAGTCCATCTGCACCAGTCCGTGCGAGTCCTCGATGGTGCCGGCGGGGTCGGCGTGGAGCGGCACGCGCGCCAGCGGCGCCGCGGACTGCGGCCAGGCGGGCAGCGCGCGCGGCGCTCGCTCTAATACTCACTTGTTAGCGAAGTCCATCTGCACCAGTCCGTGCGAGTCCTCGATGGTGCCGGCGGGGTCGGCGTGGAGCGGCACGCGCGCCAGCGGCGCCGCGGACTGCGGCCAGGCGGGCAGCGCGCGCGGCGCTCGCTCTAATACTCACTTGTTAGCGAAGTCCATCTGCACCAGTCCGTGCGAGTCCTCGATGGTGCCGGCGGGGTCGGCGTGGAGCGGCACGCGCGCCAGCGGCGCCGCGGACTGCGGCCAGGCGGGCAGCGCGCGCGGCGCTCGCTCTAATACTCACTTGTTAGCGAAGTCCATCTGCACCAGTCCGTGCGAGTCCTCGATGGTGCCGGCGGGGTCGGCGTGGAGCGGCACGCGCGCCAGCGGCGCCGCGGACTGCGGCCAGGCGGGCAGCGCGCGCGGCGCTCGCTCTAATACTCACTTGTTAGCGAAGTCCATCTGCACCAGTCCGTGCGAGTCCTCGATGGTGCCGGCGGGGTCGGCGTGGAGCGGCACGCGCGCCAGCGGCGCCGCGGACTGCGGCCAGGCGGGCAGCGCGCGCGGCGCTCGCTCTAATACTCACTTGTTAGCGAAGTCCATCTGCACCAGTCCGTGCGAGTCCTCGATGGTGCCGGCGGGGTCGGCGTGGAGCGGCACGCGCGCCAGCGGCGCCGCGGACTGCGGCCAGGCGGGCAGCGCGCGCGGCGCTCGCTCTAATACTCACTTGTTAGCGAAGTCCATCTGCACCAGTCCGTGCGAGTCCTCGATGGTGCCGGCGGGGTCGGCGTGGAGCGGCACGCGCGCCAGCGGCGCCGCGGACTGCGGCCAGGCGGGCAGCGCGCGCGGCGCTCGCTCTAATACTCACTTGTTAGCGAAGTCCATCTGCACCAGTCCGTGCGAGTCCTCGATGGTGCCGGCGGGGTCGGCGTGGAGCGGCACGCGCGCCAGCGGCGCCGCGGACTGCGGCCAGGCGGGCAGCGCGCGCGGCGCTCGCTCTAATACTCACTTGTTAGCGAAGTCCATCTGCACCAGTCCGTGCGAGTCCTCGATGGTGCCGGCGGGGTCGGCGTGGAGCGGCACGCGCGCCAGCGGCGCCGCGGACTGCGGCCAGGCGGGCAGCGCGCGCGGCGCCACCGAGCGCCGCGAGAACGTGAGCGCGCCCGCCGGGGCTGTACTGCAACCACACCCGGCGTCAGCGCACCATACACAATCATACCACTGCCGGTTTCACACGAGGGCAGAACAGTGGGATAAAACAGTTTGGAAGGACAGTGACGTTCAAAAATAGGACAGTCAAGTCCGCGTAGCGACGAAGACGACGGCAACATTTATGACAGTGTACGTGTGCGCATACGCTGACCTGCTCTTTGCACTGCTGCTCTCGCGTTCACACGAGTCAAGCCGCGAGACAGACGAGCGAGAAATGTGGTGATGGCGATTTCACACGAGGGCAGAACAGTGGGCAGCAGAGTGCTGCTTGAACGTAGAGTTACTGTCAAGACAGTGCTGTTTTGTGCGTTCAAACAGTAGCAGTACTGTGCTGCCCACTGTTCTACCTCCTCTGCCCTCCCCGTGTGAAACCGTCATTACAAAAAAACATTGTGGTATAGGAATGGTGCCTTTTTGCCGAATCATTTTTCGTCGAATGTTTAATTTTATTAAAACTTTCGTGAGAAATATTTAATCACGTGAGATTGTCAGGAACAGTCCGACATGTTTCGAACTCCTATGGAGCTACATCCAATAATTTTTCATCGAACGTTTATGTATGTATGTATGTAAACACTTTATTGCACATAAAACAATACTGACAAAAACTCAAAACCAATACATGTGTACAAGGGCGAACCTTATAACTTAATAGGGCGTTTAAAATTTTCACATCGCCCTTTATTCCACCAAAGTTAGCATTAATCATATTTCTTGAAAAATAACATCGCATTGAGTACGTTAGAGATAACAATCCTAAATGGTTAACGGTTTCGGAGAAATTACATTTCGCCGAAATAAAACATTCGACAAAAATAATTCGGCGAAAAGGCGCCGTTCGGAATTGTAATATTAACGACCTTAATTTAAAACTATAAGGCCGTGTGTAACTTGTGCCAAATTGACATAAATTGATCTCAAAACAATTTAATTAAATTCAAATGTAAAACATAAAATGCAAATAGGTACGTAAAATAATATCACCTTTAGTGCAAACTCTTCTAAAGTAGTGGCAAATACATTTGAGCTTCTCCAGTATGGAATCAGATCCCGATGTCTCATAGAGGCTGCAACAAACACACACACACGCTGTCTTACAAACCGAATGTCCAATTTCAACAAAATAATACAAGAAGTTTGGCAATAGGCGTGCGGACAATTTTTTTTATGAGGATGTCAATCGATTATATTTTTTATTGGGATCAAATGTCTATATGGTACTACCTGCACTTAGACTGCTCTAAATGTCAGAAATGACCGTCAAAGTTCAGCATTCCTATTACAGAGGACTAAAAACGCTCCATACAAATGGCCTAGATACTTTAACAGGAGATCGAGAGGGACGGCACTATTCGAAGTCGTCGGAGTAGACCTTCAGTTTTCTTTACAGGACAGATGACTTTTCATCATAAGCGAAAATGGCGGACAGCGTTTTAAGCATTTCAAAATACAGATTAAAAACCATATTTGCAAATTCAATTTTTTCAGCCATCTTTCACTTTTATGAATTGAAAAATATATATTTGGGTTTCTAAATATATTTAATATTTTGTAATTTTTCGCACTGCTTATATATATATTTTTATCCAATGCTGTGTACATTCTTTCCATATAAATTTTAACAGTTGGGTATGAAGGTCTTATAAGGTAATTTTCGCATGGCAGGATTCCAGTAACATGTTATATTGACCTGTTTAATCTTTACTTCTTCACAATAATCTAAAAGAAAATTGGCATAAGGCACTTATTCATTGACTAAGTGACAAAATGACATTGGGAGTTTAAATGACCGCGTCGTCAGAGTACCTACTACTCTATGTCTTGCCAGAAGGCGTTCTAAACTTATAATAATGATGCCTGTCCATTGTCCCGTGAGGTCAAAGTTCATATGATAGCCCTTAGCATGATCGCAGATCGCAGTACAAATATACAAAGCCATTTTACTCACGTATTAAAGTTGATGTGTGGAAAAGAGGCATATTCTGATGTCTTCTTATTACTGTTTCTCCTCGGGAACGTGCAAAAGAACGCATTTGCGAGCAAACTCGATATCTGCTGCTGTGAGAGCGATAACGACCTATTTTTATGCTGTCTGCAATTAAAAATATAAATTTTATTCGTTACTAACACAAAGTCTTAATTATGCGAAAATAACTCTTAGGCGGCATACCACTTGTAAAAGTTATTTGTCTAATGTCAATTGATTTGGTCAAAGTCGAATGGTATTGGATAGTTTCAATTAGATTAAACTATTGGTACTGGTTCCCAATAAGATAAAAACAGGTAAGAAATCAAGAAAGAAAATTGAATGCGATCTACTACAATCTAAGCAGGACTTGAACCTGCGACCTCTGCGTTTCCGGCGCATTGCTCTTCCAACTGAGCTATTAGATCGCTACGTCAATCACACCAAATCTTTCATCCCATAATCCTTTACGCTACTGGAGCGCCCTCTGCGTCATATATGTTTGAAATGCTTATGCGCATTAGCCATACCCTAGGATGTGCGCTTTACACGCACGATCCCCAGTCCCCATTGCTTTACAGCAAGTGTGAAGACTGCGAGAGAGATGGCGCTGTTCTAAATATTTGTATAGAATCTTTTTATCGATTCAATTTTTTCTTTAATGTGGAAATAGTTTAACTTTTTATTTACTGTTTCTTTGTTTTACCTTTTTTGTAGTTGAAAAAGTAAATATGAATTTTATAATTACGTACCTCAATGTTAGAACGCGGGAAACGTTATTTAGTGGCAATTTCCACAATGATAATAATGCACAATGGCGAGAATGCAAAATACATTATAACATTATCAAACCAGGACAAGATATATATTATTTATAAGCACAGACAAGAATGCAAAGTACATTATAACATTATCAAACCAGGACAAGATATATATTATTTATAAGCACAGACAAGATACCCCTAGACCGCTATTCTTCATACTACGCACCGTACTCCGTTAGTTACTATCGTTCTACGTCGCTAGATGCCGCTAAGGGTCTCAATTCATTCAAAAGTCGTCATTTTTCAATCCCTACCGTACGGTACGCGCAAGCGTGAAGTAACACAGTCGTCAAGCGTTCAACGACATTCCAACTTCCAAGTGATACAGTAAAAAGTGAATAGATGACGTTAGGTGCGATGTTTGTTTACTACGTTCCGTTTCGTCTGATTTCACTATTTGTGTATGTTTTATTTAAACATAAAAATTACTTACATCCTAATCCTAATCCTAATAATATTATAAACGTAAAAGTTTGGATGGATGTATGTATGTACGTTTCACTTAATCTCAAAAACTACTGGACGTATTATGATGAAACTTTCCAGTTATGTACCTTATATATCAGAATAGGACATAGGCTATCATTTATATCAAGTTTTATCGCTTTTAGGGACGAAAAACGGGATTAAAATTTGTATGGAGAGCAAATCATTGTAGTTGCAACAATTCCCTACATGTCATCGTTTTGACGTAAACTAATCAATATAATAATATTTTTGTCTGGGCCTACGATAGACCTTCACGAAACGCATACCAAACTATTCTTTGTAAAAAAACAATAAATTCTGATATGGAAACACGTAACCGCAAAATTCGATTAATCGCGTAATTTCAAGAATAAAATACATACAATTTTACAAATTTGAAACAATGACATTTGATTTGACGACATCACACACCCATCTGGCAAGACATGTCAAACCAGTGATGCCAGAAGGGCTACCCCGATGTTCAAAATTTGACTGTCGAATAGCGCCATCCTTCTCGATCATCTGTCAAAGAATATTTTAGTGAATGGAATAGCACTATACGACAGTAAAATTTCCAACATCGGAGTAGCCCTTCAGGTAGGTATCACGTTTCGATACGCACATCATCTGAAAATAGTACGAGCTTGAACTATGTACCCCCGCTTGGTAAGTGAATAAAAATAAAGTAATAACTGAGTATGCAAAGATAGTATAATCAACATTATATAAATAATCCTAATAATATTATAAACGTGAAATACGTTCGTTCCTCTTAATTTTAAACGATGATTGATGGACGGTCACCAGTGTTAGGAAATCGTCGTAAACAGCCAATTGTTGAATTGTCTTTTTCTAAAGACCGATGGGCAATAATTATTTACCGCCGAGTACAGTATTAGAGCATAAAGTTTTTGTATTACTCGGATCTTAGACTCGGATACACGACAATGCCCGAATTGTCTGTCAATTATGCACCTAATTCGGGAAATAGGCACATCGTAAAGGGCACGATTTTAACCATTTTAACGGGAGAAGCCAAGGAACAAAGTGTACTTACACCACGTATTCCAATTATACCGAATAATGGAAGTTGTGTTTTCGTAGATTGATTTTAATTATTATATTTAAGTAAAAAGTAAAATGAAATCAATGAGTTTTATTTCTTCCCTCTTTAGGTACCCTTACAAAGTTCACAAATAAATGTGAAGGATTATCTAATGCAACTTGCACTTTTCGCATTAGTTAAATCCATAGGATTTATCTTCTAAGTATCACATTCTATTCTACTATTTCGCCCCCTGCCTGCTATACATCGAGAAATCGCTTGTTAAAGTTTTGGCAGCGTAGTGCGAGGTAGTAAAAAGGGGCTTACTCCTTGAGCTCCTTTGGTTTTTTTACTCGACATGATATAAAGCTTCTCATGTATACGTCTTTTTTTTTATAAAACGTGTATAGTTTTTAAGATACGAGGCCTATAAGACAGGTAATTATCTATAAGCTCATGACCGTGGACTAATCAACTCTATGCTCAGCAATAGGGAATTATCGTCCACCTCGGAAGCACTCCAAGCAAAGTCAAGAAGCTGAACAATGGACTACCGCTGGGATCGGTCCTGGCCCCGCTCCTGTTTAACCTATATCGTATATGTATAGGTTGAACAGGAGTGGGGTCAGGACCGATTTCGGAAACAGAGAGTCGGAAATTTATGTATGTTGATGAAATCGCCATCATAAACCAGAATGGCAAATTAACCGCTCGAAGGAAGCCCTTACTCGCGATCTGGAATGTCTTGAGAAATACTTTAAAAAATGGCTACTGCAGCCCAATGCTAGTAAAATATAAATATTGTTTTATCGAGTTATACGCGGTGTTGCAACACGCTGTTTTTTATTATTATTATAAAGAGTCTGTATTTCAAAAAGCTTATTACCCTAACCTTATCTCTCGTCTAAACGTCGTACTGTATACCTAAGGGCCGACGCAAAATTACAGCTTCATAGTACGAGATGTCTCTAAGCTAAGCCGTGGACGACGGACATGGCGAAACTGTAAGAGTTTCTAGTAGTCCTACGGGATCCTAAAAAAAGCAATTGAAATTACCCATATTTGCAGCATCGAAAAACGGGGGAATAAGTAAGTAAGTATACTCGTACTAATGATCATTATTCAGTAGGTATTTGTTTTCTATACTTCGTTTCGTTTTTTTTTAATTCCTAACTACTTATAAATAAATGTCTTTTTATGTCTATTATAAATTGCAATATCTAAGGCTCATTATTTATATTATTACAAATATATTTTACGATTAACAAATTTCCTACGTAGGTACAGTCAAGGAATTTATTTTATTTATTTATTTAATGTGCTAAAAATCTTTTGACTACATTTCATTATACCTAAATCTCGAAGATTTTTAAGCAAGCATTCTGACGTTCCGCTCGCTTCGCGCGCTCCGCTATCAATGGTCATAAAACAAACCTAACCTAACCTACAGTTTTCGGTCTTACAATATTAGGATAGTCTGTTATGTGTTTTGACTACATGTCATTAAGCAAACATCTTGATGATTTTTAGCAAGCAGAGTTTTCAAAGGGTCACAGTTCTACCTAACACTCCTCCTCGCTTCGCTCGTCGTCGTACCTATCCTAACCAAAATCTGACCTGCCTGAAGGTAGAATACGTAACGTTTCTGACTTCACGCCTACCATAGTTTATTTTAGGTGCTGTAATTTTAGCCAATTTGATAATAGGCAAAATAATTCTTAGGGCAATTCATGTTAGGAATATTATGCTTTAGGTAATTAGATTTTAGAGTTATCAATATTAGGACAAACTTGATTTAGGACTTTAAGAGAGTATGCGCAGAAATTATTAGGACAAACGAGTAGTATGCCATTCAACAGTATGCCAAACATTTTTAGGACAAAAAACGCTATGCGATACGACAGGCACCCGAAATTTATCTATACAAAAACTAACAGAACTAACGACAGTGATCATTCAATAAAACCACAATTTTATAAACGTTTTCTTTATATTACTTTTAACAAAAACAAAACGAACGAATATATATTCGCAGGCCGCCTGCATGTAGGCAATTCCTAATTGTTCTAGGGTAAATGTCAAACATTTCCGCAAATCGTCCCGTTGGCGTAAAGCCATTTTGTCGTCGGCGTTGGTCTTGGGCCATGGCAAGCGGACGATGCAATGGTTACTTTGCTTTGCAGTAGATCAATAAGGTTTCCTTCAGCATTATATCGCCGTACCCAACGTCAAACTGTGTCCCTGCTAGCATTTAACCAACGTGTGATCTCATAAATCCGTATTCCTTCCTGGTGTAACTCCACTCTTTGAGCTCTTCATTGTTTTCAGTCATTATCATTATCTTTTAATAGTTCACGGTTAGCGGCAAGCATTTTATTTTTCAAATTAATAACGTTGCTGAAAATTATTTTACGATTTTCTCGATTGACACTGACATATGTTCCTAATTAGAAATTAAAAGCAAATGATAACCTTTCGCGAGGAGGTTTTTTGTAAAATTAAGTGACAAATAATAATATTGACATTTCAATACTATTATTGAAATATAATTTTCGGCCTTAATGCATTGCGAATGTCTAACGACATTTTAACGAAATGGGTAGGAAATGAAATTCCTTGACTGTACAAAACTTATCTAACAAATATTACGTTACTGTTTGTTAGTGGGAAATGTCGCTTGTCAATTCGGGCGTAATTTATTTTGTCCACATTACACCAGTTCACCAACGCCATCTAGCTATTTTGTGTAGCAAAAATTGGTGAGCCCGCAAGCAACCTTGAGCTATCCAGAGGTAGTGCCATCTATTTTAATACGATCAAACCACGTTGTTGAAGACTAAAAAATATAATTCTTAAAAATTGTGTATTTAAGTTATATTATCGTATTAAAATGAAGCAGTAACGCGTTTGATCTTCAAAAATCAAAAATCACTTTAAAATATTGGTGAAAAATACAATTTTTGTCACTTCCAGGCTACGAAGCAGCGCCATCTAGTTTTTATACCGAATTTTGAGCTTTTTCAGAGTTACGTTTTCTTGTATGAGAATAGCGGTCTAGGGGTATCTTGTCTGTGTTTATAAGCTATAAATAATTGCATAATTGCATCATGCCTCTTCAACGGTATAAAGTACGTACATGTGATTATGTAGGAACGTCTAAGAAACTCGGCTTACAATGTAACAAATTTACAGCTAAGAGATGTTTTATACCTATACTAAGTTTAGTTTTGTACAATTAGTTTTTATTATATGAAATATAAATATCAAATAATTACGATTCATCATCATCATCATCATCTCAGCCATAGGACGTCCACTGCTGAACATAGGCCTCCCCTTTGGACTTCCATATATACCGGTTGGAAGCGACCTGCATCCAGCGCCTTCCGGCGACCTTTATAAGGTCATCTGTCCACCTTGTAGGTGGACGTCCTACGCTGCGCTTGCTGGTCCGAGGTCTCCACTCGAGCACTTTTCGGCCCCATCGGCCATCTGCTCTGCGTGCTATGTGGCCTGCCCATTGCCACTTCAACTTGCTAATCCGGTGAGCTATATCGGTCACTTTAGTTCGTCTACGGATTTCCTCATTTCTGATTCGATCACGTAGAGACACCCCGAGCATAGCCCTCTCCATTGCTCGTTGAGCGACTTTGAGCTTTGAGATGAGGCCGATAGTGAAAGACCACGTTTCGGTGCCGTAAGTCATTACTGGTAACACACATTGGTTGAAGACTTTCGTCTTGAGACACTGAGGTATGTCGGACGAAAAGACATTGCGTAGTTTCCCGAACGCTGCCCAGCCGAGTTGGATTCGGCGGTTGACCTCTTTCTCGAAGTTGGACCTACCTAATTGGACCACTTGTCCTAGGTAGATGTATGAGTCAACAACTTCGAGTACCGAGTTTTCAACAGAGACTGGGATGGGCACAACCTTGGCATTTGACATGAGTTTCGTCTTGTCCATGTTCATTTTTAAGCCCACCCGTTGAGAAACTCGATTGAGGTCATCGAGCATCATGCTGAGTTCCTCCATCGACTTTGCCATGACTACGATGTCGTCGGCAAACCGAAGGTGAGTGATGTATTCGCCATTGATGTTGATGCCAAGTCCTTGCCATTCCAGGAGCTTGAAGGCGTCTTCCATAACGGCCGTAAACAGTTTCGGGGAAATAACGTCCCCCTGTCTTACGCCTCTTCTCAATGGAATGGCCTTTGTGCTCTGCTCCTGAACTCGGACCGACATGGTGGCGTTACTATACAAACACTTCAACACTTCAATGTACCGATAGTCAATATGGCATCGCTGAAGTGACTCGAGCACCGCCCATGTTTCCACCGAATCGAAGGCTTTCTCATAGTCCACAAACGCTAAGCATAATGGCAAGTTATACTCTTCAGTCTTCTGTATAACTTGCCGTAGCGTATGTATGTGGTCTATGGTACTATAGCTTCTTCGGAAACCGGCTTGTTCGGGAGGCTGGAAGTCATCAAGTCTATGTTCGAGACGGTTCGTGATGACCCTTGAAAACAACTTATAAACATGGCTTAGAAGCGTGATGGGCCTGTAGTTCTTCAATAGGCTGTTATCACCTTTTTTGAAGAACAGTACCACCTCACCTCTATTCCATGCTTCAGGCGTTTTGCCCTCGGACAAGACGGAATTAAAGAGCTTCTGGAGGACCTTAAGTACCGGTGTTCCACCCGCTCTAAGAAGCTCTGAGGTGATTCCGTCTTCGCCCGGCGCCTTGTTGTTCTTAAGCTGCTTCAGGGCCATCCTAATCTCGTACAGACTGATGTCCGGGATGTCTTCGGTATAATGTCGGGACAGCTTGGCTCTTGGATCGCCTACCAAGCTGTCAACGGGCTTAGCGACTGAAGTGTATAACTGACCATAGAACCTCTCGATCTCGCCTAGAACCTCTGCTTTGGTCGACGCTATGCTGCCATCTTCCCGTTTCAGCTTGGTCAGCTGGCTTTGTCCAATAGACTTGTCCTTTGCGAACACTTTGGAGCCTTTGTTCTGCTCAATGGTCTCTTTAACACGGTTCGTATTAAAGAGCCGCAGATCATGTCGCAAGGACTTCGATATACGTCTATTAAGCTGCCTATATGACCTCGCGTCATCGGGAGACTGCAACTGTAGCGAGCGTCGTTCAGCCATGAGGTTTAAGGTTCGATCAGACAATTTCTGAGGTCTATCTTTACGGCGGGGTCTGAAAAACTTCGACCCTACCGTGTGCACAGTTTCCACTAGCCCGTCGTTGATCTCGTCCACTGAGGCAAAGTTTTCCAGACAAGCGAAGCGGTTGGAGAGCTCGAGTTGAAAGCTCTCGGGGTTTTGAATATGGGCCCGAGTAGGTCGGAGCGTAGACTTCATCAGACTGGACCTTTCCAGTTTAACATTGATATTCAGTGTGCCTCTTACGATTCGATGATCACTGCCGGTCTTTACCCTATTGATCACAGACACATCACTGAAAATCCGTTTCTTGTCGGTCATGATGAAGTCAATCTCGTTTCTCGTGGAACCATCGGGACTTATCCAGGTCCATTTCCTGTGAGGCGGCTTCTGGAAGAAAGAGTTCATCATGAAGAGTTCCTCTTTCTCCAGAAAGTCGGCCAGCCTCTGTCCCCTAGGGTTCCGTTGCCCGTATCCAAATTGCCCCACTCTCAACTCATCACCGCTGTTCTTGCCCAACTTTGCATTGAAGTCCCCCATAACAACAGTGAAGTAGGTTTTGGAAGTATGTATGGCCCTACTTACGTCCTCATACATAGCCTCTACTTCCTCATCAGAATGTGACGAGGTCGGTGCGTATACCTGAATGACCTTCAACGAATATCTTTTGGATATTCTGAGTATTAGGTATACCACCCTGCTCGACACACTGTCGATGGTAGTAATGTTGTTAACGAGGGACTTGTGAACGAGAAACCCGACACCGCCTTGGGACTGTTTCCCCGGTAGTAGAGCAGGTTACCAGACTTCAGGGTTACGGTGTCCTCCCCCTCTCTACGGACTTCGCATAATCCTACAATGTCCCAGTGTAACCTGCTCAGTTCCTCTTCCAACTCGCAAATCTTTTCGTCAGTCCTCATTGTGCGTATGTTGTGTGTTACCAGGGCCAGTCGTCGTGGGGATGGGTAGCCGGATTTCGTCCGGGGATTCTTAGCACCCCCTGCTCCGCCATTACCTTGGCCGCTACCCGCGCCAGGGATAGCGGAGCTGCCGGAGACTGGGGGCCTGGTATTTGTGTGACTGTTCATAGAGGGGGTTTGCCATACGCGCCACGCTTGGCAGGCGGGTTGGCGCGCGCAGTTTTTTTTTTTTTTTTAAGGTCTCTGGAAGACGCTGCTGCCCATCTCCCGGTATATTATTATTCCCTTAGCAGGCTTCTACTGCAACCACGGGACGATATGGTGGGGGACAATTCTAAGGCCGGACACCCCACGGCACGAGCAATTACGATTAAGTTGTAAAAAATCTGCCTGGCCTTTTACAACCTGGCCTGACATTTAAGAAATAAAAAATGCTTTTTAAGTACACATTTTACTTTAGGCATGGTTTTATTTATGTCAATTTTTTATTTACATAAAATTTACTAACAAAAGTCGTTCTTTACATAAATAAAAACGAAGTTGTAAATAAATAATAAACTTTACACAAAGTGACCACAAACGATTGCAAATTTAAATAAAAGAATTCAAAATGTATTGCGTAATATCGTTGTTAATAAAAAAATATCAGTTTAAATAATCAAAGAAACCAATGCTATGCTTAAGGCACTAGAGTGGAATAGTGGCAGTTTCCGCACAGTTTAGTTACCTGAAAAACACTTTTCATGGAAACATGCATTATTACAGTACATTATATACCTAGGGCAGTGCAATTCACATCCCAGTTATATCAGCAACACGGGGAATAATCTCACTAACGGCCAACGAATACTTACTTAAGCAGTGGAATAGGAGCCTGAATAAGTTTTGGGAGCTCCAGGGCCAGTTTAGCAATCTCCGGCAGTGTCACATCAAAGAAATATTGTGATTCCTCTTCTTCTAAATGCTGAAAATCAAAACATATTTGAAAATTTTGTAGCTTAAAATCCTTTATTTGACTTTTTTTACCACTGTTATATAAACAATTATAAATTACTAGCTAAGATATTATTTCATAGAAATGAATTATGCACCTGTCAGATTTATTAAGCACAAGCTGAATTAGAATGACGAAACTGCTTGTTTTTTAATTAATGTGGTTGAAGCAGTGAAAGTTTAACAAAGCGCTTAAACAACAATGGCTTTAGCAATATAAGTGTCACGGGCAAGTTATTATTTATGTGAATTTACGGCACCCTACCCTAGGTGCCCTAGACCTAGTTAAGGAAATTTCCAATAGCAGCTAGAACGCTGGGCTGCACTCAGTCCAACTTAATGGACTCAACATATAAAACTGCCTAACACCTTATGAAAATATCTGTCATTACCTCATTAAATAATTTGTGCAATGCCCTGAACTTCCAAGTGCTTTGGAACTGGGTGTTGTAGCTCAAGATTGTAGCAGCCAGCTCCTGGCTGTTCCGGATCGGCTTCCACAGCGCATTCTGGATCAACGTCCAGCGTTTCTTCAAGTGGCTCTCGCCAGAGCTCTGCAATTGCATAACAAAATTACTTCTTCATAGTGTTTAATCAATTCTAATAGCACAATTCGTACTGCTCTTCGCTACTACTTTTTGTATAAAAAACAATTATTTCAATAACATTTAGAACAACAAATTGTTTTCTGTAATTGAGCATACCTTGTTTACAGGCACATTTAAAATTAAGTAATTTCTTTTTTTATAACATTAAGTAAATCTTAAATAAATAATAATATATAAGCAAAATTACACCTGCTCTATTATTACCGTTTTCAGCTAAATCACAAATTAATTTGTAACATTCGGTAAATGAAATTAAGCATCTCAATCTGCAAATTAAATGGCGATATGTTAAAGAAAATTGCACTTACATCTTCAACTGGGTATAAGCTTTGGCTGGAACAGGGCATTCTGACGAAATCATGATCCCATTTGTCCTGTCCGTTCTGGGGCTTGGGCGGGCGGTCTCCCGCCAGGCAGCCGCTGCTAGGGATGTGGTACAGCACCGTGTGATTGAACGCCGGCGCCACTAAAGGAAACTCAGGAGCGCCCCACGGCGATTGCGCTCCCCAAATCTCGGTCAGAGGCACTCCGCGCCAGCTATCGCCTTCCATGTCGGTGTTCATTGCTAACGCGCGAAATCTATCATACCTAACCACTGAAAGATCAAGATTTGTATAACTATGACTAAAATTGAACAACTTGCGTTTCAGATAAGAATATAAACAAACCTTTGTAACGGCTTTTATAAAATATTCTTGATAAATTATTCGTAAAGTTAATTTTCATTCAAATTAAAGAAATAAATAAGATTAGGAGGTTAGATAAAAAACAACGTTTGACGTCTTAACCTTTGAATAATTTGAATTACTTTTTTTATTTTTTTTTAAGTTTAAAACTGTTCAAGTGTAAGACTTCACCGCTTCGTCTTACCCACTGCTAGGATACGGCTTAGTGTGGACGCGTTTCTCCGCGCGACGGCGCAAACGATACGGAATGCCCGCAGTGAGCGTCCAAACAGCACAATAGGCTGCGTCCACACTGGCAGTGGCGGATTATCCCTAAGGCAAAGTAGGCACGTGCCTAGGGGCGCAAGCCCGCAAAGGGGCGCAAAGGGCCGCAAAAGGGCGCAAAGGGCCGCAAAGGAGCGCAAAGGGCCGCAAAGGGGCGCCGATGAGGTTTTTGCCTAGGGCGCTCTCGACCCTTAATCCGCCACTGCACACTGGTATCATTTCGCCGATCCGATCACCGTCGCGTATCCCTGCACCGCACCGATCATTTTTGGCTTGCAGTAGTTTGGACGCAATCCGTATCGTATCACAGGCCAACTTATATTTGGCAGTTATGTCACCGGTTCACCGAGATTCACCATTCATATGACTGTCCTTGTTTTAATATAAATAATGTACGTGGCAGATAGGTTCTCGGATGGGAACCACGTACTGGAAGGCACCGTGTGTTTAGCTCTTCAGATATGTCACCCACTCATGGAGATATAACCTACACATGACTGTGCCTGTTTTATGACAATGCGGCAGAAAGGTTCTCGAGTGAAGACCGCGTACCGGATGACGCCGCGTGCAGGGCCTTCAACTATGGCACCCGCTCACGGAAACATAGCCTTCGTATGACTGTGTTTGTTTTATGGCAATGCGGTAGGAAGGTTCTCGAGTGGAAACCGCGTACCGGAAGCCACCGCATGGGAAGGCCTAACAAAGTAGACAGTCCAGTCCATCAGTGGTATCTGGTATGGTATTTTTTAATAATCGTAAAGATAGGTATTAAAAACCAATGACCGCGGCGTGGATCGATGAACGGATTGGCGCACGTCCCAACTAGTCCGTATCACCCCTGATGATCGGTCAAAAACAGACTTGAGATGGATGGCAGCGTATCCGAATCCCGTCGCGGTCATGCAACGCTTGCCTGATCGCGAGTGTGCGGGGTACTGAAGATACGCGTACCTTGGATTTCGAGCGATCGGATACGGCAGCCGCGACGGCGCGACGTCCACACTACCGTTCATGATACGCGTTGGACTCGTTGGATATAAGCGAATGAGATCGGTATCGGCGAAATGATAACGAAATAATGAAACAATGAACTTTTTTCTGCAAGTAGGCCACAAGGGCACTTTTACATGTCTGAGTCTACCGGCATTTCACAAGAGACCAATGTTGAGAAGAAACGCCGAAAGAAACTCATCAGTCAGTCATTTCTTCAGAAAGGATAAGTACTTAATTATTATAGTAATATGAACTCAACTAGACGTAGTCCTCGAAGAAAACATATTAAAAGTGTATTTTAGGATATAAATAAGGTAAAGTGTAGAGTCTGGCTAATGAAAGTTGAGACTGAGATTTATTTAAAACTTTTTACATGGCAACAACAGTTTAAATGTCAATTGCGTCAAACGTCAATTTACTGTCGTGTCAGTTCGGAAAAATATTGCGGTTTTCTTTACAGATTTTGGTGTTAATTATGAACAAAACTATTAAAAGTAATGCGCGTAAGTTACTTTTTACCATGATTGGTAAATACAAAGAAAAACGAGACGAGCGGGAAGAGATTTCGGATACGAAAGCAGCGTATTTACGTACGATTTCGGATTTCTTAGGTTAGTATGCCATGATAATTTTTGATACTTTATTTACAACATATCTAACATAGTAACTGTTTCCAAAATACTTATGTATTGTTATTCTTTCAGCGGCTAATGTGGAGCTTGTAGAAGGCGTGGAGGAAATACAGAATGCCGTTCAAAGCTTGAAAGACCTGGAACAAGAGTCGCGTATAAGAAATGAAAATCAATACCTTGAAGAATTGTCGTCTCTTACCGGTAATTGACGAATGAACCACGAACGAATTAATAATAAATATTTGGGGACAATCTCGGACAATTCAACTTTATCTCAATCTAACAAGTGCATATTTAATTACATAGAAAACATTTAACATTAGGAACAAATGCTTGTGCTCATCGCATAAAATAAATGCCCTTATGGGGGTTTAAACCTGGGACTTCCAGCTTTTTATAGCGAGGGGCACAACCTGCTAGTCCAAACAAGTAATCTAATATACATATATTGATTATCTAATATCTATCAAATGAGACCGTGTAACCATATACTTTTATTTTGTTTTGCAGAAGTTAGTGTCTCTACCCTCAAGAGAATAAAATATGAAGGTGGAATCAACAATAATGTGTGGAATACTCCAGGCAAAAAGCGGCCCCATAAGCCTACAGTGTCAAATTTAGATAGCTTTGACATAGACGCTATTAAAAATAAGATTACTGAATTCTATACTGTCAAAAAGGAAGTACCAACACTGCGCAGCCTCCTGGTGGAGTTGCGGACTAGCATAAATTTCCTTGGCTGCAAAGAAACACTAAGGCGGATTTTAATAGCAAATGGGTATGAGTTCCAAAAAAACCAGAATGAACGGTATGTTCTAATGGAACGCTATGACATTGCGGCATGGAGGCATAGATTCCTTCGGGAGATTGCAGAGAAACGTGCAGCAGGAAAACAAATTGTGTATTTGGATGAAACCTATGTGCACAAAAACTACAAACCTACAAAATCATGGCGAGGGCCGGGAACAAGTGGTGCAGTTGAAAGCATTTCATCTGGGAAAAGACACATTGTTGTGCACGCTGGGCATGAAAATGGTTTTGTCCCAAATGCTCTTCTAGTTTACAGCACGAAATCCAAACTGGCTGATTACAACCATGACATGAACGCCAGCAACTTCAATAAATGGTTAGAAGAAAAACTCATACCAAATTTATACAAACCTAGTGTGGTAGTTATGGATAATGCCAGTTACCACAGTGTTGTAAAGAATAAAGCCCCAACAACTCAGACAAATAAACCCGAAATCAAAGAGTGGCTTACAGCCAATAATATTCACTATGAAGAATATCACAAAAAAGATGAATTGTTGGTACTTGTTGATAAATACAAGCCAGAGCCAGTGTATGAAGCCGATCACATACTTCAGCAACATGGCCATGAAGTTTTACGCCTGCCTCCATACCACTGTGATTTGAATCCTATCGAGTTAATATGGAGTCAAGCAAAAAGGAAAGTTGCCAAGAAGAACATAGGTTTATCTGCACAAGACACAGAAAAACTGATCCATGATTCTTTTGCAAGTATAACAGCAGATGATTGGAAAAAAATGATCAATCACGTCATTAACGTTGAAAATCAATATAAAGAGAGGGACAACATCAAAGAAGACATGATAGATAAATTTATTATTAGTGTGGGAGGTAGCAGCTCGAGCACTTCGGAGGATTCAATGGAAATTGAGATTTTGGAGAGTGATTTTAATTATTCTTCTTAAATATACAATAACCCAAAGTTGAGTTTTATTTCATATAACCTGTACATTTTCCGCGTTAAGTGGCTTTAACTTCATAAAAAAGCGCAAATGGCTTTACATAAAACGAAATTCATGTGCGAAGATCCATGAATTTGGTTCACTTTCTGGAAAAAAAAACATATTTTCTTACACACATTATAGATTAATTACGGATGAGAATGTAATTAATCTACTATATAATCTGCCTAAAGGTGTTTTTAGGGTTCCGTAAAAACGGGACACTATTACTAAGACTTCGCTGTCCGTCCGTTCGTCTGTCAGCAGGCTGTATCTCGTGAACCGTGACAGCTAGACAGATAAAATTTTCACAGATTGGTTTTGAAACTTACAGCGACAAATCTGGTATATATGTGACTATACTAGTAAGAAATTTATATTTTTTGGTCAAATATCATTATTATTTTTTCGCACTATACACGGTGTTGCAACACGTCGATTTTTTAAATTTGCCGCTATTTTCTAGTCTCAACTTTCATTAGCCAGACTCTAAGAATAAAATAGAAACTACAAGAAAGTATGACGGTTTATCATAATTTGTGTACGTTTGATATGCTTTCTTATTAGAACTGTGTCCCTTAAACTAGTCAGGCACAATCTAAGAAGGAGACAGTTACTTGGTTTCTGGTTCAGGCCATGCATTTTAAAAGCTTTTTTTGTCTATTAGATAGTCCTCTACTGTATAATATGCCGAGATACAAAGTGGACAGAGCTATATGAGACGGATGGAACCATTTGAGTTTGCTTCTTGCATAAGGTATCTTTTGCAAAGAAGGCGAATAGGACCCCATTTTGGTGGAAAACCGTTATTCGAACCAAACCAATAATAGGGGACTTTCATAATTAAACATTTAAAAGTTGATATTTTTATAGAATCTTTTTTATCGATTCTATTTTTTATGTGGAAATACCAGATTTTTTTCATTTTCTTAATTTACCTCTGTGTCATTATTTATAAAAATATTTAAAAGTTGATGTTTAAAATAAGTAATTAAAAATTTACATGGTTTCGTGCGTTAACCCTCCCGGGCTTGGCGTCACACCAAGAGTACCATCGATAATGTTAATGAAAAACCAGCGCACCAAGACCAACTAAACCTCAAGACTGAAGTTTTAGCAAATCGTCTTTAATTATTTATTTTTTTCATTTTATACGTAATTATCATCATAGGCCATTGTCAGATGACTTTATGTAGCCTTTTTCTGGTAGTAATCAATTTATTTAAAACTTTATAGCAAAACACAAAAGTCAGTACCCACTGAATTGATTTTGGTAACTACAGCTACCTGTCAATGCTCTTATTTTATTATATACTCGTTAAAAAAAAAGTATTAACCTTAGGATAAATCTATAAGAATCGGTTTTCAATTAATATCCTTTTGTAATTTTTGAGCATATTCCCTATTCGAACTGCTACGTGCCATAAGACGGATGCGTTGGTCTAATAGTTTATGTGTTAACCTAAAGCAATGCCTGCGCTTTTACAAGTATCTGAAATAATTCACCTTTAACTTTCTGACAGTGACAATAGGCGGCATTCCGCAACTGTCAAAACAGACGCGAACATGATGGAAGCGTCGTCGTTTCGAGAAAAATATTAGCTTTAAGATGAATAAATGATTTTTATTCTTATCATATGACTTCTCTTAATAGATTTATAAATTAAATTAAATAAGCTATTTACAAAATATTGGACAGCCATGAATTTGGAGTTACTTGGTAAGTTCGCTTAAGAAAGAGATACTACTTGTGTCTGGATTGTTATTGTTTTTAAATCACTGATTTATTTTATTCCAGAATCATTTGGACAAAATTATCCCGAGGTAAGAAAACAGAATTATTATGTTATACAATTTGTGTTAAAAGACATTTTACAATAATGTGTCAAAACCTAAAAATTGCAAACTGCTGTTAAACAAAAACTAAGTTTGTCATTTTGACTTAAGATTAGAGATTGTTTTATTGGATTTCTTGAGTTTCCCTTAAAAATGAATGTTGTTCCAATGCTGGTAATAACATATTTATTTATTTATCTGGTATAACTAATCCTTAAAAATATATACCTTAATTAAAGTAACATACTTCATGTTTTAAGGAGTTTGATGGTTCCCTGGACTCGATCTCCCTCGCGGCCACATGTGCCTTCAACCGCCGGGGCACCCTGCTGGCCGTGGGCTGCAACGACGGCAGGATCTTCATCTGGGACTTCCTCACTCGGGGCATTGCTAAATCAATATCGGCACATGTGTATCCTGTGTGCAGTCTCAGTTGGTCCAGGAATTGTAAGAAGGTAACTGATTGAATATGTGTTAGGATACTCATAGAGATATGCTGTAAGTTTAAAATGTTTTTGGTCCTGTATTTTATCGATTGATCAAATTTTCTATAACTATTCCGGAAAACTTGAGAAAACTCACAGAGATATATAACACCGTTTTAAGTTCGGAACTTATACCATCTCAATGGACCAAGAGCGTCATTATACTACTACATAAAAAAGGAGACAGAAGCACGATTGAAAACTATAGGCCTATAAGCCTTATGTCCAACATCTATAAAGTGTTCTCTAAATTGATGCTAAAAAGAATAGAAAGTATACTGGATGAACAACAACCCATGGAACAAGCTGGCTTTAGAGCGGGATTCTCAACTGTCGATCATATGCATGTTATAAAGCAACTTATAGAAAAATGTCAAGAATACAGAAAGGCTTTGTACATTGCATTCGTAGACTATAGCAAAGCATTTGACTCGATCAACCATGGTTCGCTTTGGAAAGCTCTAATCCAGCAAGGAGTGCCAAAGAAATACATACGCTTAATTAAAAACATATATTCGAATAGCACAGCACAAATAAAATTAGAAACAGTTGGCGAAGAGTTCCCAATAGCTAGGGGGGTAAGACAAGGAGACCCATTGTCACCTAAACTATTCTCTGCCTTACTGGAGGACATATTTAGAGACCTTCAATGGGACACGCTTGGCATAAATATCAACGGCTGGATGCTAAACCACTTGAGGTTTGCGGACGATTTAGTCCTGGTAGCCGACAACGCTCAGACGCTACAACACATGCTACAACAGCTGACAGAGGCAAGCAGAGTAGTCGGTCTTACCATAAATAAATCAAAAACTAACATAATGACAAACAGAGAAGAAAAGACCATAGTAGTAGATAATGAAAATATAGAATATGTACAGAACTATACTTACCTAGGACAAATTATAGCATTCAAAGACCAGACGACTTTAGAAGTAGAGAGAAGAGTATCAAGTGCTTGGAAAAGATTCTGGTCGCTTAAGGAGATACTTAAGAGTAAGCACTTTCCAATGTCAGCCAAGAAAAAAGTTTTTAACTTGTGTATCCTCCCATGTATAACCTATGGTTGCCAAACTTGGGCACTGACTCAGAAACATCTCCAAAAGCTTAGAACCTGCCAGAGAGGTATAGAAAGAAGTATGATGAACATCACATTAAAAGATCGTAAAAGAGCCGAAGAAATAAGAACAAAAACAAAAGTAGAAGATGTAATTAAGAAAGTAAGAAAGTTAAAATGGCAATGGACAGGACATATGACACGAGATAGTAAGGAAAAGTGGACTAAAATAATTACAGATTGGCAACCACGAGACGGTCACAGAAAAAGAGGTAGACCAGTTAAAAGGTGGATGGACGACATCAAGCAGGTGGGGGGTGCCACCTGGACCAGGAAGGCCATTGATAGGGATGAATGGAAGCAGCTGGGAGAGGCCTATGTGTCGGAAGACACGCCGAATACTGATCCGATGTGTTAGTTTTAAGTTTTAAGTAGATATGTATTTTAGTTTCGGCAATAAAGGCTATAATAATAATAATAATAAAAAAATTTATCGATTATATTAAAGCTTTTGATTGTTTTCAATGGAGTACCATGTTTGCTGTGCTAATTGAAATGGGAGTACCTCGAAGGTGCTAGCCTACAAACACAAGAATCCCTCCAAGTGGGGGAATGTGACTGTTTTGGTCATGAATTTATGATCATGAGAATGACTAAGATGAACAACTTTGATTATGTGTACTATTTAAAAATAATTATTTATAAGTAATTTTTTCATGAATTATCAATGTTCTTTGTCATCTTTGTGTTAGACTTGAACATTTGTTTCTTACTGTTATTCATATACTGCCGCGCAGAACTGAATGTACAGTAAGTGTACTTTAGGTTTTGCTAGGCAGTTTATATACTATGTACCTATATTGTCGTGTAGTACTCATATAGTTCAAACATTGCCTCATTTGGGATTGGGACTAGGTCAGCTTGTGTGAGATTGACCTTATAATTACATTGATAAAAAATCTTCCAGTTTTGCAACTTATTTCAGCTTTTATCAGCATCAACAGACCACAACGTGTGCATCTGGGACATCCTGTCGGGCGAGTGTGAGCAGCGCTACCGGTTCCCCACACCCATTGTGAGGGTGCAGTTCGACCCGAGGAACGACAAGAGGTTCCTTGTGTGTCCCATGCGGCATGCCGCATTGCTGGTGGACACTGATGGGGAGCACAAGATACTGCCGATTGATGAAGATGTAAGATAATTTTTATGTGACGAGTCCTTGAATCACCTCAAATAGGCTATTTGACCCATTTTAAAAATGTCTTCTTCTGTCATCTTACTAGCTCTAAAAAACTATTGTCTTTTTGTGAGAGCTTTTTGTTAATTGAAAATAGAAATTTCATGTACAAGAGGGACGGCTCTTTTCGACGGTAAAATTTCAGCTTCGCCAAAAATTCTTTTGTATGTCTGGATGTTTGGATGATCAGATTTCCGGCTGTTCTCTCCTACAGGCCACATTTCTCACCCGATTCTCATGTAATTTTGTGAGTAGGGATAAGTATATAATTATATATAATGTTTTTGTCGAGTCAGATTTTCGAAAAATTTTAAAAGTGCTGGAGATACGGGTGATGAAAACGTAATAAAAAGTCATATTTCAGCCATTTCTAATAATTTAGAGGTCGCATTTCTCAACCGATTTCCATGAACTTTTGTGGTTAGAATAGGTTGTAGGTACAGTCGCCATCAGACATATCGTAGCATGTAAGGTATTCATAAATATCTGAACACGACTCTTATTGACTGGGTGTTACAGTACATGTTCACATATTTATGAACGCCTTATATGCTGCGATATATCTGATGGCGACTGTACTACTTATCGAAATATTTTTTTTTTGTCAACTCAGTTGATCGAAAAGGCGGAGGAATGCGGATTGAAAATGTAAAAATGTCAAATTTCATAACTAACTCGCTACTTGTAGCTCATATGGGTCAATCAACTTTTTTCTGTTGCTTGTTGCCATGGTGATGTACCCTGGGTTATTCTTTAAAACTACGATTTTCGGCGGCAATATTCAACAAAAGTGTTGTAATTGCAGCAGTTATAAGCCCAATTCACAGACATTCTGGTGATCAACTCGTAGTACTATTAGAGGCAGATATTGTTCGCTGTACGATTTTACACCATTTCTCGCGATTCACAGACATTCTGGTGCACTCATGCAAAGGTCCGCCCACAGCCGATTTGATCTGGTCGGTCCATCGCATGGGTGATCTTCCACGTGATCTGGTTCCCTCCACTTTGCCCTGGACAACGAGACGCTCTATGGAGTCATTGTTTCGCCTTGAAACGTGGCCGAAAAATTTGAGAATACGTGACTGGACCAAAGCGGACAGATGCTGCTTGATGCGGAGTTCTTCACGGATGGAGGCATTGGTCCGAAATTCTGTCCATGATATTCCCAGCATTCGTCTCCAACACCACATTTCTAAAGCATCTATCTTTTTCTTCTCAATGTCTCGAAGCGTCCACGTCTCTGCAGCGTATAAAAATATGGGGAATATAAGGGTTTGCACGAGCCGGATTTTCGTGGCCCTTGTGATGTGTCGGTTCCTCCATACTTTCTTCAGCTTGTCCATTGCCGTTCTAGTTATCCCCATACGTCGCTTTACTTCATCTACGCAGCCGCCATTGTTAGATATTAAAGCTCCAAGGTAAATGTAGGATTGCACCACGTCGCAATTCGCAATTCTTGTCACTTCAGGCGAGTTGTTATTGGCGCGGTCTATTATCATTACTTTGGTCTTTGGTCTTTCGGACCGGATGGATTAAATATACTCCACATCAATATTATAATTTAAAGAACTGCAAGGGATTGCGTCTGTCAATGTGACATGCAGTTGCAAGAAGGTAAATCATTTATCTAAGGTTATCGTTTCACGTAATATCTATGAGGTTATCTACTTATTTTTAATCAAGAAGTTTTCACTGAGATTGAGCATAGACTTAAAAGGCGAAAATTCAATTGCATTATTGCCTTAATAAACATCGATATCGAGATGGTCAGTAAAAAAAAACATTCAGGCTCTACTGAAAAGCAATGTCAGTGCGACAAGATCTATTAATCAATAGTAAATTAGACTCTCTTCTTCTTAGTCGTTTCACTCTTTACAGAGCGGTCGTGATCAACTCGTAGTACTATTAGAGGCAGATATTGTTCGCTGTACGATTTTACGTCATTTCTCGCGATTCACAGACATTCTGGTGCACTCATGCAAAGGTCCGCCCACAGCCGATTTGATCTGGTCGGTCCATCGCATGGGTGATCTTCCACGTGATCTGGTTCCCTCCACTTTGCCCTGGACAACGAGAAATTAGACTGGGCCGACTAAATTCCATTCACTCATAAATTCCAGGGTGACATAAACGTGATAGCCTCATTCGACCGGCGAGGCGACTACGTGTACACGGGCAACGCGAAGGGGAAGATTCTGATCCTGGACTCCCAGACCCTGGCCGTCAAGGCGAGCTTCAAGATCACCGTCGGCACTTCCAGCACGACGGGCATCAAGAGCATAGAGTTCGCTCGGAGGGGAGAGTAAGTGTCTTCATTCAATTGGCAACATTTTAAAATTTCAAATAGTGTTAAGGTCTTCGCACATTATAACAACTCAACGGCGACTCGATTCTATGCCAAATATTGAAATTTAAGCCCTATGTCATATTTACGAGTGGACGACGCGTCGGTGCATCGTCGAAATTAAACCTAGTTAATATGACGTAGGGCTTAAATTTCAATATTTGGCATAGAATCGAGTCGCCGTTGAGTTGTTATAATGTGCGAAGACCTTAAATGTCACATCAGAACATACGCCCGGCCCCGTAATAGGCTAGTTGACTCATGTTATACTATTCGATATAGGAAACCTAAATATATGTTTTTCAGTTCATAAAAGTATATGATGGCTTAACAAATTGAAATTGAAAATATGACTTATTTTGTACTAGCTGTGCCCCGCGGTGTTACCCGCTCATCCCACGGGAACACTAAATTTATTCGGGATGAAAAGTATCCTATGTCCTTTCCCGGGGCTCAAACTATCTCCATACCAAATTTCATCTAAGTCGGTTCAGCGGTTTAAGCGTGAAGAGGTAACAGACAGACAGACAGACACACTTTCGCATTTATAATATTAGTATGGATTAATCGAGATTTATATTCGTACATACATACATACCTTGGGCAATTCGAAGGGGCGTCGTCCAGTCGGTCGGCCAAAATACCGCTGGATAGATCTGGTAGAGAAGGATCTGCGTGAGCTCGGAGCCACAAACTGGCGAGAGATGCGCAGGATCGGGTAAAGTGGCGAGCTCTTGTGTCGGAGGCCAAGACTCATTTTGAGTCGCTGAGCCAGCGCAGTTAGTTAGTTTATTTCACCCTTGATAGTGACGTTATCAACCCAGTAACAAAAAAAACTTAAACGTCATTTGCATCATAGATAAGAGTGTATTTATTGGTCTTTATTTACGGGATCGCCTACGTCACGACACATATAAGCTAAAGACAAAAATGGCGGCCCACGTTTTTGTTTGTTCATGCAATTTCTATTTTCAATGAACCCCTTACCGCATACGAAGCCATATATGACAGTTATTAATGTCGACCTTATTGACACAGGTTAAAGTTTAATTTCGAAAAAATATTTTTTTTATATATGCGGCAAGGGGTGAAAATTTTGCTTTCTAGCTCAATAAAAAATACAATATACTTGTCAGTGCTAGTATGATAAATGATTAACCATTTCAAATATATTTCAAAAATGGGGCAAGTAGCCTACTAGTTTGAGACGCTGTCGCCTGTCGCGCTATAGATGTTGCATATTTTCCTTGAACCCCTCCCGATACTAAAATTCATCTACGCCTGTGCTAACCTGCTACTGTCACTGTTATCTTGAGAGCTGACTGTGGTAAAGTTGAATTGTAAACTACACTAATTTTACAGCTGTTTCCTGGTGAACACGTCGGACCGAGTCATCCGCGTGTATGACTCGAAAACAGTGATCAAGAGCGGCGTCAACGGCGAGCCAGAGCCCATACAGAAGTTGCAGGACCTCGTCAACAAGTGAGTTATTTTGTACTGCAATTATGAATGAAGCTAGCATTCAAGGAATTTCTAAAGCCTGTACAAAATCGTGTACCGACCTTTTGTAGATGACACCTCGATAGCAAACATTTCTCGATTAACACACTAACGCTATCTGAAAATAAAAGTGTGTATATCTTGACCTCATAAGAAAAAAAATTATAACTATGAGTTCCAAAATTTTGTATGATAAAATATTTTTCCAGTGCGTCACGTTCATAAAAATTAAAAAAAAACGTTCATACAAAAAAGCTGTGGATTCCATTTGAAAAGGACATTTTTGGACATTTTTCTCTTATATCAGGTTCAAATGTACAAACAATTCTGAGTAGGATGAGCCAAAAATTCAAAGAATGAAAAAGGAAAAAATAAATTTATGTAAAAAAAATTGAAACGCCCTCATTCTCTCAAAAGACTACTCTCCGTCTAAAATTAATGAAACAAAGACCTCGCTGTGACGTCGACTTCAACAGGTCTAAACCTGTCAACTTTCGAAGGCCATAAACTATTGAAGCTTGTACTTGTTCCCAGGACGACGTGGAAGAAATGTTGCTTCTCCGGCGACGGCGAGTACATCTGCGCGGGCTCCGCGCGCCAGCACGCGCTCTACATCTGGGAGAAGTCCATCGGCAACCTGGTCAAGATCCTGCACGGGACTAAAGGAGAACTGCTGCTGGACGTGGTGTGGCACCCCATCCGACCCATCATCGCCAGCATCAGCGCAGGTAACCTGGTCTAGTGTCACACCTGACATCCTGGTCACGGCACCAAGGGAGAACTGCTGCTGGACGTGGTGTGGCACCCCATCCGACCCATCATCGCCAGCATCAGCGCAGGTAACCTGGTCTAGTGTCACACCTGACATCCTGGTCACGGCACCAAGGGAGAACTGCTGCTGGACGTGGTGTGGCACCCCATCCGACCCATCATCGCCAGCATCAGCGCAGGTAACCTGGTCTAGTGTCACACCGGACATCCCGGTCACGGCACCAAGGGAGAACTGCTGCTGGACGTGGTGTGGCACCCCACCCGACCCATCATCGCCAGCATCAGCGCAGGTAACCTGGTCTAGTGTAGCTGGCACCCTGGTCACGGCACCAAGAGAGAACTGCTGCTGGACGTAGTGTGGCACCCCATCCGACCCATCATCGCCAGCATCAGCGCAGGTAACCTGGTCTAGTGTAGCTGGCACCCTGGTAACGGCACCAAGAGAGAACTGCTGCTGGACGTAGTGTGGCACCCCATCCGACCCATCATCGCCAGCATCAGCGCAGGTAACCCGGTCTAGTGTAGCTGGCACCCTGGTCACGGCACCAAGAGAGAACTGCTGCTGGACGTGGTGTGGCACCCCATCCGAACCATCATCGCCAGCATCAGCGCAGGTAACCTGGTCTAGTGTCACACCTGACACCCTGGTCACGGCATCAAGGGAGAACTGCTGCTCGACGTGGTGTGGCGCCCGATCCGACCCATCATTGCCAGCATCAGCGCAGGTAACCTGGTCTAGTGTCACACCTGACACCCTGGTCACGGCACCAAGGGAGAACTGCTGCTCGACGTGGTGTGACACCCCATCCGACCCATCATCGCCAGCATCAGCGCAGGTAACCTGGTCTAGTGTCACACCTGACACCCTGGTCACGGCACCAAGGGAGAACTGCTGCTCGACGTGGTGTGACACCCCATCCGACCCATCATCGCCAGCATCAGCGCAGGTAACCTGGTCTAGTTTCACACCTGACACCCTGGTCACGGCACCAAGGGAGAACTGCTGCTCGACGTGGTGTGGCGCCCGATCCGACCCATCATTGCCAGCATCAGCGCAGGTAACCTGGTCTAGTGTCACACCTGACACCCTGGTCACGGCACCAAGGGAGAACTGCTGCTCGACGTGGTGTGACACCCCATCCGACCCATCATCGCCAGCATCAGCGCAGGTAACCTGGTCTAGTTTCACACCTGACACCCTGGTCACGGCACCAAGGGAGAACTGCTGCTCGACGTGGTGTGGCGCCCGATCTTACCCATCATTGCCAGCATCAGCGCAGGTAACCTGGTCTAGTGTCACACCTGACACCCTGGTCACGGCACCAAGGGAGAACTGCTGCTCGACGTGGTGTGACACCCCATCCGACCCATCATCGCCAGCATCAGCACAGGTAACCTGGTCTAGTGTCACACCTGACACCCTGGTCACGGCACCAAGGGAGAACTGCTGCTGATAGTCGTGTGATACCCCATCCGACCCATCACTGCCAGAATCAGTATTATTATAGATTTTATTTTATTCTTTAATTATAGACCTAAGATATACCAGTTTATCAGTAATCATAACATTTTGTTGCTTTTTTTGCAGGTGTCGTGTCCATCTGGGCGCAAAACCAAGTAGAGAACTGGTCGGCGTTCGCACCAGATTTCAAGGAACTCGACGAAAACGTGGAGTACGAGGAACGAGAGAGCGAATTCGACGTGGCCGACGAGGACCGCTCCGTCGACCAGGCGGGCGAGAGCCGCGACGACGAGGACTTCGAGGTAATAAATGATATTTTTTTTTTTTTTTTTTTATGTCATAGGGGGCAAATGAGCAAACGTATCGCCTGATGGAAAGCGATTACCGTCGCCCATAAACACCTGCAACACCAGAGGAGTCACAAGTGCTTGCCTACCCGGAGGACGAAGATAGAATGCCTCTAATGCTAGTAATTTCACCGGCTATCTTACCCCCACACCGGAACACAACAATGCGAACATTGCTGTTTGGCGGTGGGTTAGCAGGCAAGACGGTAGTAACAATCCGGACGGACCCTGCAAGAGGCCCTACTACTCCAATAAATATAAATATATCAGACAACCTCACACAAATCAACCTAGTCCCAAATTAAGCTCAAGAAGGCTTGTGTTATGGGTACTAGGTGACGATATATATACTTATAATAGATAAATATATACTTAAATACATAGAACATCCATGACCCAGGCACAAATATTCGTGTTCATCACACAAATATTTGCCCTTGCCGGGATTCGAACTCGGGACCGTCGGCTCAGTAGACAGTTGCTTAATGCTTAACCACTGCGCCAACCGCGTGCGTCACCGGCGCAACTTCGTGGCAGTGAGCCGGGCTGCCAAGCGCTGACTCCTGAGGCGGCTCTTACCCAGGCCACAGACAACCCCCACTAGACGGAGCATGTAAGGCGACCCGCGCGCACCAACGATATGGTACGGCAGAACATTAAAGTATCAACACGGCGGCCACCGTTTAGTTGCGTCCATGTTTATGATCCATGCGTACCTACGTCAACGAAAAATAAAATTAAATAAATAACATGGTAAATTGTAGTGTTAAGTGGTGTAGAGAGACCTCATAAACATGGACGCAACTAAACGGTGGCCGCCGTGTTGATACTTTAATGTTTTGCCGTACCATATCGTTGGTGCGCGCGGGTCGTCTTACATGCGCCGTCTAGTGGGGGTTGTCTGTGGCCCAGGCCTAGCGCGCGGTGCCACACATTGAGTTATTCCCCCAGGGCGCTTGTGTGGCTTAGGCCTTGAACGTTTTCACCCGCTACTCGCAGCGGGCAGCGGTTCGTCAAATAGAGCGGCTCGGCGAGATCGCTAACATTTACGAACACAACAAATAGACGCTGCGGGCAACGGGCCGCGTCCCGCTGCGGGTAGCGGATGAGAACGACCAAGACCTAAGGTTGGCTCTCATAACTTAGTTTGGTGTCCACGGGATTGTCCAAACGCACAATATGTTCCGTAAACATGTCGGGCCGTTCCTGGCTCACATGAGTGCAAACCGCGTATTTATTGTTGATAACTGTTGTACTTGTTTTGGCAGGTGGACGTGACGACGTGCGAGCCGGTGGCGGCGTTCTGCAGCTCTGATGAGGAAGGCGAGGACGACGGCATGCTGCACTTCCTGCCCATCGCGCCCGAGATAGAGGACCCGGAGGTGAGCATACGTGACGAGAACGTAACTCTACCGTCAGCGCTCGTTCTGCAGCTCTGATGAAGAAGGCGAGGACGACGGCATGCTGCACTTCCTGCCCATCGCGCCCGAGATAGAGGACCCGGAGGTGAGCATACGTGACGAGAACGTAACTCTACCGTCAGCGCTCGTTCTGCAGCTCTGATGAAGAAGGCGAGGACGACGGCATGCTGCACTTCCTGCCCATCGCGCCCGAGATAGAGGACCCGGAGGTGAGCATACGTGACGAGAACGTAACTCTACCGTCAGCGCTCGTTCTGCAGCTCTGATGAAGAAGGCGAGGACGACGGCATGCTGCACTTCCTGCCCATCGCGCCCGAGATAGAGGACCCGGAGGTGAGCATACGTGACGAGAACGTAACTCTACCGTCAGCGCTCGTTCTGCAGCTCTGATGAAGAAGGCGAGGACGACGGCATGCTGCACTTCCTGCCCATCGCGCCCGAGATAGAGGACCCGGAGGTGAGCATACGTGACGAGAACGTAACTCTACCGTCAGCGCTCGTTCTGCAGCTCTGATGAAGAAGGCGAGGACGACGGCATGCTGCACTTCCTGCCCATCGCGCCCGAGATAGAGGACCCGGAGGTGAGCATACGTGACGAGAACGTAACTCTACCGTCAGCGCTCGTTCTGCAGCTCTGATGAAGAAGGCGAGGACGACGGCATGCTGCACTTCCTGCCCATCGCGCCCGAGATAGAGGACCCGGAGGTGAGCATACGTGACGAGAACGTAACTCTACCGTCAGCGCTCGTTCTGCAGCTCTGATGAAGAAGGCGAGGACGACGGCATGCTGCACTTCCTGCCCATCGCGCCCGAGATAGAGGACCCGGAGGTGAGCATACGTGACGAGAACGTAACTCTACCGTCAGCGCTCGTTCTGCAGCTCTGATGAAGAAGGCGAGGACGACGGCATGCTGCACTTCCTGCCCATCGCGCCCGAGATAGAGGACCCGGAGGTGAGCATACGTGACGAGAACGTAACTCTACCGTCAGCGCTCGTTCTGCAGCTCTGATGAAGAAGGCGAGGACGACGGCATGCTGCACTTCCTGCCCATCGCGCCCGAGATAGAGGACCCGGAGGTGAGCATACGTGACGAGAACGTAACTCTACCGTCAGCGCTCGTTCTGCAGCTCTGATGAAGAAGGCGAGGACGACGGCATGCTGCACTTCCTGCCCATCGCGCCCGAGATAGAGGACCCGGAGGTGAGCATACGTGACGAGAACGTAACTCTACCGTCAGCGCTCGTTCTGCAGCTCTGATGAAGAAGGCGAGGACGACGGCATGCTGCACTTCCTGCCCATCGCGCCCGAGATAGAGGACCCGGAGGTGAGCATACGTGACGAGAACGTAACTCTACCGTCAGCGCTCGTTCTACAGACTACAAGACAGATTAACCTTTAGAGCGCCAAGCGGCAAAGCAATTCACCGTGCCACTGACGCCAAACCAAAAAAAAAAAAGTGCTCCAAAATCAACAGGGATTGAAAAACACAGATAGTGGTTTGAATTAACATGTTTTTGACCATTGAAATTTTTGACGTCAGTAGGCGTCGTTGGCGTCAGTGGCACGAATTCCCGATGACGTGATTTGCCGTCTTTGGCGGTCAAAGGGTTAAATGTTTATGAAGCAAAAAATTAAAAATTTTAACGGTTCAGGCAGCCAACACGGGCGTCCTACCTATTGGACCACCGAACCTGATGCGAGAGCCGCTGAATTTTTCAACCATTTGCTTTTGCATGCCTTAGGGTGGCGTCGTAGCGCCATCTACAGTTTTTCAGTCACAAATTATGTTGAGAATCAATAGTAACGATGTGCTACACCCAAATTAATTATTTTTATTAAAGCACTAACGTCTGCTAACGTAAACCAAATGTTGAAAATGACGCGATAAATTTAAAAATTAAACTGTTCAGGCAGGGTTCGAACCTCAACGTAATTTGAGATTATATGCTGTTGCTGCTTTAATAAAAATAATTACAAGACAGATTGTCTGACATTATGGATCCGTTACGGATTCGTCAAAAACGCGTCCGTAATAGCAAGGACCATATACACGGGACCGCTATTCTTCATACTACGCACCGTACTGCGTTAGTTACTATCGTTCTACGTCGCTAGATGCCGCTAAGGGTCTCAATTCATTCAAAAGTCGTCATTTTTCAATCCCTACCGTACGGTACGCGCAAGCGTGAAGTAACACAGTCGTCAAGCGTTCAACGACATTCCAACTTCCAAGTGATACAGTAAAAAGTGAATAGATGACGTTAGGTGCGATGTTTGTTTACTACGTTCCGTTTCGTCTCATTTCACTATTTGTGTATGTTTTATTTAAACATAAAAATTACTTACATCCTAATCCTAATCCTAATAATATTATAAACGTGAAAGTTTGGATGGATGTATGTATGTACGTTTCACTTAATCTCAAAAACTACTGGACGTATTATGATGAAACTTTCCAGTTATGTACCTTATATATCAGAATAGGACATAGGCTATCATTTATACCAAGTTTTATCCCTTTTAGGGACGAAAAACGGGATTAAAATTTGTATGGAGAGCAAATCATTGTAGTTGCAACAATTCCCTACATGTCATCGTTTTGACGTAAACTAATCAATATAATAATAATTTTGTCTGGGCCTACGATAGACCTTCACAAAACGCATACCAAACTATTCTTTGTAAAAAAACAATAAATTCTGATATGGAAACACGTAACCGCAAAATTCGATTAATCGCGTAATTTCATGAATAAAATACATACAATTTTACAAATTTGAAACAATGACATTTGATTTGACGACATCACACACCCATCTGGCAAGACATGTCAAACCAGTGATGCCAGAAGGGCTACCCCGATGTTCAAAATTTGACTGTCGAATAGCGCCATCCTTCTCGATCATCTGTCAAAGAATATTTTAGTGAATGGAATAGCACTATACGACAGTAAAATTTCCAACATCGGAGTAGCCCTTCAGGTAGGTATCACGTTTCGAATCGAAACTTTCGATACGCACATCATCTGAAAATAGTAGGACAAACGAGTAGTATGCCATTCAACAGTATGCCAAACATTCTCGGCCAAACATTTTTAGGACAAAAAACGTTATGCGATACGACAGGCACCCGAAATTTATCTATACAAAAACTAACAGAACTAACGACAGTGATAATTCAATAAAACCACAATTTTATAAACGTTTTCTTTATATTACTTTTAACAAAACGAACGAATATATTTTCGCAGGCCGCCTGCATGTAGGCAATTCCTAATTGTTCTAGGGTAAATGTCAAACATTTCCGCAAATCGTCCCGTTGGCGTAAAGCCATTTTGTCGTCGGCGTTGGTCTTGGGCCATGGCAAGCGGACGATGCAATGGTTACTTTGCTTTGCAGTAGATCAATAAGGTTTCCTTCAGCATTATATCGCCGTACCCAACGTCAAACTGTGTCCCTGCTAGCATTTAACCGACGTGTGATCTCATAAATCCGTATTCCTTCCTGGTGTAACTCCACTCTTTGAGCTCTTCATTGTTTTCAGTCATTATCATTATCTTTTAATAGTTCACGGTTAGCGGCAAGCATTTTATTTTTCAAATTAATAACGTTGCTGAAAATTATTTTACGATTTTCTCGATTGACACTTTGACACTGACATATGTTCCTAATTAGAAATTAAAAGCAAATGATAACCTTTCGCGAGGAGGTTTTTTGTAAAATGAAGTGACAAATAATAATATTGACATTTCAATACTATTATTGAAATATAATTTTCGGCCTTAATGCATTGCGAATGTCTAACGACATTTTAACGAAATGGGTAGGAAATGAAATTCCTTGACTGTACAAAACTTATCTAACAAATATTACGTTACTGACTGTTTGTTAGTGGGAAATGTCGCTTGACAATTCGGGCGTAACTTATTTTGTCCATTACATCAGTGCACCAACGCCATCTAGCTATTTTGTGTAGCAAAAATTGGCAAGCCCGCAAGCAACCTTGAGCTATCCAGAGGTAGTGCCATCTATTTTAATACGATCAAACCACGTTGTTGAAGACTAAAAAATGAAATCCTTAAAAATTGTGTATTTAAGTTATATTATCGTATTAAAACAAAGCAGTAACGCGTTTGATTTTCAAAAATCAAAAATCACTTATAAATATTGGTAAAAAATATCATTTTTGTCACTTCCAGGCTACGAAGCAGCGCCATCTAGTTTTTATACCGAATTTTGAGCTTTTTCAGAGTTACGTTTTCTTGTATGAGAACATAAGTCCCGGGTATATGGTCCTTGGTAATAGATATAAATGCCTATAATATAAAAAAACTAACCCATGTTTCCAGGACGGTTGGGCGGCCACGCAGGAGACTGTGACTCCAACAGAGACGCCGGAGAAGCTGGAGCCGGCGGCCAAGCGGCCGAAGAGCAAAACATACGACATCTCACTCAAAATAGCTCCTCCCGGTATGATAATATTCAACATTTTGTATTTAGTGTAGTGATGTGTTCGCTTCCCTATATAGAAACTAAATTAAACTAGCATTTACCCGGGACCTTAGAATAAATACGCCTAGAAACCTAGTCAGCGCTTGAAAGTGAAACCAGTTTTGTGTAGCCACGGGCTAAGTTTCGTCCGTGAGCGCATCTGTCACAACGTCAATGTCACAAGCAAAACGTCTCTGTTTGGTTCGTAGACACACACACGTAAAACCGAAAGCGACCTCACCTTTCGCAAATCTGTTGTATGTAGACTCTTTCTATGCGTATTTATTCTAAATACGAGTAGATACTTCCAACTTTTTCCCCAAGTATTAAGTGTATTTACTAATACATACTACATTGCTTAAGTTTGATTTCATTTTCAGACCAACCATTGTCGTTTGGCGGTAAAAATAAGCAAGCGGCGGGCAGCAAGAAAGTGGCCGGCAGACCTAGGAAATAAGCGCAATAAATATGTAAATATACACCTGCGTATGCATTTTCAATTGACCTTTCTAAGCCAATAACATACCTGACTCATCGATTATATTCAACGTTGGATTCTATTACATTTTCTGTATTTACAGCTGTAGTATTTGTGAAAAGAGGTGCCAGAACTGCTACGCACATACGATATACAAAAAAAACCGGTCAAGTGCGAGTCGGACTCGCGCACCGAGGGTTCCGTACAAACACTCCATCCTTAAGTGGTTAAGTTTGCACCTGGTATGTATAGCGCCCCATACAAATGAGGTGCAAAGTTAACACAACCAATCCCGTTTGTTGTATGGGAGCCCCCCTTAAATATTTATTTTATTTTATTATTAGGTTTTGTTGTTATAGCGGCAATAGAAATACATCATCTGTGAAAATTTCAACTGTCTGGTGACAGACGAACGGACGGACGGATAGCGAAGTCTCAGTAATAGCTGTGTCTGGGGATTGAAAAATCGGCCCTAAGTAGAATAGGTAAGAACAAAATAATAGTATCACTTTTGTATAATTTTTCGCTTTTATTTTTGGATTATTTATTATATTAGTGGCTGGTGTTCATTTCAACATACGGTTTAGGATGATCGAGAGGTATCCTTTGGTATGGTACTGTAAATATTTTTTGTCGCTGAAAATGTATTAGTATTTTACAATAATAAGAAGCGTTGTAGGAGAAAACATTTATTTTGCAAAAAGAAATAATCGATTTGATTCTTTAATAAAATTCGTATTTAGAGATACATCGTAAGTACTTATCGACTCTGTATAAATAAATCTCACTTAAACATAACCGGAAATAATAATAATACAATTCAATTCGAGACCAAAAAGACTCATCAACTTAAATCGCTAGGTTACGCGAACGTAATATCGTAGACGGGGCGGCGCGCGCGCCGTATATAAATAGATCACTATAGAGTATGTACAGGTCACTACGCGTCCAGCTCGTCCTCGCGCTGGCTCGAGAAGTAGCTCACGAGCCCGCCGAACACGGAGCCCTCCTCGCCCGAGCGCGGCTCCTGCTTCACCGGCTCCGCGCCCGGCGGCCGCGGCGGCTCCGGCTCCGGCACTCGCTGCAGCGGCGCCGGCATCGACACCGGCACCTGGACGGGCATCGACACGGGCACCGGCGCGGGGGACGACTTGTCCGGCGGCGGAGCCGGGGGAGGCGTGGGGCCCGCGGGGCTCGGCCGGTCCCGCGGCGCCGGCCGCATCTCCGAGTAGTGCGGCGCGTAGGGCGGCGCCGGGCCGGGGCTGGGGCCCGCGGGCGAGCGCGGCGGGCTGCGCGGGGGCGGGGGCGGGCCGAAGGAGCGCCGCGCCAGCGCCAGGTAGTGCGGCGGCGGCGCCTCCGCGCGCAGCGGCGAGCGCGCCGGCTCCGGCTTGTCGCCGTGCGTCGGCAGGAACTGGTGCAGGTTCTGGTGCATGCGCTGCAGCGGGGCGGGCGCGCGGTGCAACGCCAGCGGGGCGGGCCGCTCGGGCGCGGGCGCGCCGGGGCCGGGCGGCGCGTACGGGCCGTAGGGGCCGTACTGCGGCGCGTAGGGGCCGAGCGGGTAGCGCGGCCGCCGGTCCTTGTTGTCGGTGTGCTTGATCTTGGGGTGGCGCGGCGGCTCGGGCGACGCGCGCGGCGGCGACTGCGACGGCGAGTGGTACTCGGGCTCCGTCTTCACCTCCGCCTTGATCTCGATCGGCGGCTCCTTGGGCGGGGGGCCGGAGGGCGGCGGCGTCGGGCCGCCGGCGGAGCCCGGGCCGGGCGGCAGGGGGGCGGGGGACGCCGCGCTCGGCGGGCCGGGCATGGGCCCGGGCGGCCCCGGGGGCGCGGCGGGTCTCATGGGACCTCGAGGCCCCTGCAGCTGTACCGGCGGTCCGGCGCGCAGTAGACCGTGAAGCGCGCTCGAACCGTGCGTCGATCCGGGCGGGCCGTGCATGGGGCCGTGCGGGGAGGAGCCGGGCGGGCCGTGTAACCCGGGCGGGCCATGTGACCCGGGCGGACCGTGTGGAGATGAACCGGGCGGTCCGTGGGACCCGGGTGGACCGCGTGGAGACGAACCGGGCGGCCCGTGTGATCCGGGCGGTCCGTGAGACCCAGGCGGACCGTGAGACCCAGGCGGACCGTGAGACCCAGGCGGACCGTAGGACCCAGGCGGACCGTGAGACCCAGGTGGTCTATGTGAGCCGGGCGGCCCGTGTGAGCCGGGCGGCCCGTGTGACCCGGGCGGTCCGTGCGAACCCGGCGATCCGTGAGGTCCAGGTGGTCCGTGAGGTCCGGGTGGTCTGTGCGATCCGGATGGTCCGTGAGATCCGGGCGGTCCGTGCATGAGGCCGTGCGGGGAGGGCCCGTGCAAACCATGGGGAGAGGAGCCAGGCGGGCCGTGCGAGCCTGGGGGTCCGTGCGTGGAGCCGGGCGGCGGGTGCGCGGAGCCGGGCAGCAGGCGCGGCGGCGGCGCGTGCAGCAGCGGCTCGGGCCGGTAGCGCGGCAGGTAGTACTGCGGCGGGTACGGCGCGCGCGCGCCCGGCAGCCCCGGGTGCTGCACGTACATCACGCCCTGCGCGCGCGCGCCGTACGGGGAGTTGCCGCCCCCGTACATCATCGGGCCCCTGTAGAACAACCAAAATGATCACACTTATATAATAATAAATATAAAACGCGTTTTTTTATACCAATCTCTCTATTTGCAAAATTGTACAGTATGGTCATCTCATCGGAGTGTTGGTACCTGTACTGGTTGAGCATGTGCGGCATGCGCGTGATGACGCTGGGCTCCTCGCTCACCGGCTTGAAGGGCTGCGGGGAGCCCGCCACCGACAGCGTTCCTGCAACATAAACATTCATGTAAAATTATAATAATTTGTCAACTAGGTAACATAATTAGCTCTCTGACATTGATATTGCTGTGCAATGGCAGTGTCGCATGTATACCTACTTAATGGGAATGACGAAATTTTATTTGAGGATGTCAACATTTTTTTATTGGGATCAAATGTCTATATGGGACTAACTACACTTAGACCGCTCTAAAAGTCAGAAATGACCGTCAAAGGTCAACATTCATACGGAGCGCTAAAAACGCTCCATACAAAAATGCCCACCTAGCGGGCTCTATCGGTTTCAGGCGTAGTTATAATTTTTTACCTGAGCGTGAAAGTGTTAAGGAAAATGCAGGGTTGGATCCACAGGAACGATAGTTTGATACGTGATGTAGTTCGGTTGCACGAATCTTCGGCATAGTTGGAACAGGTCCAACTCTCGCCTGACGGAGACCCCATTCCGGGCATAGGGCTTTCTCTGGGAGGAAAGAAGGAAGTAATTGGAGGGATGGAACAAGACAGTAGGATACTGATGCTTTGGAAAAGGAAAAGGATGGCAACAACAGCTCGGGTCGCGTTGGATTAAACTAGAAAGCCAAAGAGAGATAGAAAGGTCAGTAACGTTACCTTCTCGCATGTTCTGCTCCGCGGCACTCATAGGCCCGGCCACCGGCACGCCGCGGAGCTCCGCGCGCACCTGCAATACATTCAAAATCAAGTGAATAATCGTTTACAATGCATGTGCTCGAAAATAACGTTTTGAATGCTCAAAAGTACTACTTTCCCACACTAGTGCTTTTGACATTTCATTTTTTTTTTTTTTTTTTCTAGCTGTGTCTGACAGCCTGACGCAGAGGTTCTATTATTTAAAAAAAAGTTGATAAATTAGTCAAATACTGATTATTATTAAATTATAAAAGTACAAAAAAACAATACTTCATTAAACACTTTATTAATTACATTAGATTTAGTATTTGATTAATAACCCTTCAGGTGGCAGCGCCACCAGTTGCATGGCAGGAGAAGTGGCGCGTCTATTTTACAAAATTTACCGTTAAGTGGCAGGAACCGCAAGCCGGACCCAACGTCAAGTGGCAGAGATCCGGGAGCCGGACTGGACAAAACAAGCCGTTGGGTGGCAGGGTCCAGCTCCCGGACCCTGTGCGATGTCTTATTTCGGACCCGAAATAAAACCGTCAAAACTATATTTTGCTTGCTTACACTTGTAAGATGCATTCATCAATAAACAAGGACGGCATTCACTAACGGTCGAATTGACGCTTTTATTTGAGAAAAGATATTTTTTGTAACATGCGGAAATTCGCGATGACCACCCGTGGGAGGCCCGCCACTTAACGGTATATTTTGCCAAGATGGCTGTGCCACTTCTCCTGTCATGCAATCAGAAACCTTGCCACTCAACGGCTTGTTTTGTCAGGTCCGGCTCCCGGATGCCTGCCACTTGACGTGGGGTCCGGCTCCCGGTTTTTGCCACTGGAAGGGATAAACGAACTTAAATCCTTATTCATTAAATATATTTGGCTGAATGTGTACGCGCTCGTACCATTTTGACATAAGACGAATATTAAAAAGTTGCTTTTTGCACATGCGCAGTAGTAGATATGTAGGGTGCGATCTACAAATAACGCCGCCTTTTTTTATTGATGTTTTGTTTATTTCGAAGTTGATTTGTGCAAATCTGCTGATAATACGGTGAATAGAGACTAAAGTACTATGTGTGACCTTACAAACGGTCCGGTAGTTTTGAATTTTTGATATGTTGTCTAGGATGGTTAGTCAGTGCTTAAAATGCAAAATGCACAATTCCCCCCCCTCCGCGCCCGCCGCCATATTGAAAAAACCGGCACTTTCTTCATATTTTTGCTCATATCTTCCTTTAGGAGCATTTTAGCTAGAAGAAAGCTTCGACAATGTTATAGAGAGTTAAATTTACTACATTCTCCACTTTATATTTTTTTTCTAGGACAGATAGTTACGGAGATATCCACATTTAAAAAAACGTAAAGAATCGCAATTTCCTACTGAAAAACAAACTTCTGGATTATATCTTCGTTTAGAAGCATTTTAGCTACAACAAAGCTTGGGCAATGTTGTAGAGAATTAAGTTTACTATAATTTACACTTCAAATTTTGTTTCAAGGACGGTTAGTTACGGAGATATGCACATTTAAAAAACAGGAAAAGTCGAATTTTCCGAAAAATTCTGAAAATTCTTGATTTAGAACGCTGTCATTCAGTTAGGGACTAGTCTAGGACAAATTAAAACATGTAGGAAATATAATTGCTTATAAAACTCATGTCCATTTTTACATACATTTTCGGAAAATGTAACTTTATTTTTTACATATCTCCGTAATTATCTGTCCTAGAAACAAAATTTGAAATGTAAATTATAGTAAATTTAATTCTCTACAAAATTGCCCAAGCTTTGTTCTAGCTAAAATGCTCCTAAACGAAGATATAATCCAGAAGTTTGTTTTTGAGTTGAAAATTGCAATTTCTTAAGTTTTTTTAAATGTGCATATCTCCGTAACTATCTGTCCTAGAAACAAAATATAAAATGGAAAATGTAGTAAATTTAACTCTCTATAACATTGTCGAAACTTTCTTCTAGCTAAAATGCTCCTAAAGGAAGATATGAGCAAAAATATGAAGAAAGTGCCGGTTTTTTCAATATGGCGGCGGGCGCGGAGGGGGGGGAATTGTGCATTTTGCATTTTAAACACTGACTAACCATCCTAGACAACATATCAAAAATTCAAAACTACCGGACCGTTTGTAAGGTCAAAATCCTTTATTCACTGAATTATGAAATAATGTCGAGTTCAAGTGACGAATTAATAAATTTAAATCCGTAAAATGTTATTGGAGAAGTAAAGAATGTTAACAACGGCCTCTTGTTGGCTTAATCAAATCAAAATACTTTTTTTCCAGTGCAAACAGTATTTGTGAGTATTAAAGTATTTTCTCATACATACCTAAAGTTTTGTACGAAACTCGTGTGTAACATCTTACACTTTCAGACTCGTGTTTATTTAAACATTCGCTCGTGATTAAAAATTACACTCGTCGGAAATCACCTACCTTACACACTTGTATCGTAATAGTAGTTTTTGATACAAGTGTGGAAAGTATGTCATTTTGAACGAGTCCCGAGGAGTCTTGGCCTGAGCCGTAAGGCGAGGGTCAAGACTCGGGACGAGTTAAAATGACACTTCCACACGTGTACCAAACAACGTTTTTTAATACATTTGCGAAAAATTGCAATAATACAAATTTAAAACAGTAATTGAAAGGGGCAATTATATTTATTTCTGTCTGATAAAAATTAAGAGTACCTACCAACAATTTTTAGAGCAATTGTCAAGGGTCGCATTAAAGGCCTTTGCTGGTAAGTTTAAAGTTTCATTCAAGTTGTTAAAATAATTCTCTTTTTCTCGTTTCCAGCCAATAAAATGTTCATAGACGGCTATGTAATTTTTCTTTCGATTTTGCGGGTAAAATACACTCACTTGCAATTTTTGCCTTGGCTCGTATATAGGGCGGTGTTAAATCTATTCTGGTAACATCAGAATCCATCATTTTCTACCAAAAACTCTTATTTTATAAATCTTACGTGTAACTTACACATAATTAAAACAATCTTGAATGAAAAAGAAAGTTTTACTTTTAATTGTAATATTTTTTTCACGATGGCGTCGGCTGTCATCATTCAGCCAAATCAAAAGAAATAGTTTTAATATTTTAGAAGAGATATGATAATGTTATACAGTAATTTAATTGATTCCAAACAAGAAACATCGTGAATCTGTTTTTAGTTCTTTACACTTCATATAATTGTAAATAAATATATTATTTAAGACACAAAAATAGCGATTATTCTAAGAATTTATAAAGCAGCGAGTGGGTCACGCTTAATACTGTATTTTCTAATCTGTGACGATACTTTTCTTTTTAATTTTTTTAGGTCACGCATAATACTCATTTGCTCATTAAATAATAGTCAAACAAACAAATTATTAACACCGTTTTTGAGTTTTTTTAATAGATTGCCCTTTGATTGATCCAATATGCAATTTAAATATTTAAAGCATAATTATGAGATATACACCTGCAATGCTGCATGACGTAATAAATAAAGTCAGAAAGTGATTGACCTTTGTTTGGATGTATGAGGTATGTAGTTAGTACAACAGAAAATTAAAAAAATTTGAAAAGTAAAAAGCACTAGTTCGAAATAACCAACTTTTCGCACGATTTGCAGCTACGAAAAGTACCACTTTTTGAGCAACTGTATTAAAAATAACTATTTCCATCGTATTTTGTTGGAAAAGTTCGTTGCATGTTTTCTCTATCAACTTCGGTGAAAAAGTTGAGATGGACATATCAAAACGAGGAAAACATGGAGTTACAAGGGAATGGGGCAGATTTGATCTCTATTAATGGGATAATGAACAAATTTCAAAAATTATGCAACTGTTACCTACATAAAAAAGGTGTTAAAACAAGAGTGCGAGTTTTTTTACACACATATGCATCATTATTATCATAGATTTTCTTTTATGAAGACCTCGTTAGCGATGGCGGAATGACTCGGACTCATTTTTCAAGGACTGGCCAGATACAACTCAAAACCGCGACAGATGGAAAAAGAGCGCGGAGGCCTTTGCCCAGCTGTGGGATACAACAGGCTCATAATAATAATAATGTATATGATACTGTTAAAGCCACGCCGGAGATATAGTATTGTTTTGATATAACGTCTCTGATTTCGGTCGCTGCCAAGTGATGCAGGTCCCCCTATTATAGTATCTAAACTTGTTATAGTAATTCAACAATATGAGTATAGATAAAACTCTGTACAGTACGATTAAAATCAGTTAACGATTCGGCTTTTACCCCTCTCTCGCACGCTCTTATAAAAATCGCATAAGTACGAGCAAGATAGATATACAATCCGAATCGTTAACTGATTTTAATCGTATTGTATGTACCTGTAGCCTGGGCTGCGTGGGGAACCTCTGCTGCTCCGGATACTCGTTGTGCTTGTGCGCGGGCGCGCCGTACATGCCCATGCGCATGTCCGGCCGCGGCCCGCTGTACGGCACCGGCCCGGACATCGGGTATTCCGGCTTCTCCTTCTTCATCCGCTTGCTCTCCTGTAACGCTATCCGCGCTAGTCGCTTCTCTTCTCGCTCTTTCGCCTTCTGTTCTTTTAGCTTCTCTTTCTCTTCTTTCTTTTGTATTCTTTCGATGCGTTTAGCTTCTTTTTCGGCTAGTTTCGCTTCGCGTTCTTGCCGTTTCTTTTCTCTTTCCATCTAAAAGAAAATAATCTTAATTTAAGAAATACCATAATAACAATTTCTTTTACTGTTTTTGATTACATAATTTTCATATAAAAAGATCAATATTTTGTGAGTTTAGTTTGTCATAATTACTATTGGATTTGAATTTGTGCGTTGTTAATTTAGTATCGATTAATTATTTTTCGGGTCATTTAACATTTAAATTATACATATGTAAAGGATACGTTTGTGTGTAAATGCCTCTAGGATTATGTGATTGTTACGTTATTACGGTAGTAAGTGGAATTTTCTGTTTGCTACGAGGGGAGAAAACTTTACTTTCTGTCGAAGGCCAGATGTGAAATTTACGTCACCCTAAGTCGTAAGTGGGATTTTCTGCTTGAAATTTCATTTCCTGGCTAAGGCAAGATGTAAAACTTTACATAAATTACGGGCGGTAATTCGTAAAGCCCCAGATCGCATATTTATGGTTCTCATCTTTGGTTTAGACCGCAAACACTTGCAATCTGGGACATTCACTAATTTACCGTGGTGCATTCGTCTTAGGTGTATAACGTACTATAAGATGTAACCGACCTGATTGGGTTTGAGCGGCTCCTGGCTCAGATCTGTAAAAAAGGAATAGTTCAGTTGTTACAATAGATACATATATATTGTTTGCTCTTGCTTAAAAAGTAGTCTGTTAGAGGATCGCTGGCGGGGTACCTGTAGCCCCGCGGGGTAATGTGGTCCAGGTCGAGGGGAATGGCAGGCCCCGGGTGCCCACATGGCTAAACTCATTCTAAACATTTTTTTATTTCCTCACAGTAAAAAGAAATAATTTGTGTCATCAAAATTTCTCTCTCTCTGATCTCTTTTGATCGTAATATGTTCAAGGTTATTTTAATTCGGCCGTCATAAATGATGGATGTTACACTTGATAAACATTGTTCGTTTCGTAACGTTATTATAAATTGATAATTTATGAATATTCGTTTTAAACACTAAAAGTTATCTTCGATTTTTAGCATTCGCTCAAAAGAGGCGATAGAAAGAACCGTGAGGACATGCCCCAACTACCGCAAGAGCAATATCGCGCGCAGCGATTCGTGACATACTTCATACATCAATATGATTTTGTTTCTACCGCTCGTCGATGACGTTGTCGCGAAAAATCATAAGTTCATAAGTGAGTTTTCCGAGATCACTTTACGTTAATACTGCAGTGGAGACGGTCGCTGGATGAACTGACCTTTGATCTTGACGCCGACGAGCTTGGCGAGCGCGTCGTCCTGCGCGCCGCCCGCACTAGCGCGCGCGCCGCCGCGCCCGCCGCCACGCGGGCCTCTGCACAACACACACACATCATTATATTTATCTATCCAAATATCATAAACCCTCCATGATGCGTTCAAGAACCGTACATTATGACCACCACAAAAATTGTCTGTTTCGTTAGAACAAATTTCTTATCTGTAAAAATGTTATTATTGGTAAATAATAACATCAATTACGATAATATTATTTATTAAAATTTCGAACATCTCTGAAAACAAAGAAATTTGATTTGACCTCTATTCTAAATATCAGTCGAAATGACGTTTAGTTCGTAATGAATTGTCAATTTGCAATCAAATTTGACAAATGTCGCATGTAAGTAAGATATCGAACGATATGATAGTTGGGGCCGACTCTAGTTTGTCTCTGAATAAAAAAAAACTATGACAGCTGCCAGAAAACTTCATTACCGCCATTACCGGGTAATATTTGTCATAATGTGCGGCTCCTGAATGAATCATGGAGGCTTATGATATGTGGCTAGATAAAGTAGTGTATGTAACTGTACATAATTAGGCATTAAAACACTCGTGTGATGTTATTTTATTATGAAACTTGCCTTCGACTCGTTTCATAAACCCACACTCGTGTTTAATACCCTTCATTATATACAGTCACATAAACTACTATAATACTAAATACAATTAAATAACAGACCTAATATAAATCTCAAATTCTATTTAACGAAAATGAAACATTTGACGAAGTAAGTTACTACCTAGTACAGAAATGTATTATTCCTAGGAATAATACATTTCTAGGAAACTTATTAGTATTAGGTACGTTACCTGCTGCCGCGGCCGCCGCGACTGCCCTTGCCCCGCACGGGCCGCGTCGGCGTGGCGTTGTTGAGCGCCGCCGCCGCGTCTGCAACACGACAACAACATGGTGCCACTCACTCGCATACCCCACTGTACACATAGCCCTACCACAGACCACCCCCACTAGACGGAGCATGTAAGGCACATGTAAGGCGACCCGCGCGCACCAACGATATGGTACGGCAGAACATTAAAGTATCAACACGGCGGCCAACGTTTAGTCGCGTCCATGTTTATGAGGTCTCTCTACACCACTTAACATTACAATTTACCATGTTATTTTTTTAATTTCTTTTTTCGTTGACGTACGCATGGATCATAAACAAGGACGCAACTAAACGGTGGCCGCCGTGTTGATACTTTAATGTTCAGCCGTACCATATCGTTGGTGCGCGCGGGTCGCCTTACATGCTCCGTCTAGTGAGGGTTGTCTGTGAGCCCTACACTCGAGCGGTCCGGTACACATAGGGATGGCGACTAATGCATACATTCTAAAGCATACTGCTGTTATATTATGTGAATAATAATCTTTATATGTCATGAAACGAATAAAAAAAATAACTTTCAAATAAACAATGCAAAGATCGTCACACAAGGCATAAGGAAAAATTCGTCAGGTCTACCCGGAATTAGGGTGGCGAAGTGGTTAACGCGCTGGACCGGCAATCCAGAGGTACCGGGTTCGATTCCCGGTCTCTTCCACCAGGTAGCTCTTTAAACTTTTCCTTTAAGCTTTGATCTTTGTTATAATTGTTAAAAAAAAAATTGAAATATGTGAATTCAAAAGTACGCAATTTTTTTTTTTTTTATCCAAAATAAATTTTGAAATTGTTTCTGATTACGAGATAAGATATAATGGGACTGTCGATTTTTTTTTTCAATAAAACGTTCAGTTCAATCTTGTGACGAGGTGCATTTAAATTAATTGAACACAAATCAATAAAAAAATCTCTAATAAACACTTTGAGAAATAATTTCGCTTTAAATAAATATTTCTTAACAATCTATGTATTTCATAAATATAATTAAGAATAAGTCAATCGGAAAATCAATACGTTATCATCTAAATTAGTATATTAATTGTGCAGAAACATACGTTTAAAATAGTGCAACCAATTTATAAACAAACACCGGACAATAGTGTAATTTGAAATTATAGTTCGAATCGCCAAATATAATTATGCGTGAAAGTAGCTACAACTAGTGAATAATTATGTACAATCAGCGTCAAATTAAGGGTGCTGCTTCACCGTGAGCATTCGCCTGAAATGTATAAAAAAATATATGAAAGTCTCATTTTTTGTTACACTGTCGGCGAATGCTCCAAGTGATGCACCCTAATGTTAAATATATATCATAACATAATCAGTGTTTTTGAATACCGCCTTATATTTGAAACTACCTTTTTACAGAAACCTTCGATGAATTAATGTTATAGCTTTTTCACTCACTCCAAAATGGATATCAGGTTTTAATTTCATTAATAATAAAACATCTAAAGACTAGAAGGTGTTCGTAAGCCGTCCGCGTAGTTGGATAAAAAATATTTTATAATCATCTTCGATAACCAGTTGTGTATCCGAATTGGTTAAAATTTATCCAGTCGTTTAGGCGTTGAAGGATAAAGAAAAACCAACAATACGGTTGGCGTAAACTGCTGGATCGTTATGATTTTTCCTGAAATAATGACCTCTCCATATAAAACTAGAACCATTAGAAGACGGATTAAACGATAAGGACACGAGAGTTTCGAACGTTCCTGTAACTGGACATTAGTGCTACCGCGGGGCTACTCCGATGTTTGAAATTCGACTGTCGTATAGTCCCGTCCCGCTCACCCAAACATTGCCCGAGAGGAGATCGAGAGAGCCGGCACTATTGTATACGATTGTCGAATAGGCTAGTCGACTAATGTCAAATTGTAATAAACTAATGTTTAATCCGTATAGTATTTAGCAAAGGAAACCGATATATATATTTTTCGATTAATAAAAGTGAAAGATGGCAGAAAAAACTGAATTTGAAAATATGGTTTATAATCTGTAAGGTATTTAAAACGCTTTCCGCCATTTTCGCTTATGAATTATGATAGACGTCATCGGTCCCGTAAAGAAATCTGAAAGTCTACTTTGACAACTTCGAATAGTGGCGTCCCTCCCGATCTTCCGTCAAAGTATATTGGAGTGAGCGGAACGGCACTATACGACGGTCGAATTTCGAATATTTACGCGTAATTCTAAGTCACGCCACAGATTAGCAAAAGGCAAAACGTTTTTGACCGGTCATGAAATTTCTAACTATCAGTTGATAAAATTTAGCTTTCTCGCTTTCACAAAAATACAAGACATTTTTTTTAGAGCTAGTAAGATCATTATTAACCATTTCAAATATATGTGACGTTTTCAATTAAGACGAAATTTGTTTTTTTTTTTTTTTTTTTTTTTCAATGTCATAGGGGGCAAACGAGCAAACGAATCGCCTGATGGAAAGCAATTACCGTCGCACATAGACACCTGCAACACCAGAAGAGTCACAAGTGCGTTGCCGGCCTTTCAGGTGGGAATACGCTCTTTTCTTGAAGGTTTGAAGGTCGTATCGGTCCGGAAATACCGCAAGCGACAATTCATTCCACAATGCAGTTGTTTGCATCTTTATACCAATAACCCGTCAAACACGTCCTTATGATAAGCGAAAAAGTGGGCCCTTTTCATTGAAAACGTCACATATTTCAAAACCGGGTCTACTAGCCTATCGTGTTCTGTTAATCTAAGTTATAATAGGAATGTTAAAAAGCGTACACACATAACTTACTAAGATGCGCCTCCAGCTCCTCCTCCTTGGCCTTGGTGACGTCATCGGGCAGCTTCTCGAGCGGAACCACAGCGGTCTTGATGAGGTCGCTGAGCGCGGCGCGCGCCGGCGAGCCGGCCTCGCCCTCGCGCATGCGCATGCGCCGCTCCGCCTCCGAGTCCGAGGTCAGGTCGGAGTCCTCCACCTTGAACTCGTCCGAGCTGTCCGCCATGTGCTTGCCGCTGCCTTTGTGCATCTCCTGCTCAGGACAACGTTATGATGTACTATAGTCTGGCTAGTGAAATATTATTTAAAAAATCTGCAGCTGGTCACACTTTGTGTAGTAGGAATTATAGTTTTGATACTAGAATATATTTTTGATTTTCTATGCACACGTAAGGTATTTAAAATAAGTTAAATATATGTTGACGTGGACTCATAGTCAGCTCACATAATTTCTACCACTACGTACAGCACAATCAACGACAAACACATATGTTTACACTTTCTAACCATATATACAAGGCAAAAATTAAATTTAGTGTAAATAGCTCGATAATACCATATTAATCCGCAAACAAAAAAATTACATAAGTACTATGTCAAATTTCAACTCGATCGGAATGTTAGAACTAGTACATAAAGTATTAAAATTATTTATAGAGGACCTATCTTCTAAATTGTTTAAATCATAGACAATTGGTAATACCACAAGAAAATATCTGTCAACATTATTTGGCTAGCCAGACTCTAACTTATTAAGGTTTCAAACACACATGAATCACAAGCTCACAGACGAAAACGAGACTCTAAGTATATGTATCGTCTGTATAATGGGATGTGTTCTGAGGAATTGTTTGATATGATGCTCACGGCTACTTTCTATTGCTCGCCATCGGCAGGGTGTTCATCCTCACACACTGGAGCCTAATTGAAGGAACCGAAGGAATTTCCTACGGCGGACGCTTCGCATGTAGAATGAGCTACCTGCCGAGGTTGTGTCAGGTTGTGTAAGGGAGTAGATTGGTTCTAAAAAAAAATTTTTAACAAAAAAAAGAACCGACTTCAGTAAAACTAAAAAGCCGAAAATAACCCGTTCAAGTACAGATTACATTTGACTCACCCTTTGAAATCGATCCCAAACCACTCAGTTATTATATTTATATATTAAAGTTTACGTGAGGTTTGGCACCGACTTCAAAGGGTGAGTCAAATGTAATCTGTACTTGAACGGGTTATTTTCGGCTTTTTAGTTTTACTGAAGTCGGTTCTTTTTTTTGTAAAAAATTTTTTTTTTTCGCTTTTTAGTGATTCATATAAAATACTTATGGCGGGGTGATCAGGGAGGTCTTGAAGGCATGCATCTCGTTTGAATTATCTCCTAACTCCTAACTGTTAAGGAGTTGTACCTTCCATCATCAGTTCAGCATGAGAAGATGATGACTACCATATGCAAATACTTAAATAGTTTTAGAAAATACATGAAAAATATTATGAGTGCCTATAAAATTTCAGGAATTCCCGATTCCTCATGGATCTCGTCATCCGACCTAAAAAGAATTTTCCAAATCGACTCATAAATGACGGAGTTATGAGGTAACAAACATAAAAAAAAAAAAAAACATAAAAAAAAAAAAAAAAAAAAAAAAAAAAAAAAAAAAAAAAAAACTTACAACCGAACTGAGAACCCCCTCCTTTTTTTGAAGTCGGTTAAAAAGGGTCGACAACGCGTGTGTGATGATCCTTAAATATTCAAATAAGACTCGAGTAATTTATTTTTGAATTATTTATCCCAGAATTGTGTCTGGACTCTACCCAACTGGACCGTAAGTCGATTGAGTCAATATGCGACTTCTGGGACCGCTACCTGTCTCTATAGTCACGGAACACGGCGAGTATACTCACATCCTCAGACTCAGTGTTGGGCATCTCGGTGTAGTTGATCTTCTTCTGCCTCGTGCGGTGCTTGGGCGACCAGTCGTTGGGCGAGTCGCTGAGCCCGCCGTACGTGACTTCTGGGGCCGGTACCTGTCTCGTTGGTCACGGAACACGGTGAGTATACTCACATCCTCAGACTCGGTGTTGGGCATCTCGGTGTAGTTGATCTTCTTCTGCCTCGTGCGGTGCTTGGGCGACCAGTCGTTGGGCGAGTCGCTGAGCCCGCCGTACGTGACTCCTGGGACCGGTACCTGTCTCGTTAGTCACGGAACACGGTGAGTATACTCACATCCTCAGACTCGGTGTTGGGCATCTCGGTGTAGTTGATCTTCTTCTGCCTCGTGCGGTGCTTGGGCGACCAGTCGTTGGGCGAGTCGCTGAGCCCGCCGTACGTGACTCCTGGGACCGGTACCTGTCTCGTTGGTCACGGAACACGGTGAGTATACTCACATCCTCAGACTCAGTGTTGGGCATCTCGGTGTAGTTGATCTTCTTCTGCCTCGTGCGGTGCTTGGGCGACCAGTCGTTGGGCGAGTCGCTGAGCCCGCCGTACGTGACTTCTGGGGCCGGTACCTGTCTCGCTAGTCACGGAACACGGCGAGTATACTCACATCCTCAGACTCGGTGTTGGGCATCTCGGTGTAGTTGATCTTCTTCTGCCTCGTGCGGTGCTTGGGCGACCAGTCGTTGGGCGAGTCGCTGAGCCCGCCGTACGTGACTTCTGGGGCCGGTACCTGTCTCGCTAGTCACGGAACACGGCGAGTATACTCACATCCTCAGACTCGGTGTTGGGCATCTCGGTGTAGTTGATCTTCTTCTGCCTCGTGCGGTGCTTGGGCGACCAGTCGTTGGGCGAGTCGCTGAGCCCGCCGTACGTGACGCGCGCGCGCACCACGTTCCCGAGCGCGTCGTACTGCTGCAGGCCGCGTCGCTTGTGCGACTTCTTGGAGCGCGATTTGTCGCGCCTGTCGCGCTTCGAGCGGGACGATTTGGATTTCGATCTGGAAAGTGAGATATTGTTACAAATACAGTTCATTTTCTTCTTTTGCGATTATAAAATCTAATTCGAATTTAAAAATAATATTTAACCTTGTTACGAAAGCACCTTTTGCAACGTTTTCAATCTCGGGAGAGAGAAACTCCCAACCGGCTGAACTAACTTGAATACTATCTGGTGAATTAACATGGTTCGCTTATCATCATAGGCATCAACATCTTTATCAGATGATTATTATGCAGCATTTTTGTGGCAGTATTTAGAATGACTATAGATTCCAATGCGGGAGCGACAATGATATCCGCAAGATTGACATTTCAATAGAGGGTCGTTATATGATCGAGTTGGTGAAGCAACCCTCCTCTCATTCTGGTGTCTCCTCTCGCGTTTTGCGACTAAAACCTCAAACCAGTTTTGATCGTAAGTCTTACAGCTCTCAGATAAAGACTTCCCCACTTCCTTCCCAATCTGCTGGGCTGATGCCAAATGCCACCATGTCCTGGTTAGTGTAGTCTTTGAAACGCAACATGGGCCTCGGGTTCGCTTCAAGACTTAATAAAATACTGCGATTATTATCAGTTAGTTACTTGGGTTTGTGCGGCGGCCACTCCTTGGCGCCGCTGGACTCGCTGGAGCTGCCGGCAAACTCGCCCTTCTTCTTCTTAACTTCCGGAGAGGACTCGCGCAGTTTTGGACGATCTGTCGATTACATAAAAAAAAAAGTTTTTATTTTTTTTCTTTGTATCATGACACATAGAGTTGATTTTATTCATATAACTACACTATGTTGTATATTTCATCAGTCGCATCCCCTATTGTTCGCGGGTGCTCGTTAATCACGGCAGTGTTCCAAATCTAAACTGTGTGAGTAGATTTATTTATTTCTCAATAATAACATGCAATGCTCACCATCGGTTCGGGCCTCAAACACCTGCGATCCGGGGAATTCACGAATTCACCGCCCTAGGCATGTAATGTAATGAACTATAGTGTTTTTCAAACCTTTTGGTGTCACGGCCCAAAATGACCTATAAAATTCTTTCGCGACCCCCTAAAACCTAGTTTGTACGATTAAACCTGCAAATGTACATGCTTGAAAAAATCTGCATTCCTTGTAGTCACGAGACTTTCTCGATGCTGATCCTCGCGACCCCCCTGTATATACGTTGCGGTCCCCCTGGGGGTCGCGACCCACAGTTTGAAAAACACTGTGTGTGTATACGTATGTTACATATACGTATACACACATGAACATATACGGGTCCGTCCGGATTGTTACTACCATCTTGCCTGCTAACCCACCGCCAAACAGCAATGTTCGCATTGTTGTGTTCCGGTGTGGGGGTGAGATAGCCGGTGAAATTACTAGCATAGAGGCATTCCATCTTCGTCCTCCGGGTAGGCAAGCACTTGTGACTCCTCTGGTGTTGCAGGTGTCTATGGGCGACGGTAATCGCTTTCCATCAGGCGATACGTTTGCTCGTTTGCCCCCTATGACATAAAAAAAAAAAAAAAAATAGGGCAATCGCAATAGATACGTATGGGCTACCTTTCTTGTCGGTGCGCTGCGTGCGGCGGATGGGCAGCGAGTCGGACGAGCGCGAGCCGGCGCTGTCGCGCTCCGCCGACGACGATATCTCCTCGGACGACGACTCCATGCTGGAAGGTTAATTACTCAGGTAACGTATCGGACCCAATCAAAGTTCGCTTTATTGTAGCGACTGTCACGTTACGAATTAGTGCGGTAAAGGATTCGAGCTCTGAGAAACCTTTTTATTACGGGACCGATGACGTCACTATCATAAGCGAAAATGGCGGAGAGCGTTTTAAGCATTTCAAAATACAGATTAAAAACCATATTTTCAAATTCAATATTTTCAGCCATCTTTCACTTTTATGAATTGAAAAATATATATTTAGGTTTCCTTTGCTAAATACTATACGGAATAAACATTAGTATATTACTATTTGACATGAGTCAACTAGCCTATTTCAGTTTATGTTTCCTCTGACGTGACTTAAGTGACTTAAAGATTTAAAATTTTCATCATTATTGTCGATGAAATTAATTTTGTTTATCAGATTTGCATCAGAGAACAGTTTTAGCTTTAGCTATGGAACGTTTAGCTATGGCAGCGGCTTAGAGGATTTCAATTTAGAAATAATATTGTTATCTTTATCGAAATGATCTTTATAATAGCCGCCAGCATCAATGATTGTCATGGATCCAAAAAAACATGTTTATTTATAGTAAAAAAAAAATATAAAAAAAAAGTATCGATATAGACATCAGATATACTTTTACCCATCCCTATGAACTTGACAGCTACCAAATTGCGCCGCCGATAACAGACCCCGTTACTAAAGCTTAACTTCATAAAGTTTGTTCAGTTTCCCTAGTTTGCTACAAACATTGAAATTTAGGATGGTACTCGCGAGCGCCGTGGGCATTGCTATACCTAGCAAAGCCAACAGCATTGCTGAGTGGAGACCATTTCGGATGCACATCTCTTATGTACACTGTCTTTAACACTTATCTAATAACTATGAATTGTAATGATGTGTTATCTTGAATAAAGCTTTTTCTATTCTATTCTACTCACCCGGTGTCCTTGAAATCTTCGTCAGTTTCGTCGTCGTCCTCCGACACCACCTCGAGGGAGTTGAGCTTGCGCGGTTTCCGTCGCTGCTTCTTCTTCTTCCTTATCTCCGTTATAGGTTTACCCTGGAACAAACGACGAAATTGACAACATTTCAAATTTTCATATAGTTATCGGTTTAAACTAATTTCATTAATTGATTATCACAGACCCCAAAACTATTACTTTTATTTGATTATGCAGACTAGTTTCAAAAAAATTTGGACAAGTGCGAATCCGACTCGCGCATGAAGGGTTCCGTAACATAATCTATAACAAGTTTCTTGTATGGGGGCCCCGCTTAAATATTTATTTTATTTAATTTTTAGTATTTGTTGTTATAGCGGCAATAGAAATACATCATCTGTGAAAATTTCAACTGTCTAGCTATCACCGTTCTTGAGATACAGCCTGGTGACAGACGGACGGACGGACGGACAGCGAAGTCTCAGTAATAGGGTCCCGTTTTTACCCTTTGGGTACGGAAAAGCATCACAATCTAAGAATCGGCCCTATGACGTTACGTTACCTTGTGGAAAATTTGTCAGTCACAACATACAAAAAGAACAGTAGTACAATTTCCATTCTAAATCCGCCTTAGTAGTTCCCATTCTAGTCCGACTGTATGATTTATTGCGATGTGACCTTAATGGTCGCCTACGCTCTTTTAGAAGGAGGAACTTTTGATATGAACTATTCAACAAATAGGGCTACATTCGAAAATTTACAAATATCGATAAATAACCTGGTTACTAAAAAATAAATGTTGTGAATTATTAGTATGTACTCATACTTATGGTTGGATTGTTTCAACCGTTCTGATATTAGGGACCGGATTATTACCAGAGCCCCAGAAGTTAATGTGTCTTTTTTGGCTTCCTGATAGCGGGCGTCTTCTCCTCAGACAGCAAAAAAACTAACTGAGCGCAACTACCCAAAGTGGATCTTGGCCTCCGACACCAGATCACGCCACGCTTTTAACCAAAAAACATGATAATATCACAATAACATGTTTCACAAAACATGATAATTTGAATTCTGTGAAATTAGAAGCCAATTAGAGCGCTGTTAATGTTAGAAATGCTTCTGTCTGTACCTGTGCAATGGCCTCCTCCCGTTCGGCCTTGAGTTTCTCCTCCTCAGCTGCCTCGATGATGGTGGAGATGTCCTTGCCGCGGCCCTGGTTGCCCGCGCTCGTCGTCGGCTCCACGTACTCCTCCTGCCACGACAAACTCTGTTAGTACATCGTTAACCTTTTGACCGCCACAGCCGGCTGTGGCCGTCAACAAAAAATCGTGCCCCTGACGCCACGTCGGCCACAGCCGTCCAAATTTCAATGATCAAAAACTTTGTAATTCTAACCGCTACAAATATTTTTCAATCCCTGTTGATTTTGGGGCACATCTTTTTTTTTTTACTCTGGCGTCAGTGGCACGGTAAATTGCTAGACCGCTTGGCGGTCAATAGGTTAAGAGAATCCAAGACAATCCTGACAATTTTTGCGTGAGTTTAAACCGTTTTTATAATTATTAAAGATGTCTCAAGATAGTTTTAATAATATTAGAATCCATGAGTTATATTAAACGCCCTTTACTTAAACTTTAAACACAACAATTCGACAGAAATGTAGAACTGTACGGAAATGTAAAATGTATTACTGGAGTTTGGGAAATCTCCACTCATTATTACGAGATTATTACTACGAGTATCAGTGTTCAAGGTAGTTTATTTATCACAACATTACAAATCCATACTAATCCATACTAATATTATAAATGCGAAAGTGTGTCCGTCTCTCTGTCTGTCAACAGAGTAGAGTAGAGAGGTAACAACCTCTTCACGCTTAAACCGCTGAACCGACTTAGATGAAATTTGATATGGAGATAGTTTGAGACCCGGGAAAGGACATAGGATACTTTTCATCCCGAATAAATTTAGTGTTCCCGTGGGACGAGCGGGTAACACCGCGGGGCACAGCTAGTTTCTCATAAATACAAGTACATGTCAGTTTATATTACTCTTCGAAATGTGATAGACGTAGATATGGTAACGTGGACGAATGAGGTAGATAGACGATTTGGTCAAAATAACAAGAAACCGCTGGGTGTGGACAGCGACTACCGTCAGTCTGCCCGTCCATTGAAGGGGAGCGGACAGAAAATAGACCAATCACATCTCTCAGATTTAAATACAATTCGGTCGGGTTTCACAACGACACCCGATTGGTTTATTCTGTGCACTCCGCTTCAGTAAGAAACACAGCTTGACGGAGCTCTTTGCGAAACACGTTTGTCCCGCAGTCTGAGACGACAAATAACACCAAGGCATAGACAACCCCCACTAGACGGAGCATGTAAGGCGACCCGCGCGCACCAACGATATGGGTACGGCAGAACATTAAAGTATCAACACGGCGGCCACCGTTTAGTTGCGTCCTTGTTTATGATCCATGCGTACGTCAACGAAAAAAGAAATTAAATAAATAACATGGTAAATTGTAGTGTTAAGTGGTGTAGAGACCTCATAAACATGGACGCAACTAAACGGTGGCCGCCGTGTTGATACTTTAATGTTCTGCCGTACCCATATCGTTGGTGCGCGCGGGTCGCCTTACATGCTCCGTCTAGTGGGGGTTGTCTGTGCACCAAGGTCTCTGGATACCTGTAAGTATAACGTACCTTGATGGCGGAGCTGATGAGCCTGTCGTACTCCTGCGCGCGGTAGCTGACGGGCAGCTGGCGCCGCGCGCGGAGCCGGTACACGGCGCCGGTCGACGAGGACGACGACCAGCCGCTGCCGCTGCTGTCCGACTCTGTACAACATATGTACTGTTAGCTTGGTAAATTAGTCTTACTACCATACCTGCGGCTGACCGTGATAAGATCTTTAAAATCCAGAAACGTGCCATCCGTGTTATCGCTAGAAAACCTATTGATTACCCGGCTCAGGAACTATTTAAGGAGTACAACATTTTAACGTTACATAGCATTTTCATCCTTGAGGCTTGCAAGTGCGTCAGACTCAATGTAAGCTCGTACAAGACTCGCGCGCAGCAACTCGGCCGCGACGCGCGCCGCGGGCACCTGCTGCTCGCGCCGCGCGCGCGCACATCGAAGTATCGCAAATCAGCCGCCGTGTTAGGCATAAAAATTTATAACGCCCTTCCAACGGACTTCAAAAATTCACCGAGTGATGCAATCTTCCTTAATAAAGTGAGGAAATATTTATTAGACAATGCTTTTTATAGCACTGATGAATTCTTCCACAAAATATCATCTCATCACTAACCCAAACAAAACATTAACAAAAATGTTTGAACAATCAAATACCTAAATATATTATAATGTAACACAATCTTTAGATAAAATTATTAAAATGACATATCCTACTTATGTAATTATATGTACCTACTTATTGTTGACATTGACTTGTAAAATGTTTATTTTTACCAATAAAGAATCTGAATCTGAATCATACCCCGGGATATCGGGGAGGAAGAGGGCTGTGTGGGAGCGCCGCCGGGACAGCAACCGTTGGCTCCAATAGGCTAGCTGACTCATGTCAAATTGTAATAAACTATTTTTTATTACGTATAGTATTTAGCAAAGGAAACCTAAATGTATATTTTTCAATTCATAAAAGTGAAAGATGGCTGAAAAAATTGAATTTGAAAATATGGTTTTTAATCTGCATTTTGAAATGCTTAAAATGCTGTCCGCCTTTTTCGCTTATGATAGTGACGTCATCGGTCGTGTAAACAAAACTGAAAGTCTACTTTGCCGACTTCGAATAGTGCCGTCCCTCTCGATCTCCTGTCAAAGTATATTGGAGTGAGCGGAATGGCACTATACGACGACGGTCGAATTTCGAATATTTACAGGTAATTCTACGCCACGCCACAGATTAGCAAAAGCCAAAAATGGCGGACGGCGTTTTTGACTGTTCATGAAATTTCTAATTTTCAATTGAAAAAATTTTAGCTTTCTAGCTTTCACAAAAATACAAGACATTTTTTTTAGAGCTAGTAAGATCATTATTAACCATTTGAAATATATTTCAAAACTGGGTCTACTAGCCTATTGGGGATTGGGCTGAATGAACGCAGTCAGGCGATCGACAGCCCGTCTGTCTACGGCCAGGCGTCCCTACACCGAATCATCGTCATCATTATACCCGTGAACGAATGATTTAACACTAGGACCACAGTACGCGTCAAGTCTTTCGGGCACTGAAAATCACGGGGTATGCTTACTACCTTGCCGAACCCAGTGCATTGTAGGGTGCAAACCGCTGCTATAGGAACAGGCATTACACATTTTTTTAACGCGATGAAGTCCATTTTTGTCATAATAAAGGCCTTCAGTGCCGGCAACACGCATATGCGTCCGTTTGTCATCGAAGTGGTCTAGTGGTTTACTATCAATGTTGGCTTAACACTTCGGGAAAATAAGAGATAATTTACGGGTAACATAATGACAGCTTAAACCACGTTACGTAGACAATTTTAACAAGCATGGGAAAGATGGTTCATAAGACTGGCATGATCTTGATCGCATAGTATTAGAAGTAGGCATTACTTAAGAATTTTCTTTCATCTCTAGACCCCGGCACACCCGTTGTAAAAAAAAGGTATTTTCGGCAGAACTAACATAACTTGGAAATGGAATCTACTTAGCTGATTACACACAAATCTTAGGTATACTTGGCAACCTCGGGAGTAGAGAGATAGAGAATACGTTATCCGTAGAATCTAGCTGAATCCAGGATCTGTGGGGACTGTTCCTAACTCACCTTCTTCCCTCTCCTCGCTCTTCTCCGGCACAGACGGCGGCTTCTTCAGCAGTTCCAACTCCTTGACCCTGGCGCGCTCCGCCTCCACGCTCACCGCTAGCTCGTCGTATTTAACCAGCTCGCTCTCCAAAGACGATATGAGCATTTCCTGGAAATATATAAAAGGAATTTAGTTAAAGAATTGATCCGATCGAGAATCAAACAAGGGCTTCTCGCACAGTAAGCACATACCACTGTGACAAGAAGTTGATCGGAACCCAGTGACATTTTTGCAAAAATCCCTTTTATTTGAAAAAATGGTTAGTTTCAAAATTTCAAAATCTCGCAGTGGGTGTCGTGCTGAAACCGATCAAAATGTTTTCGAGTAGGATACTAAAGGTAGTGTCACGTTTAGAGGAAAACATGTAGACTCGTGAGCATTGTGGAAAACACGTACATTTTACGTGTAAATCTTGAAATTATCAAGCAATGTCGTCATCGTAAAATACCCACATAATTATAAAAAAATATGATTTTTCTCGTCAAACTAAATTAGTATAAACTTGAATATCTTTATCTCAAACAATTAGTATTCAATAACTTAATAATTTCGCTCAAAACCTTACATTTAAATCGGGCACGCCAAAACTACGACCGACGCCAACGGCCTACCCGCGTGTTAGCGATTTATTTTTCTAACCATAAATATTTTTGGTAAATTTCTTCCTTATCGGAAAAGGCAAAGGAAATTATGACATTATGCCAAGCGAATATTAAAAAAAATATTTTTTAATGATTGACGTTTTTTTTTTCAAATATATAAAAATCCTATTGGATAATAAATTAACGAAATTATAAATTATTAACTTAACCATGTCAGTTACCCTTAAGCTGTTATTTATTTCTCCTTACTCGAAGAGGCGAAGCAATCGATGTCCGTATTCCCTTTCTTTCTTACTTATTGTGCAATATTAGCTTTGGTTTAGATATGTAGAGAATATTGTCAATATATATTGAACGTCCTCAAGGATAAATAACCAATACTGATTTAAAAATAACGGTATTGCTTGCTTGTAAATCGAACTTACTTTACGAAGCCATTCATGTTTTGCTGTTTTTTTAGTACCTACGTGAATCAAACCTACTGATATATCTTATAAATTACCGAAAAAATCATCCGACGTATTTTAAATCTAGGAAACACACGATTTCCTCGCCAACTTCGCCTATTCTCAAACCTTAATTCTAAACCAGTACATGCACACAAACTGACATGATTGCAGGGCGGACAGAACCAGTCTCCCTCGGGCACTAGGAACAGCATGGGCTTGAGACAGGACGCGTGGTAGCCGGCGTCGCACTTGTCGCACAACAGGATCCACTCGGGCTGCTCGCAGCTGCCGCAGTGCTTGCAGAAGCCGTCGTCCGCGCCTGTCAAACACTCACCAGTCTTACTATGTACGGCAGTGGCTGATCTTCAATCATTTTGATTTATAGCAGCCGATCTTTTTCATATTTTAGATGCTTTGTAAATAGACGCCGCGTACACGTGGTTGTGACAGATGTTTTTTTTTTTCTGTTTTCTGCCCACCATGGAGGTTGTTATAATGCCAGTCAGCGCGAAGGTTTTAATTTTAAATATGATTATTTTCTAAAAAGGCTCTGATATTTGCATGCGTAATTTCCAATGAATTACGGGAATATGAGGAGCTTTTTAGGTAACTCACTTAAGGCCCCCATACATGATCAAGTTTACCTTCAGTTAAATCTGATCGGACTTAAATCCGTACCTTGTATGAATGAAACGGCCTCAAGGTCACCACGCTCTACGGCGGCCGGGTGGACTGAAGCGATTCAATCACATCGGCCTGATCAGTTTTGCCTTCCCATGTATGGGGGCCTTTAGGCATAAAACTGGGATCCTTGTAAAATCACTATGGCGTGTAGATGGTTCTGACGGTTTTTATCAGATCGAAATGAGAATTTTCGCAATATCTCTCATAACATAAGTCATAAACTCATAACAGAGTTCTTTATGATAAAACTAATGCCGGCTGATTGATAACTTTATAAGGCCTCATGTAGTAGATTGTTGCTGCGCAGATTTTTAGCTGACGGAATTTTAAAATTTTGGCTTTTGTAATGCATTTTTCAATTAGAAGCCAAAATAAATAAATTGCTTAATATTAGTAATTGAATATTAAGTTCCAAATATAACACGTTCACTGTCCGTGGATCACGGCAAGCCGCTGTTACAAAGCCGTGAGGGTCGGACGGTGAATGTGTTAAAATATAGTGTGTATTGGATACTTTTCACTAACTTAGACTTATTTATTGTATTGTTAGCAATAAAAAAACTAATACAAAATAAATAATAACGCCACATGCAATATAATTTTATTCACAAACTAAAACATAGCTTCCTCGAAGAATTAAAACTCTTCTCATCTCCATCCGTTTCCGTGCAACCACTCCCTCGACTCACCTTCCTGCAGCGTCCGCGCCCTCTTGAGCGGCTCGCTCGGCTCGTCCGCCTCCAGGTCCGACTCCGGGGAGAACTCGTGGTCCGACTTCCCGAACTCCACTGTCAAATTATAATGTTAGCATATCGTCATCTTTTTCAAGATCTCTATTGGATCCCATTGTTTCATCGACAAACGTTTCGGAAAAACCCTTGAACTCATGACTACAGTCTGACCAAAAAGAGTAGAAACCTAAAAGTGGCAATACTGTAGTTTTCTTTGATTGATTAGCTTTCTAACACGACACTTACAGTGTTGCCACTTTTTAATTTCTACTCTTTTTGGTCAGACCTCTGAGCGCAGCGACCCAAAGTGTATCTTGGCCTCCGTCATTAGATCACGCCACGCTCCACGACCTTGAGCCAGCTCTCGCCATAAGGATGCCTAGGTCCCTGAGATCTTTTTGGACTTCATAACTCCAGCGATATCTAGGCTTGAATTCAAAACTGTTTCATAATTAGATAAGGTTAGATTAGGTTCAATTTGTTTTATAACAATTCTAAATATTTTACAGTTTCAAAGAAAAACGCTTTCGATGAAATTAAACAATCGATGAATTCGTCGAAAACCGTAACAAGGATGTCAAAATAAGATCGTGAATGAAGTTATTCTGAGCTAAAGTTAGTTTCTAATATGAATACGTATGAATTAGGTAGACTGGTAGATGATACGTCTCGTCATAAATTCATCAGCTCCGACAAGAGAAGACCGGTCAAAGCTAAGTCTCCACTACTTTCACCACTGACTGAAACTACATAAGCTGAAGTATTTTAACGGCACAACATCTTGTGCTGAGAGTTTAAGACTGAAAGATTAGAGGTACACAGGGTGAACACAAAACCTCAAACATTCATCGCACACATCTATCCATCTGCTTGCATATATATCAAAGCGTGGAGCTGATTCTAGGAGCGAGTTTAAGAGGTGCAGGGCCCGAACCAGTGGAGATTTTCGATGGGACACAGTTCGCGCGGACGGCGCCGCTAATAGATGGCGACAACGGGGTCGGAAAAGGATTCTACTACTCCTCATTAATTTTACTTAAACGCAGAGTTACAGTAGTAGTGTTTACATATGTGCTTTCATCAAGTAGTGGTTTATTGCAGGATATAATTACATTTCTGACATTACTTTCGAACTCCTCAGCAAATTTATTACATAATTCTTTGGCTTTCAGTCTGAAGGACTTCAATAGTATGTCATCAACTGCCTTTGTGATTCTACCTGTTAATTTATTCTCAATGTAATTTATTTATTAAAAGACACATGAAAGGAAAAATTACAATAAGTTCTGATCCGCATCGCAGGCTTCGTCAGGTGAGATTCTACTTGGAGTGGGAACATACATCATCACCATGGTGACCCCACCATACTCACGGTCGGGCTCGGGCGGGCGGTCGGACAGGTCGTCCCGGTCGGACTCCGAGTCGTTGTCGGGGCTGGAGTCCTGCGCGCGCCAGCCGGCCGCGGGCTTGCGGCGGCGCGCCGGCGACGCCGAGCTGCTGCCCGACAGCCGCCACTCCTCCTCGTCGTCCTTGCTCTGACAAACAAACGTCTGAACATCAGATACTATCACGACAACGGTCTACTAAGCCAATGGCCGCCTGTCACGCTACTTCGACCTTGTTTCTTCATTGAAAGGAAAATGGCAGGTAATTTTTGACAACGCGGTAGGCGCATCAAAAATATCACTTCTGATAAATTTGTGGAGCAAACTTCTAATAAAACTAAAATCACCAATGACCTACTACATTGTGTGTTTCAAACAATACTTCATACTTAAGACCAAGACAAAAAATACAATATGGGGGCCATTTTTTATTTTGTTGTACACCTAACTTTTTTAGATTTTGCATATTTAAGGTATTTTCTACTCGATCTAATTAGGAGAAATAAATGTCCCAAAATGTTCATATATTTTTTCGTTTTTACATTCCATTACCGCTGTAGTAGGTTGTATGGAAATGTTAACGGAACGTAAAAATATTAGGAAACTTTTTTTCTCCAAATCAGATAGAAAGGGCTCGTGATTCTGAATAGAAAATACCTAAAATATACAAAATCTAAAAAAAAGGAGCCCAGAAAACAAAAGTTGCATATTATATAGTTGAATCAGCTCCCTACCTTCTTCTTGTGGATCATCTTGAGCTCCCGGAGTGCGACCTCCTCCAGATGCCTCCTGTCTGCTTCTTCCCGTATCTTCTGCTGCGCGATGCGGCGCGACTGCCGCACCGGCGTCGGGTCCGACTCGTCCGACTGCTCCTTCCCTTTCCCTTTCTCCTTCCCTTTCGGCTTCTTCTTTAGCACCTTCTTCCCCGTCTTCTTACCCGCTGAAATTGTAATACGTACGTCAAATTAACTCGGGAAGTTTCGAAGTACCTTTCGGGTAAACGGCGAATATATTACCTATACTGTACAGTGTTTCTTCTTCAGAATCGTCGCTAGATTTTTTCTCAAGCAGTTTGGCCTCAACCTTTTTTCTATAAAAGAAAGTTTTATTTTAATATTGTATCACAACTTTACTGAACATTACTAAGTAATCGATTATAAAGACAACTTGCCTGGAAGTAGTGATAATTTTCTTTGGCTTAATTTTAAGCCGTTTGCCGCTCGTGATGGGCATGTCATCTTCGCTTTCACTTTGAGATTCAGATTTATTTTTATCACTGTTAGTCGCATCTAAAAGGGACCTCTTTAAAGGCTTAGATTTACTCTTCTCTTCCTTATTATTACTCTTGTCTACGTCACTATTATCTACCTTATTCTGTAATATCTTTTTTCTTTTAAATTTCCCTTTGTTAGCTTTTATTTTCTTCCTCATAGCTATAGGATCCTGCTCTACATGCTCTGTGTTCAGATTGTCATTATTTTCATTATTTTCGCTCTTGGCTTCGTCCTTATTTACATTGTCTACTGTATCCGTATCTTTGGAATGTGATACATCAGTGTCCTTAGGGGTAGGTTCTAAGCGTAACTTTTTAGGAGGTAGGTCGTCTTCCACCTTCGTCTCTTTATCGGGGCTTCCTTCTTTCTCGTTTTCTGTGTTCTCCACACCATCCTGGTCTGAAGAGACACTGCTTTTCCTCTTTTCAATAATACTGGCTTTATTATCTTGACAATCTGCATCCGATGTAGGTGACAGTTCTTTCTTCTGGTCTAATTTCAACTTCCTTGCTACTGCAGGTTTTTTCTTTACTTTACCTCTAGATTTCTTGGCGTTACTTTTGTTTGGACTTTCACTATCATCAGTGCTTTTGTCATTGACACTGCTTTCTCTCTTCAAGTCGTTTTCATGAGTACTCGAATTTGACTTCACACTGTCAGACCTACTGGGCTTCCTTATGCAATGCTTCTTAGGATCTGATTTCAAAACTTCTGAGTTATCATTAGATTGCTTCTTCAAAGAACGTTTAGTGACTGTGGGCAGACCACTTTTTAACTTAACACTTTTAACTAATTTACTTTTACTAGAATTAGATATATCACTTACAGAGTTTGAATGTTCTCCATTAACACACTCCTCATTGCCATTTTCTTCGTCTGAGTTATGCTGGGCAGTGTTTGCTTCCTCTAATACTTCTGGGTTCCCAGTATCATTATCATAACCACAACCTTCACCATAGAAATACATTACAGGTTCAGATATTTCTTCACCAATAAAATAAGAGCTTTCACAGTCAGCCCCGCTGCCTTCTCCTGTAACCACCATGACTGGCTCCTCTATTGCTTCACCCACTTCTTCCGATTCCTTACTTTCACTAGTTTCCTCCTTTGAAGAACTTTCAGGCGGTTCTTCGCGTTCAGGTGTTTTTTTCTCACTTACTGTATTGATATCAGGGTCTTCACTCACTTCAGAATCTATTTTAGCTTCCTTTACTTCTTTTTCATCTGTACTCTGCTCTTCTGGATCTACAGATTTTTCTATTACCTGCTCTACTGGTTTTTTATCTACTTCCTGTACCATATTTTCACATTGCACGTCTATTTTTTGATCTTCTAATTTCGAGGCTTGTTCTTCTTTGAGATCTTCTTCTACTTTTAAATTGTCTGTTTTCTCATTATCTTCTACTTGTTGATTATCTACAGGTTTCTCTTCATTTTTATCACTATCGGGTTTCAGGGAAGGGGATTTCTTGCCAGATTTCGATTCCTCATCATCATGCTCTGATTCAGACTCCGGGCTTAAGAATTCCTCGTTTTCTTCTTCTGGATGTGTATTGGGTTTCTGAAAAAGATAGAATAGATTGAAGTCTGAAATATTTGTGGGATGCAAAAATGGTTGAATGTCATTATTACAACAAACCTGGTCAGGTTCAGCCGGCACTGGGCCGGGAGCTTCCGTGCTGTTGGAGTCCTCGTTGGTGGTGGCCGGGGCAGTTGGGGATATTGCTTCTCCACTTTTTAATTGTGCTATTACTTTGACTAGCTCTTCTCGATTTCTGTAGAAAATAACATAAATTGTATTGAAAGAAACAAAAAATTTAAAATAAATAAACGTCATTAAAAACAATAAACGTCTAGAAAAGTTTCAACTATGCTTGATACATTATACTAGGAGCACATAAGTAGCACACAATAAATAGAAAACTTATTTAAATATGTCTCACAAATCGAATAAAATACTCATATTGGAGTAAATAGTTCGGAATTTGACTTCTTCCTAAACAGATTAGAGGTGATTTTTTAATAGACAGGTGAATTGGTATTTGGCACATGTAGTTATAAACTTATAAAACAAGAATATGAATAAGTGCTAGTGGAGAGGCTTCCATAGAACCTATTTCCCACCGATGCCACTGTATTAGTGTTTGAGTAACTTTTTCTTTTGTTCTTAGAGAAGAAGTAACTCAATTCTACTGCTTGAGCGTGCGCGGGGATTTTTTTGACGCGCATAACTAACGGACGCGCGTACGATTCTACTAAGAAACCTGTACTTATTTTATTTTATTTTTTATTTTTTCTTTATTGGCACACTAAACAGATTACATTCATTTCAAAAAATAAAGATACAAAGGACAGGCATTACAGATAAATGTCATCCAAAATAAGCATGCACATCATGATTTTAACAATATAAGTACATTGAAAAAATATCCTAAAATAAAAATTATTATAAATGTAATATTTAATTCTACACGTGCAGTCTGTGGGTCAGTTTTACGCAGAGGGCATACAACGCTCTGCGCGTGCAATATAACAACGCGTTTAGGGTGCTGTTTGGGCTGCCACGTTTCTGTAGCGCGTCAGCAATGTTTGCCGAGGCGCACACCGATGGTTTTGATGCTATAATTAGGAAGCGGTGCGCATCGTTACTGAATCGCGCTCTCTTCAGCTCAAACAGCATTGTAAATGCGTTGGCGTAGCGATGGGACTCGCCGCTGCTCGCGCGCTGGGTGCGGCTGCACGCGCCGCCGGTCGCCGCACCACGCCGCCTTTAGTATTGTTTATAAATTATGGTTGTTATTGTCCTTAACATAGGTTTATAAGTTTGTGTGTTACTAACAATTATATGGATTGCAATAATTCGAAATAAAGATTTGAATTTGAATTTGAATATTATTATGATGCCTAAACTGTTTAATTTAACATTTTATTTAAATACTTACTTCTACCTATACTACAGAATAGTAAAAATATAGGAAGCTGTCTCTTTTCATCTCCGCGATGAACATGCGTAGCCTCGTACGAGCGAGAGAGCAAGCAGCGGTCCCCAACTGAATTCATCCATCACGGCCTTAAACCTTATGGCTGTGCCGCGGTGAGTACGTTGTATCTTTGGTAAAAAGGGCTTATATTGAGCGTCGCCTAAACATCGCGCTTTTAGAGGCAATCAACTTTAAACTGGCTGATTATTTGCCAGGTGTCGTTACTAACGAGATGCAAAGATGTAGTTGATTCTCTTTAGTAGCATTAGCCATCAATGTTTGGCAAATACGACCAAGGGCCAGTCTTACGGTTGCTATCCATTCGTAGTGAAATCACGTATCGGCTTATAGCGCCATGTACGTAAGTGCCGCACCTGACTCGGTGCCGCTTGTATCATGCTTTATTGATGTAAAAAGCCAATGAGAGAAATTACAGCAAAAATCAATCAATCAAATTAATTATTTTGAGGCAACTGTGACCCATATGGCTTATGGTTACATCTTCATCATTGAACATTATCTGTGTCACCGGACTCCACCTAAGGGTACATGGTGGAAAATTTAGACGCGTAACCTAGTGGAAGAGACCGGGAATCGAACCCGGTACCTCTGTATTACCGGTCCAGCGTGTTAACCTTTCCACCACCCTAACGCCCAGATAACCTCTCGAATTTTTCCTTATGCTTTGTGTGTCGATCTTTGCATTGTTTATTTGAAAGGCGTTACACCTTAGCTTAATATAGTGTGTGGTGTACCCACATGAAAAAAAATGAGACAGTCAGAAAAACACGCAACGCGCGCTCTTAGTAGGAGTCCAGTAGACCTGCTTTAGAACCTTAGCACACTAGCGATTTGTGAGCGAGCTGAAAGCCAAGTACATATGAGAGTCACAGTACCTCGCTATTAGCTGCCAAGTCTCCTCATCCTGGTCTTCCTTGTACAGGCAGAGGTTGGCGTCGTCGTCCACCTGCAGCCAGTACACGCAGCCGTTCTTGTCTCGCCCGATGGGGTCCAGCCTCAGGTCCTTGCATGACAGGGCGTTCACCGCCGCCTTGAACTTCGCATGACATGTGAACTGGTATTCAAGCAGTATCTGTGAAAGAGAGATATATATAGCCCAACAGGCGGTTTCACAACCCACACCATACTGCGGATTTTTAGTGGTACTAATTTATTTAACTGGCAATGACAAATTGAAAGTCGGTGAATGTCACTGATGTAATCAAATAGGAAATCAGACTAAATATTCCGCAAATTGCAAGTAATTTTTGCATAATAAAGCCAAAACTATCCACAGTGATGAACGTCAAGATTTTCTCAATAGGATTCAGTATTTAATTGGCAAGAGAATGAAGGATCGAGCAGTATTCCAGTAAACAATGTTTTGAATTTGGTTAATGACAAATCGCTATTTACGTTTAATAAAGCAAATATATGACGTATGCACATTATTGCCATATGATAGTTATTAGTAGCGCCTCTATCACTGGCCCGGACTGACACTTGTTAGGCTACAGTATGGCCGCAATACAATAGAATACAGGTAAGAACCTTAGCACTGGCCATTAGCGGGGGAGTTGAAACCGAAGAAAACGCGTTGTGGCAAAACTATTGCGCGCTAAGGCTGGCAGACCAGCACGATGGACAGGTTTACTACTAGAGGGTATGCATATCGTAATATTAAGTATTTTTTTTCGTGTCGAGGTGTGTAATACAGAGTATTCTATCTATCTATCTAAAGGCAGTCAGCATTGGAATGATTCATTCCATGGGGCCTTCAGCCTGGCGCAAGACCGAGTGCGCTGGCCACAGCTTGTTGACAGACTAAGTAGGAGGAAGGGTCTAAGTCTCTATTGTGTATGTCGCAAACCAAACAATTTCCAGACAATTGTTCTGCTTCTTTTCCAATCATTGATCTTCCTTAATATTATAAGGTTGTGGTGATGTTGAAGACTGAATCTTGTCTCTTTCTTTAATGTTTAGAATAAGATAACTGAGGTTGTAAAAGGTGTGTTGTATTCTGTAAATTTCACGTTTTTATTTATGCTGGACTCAACTTGCTAGTGAATAGGTTTGGTTTAGTTTAAGGGTGCTCCTCACAGCACTGCACCTGTAATGTAATAAAAAACCAGCACCCTAATAAAACATTTTAAGATATATTATGTCTACCAATAATATTATTGCCACAAACAAGTACAATGTTTCCAACCTCTGGTAATATGACACAGTCAGCTCCCAAAATATTTAAGTGTAATCAAGTTTGTTTGTATAACAAAAGTCCACGATACAATATATGAATATGTTTACTTACAGTAAGGTATCTACTACTTTTTAGATCCATGGCAAAATCATCTTGGGCTTGAGACCTCTCTAAGCCAGTGGCCCAGAGCACTTGCCTGGTTTAACTATTGTTATAACCGCTGTTTACTTAGTATAATTCACAGCAAAGTTAATAAATAATGAAATATTAAACTGCACCAGGTAGCATTTTGGAATCATAAATGGAAAGGGTATAAATTTCTGTAAGATTACATTGTATATCACGGGGCTGAATCAAGTCAATTTGCTGGCATAAGTGACATCAGTCCCCACTTTTAAGAGCTAAACTCAATCTGACACATTAAAGTCGAAAATTTGCAGGTTAGACAGTGTTGTTTATTTGAATGTGTATTTTATATTATTGTATATCCATACTAATATTATAAATGCGAAAGTGTGTCTGTCTGTCTGTCTGTCTGTTACCTCTTCACGCTTAAACCGCTGAACCGACTTAGATGAAATTTGGTATGGAGATAGTTTGAGACCCGGGAAAGGACATAGGATACTTTTCATCCCGAATAAATTTAGTGTTCCCGTGGGATGAGCGGGTAACACCGCGGGGCACAGCTAGTATAGGTATACATTTGTATTTGAAATAGATTTATTAGTGTCTATAGTATTACTTTTGGTATGTTATTTTTTATTTCCCCTTCTATCAATTATTTACTCATTATTGCTATCAAAATTGATATATTTATAAAAAAAGCTAGGTATTTTTGTTTACATAATTTTATAAAAACAAAGAGCTGCTCATTTCATTGCTAAGTATTACACTTACATAAACATCTATATAGCTTGTAGAATCAAACTGGTTCCTTTTTACCTTGCTTTTATAACAAAGAAGAGAAGAGCAAGATTTGTCATTAAATAGTCACCATCAATGTAACAACACTTACATAGTAGTTTTTATGTCAGATCAATACCTTCTATACACAATAGAAACTGTTATACTATCATCAAGCTACTTTCTAATTGTGTGTATGTGGCTACAAGTATTAGAAATTGATGTAAGTACCTTTAAAGTCTTTAGTTTGACCTCAGTGCTGGCTTTCTTGTACGAGAAGCGTTCGATCTCCCAGGCTTCCTGGTGGTGCCCCTGCTGGTGGCAGAACTTGATGAGGCAGCGCTCCCAGCGGCCGCTCTGCACCGACTTCTGCGCGCGCCGCAGCAGCCGCAGGTGCAGGTCCTTCAGCGCCTCCGGCACTGCACAAACACCACTCTCAACTCTGTTTGTTTATATCTCACGACACCACAAGCTCACAATACCTTACCTTCTTCCGTATTTTCAACGAGCTGCTGTAATTTCGCTATCGACGGTATCTCTAACCCGTACAATTTCCCGAAAACCTTCAAAAACGAGTAGATAACGGCGAAATTGGGATCATTCGTACAAGAAATTTCTCCATCAGACGCCATCGTCGAAACTCAGATAGTTTTTATACTAAACATCGCTATGTGATTGTAACTAGTGGTATACGATTGCATCACTTATATCTAGATTAAAATTGTATAAAATGTACATGATTCACGAAAATATCATTTTAATGTGCACAGAATTCATTATTTTCTTATTTTCTAGTAATAAAATATAACTCAATTGACAGCCATCGTGTCATAGACTTGCGAATTCACAAATGCTTTGTTTTTAATCAGGTTGACCACAGATGCAATATTTTTAAAAAGGACCCGTTTGAAATGCATCGCGCTGTCATTTATTAAGACGTGTAGTAAGGTCTTTATAAATTGTCGACCGAAACTGTCGGCGTAGATGAAATAAATGAATAAGGTTGCCATAAAAAATTCAGCTGTCTAGATTACGTCTTTATACTCTGTGGTCATCAATCCAAAAAAATAGCTCAAAAGAGCTATTGGCAAGCTATTGCTTCGTTCGCGAGTTTTTCGTGGGTGCATTATTTAATTTAATAATAGTTAAAGCTATATCATTAAACATGTCTTCAGTATGTTGTGGCACGAAGAAACAGAAGTTGAACAATTGTTATAGTAATGGTATAGATCGACCTTTAAATGGGTACCAAGAACCAGTAGCTATTCCTGATATGTGTTACTTTTGTTTCGATGTTTTGTATTGTCAGCTGCATAGTATGGACCCTCCACAAACGCCAAATTTTACGAACGATGCCTAGTAAGTAATATTGTTTTGACTCTTAACTGAAACTATTTATAAGTTTATATCTGGGGTCAGGATTTGGTTTAGGTAGTCTTTTGTTTCCTCATGCAAAGAGCAGCTTTGTCCATCGACTGGGCAATTAGTGGGTCAACCAGTTTACGATCAAAATGCGTTTTTGACGACGCCTCTGTGTGGGTGTTGCTGCTTATTGTGCTCTTCTGCATTGTAGCTACTTTCACTTTAGATAATAAATGCAGTGTTTAAATATTGCCTGTGTTTGGCCTGTGTTAAAAGTAAGTTGTTTTTTCAGCCCATTGTTTGTGACTTGGAAGATTGGGAAGGAGCATCGTCTTCGAGGCTGTATTGGGACATTCAATGCCATGCACTTGCATTCTGGTAAATACAAGATTTGGTAATAAAATTATATATTTGTATAGCATAATTATTAATTAAAGTAATAAAAAAAGAACTATGATAATAACTTACATATATTTTTCAACTAAAGGGAATCAAAACAACTGCTTTAGGTAATTGATTATACACCATAGAAGTGCAATACAAATAGTGATAACACATAAACAATACAAACAGTCTGTGACCTCTCAGATTGTGATTCGGGTTGAGGTGAAATCGGAGGTTCTTATCTGGATCTCATAAGAGCGAGCAAGACAGGTTTAGAAAATGAATCACATTCTATCAGCTCACACACTTTACAACACCTTGAGTGTCTTGCAGCATTTCTTGTTGTCAGTGACCTCAGTTGAGAATTGTGAAACGCGATAGACTGAGATGTCAAGTGCCCTTGTGACCCACTTACAGAATAAAGTTCATTATTTCATTATCACTAGAAGGTGTTTGAAATTCATCAAAGTAACTAACAAAGGAAGTAGAATTTAAAGTTGGAAAAATATATTTCAAGTATCACAGGTCTGGTAAAATGCTTGCCCTATTTTTAATCTCATATCTTATTTATTTAACACTTCACTGTAATGTTAATAAATTGTTAATCATATCTCAGTGGATTAAGGAGGTAAATTTCTGAGTAATCTTGAATCTCTTCTAACTATAATTTAATGATATTTTGGAATGTATATCATAGTTTCGAATACGTACTCTCGGAATATCATGCTATCGAATGCTTGTTGGCTCGACTGTTACTGAATCGAATATTCGCTAGATCGAAATACTTGTGGCCGAAATATGTACAATCGACAAAACGTAATCTAGAATTATACGGTTTCGATCAGTAGTGTATCGAAAGTTCATTGGCTCGATTGTTATTGTATCGAATATTCGCTAGATCGAAATACTTGTGGCCGAAATATGTACAATCGTCAAAACGTAATCTAGAATTATACGGTTTCGATCAGTAGTGTATCGAAAGTTCATTGGCGCGATTGTCATTGTATCGAATATTCGCTAGATCGAAATACTTGTAGCCAAATAGTATGTACAATTGAGTAGGTAAGTATCTACTCAAAGCTATTAAAATGTCCTCAGAATTTATACTATACAAAAGTTATTGTAAGAGCTCTTGAAGTCTTGAGCTGTAGGCAGATAAAGTAACGTTTGCAGCAGTTCATACGAAATTCTTTGAGTCCGTCAGTTAGATTATCAAAAAATTATTGGACACGTATGTTTTCTTTTGCTAATAATAATAAAACAAAAAAATTACAAAGAGAAAGCGTATCAAAGTTCGGGAGTGAGGCTCGTGACGTCACTTCTAAGTAAAAATTGTACATAGAAGTGACGTCACGCGACATTTCAAGTCAATATCTCCGTTATTTTTTAACAACGTGAAAAAAGCTAAAATACATGTCCAATATTTTGTTTTAATCTACATGATGTCTATCAAAGAAAGACAAATTTAATTAGCTATCACGCCTATTATCAATAAAACGTCCATTTTATTGTTGGTGAATAACGCATTTTATCTTAGGTCTTACTATACTTCCTGCAATTTGGTAACTCTTTATTTCAAGTACTGGCACTTTGTAATAATGAGTTCATATTCTATCAATAAACTTCTGTCAGTCGTTCGTCATAGACTGTCATACTCGTATTACCTAATATAATAATATTCATCGGATTAATAAAAATAATAATAGTGATATTATCTCATGATTAAAAAATGAATGAACGTCGTATATGCAGTGTAGGCAAGTCTAAGTATGGAAAAGATGTGTTGTTTATAGACGGGTATATCTACAACATTAATAAAAAAACCGGCCAAGTGCGAGTCGGACTCGCGCACCGAGGGTTCCGTACAAACACTTTCCATCCCTAAGTGGTTAAGTTAAGTTTGCACCTGGTATGTATAGCGCCCCATATAAATTAGGTGCAAAGTTAGGTATTAAAAAAAAATTTATGGTTTTCGTAATTATTCCTTTATCTATGCTATAAGACGTTGCTTCGTACCAAATTTCAAGATTCTGAGTTCACGGGAAGCACCCTGTAGGTTTTGATTCCCTTGCAAGTGTCGAAAATTTGCGGCATAAACGGCTGTATCTTTTGATTGCGTTGGCTTAGAAGTTTGATTTTTTCACAGCTTCAAGGGACAGTAGACCTGAGTAATTGATATAAATTTCAGCTTCATACCTCCACGCGTTCCTGAGAAAAAGGGTCTTGACAGACGGACAGACGGACAACAAAGTGATCCTATAAGGGTTCCGTTTTTTCCTTTTGAGGTACGGAACCCTAAAAATGGTGGTACATTTTATTGGAGTTGTTCAAAGAAAAAAAGGTGGCAGGTGCGGTGTAAACTTGAAAACGACTCTGGAGAATAATGATAATGTTTTTAATAACATTTCCGGTGAACACCTACATGGACCCGAAAAAGAAAGTATAGAAGAAATTAATTTACGAACTTCGCTCAAAAGAAAAGCTATTGATAGTTTAGAAGCACCAGGGCAAATAATACAAAGATGCAAGACATAGCAACCACAAATGCACCCTACATGCCCTCTGACAACGCTATGCGGTCGATCATACAACGAACTCGCAACAAGGGGTTCCCCAAAATTCCCAATAGTTTGATTGATGTGGAGATACCCGAAAAGTACACCAAATTTAATGGTCAAGATTTCCTGATCGGCCATTATAAGCAGGACAGTGACAGTGTAATTTAAATTATATTAGGCACACAAGAAAATATAAAAATGTTGAACAGATCTCGTGTCTGGTTGATGGATGGAACCTTCAAATGTTGTCCATCGCCATTCATGCAGATTTATTCTATTCATGGCATTGTGGACAACCAAATCAGTAGCAGCGAACAAAAGTTTGTCCCATTAGTGTACGGTTTACTGAGCAAAAAGTCTACGAACATCTATGTTGTTTTTCTTGAGCTTCTTAAGTCTCATGCGAGGTATAAATATAATATATTTTTAGCCCCAGAAATTATATTAACTGATTTTGAGAATGCTGCCTTGAAGGCTTCAAAGATAAGCTTTCCTAACTGTCGTTCAAAATGTTGTTTCTTTCATTTGACGCAAAATATATGGAAACACATTAAAAAGTCTGGCCTCAAACAAAAATATGCGGAAGACAGCGAATTTGCTCACAAAATGAGACAATTGTCCGCGTTAGCGTACCTCGAACCGGATGAAATTCCAGCCGTGTTTGATTTACTCTGATTCGAAACTCTGCCACTAGAAGCCCATGAAGTAACAGATTGGTTTTCTCGCAATTACGTGCATGGGCGAAACGCCCCTCCTCAATATCCTCCAACATTATGGTCAGTTAGCGGATTCATGTATTCCACGAACTCAAAACGCAATAGAAAGCTGGCACGCTCGCTGGAACTCTCTGCTAGGAAGAAAAAAATGGAAAAAATTCTAAAAAGGAACAAAAAAACACAGAGATGACTATTCTAAAGATTATTACGCGTGATTACACCGTAAGAAGGAGACCAAAACCAGCAGATCGATTAAATGAATTGTTAAGACAGAAAACTGGTTTAGGCACTTTAGATTTTTTGAGTGCACTGGCTTATATAACTTATATAAAAATTAGGTAAAAAATGTATAATATTGACGTCGTTTACGTTGTGCATTGGACTTTAATAGTTTCATCTCGTATGACATATATAGTAAATATAAATTAATGAGTAATGAAGAGTTTTATTTAATCAACCTTTTTTACTTCTAATGATTTTTAGTATCAACGTCACATGGAATCTCGATTTCGTTTATTGTTCCAACGCTTTTCGACCCAGCGAATATTCGATTCAGTATCAGTCGACCTAACGAACATTGGTGTCTGAGATCTTCTGTAGGGTGACATTCGAAACCTGAATTTCGATTTGACGATTTATTATTTCAACGCTTTTCGACCCAGCGAATATCCAATTCAGTATCAGTGGAGCTAACGAACATTCGTGTCTGAGATCTTCTGTAGGGTGACAATCGAAACCTGAATTTCGATTTGTCGATTTTTTGTTTCAACGCTTTTCGACCCAGCGAATATCCGATTCAGTATCAGTCGAGCTAACGAACATTCGTGTCTGAGATCTTCTGTAGGGTGAGAATCGAAACCTGAATTTCGATTTGACGGTTTATAGTTTCAACGCTTTTCGACCCAGCGAATATTCGATTCAGTAACAGTCGAGCCAACGAGCATTCGATAGCATGATATTCCGAGAGTACGTATTCGAAACTATGATATACAGTCGATATTTTGCCTTTGCTTTGGATTTAATTTAATCATATATAAGTCCATAAGAATGCCTATTTGATGTATTTAGTGAAAAATGAAACTAGTCTGATAGATTAAGTTTACATAATTAAATTAATAATACATTTTTGAAACAAGCAAGCATAAGATACTTTGTGGTACACAGTATCTGGAGACACAAATGATAACACGGTGAATAGAGACTAAAGTACTATGTGTGACCTTACAAACGGTCCGGTAGTTTTGAATTTTTGATATGTTGTATAGGATGTTTAGTCAGTTTTAAAATGCAAAATGCACAATTCCCCCCCCTCCGCGCCCGCCGCCATATTGAAAAAACCGGCACTTTCTTCATATTTTTGCTCATATCTTCCTTTAGGAGCATTTTAGCTAGAAAAAAGCTTCCACAATGTTATAGAGAGTAAAATTTACTACATTCTCCATTTTATATATTTTTTCTAGGACAGATAGTTACGGAGATATCCACATTTAAAAAAACGTAAAAAATCGCAATTTCCTACTGAAAAACAAACTTCTGGATTATATCTTCGTTTAGGAGCATTTTAGCTACAACAAAGCTTGGGCAATGTTGTAGAGAATTAAATTTACTATAATTTACATTTCAAATTTTGTTTCAAGGACGGTTAGTTACGGAGATATGCACATTTAAAAAACAGGAAAAGTCGAATTTTCCGAAAATTTCTAAAAATTCTTGGTTTAGAACGCTGTCATTCAGTTACGGACTAGTCTAGGACAAATTAAAACATGTAGGAAATATAATTGGTTATAAAACTCATGTCCATTTTTACATACATTTTCGGAAAATGTGACTTTATTTTTTACATATCTCCGTAATTATATGTCCTAGAAACAAAATTTTAAATAATAATTATAGTAAATTTAATTTTCTACAAAATTACCCAAGCACTGTTCTAGCTAAAATGCTCCTAAACGAAGATATAATCCAGAAGTTTGTTTTTGAGTTGGAAATTGCAATTTCTTAAGTTTTTTTAAATGTGCATATCTCCGTAACTATCTGTCCTAGAAACAAAATATAAAATGGAAAATGTAGTAAATTTAACTCTCTATAACATTGTCGAAGCTTTCTTCTAGCTAAAATGCTCCTAAAGGAAGATATGAGCAAAAATATGAAGAGAGTGCTGGTTTTTTCAATATGGCGGCGGGCGCGGAGGGGGGGGAATTGTGCATTTTGCATTTTAAACACTGACTAACCATCCTAGACAACATATCAAAAATTCAAAACTACCGGACCGTTTGTAAGGTCAAAATCCTTTATTCACTGAATTATGATGTGATGTGCCCTGGCCGGATCACCCATGACATCTAGATCTAAGACACAAATTCCTCATTTCAATTGTGCCAATTTGTGCCACCATTCATGAAATGTATGCCTCATTATTTTCATTCTTAATCATACTTAGCATAGGTTAATGTGGCTATCACTTTTTTTAACGAAGGCGCGCGAAGTTAAACCCATGTCGAAGGAATTGGAAACCCTATTCATACTTACGAGTACGACGATTAAGATTACTTGAACTGACATCACAATACAAAACAGAAATTCAAAATGAATTGATTATTAAGTTAAAAACTAAGTCTCCATAGAAATAAGGGGAACATTTTTTTAAGGATGTCAAACGCTCCTATATTTTTTGAGGATCAAATGTCTATATGGGACTAAATATAGAGTGCTCTAAGAGTCAGAATTACTGTTAAGGTTCGACATTTCTACGGAGCGCTGAAAACGCTCCATGCAAATGACGAGTGTGCCGTGACGTCATCACCCAAGTAAGGTAACAGTATATGTATGGAGAATTAACTAAATTACCATTTTGACCGTGAAAAATTAATTTAAGTACACGGTTGTCTTACAATTATTGTCTTGTTTATATATGAGGATTCTGATAACAATTCGAATTTGCTTTTACACATTAAAAAAAAAACTAAAATTTGCATATTTTCGAAGTCACTTATTTCAAAGCCTTCTTATTTATACAGGGTGCTCCTGAGCAATCCAAATAATTTCAACAGCGCATTCCTGAGTATGTGTAGAAAATAAAATGTCGTATAAAGTAAGCCGAATTCTACTTAGTTTTCGAGATATTAGCATTTTTTGTTTTAAAACATCTCCAGTGTAACTCATCCTTATAATTGCGATGTTGCGAAACCGTCACATTATCTGACAGACGCTGTCTACATAATGAAAACCCTTCCTGTCACGATCATTGTTTAAGTGTCAATCATTACAAATGGTCACGCAATATTTTTCCTTCAAAAATTCAGTTAATAAATTAATTATGCAAAATCTAAGTATAAATACGCCTAGAGCGATAGTCTTCAATGTCTTCATACAACAGATGTGAAAAGTATGAATCTAGTTAAAACATTGAAAACTAAATGGTTCGTAATAATAAACGTAGTGTTCTTTTACTGGTCATATGTAATGTTTATTTTGTTATTGCCCAATTGATTTGATTAAAATTTGCAATCAATATCTTGTTATTAATTCCCTAAATAAACAAACATAATCATTAATCAAATTATTCATTTAATACAGTACAAGCAGTATGATTATTCTCAACAATTGCTTTATAAATACTTCTCACTGTATCAGCTACGTGCAGTTCATTGAAATCCGTGGTCGCTGAACTAGAATCCGCAAAATCATTTTCAGTTTTTACACCACCCTTGTGATATTTTGCACCGTGGAGTACTCAAAAACATATTTTTCTTCAGCTGTTATAAATGTTGACTGTCTGAGCTAGACATCGCTTTTCGTCGATGGCTAGTGCAATTATTATTTGAAATAACGAGATTACATTCGTCACCCTTCGTTACCCCTGTTACAACCCAAAATCAATCACAACAATGACTTGTCATATGACTGGAGTCATTGTCAAAAGTAGTTATAAAAACGAGTCGAAGGGTATTTCTTAGTGGCCAGTCTGTATTATAATCATAATTCATGGAGTGTGGTAGCAAATTTATTAATAGAGAGTGTAGAGCCGCCATTAGATAAATCATGAGATTCATGAGTAAGGAGTTTGGATCGCATAATTAAGTAAAGCCTGTTTTGAAAAAAACATTACCCAACAAGAAAATTTCTTTATGACATTGACTTCCCTTTTAATGAAAAGAGATAACAATAACAAACGTTGCCAGCTCGTTCTAAAGTATTGTTTTACTGGTGAAGTAAAGGTAATTTATTTATTATGTATGAAAACATAAAAAAAGTTAAAAATCATATTTCGACATAGGTTCATATAACATTTTTTACTCCTTACGACCTCAGGAATCTGCTGTTGAAATCATTTGGATTGCTCGGGAGCAGATTGTATAATTATCTTGCATAATTAGACGTCAGCCTACACCCCTATTCTATAGAAGTCGCTTGGGAAGGATGTTAAAACACCTAATAGGGTTGTGGACTCAGCCTAATAAATAATCAGAACGTCCACTAAGCCTAATCATTTCCATCCCGCGTCACATGCTTGAGTAATCCCGCAAAAATGCGTTTTTGGTGGATTATTTGAACTACAAATACCAGAATGTGCCAACGTGCTCCGATACAAACTAACCGGTGCCCCTCGGAATTCCAGGGCTCCGGGAGTACGCGATAACCAGCGCCCTGAAGGACTCGCGCTTCACGCCCATCACCCGCGATGAGGTGCCGCGGCTCACGGTGTCGGTGTCCATCCTGCAGCACTTCGAGGAGGCGGAGCACTACCTGGACTGGAAGCTGGGCCAGCACGGCATCCGGATCGAGTTCATCAGCGAGCGGGGCTCCAAGCGGACCGCCACTTATCTACCACAAGTTGCGACTGAGCAAGGTGGGCTCTTCATCTATTATTTATTTAATTGTACATCCTCAACGTGCTAAAATGTATTACTTACTAATTGCATCCCATTTTCTTTGAATCAATTCAATAATTAAAAATGGTATTAAAATCTGGCCGTCTTTAAAGGGGTCTGAATCTGCATTTTTCAAGTATTTTTTGCATACTAAAGCCAAAACTATCCACAGTGATGAAAGTCAAGTTTTTTTTTAATAGGATCAAGTATTTATTTCGCAAGAAGATTTGGATTGAGCAGCATTCCGGTTTGAATTTGGTTGATGACAAACTCTTGACAGTTCGCTACTGCCGTTTAATAATGCAAATATATGTATGGCGTATGCACATTGCCATATGAAAGCTGTTTGCAGCGGCACTCCACTCACACTCCCTCGCTGTATTCTCTTTCTACTTTCTTTTCTTCCTATGTCCCTTCTCTTGTCCGCTCGTCCTTCCTTCTCTTTCTATGATCTTTACCGACCCTCTCTTCGTCACTAAAGGATTGCCGTAGGATTCAGTACGGCCGTCGCTTTCACCTCGAACAGCGAGCCATCGTTAATGGTGAGGATGGAGACGTCGAAAGTGCCGCCGCCAAGATCAAAGAGCAGAACTCTCTGGGCAAGACCCATACTTATTAGGCTATACATAAAACTACTCTGTGTACACCCCAGGCCCAAAGTATGGAAACAAAGTTTATTCTTTGAATATTTAAAGTTTCGAATAATTATTCCTTGTGTAAATGTTAGTAACCGTTAAGCCACCCCCAGCCAGCCATAAAAATAGAACATCCACTATTAGAACATCTGCATATTGTAAAACAATATATATAAATACCTAACTCCGGGACAAAGTGCATGTCGTCATTTTTTTATTGCCTTTCTGCAAAATGTTGCACTGCCAATTTTCATAAGCAGAATTTGCGTTATTGACTTTTTAAATATTTATAATCATTTTTATATTCTGATTTTGTAATTTATGCCGTAAGGAAATCACAGGTTTCTATAGTAATATAAGCTTGTTTCCATACTTTTGGCCTGAGGTGTAAAGCCTGACCAGAAATATATGACGATGCGCCATATTGCGGAATTTCACTGGAACTAATTCCTTACACTGGCAATGATTTTATGATGGTTTGTCAACAATGACAATGTCATTTGTGGTGGTTTCTTTAAAAGACAAATATTTAAAAGTATCCAAAGAAAATGCCAAAATCATTCATAGCTATGAACGTAAAGGGGCTTCTAAACGGGCCATGTTTTGCTGCAATTTGTGGCCGGCAAGTATGGCCGTCCTTCTCTGACACCATACGCTAGAGCAAGATGCAAATAATGGCCGGGCCACAAATTGCAGCAAAACATGGCCCGTTTAGAAGCCCCTTAAGATTATAAATAAAGTGTACACGTGTTTACTACACGAAAAACAGTCAGGAATGGAGTGCATTCCATTAAATGATATTACGAGGTTAACATAGTGGATCTGACAGGTACTTAAACTAATGTCATTATTCCACTATTAGAACATCTGCATATTGTAAAACAATATATATAAATACCTAACTCCGGGACAAAGTGCATGTCGTCATTTTTTTATTGCCTTTCTGCAAAATGTTGCACTGCCAATTTTCATAAGCAGAATTTGCGTTATTGACTTTTTAAATATTTATAATCATTTTTATATTCTGATTTTGTAATTTATGCCGTAAGGAAATCACAGGTTTCTATAGTAATATAAGCTTGTTTCCATACTTTTGGCCTGAGGTGTAAAGCCTGACCAGAAATATATGACGATGCGCCATATTGCGGAATTTCACTGGAACTAATTCCTTACACTGGCAATGATTTTATGATGGTTTGTCAACAATGACAATGTCATTTGTGGTGGTTTCTTTAAAAGACAAATATTTAAAAGTATCCAAAGAAAATGCCAAAATCATTCATAGCTATGAACGTAAAGGGGCTTCTAAACGGGCCATGTTTTGCTGCAATTTGTGGCCGGCAAGTATGGCCGTCCTTCTCTGACACCATACGCTAGAGCAAGATGCAAATAATGGCCGGGCCACAAATTGCAGCAAAACATGGCCCGTTTAGAAGCCCCTTAAGATTATAAATAAAGTGTACACGTGTTTACTACACGAAAAACAGTCAGGAATGGAGTGCATTCCATTAAATGATATTACGAGGTTAACATAGTGGATCTGACAGGTACTTAAACTAATGTCATTATAGTGGGTTGCGATTGGTTGCAAAATAGTTGCCATATAAATGTTCTAAATAGCGCCCTCTTGACAGTCCTCATATATTTCTGGTCAGGCTTTATATCTATTAACCTAACCGTGTATACTTGTTATCGAACACACTGCCAACCTACACGTAAACCGGCAGGTTGGGACCAAATCCAAACAATAGACTCGCTGCTCCGCAAGGGCGGGTACAAGGCGGCCATCACGGGCGACATGCGGCGCAGCATCAAGCTGACGCGCTACCAGTCCGAGGAGATATCCGCGTCGTACGCAGACTACGTCACGCAGCGCTGCTAGCGCGGGCCGCGGCGCGCACGCACGCGCTGTGTACATTACCTAGATAAGTGTACTAGTGACCTACCCGTGGCATAGTCAGGATTGTGCTCAAAGTGAACGCGTGTCTTAACAACACTGCCGTCGACATTCCGTTGGAACACGAAACGTGCTTAGTGTGCAGTGAGTGTGTGTGTTACGTGTTAATTTTATTAATGCGGCTGTTACACTTTCCTACAGTCTGACAAAAAAGTGGCAATACTGCAGTGTCGTCCCTTTCTAATCAATCTATGAAAACGACGCTACAGTATTGTCACTTTTTAATTTCTTTTTTTTATCAGGCTGTAAATGAGTCACTGAGAGGGATGCCGCAATATGTGATAGCTCCATCTCACTCCTTCATATTGCCGCATCCCTCTCGTCGGTGACTAATTTAGGAAAGTGTATTAGCTGCATAGGGGGCGTTTCTCGCCGACGCGTTTCGCCACTTTGATCAGAATATTGACTCTGTATGTTATCTGTTGCAATAAAATGGTTGGGATTCGTTTGTTTCTTTTTGACGTTTGACTTGGTTCATCGGTTGAAAAGAGACAGATTCTAAAAGCTACATCCTTTGTTTTAAGTGCATTGATTCTGGATGGTCTTATTTGATAAATCAAATTTTAAACTCGCAATGCAATTTATAGCGAGTATTATAAATACGAATCTTTAGTTGACTTAGATTGCTCTATCTAAGAGAAAATACAAGACTCCATTTTTATTTTTGGAATTTATTTACTAAATAAGACGATTAAAAATCAATTAACTCTTATGTATGTTTAGTTTTCCATAAAGTGAATCAATTAGTAACTTATTCATATCCTTTTATTTGTTACTTTTCAAATTATCAACTTCAGACAATAATACTACAATGGCACCTAATAATTTCTACTTGTAAGCAAATGATGACCCCTACAAGCCCTTATGAAGATATCCCGTGGTTTTTGATGCACAAATAATTGACAGCATTTCATATTTCTAACAGGTGGAAATTACTATAGAAATCGAGAGAGCTTTGCGTCGTGTACACCCTAAAAAATATTAGAATTATTTCTTCTGTATGTAAAGAAATATAAGATAATACATCTTCTTCTCTGTCGTTTCGCTCTTGGCAGAGCGGTCGTGGTCACGTTGAGGCGTCCAGTAGCTGTGTTAGATAATACATAAAATAACCGAAATCTACGACAACTATGCATGTATAGAGTTGTATAGTCTTCGACCTATCCGCGAAAAGAAATAAGCTGTCACTAATGTCTTGCAACATTGCAAAGTATCTTTTTTTTTTAATTAGACACCAGGCTAAAGTTACCTTTCCATTGTGTCATAGTTTTGGAGTTACTACATTTTCGAATGAAAGTAAATTAATGAAATAATTAGTAATCTCAGGAAATATATAAAAACAGTGATTTCTTCCTCTTTCTAAGCGGAATATAGAAAAGTTATAAAATTGTAGACTTAAAAATATGAAATGTTGTCAATTTGACGCCTGTCGGCCTCGTGAATCATACGTGCACCGAAAACCACGGGGTATGCTTTTGAACGCTGCACTCAGCTTCATGCCTCACACTAGTGGCGTGGTGTCTGATTCCCACAGGCTTGCCCACTTTAGGATGATTGAGCACCATTCTCTATTGCTACTGGAGCAAAAGTAAGCGAAATCTACCCCCGGCTTGTCCTAAGTCTGTCTGACGCCACGCCATTGCCGCACACAAACGAAATAATCCTTAACTATGAGTATGTATAATTTGAAAATATTCTGATTTAAACATACACGATTTTCACACATTATTATAACAAAGCGGAATCTAATCGCGTTCAAAATGTGTTTATACAACTACCTCGACGTTTCAAACTTGATGTCACGTTCATGGTCTCGAAGGGAAGTGACATCACGTTCGAAACGATGAGGTAATTAAATAAACACTTTAGTCCCGTTTTGTCATAACAATGTGTTGAAAATATTCAGCATTATTTGAGCCATTGTATAGTAGATTAAACGTTTTGAAAAAAAAAATGAAAGCGGGATAAAGTACAGACGAATTATACGATTATAAGCCTAGGGATTATCTTTGTCAGCGTTCCCGCGATGGTCGTGTTTGCTGCGCAATGAGTTGATAACAAGGCGGTCACTGACGCACTTCAGGTAGCATTCGACCGCGACATACGACAGCGACCTTGCAACTAAGCGACCCTGCACCTCTTGTCACACGCGACACTTTCTCGCGCGAGAAATATTACCTAGGTATCTCTTTCTTCGTTGTACTGCAAGAGAGTGATGGGAAATGCTATGTCGCTCTACAAGAGTCGCGAAGCGGGGGGGAGGGCTGGTCGCCTGTCGGTAAGCGACTGATAGCATTCGGATAGACGCGACCGAGGCGAGGCGACCGACCTTAGCTCACGTTCGCCGCATTTACCGTTACTGGACTGTCGCGTCGTGGCCGGGTCGCGCGACTGAAGTGGCTAGCTGGCTACGCCCACTTGTCCTTTGTATCCGCATGTAGTGGCCGCCACAGTACATCTCTCTTTTTCTCCCTTTGAGCGTGGAAAAGGGACAAGTATACTGTGGCCGCGTACAAGAAGCCGTAGTGTGCGGAGAGCGTTAGTGTTCCCATTCATAGTAATCCATACAAAACAGTTTGTCGCGGTAGCTAAGAACCGAATGCTACCTTTCTTTTTGGAAAGTAACGAACGCTGTATCATACTTCATCGTGCAATAAATGTAGCCATGTAGGACTTGTTTTTGTTATTGACATTATGTGCAACTTTCGTAAAAAGAAAAATAAAATCGACAAAAATAGTGTACTTATAACAATTAGATGATAGTTATTATTAAGGAGCTGATCTTATGGAGAAGTCACAAGGTGGAGTTAATGTTAACGTTCTCTTTAATGTCCCACGTACCGCATTGGTTTTGTAACGAGAAAATTATAAAAAAATCAAATAATTATGAAATGACAAAAAAAGTTATGATAATGATTGATTCGTTAGATTATGGTGGCTCCACCGTTATATATAATTCGAGTTGTTATTATGTGATCAGAAGTATATAAGCATTAGTATGTGAGATATATTACGCTTATATGCCTGTGAGTTAGGTAGGCTTTCGTCATGATTTTGTCAATTTGAATTTGGAGTGACCAATCATGATATGACGCTAAATACTTACTGTTGGGGACTAAGCTAAGGACAGAGCAAGAGTAGGTACAGATAACCAAGAAAGTGAACCACTTTTCGCCTCTATTTCATGACTTAGTACAAAAGTGGGAGGCCACTTTCTTGATTGAATGCATGGTTAGCTTCAAATAATTAGTAGCGATCAAAATAGCCAAATATATTGAAAGAAAAAAAAAAGAAAATCATTTGTTATTGTCACATATACACAAAAACAAAATAAAATATCAAATACAGACTTAACAAGAACGTTGAAATAAACAAATTAAATTTTAATTTGTTTACTGGTTTTCAGCGGGGATCTGCTTGTTGGAACAGATCTTCATTTGCATTGGAGTGCGAATGTGCTATGATATATTTGGCCACTTTGACTGGTACTATATATGTAGCTGACTACGGCCATCTTGAGTCAGACAAATGAATCTTTATTCATGTTCTTGCAACACGAGACATTTTAAGCCATGGTCGGTTAACATTTAGTTGTGATTCAGTCTTCAGGTAGGTATTTAGGGTCTGATATCCAACTGGTTGTAAGGTTATTAGGACCAATCAGTGACAGATCTACTGAGAGTCATTAAATCGTTAGATGCCATTTCTGGAACCATTTTTTTCTGATAATATGGGTTGTAGTCTAAAACTACACAATTTATTGACAAAGATACATATTGAGTCCGTACCAAAGTGTACGAACCGGACACTTATGTCTTTCCGGGATTAAAGGCATTTTGACACTAAGGCTTTTTAAAATATAGGAGAATTGGTAGAAGAGTAAACGAAATTTTATTTGGCGATTTTTTCACTGTCAGTAGACCATTATTGCTTGTGAATGGACTATCCGGATCTGAGAAACGACAGTTTCAAATCACCGTTTTCCAATTACTGGCTTAATACTGCCCCAACTCCTGTCATAGATTGCTAGAAACGTAGAAAACTAATCTAAGTATTGAATATGCAGACTCGTGCTGTGTTGCACAAACGTACATTAAATCAATTGCCGAGTTAAATCACAAGACTGACGCCAGCAAATGGTTAGTAGATTTCAAAAAGTCTTCTTAAAAAGGGTCAATAGAGCTAATGAGTGTTTGTGCAACAGGCCATTAAAGAGGCCACAGGCGTTTTCGGTAAAATAAAGCGTAATTTACTATAGATATCCGGTATGTTTCTAAGGCACTACTCCGTCGGGACGAGTAGTGCTGTGCGGTGTTGCCCTGTTGGTGAATTATTGAATTATGTGATAAGGCGCTATTAATCTCTTATAATATATACTTCACATCCATTTTACAATCGGTTAAGTACCTAGTATTGAATAAATTCAAAGAACGAAGAGAAAATAAGACCATGTTATAAATAACATGGTCTTATTTTCTCTTCGTTCATATTTTCAGCTATTTTGCTTTCAACACCACTTGTAACCATTAGATAAGATCTATCGTTCTTCCATCTTCTAATACTGAATCACGAATAACCTAAATTAAGAATTAAAAAGCTGCTTTTATACCAAACGAACCCATTCCATCCCCATTCTACCAAGGTCTTTTTGTGTAATGGATGCTTTATTCGAATTATAGCTCTTTGGTCTAAACCACCGTAAGATATGCTACAAATTTCATGAATTAGCGTTAAATCTATGATATCATAACTTCATAACCATTTATACTATAAGAGATCAATGCAACGAAAGATTCCTTTTAGCTAAAAAAACTGCCATTTGAATGTAACTCTTATTTGGGTTACACTAAAAGTCCAACTTGATCGTGGCGCACCGGGCAGTGCTACTCGAGTCCTGTGCAGTAAACAAGCAATAATATAACTAGCGAGTAAGGTACAGTCGCGTATGTGTTCATCAAAGCAAGTGTACTTTTTGTTGTATAACGTTGTGTGCATAGTTTGTTGTCCGTTTTTGTATCTCGTAATGATTATGAATTAATTAATATAGGTTACATAAAATGTTATTTTTTTATTTGCCTATCTACATACATATACTAAGGCGACAACGCGCATTAAGTTGCCCGACTCATATTTTGGCTTTTGTTGGCCTTAAACGGTGTGTATGGTATTTAATTCTTATTGGCTGTCACCTCGTATGGCACGGACACAGACAACCCCCACTAGACTGAGCATGTAAGGCGACCCGCGCGCACCAACGATATGGTACGGCAGAACATTAAAGTATCAACACGGCGGCCGTTGCGTCCATGTTTATGAGGTCTCTCTACACCACTTAACACTACAATTTACCATGTTATTTATTTAATTTCTTTTTTCGTTGACGTACGCATGGATTATAAACAAGGACGCAACTAAACAGTGGCCGCCTTGTTGATACTTTCATGTTCTGCCGTACCATATCGTTGATGCGATATCTAGTGGGGGTTGTCTGCGGGCACGGAGCAGTGGGTAAGTATAGAGATGTGCTGTTCTCGAGAACATTTCCGATACAAATCGGAAAACGGCAAACTACGAACCCCAATAATGGTCAACTATGTGCATTGTGGGCTTTCGTCTTCAGCCTTATTAATGAATACATCATGTCAGCCTTTCGTGCGCTCTTCAAAAAACAAATCAAACAAGAATAATAAAAGGGCTCAAATGAAAATGGTCCTGCTCTATCATCAGAGGGAACGACAAGTGGAGCAAAACGGACCAGCATACAACTTGCGCGACACGCGGCGCGGTAGTGGTGAGCGGCGGAGCGAAAAGTCCGAGCGCGAGACACTGGCATGGCCACCGCTTGCAGATTGCGCTTTCCGCGCAAGTCGTGGCTGGTCCGTTGCTCCACTTGTCCTTGCCTCTAGTAATATGCCGGAGCATTTTCATTTCAGTCGGCACAGTAGTACTAGTACCCCAGCCCCAGGGATGACAAGAGAGGCGGATTTCAAAAATGATGGGATGGGATGACATTCGACAGATAGCCAGCCGAGTTACACAGGGTCGCAAGGCGTGGAAGAGGCCTGTGGCGAAACACAAACAGATAGACCAACATTTAAATTTATTACTAACAAACTATAAGCACCTACTTACTGTTACCCTAGCTCCACACTACTCGCGGCGAATTTCGCGAGTAGTGTAGACCTAGGGTTAAAAATCATAATTTAACAATTATTCAAGCCCTCGTTCAGCCATCAATTTTTCTTCAATCTCCAACATTTTGACTCGCATAGAAATGTGGTTTCTCATCTCGAAGTACGTCAACACTGAAGATAGCACTAGCTGGAAGGCACCCATGTATACTAACGTTGAAGACAGGGGCTTAGTCAGCTTGCTTAGGAACTGGAAGATCACCTTGGGACCCTCTATCAAGTTGGGGACCCGGTATGTGGAGTATCTGCTGGCAAACTGGAAAACAAATTGAAGTCAGAAGTGGGATTGCATTTGAAATGACATTACAGAAATTATACTTAAGTATGTGTTAGGTTTAGGTTAAATGACTTCAAATGTGACTATTTATTAATGACGCGATGAATTAAATGATTTTTTTTTATGGTGACTTGATCAAGGAGTTAAAGACGTTTGAAGATAATTAGTTTGTATGGTGTCCAGGCGTGTCAGAGGATTTTTGCCGTTTCAGCAACTAGGTTCTTGCTATTTGGTAGTCTAAAGTCACAAACATACCATTAAAGCAGATGTGGGTCCCAGGACCATGGGGTAGGCGACGCCGAAACCCCACTGGATAGCGGCAGATCTGAGCTCGTAGCAGAGCGGACAGGCCTCATTCCTCATTAAGAGCATCTCTGTTGATACTAGCTAAAAACAAGGTACATAGAATAAATAGTTCATTAGTACAGGAAAAATAGATGGTAAAATTTTATTTTCACATTATTTAATCAACCTATAGGTTGATTATGTAATTGTAGTTGAACCGCTACAGTTCCTTGCTAAAGAAGCTTGTGTCATCTGTTTTTCCTGACAACTATAATTTAGGAATCTTCAAGGCAAGGCTTTACTCTTTACGGCACACTAGGGCCCTGTACCACAGTTTCGGAAGCCCTGGTGAATAGAATATCTTTTAAGTATCATTTCAGAACTCAGTATAGTCAGTATCTCACTCTAATCCACATGATTTGTGTATGAAAAATACATAGATTTTTAAACATATCTATGTATAAAATAACTTTTTCAGAACTTACATGTCTATGAAACAAGGCGGTCAAGAGTCCAGGCATCATAGAAATGGGTATGACGGATGAGAAGAAGCCGAAGTTGCCCAACTTGAGTTTCTTCCGGTAGTGGTCGTTTATGATGACACCAGACAGCGCGCTCAAGCCACCAAGAACCACCGGTGCGTAGCGCAGCGCCCATCTAAGTAACAATATTAACTATCATATTCGAATAATACCATAAGGTCAGGGTAAATTCGTTCTACAAGGTTACTTTACAGACCCATACCGAGGGGTTACTTTGATCCGGGGACGGGGAGTAACATTAGTCACTAGTTTTTTTAATATATTGAAGCTTTTTTTGAACATGTTACATACCCCACAGTTTCTCCAGCTACCCACATGCTGATATACAACACTTATAAAATTTCTTGGTTAGAGTAGGCAACCTCGACAGAAATGCATTAGGTATGTTCTTCGGACCACAGAGCCGGCTCATTCCTCGGCAAAAGGATTAGCTTGGCTATTCAACGGGGGAATGTAGCCAGCATCATGGTTACCCTGCCGCAGGGCCATGGTCTGGGGGACATCGGTTTTAGTTAGTTAATTTTATTTAGGTTAAGTTGTTTTCTGTTAATTTTTTACTTGCTTTTCATTATTATAAATTAAATAAATTACTTTACGGTATGCTTTTAAAACTAGATGTATTCATGCTTAAAAACCGATGATCAATGTTGCCCCGTGGATCAAAGTAACCACTGTCCACGGTACTTAGAAATCCATTTTAGTGAACTAATACATTTTAAAAACAATAAGAAATAATAATAATAATAAATAATAAATAATAATAACTTGAGATTAATAACATTAATTTCCTTATGCATGGGCAAAGTAACCTTATGAGCTAGAGTACCCACACACAGTTAAAAGGCTAAGTTGACCATAGTTAGGTAGCCTTATAGCCTTAGCCCGTCCAGCAGAAAAAATCTTTTAGGTTATGTTTCATTAAGAGATCACCATTAATATTAATACAAAACATGAATTAAAATTGACTCCTTACGTGTCTGATAAGGAGTCCCAGTTGGAAACTAACTGCCAGACGTAGTCGGTGGCTTGAACTTGGTTCAACTCTACCGCATCTTTCGGCACTTTCACGGACTGCCGTAACGCCATCGCAGTGAAGTTATATCACTATATAATGATTTTAAGGTCATAAATTACAACATCTCAGCGATGAACTGCTAACTGAACTATAATTGATTGTTGCTGTATTATTTTTTAAGTTATTTGAACTTTTCACAGATATATTTTGACTTTTTGATCAAATAATGTCAACGTCAAAATCAGCTGGCCTGGCCGCCGGGCTGTCAAATAACGTCACACAAGATACTAGACCGGGAGATAGTGACAGAATTTTCTTGGTCATTTGTAACAGTATGGCGGTTCTTCAGGGGTCTTAGTACGCAATGACAAAAAGAAAAATGATGGTCATAGCGCTGGTACCGGCGGCCCAATCGCGTGGGCGTTAGTCGAACTCGTCGGATAAATTACGAGTGTCAAACGATTTGTACCACAAAAATTTTAGTATTTTCCGATAGCCCATAAAAAACATGTAGGCGGTAGTGTCATGCCATACTTCTCCGGTGTGACTTACAGCCCGCCATACCGACGCGAATGCCTTAATAAAAAATAAAAAAATTCAACCATTTGTACCAGGCTAATTTTTGCACAGTTAATTATCGCCGTGCAGCCATTTACGAAAATCACCATGCCATACTTTTCCGACGGTTCTAAATGGCCGCCATACCGCCGAAAATCAGCAAATATTTTTTTTTCGCCAAACGATTTGTAACAGTATTGCATTTGGATTTTTGGAAAGTATTTGATAAAATGTGACCGTTAGCATATTTGCCATACTTCTAGTAGGGGGAAAAAGTGCTGCCATACTTGAAAAACTTATTTATTCGACACGTTTCAAAAATACGACTGTACAATACGTAAAATATTTTTTTACAGCATGGGATCATTATATTCTGTTTGTTTGGATACAATTCTACCTACAAAAAAATATTCCGGATTGTAACCATGGGGCGGGCGACTGTAGGACTTGAGCCAAGACGTAAACCAAAAAAAAAAAAAATTGACGATTTGTACCAGTATGGCATTTGGATTTTTGGAAATTATATGATGCAATGGGACCATTATTATATTTGCCATACTTCTAATAGAGGGAAAAAGGGGCAACATACTTGAAAAACTTGATTTTACAACGGGTTTTCAAGGTGCAAGACATAAAATCATTTGTTACAGTATGGCATCATTGTATTCGGTCCGTTTGGATGAAATTCTACCTAAAAATAATTATCCCATACTGTAACCATGGGGCGGAAGATTGTCACACTCGAGCAAAATATAAATTAATAAAAAAATTGGACCAAATTGTTACAGTATGGCATTTCAAATTTTCGAAACTTGAAAAAAAAGTATGGTTTGGGAAAATTACACTGTACATGTGAAAAAAAATTATATGCAATATCAATATTAATGCAGTTTATTCCGAAAGATTTACAGACTTTCGAGGTCATCTAAGCCGAAATCCCCGGCATGCTCCAACTCGTTTTCGTCGTCCTCGTCGCTGCTTACTGCATCAGTATCTACAAATCATTTAATTTTTTCACACAAGCGCAATACCTACACAATCGCAAATCGTTAACATAAAATTAATTTCTTAAATATTTACCTTCGCCGCCTTCATCTTTCTCTTCTTCATCTTTTTCCTCTTCATCTTGCATGCAACATGGGCACACTATAACGGTCGACTTATTCTAATACATAGAACTCCAATTATTGCTATGTAGTTGTGGGTCGTCTGACAAGCAGCTGCCGTAATATACCTGCGTTGCCAGACATTGTGTCTCACAACACGATGAGCCGAGATCTCTCGAGAAATCGTTCGAGCGGTGGTAGCCGTTCAATATTATACGATATAAACATCTGATTACAAGTCAAGATCGCCGCCACCTAGATCTTTGAAATTTTGTATTTATATTCGTTGAACCTTAAACTTACAGGAAAAATTAGTGCCATACTGTTACAAATCGTTCAAAATACGAATAAAATCTTACAATTAAAAAAAAATAATATACACATTCGCCACCTCCCACAGGTATGGCATTATCACACTTCTATTTATCATCATTCAGGAGCTGTTCAAAAAATTTTTAGGGTGGTACAAATAGTTTGGCGAAAAAAAAAATTTGCTGATTTTCGGTGGTATGGTGGCCATTTAGAACCGTCGGAAAAGTATGGCATGGCGATTTTCGTAAATGGCTGCACGACGATAATTAACTGTGCAAAAATTAGCCTGGTACAAATGGTTGAATTTTTTTATTTTTAATTAACGTGTAGCTACGCATCATCATTCCGTCTGCATAGCTGAAATACATTCATATACGACAACAGCTGATGCCGTGAGGCCCGGCGCACGCGGCGTACGACAGCCGCGCCGCGCCAGCGCTTATGGCAGACTAACTAGAAATTCAGCTATGATTCGCCGAACAACACGTGCACCTCGAACGATATCGACAAGCTCCGCCCACATCGCTCCATCCCTGTCATCTGTACGCGCACTGTACGGGACAGAAGACTGATTCAACGAAGACATCGCGTGATGTGGCGCGGATTCCCTAGAAATCACCCGAGTGCCAGCATTTCCTAGTTTTAAGTAATAAATCAAAATTTGTGTATAAAAGGCTGTGTAGTTGTAAATAAAATTTCATTCCGACTTTGCATCTCGAAGTATCAATTTATAGGGAGAATCCCTGTCCGATAACCCATCGACCATACACTCCCTAAAGTGGTGACCCCGAAGACACCCTAAAGTGGTGACCCCGAAGACACCCTAAAGTGGTGACCCGCGTACCGTATCCTTCAAGAACAATGTCGTCGAATCAAGAGCAGCAAGTTCCTGCAGGCAGCCAGCAGCCGCAAATTCCTCCTGCACCTTCACCTGCGCCGGAACCTGCTCCACGTGAAGTCGCCGGAATCGCCCTCTCGCTGAGAATACCGTCGTTTTGGCGTGACAGGCCGCGTCTCTGGTTCGTCAGCTTCGAGTCAGCAACCGCCGACCTGAAGAGGAATCAGACCCAGCTCGCCCAAATGGTCATCGCGCAGCTGGAAAAACAGGACATCGAGCAGCTCACAGACATCCTGTACAACCCGCCTGTCAACTACTACAACGCCATAAAAGAACGCCTAACCACGCTGTACGAAGAGTCAGACAGCCAACAAGTCCAGAAGCTTCTCTCACAGATGGAACTCGGAGAACAGAAACCGAGCCAGCTGCTGAGGAGAATGCGAGACCTCGCACGCGACAAATTCCCCGAGAGCACCATCAGAATCATGTGGACCAACCACTTGCCACCGCACGTCCGGTCAGTCCTCGTCGTCAGCGAAACATTCAGCCAGAAAGCCACGCTCGACGAAGTAGCACTACTGGCAGACAAAATGATGGAAGAGTCGCAGCACACGCAGCAATAATCTCCGTCGTGTCGTCAGTACCTGCACTACCTACCATCCAGCCGGCGTACCAATCACATCCATACGGACATCATTGGCCCGCTAGAAACTACATCCGACGGATACCGTTATTGCGTCACAATAATAGACCACGCCACGCGCTGGCCCGAAGCTGTCCCTCTACAAGACATCACAGCTGAAAATGTCGCCAAGGCCATCTACAACGGATGGATAACAAGATTCGGATGCCCAGCAACAATAACAACGGATCAAGGTCGTCAGTTTGAAAGCCAAGTTTTCGCATACCTAACGCGTCTACTAGGCATTGAAAAAACACGCACGACGCCATACCATCCGCAATGCAACGGTATAATCGAACGCTCACACCGCACGACGAAGACAGCGCTAAAAGCTAGACTGCAATCCGCGAACAGCTGGTACACGGAATTACCTACAGTACTCCTAGGCGTGCGCGCCGCTCTGCGCACCGATACCTCCGTCAGCGCAGCTCAACTTACCTACGGCACAAACATTCGCCTGCCGGGAGATTTCTTAGCAACGAAACCTAACAATGACGTCATCATGAACAGTACCTACGTCGATCAGCTGAGAGAAACAATCCGCAGCCTAAAACCAGTACCTAGCCAGCCGCATAGCAACAAGAAGCCTATATTCGTTCATCGTGATCTAACTACGTGCGACTACGTGTTTGTACGAGTTGACGCAGTTAGAAAACCACTCCAACCACCGTACGACGGTCCCTACAAAGTTATAAAACGAAGCGATAAAGTATTCACCATCCAGCTACCATCAAGACAAGCGAATATATCCATAGATCGATTGAAACCTGCCTACACCATCGCTGAGAACGCTGAGACAACTACAACGCAAATACCTATCGCTATCCACTACGACCAGAGTTCAACGACCGCTCCGCGCGAAACTAATAACGAAAGAAACAGCGATTCGTCGTCTACACAAGTCACGAGTCCTACTACGCCGCAAGCATCAGGATCACACGAAACTCAAGCACAACCAACACAAGCACAACAATCACGAGTCACACGCAGCCGTCGCAACATCCTTTTACCCGTACGCTTCCGCTGAGAAGGGAGCCATGTAGCTACGCATCATCATTCCGTCTGCATAGCTGAAATACATTCATATACGACAACAGCTGATGCCGTGAGGCCCGGCGCACGCGGCGTACGACAGCCGCGCCGCGCCAGCGCTTATGGCAGACTAACTAGAAATTCAGCTATGATTCGCCGAACAACACGTGCACCTCGAACGATATCGACAAGCTCCGCCCACATCGCTCCATCCCTGTCATCTGTACGCGCACTGTACGGGACAGAAGACTGATTCAACGAAGACATCGCGTGATGTGGCGCGGATTCCCTAGAAATCACCCGAGTGCCAGCATTTCCTAGTTTTAAGTAATAAATCAAAATTTGTGTATAAAAGGCTGTGTAGTTGTAAATAAAATTTCATTCCGACTTTGCATCTCGACGTATCAATTTATAGGGAGAATCCCTGTCCGATAACCCATCGACCATACACTCCCTAAAAACGCATTCGCGTCGGTATGGCGGGCTGTAAGTCACACCGGAGAAGTATGGCATGACACTACCGCCTACATATTTTTTATGGGCTATCGGAAAATACTAAAATTATTGTGGTACAAATCGTTTGACACTCGTAATTTATCCGACGAGTTCGACTAACGCCCACGCGATTGGGCCACCGGTACCAGCGCTATGACCATCATTTTTCTTTTTGTCATTGCGTACTAAGACCCCTGAAGAACCGCCATACTATTACAAATGACCAAGAAAATTCTGTCACTATCTCCCGGTCTATACGTTCCAATTTCAGCCGAGTGCATTATGTAGATTAAGACGTATTCTGTAGTGCAACCTTCTGCAACTTCGCTTGGTGCTACTGCGGCTACTCAAAAAACCTTCTGCAACTTCGCTTGGTGCTACTGCGGCTACTCAAAACTTCAAAAGAGGGGTTGGTGGTTCTTGCAATGAACCACTATATTAGTACAAAGTTTACAAAAATGTTACTTACATTACATTTATTAAATTTAATTCAGCACCGCACCGGGACAGTCTGTCGATCAAAGGCGATCATTCATTGCACGCAACGCGCGCTTGATAAATTTATGAAACATGCATGGCGCTCGCGCAGCCGACATCATTTCGATATCGACATCATATCATATTATGCGATATCGTATGTGGGCCAATTTTTATTTTGTTGACTTTTTTTTGAGCTCCTCATTTTATAGAAAATACGAAGTTTAAGTTACGAGATTAAAAAACTTTGAAATTGGGCTTACCATGGTCAAAATAAGCAACTTTACCAACTAACTAAATTTGATTGACACCTGAGAAAAAAAAACCAGCAAAATTATAATTGGCCCATGTATACCTGCAGCGTCCGGTCAAATACATTCAGCTCCAGTCTCGACCAAGTCTCGAAACGTACTAGTAAATGAGAAGGACGACTTTGCGTGACCAACGGCGCGGCGACCGGTTGAGCGAGGGTTTTTTTGTATTTGTTTCCTTTCGGGCTTCATGTGGGGCCCTTTGCACTGGTGGTGTCTGTCGTGTCCCATCCTTTAGGACAGGCCACCGACAAAATTGAGCGAATGATCCGAGCGCGGCAGCCACATGAGTGAGCGAGACACACATACCTACCGTGCATTGCTGCCGCTATCGCGCAATATCGTATTCGTGGTATCTCCGTAACTTCGACTTCTTGCAGCATTTCGTCGCGCGTTTCGTGAACGATCGATGCTGTATCGCGACTGTAGCTATGCTGTCTATCTATCTATCAGCAACAGACGTCCACTGCTGAATATAGGCCTCCGCTATAGCTCGCCACAAAGTGCGATCCAGTGCAGACAGCATCCATCGACGCCCGAAGTGATGCTCTTTCGCGATAGTATTAGGTATATGGGCAACAAGTTCCTAATAAACGGCCTTATTTATTTTCAACAAGATGTATTATGATGAGGAGGTTCTCAATTAAGTTGTATAGGTACTTATACCTTTTTTTATGTTATGCAGAACCCTGATATTTAAGACCTGATTCCGAAAAAGCCACTTCTAAGATGATTTTGACGTTTCTATAGTAACTCGTTCAATTATTTTCGGTAACAAAAGTGAGTACTTATTCAAATATAGAACCCTTAAATTGACTATAGTATGCCTACACTACTGCGACTTCTGCCCTGCGCAGTGTTTGCCGTTCTACAACGCAAGGCGTTCACCCACAGCGACCAGAAATCATTTATTATGCCCAGACTGTTCTCCAGGGAGCTCACAGCTGGTGTTTGCCGCACATACACAACCTCGTGTACCAAGGACGACAATTTATTCCCAAAGTCATAGTCAACACATAAACCAAGTATTTAAAAATTGTTCGACATTATTATTTCATATCTAAACTTTATTTCGATCTACTTCAACAAAACGGAATGTTTTTTGTTTTGTAATTTGTAACAGAGAGATACCTTAGCAAAGTAGTTTATTGTTGATTATATTGGTCGGGGAGAATTTTATGGTAGATAAGTACTTTTTTGTTTCATTGGCTTAGATCTAAAACTAAAACAGTTGAGAACCTAAAACAAGTGTTGGTACCTACCCACTTAGTGTAGGTACCTATACCACTGGCACTTTCACATCATAGAATGACGAGTAATACCATGTAATGCAAATCAAATCGTGATCCCACTTTAGTTTTGACCTTTTTGGGCTAGCGTGGGCACCTCTACAGAATGTTTCCATGTCACTGCCCACCTACAACTATTAAACATGTATTGTTAACTTAGCCAACAGACTTTTATCACAGTACATTTATATTGCTATGAAAACAGTATTTCAACTAGACTTTTTGAGCCACCATCGCTATCACACATTCCTTCGCCCGTGCGTCTCGACTCCCGACGTAACTGTCTGCTATATTCGGATCGGAAGTCCGTGAGATTCTGGTTGCGACTTTCATTGGTGTGTTTTCAGACGTTTTTATGGATGCTTTATACTGGCCTGGTATGATTGATATATTTACTGTGCTTTTACTTAGAAACCGCTTACTTTACTAACTTTACCTAAGTTTTGCGTGGTCATTTCACTTAAGTCATTTTGCGTGGTGATATCACTTGGAAGAGACAGAGTAATTTGGTGCAGCTGTATTTCTGTGTTATGCATCACACAACCAGGCGGTGTGTCTATGATTGTGAACTAACCTTATGCGGGTAAGTCTTAGTCGTTTTCCTTTGATAGATTTTTTGTTTTAGTGACGAATGGGTTTATTTTGTATCCCAAATTGCTGTGTTTCCAAACTGTTTAGTTTCACCTAGACAGTTTTGCTCTTGAACCGTAAATTATTAGAATTTTATGAAACAATCCTAAGCGAACCTAATAAGTACTGGATTTAAGAATATCCGGAAGAGTTTTTTATTACGGTAAAAAGAAGTGACTTGGGATTTGAGATTGAGAGGCGAAAAAATTCAGAAGTTCATCATAAGTTTTTGGGCGGCATTTGGAATACATAATTGATGACACAGAGGCAATAAATACGACACAGTGCGAAAGTTTGGGGGCTCCTTAATTATTTAACAGTTAATTACTATGAATCAACTGCTCCGGCTACTATCTAATTGCGTATTCGTCAGTTGGTGTTCCCCAGTGGTGGAGAAATGCTTTTTCTTGACCATGCGCGAAAAGTAAAGAGTACTTAAAGTAATTAGCCCTTGAAGATCTAAATTTCGGGAACTTTTTGACTCTTCATTGATATACTTTGAAATTAACGGCCTTTTTATACATTTTAGGCATTGTACCTACATTAAATTCTAGCGTGTTTTGTTTCGTGTGCTGTAGTAGGCTGTCGACACATGCACTGTTTTTTCTGCTTTCTTCTATGTTTATAGGTATTATTTTAAATGATCAATATTTTAAAGCACGACCTCGTTCGGCGCGAACATGTATTTATTGCCTACATAAGATATTTTACACCACGCCTTGAGACACTACAGATACACACATATCATATCTGGTACCTGTTATGTCTAGCCTATAATTGTGTCCCACACCTTGGCAAAGGCCTCCCCTCTCTTGCGCCACTCGTCTCTATTATCATGCTCCCCTCGTTACTAAATGCATTCAAGTCACCCCGCCCGCCACCTTCTTTTCGGTCTGCCTCTGCTCCGCACCCAGCGTCATGAAATAATGTCTCAGTTTGATTGGTCGATAGGGCCCGCATGCGGGGTCCGGGGGATTGTTCATGACTAAATATCTCCACAAGTTATACCTCCGGGCTTTATTAGCTACAAAATGAACTAGCACAAGTAGGTAGTAGCACAACTATGCTTAGCGATCGCGACTCTTGTCGCGCGACATAGCGCTACTCGTCACTCTCTCACATTACTACACGGAAAGAGACTGTAATAGTCGACCAGCGGCAGCGGCTACCTTGTCTTGTCCCTCAACCGCACGCCGCTGCCGCTTGCCACCGAACTCGTGGCATGTTCGTTACTTGACTTTCATCATGGCTGTGAAATAGGGAGTCTGGAGTTGACGATGCAAATTTCCAAAAACTCTTTCTAACACGTTTACAGTCTCGAGACCATTTTGAAAATTGCATGCTATGCTGCGGCAGGGACAAACCTCATACACACAAAGTTGTAGTCAAAAACGGCAAAAGGCATTTGCCTTCATATAAGACTATGAGCAATTTCCGTCTGTAGACAGAGTGCCAGCTTTGGGGAAATAAACGTGGCCGTCTACAGACGTGGTGCCGTATCATCAGTTCAGGGTCCTGAATTACGTCTCTCAACGTGCTGTCCGTGATAGTGCTGAAATGTATACTATTAGTCTTCATTTGCGTTACTAGGAACTTTGATTACAATGAACCAATCGTACGTCATTACCCGATTATACGATTACCTGTGTGGGCATCATGCGAGCGATATCGCATCGAAGGGTGATAGTGATAAGATACGGCTATCAGCCGTCAGTCTGTCCGTTTGCGGCGCCAGGGTCACGCATTTGTATTTTTCTTTTTTTTTATTGTCGCGGGATGTGAATTATGGCTCGACAGGTGCGCAGTTGGTTCTCGTGGCTCGGTGTGTGGCTGAATTCTGTTATTGGATATGTTAGTAACTTCGTGGTAAGTGTCAAATTTAGTTTGTTTACTGTGTGTGTTTACGGCCATTTGTATAGGCCGAATTTCGCTGGGAATCTAACGTGAAACCTCGAGTGAACTGCAGCACCTCTAAGACAACTTTCGTGCGACTCTTCCTCGCGCGAGATAAATTACCAGTACTGCAAGAGAGTGACGGAAGAGGCTAAGTCGCGCGACAAGATACGCGACAGAGTTGTGCTATTAGACGGGCTGGTATTGTTGCGGAAGACTTTCGGCGACCTTCCTTACCGCGGATACCAAAGAGTATGTAATTTCCTAGCGGATACGCGTTTGATTTGGAGGTGCGGTCTACCAACACCTTACCGGGGAGGTGGGAGAATGGCGAGCTACGCCCTCTGCCCAGCGGTAGTAGAACTATAATATATGAATCTCGAAAGTAAATATAACGGCTTTATAGCAGTTCTCGCGAAGCAGCGAAAGAAGCTGCTTTAATAGTATTTTATGCAATCGTTGCACAATGAAGGTTCTTAAAGTCGAATTAAGTGATTAATTCCATAAAATCATATCAATTTTACCTCTACGGTTTCAAAGTACCCTGTGGCGGTGTCCAATAATTTAAATTTTACAATAAAAACGATTCAGACCCCTTGTAACTGACGGGCAGCCAGACGGACAGACAGATAGCGGAGGCTTACTTATTAGGGTCCCGTCCCATTGACACAATTTTGAATCGTAGAAAGGGACATATTGCATAGCAGTAAAACGATAGAGTTTACTAAATCAATGATGTTTTGTACTCTTTAGTCAGTTGAAATCGGTAGCTTAATCGTCCGCCTGTACCCTAGCCAAAGCCGGAGTGTAGAAATAGAAGGAGAACTATGTTTATATATTCAAAAGTGTCCGTTGGCAGGCATTTAAAATGGTGTATTTAGTAAATTAAATAGAACCTAGTTGGTTTCGTTACTTAATTAATTAGTAACTGTTTTTTTATACATTTTTAAAATTAATAAAAATCGTGAACGAAATGAATGCGTTTTTCTTGTACAGTCGAGTTCATTTACATCTACACACTTGCGAGAACAAAAATATTTGAACCTATTGTCAGGAGCATAAAATCGTGTTCGTAGATGTAAATGAACTCGACTGTATAAACTTAAAAAGGACTGCACTAAAAAAACAACAACTCGACACTTCACTCCGTCTAAAACTGCTATTTTCCATACTATCTCGCTAGTAGGTACACCTAGCATTGTAACTATAGATTACCGTTTACCGCTGGATACTTTTTCAAATATTCTCACATATAAGATTTGCTTGCACACTCCATAGGCCAGGTATTAGTCAGGTGCAGCGCTTCGCACGCTGCAGCGGCAGTGGCTGGCAGTGACATTGGCGGCCGTAGTCACCGACGGTAACGCCACGTGCTAAGATGCCTCGTGCGCCGTGTTTTGTTTTCCGATGGTTTGACGTTTGAGTTTGGAACAGATGAAGGTATTTTTAACCGGCTTCCAAAAAGCAGGAGGTTCTATGTTTCACTGTATTTTTTTTAAGAAATTTTAAAATAGTGCCTCTGGGACCTGTAGACCAGAGAAATTTGTAGTTTACTCGATTTTAACCACCATAGGTAATGGAGCAGGTGCTCCAATTTTAAAAATTATGTAAAAAATTATCAACACAAAAAACTAAGTATATGCTTATCAAACCTACACAAAATTCATGAGAATAGGTTGAGAAATGCGAACTCAAGCCGAGAACAGCCGTGAATTGCCTGGAGTTCCAAATATCCGGACATACAAGCATTTTGGGCCAAGCTGAGAGGAGACGGTGCGCTCGCTTCGCTCGTTCGGGCCAAAAATGTTCTTATTTTTAATGACTCTACCTTGTGTTTGAACTGAAGTTTGAAGACACTCACACTAATACTAATCAACAATATTTTTTACGAATATTTTGCGAATGGTTTACCGAAATTAAATAAAACTTTGTAGGTACCTACTTTAGGTATTCATGGAAACCATTTTCACATAGAATTGGGCAATGCGATAAAAGAGCTGTTTACGAGCTAAGCCAAAATCATAACATGTTATTTAAAATAAAATTGTTTATGTACTGAAATGTAGCCAATTTAGTCTTTTTTAATGTCTGGACGTCACTGGGGTTGTACCACTGATCGATAACTTATAAAACTGACATATATGACGAATATAGTCTGATTGCACAATATGGCTTCATAACCTAAATTCAAAATGTAATAATCCCCCGACCCAACTCTCAAGAACCATCTCAACAGACAAGGCTTTCGGAATCGGACCATCCGTTTAGGAGCTGCAATGCCACAGACAGCTACACATGTTAAACTTATAACATAACACCATAATATTGTCGATGTAAATGTCTTACTAACCGATTTCAGTCACAGCGATGTACCTATTCAGTACCATTTAGCAATAGTTAACGTGACCGTAGTCGCGTTCAAGCGATTGCTTGAACGATTTTTATGGAGAACTAGCTTTTGTCCGCGACTACGTCCGCGTGGAACTTGGAAGTATGGAAGCAACCTCGTACAACACGATAGATATCCACCTAATCACCTTAATTAAAAGGGATTATTAAATGCGCCTAAGCAAATGTAAGAGCAATTGTGCTTTTGGTCTAATAATTACATTTTCTACAGGGTCATCAATGTCATCATGAATTACTTACTCACTTTTCAATCTTTTTAGGGATAATTTCCAGGATGAAAACTATCCTATGTCCTTCCTCGGATCTTAAACTATCTCCATGCCAAATTTTATCAAAATCGATTCAGCGGTTTAAGGCGACTCCTAATCCCAACGTCCTTGAGGATCTGGGCGGAGCCTAACGTTATTCCCCACGCCGACCGTGCGCCCCCGGAACATTACTTCGTTCATAATCTCGTTGAGTGGCGTCCAAGCAGCTTCATACACTCGCATAGTCCGAGCGTGAGTTGAAGATCAACAAACCTTATACCTTATTTAAAGGCATTGAAAAATCTCGAAGTAAAATAAATCATTTAAACAATGATATAATTATTTCGGATTACTAAATATCTATTTACCCACTACAGTAGAATATTAAAAATAAAATGCGTTAAAGCTATTTTCCAAAAAAACAAGTGAAATTAGCCATTTGGAAGTCTCGAATCGAAAAATACTTTTTAGTTTCTTTTGTATGTGTAGGTACCTACCAAAAATAGTTAAAATGCCGACAAGATTCTTGATTATACGAGTAAAATCATGCAGAAATAAAAAAATACCGTTTTTTAATAAATAAATCATATCGTGACCCAGCGGATGAACCGATATTTTAACATAGTAGTGGGGGCACAGCTTTATCCCCCGGGTCATGTTGCTCTAATGAAAAGATAAACTATAAATAATAGAGCGACAAACTCAACTTTACCGTTGGAAAACGGATTTACGTCCTTTACTTATTAAACAGTGATAGTTTTTTATGACTACATTAGTAATGTTCTATACTTGTTGATATTGACGATATTTTACTAGACGATATTTTTTTTTTTTTTTTTCTATGTTCAAGGTCAATGGATACCCTATAAATGTTAATTTACTTGACTGTCAAAATATACCGATGCTTGAAAGTAGAAATTATCTAAGCGACATTTTTGGGGATATCGAGTTTACACACTGTTGGGATCGGCAGATTTTTCTACATCGAATGGGTTGGGTGTCGTTTTATAATAATATCTGTCTGACGACTTTTGTGTCGCTTATCCCGTCGGTGATTTAGAGAATCTCTACATTTTTTTTCTACTAAACGACTTGATATTTGAGTTTTTTTTTGCAAAATGGTGATTACATAAATAGTTTTTTGCATAACAATGAACCTACTTTTTTACTTATTTGTCAAAACAGATCAAACAACTTGGATAATTTTTCTATATTGCAACTACCCTTGCACTTGTTGGTTAACTGTTTTTACCTGATCGTAAAATATATTTTAATGTCGTTTGAGGCATTTTACCTATGTCTTTATGATAAAATTAACATAAAGGTAAATTATGAAAGAAAAATTTAATGTGATCCACTGCAATGTAAGCAAGACTCGAACCTGCGACCCTAAGTTTCCGGCGTAGTGCTCTACCAACTGAGCTATCATATCGTTACGTCAATCACACTAAATCTTTGATTCCATAATTCTTCGCTACTGGAGCGCCCTCTGTGTCATGTGTGTTTAAAATGCTTGCATAAGCCAAAAAGTAAAAATGTGGTATTTCCACATTATTAAACAGAATCGATATAAGATTCTATAAAAAAAATAACATGGTTAGATTAAATTACCTGATTGTCGTATCTTAACTATTGGCGTTTATCCAAATTTACCTGCTTTGATACTATGAAACCATTGTCGCCTATCCTTTTTTACTTTGATCGACTACTGTCGCTTATCTTGAATTGCTTGAATGGCAATTGAGTCGTATTTGTCACATAGAATGTACTAAAAAAACAAATATTTTCGTTAAATTGGTAGTTAGACAACTTTACCGGTTCAGTTTTATAAAATATCACACATTCAGTAGTAATTCAATATATTTATAAAGGCTGTTAGGCCCACCTGCGGTGTAAATCTGTGTCTGTGGCGCTAAGGCATTACTTTGGACTCGCTTGATGGACCCAAACGCCATCTCACTCAAACAGTGTCTTACGAGACGTCACTTATACCACACAGAGTTGTAGGTAGTTTTGTTATTCTTGTTAGGATAGGATATTATCTCATTGCAATTGTAAAACTTGAAATTTCACGTAGTTCGTGATTTGAAATTCCTTAATGAGTACCGAGTGACTGCAGTCTTGAGAACTCTTGTGCAGTTCTCATTAGTCATAGCTATCGTTTGCTATCATACATTGGTCTAGAACTACTGGAAATCCTTCAGCAGATCACACATAAAAATTGATAAAATTGAAATTTCACGTGATATCTGATGAATAAATCTTTAACATTTCTAGAGCAGTTTTTTTTTGTATTTGCGTAGTTGGACCATAAGTTTTTGTCTTAGAGAACTTTAAATGTCACTTCATTCATTTTAATGTTTGAAAATAAATATTTTCCTCTAATTAAAACATTAATCGTGAGGTTTTATTGTACGATAAATAGCTTTTCATGTCTGAAATATTTCCTACAAAGGCGATTAGATAATTTTTCTAGATTTATTTCATGCTGATTTATGCACATTTATATATTTACCTGACTATAAAATGAGCATGCACATATATGTTGTTAACTGTGTTGATTGTTGTGTAATAGATTATACTATTTTACCTGATTAATTTCTCGGGAAACGTGTCGTTTAGATAATTTTACCTAATTGTATTTTGACGGCCATTTTGCGTAAGCGACGCTAAATCCTAAAATATTCCATTAATAGACAAAATAACAAAAGCAACATGTAAAAAACATGACATTGTTTATATAAAATGAGCATCGTATGCACATAGATATTGTTTACTGTGTTGATTGTTGTGTAAAATGTAGATTATACTATTTTACCTGACTAATATCTCGGGAAACGTGTCGTTTAGATAATTTTACCTAATTCTATTTTGACAGCCATTTTGCGTAAGCGATGCTAAATTTTAAATTATTCCATTAATAGACAAAATAACAAAAGCGACATGTAGAGAACATGATGTTGTTTATAATTATAAAATGCTTCATTTAAAAAGTAGGTCCACAGAATATTTAATAACTTTTTATTTTTTTGAAAAAGTTCGTAGTTTTTTAGATCTCCTGTAAAGTTAGCTCCGTGTCTCTTGGATAATTTTCCTTTCCAGCGTAGATACGTTTTTTTGCGGCTTAAAGAGCCGTATCTTTTTTTACGTTAACTTAGAAGTTTTTTACAGCTTCAAGGGACTGTAGGTTTTAATTTCAACTCGACACCTACACGCGTTACGGAACGGAGATAAAGGGTCGTGACAGAAAGACGGACGGTCAGCAAAATGATCCTATGGGTTCCGATTTTTCCGGTAAAAATACCCAAATCTATAAATAATGAGGTTTATCACTTTTAATCAGTATATATGAAATTTAGCCGATAAAAATAAAATTTCAAGATGGAAAATGTTATTCCTAACCAGGCTAGTTTTAAATGTTTACCATTTTATAGTGCAAAGGTAGGTTTTGAAGTTTAAGAAGGTAATAACATATTTTGACGGTGTAATGTGATATATGAATACAATAAATAGTCCTTAATGTGACTGTACATAATGAAGGGTATTAAACACGAGTGTGGGTTTATGAAACGAGCCGAAGGCAAGTTTCATAATAACATCACACGAGTGTTTTAATGCCTAATTATGTACAGTTACATATACTACTTTATCTAGCCACATATCATAAGCCTCCATGATGCATTCAGAAGTCGCACATTATAACAAATATTACCCGGTAATGGCGGTAACGAAGTTTTCTGACAGCTGTCATTGTTTTTATTTTAATTCAGAGACAAACTAGAGTCGGCCCTAACTATCATATCGTTCGATATCTTACTTACGTGTGACATTTGTCAAATTTGATTGAAAATTGACAATTCATTTCGAACTAAACGTCATCTCGATTGATATTAGAATAGAGGTCAAATCAAATTTCTTTGTTTTTCAGAGATGTTCGAAATTTGAATAAATAATACTATCGAAATAAGAAATTTGTGCTAAAAAACAGTCTATTTTTATGGCGGTCATAATGTGCCGTTCTTGAACGCATCATGGAGGGTTTATGATATTTGTATAGATAAAATATTTAATAAAATAACAAGCTTTAGATAACTGAATGGACTTATACATGACTCAAGAGTTTTTTTTTTCAGATTATTATGCATATAAGCCTGTGCCGTCCCTTTGTCGGGTAAAGGCCTCTATCTTTTTTCCACTCGTCCTTATTTAGATCAGCAATGTCCAACCCTTTTGTAATACATCCAGGTAGTCCCACCATCTCCATCGTGATCTACCGTGACGCCGAATTTTATTGGGTGGTTGTAGATTTCTTCATCTGCAGATCGGTTGACATGCGGCAAAAGTGTCAGCTCTGCTTTAGTTTAGCGGTTGTCTGGGTTACGTAAGCTATTTGGGTTTGGGCGTTCCTTCCGCGATCGATTAATTTGATCCAAGATCGTTTCATTGCCCTCTGGCAAACTTAGAGAGAAAAATTCTGAGCATTAGTCAAAAATCAAGTCCGGGCATTACGAAGAGTCTAAATAAAGTTATATATTTTTTCATTAATTCAACTGTAATCCGATCATCATTAATATATGGCTTTTAAACGATATGTAATAAAAATCAGGGGGCCTATGATGGTTGCGTTTATCACGTGATAAATAAGTGACAAAGCATCTGTCCCTTGCACTCGCAATTGGTCAAAACGTGACGGATGCTTTGACACTTATTTATCACGTGATAAACGCAACCATCATAGGCCTACAGGTTTTTTTTTTATAAACGGTAAACAATTGGAACAGAACTTATGGCCAGGCTAGGTATGTCTAGCTAGGCCCGGCGGATATGTCAATAATTACTAACGCTCATTTTAGCTGGGGTGTTAGTGCACGACACCTTGCACTTTGTGACTATGCGCTGAAACTTGGCACAGTTGATCCTTAGGTGGCCTTGAGTGAATTCAGACCGGTAGACATCGATAGCCACCGCGCGTTTAGTGGGGGGGAGGGGGGGAAGTTCGACGCTGCCGCGCTTTAATTAATGCAACATTTCTCTAAAACTATACATAATATGGCATGTGATATATCATTTTCGGATAAATCAAGGATGAGGAATCTATTTTTTGGACTAAAATAATGCACTTTCAAACAAAAAATAATTTAAAAGTAGAAAAAACTTAAAAACGTAATTTGTGTGTTTTTATATAATTGTCAATTATTTTAAAAGTATAAAAGTAATCCCAAAACAAAAAATATAATCGTAAAGCTAAACTTATGTAGTTTCTAAAAATATATAGTTTATTATATATATCTGTTGATCCATGGGAGATAATAAATAATATCAAGCGTAAGTCAGGGCGATCTCAATGCATGATCGTCCGTGAAGTAGGGTTTAGGTACTGTGTTAAGCAACATTTCTCTAAAACTATACATAATGGGGCATGTGATTTATAATTTTCGGTTAAATGAAGGATGAGGAATCTATTTTTTTAACAAAAATAATGCAGTTTTTGAACAAAAAAGATATTAAAAGGTGGGACATTTGTGTTTTTTACATAATTTCCAATCATTTTAAAAGTATAACAGAAATCTCAAAAAAAATATATAAACATAAAGCTAAGCTTTTGTAGTTTCTAAAAATATATAGTTTATTATATATATCTGTTGATACATGGGCGATAATAAATAATATTGAGCGTAGGTCAGGGTGATCTCAATGCATGATCGTCCTTGACGTAGGGTTTAGTTAATGTTTATATGAAGGAATCGCAACAAACACGAAGACACAAAAAACCAGCTCGTTCGGGCACTTGTATTCCCCATATTCCTGCCCATTAGATGCCCTAGAGATGTGGTGTTGGACGAGAATGCTTGGAGTATTATGGACTGAATTCCGTACCAACGATTCTATACTCGAAAACTTGGCATCAAGCAGTGTTTATCGTCTTTAGTACAGTCTCGTACCTTTACCTTCTTTGGCCACGTTTGCCACCGGGGGGTGGAGGCTATTGAGCGCTTCTGGTCCACAGAAAGGTTGAGGGTACCAGGCCACGAAGAAGATCACCTATGTTATGGACAAACTAAATAAAAGCTGCAATAAATGCATCATCGTTACTACACGAATGCACGAGGAAGGCGGCTATCAGGTAAGAATGGCGGCGTGTTGTGAAGCTTATCACCATTCACCAATATCTGAAATGATGACCACGACCACTCTGCCGGGAGTGAAACCAACGAAGAAGAAGAGGTCATGGAGGAAAGGTTTCCCAAGCTTCAAAAGCACTTCTCTTTCCTTTACCATTGAACGAAGATACCGTGTCACATGTAACATCCTGCGAATGCTTGAAATGGGTAATAATTTTCCTCTCTGTGGCCCCGTAAATAAACAAATTTGTATAAAACACCTGTATTTTCTTAATTTACTATGACCAGATATACCATTTTTACCTATCGTGGTGGCGATATCATGATAGCACAGATATTGGTGATGTTATCTTGTTCCTAATGCACCCAAAGTTCCTCAAGCTGAGGTAAAGCTTGCATATTATGTGTAACTGTCAGTACCAACACATCAGTATCCACAGTATCATGAGTCGTGAAGCCTCGATAATAGTAAATTAAGAAAATACGGGTGTTTTATACATATTTGTTTATTTACAGGCCCACAGAGAGCAAGAGTATTAAGATACCCTCTTTCACGCATTCACAGGATGTGATACGGTATCTTGGTTCAATGGTAAAGGAAAGAGAAGTGCTTTTCAAGCATGGAAGCCTTTCCTGACCTACTGTAGGTTTCGAGTTAGCGATCAAGCGACGCATTGAGTAGGTAATGGCTTCCATCGAAAAATACGTCTTAACATCATAGGTATGATAGGTCAGTTTTTCTGCTTTTGAAACTGATATAATAAAATAATAGGATCTCGAAACTTAAAAAAGAATATTGTATATCATAATTATTATTTCAGATCAGCTTCATGTACTTCAGTAAATGAGCCCCCCCCCCATATATATATTTTTACCAAGATAGACCAGCAGATAGAACACCTCCCACCGACCAAAGCCACTTTGTATCAGCATTTATTAAGAGGTGGGCGTTTGGGGTCAGTTATCACGCACTTGGGGTAACTACTTGGGGTTGGACGAAGGTCAGCAACAACTGGGAGCCTACATGGACAGACTTGCCTGTTGCTGCAGGAGCATGTAATGTCTGGAAATTTTTAGGTGCAAATTGGCTGGTGCAATTGCAAAAAAAGGTAGCTTAAATGTTCAGACCTCTGTCATTGCAGTGGATCCTGCATTATATACAATAAATTAATTAACATTGCGTAGTTTCATTTAAAATACTAAGAGACATAAACATTAAAATATATGCACTTTTTGTGTGTTTAAAACATTAACTAAACCCTACGTCACGGACGATCATGCATTGAGATTACCCTGACCTACGCTCAATATTATTTATTATCGCCCATGTATGAACAGATATATATAATAAACTATATATTTTTAGAAACTACAAAAGCTTAGCTTTATTTTTATATTTTATGTTTTGAGATTTCTGTTATACTTTTAAAATGATTGGAAATTATGTAAAAAACACAAATGTCCCACCTTTTAATATCTTTTTTGTTCAAAAACTGCATTATTTTTGTTAAAAAAATAGATTCCTCATCCTTCATTTAACCGAAAATTATAAATCACATGCCCCATTATGTATAGTTTTAGAGAAATGTTGCTTAACACAGTACCTAAACCCTACTTCACGGACGATCATGCATTGAGATCGCCCTGACTTACGCTTGATATTATTTATTATCTCCCATGGATCAACAGATATATATAATAAACTATATATTTTTAGAAACTACATAAGTTTAGCTTTACGATTATATTTTTTGTTTTGGGATTACTTTTATACTTTTAAAATAATTGACAATTATATAAAAACACACAAATTACGTTTTTAAGTTTTTTCTACTTTTAAATATTTTTTTGTTTGAAAGTGCATTATTTTAGTCCAAAAAATAGATTCCTCATCCTTGATTTATCCGAAAATGATATATCACATGCCATATTATGTATAGTTTTAGAGAAATGTTGCATTAATTAAAGCGCGGCAGCGTCGAACTTCCCCCCCTCCCCCCCACTAAACGCGCGGTGGCTATCGATGTCTACCGGTCTGAATTCACTCAAGGCCACCTAAGGATCAACTGTGCCAAGTTTCAGCGCATAGTCACAAAGTGCAAGGTTCCCATACAACGGCGTGCATTATCAACCCAGCTATTTAGATTTAAATATGAAGTGGGAAATTTATTGATGCAAATATGTATTCTGACTATATTTACATAAATAAGCCCTCATGCCAAAATTGTCACTTGCCTTCTTGGAGTAGAAAATTATTGTAATTTTTGATAATGTATTTTTATATCATATGCCATGTACTGTACTAGTGACGCAACGAATGTGAATACTTACAATAAATATTCGTATTCGTAAATTAGCGTTTTATCGAATATTACAATGGTATTCAAATGAACAATACTTGTTCTGCATTACGATATTCATATCTCTTAGGGTTGAATTTATAAAGATCATTAGACGTTATCATACTTAAATATCTGTATTATCAGATTTTTTTTACTAACCGAAATACCTAAGGTACACTAATATTACACAGAGAAGGGCCCTAAAACCCACACCAAAAGTGTTATTTTCTGGGAATCCTGTCTGGTGTGGGCCCATGACTGAGAATATCTAAGTATTCAAATGTGTTCGGGAATGCTAAGAAATGTTTTTTTTTTTTTATAAGTACTTAAAATTAATAGATACCTACCTAAATACGTAAAAAACAGTTGAATTTAATTCTATATGAAAATGAGTGCTTTTTGTTATGTCGCATAGCGTAGTCGTGTGAAAAAACGAACTACACTCTCTTAAAATACACTTCAAACGCACGAAGACAGATCGAACCTCCGCGGGATCCGGTACTATAACAATTTTCCGTGACTAGATGGATCGCGAGAGCAAGTGACACAGCCTTCCCCTTCGACGGTTAGATTTACACTGAGCTCGCAGCCCGGGCACGGCCGCGCTCGCGGAAATTCAGTTTTTTTGATGCTTTATTAGACCGAATTTCCATTTTACTAACTTTTAAACAATACGATTAAAGATCAATGAATTGTCAATGTTTTTGCGAAAGAGCCGTGTAAATATCACTTGTAGTTTAGAAGCCTTAGGGAATTGAAAATTGAAAACGACCCTATTTCAACATTATTTTTTCCATAGTAATAATTGCTTTAAAAAAAAATCCAACTATAATTTTTTAGAAGAAATAGTCAAAAATAACATATATTTTTTTCAGATTTTTCCGTTGGCTAGATTACGAGCCTTAGGACTTTAAAAGTCACCATTCCACGTACGGAGTCGCCTTAAGCGTGAAGAGGGAACAGACAGACAGACAGACACACTTTCGCATTTATAATATTAAGTATGGATAGGACAGCGCCCTTAGCGGTTACTTTGTACAACTACAATTTTAAACTCATGGTAAGGGTATGCTCAAGTCTACTAGAATGGCTATTCACCCCTATAATGCGGTAGCTTTAGTCCAGACCTTAAAATGGTTGTGACGTCCAGAGTTTCAGGGCGGAAATAGTTTCAATAAATTAAATAACGTAAACGGGTTTACTGTGGACCGCGACCTGCCCGCTCCCGTTGACGTCTGTCATAACGGCGGAAGCGGGCCGGTGGTGAGGATACTTCATTATATAAAGATGTCTCTTTAAAGATTAAGATTACGATTAACCACCAAAAATGGGAAAAGCTTGCGGAGAAACCGACGGAGTGGCGCCAACGCGTTGTGGAGGGTCACAAGTTATGCGACGAGACCTGGTTCGCGGCACTCGCTGACAAGTGACAACAGACAACGACGTTCGCCAAGGCGACGCAGTTACCGTCTGTCGCACACTCTTATCAGACCTGAGATGCAGTTGAACGTGTCGATTTCGTATCGGTTTAGTTAGCCACCAGAAACTGTGTCCCGACGCCGCAAGGGCTATATATCTACTATGCTGACTGTACACAATTAAGTCTGACTGACTCGTGGGCGACGAAGAACTTGCGCACCTTGACATTGATGCCGTGGGACAGACATTAGAAGAACGTGTGAATCCAAGGTCTGACCACTTAAATAGGATCGATAAAATGGGATATCATAACATGACGTATGGGCCGCCCTACCAGCGGGTCTACGATGGATGCGTTTATCACGCCATAGATAAAAGATCACCTGTCACTCCCATTGGCTCACTGTCGAAATGTGACGGATGCTTTGTCACTTGTTTATCGCGTGATAAAAACAACCATCATAAACCCGCTGACCTTCTTATTAAATTTTTGTTTTACGGTACAAAAATCTAAACTTTTTGGGCCTTCAATATCCTACTGATATGCAGTTGTTAAAGCCTAATAGTTCTGGGACCAAATCTCAGTAAGAGTAATTGTTTGTGTGATGAATGCGAATATTGAATCATACTTACCCAAGTTTTAGACATTTTTAGCGTCTTGGTATTTGTCACACTACGGTTTTGACATCCTGCAACCGCGGCTACCTCTAAGAGACTGTTGAACATCCATAGAGTTGGACGCTGGAAATAATGAAATTCCTGGCAGATTTTAGGGATTCATTACCAAAATAAAAATGCAAAATTGCACCATATTTGCAATAATAACGTACGACACTATTTATTATTGTCTGCGGTCGCGTATGGCATTCTCGTTCTAAATTAATTACACTATTCGCAAAGTCTGCAAAAAACTGCAAGGTTTTTTTTTCAAATCTGTTTTGTTTTGTCAGGGCAACAAGGTAGCATCAGCATCAGAGACCCGGCTGATCGAGGTGGGCGCGGAGCCAGACGGCAAGAAACACAACAAGATCAAGACGTCCCGCTACACACTGCTGATGTTCATACCCAAGAACCTGGCCGAGCAGTTCCGACGCGTCGTCAACTTCTACTTCCTCATCGTAACTGTCATAGCCATCGTTATAGGTGAGTGTGTTATTCTGTAAAATCCTCCTCATTGAATTCTATGACGGCGACCCAAATGAAAGTACTATGGACTTCGTCTATTGTGGGCTCTGATATGTCTCTAAGCCTTTAGTTTTAAACTCTCTCTTGCTCGTGTCGTGTGGCAAAGTTGGCCAGTGGAATCATACGTGTACGCATAGGAGGGCTTAGGTCTTTCTTTGCGTAATTGGCGTTTTACGTCTAAAGTTGTGAGGCGATTTTCAAACGCTTTGATACGCTCAAAGATGGTAGTTCGCCAAATGACCTATTAGAATTAGCAGCAAGCTCCTGCCAACCCAACACGTAGGATTGAGAGCATAAGCGTTGAGATGTCGGTTGAGCACGTCCTTAAAGCGCTTGTTGAGTGCTATCAAGGTGATGGCTGAGCCCATAAGAAGCACAACAAGATCAAAACATCCCGTGCACGCTACACACATTCATAGTTCATATACTCAATAGGTACCAAGAACCTGGTCCCAGGAATACCGACGTGTCGTAAACTTCTACTTCCTCACCTCCTCGTCACCGTCATAGCCAAATTAATTTTACACTCGTAACCTAAAGTGAGGGTGAATTTTTTTTTTGTTCCAATACTTGTGTGTGGGGTGTCGTTGAATATGTCTTTTAAAAATAATAGGGGTCTCCAAACATAATTTTTTGATAAAGTCAGCAGTTTTGTAAATATTCGCTCCAGAAATCCAAAAAATAGTGCCCCCCCCTCTAACTTTTCAACCGCGGGTCAAAAAATTATGGAAACATTCATGAAAATGAGGACTTATAAGTACTTTTATTTATTTAGTACTTATATTTTTTTTTCGCGCGGTGTCCTTATACTTCGAACGTTACACATATTATATTAGTTAAGTGTCATACTGATTCCGCTCAATCTGGTGCGTAAAATCGATAACTTCCAGAAGGTAATAAGTAATTACAGTTAATTTGGTGTTTACGACTTTTTTATAGAGCTTGAAATCTTTCTCCTAATTTAAACTTAAAGCTCGGGATTAAAACCGCTGTTTTAAGCCCGTCTATTGTGAAGGATGGGCAACTATGGAACCCTACACTGAGCGTGGCCCGACATGCTCTTGGCCGGTTTTTATTGCTGTGACTATAATTTTGTGCTCTTTTTCTCTATTTTTGTTGTTCGATTTATAATATTAGAGACTTACCCTTAAACAATAAGTACTTACCACTTACCTACTTCGTAATTGAAAGCTATTTCATTGATTGCAGCTTAGATCGAAGACAAAGCTTGTAATTTTCATGCATTTCACATTCCATAAACGAAAGTGAGTGGGTGATAGATTAAACCTATTATTACTAGGTATTGGAATGGCAAGACAGAGGTGCTAATTATAGACAATTTAAACACATTTTCACTCGTCGATAAGTGTATTTTTTTTTTAATACATCATTTAAATTTGGACTGACGTATCATTAACTTAGCAATTCAATGTACCTACAACTGTTAATTCTCACATTAAACTATGGCGGGCACTTTCAAAGTCCAGTAAGTTGGGGTGTAAACAACAAAGAACTATGTCATGTTCGTTTTGGATAGGTCATGGTATAGGTACCTATATCAAGCAATATTTAACTGAAGAGAAGACATAAAATGTCATTTTTTTGTAATCTTCACTGAAACCACTTCACGTATCATAAGATCGAGTCATGATGATGATGATTTGGTGTAGGGACGCCCAGCCGTAGACAGGCGGGCTATCGATCGCTTGGATGCGTTCATTCAGCCCAATTCCCAATTGGAGCCAACGGTTACTGTTCCGGCGGCGCTCCCATACAGCCTTCTTCCTCGAATTTTCTTGTCCTCCTGCAGAAAGAAAATACATATCTAATCGAGTCACATCATATCTTCGATCGAGTCATAAAATTGCTCCCCAGGTTCCTCGGCCATTATATAGCCATACTTAGAAGTTCTACCTATATACTCCACTAATAAAATTATGCCACGTGTGTCCTGCCTTCTCAACCTAATGATAACACATTACCAGCACCCGCTAATATTCATGTCTAACGGATAAGTAGGTCAATACGATTTGATTACGAGTGGAGTGCGACCTGTGCGACTCGGTGATGCATGGGAATCGGTCAAATGCAGGTTCAGGGGTAATAAGCGGTTCCGTGAGAGCGTTCGGATGGCAGAATCGATTCGCGGTGTTGACAGCCCGGCCTTTCCGTAATATACGGCCTTTATTATGAAAGGGCTTAATATAAATAAATAAATAAATATCAGACAACCTCACAAAAATCGATCTAGTCCCAAATTAAGCTCAAGAAGGCTTGTGTTATGGGTACCAGACGACGATATACATACTTATATAGATAAATTATACACTTAAATACATAGAACAACCAAGCACAAATATTCGAGTTCATCATACAAATATTTGCCCTTGCCGGGATTCGAACCCGGGACCGCCGGCTCAGTAGGCAAGCGCTTACAAACTGAGCCAACCGCGTCGTCACGTCGTAATATAGCACGGAAAGTGCCGTCCAGTTGCGATAAATTGTTATAGGCTCGTGCCGCAAACATCAATACCTATGGCTCTTAAAGTAATTTGCTAATTGTAATAAACAATCAGCAAGTGCAAACATTTGTGTGGAACGTGAATAATCGGTCATCGCCTGAACACAGCCGTATGTGTATATATTAGGTAACAAAGTGCCAGATATGAGAAGTTGGAATCTTTTAATATTATGAGGTGTCACTGAAAAGAAAACTTCAGAGAATATCCTTGAGAATTTACGTGTACCTACTTAGTTTAAGTACTTTTTTTCATGACCGAAGGGAATAATCGTGATTGATTGAATATCGAACAACATATTATCAAAGTTTGATAACTTTTACTTGTCACATGCGTTTACGACTAGTATTAAATGTGAGTATAATCTATCTACTTAGTAATCTTGCTAATCCCAGGAGTATGAATATGAATCATGTTTTCATGTTAGATCATAGGCATGTGCGTTATAGATACTGTCGAAATGGCTTGCCGTATCATGACAAAGCACTGTACTTATCTATCGATGCATGGATTCTTAGTGTTTCGTAATGTTACGGCCGACGTGTTAATTACTTCCGTTTTGTACTATTTATTTAGGCGAAAATATCTCACTGTTGAGTTATCTTGGGTTTATCAATGGTCCGAAAATTACGCCTACATATAGGTGAAAAACGTAACTAAATTACTAGTATGTAGTAGTAACGTGTCTGTATACAGAAATTGGCGTTCTATATTCGAATTTTAACGTAACTTCCATACATTTTTTTTACACCAATACATACACTTAGTTCTTTAGTAAAGTTTCCGCCGTATTCCGGCTACTACTTCAGACATATTCCTTAGTAATTGCACATTCCTATCTAAGTAGGTGTGCTATTCTTAGGACGCGTTTAAATATCAACCTATCGGTACAGCGCCACCTATCGGGAAATTGTACCAGCTCGTGTAACATAGATCGTTTTGCAGACAGCCCGGTGTCCCCGCTGACGAGCATCGCCCCACTCAGCTTCATGGTGATGGTGACGGCCGTCAAGAACGGCTACGAGGACTGGCTGCGGCACAAGTCGGATGACCGGGTCAACAACCAGATCGGTGAGTCGAAAGAGAGAAAGAGTGAAAGAGAAAGAGACTGGTAATATTTCTCGCGTGAGAAAGATCGAGTCGCGTGTCACAGATGTGCAGATTTCCACGTGGCAAAATGGCGCCCAACGTGGGGCCTTGTTACCTTCAAGAGAAGAACATACTTGTGAGAGGGTAAGGTGAAAAGAAGTAAACATTATTTTAAATATAAAATATCGGGTATATTTCCAGCAATAGTAAGCACTAATTACAACAATTTGACGATAAAATACCTTGATTTGTAATTAAAAGTAATCAAGCAAAAATATAGCATAAAAGAACCATAGTGTAATTAATTTACCTTAACTTACTCTAGAATATAACACAGAGAATTATTATTACAGTATTTTATAGTGACAATAATATTGGAGATAAATTGTACATAAATTACCTGACAGTTCAGAGCACAAGTCGTACCGTGTCCAAGGCAGGACAACTTCTGATCTGCCGACAGGGGGGGCAGCCATTTTATAGACAGCTCGATGACGTCGTGGGAGAAATCGAGTGGCGCGATGCAGCGCCTTCAACAACAAGTTTTCTACCCTCTTTTGTAAATTTTTGATTTAGAAATATTAAATGATAGTTTATTCTCCCACACGGCCATTCTGACGAGCAGCCACTTGGCTCGCGAAAACAATTATCAACTTAGAACACACAAGTATTATGATATAACTTCATCCCATGGAGTCATCAACATAAATCATCAGTGAAACACACAGTTACTGTTAAATCGTACAGTGGCTAATTTTCATTACACTAAACTAATAAAATTTGAATGGAAAATCACTAACAGTGGTCAAGTCATATGACCATAAAAACTAGCGCCAAATCACAGTGGCAGTGGCCAAATCACATGGCCATAGAAACTTAGTGCCAAATCACAGTGGCAGTGGTCAAATCACATGACCATAGAAACTAGTGCCAAATCACAGTGGCAGTGGTCAAATCACATGACCATAAAAACTAGTGCCAAATCACAGTGGCAGAGATCAAATCAAATGACCCTAATTAGATCGGATGTCAAATCATTGCGATTGTTTACGGTATAATTTGGTTTACCAATAAGACCGCTTATACACAGGATTGTTGGCCAGACAATCACAGTATACACAAGCAGCTATTACAAGTAAACACAAAAATAATTGTAATATCCTAATTCAATTAATCATCAGCTAATTATCATCATCATATCACAACTCATCACTATTTAAGGAATCAGTTAATTCATGTCCCATTTCAGGAGACATTAACCGTAAATTTTCATGAGACACATACAATTCATTGCCAGTCTCGTAGACCCTAACGGTATATCTATCATTGTCATTAATATGTGTGATAACGCATGGACCTCTATACTTGCTATCTAATTTATTAATAGCACGCGGATTCTGTTTAACCAAAACAATGTCTCCGACTTTAAATGGAACAATTTTTGCTTTTGTTTTATCAAACTGTTTTTTTTTGTTCTTTAGCACGCTCGTCCATCCTTTCCTTTGAATCTAAACGACAAGTATTCAGATCCAAGCGTTCCACGTTATCTACTAAAGCTGATATAGCTGGAGGCGACTGATCACAACCGATGAGTAGTTGGAAGGGTGTGCGACTGGTGCTTTTGTTAAACGTACTATTTATAGCTAACTGTACTTCGCCAACTGCATCCTTCCAACTTCTCCTAGAGGTGTTCTCAACAATTGTAAAACAGTTTGTCAGAACTTTCATCATACGTTCCACCTGTCCATTCGCACGACTGACGCCACTAGCTATAAAATGTAATTCGATGGACCATAATTTGCAAAAAGCCGTAAATTCCTTGCCAGTGTAAGAAGCCGCCTGATCACAAACAATACGCTTCGGTGTGCCAAAAACATAGATAAATGATTTTAAGCAATTAACGGTTGCCGCCGCCGTCAGATTGTTAACGGGTTGCATGAAACAATATTTCGTAAAACCATCAATGAATACGACGGCATATTGCTTAGTGGGTTTATTCCCACTCAGCTTTCCCGTCGTATCCATATGCAATGTATGGAATGGCACAGGAGGTTTGTCAATAGGATGAAGCGAAATTTGACGTGAACCAGATTGGCTCTTATTTAATTTGCACGTAAGACAGTTCTCAACAAATTTTCGAGTACATTTAGACATGTTTGGAAACCAAAACCGTTCACGAATTTTTTCAAGTGTCTTTTCCCATCCGAAATGTTTAAGGGAGTCATGGTAAATTTGTATTAGATGCCAACGATAGCTTTTGGGAACAAACAGACACTTTTTGGTTCTTTTGTCTTTTGTTGTAAAGATTCGGTACAATAACCCATCATTAATTTCATAACTAGACGCTAAATCTTTATCAATTGTACCACTTGTAATTGATTCGATGAAGGCTTTGGTTTCGGAATCATTGTTTTGCTCTACCTCTAACCAATCGCTGTAATTATGAATGTTGCTCACGTTCAAAGTAGTGGGGTTGCGACTCAAATAATCTACGTGTGGTATGCGTTCTCCTTTGCGATATTCGATGTCAAAGTCAAATGATTGTAAGTATGCCCACCACCGATGGACTCTGGGAAGCAATTCCTTCTTATTGCGTGACGCTTTTAGGGAATTGCAGTCAGTAATTACTTTAAATGGGCGTCCAAGCAGGTAATGTCGAAAATGTTTGATGGATCTCACGACTGCAAGCGTCTCCAACTCGTAAGAATGGTATCGGCTCTCGGTTTCGGTGGTGCGCATACTAAAGTATTCTACTACTTTTAATTGGCCTTCTCGTTTTTGAAAAAGGACGCCGGCTAAACCCGCAGAACTGGCATCGGTATGGAGCTCGGTAGTTAACGTCGGAACAAATAACGTTAGAATCGGTTCTGATGAAAGATACCGCAGGATAGTTTCTCTAGCGAGCTCATGCTCCGGTGTCCAGTTCCACGGGGTATTATTACGAGTCAGGTTATACAGTGGGATCATCGTTAAAGAAAAATTGGGAATAAATTTTCGAAAATACCCGGCTAGGCCACAGAATTGGCGGACCTGCTTAACTGTTGTCGGGACTGGAGAGTTTAAAAGGGCTTTTACTTTACCGGGGCTTGGTCTAACCTGGCCATTGGAGATTATTCTGCCTAAATACTCAATTTCCTTTTGCAAGAATCTACACTTTTTGATATTAAGTGAAAACCCAGTGGCCCGCAAAGCATCGAGAACTTCCATTAGGTACTGAAGGTTTTGTTCAGGCGTTTCTGAATAAATGACCACATCGTCGATATAAATCAGTACACATTTATCTATGAACGGTTTGAGTGCAATATTAATGGCTCTTTGAAACACGGACGGAACATTGCAAAGGCCAAATGGCATGCGTAAGAATTCATACTGCCCGTCCGGTGTCACAAAGGCAGTTTTTTCGATAGAGTCAGAGGCTACGGGTATTTGATGAAATCCCGCAGCCATGTCAAGTACGGTAAAATACTTAGCTTTGGACAATTTACTAATGTGATCATCTATTAGAGGCAAGGGGAAGTGATCGCGGACCGTGTTACTGTTCAGTTCTCTGTAGTCTACACACATGCGATTACTTCCATCCTTTTTACCGACAAGCAAGATTGGACTTGCAAAAGGAGAATTGCTGTCGCGGATTATGTTATTATCTTTAAGATCTTGTACGAGTGCCTTAACATGTTCTCGTTCCGCCGGGGCTAAACGGTATGGCCGTCGCTGGACAATTTTATCCGGATTTTTTAACCGAATGTTTAACTCACCGGTAGTGACTTGGGTTACTACATTTCCCGTTGTAAACATGTCTGACCGAGAGTTAAGCATTTTATAAAGCGTTTCTACATATTGGGGATCAACGTGTTCATTAATATTAAGCGAATTTGCATCGAACTTTTCAACAATATTTACGTCATATGAATCACGTGATACTTTTACGCAATCTTTCATAAAAGTGACCTTAATTCCAGGTATATCAAACAAATTTTGTCCAAGCAACATGTCATACTGAATATACCTATCGGGTACGAGAATAAACTCTAACGTAATATTTAGACCGTCAACGCAGACTACACACTGCTTTTTCCGTGAAGAATAGAAAGCATTCTCTCCTACTCCTCGTAATAAAGTCATCTCATAGATTATTTTGCCTTTAACTGAATCACCTACACTATCACGCATTAGAGAACATTCGGCACCGCTGTCCAATAGACATGAAAAGTCACGACCATCTATTTGCACAGTGTTGCATTTACTGTTATTCATTATTAGCGTGTTAACGGACTTTTCATCTTTATTTTTCTTATTCAAACGTTGAAAACAGTTTTCAAACGTGTGCCCCTTTTTATTACAGAATGTACATGAAACTACCGGGGACTTCGTTTCTTTTGCAGTAAATGGAACGGGTTTTTGTACTCCGGGGCTAACGGAATTTGAGCGGCAATCCTTTTGTATGTGACCAAACTTGTGACATTTATGACAACGCTTTAACTGCTTATTATCAGAGGTATTTGGTTTTTGTCGTTTGGGTGGGATGTTGTGATCAGTGTCCCTATTAGGCCTTTTTCTCTTATAAGAATTAAGGCTTTGAATCAACTGCGGTAAGCTTTTTGGCGTCAATCGTAACAGGTCCGAACGTATACGAAAATCTGACATACCTGAGATTACAGCCTCTACTAGTCGCTCCTCAGTCACCGCCACACCAACCGCCTTTTTCGCCAGCTCCCATTTCCGTGTCGCGTATTCAGCCAAGCTACTAGCCTGGTCGCTGGTGTACTCCATAAATAGCACCAGGTCGTCGTAGTATCGAGCTTCATCTGCAAACGTTTCAATAAGCCGATCTTTAAGTTCTGGCCAAGTGGTTAAAGAGGCGTAATTACGACGCGCCCATTCGGCGGCACGCCCACGCAAGTGTTTACGAGACAAGTTTAGAGTTTCGCGTTCAGTTAAATCAAATTCAGTTTTGATATCGTCTAGGTTACGACACCATATTTGAATTGTGTCAGTTCTATCATCGGGGTCGAACGCGGGTACATAAATATGTTCCAAGTTGCGGACACGCGGAACCGGTTTGGATATTGGAGTTCCAAATGCACTGGCAGTGGTTTGTATAAGTTTAGACATCATTTCTTGCATCATATTTTGCATAAAATCAATTGGAACGAAACCTGTCCTTGTGTTTTCATTCCTGCCGGACGAACAGCCGGCCCGCCCGAGGATTGGTGACGCTGTGCGAGCCCGAAGCTCAGGTTCGTCGCTGCACGGCGTTTGGGGCTCAGGGTCGGCGCTAGACGCAGCACGGTGTTCAGGCTCGGAGCTAGACGCAGCACGGGGCTCAGGCTCGGAGCTGGAAGGCGCTCGTGGCTCGTCGGGTGGTTTCATACTGCTCATGATCGTATCACACCTGAAACATAATATATTTTACAAGCGTAGAACGTGTTTACGATCCCTACTTCTGATGTGAGAGGGTAAGGTGAAAAGAAGTAAACATTATTTTAAATATAAAATATCGGGTATATTTCCAGCAATAGTAAGCACTAATTACAACAATTTGACGATAAAATATCTTGATTTGTAATTAAAAGTAATCAAGCAAAAATATAGCATAAAAGAACCATAGTGTAATTAATTTACCTTAACTTACTCTAGAATATAACACAGAGAATTATTATTACAGTATTTTATAGTGACAATAATATTGGAGATAAATTGTACATAAATTACCTGACAGTTCAGAGCACAAGTCGTACCGTGTCCAAGGCAGGACAACTTCTGATCTGCCGACAGGGGGGGCAGCCATTTTATAGACAGCTCGATGACGTCGTGGGAGAAATCGAGTGGCGCGATGCAGCGCCTTCAACAACAAGTTTTCTACCCTCTATTGTAAATTTTTGATTTAGAAATATTAAATGATAGTTTATTCTCCCACATACTAATAACTCTTTTGGCTTGGCATTGCAGGCATTTCTATGGGTGACGATAATACCATCAGACGATCCGTCTGGTCGTATGCCATAAAAAATATATATGTCAAAAAAAACATTGTTAAGTTGTAATTGTAATTGGCTCTTAAGCTTCTATAATTCGACATTCTTATGTAGTTCAAGATAGTCGTAGGTCGTAGCTATTCATATCTTATCAATATCATGTGCTGATAATATAGTGCATTATGAGTGATTTTCAAAAAACATGTACATAAAGGGCTTTATTAAAACAAAACTTAATTGATTCCTTTGTGTAACGATAGTTACCCATATCTTTTGTATGAGTAACTTTCGTGACACAAAAGACGGGATCGTAATTTTGTTTTTATTCATATTTATATTTTTATTTGGTAAAGATAAAAATTCATTACACGTCATTAATTTTACACACATTCATATTATATAAATAATTTTAAGTAGTATTGATAAAAAGTTTAAAAATTATTGCTACAACAATAAGGTAGGTAATTGGGTCAACGATCTCTTTCAAGAAACTCGTTGATATTATAGCAAGCTAATTTAATGAGCACGTCCTTTAGTTTTCCCGCAAATACAGCATCGCTAGGAGCGTTTTTTATGTCACCAGGCACACAGTTGTAGAGGTTGGGACCGATCAAAAAAAAATGTTTATTTATACAGTGTTCCAAATACATAGAATATATAATTTGCATTTTTACAATTAGTGGACACTGTTCAGCTTTGTTAAATGGGTCGATTAATCGTTTAAATATGTACATGTTTTTTTAAAATGACGCTTATGCCTAATGTCTAAATGTAGTCGAAGCATTCGTAGCGAACGAACGAGGGAGGAAGTGGGAGCTACGTATGTACTTAGTTAGGTATGGATATACCTACGTATGTGAATGTGAGGATTTCTTATTATACCTTAATTCATTATATAAGTTTGACGTTCGCAACAGTATAGAATACTGAGGTTTTACGCCAAAAGCATTTCGAACGATGAGATCGGTTTGTATTCAAAGTATCCAAAATAATTTGGTATACCTAATATACTCTTCCGCTAAAAATATACGTTTATATGCTCAGGGTCTTTATGTGAGTTGTGATGGCACAGTAAAATTCTCTTCTTCTTCTTCTTAGTCGTACACTCTTGTCAGAGTGGTCGTGGTTATGGATTGTCCTCTTCTACATCAATGACGGCTTTTGCGATTTTTCTCCATCTCTCTCTGTTTGTGGCACTCCGTGCACACTCCGTAAGGGAACGTTTCGTCGTGGACTTTATGAGATCCAATACACACATGAGACAGTAAAATTATAGAAACTTAATTTTGGTAGGTATGCCTAGTGGAAAGACAGTATAATTACCTTAACTCACTTATACTTAACTCTTAGACGCAAACTCTTATTAAGCTCATAAAAATAAATCTGTATGAGTCTTGTACCTACCATTGCAACATCGAACACAGAATCACTTTGCCCACTTAAGAGATATAGTAGGTACAGTTATCATTTGGCCTTGGTAAATCTTTATCAGTTGAATACTACGAATTCGGAAGGTCACTGTCTATTTGGATTCGGAGATAATGCAATAAGTACATGAAGTAAACTGACATCCGATGCCTTAACTTGCACTATTCTTTATTTATTTATTTATTTATAGCAACCATGGTACTACAGGTGTTACAATTATATATATAAGGTACATCATGGATAGTGATGGGTCGCGGGAATTTCCTTTGTTTCCGGGAATATTCCCCAAAATGGGGAACATTGAACATTTATTAGTACTAGAGAAACTCTTAGTACCAGAAAGTTATAATTTGGCATGGTGATACATATTAGTCATTTTGACAAATTGGTAGAACAAATTTTTGGAAAAATACTTTTTTACTGTACCTCCCCCTATACTAAAGTGGGGATGTCTTTTTTTTCTAGTCTACCCCATGGTGTGATCAGTGGCGTGCACCTTATAAAGACAAAAAGACACTGCCTACCCTAGTTGATTACAGAAACGAAATATATAATTTATTGTTACAAACATTACCTTTTTATAAAATTATATAAAACAAATGTACAAAAATAATCAATTTGCGATCCGCGCCATCTATCGAGTCGGTGCGCCAAAATTACGTACATATTGGTCGATTCCGTGGAGATTGACTTGAAACATTCCGCGGCACTAGCGCCGCTATGCGCCGTAAGCGGTAAAGACAGGCGATTTTCTGTCTAAATTTATATTTGTGAGCCTCGTGGGAACACGGACCGCGTGTGTGTGCGTTCTTATAAAAATATTGCACACAATAACAAAACTCACGCACACATATACAGAAGTAAGACATTGTCTCATGTCTTTTACTTCCTTACGGAAGTAGGATGTTTCTGACCCGCGACTCGCGCGAATACCGCGATGCCCGATGTTAAGCGAACAATTCCGAACGGGTAGCCTGTCTCGCTCTCTCCTTAGCTATTATTTGTAGATTCGATCTTCCGATGTTGACTATGTAACGAATTTAAAAAAGCGCTTTTCTGTAACTTTAATTAGCGCAAATACAATACTATTTAAGTTTGTCGTATTTTTGTTACCTCGTTTTGCGTATTTGGACGCCATTATATTATTGTTTGTTTTGATTATTACGTGTGATAGTGGTGACTAGTAAATAAGCGAATAAAAGTTTTTAGTGTATTCTTAAAAGTTGTCTGAAAATGGATAATTTTAATGGTGATAATTTGTGGTGGTGTTTATTGTTCTCGTTCGTCAGTTAATAGAGGAAATTATTTAGAGATGGTCGATTTGCTTGATATTTGAGAAGACGAAGAAAAAAAACTGTCCCGCAGTATTTCTGTAAGTTATTAGGTTCTCAAAATTTTGTGTCTACCCTGTCGTAAAACTCTGTGCACGCCACTGGGTGTGATATGTCGTTGGATAGGCCTTTCAAAATGTTGTAGGTTTGTTGCAACAATTTTCCGATTTAAAGATCTGTTTGTGAAATGTCAAACTTTAAATTGCAAATTTTGGTAGTACTTGGGTATTGGCTATATAAACGAATTCACTATAGTGTTGGGTATATCTACCGAAATTAAAAGGAAATTATATAAATAATCACTGCTAAGGTAGGCTTTACAAGTTTACGAGTAATAATAGTCAACCAACTCATAAAGAGTACTTAGAGAAGTAAAACTTCAATTGAAAATTGCTTGTATGACTTTCTTAGCAGAAAAAGTTCATTAACACTGATGCGCTGCCACAAAACAATTCATCTGGCCCAGCATTACAATATATTTTATGAATCGCCAATCAGATTGGTTACGTATACGTCCCCATTTTGCGGTAGTATGATCTAGTGTTTTTGTTGGTAGGTTAATTCAGAAGCCTAGCTACCCCCTACTCCAATAACACCATGCTGCAGAAATAATCCTAAGAGCTAAAAATCTCTTGAACACAGCTTATCTTCCCGCAAACTCATTTCAGAAATGACACTGTTGTAGCACACACATAATCATAGACTGCGCAAAATCTAAATCAGAAGCAGACACAAATTGACGTTGAGGAAGCAGTTTTCCAAATCGAAGACGTGTTATCTTCCCGCAAACTCATTTGAGAAATGACACTGTTGTAGCATACACATAATCATAGACTGCGCAAAAACTAAATCTGAAGCAGACACATATTGACGTTGAGGAAGCAGTTTTCCAAATCGAGGACGTGTACCACATAGCGCAACAACTTCGACCAAGATGATATCCGTTTAGCTATTACAAGGAAGAGCGGTAATTCAATTAATGGATTTGAAATCAATGCATGTGTCTTCTCTTGGGCTGGTTTTGAAACTACTGACGGATCAAACGAGGTTACCGACCAGTCGGTAGGATCTCGCTGCATTTAAGAAGATCTTTGAAACCAGAAGTTGGCCTGGAATCTTTAAAGACGTCAAGCCACGCGAAAGACAGTCAGCATGATTTTCCGCTACAGAGACATGGCAGAAATAATCCACTGAAAGTGCGCCAAATATGCGCCTCATTGATGGGGTGAATACCGTTTCCAGCAAAAAGTTACGGTTCAATCCGAAAATGACAAGATAGTATTAGTCTTCTGATTCTGTAAAATCTAGTGAGGAGTCGAAGACTATTAAATACGGGGGGCCTAGGGGAGAAACCGAACAGAAGGGAAACAAGATAGTTAGTCTTTTGATTATTTTAAGTCAACTTCGGAAACGATGACTATAAGATATAACTTTGAAGTCACAAAGTGGAGCTATGACAAGCTAAAATCAAAGCAACTAATAACAACAGAAACAAGATAGCTAAAATCCAAAGTGATGAGACGATGACTACAAGAGACACTCTAGGAGGCAGAGCCCCCGTATTGATAATAAACACAACTTTGAACTTTCAAGTCACGAGTAGATTTACGAAACGAGGGCTCGGGGGGATGAGCCCCCCGCACCAATTCAAGACTTCTCTTCTTGATCTTGTAATATTTTTGTGATAACGGCTATGGAACCCTGCCTGGAGCATCAACATTGGCTAGGATCCAACTGACTAAAGAAAAATAATTTTATCAAATATTGCAAAAGATTAAATGCTGATATATATATTTTTTAAATTTTATGTTTCTGGCGGGGTAATTAATTAATGAATTATGGCATGCCTGTCTTTACACTACCTATTTAAAATATTAGTGAAATAATGAAATAAATAGATACATAAAAACGATAAAAAGTAAACAAAATACAATTATTTTGCTAATTGCGTTGAAACTTAAGCTTTATGTTAGGATTATTTTTTTCACAACACACGTGTTGTCTCTATTTCTTTTCTATCAGAAATTAACTTGCTTGTCTCACTAGTATTTTAGGTTTAAAGATTCTTTAGGTTTTTTTAGGTTTAAAGATTCTTTATTCTCAAAAGAATTTTTACAATTCACTTGTATGAGAACTTAAACTATTACAAAAAGTTTTTCAGAAAAACAAGCACAAGAAACAATAAAGTTATACTTACTTATTGCATTCTAATGGAACTAGTAACAAACACAAATTGCCGATACATTATTTGTTTTGCATAGACATAAAGTTGCGATATCGGGTAGATAGAAAACAGCCGGGCGGTATTTTACCATGTTATTCCTGAGAGCAATTTAAAAACTTGCGGAATATTCCTCGGGAACAATGAGAATATTCCCGGGAACATTGGGAATATTCCCGGGGAACAATGGGAATATTCCCGGGAGCAAAGGGAATTTACATTTACAGCTGACTTTTTATATTTTTTTCTATAGAATTGTTAACCTATTAAATAGATAAACATTAACTTATTTAGAGAATGTCATAAAATATATGTTATTCATATACAAAACCTAAATTCCCCTATATTCCCCTCATGGGGAATGTTCCCGGGAACATTCCCGGGAATATTCCCGCCTGGGGAATATTCCCGGGAACGGCCCATCACTAAATTCATGGACCCTGTTAGGGTATAGCTTATTTAACTTAATCTAAGGGAACAACACATGCAATGTTTGCCATTTGTTAATGTAACTAAAAACATACACATATCACAATAATATTAAAATGGTTATTTACAATTCTAAAATTCAAATTTTACATTTATCTTAATACTTATTATTTCAATGTCTAAAGTGCTCATTCAAAATTATTATCATTATTATTACTAATGAAAATAATAAACAATAAGTACCTATCAATAATATTCCTTAGCGTTAAAACTACATCAACATGTATTTGAATTCCATTCTAATTTTATGAAATGTACGATACAGATACACTCATTTGTTTCTTGCATAGAACATGTGTGGCATTGTAAAGTACTATTACCAATCTCCATATTAGTGAAGAAAAACAGAATATGTGTGCCCACAGTTGAGATAGTTCAGCGCGGCGTGATCAAAGAAGTGCGCAACTCCACCATCGCGCCGGGCACGCTTGTGCGGGTGAAGCGGGGCAAGGAGGTGCCGGCGGATCTCGTGCTGCTGTGCGCCGAGGGAGAGCGGGGCAAGTGCTTCGTCACCACTGCCAACCTGGACGGCGAGACCAACCTCAAGACTCTGCGCGTGCCGCCGCCGCTCGTCGGGTACACGCCTGGTGAGTTTGATACAAGTCCACCATCTTGCCCGGCACGGTGTGCTGGTGCGGGCGAAGTGGGACAAGGAAATACCGGCCGCCCTGGTCCTACTACGGGACAAGTGCTTCGTCACCACTGCCAACCTGGACGGCGAGACCAACCTCAAGACTCTGCGCGTGCCGCCGCCGCTCGTCGGGTACACGCCTGGTGAGTTTGATACAACTCCACCATCTTACCCGGCACGGTGTGCTGGTGCGGGCGAAGTGGGACAAGGAAGTACCAGCCGCCCGGGTCCTGCTGCGAGCTGCGGAAGAGCGGGACAAGTGCTTGGTCACCACCGCCAACCTGGCGACATGGCATCGCCCGTCACTCTGTCACAGTACTATGAAGAAAGATATAGGTAATATTTCTCGCGCGAGAAAGAGTCGCGTGTCACAGTTGTGCTAGGTGGTGAAGGAGAAGATGTATCTCACAACGTTGCGAGAGCCACCGAGAGAATTATATGCAATCTATAACTATAACACTGATTTAAGTAACTGCAACAATACCTGATGAAACGAATTCCACTCAAAATATCTTTGCAATGAATTCCTTTTGATCATATTGTTGTTTCTACAGACGTCCTGCCGCAAGGCCTGCGGATAGAAGTCCCGAACCCCATCGCAGACCTGTACACGTTCTACGGCCGCTTGGAGATCCCCGGCATAGAGAGCCTGGCGCTCACCACCGACAACCTGATGCTACGTGGTTCTCGAGTCAAGAACACCGAGTGGGCGATCGGGTGCGCGGTGTACACGGGTAAGTGGGCTCCAGAGTCAAAGAGCTTCAATATTCCCAATTATCCGCCAAGAGCTGACGATGGAAAACTGCAACAAAAGTGTGGCGCTCCGCTTACAACCTGGTGATGTGTGATTCTGGCATCAATAACGCTGAGTGAGCGATTGGCTACGCGTTGTTTATCCTACACAAGTCAGGGGTATTCGATATTCCTGCAGCCATCTCTCCCGCGCTGAAAGCACAAGTTACCTACCTACTTTACTATAATTACCTATGACCTATCGACGTTCTACGACTGACCATTATTACCTAGTTTAATCGTGTTTTGATTTTTATCAGTGTCAAATTCTTTAGCCGTGTATTTATAAAACATTATTTCAGGCGAAGAAACCAAACTGGCCCTCAACTCAAAATACGCGGGCAACAAATTCTCCTCGTGCGAGCTCGCGGTCAACGGGTTCCTCGTGGTCTTCATAGCGCTCCTAGTCATCGAGATACTAGTCAGTTACTTCATCAAGAGATACATCGATATCAGGCACCCGGAAAGGGACTTGTATCTGGGCCCGGGGGCTTCGTTCCCGCAGTCGTTCTCCGGAGTGCTGCAGGACATGTTTTCGTTCCTGTTGCTCTACTATTACATTATTCCTATGTCGCTGTACGTCACAATTGAGCTCTATAAATTCACTGGTGAGTATATTGCATGCTGTAAAAAATACCGTACTTTGTTATTTATCTTTACCAATTCCCGTGTGTCCGAAAATTTCGTCCGGCTAGTTTATCGTCGCTAACTTTTATCGAAAACGATTATTTGACTTAGGGGCGTTCCACCGGAACGCCTACGCCTACTTTGTAGGGCTCGTGACTGCTGTCACAGCTACCTTAAAAACACACCAAAAGGACAAGATTCACTATAATTACAAAAGTTAAAATATTGGCATACGAAAAATTTACTTTTTAGCTTCATTAAAATAAACGTTTTAAAAAATAGCGTCACCTGCCCGACATTCTGGTGGAATTCCCTGAATATGCTTAACATTGATCGGGAACTACAATAATGTCAAAAAATACATTGTTTATCATTATCAAGCACCACTTAAATATCCTGTTTTGATAAGTACCTAATTAAAAATCCGAGCGTTATCAGAAAATTAAAAAATATTTAATCTATATCGCAATTTTTATTCTGAGTTGTCAGCTGGGAGCTAATATAGTCGATTTGTCACGCGATACATCCAATTATAAAGCATCCACGATTTTCTGACAAGTACCTACCTAATTTATGGCGTGTCTTTTTCAACCATTGTTACTTAGCTACTTTCTTGGCTATTGGACTCTCCTTCGTTTTGAATGAATTATACTAGGGATGTGCCGTTTCCGAAAATTTCCGGAAACTTTCCACATATTTTGTATGGCAAATAAGGAAACTTTCCGGAAATTTTCGGAAACGGCACATCTCTAAATTATACCCTTCATTTCGGACATAATAAAATCCATAGCAAGGATGGTTGTTAGTATGTACTTACTACTTACAATTAAATACATACATACATAAAATTACACCTGTTTCCCAACGAGGTAGGCAGAGATCACATGTTACGGTCCTGACATACATCTTTCCCTTCATCAACATTCATTAATTTCCTCATGCATGCTCGTCGGTTTGAAGTACTCTTGACTTGCCCAATACAATTAAATAACAAGATATTTATATGTCCACTTGATATATAAAGCCTTACGCCTTTAAACTGCTCTGTCCATCTTTGTACAAAAGGCAGTCGCATCTTCCAGCAACTGCTTTTAGAATGCTGTTGGGGCTCTGCCAAAGGTGGCTCCATATTTTGTACCCTCCCCTTTGAAATTCTTCAAATCTCATTTTTCAGGTGCGTTATTCATAGGCTGGGACGAGGAGCTCCGCTGCGAGGAGACGGGCAAGCCCGCCATCGCGAACACCTCCGACCTGAACGAGGAGCTGGGCCAGATCGAGGTGTTGTTCTCCGACAAGACGGGCACGCTCACCAAGAACGTAATGGCTTTCAAGGCCTGCTCCATAAACGGGAACATCTATGAGGAGAGGGACAGAATGCTGTACGACATACAGAGGTTTGAGGAACCCGTGGATACTGGACAGGTCAGATGTTTCACTTGGTATTTCTTTCAATTTAGAAAAGGTCATCGAGTTCTACGGGTTTTTTTTGTAATTTGCAAATGCTACTCATAAACTCATTTTAACCACAAAAAATACGTAACACGTATCGTGTATTGAATAATATAGTATCTTTGCCAATCGTGCGATGCAAGGCTGTCACGCGTTTGCGTTATCTGATAATGAATTACAAAAACAGATACTTATTAAATACCACTGCAATTTATGGATTAAAAATAATACTGAAAGATAAAGGTGGTTCGAGTTTATTGATAAGTAGCAACTAACATCAGACCATAATCAGGATGATATTGTAAAGTATGTACGTCGCCATCAGATATATCGCAGCATATAAGGCGTTCATAAATATGTGAACATGTACTGTAACGTCCAGTCAATAATAATAATAATAATTTATTTATTTCAGGCATCAAAGGCCCATAGATAAATACCTTACAATCTAACATACCTACATATTAAATATTAAAATAATAAAAAACATAAGTAACTAAACTAGGTCACATTTTTCAACAGCGACGTGTTACGCGTGTTCGATGTGTCAGGTAGCCGTCCACGGAAACGCCGGAACATAACACCCTTCGGCCAGTACTCTTCCTTTGTGAAGGTCGCTAGTTGGTCCGTCGGAACTCTCAGCACGAAGGAATTAAAACTCACATCATGGCGAGACTCCAATTTTACGACCCTCAGGATGACACCGGTCTTCACCCTTACATATTCTGCAATATCTTCAGCCTTCGTACTGTAATGTAGCCGGGACACATTTATTTATTTATTTATTTATTTATTTATTTATTTATTTATTTATTTATTTATTTATTCAAATTAGTTACACAGCATTACAGTAATTAAACCAAGGCACTGTGAACTACAAAACTATACAGAAAATAAAAATAAAAACTTAAATCTAGTTTGATTTAGGCGACGTAACAGCGTGGCTCCGTTGCGTCGTCTGATCTGGCGCAGGATTCGGCAGATTGCCCCGGAACTGCCGAAACACAACACCCTTCGGCCAGAAGTCTGCACTTGCGATGGTGTCCTGCAGCGGCCGCGGTACGCGCACCACAAACGAGCTGAAGTGCACGTAATGGCGGGACTGCAGCTGTTGCACCCTCAGCGTGAAGCCAGTCTTCCGGCGAACATACTCCACCACATCATCAGCCACGGCGGAGTGATACAAGCGCGACACATAGAGGGCCTTACTCGGTGTGGCAATCCGAAGACCAGAACCAACCGGCTCGGCAGTGCCAATCAGAGTCTTGCGGGGCACTCTGCGCGCCTTGCTCTTCCTTTCCACCAGTGTGAATCCCTCCTTATCCACATTGGTGCGGGAGGACTTTTCCTTATCAGGAACCCGTATTGAGGCCCGGTTAGCTGCGACAGACTGACCGGCGACGTCAGCATAAGCACGCTGACGCAACTTCGAAACTAGAGGCGGCCGTACCGGCGGGGGGCGCGCGGGCGGTGTAGCGGCGGGTACTTTTTACAGTGTCAGCAGGACGCAAACTGACAGACTCGGCGCTTCTAGCGGTGGGTCGGTCATCGGTCTTGAAACTTGATGCTAATACCGACTGAGTTGGAGCACTATTTCGCAAACTGTTGACTTCGTTGCGCAACTCAGTAATAGTGGCTTGGGCAGCTTCAAACTTCAAAACTATATCGGCTAAACTTGTTTTTAGGGCCACGATATCCTTATACAAGCAGCGTACGTCAATTTCATCCGGAACATGGGACGGCAGGGTAGAGGCATCTGCCGCCACAAACTCTGGAATCCGTTCTTCGTTCTCCTTCAGGATTTTCTTAATATCCGCAAGGGTCTTTTTTCCTGTTTCGTCCCCTTTCCGATGAGGTACATAGGTGCCAACAACTCCAAGGGACTGGCACAACACCTGCTTCGCATGACAGATGTCTTCGACGCTGAATTTCGATGCCCACTCATTAAAGTGGACAGCGGTCACCGCATCCATCTTGCCTTCCAGCAGTATCTTCTCCTTCTGCTGCAGAAAGGCGAGGAAATCGTTCACGACGTGTTGACTCATCGCGTCGTTTCGCTAGCAGCGGCCGGGCCGCGCTAAATATCACAATTAATATTTAATTATACATCAATGCGTCTACGTCGCTTGACGCACTGGAACATGATGCACATAAAGCAGCGTCGTAGGTAGAGCGGGACGCAGCAAATGTTTCGGTCCAGTCGGTGCGGTACCGCACTGATTTCGACAGGCTGGCTTCTTCTTCTTCTTTTCGACCTTCATGAAGCCATCCTCGTCGCATCGGGACTCCCTTGGAGCCGGCATTGGCAGGTCCTTTTTTACGGGTTCCTGCAACCCCTGAGATGACGGCTGCCTAGATTTCGGAGCAGCTGGGCGCTTTGCAATTTCGGCAATAAGAGTCGTGTTCAGATATTTATGAATACCTTAGATGCTACGATATGTCTGATGGCGACTGTACCTATCCCACAATTTTACATTATGCAATGGCATAAAGTAATTAGATATCAAATGATAAACGAACATGGAGACATTTTTACACATATACGTATAATCATTAGAGTCTAATGCGAAAGGCGAAAGATGACAACGGTCATTTTGAGAAAAAAGATGGAATACCTGCGTAGGTATAGACCGACAAGTAGCTTTCTAGCCCGCGCCATGTTGCGGATATTGTGGTACTTAGGTACTTATCTTACTGGCAACGACAAATTTAATATTCCGCGGCTTTCAAGTAATCGGATAATAAAGCCCAAATTATACACAGAGATGAAAGTCAAGTTATTTTCAATACAATTCAATATTTATTTCAAAAGAAGACCACGGGATTGAACTGCTTTCCCGTAAAAAATATATGTAACGTATGCACATTATTGCCATATGAAAGCTGTTTGCGCCAATATCCCAGGGCAATACCGCCACTTGTTGGGCTATGTGATAAATAATATTATTGGTTCCTTTATGTTTTAAACCTGTAGCTGTAGGCCTTCATAGCATTTGTCAGACAATGTATTATGCAAATGGTAAAGCTGTTTATTCCGACGATAAATTATATAATCACAGACCAATTACGGGCCATATGTAATTATGATCGTAGAGTTAATCACGCGATAAATAGATAACAAAGTATCCGTCACTTTGACAAGTACGTGCGAGAGGGGCAGTCGTTTTATCACTTATTGTGTCGTGTGATAAACGTGAACGTTATAGGCCCGCTCTATTGGAGGATTCCTTAGCAACCGATTATATCCAAATTTTTATTGCAGGCATAGTCGCATTAGTCACGCGATAAACACTCACAGTTTTGTCAGAAAGTGGCGGTTTTGGCTTGTCATTTATCGCATTATTAACACAAAATTGTCAGTAGCGTGGCATCATAGAAATCCCTTGGCAAGCTTTAGCAGAATTAGAGAACTTATTTTCTAAATGCAATAGAGATGCACTGACTGATAGGTGCAATGGTCGGCCCACGTGTATATTTAATAGCCACAGGTGTATGTAAACAACATAAGCAAAACCGCCCACTTCAAGGCTTGACGATAGATAAGCTATCAGTTCATCAAACTAATGAAACTGTTGACCGTTATCTATATCTGGCTATTTCCGCAAACGATTACATAAATTCTAAAAAACGTTAATACAAAACAAAGCACTCAAATGAGGAGACATTTTTGGTCTACGAATATATTTTTAACTTTACTTCGAAAAAGGAGGTTTCATTTTCGATTGTATGTATGTTCTTTAAAAGTGTAGGTACTTGCGAAGAAGCGAATGAAGAAGAAGTGTTAGTTTGTTTTAATATCTATCATTGGGAATTATTTTATCCGGATCCGAATTTTGAGAGCGAAACAAAATTGAAAACTTTACCTCTGACTTTTTATTTCAGGCAGACATCAGATTCTTCTTCAAAGCCCTCGCACTCTGTCATTCCGTGCAGATATCCAATGAAGACATGAAGAGACTCAGTGCTCGATTGTCCGTGACAGGAGACCTGCAGCTTATGAACATGTTCAGAAGGAAGAAAGCCAAAAAGAACGGAGTTGCGAATGGAAATGGGATTGTAGATAACGCCACATTTAACACTATGATGACTGCCAATAATATCTCGGGTATTGATTACCAGGCTAGCAGTCCGGACGAAAAGGCTCTAGTGGAAGCCGCTGATAGGTTAGGTGTCACGTTTCTGGGTGAGGAAGTCAACAATCTTATACTAAAAATGGGAGATGAGACTGAAATGTTCGAGAGGCTGCAAATTATCGAGTTCACTTCTGAGAGAAAAAGGATGTCAGTGGTTGTGAGGGATAGAGATGGAAAGGTAATTTTGTAGTTCTATCGTTTTACTTTCAGTAATCTTATCAATATTTCAACATTCTAGTTGTTTTAAAATGTCTGACTCAGCTATTTGTCAATGAGGTGCGACTTTAGTATCAATTGGCTTTAACTCGTGCCTTTAACCGTTTGCTTAATCATCTGGATTTGTGCAGTGAGCAAAATCTAAAGGATGGAAATTGCAATAGCTTTATTGAAATTTGTAAATGATCCAGAAATGATCTCCAGATCTGGCTGTTCTGCAAAGGCGCGGAGAGCTCGGTGTTCCCGTTGTGTGGCAACGCGAGCATGGTGGACGAGACCAACGGCGACATCAACACGTTCGCGAACAAAGGTCTCAGGACACTCGCTATCGCCTACCGTGAGATACCCGACGAGGAGTATGACAAGGTTTGCGAATGTAAGTGCTGTTGTATTTATTAGTCGGATCATATCACTTATCCCTAATTTACCACTGATCCATCCAGAGCGTCTAAGAATTCACCGGCCATCGTAAAGTAATTCTATTAATAGATTGTGCATTGTCTCTCATACGGTACTCAACTGTGTAGCATGACTGGTGAATAAACGCCAATTAAATGTTACTTAGGTAAAACGAAATAGTTTGGACTAACTTTCAATGTTTGTAGTTTTTTTTCTTTCTAGCAATAAAGAAACAAGACGTGAAAAGTGCGGAAGCTCTCCAGCAAGTAACACATCAGTTCAGAATATTGGAGCGAGATTTAACGCTAGTGGGAGCGACGGCAGTGGAAGACTGTTTACAAGATGACGTGGCCGACACACTCGCCTCGCTGCGCCGCGCCGGTGTTAGAATTTGGGTGCTCACTGGTGATAAGGTGAGTCAAGCAATACGTTGAACTTGGAGCGACAATCTACATACTAGTTTGTTTAACTCGCTAGGAACTTAAACGTGGAAGGGAATTTACTTGGCGATAAGGTGGAGCAAGCTATATGTTGCGTGGCAGTGTAGTTCGTTATTCTGTGCGTTGACTTGATATACAAGTAATGACGGTCAGTAAAAAACCTAAACACGATAATGCCAGCAGAAAAAATGTTGGCCCCACGTTGGGCGCCAATTGGACCAGGACGTTGGTCTTTCTGGTACTTAATACTACTTCACCAACACTTTATTGACGCCCCACGACACTTTCACTGAGCAGATCTAAGTAATCTGAATGTTCGTGAATGCCAAAAGTACAAACGCCTCTTTCTTTCCAGGTAGAAACAGCAATAAATGTGGCCCAATCCTGCGCACATATCTCAGAGAACGGCAGACAAATGTTCCTAATAGGCGTAGACAACGATGAGGCAGTTAAATCTCACTTAGAAGAGTGTAAGAGGATAATCGCAGAGCCGAGCTGCAAGGATCTGGCGCTGATAGTGGATGGGACCAGTATGAGCATGATTCTAGACAAGCCCGTGGCGCAGGTTTTTGCGGAAATATCGTTAAAGTGTAATGCAGTACTGTGTTGCAGGTTGTCTCCGATACAGAAGGCTAAAGTGAGTATTGATGGTTTAATTTGATTTTCGACCTTTTTCACTTTTGATAACGATGTAATACTCGTCTAAGTAAGAACATATCCGATATAAAGTACTTAATTGATATATCCATTTAAAGAGGCTTCGCGATGACTCTGAGGAACCTACCCCATGGTTGCGTTGCGACATCAAAAGAGATTGTATATTTTTTACAGATAGTAAAATTAATAAAGCACTGTCCAGAGCGGCCAATCACGGCCGCAATCGGTGATGGTGCCAATGACATATCCATGATCCAGGAGGCACACGTGGGGTTCGGAATCTTCGGCAAGGAGGGCCACCAGGCTGCCAGGTACACGTTGCTAGATCTTAGAATTATTCACTCTATGATGTATTCGAATTTTCTATGACCTTATTCATTTTTATATATATAATTTTCACTCTATGATCTAATTCATTTTTTAAACAATCCACGTATATACTTACTTCAACAGAATACAAAAAGTCTGTTAAAACATTTGGCTACTATTTTTTTTTTCTAGGTCCGCAGATTTTGCTTTCACAAAGTTCTCTATGGTGAAGAAGTTCCTACTAGTGATGGGGCACTGGTACTACCAAAGATTAGCTACATTAATACACTATTTTTTCTATAAGAATCTAGTCCTCGGGAATTTAATGGTAAGTTACACAAACTAATCTACAATTTAATTTACAAAGTCACAGTTCTTTAAAGTTTGTTTAACTGATTACTGTGGTCAGTAAGTAGATTCTGACCATAGAAACGTGATACTGAAAATTACCGCCAAATTTAAAAATTCTCAATGCAATGGTGCATATATATCAGTCATAGGCGATGAAAAGATTAATGTCAAATGTACCAAAACTTTTTAGTCCTAGTTTGTACAGCGATACTAGAGCTAGAATTTTAAAATGTCGCGGTCATTTTCAGTATCATGTTTCTATGGCCAGACCACTTACTTACTGACCACAGTCATCATATGACCGTGTTGCTACTAGTGCAGTCATTGAAGCGAAAAATACGGTCTTACCTCCGATTTTTTTTACTGTGAACCGATTTGCATGAAATTTTGGAATTAGGCTCATCTTACCCTTAACTTCAAAAGTGAAAATGATTTGAACTCCGCAACTACCCTGGGGGTGGTTGCCTCCCCTTCTCGGGGGTGATTTTTTTTTTCAAAATAACCTTGGATATCGATAGAAGGCCTAATTTTAAGCAAAAAATCATCTATAAAGTTTTTCAAAAAATCCTATACTTTTCAAGTTATTGGCAATTGAAAATTCGCAATTTTTTCACGTTTTTCATCGGTTTTTTGCAAATATCTCCAAAAATATACGTTTTATCGAAAATTTTATAAAAACAAAATTGTAGCAGGTAAAACAATGAACAATTTGGTTTTTTATAAAGTATTCTAAGTGCAATATTAAGCTAGATATTAAAGATCAAAGCCGTTTTTTATTATGTCTGAAATTTAATCGATGTGGTCAATGCCATCTAGCGGTATGTATTCATGCCTACGTTTTCAAAATATATGAGCCATATGTATATATATACACATTACAATAGTTGTGGGTCTCTATTATACTGCGTACTTTCACATTGCTCCAAATATTCACACTCCGAAATTTTCAGTTACTAAGTAGAAAAAAATATGATAAGTTTTTGGACCATAACTCCTTCAATTTTCATGCTATCACAATTTATAAAAAACCATTGTAAAGGTAATTAAGAGAGCTACAACATCCTTTATTGCAATATATAGTAAAAAACCTTTTTCTAAAACGGTGAAGGGTTAAAGGGCTTAAGAGAGGCTGTGATTGCGCTGCCACGCGCTCTTTAAACAATCATATCTCCGTCAATTTTTGTTTGACAGAAAAAACAAAAAACCAAATTGTTTGTCAGAAAAATACCTTAATTTTTAATCCGTACACTTTTATATGTATCTGTCGTCATTTTTGAGATATTATGAAAAAAAAGTGGGTTCTTTTAAAATTTGAAATTTTGTTTTTTTTTTAATCGTGACTTTTTTGAAAAATATGTGTCCTGAAGCAGCTAAACTGATACTATCTATCAAACTCTTCATAATAAAGTTAATTCTAGGCGGAATACGATTAATTTTAATTTTGGTGGAAATGGCACTTATGAAACCCATTGATTTAAAAGAAAAAACATTAGATGCTCCCCTTATTTGCAATACAGCTCACTTATTTTACGCGCAAAAGACTTTTAATAGTGCTCATTTTAAAGCTTATTTCAAGCACTACAAAACCCTTTTGTATTGGAATGCATAAAATGCATCTGCTCGCCGCTAGATGGCATTGACCACATCGATTAAATTTCAGACATAATAAAAAACGGCTTTGATCTTAAATATCTAGCTTAATATTGCACTTAGAATACTTTATAAAAAACCAAATTGTTCATTGTTTTACCTGCTACAATTTTGTTTTTATAAAATTTTCGATAAAACGTATATTTTTGGAGATATTTGCAAAAAACCGATGAAAAACGTGAAAAAATTGCGAATTTTCAATTGCCAATAACTTGAAAAGTATAGGATTTTTTGAAAAACTTTATAGATGATTTTTTGCTTAAAATTAGGCCTTCTATCGATATCCGAGGTTATTTTGAAAAAAAAAAAATTCACCCCCGAGAAGGGGTGGCAACCACCCCCAGGGTGGTTGCGGAGTTCAAATCATTTTCACTTTTGAAGTTAAGGGTAAGATGAACCTAATTCCAAAATTGTATGCAATTCGGTTCACAGTAAAAAAATTCGGAGCAATAATGCTTCAATGACTCCACTATACTTACTAAGCTTAAATGTACGTTTCAGGTATTTTTCCAAATAAACAGCGCGTTTTCTACTCAGTCAATATTCGACTCCATGTACCTGACGTTTTTCAATCTGTTCTTTACTTCGGTTCCCTGCTTAATGCTCTCCGTCACGGAACAGAGGTGGCCTAAAGAAGTACTGCTCAGGTATTTATATTTTAATTTCAGTGGCGCGACGTTCCAATAATTCGATTCCTAGCGCCTTATCTTGTTTTAAAGATTTTGTGAGATCAAAACGAAAATCAAAGCTTTACAACCGAATTGTTTGACGCAACGCTGCTACTCGTAATTTACGCAAATAAAATCCCTTAGTTTAGTTTTAAATAAAGTACCAAAGGTAATCTAATCACTATTTACTTAAATTACCTTATTGGTCTGCCTAGAAATTGCGCATGCTGAATGTATTGTTACATGCTGTATTAACTTCTTCGCCCCAAATGTGCTCAATATATAATACCAATTTATCATTATGTATTTATACTGTTGCAGAGACCCGTCAATGTACAGAGACATAACGAGGAACAAATTGATGTCGTGGTCTCGGTTCTCGGTGTGGCTGCTGGTGGCGTTGTACCACTCCGTGGTCATCTACGCGTTCGGCGCGCTGTCCGTGAGCCACTCCGTCATCAACGCCGACATGAAGGCCATGGACATATGGTAGGTACAATATTCCGTGGTCGCGTTCTCAGTGTGTGTATAATTTTAAACTAAACTTCTTATATTTCTTTCAAGTCCTCATTCTAGTTCGGTATATCGTTTTGAGCTACGAGAGTCTAGTCTATGACAAAGCATCTGCAACTCACGCTCGCTTTTTGTCCAAGCGTGACGGTTGCTTATTTGTCACTTATTTATCGTGTGATAAAAGCAAACATTATAGGCCCCTGAACTATTTAAATGCCTTTGTTTTCAGGATTTTTGGCGCCGTGCTGTTCCACTTGTTGGTGCTGATCGTTAACCTGAAGCTGTGGCTGCAGGCGCGGTACCACACGGTGTACTTTGTGCTCAGCGTCGTAATCTCCGTGCTCTTCTACATCGCCTTTAACCTCGTCTATGCTGTAATTAACGTGTAAGTAAACACCTTTATCAATCAATCGCTATTAAGAATAATGCATCTTAGTTTTATTTTATTTTATACCTAATCGTTAGAATTGTAACCTTAAACGAAGGCTTCGTGTATAAATAAATAACAACAGACAACCTCACACAAATCGATCTAGTCCCAAATTAAGCTCAAGAAGGCTTGTGTACTAGACGACGGGTACTAGACGACGATATACATACTTATATAGATAAATATATACTTAAATACATAGAACAACCATGACCCAAGCACAAATATTCGAGTTCATCATACAAATATTTGCCCTGGCCGGGATTCGAACCCGGGACCGCCGGCTCAGTAGGCAGGTGTCTACAAACCGAGCCAAACGCGTCGTCGTCTTCGTGTTTTCTTTCATATCATTATCATTACTTCATTAGTATGATGGATCTTGCATATATTGTGGAGGTGCCTTAGTAATCCGTACCTTGATAGAGAGTGGCGAAATGAGAGTAGCCCACGGCACCAGTGGAAAAGGGAAGAAAATTGAAAAAAATTACATGGAATATGGATAAGTGGCCTGTATAATTTAGGTTAACCCAAACGATGTAGATAGGAGGGCGCTAGTACTTTTTCACGAAAAACTTTATCACGAACGACTTAATCACGAAAACTTTATCACGAAAAACTTTATCACGAATAAACTTTATCACGAAAGACTATATCACGAAAACTTTTCCACGAAGACTTTATCACGAAAACTTTATCACGAAAATACTTTATCACGAATAAACATTATCACGAATAGACTTTATCACGAAAACTTTATCACGAAGACTTTATCACGAAAACGTTATCACGAAAAATCTTAATCACGAAAACTTTATCACGAATGAGCTTTATCACGAAAAATCTTTATCACGAAAAATCTTCATCACGAAAACTTTATCACGAAAATACATGTTTATGAGCTTAAGTAGCGGAGTCCCTCGTATCCATTTTTCTGACACAGCGTATTATACGCAGACAATCTTGTAGAAACATTACGTCCTGTTTCTCCTATGTAAGCCTTGCGACACTCACAAGGTAAAGATGGCAGACGTCACTACTTTGAAAAAGTCGTCATGGGTGTCGTTTTCTAGGTCTTTGGGGGTGCAATATTTAAGAAATGGCATCCATTTTGGAAATAAAGATGGCGGGCGTAACTTTTGGAAAAAGTCGTCATGGGTGTCGTTTTCTAGGTTTTTGTGTGTGTAAATGTCAAAAATGGAATCCATTTTGGAAATAAAGACGGCGGGAGTTTTTTTTTTACATTCGTCATTGGTGTCGCTTTCTAGGTTTTTGGCGGTGTTAAATTTCAAAAATGGCATCCATTTTTTAATTAAAGATGGTGGACGTCATGTTTTAAATTAATAGTCATGGGTGTCGGTTTTTGGATTTATGGGGATGTAGATGTCAAAAATCGCATCCATTTTGGAACAAAAGTAAGTGGACATAATTTTTTGAAAACGTCGTCATGGGTGTCCTTTTTTTAGGTTTTTGAGTGTACATTTAAAAAATTCTATCCATTTTGGAAATAAAGATGGCGGACGTCACTTTTTGAAATTGGTGTCGATGCGTGTAGTAGTGATATCAACCATCTTTAATTCTAAAATGGACTCTATTTTTGAATATGGCACTGCCAAAAACCTAGAAAAAGAAACCCGAGAAATATCTCCGCCAGTTTTGATTCCAATTTTTTAATTTTGAAATCTACACCTGCAAAAACCCAAAAAACTATGACTTTTTGAAAAAAGTGACGTCCGCCATCTTTATTTCCAAAATGGATGGAATTTTTAAATGTACACTCAAAAACCTAGAAAACGACACCCATGACGACGTTTTCAAAAAATTATGTCCACTTACTTTAATTCCAAAATGGATGCGATTTTTGACATCTACATCCCCAAAAATCCAAAAAACGACACCCATGATGACTTTTTCCAAAAGTTACGCCCGCCATCTTTAATTACAAAATGGATGCCATTTTTGAAATTTAACACCACCAAAAACCTAGAAAGCGACACCCATGGCGAATTTTTCCAAAAGTTACGCCCGCCATCTTTATTTTCAAAATGGATGCCATTTATGAAAACTGTCCCCAAAAACCTAGAAAACGACACCCATGACGACTTTTTCCAAAAGTTACGCCCGCCATCTTTAATTCCAAAATGGTTTCCATTTTTGAAATTTACACCCCCTAAAATCTAGATAACGATACCCATGACGACTTTTTCAAAAAAGTGATGTCCGTCATCTTTATTTCCAAAATGGATGTCATTTCTGAAAACTACACCCCCAAAAACCCAGAAAACGACACCCATGACGATTATTTCAAAAATTACGTCCACCATATTTAATTCCAAAATGGATGCCATTTTTGAAATGTACACCCCCAAAAACCTAGAAAACGATACCCATGACGACTTTTTCAAAAAACTAACGTTCACCATCTTTAATTCTAAAATGGATGCCATTTTTGAAATCTATACCCCCAAAAACCCAGAAAACGACACCCATGACAATTATTAAAAAAAAATGACTAAGATATTGCAAGTACTGCGACATTCGTCAGCGCAGGGTAGGGGACGACAAAAAGAACCGAAAAGCAAGGACTACTTACTGACAAAGAAAAACCAGCCAAGTGCAAGTCTGACACCCTCCGAGCGTTCCGTACAATTTTATTTATTTATTTTATTTATTTATCTCTTACCAACTTACCTGTTCGGGCCCTGTTAAATTAAGTTTGCACCTCACTTGTATGCGGCGCCATACGTACTAGGTGTAAACTTAACTTAACCAGCCATAAATAATTTATGACTCATTTAATGTCCCATATTTGTAATCTGGGTACTCCACCATTTTTATTTAAACCATTAATACGAAGATCAAAATTCAAATTCAAATTCAAATTATTATTTATTATCCATAGATTGTTAGATCAAAGATTTAAAGAAAAATTGAAAAAGGAACTGCCTGGTGGAAAAGGTACCGGGTTCGATTCCCGGTCTCTGATGGTTTAACCCGGCCAGTAAGATGGAAAGTGGAAGTGTTTGTATGGAACCCTCGGTGCGCGAGTCATACTAACTCTTGGTCAGTTATTGTAAATAAATATCAGTATCTGTACCACAAACGATAGGTTTCCGAATGAAAATAATCCACTGAGCAAATTATCACGAAAAAAAATATCACGAGTCAACCTTTTCGTGATATTTTTTTTCGTGATATAGTCTTCGTGATAAAGTCTTTTCGTGATATAGTCTTTTCGTGATAAAGTTTTCGTGATAAAGTCTTTTCGTGATAAAGTCTTTTCGTGATAAAGTTTTTTCGTGATAAAGTTTTCGTGATAAAGTCTTTAGTGATAAAGTTTTCGTGATTAAGCTTTCGTGATAAAGTCTATTCGTGATAAAGTCTATTCGTGATAAAGTTTTTCGTGATAAAGTCGTTCGTGAAAAAGTTTTCGTGAAAAAGTTTTTCGTGATTAAGTACTGACACGTCGCTCGCGGCGGTCGTCGATGAGGTACATATGTCAGAGGAATGGGATTTGACGGGTTTGGGAGAGAATTCAAACTACCCTACATATCAAAAACAAAACGAAATCCAACACATAAAATACATTGCGATATTAACTTGACTAGTACCTACTATTGGTACTTGGCAACGTCCTGTACATCGTCTCTCGTTATTTCCAGACAACTCGACGGCGCGATCCTTGGCACGTACACGCGCCTGTGCTCGTCGCTGTCGTTCTGGCTGCTAAACGTGCTGGTGGCGGTGGCCACGCTGGCGCCCGACTACTGCTACCGGTACCTCTCCGACAAGCAGGGCAAGCGCTCTGTTGACACCGGCGCCACCAGCATCTTCACCACGCGACTGTAAGCGTGGACTGCTGATTAGGAACACTGTCGTTCTGGCTGCTTAACGTGCTGGTGGCGGTGGCCACGCTGGCGCCTGACTACTGCTACCGGTACCTCTCCGACAAGCAGGGCAAGCGCTCCGTCGACACTGGCGCCACCAGCATCTTCGCCACGCGACTGTAAGCGTGGACTGCTGATTAGGAACACTGTCGTTCTGGCTGCTTAACGTGCTGGTGGCGGTGGCCACGCTGGCGCCTGACTACTGCTACCGGTACCTCTCCGACAAGCAGGGCAAGCGCTCCGTCGACACTGGCGCCACCAGCATCTTCACCACGCGACTGTGAGCGTGGACTGCTGATTAGGAACATTGTCGTTCTGGCTGCTCAACGTGCTGGTGACGGCCACACTGACGCCCGACTACTGCTATCGGTACCTCTCCGACAAGCAGAGCAAGCACTTAGTCGACACCGGCGCCGTCAGCATCTTCGCCACCAGTCCTTGAACACTCCGGATTAATGGAAATATACGGCATAATTAATTATAACCTTTCATTTAAATTTCGCGGAAATTGAGCTCTGTTTTCTTTGGAGATAAATACGATTACAAGAGGCCGAAATCTTAGAAATAGTCTGTAGTAGAATGAGTTAGGTGGCTAGTTATATGGAGTTATTTATTTATTTAAACCGAATTGCACAAAACAAAGTATCGTCCAGATGGCGGAGATATGGAAGCCAATCACAGAAGTTAGTGAAGAGTAAAAATTTAAAAAGTTGATAATATCCTGGCGATTGTAGAATACAGAACATGGAATTTTGTGAACTACATATTATGGGCAAAACATACAGGGTAACTTATGTTACTAATTTGGTTAGGTTAGTTTTCATTATACATAAATACTTAGATAGGTAATAAATTTACAATAAATAATCATTGTGTGACTCATTTAATTCTAAGTGAACGAATGAACGTCTAACGTTTGTTCCGTTCAATTTTGTACGTACGGCGTATGTACGTTAGGCAATACAATTTTTACGACCTATGTAAATTCAGAAACCATAGGGAATTAGGGGTTTTATACCGAAATAAACAATTTATATTAAATTTTCGGCGTTTATTCGTCGTTGCTGTTTTACAGTACAAGTTATGTCGAGTAGAGACCTCATTAAAAATACTTTATCGTAAAACAATAAGCATGTCTAGGTAATCGGGAAAGGGATGAAATTAATATACCTATTTTACGATTTAAATAAAAATTGGGGTGTTTTTTTTTTGTTATTTATCCCAATTGACGTCGAAATCAAATACCTACTAAGTAGGTGCTCGACTACAGAAAATTATCGAACATGTGAGGAATTAATGTAAGAAGTAATTAAGCTTATATATAAGCAATTGTGATTTGTTTATTTATTTATTAAAGATTTATTAAAAAAAAAAAACAAAATAAAAAGTATATAATTGTTATTGACTTTAGCACAATCAAATTAAATCCATAAAAAGCATTTCGAGGAATTAATTTCCAGTAAACTGGCAATCGCTTTAATACCTTCATTTGGTTCGTTGCTGGAATGCGTGCTATCAGAGTTTGCGTTGTCCCAGGAAGTGAATTAATTCTTAGAAATAATAAAATAATAATCAGAGGGGGCCCATGATGTTTGCGTTTATCATGTGATAAATAAGTGACAAAGTATATGTCACTTACACTCGCATCTTTTCGAAACTTGACGGATGCTTTTTCACTTATTTATCACGTGATAAAAGCAACTATCATTCTCACCCCACATTCAATTGGACTAATTGACAATGCCTTGTATTTATAACTTTCAAAATACTGTTTTTAATTATATTCCTATGCTTTGTCACATGGCAATAGCTTTACTTAAGAGTACCTTAAATTTTAATTATACCTACTTATAATATAATGGAGATAGTTTATTTACATACAGCACCACTGTACTCTGTATCTTTGAAATATACAGAAAGCTCAGTGGGCTCAGTCAGGCTTATTTGTTTTTGTTTGTTTCCTAAAATATTATGATTTTCGGAATGGTATCGCTCTCTAAGGAAATAGCTGTATTTAAAAACTTTATTTCACAATTGAAAACCAAATCGTGCAAAGGGCGAACTTAATGCCATTGGGCACTTTTTCCTATCCATTCCATAATTCAATTTAATCATACCCGCACGCTCGAATGTGTTTGCGTACTACGAGTAACATACTATTCGTTTTTACATTATCTACAGTAAATCTTTATAGAAACATAATTTTCGGGTTTCGGGTTCCGTACCTCACAAGAAAAAATGATCACATTGTTGTCCGTCCGTCCGTCTATCTGTCAACACTCGCGAAAGCGTGGAACTATCGAGTTGAAAGTTATTTTTAAAAGTTTTTATACAGATGTTGTTCAGTTAGATATATTTAAGTTATAATTTATTGCTCCTGATACAGGCAACACCCGGTATAATTATAGAAATTGGATATTTTTTGTGCAAAATGATGATCGCATATCGATGTTTAGTCAAGAGTAAGACGTAATGATGAAGTGATAACTAAGAAATATTATGCATCTATCTACCTCTAAGAAAACTGGAGTAGGTAATTTATCTATAAGAATAAATATCGTAGCACGAATTTTTATTTCTAAAGATGGTGTATGTATGACAGAAAATATGAGACATGATAAGATTTAGCTTTCATATATTTTGTCGTCTCTCGCTCGGTGTAGCAATATTTTATCGTCATATTCATCAATAAGATAAACAGTTTTCGTATCCATAAGGACCAGTAATAACTAAGAAAATAAAGTCGACAGAATAATTATGGGTTCGCCGATTGGACTAAGACATTTTGTCAAGTGTGCGAGTGGGGGATGCTTTAAATATCCTTTATCTACAGCAAGTTTATCACGTGATAAACTAAACACCCGTCACATTTTGTCAAGTGTGCGAGTGCGGATGCTTTATCATTTATCTACAGAGCTATAAACGCGGACGCGGCTGTCTTTAGTCATGTTTTGACGATTAAATACAAGATACAAGGAGCAATATCTTATATAAATGTAGCGGTTTTTCTTAATCATTTTACGAATGGTGTTTTAAGCTTATACCAACAATTCATTTTTGTCTAATTCATAATCATTAAGTATTTTAAGAATTACTTAATCTTATATAGAGTTGCTCATCTGTGATAATATTTTTTATTTAAGTATATTGTGAATGACCTCAAATCTATATATATATTGATTATATTGTATCGCAACATAGTGAATATAAGTAAAGCAATTAAACTATTTTTGTATTATACCAAAAAAAACTATAAAAAGTGTTTGAATTTCTCCCTAATAAGGCTACCTGTCCACAAGCGGAGCGGAGAAAATGAACCAATCGGGTTTCGTCTTTGTGAAGTCCGAAAGAAGTGCATTTAAACCATTCATGAATGGTCCATTTACACAGCTCCGCTCCAGTGGACAGGCAGCCTAAATCAACCCCGTACAATTTTATTTTGTTTTGTATTTGAAGCGAGCACAATGGAACGAAATTTCATTTTTTAGAGTTTTATTAGGGATCAACATTTTTCATATTTTTCGCTATAGAATATATGCATTATATTGGACTTGAACCCATTGTGCGACCCAGGTTAAAACTTTTGACGAATTAGAGTCGGTAGGGGATTTTAGGGCCATTGGAAGCTTGTTCAAAAATTCTTTCGTGTGTCTGAATTGCGAATTCCGAATGTTCGCATTAGAGTTTGCAGCCCCAGGATATTTTACTATGACAGTCAAAATTTCCCCAATTTTTTAAATTTTATTGTTCTCGATCTCGCTGCGAAATTCCGAGTCCGTAGTACGGTTGATAACTTATCTATACTATTTATACGCTGCGCGCTGGCAACCCGTGGCAGCTAGGCTAGCAGCTAGCAGCACACAATGATCGAAGGCTCGACGCATCACGTACCGTAGTAGGTACTTAATATACTAGTCCTATTTGTTATGAAAAAAAGCTGCACTCTGTGATGGAAGCAAGCCGTTTTGCACAGTGATAATATAGACCAAAATAAACGATTTCACTCGAGGCGAAATTAGTTTCACCCCTTAGGAACAGAGATGGCGCCACTTATTCAAAAAAAGTTTAAAAAATTCTAAATCCTGAACGGATACTCCGATTTTAACGTAAGAGGTGCCAATCGGCAGATAATAACCCAATTTAACATGAAAAAAATTAAATTCACGTAGAAAATAATTTTGGATACCTAAGAAATAATATTTTCAAAAAAAAATATTTAAAATTTGTGATTTTTGGAATTTTACTCGTAAAAATGTATGTACATGGTACTTTTTTTATTTATTTATATTAATACACAACTAATTTTACAATTACGAAAAAAAACCGCATATCATTAGCTCGTATAATTCCAAAGTTATTGAAGAATACAGACATGGCGCCGCTGGATCAAAAAATCTTACAAAAAATCTAAAACCTCAACGGATTTTCCGATTTTGATAATTAAGGTGCTAATCAACAGATAATTACTTAAATTTGTTTCAAAAAACAAAATAAAAATTCAAATAGGCAAAAAGTAATAATATTTCCAAAAAAACATACATTTTGATAAAATATATTTTTTTTTTGGGGCTTTTATGTAATTTCATAAAAAAAAAAACTATGAATATGGCTTTATTTTACTTATGTATATTATAACACTATTAGGTAATTGATCGTTTAATAAAAAACCACATATCGAGAACTTGTACAGTTCCAAAGGTACCTATTGAAGATTTTACTATAGGGTGCCGGTGCGATGTTGCCGCCGCACGTGCAACTTATGTACATGTATCTAGAAAAGTATTCTCCCGTTTCTAAGGTACTGATTACCCTGAAAATATAACCACAATTGAAAGTACAAATAATAATCATCCCAAGTAGCACACGACACAGTTATATCCCTTGTACAGCTTAAATTAGAGTTTTAACGGGTGAATAGGCTCCTATACAACCTGTTTGCTAATATCACAAGTATATTAGATGCTAAATAGCATTTCTGAATCAATATTTTACTTACTTTACGTTTTATTTTCACTTTAGTCTTTGCAGGCTTTGCATTGTAACGTGCAAGTTAGGCCGTCGCATCATAAAAAAAACAACAACGCACTATGCCACAGCCCAATTTGTATCCATAATGTTCAAGGAGTTTCCAAATTGAATTGACCTTCAACTATTGTGGACCCCACCTACCTTTGATGCCGTTTCATTCCCAAAAAGAAGGACTTGGGACTCGATATTTCCAAATTAAAACGTGAACCCATATTTGGTTTGCATGAAACGGTATTCAATGGCAGCTGAAATAGATGGAAGGTATCTCACAAGCTTGTTTAGTTTAATGTTTTTTAGTTTAAACAGATCTTTTCGAATCGCATTAACAGTAATAATATATGCTCTGTTGGAGCATCGTATAGCCTGCATGTGAGTCTGGGACCAACAACGTTACGATTAATTGAGAACCAATTAATGACATTAATATAGTGATTGAATCTTACACGATTTTCACACATTATATTAAAATAATAAAACGGGACTTAATTGCGGTAAATAAACATTTTTGAACTCGGTTAAATCCCGTTTTGTTATAATAATGAATGACATTAAAGCCTGACCAGAAATATATGAGGATTGTCAAGAGGGCGCTATTTATAAGATTTATATGGCAACAATTTTGCAACCAATCGCAACCGCACTAAAATGACATTAGTTTAAGTACCTCTCAGTTCCACTATGTTAACCTCGTAATATCTTTTAATGGAGTGCACTCTTTTCATGACTGTTTTCGTGTAGTAAGCACATGTGCACTTTATTTATAATCTTACGTTCACGGCTATGAATGGTTTTCGGCATTTTCTTTGGATACTTTTAAATATTTGTCTTTTAAAGAAACCACCACGAATGACATTGACATTGTTGACAAACCATCATAGAATCATTGCCAGTGTAAGAAATTCGTTCCAGTGAAATTCCGCAATATGGCGCATCCTCATATATTTCTGGTCAGGCTTTAATTATGTAAACACACCAAAAAAAAAAGAAACAAAAATGGCCCTAAGTAATCGTTTCACATGAGCCGTTACGTATCGAGAGAGAATTTCTATAGATAGCGATGTACTTGCAAAAGCAGTAGTTATTTCAGGGTATAACATGCAAGTTTTAAAACAGGTCTCTTTTCTTATTGTATTAAAATTAGACGTCTTGTCATACTCTGTGAAAGCCTTGAAGTGCAGTCATAATTTCATTACTTAAAGTAATAACTGTTTTGTAAACTGCTACTAGTAGACCGTTGCACTGACGACTGCAATTTGAATGCTTCGATGCTTTCACAGAGCTGGCGACAAGCCTTTCGCCGACTACTTCAGCTGCCATTGAACAACATGTTCTGCGTGTAGCGTTTCAAGCGAGCCAAATGTGAAATAAACGTCTTAATTTGGATATATCCTGTCCCAAGTCCTTTTTTTTTGGGAATGGAATGGCGTTGGAAGCAGGTTGCAGATGCGATCCACAATAGAACAGTTAGTATAGGTGCAAATCGAGCTATGGAAAAATGCGTTGTTGCAGCCGATGCAACGGCCTAACATGCACGTTACAATGCACAGTTTAGTGAAAATATGCAGAATATACTTGTGATATTAGCAAACTGGTTGTATAAGAGCCTATTCACCCGTTAAAACTCTAATTTAAGCTGTACAAGGGATATAACTGTGTTGTGTGCTACTTGGGATGATTATTATTTATACTTTCAATTGTGGTTATATTTTCAGGGTAATCAGTACCTTAGAAACGGGAGAATACTTTTCTAGATACATGTACATAAGTTTGCACGTGTGGCGGCAACATCGCACCGGCACCTTATATTAAAATCTTCAATACCGTTGGAACTGTACAAGTTCTCAATATGCGGTTTTTTATTAAACGATCAATTACCTAATAGTGGTATAATATACATAAGTAAAATAAAGCCATATTCATATTTTTTTTATATGAAATTAAATAAAAGCCCAAAAAAAATTATATTTTTTCAAAATGTATGTTTTTTTTGGAAATATTATTACTTTTTGCCTATTTGAATTTTTATTTTATTTTTTTAAACTAATTTAAGGAATTATCTGTCGATTAGCACCTTAATTATCAAAATCGGAATATCCGTTGAGGTTTTAGATTTTTTGTAAGATTTTTTGACCCAGCGGCGCCATGTCTGTATTCTTCAATAACTTTGGAATTATACGAGCTAATGATATGCGTTTTTTTTTCGTAATTGTAAAATTAGTTGTGTATTAATATAAATAAATAAAAAAAGTACCATGTACATACATTTTTACGAGTAAAATTCCAAAAATCACAAATTTTAAATATTTTTTTCAGAAAATATTATTTCTTAGGTATCCAAAATTATTTTCTACGTGAATTTAATTTTTTTCATGTTAAATTGGGTTATTATCTGCCGATTGGCACCTCTTACGTCAAAATCGGAGTATCCGTTCAGGATTTAGAATTTTTTAAACTTTTTTTGAATAAGTGGCGCCATCTCTGTTCCTAAGGGGTGAAACTAATTTCGCCTCGAGTGAAATCGTTTATTTTGGTCTATATTATCACTGTGCAAAACGGCTTGCTTCCATCACAAAGTGCAGCTTCCAGGCCAAAACCGTCCATAACAAGTAAGACTATACGGTCGCCGGGGCAGGAAGGAGTGTCCTCACTCCACTAACTGGGACTCCCAGTGAGACTAACATATGGAAAAACTATAAGTTTTAAGAGAAGACATGTGAATGAATTGGACTGATGGTGAGAAACAACGTAGCTTCACTGATCGCGTTTTCCCCAGTGTAGCCTAGCATAGCAGTTAAACTGATAAAATGTTCCTTATAGGGGGATATCTTATACAAATCATTAGCTACGCAGCACCCTACTGAAAAAACAGCCTTCATTGCTAAATATGATGTCTTTCGAACCGTTTTGCTCCGAATTGATTATCAATGACAGTCAACGTAGAAGGAGAGAATCACACAACGCAACATCGCCAACAGGCAACGTTGTGATAACGATAAGATATTGTGTATCAGTTGAATCGTTGGCAGCCGCAAAACATGCTCGTATGTTCATAAATTTTAAGTTTTTTTTTTATAAAATGCACGTGTGACCTAAGTGATGGAAGGACGCTCGGTGGGGCTCGTCGGTGCGCTGGTGCGATGGGTCTCTTGGTGCCAGACGAACATTATCGGATGTTGGGTAAGTTAAATGCCCTTGTATGTACACGAAAGCGGAATTCATTGCAATAGAAGTTAATACCGAACGACCTCATATACAAAAATAATGACTAGATACAAGCACATTGACTCATTCGAGAGAAGCTTCGAACACCCACAGTTTGCTATTAACATTCTTAATCATTTTTAGAATTCCGTACCTAAGGGGTAAAAACGGGACCCTATTACTGAGACTTCGCTGTCCGTCCGTCCGTCCGTCCGTCCGTCTGTCACCAGGCTGTATCACAAGAAAGGTGATAGCTAGACAGTTGAAATTTTCACAGATTTTATGTATTTCTACTGCCGCTATAATAACAAATACTAAAAATATAATAAAATATTTTTTTATGGGGGGCTCCCAAACTACAAACTTACAGATAATGGTACGGAACCCTTCGTGCGCGAGTCCCCCTCGCACTTGGTCGATTTTATTATGTTGTTTTTCTTTATTATTTTGTTATCCAGCGGGTTAAGTTTCTTAAAGGTTTAATATGAGAGAACTGAGCAAAATGCATAATGTGATTTTGGTTTATTACTTTGTAATTTTAACATACATTGAGCACCGGTCATGCAACATTCAGAATCCCGGATTATCGCGTGTCAATTTAAATAAAATAAAGACACTTCCGGTAAAACTGGATTTACAAGTTAGCCTGGTAATTCTGCGACAGAGTAACGGAAGTTATCGTTTAATAACGTTTTTATTCATTATGATTATGACGCTAACTATCAATGTATCTGGGATAAAAATGAACTTATCTATAGATAAAAATTAACACTTAGTACCATAAACAAAAGCTACGCAATGAAATGGTGAATTGTTTCTCTTTCGTGGAATGCCCGCCGTTTTTTTTCTCTATAAGAAAAATACTTTAAAGATATAAAATATACCGATTATTAAAAACAATAATTATTAGTCAAACACGCGAAGATTTAACTGCGAAAAAAATTATTACAATTTAATTTCTAAAAGTCTATATTTTCAACCTGAGCATCTCATCGGGGGTTTTCCCGGAGAGCTGGAAAGTAGCAGCTGTAGTGCCCCCCCCCCATCCATAAAGGAGGAGCTAAGGATTGCCCTGGGAATTATCGCCCGATTTCGTTACTTAGCAGCATTTCCAAAATTTTAGAAAAGATCATTAATAACCAGTTGATCAGCTTCCTTGAATCAGAAAATCTTCTTTCCCCAAGACAATTTGGATTTCGGAAGAACCGATCTACTGAACAAGCTGCCACCTTGCTTGTTGATCTAATATCTTCCTACCTCGATAAGGGAGAAGCTTGTGTGGGCATCTTTTTGGACCTGGCTAAGGCGTTTGACACTGTCTCAATCCCGATATTGCTAAGGAAGCTTGAACTATTAGGCATAAGAGGTACTGCCTGGGATTGGGTCAAAAGCTACCTCACAAACCGGAAACAGTGTGTAGTGTGTTAGAGTGTGTAGAGGGCGCCTTAGTCAGTAATCCAGTACCAATATCCTTTGGTGTTCCACAGGGAAGCATTCTCGGGCCTACCCTGTTTCTGATATATCTTAACCACATGATATGTCTGCCAATAGGGCAGGCAGAGATCGTCTAAGCTGTTACGCGGATGACACTGCATTGGTCTTTCACGATGTTTCGTGGACGCGGTGCTTCGAAGTTGCGGAAAGTGGCTTGTCAGCGCTGGCAAAATGGCTTGAGAATAACCTGCTCTCCCTGAACGTTTTAAAAACAAACTACCTCTGTTTCTATAAAACTGCCTCTTCCGCTCCTCGCTCACGGTGTCCAAACATTAAGCTCTCATGTAATCGTGCGGTGGACAAATCTACAAACCTTGCCCGGGATTGCAAAGTCATTAGTCCATCGGGTTGCGTTAGTGGTGACGAGTGCGGTTTTATTGACGACCTTGAGACGCTTAATCTCAATCAATACAACGGGATCTTCAACAGATTTAAAAAAATATTGGATCTAGTATTATCCAACGATACTGCATGTGTTACCGAGTGTGAAAATCCACTTGTGCCTATTGACCCGTATCACTTACCACTGATTATTCGTATTAAGTACATCGTGATTGAACCTCTGCAGCCGGCGCCGCAAACTAAGTATTTTTATAATAAGGGCGATTATAGCTCTATTAATAACGAGTTACTAACTATAAATTGGGATTATGAGTTTTCATGTCGAACACTAGATCAATCTGTTGATTTCTTTTATGAAACCTTTAAACACCTTAGAGATAAATTTATACCTAGTAAGATAATTAATCGTGACTCATACCCTGTTTGGTACTCTTTGCCTTTGAAAAAGGCTTTAAAAGAAAAGTACAAACACTTAAAGAAATATAAACTATATAATAATATAAGCGACTTAAACGCATATAATATATTAAGGGATAGAGTAGGGAAATTAGAGCGAGAATGCTATAATACATATATAGATCGTGTCGAGAGTAATATTGAAAAGTGTCCAAAGCAGTTTTGGTCGTTCGTTAAATCGCGCTCAACTTCCCATAGCTTGCCCAGTAGCTTAAAATATGGTAGTAAGTTGGTCAATACAGGGTCTGAAATTTGTAATGCATTCTCTGACTATTTTTCCTCCACTTTCTCATCTCCGAATGGTGCCGACAATAGCCGCCCATCCAATTCTTGTCTCGATTCAACAACATCTATAAATAGTATTGAGGTTGATCCTACTATTGTTACAAACATATTACTGAAACTAGATCCCTCCAAGTCTGCCGGCCCCGACGAGCTGCCTGCCCAGTTCTTGATTAACTGCGCGAAAACCTTGACATGGCCCATTGTCTTGCTTTTCAGGCGATCCTTCTCCGAATGTTCCTTACCATCGTTGTGGAAATCAGCCTATGTTACTCCGGTACATAAAAAAGGACCCAAAAATGATGTTACCAACTATAGACCTATTTCTAAATTATGTATTATATCTAAAGTATTAGAAAAAATTGTTAACGGACAGGTTTATGAAGCCTTAAAGAATTCTTTCAGTCTCAATCAACACGGTTTCCTTCAGCGTAGGTCCACGGTATCTAATCTTGTATTATTAAATGAATATATTACTAAAGCTATGGATAGTGGCTGTCAAGTGGACGTCATTTATACGGACTATAGCAAGGCGTTCGATAAAATTGATCACGGTATACTGATTTCAAAATTGTACAATATAGGAATAAGTGGTGATCTGTTAAGGTGGTTCTCGTCCTACATAGAAAATAGATCTCAGGCAGTCGTCATAAATAATTATATATCAGGGTGGGTTACAGTTCCCAGTGGGGTCCCTCAAGGGTCTCTGCTCGGACCTCTGTTATTCAACGTGTTTGTTAATGATATAAGTAAATGTTTTATTCACTCTAAACTTCTTTGTTTCGCTGATGACATGAAAATTTATTTAAGGATAAAATCTAACCATGACGCACTATTACTGCAGGCAGACCTCAGTCGCCTCGATGAGTATTGCCGGCTTAATAAGTTGGAATTGAACCCATCTAAATGCTATGCAATGACTTTTTCTCGCAAGCACAACTTAATTCCTACTTCTTACGCATTGAAAGGCCAGCCGCTAGAAAAGGTCACGCAAATGAGAGACCTCGGTGTTGTACATGATTCTAAACTCATTTTTGACAGGCATATAGACAGTATCGTCGGCGGTGCTTTTAAGGCGCTAGGCTTCATAATGCGTAACTCGACTCACTTTACTCAAGCGAAAACGTTAAAAGTTCTCTACTGCTCCTATGTGAGAAGTAAACTGGAATACGCTTCGCAAGTATGGAATCCTTGTTATAGCAAATACATCGACAGAATAGAGCATGTCCAGCAAAAATTTCTAAAGTACTTGTGTTTTAAACTTAAATCTAATTATAGTACATTTAGCTACACTGATATATGTAAGAAACATCACCTAATTCCTCTACAAAAACGACGTGAGATAGCTGATATAACCTTTATTCTTAACATTACAAGCGGCGTCACTGATTGCCCTGAGTTGCTTGAGAACCTCTCATTCAATACTCCCCTTCGTTCTAAACGGCATTTTCCTCCCATATCTCTTAAATCTGCATCATCCAATTACAGACAAAATAGTTTTCTGACGCGTGCAAGTCGTAGCGTGAACAATTTAGCGAAGGAACTGGATATCGACATATTTAACTGTAAAATTCCTTCTGTGAGACAAAGTTTGGTGAAAAGGTGCTTTAACTAGACGTGTTACATAGTCGTTCACCCGCCTGGGCTTAAAATATACGTTGCCATTTTTAGAGCTCGTGTAGTGTAGTGTATTGTTTACCATTTTCTTATTTTTTTTTTATATACTTTTTCTATACAAGGTGAGATGATGTGAAGTGATGAGTGTCGCACTTTAATTTAAGATTAGTTAAATTGTTTCTATCCGTGAGATCCTGTAATTGGCTTCCCTGCTTTCTATTATATTTAAGTTTACTCAAAATTGTTAAAGCTGTTGGTTCTCCTAAATAAATAAATAAATAAATAAATAAATTAGTAACTGCTCCACTGTAAAGTACCTTGAGATCACGTTGGACGAGAATCTCAACTTTAAAAAACACATTGAGATAGTGTCTGCTAGAGTCAGAAAGTTAGTGTTTGTCATGAAATTACTGAGAAACTCTGCAGGGCAAGATTTGCTGAAGCTTGTATATACTTCTATGTGTCCGTCAATCCTGTCGTACTGTATAGGCGTTTGGGGTGGCTCCAGTATCTTATCTCTGCACTCTTACCCCTCGAAAGGGCGCAGCGCTTTGTGCTCAAGGTCATTCTTAGGAAACCCCGACAATTCCCAACGACTGCTCTCTATAAAGCTGCGGACGTTCTTAGTGTGAGGCAGTTAATGATCTTGCGAGTTTCATCGCAAGTACATCTAAAAACTCTTAATTCTGAAGAGTATCCTGCTTTAATCGCCAAAAGAGTTTTCAGATTACCTACTCCCCGCACAAAAACTGCATTTGCACGACGTCTCCCCAATTTTCTGCACCCATACATTTACAATTTAGTGGTTAAGGCATGCAACATTTCCGAAAACTCCCCTCGTGAAGCAAAATCTAAGACTCTCAGCTGGCTGAAAGGTCTAAGTTACAGTCAAACCGAGCAACTGCTGAAGGCAACTTAATTCCGTACACTGACACACTTAACTCCGTAGCCTCACATACACACACTCACACTTGTACCTACACACAACACTTACCTACATACACACATACACACACTTGTACACAACTTATAATTATATTGTATACTAACGCATCTTAGATATACTATAAATATTATGGTTATTTCCTTATTTCATTCATTTCATTATGTAAACCTTAATTTTGGCTGTATTGTAACCGTTTAAATAAAACAATTTAAACGGATTATATCGCGTATATTAATTATTTGAGCCTCCCTGACGTTAAATTGTTTTATTTAAATGTGTGACAGTCGCGGAAACCGAAGAAAATATTATGTATTGTAACCGGTTAAAATAAATTTTGCAACTGTATTTTTTTAAACCGAATCTGGTCACCACATGACACGCATAGCCTATCGTGGGACCGCTTGACAATTGTAATAATGTTATTTAGGTTCTTCTTTTTAAATAAACATTTTTTTTTTATTTTTTTTCTTTATCCCACTAGAAGTAGGTACCTACAATAAGTATATCAAAGTTACCTATTTTTCATCTTGCGCCCTTGACTCCCTCGGTTTGTTCAAAATGTTCAAAAATTACATCCAATTTGAGACAACTATCTTAATATCAGTACTTAATCAGCGAAACACAGCCTACTTAGCATTCTTTTGTTTATTATCTTATCTATTTGTTCCTTGGATGAAGTACCTATGGATTTGGCATATGCGTATACCCGAAAGGGACAGCAGCAAAGTACATGACTAACACAGGGTTACCAGGTTCCAAATAATTCTCCGTTTTTCCAGTGCTTGTTGTTAGCGGTGTGAATTAGTTTTAAATGTATTATTATATTGTATGGGACAAATTATAAAATAATTACAATAAAACTTTACAAAAAAACTGTCAAAATGTAATGGTAAAATATATTTATTTACATAAATTTAATTACAATTTCGAGAGAGCAGCAAGATCATAGGAGGCATGATATGATAGGCAAGATGTTTAACTGTCCTTTAAACAAAATTGTCGTGAACATGTACAAGCATTTTTGGTTGGTTCCCAATTCGATCGTCCTGTTGCACGTATCCAACATTGGAGTAAAGCAGGATCATGTTTTGGAAATCTAAAACAAAAAAATGTATTTGTAAAACTCCATGAGTTAAGGGTAATTTACCAATTCTTATACTGGTATCCCTTAAAATCGAATAAAGCAGACAAATTAAAAAGCAGTAAAAAATCGCGGCAGAACGTCAAGTAAAGGTGAAGACAAAGAATAAAGACTACTGACACTGACAAGACGGAAAGACTATTGAATTTGTAGGCGTAATACCTAAAAATAAGATATTACAAAATGAGATTTTAAGCAGATTTATGATGTTTTGATATGATTTTGCCGTGCTATTTATCGTATAAATAATTATTAAATATATATTTGCAGAAATCAAGCAAAAAGCTATCCTATAGTACAGGTCTTGCACCTATTTAGGGAGTAGAGTTCTTTTTTAAGAAATCTTTGTAAAGATGTTTTGTGGAAATAAATTATTATTATTATTAAAAGCAAAGTCGAAACATCGCACTTACCTATGAAAGCTTATATTTTCACTTTTTTGGCCAGTGTCGCTTTTACACCCAATTATGGAGCAACGCACCATTGTTTTACAAATCTATAGCTATTAGCACTCACTATTATTCATATATAAACTTTCGAAATGTAAAATTATCCACAATATTCGTCGTTTTATAGTAGGCTACAACGCACATTTGAATTGCCCGGCAATATTTAGCGGAGCTCTGTCAATTTGACAATCATCCGCTAAACAAAAAAAAGCGGAACTCTGATAAGGACAAAACATCTTGTCTATGTCTCTGTCGCTCTTAACGGTTTCTGTAAATAGTTGTCCCGTTCCCTCCTGGTATTATTATTCGCTTGTCATGTCCAGAGGTTACCTACTTGGTCCATGATTTGTTCCCATCGATTTTTGTCATCCGAGAATGCGTTAGTATTTTAGCATTGACACAGTAGGAATTTCGAGACTCGAAATTCGAGTTTGGTTTTAATTAGGGTTGCTAATTGTGAGTTTACGTGTGCGAGGGTATATGACCAGCGACAGCATCGCAACAGTATGACTGTTTCAAAACTGAATAGCTACTGAATCATTGCAAAAATTCGTCGTATGCTACCTCCCTCCCTTGTTATGGGAAAAAAATGCGTATACTAATTATATATCCACAAGATGGCTAATAAGTAATTATTATACCTTACATACCTACTCGTAGTTATTATACGTTATTTTTGTTATTAGTTATCAGAACCATAGTTGCGAAAAAAAAGAAGCGTGACACTACCTATTGTCACGCTTCTTTTTTTTCGTCTTGGGTGCCCCCAAATACTGTCAATTTTTTTTAAGAACTGCCTCGTGCCTCATATTAATACTGGTTGTCATTTAATTTAATTTAGATTTTAGTTTTATCTTTTTAGTTTTAATTAAATTTTTTATTTTAGGTATTTAATCTTTATTGCACAAAAGAAAAACAGATCGTACAAAAGGCGGACTATTTGTACCTTTCCGGTGCAAAAAGATTTTTATTAAGTATGCATATTTTGTGATGAAAGCCATAGAAAGAAATTATTCAGTATTTTAAGTAAAACAATGCCATCAGCAAGAATTCCAATATCTCATAAGCTGACCTTATAGAGAATACCTACATTTGATGTAATGTGAGTTTATCGTAATTCGTAATACACGTTACCTACTAACTACTTATAGGTAACGAGAGAAGGTATGTGACCGGACCTAAAGTAGATCCCTGTGGTACACTTAACAAGTTCACAGTCCCGAAACCATTTTGAAAATTGCATGCTGCAGCACAGAAAAATCTGATACAAAAAAGTTCTAGCCAAAAACAGAACATCGCATTTACCTTTCGATAAATATGCTACGAGTAGGTTTGAATTATCGACTTCGCGATCATTCAATAGCAAAGATAGATTTGTGACAATGTGACAGTTGGATTACCGAGACATCGGAGTGAAACAGCACATCGCATTTACCTTTCGATAATTACCCATATCTCTGAGGCGTACATCATCCAACTACAGACGAAATAGTTTCCTTAACCGCGCTAGTCGGCAACTGAACAGCTCGACGAGGGAGCTTGATATTGATGTATTTAATTGTGTAGTTCCTTCTGTGAGGCGTAGTTTAGCAGAGGCGTTTTTCAGATGAGCGTTATAGTATCTCGTGTTAGTGCAGTTTAGTATTTAGTATTAAGTATTTGTGTTGTTGGCCTAGGAAGGCTTCATGAATAAACTGTAAGTGTATACGTATTTCTGCTGTGTGTGCGCGCCGTATTAATAATGCGCGTTGTTACTTATATGTTTCATATACGGTGTCTATCTGTGAGTTCCTGTAATTGGCTCTGTAATTCTATTTAAGTTTTCCTTTTATATGTCATAATTAGCTGTTGGTTCTCCTCGAATAAATAAATAAATAAATAAATATAAAAACCATTAAATGGCTCTCACGCTCGGCAATGGAAGTTTCGCGAACATAAACTTTCACAGACGTGGTGCCGTATCACGAGCGTACTAATTTACGTCTCTCGACGTAGGTACTGTCAGTGAGTGTTAACTCGACATTTTCCTTATTTTGCGTTTACGTTTAAATTCAGGCCAAGAAAGAAGCGTCAGCCGCAGAGACCCGGCAGGTCGAAGTGGGCGTGGTGGACCGCAAGATGAACAACGAGATAAAAACGTCGCGCTACTCTCTGCTCACGTTCGTGCCCAAGAACCTCGCCGAGCAGTTCCGCCGGGTCATCCACGTTTACTTCGTGATCATTACCACCATCGCTTTAGTCATAGGTAAGATTTGTTGAACACTTAGAATAAATAATGTTTTTTTCGGTTTCCGCGACTGTCACACATTTAAATAAATAGTTATTTGTGCAACAAGAGAGCAAAGTTGTTTTTTGTTACGAGTGCTGATTTTGAGTCCCGAGCAAGCGAAGGATTCTACGTTTGAATCACGAGCGTAGCGAGTGATTCTATGTTAGAATCCTGAGTGTAGCGAGGGACTCAACAGCACGAGATGCAAAAAACTTTGCTCTCGTGTAGCACACACAACTTTTCACCTCATCAGCGAGAACATATTCGACATTTTGTGCTTTTTCTTCCAACGTATGTTTATACCTAGTCTTTGTTGCTGATTTCAATAATATTATTAATCAGAAATAATAAAAATAATAATAATAGAAATAATAGGTAAGTGCTGCTTAAAAAGGATTAACAATATAATTTAATTGAAATTATAATCAACCAACACGGTTATTGTCATTATTTTATCAAATTGGAAGATTTAGCAGATACATGACGTGTTTATTTATAAATACCTACATATTATATTACGAGATTTTGTTCATAAATTGATTAATATTTTTACTCCAAAACACCAAACAAAATAAATGCAAAAGAAAATAACAAATTACAATATGAACTCGATATTTTTTAAGGTACGTTGCGAATATGCATCTATATGATAAATGGTGAAATTATAAATTATAATTATAACAATAAGTTGAAAAATCTTATTTTATTTGAGCAATGATCTATTGTTTTATATAAAAGGCACAATAGTTTTAATATTCGGTCGTTAAATAAAAATATAATAAAGAAACAAAAAATGCGTTGCAATTAAAACTTTTTCGGGTGTTTTTAATGATTTTTTTGTTATAACGCGTATCCGAACTGTTCTAAATCGAGGTCGGATTCGAAAATCGAATTTCAAATTGATAAGTTTCTATCCCTCTCTTTTATATACATATGAAAGAAACAGAGTGCATCGAGATTCAAATTATTAGAATTTTATAATTAACCTTTGGCTGAATAATGACAATTCGTGGTCAGATATTGAAAAAATTAAAAAGCTACTTTCTACTCACGCTCGAAACAAAATCGCATTTTGTTCACTGTTATCTGACAGCAAAATCGCCATGTTTGAGCTGGTGAGGTGAAAACAATTTTAACGGATTATATCGCGTATATTAATTATTTGAGCCTCCCTGACGTTTCGGTACTCTTCTCCTCAGTAAGACTTATAGCGAACCACTGGTAGATATCCAACTATAATATTATAAATGCGAAAGTGTGTCTGTCTTTCTGTTACCTCTTCACGCTTAAACCGCTGAAACGACTAAGGGCGTGGCCACATGTCCACGACACGGCGTCGTAAACGTAAAACGACACGGTGTCGCGTCGGAGCGCGACACATTATCCACCGTGCGAATATACGTTGCCGCGTCGTGAAAACACACGACACGGCGTCGTAAACGTAAAACGACGCTGTGTCGCGTCGGAGCGCGACACATTATCCACCGTGCGAATATACGTTGCCGCGTCGTGAAAACACATGCTGCACCGGGCACCGCAGGTCGCGCCGCGCGCCGGGCAGATTAACTTTGCTGTGTTGAGTAGATGCACGGTGCGGTGCCACGTTCGATTACGACGCCGCAGCTTCTCGTACATGTTCAAAATATTTTGCGATCAGTTTTCAATTCGACATATTTAGATCCTATCACACGTATTCTGCTCTTGTTGCTTTTAAGAAGAAGCATGAAGAAAAAGCAGAAGAAACGAAAATGTTGGATTAATCCATATCTTTCTATCATGAACCATGATGGCAGTCATTTCAAAAAGAAGTACTTACGAGGCTTAAAAATAAGTGATCACAAGTTTTATGATTATTTTAGAATGTCTGTGTCAAGTTTTGAAGAACTATTATGGAAAATATCGCCTCGTTTAAAAAGGCAAAATGTATTTAGGAAACCAGTTCGACCTCTGAAGATGTTGGGATTAACAATAAGGTAAGAATTACGTATATTCGCACGGTGGATAATGTGTCGCGCTCCGACGCGACACAGCGTCGTTTTACGTTTACGACGCCGTGTCGTGTGTTTTCACGACGCGGCAACGTATATTCGCACGGTGGATAATGTGTCGCGCTCCGACGCGACACCGTGTCGTTTTACGTTTACGACGCCGTGTCGTGGACATGTGGCCACGCCCTAAGATGAAATTTGGTATGGAGATAGTTTGAGACCCGGGAAAGAACATAGGATACTTTTCATCCCGAAAATATTTAGTGTTCCCGTGGGATGAACGGGTAACACCGCGGGGCACAGCTAGTTTTAAATAAAATAATAAATGCCCTTCTGGCACAAATGTAACTGTCTTTACACATTAAGCCCATCTGGCATGTATGAACACCTTTATTTTAAATTAATATTTATAAAATGGGTAGTTTGCACAAATGTAACTTTGACAGAGAAATATTGTGTTTTTCTCAGTCAACCTTTGACAACGGTACCTGTAAAGGTACCGAAACGTCAGGGAGGCTCAAATAATGAATATACGCGATATAATCCGTTTAAATTGTTTTATTTAAACTTAGAAACGTAATAGTTAGCGCTTGAAAGTGAAGCCAGTTTTGGTTAGCCACGGACTAAGATTCGTCGGTGTGTCACAAGCGAAACGTCCCTATGATGATATGTACAGGACATAAATACTGTGAAATTAGGCTTCCCATGGTCAGAATAAATAAATTTACCAACTCACCAAATTTGATTGAAATCTGAGACAAATAATAAACGTAGTTGCCCTTTAGTTGCCTAAAATAAAATGATTGATGGTTATCAATCGATTCGTTAATCGATTTCTTTATCGTGAAACACGCTTAATTATATACAATGGGGATTAGGGGGAATATAAAGTAGACCAAGCCAGAGATCGTAATCGCTATCTATAATATCAGTAAGTGACGCACCCACGAAAGTGATGCTGGCTCACTCATACGAGTCATAATGGAAAAAGAAAGTAAATGAAAAATATATGTATTGTTTTCGCATTTGCTGTAGATAACTTCGGCAAATCGCTACGCGTGATCTACAAAACACACGCTACATATGCGGCTGTGTACATACCTAAAATGCACTTAAGAAGGAAACGGTATAATTTCTACTTTCGCCGCTCACTTTGCGGATTTCTCCAGCAGGGCTAAGTAGTATATCTTGCCGCGTCTACGCCTGTCGCGTGACTCAGAATCACTCTTTTCACACGCTATTTAAAGGAAAGAGACGAGTAATATTTGTCGCGAGACATGAGTCGCGAGTCATAATTGTGCTACGAGTAGATGTTCGAATTATCGACTTCGATCATTCTATAGCAAGGATAATAGATTTGTGACATGTGACAGTTGGATTACGGAGTCATCGGAATGATAAGCGGATTTTTCAAATAGACGAACTATGATCATCATGTTAACCATATCGTATCGCTTTTATTCGATATTCCGCATAGTCATCCTTATCAACATTTCGTTCTTTATCTGGTTTTATTTTTTTGTTAGCAAATTATCTAGCTATTGATGTTTAGCGATAGTGAGGCGCATATATTATATTGCACAATTAGACATGGCTCCGATAGCAATAGCAATTTGGTAATCGTATAATCACATCCATCGTGTATTTATGTTAAAGCAATGTTTGGTGTCCGGATGCAATAGGCTAGTTGACTAAATGTTAAATTGTATCAAACTAATGTTTATGTTTATTTCGTATAAGTAGTATTTGACATTACAATATTTTTTATAGCTGGAAGATAATTACTAGGTCGATGCAGAGTCAGCCACCGGCTAAGCACCATAGATTGGAGCGGTTTTTTTTTTTTTCGAAATTTTCTCTTCGTCACGACCTAGCGAAATTTAATGTGAGCATTTTAAAACAAAAAATTCTAAAATCGGTTGAGAACTCGCTGAGATCTGCGCATTGTCACAAAGTCCATTCGAGTCGATCCATGGGAGCTTCGCTCCAAATTAAGCCTGCTCAAATATATTTCAAAAACGGGTCAATTATTCTTCATCATTCAGTATTAATTACCGTGATAATGCAACATAGAAATAGTGTTAATTACAAAATTCTCTCTATCTAGTTCCCAGGTGCGTGCACTAGGAGCGCGTTTGTCTTCACCGATTTCCCTCGTAACTTTGAGAAAAACTTGAATGGAGATGGATACTTCGCTTGACTGGTTGATATTCTTGCTTCCAAAGATCGATCCAAATAATATTTTCCTATTTCAAAGAAGGAAGGGCTAGTCATAAAAAATTTATTCTCATCTCATGGTAAAAGATCAGCTCGTGGTCAATCTTCAACAATTTTATTTAAGACGAGCAACTGTAAGTTGAGTATGGTTTAGTACAACAACACCTCTATGTCTGATATGTGGAACTTGTTTACCAGATAGCCCAGTATCTCCGCTGACGAGCATCGTGCCGCTCGGTTTCATGGTGCTGGTGTCAGGCTTCAAGAGCGGCTACGAGGACTGGCTGCGGCACAAGGCCGACGACCGGGTCAACAACCAGATCGGTGAGTCTCTTAAGTAACCATTTGGAACAACTAATAACTACGTTGTTATTTCTACTCCTAGTTATTGCTACGTGTGCTATATTAGTGTTTACTTTTGAAACAGAATGATAAAAACGGGCCTTTTTCCAGACTTTCCTGCGGGCCTACTCGTATGATGGTTGCTTTTATCACGCGATAAATAAGTGAGAAAGCATCTGGCACATGTTGACAAAATGCGAGTGTGAGTGACAAATGATTTATCACTTATTTATCACGTGATAATGATGAACGCAACTATCATAGGCCCCCAGCCACCTTAATGTAAAAAATACCGAACACTGATTTGATTCAGAACGAAGGTCTATTACATTTGGTCCCACCAACATAAAGGGCATATAGAAAAGTTCTATAAATCATATTACTACTGCATATTAGTACGCACAACATTAAATGTACTTACCTAATTAAAATTCTTGTTCTATTAAATATTTTAGTGGAAATAGTCCAAAAAGGCGAGATCAAGAAGGTCCGAAACTCCACCATCTCCCCTGGCACGCTGGTCCGTGTGAAGGAAGGCGGGCAGGTGCCAGCCGACCTGGTGCTGCTCTGCTCCGAGGGTGCCCAGGGAAAGTGCTTCGTCACTACAGCTAATCTCGACGGTGACACGAATTTGAAGACCCTCAGGGCACCACCACCGCTAGTTGGGTGCACTCCAGGTACATAATGATTAAATGTTTACAAATGAAGCGAAAATTGAAAAATTTAATGACTCGGACAGGATTCGAACCTGCGTTTCCAACGGCTTTCCGGGCCAACACTGGCTCAACACTGGTTTTCGCTTCATTTGTAAACATTTAGTTTACGTTAGCAGACGTTACTGCTTTAATAAAAAAATAAGTAATTTGGGTGTAGCACATCGTTACTATCGATTCTCAACAAATTTGAGACGATGGTGCCGACGATAAAGTCTAAATCTTTACGGTAGATGGCGCTACGATGCCACCCTAAGGCATGTCGAAGCAACTGGTTGAAAAATTCAATGACTCTGACATCTGATTCGGTGGTCCAATTGGGAGGACGCCAGTGTTGGCCCGGAAAGCCGTTGGAAACGCAGGTTCGAATCCTGTCCGAGTCATTAAATTTTTCAATTTTCGCTTCATTTGTAAACATTTAGTTTACGTTAGCAGACGTTACTGCTTTAATAAAAAAAATAAGTACATAATGATTACCTTTGCTGTCCTCTCTAAAGGAACTTCTGAATTTGACACGCATTTTGTCTTGTGAATTTAATATGATAACAGAAATCATGTGCCCCAGCCATATTGATCCAAAACCAAATACATACATGTAAAGGTACCCTGTGCGGTTTCATTTGTTTGTTACATTACAGTCGAATGCTCGTGGTGATGGTGAGGAACACGCTAACCGTTACAATAACCGTCTTAACTATAACTTTACATTGTAGCAGGAAATAGGAATCTCTGTTCTTGAAATACCTATACCTGCCCTTTTCAAAACCGCCATTAATGTCATACAAACCTTGTTATTTTTTTACATTACCTCTGTTAGTCTCGATAGTCTTCCGCTCGTAAATCCTAGACTAAAGGTATCACTTTAGTCCTGCTTCGTGAAGCTAAAATAATCTACTTTTTGATGAAAAAAACTTATTTTTTTCACCTGAACAGAGTCCTTGCCCCAAGGTTTACGAATAGAAATACCCAATCCGATCGCAGACCTGACCACGTTTTACGGAAGACTGGAGATCCCCGGCACCGACAGCTTGCCACTCTCCACTGACAAGCTGATGCTGAGGGGCTCGAGGGTCCTGAACACAGAGTGGGCCCTGGGATGTGCGGTGTATACAGGTTAGTTTTTCTCCTATCAAAACGAGCCCCGTTGTACCTAATAGACTTTAAGCAAAACTCTTAAAACTGGTGTTGATGGATATCTCCATAGAATAATATTCTTATATAAACAAAGGAAACACACTTCTTACAGAATTAGATCTAGTCTCAAACTGTTAGTCCTGTTAGGTAATAGACACAGGAACCCGTGATTCGAACTCATCCCACAAACCCTTGCCGAGATCGAACCCAGGGCTACTAGATCCGTAAGTGTCATCAATAAAATTTCCCCTGTATCCGCGTCTACAAAATAATATGTAGCTATCAATTACTTTCGACCTACTTTCGACGAAAAGCTTCCTTGTCCTTTTCCATGCAATAAAATACACGGTAGAGAACTGAATCACAATTTCCATTGCAGGCAAGGAAACGAAATTGGCTCTGAACGCTAAATTCGTAAGCAACAAATTTTCTTCGTGTGAGTCGGCGACCAACCGGTGCCTATACATCTTCATAGGCATCATCATTTTGGAGATTGTGGCATCATATATCGCCAAGAGATACATTGATGTTACTCAACAAAACAGAGACCTGTATCTCGGACTGGGAGCAACCTTCCCGCAGCCGATTACCGGCGTGCTGCAAGATGTATTTTCCTTCTTATTGCTGTATTATTATATCATTCCAATGTCTCTCTTCGTTACTATTGAGATGTATAAGTTTTTTGGTAAGTGTTTTTTTTATTCACTACTACTGCTGCGAGTAAAAATCAGTAAAGCTTTTAATTTGTTCGCAACTGAATCGATCTTCTCAATATTGTACTTTCTTTTCAGGTGCATTATACATTGGATGGGATGAGGACCTCCGTTGTCCAGAGACTGGGATACGAGCGCTTGCCAACACATCCGATCTGAACCAAGAACTGGGTCAAGTAGAGGTCCTCTTTTCTGATAAGACTGGTACACTGACCAAGAACCTGATGGCTTTCAGGGCTTGTTCTATTAAAGGAAATGTTTACGAAGAGAGGAAAAAAATACTGTACAACATGAAAAAGCCTGATGAGGTCATGGATACAGCTGAAAAGGTCGGAAATATTTTAATTTATTATATCTACAAGGTGACTGAATAGCTATACATTTGTGAATAGTTATAAGTAGATTTTATCTCTGATAGACTGACAGTGCTAAATGTATAACATCTATACAAACTATGCGTTATCAGAGATAATTATATTGGAAACATTGCTTAGTTCACCACTAACTTTTTTTTTTCAGTTAGATGTCAAATTCTTCTTCACGATTCTCGCCCTCTGCCATTCTGCACAGATTTCTAGAGCGGACACAAGAAAACTAGGCACTCGTTTATCTGGTTCAAGCAAACGACAGTACAAAGACGAAGGAGAGGAAGTGAAAGATCCTGTCATTCCAAATGGGAATGGTGTTTTGCATAAATCCGCAAAAGGAGTTCTGCGAAAATCCGTGAATGAAGTTATACGGCATTGTATAAGGAATGGAATCAATAACGTCGACGATAAGACAGAATATATCGAGTACCAGGCCAGTAGCCCCGATGAGAAAGCTCTAGTCGAAGCTGCCGACAGGTTCGGTGTAACATTTCTTGGTGAAGAAGGAGACAACCTCTACGTGAAAATGGGAAACAACACTGAACTGTACGAGAAATTACAATTAGTCGAGTTCACATCGGAACGTAATAGAATGTCCGTTATTGTTAGAGATAACCAAGGAAAGGTAAAATAAAAATATTCTGAAAGTATTTTCGCTTGAATAGTAAAATTGTTTGAACTGTTATATTATCTTTGATGAAAATTTCGCATTTGAATTGAACTGGACCATGATTGAAATTTCCCAGACCAGATGATGATGATGATGAGGTGTTTTCCAGATCTGGCTGTTTTGTAAGGGTGCTGAGAGCTCAGTGTTCCCGCTGTGCCAGAATGAGGAATTGGTAGATGAAACAAATCGTGACATCACTGCATTCGCTAGTAAGGGGCTTCGGACACTCGCGATCGCCTATAGAGAGATATCTGAAGAAGAATACGAAGAAGTTTGTCAAAGTAAGTATCCGGAAATTTTGGGTTTGATTTACAATTACAAGCACCAAGCACTCATTGGGTGTCATACGAACATAAATACGGGAAAGAAACAAATTATCATTAATTAAGAAAAAATATTGAAATGTCTATACCTAAATGAAAAATAAGTTTGTAATTTTCAGGGTAACTTTTAATACGATGTACTTAGATAACAAAAATGAATGAATAAATAAAAAAGTTAACCAAAATGAATGAATAAATAAATTATGCATTTCGTTTAATTTTAGCAATAATTAAGCAAGCTGTGAAAAGTGCTATAGAACTAGAACAGTTGACTCACCAGTTTAGAATATTAGAACGTGGACTGACGCTCGTAGGAGCGACAGCAGTGGAAGACTCACTGCAGGACGATGTCACAGAAACACTCCTGGCGCTGCGCAGCGCGGGCATCAGGATATGGATACTCACTGGTGACAAGGTAAGCCAGCGACTAATACTACTGTTCAAGTTGAAAGCAAGTTAAGAGGCCTTATTCCTTTTAAAATTTTTTTTTTTCGTATTATGACAAATATATTGATAATTTTAACCAACTTTTTGAAGTGAATAATACTTTCCCCCGGGTTCTAGGTAGTAACATAGCTATTTCATGCTTTTATTGCGAGCAGTGGAAAATAAGTTGAAAAACCTAAATTTCCGCGTGAATTTTGTCAATTTCGAGTAGTTTTTGAAACAAAAATTATCAATGAAAAATTCAAACTGTAGGTTTGAAATATATACCAATAAATCCCATTAGCCCCGTTCTAGGTAGTAACACCAATAATATGTTAAATAACATGTTTGATCATAGAGAAAAATGTCAAAAACAATCAGCATTTTCAAAGGAATAAGGCCTCTTAATTTAGAATATTTCCAGGCAATGTGTCAGCCAAAAACAATGTGAAACATTTTACAATAAGAACTTTCGTACGTAATTTCTAGGTAGAAACCACAATAAATGTAGCACAATCCTGCGCCTACATTTCAGAAAATGCCAAACAAATGTTCATCATAGACGCAAAGGATGACTCGGCCATCAGAGCACATATAGAAGAATGTCAAAGGATAATAGCAGATGGGAGTCACCAGGAGTTGGCGTTGGTTGTCGATGGAACCAGTATGAGCCAGATATTGGATAAATCCGTGGCACCGGCGTTTGCAGAGATTTCATTGAAATGCAATGCCGTGTTGTGTTGCAGACTGTCTCCCATACAGAAGGCTCAAGTGAGTAGGTATATTTATTTAGTTAAAATGCTAAAGTTTTAGGTGAGAATGTTTTTCAATATCTTCAAGAATGTAATTGTTAGTACACTATTAAACATAGTCACTATTAAACATAACACTCATAATAAATACTAAGCAGATCGCCTATTTAACAAATTAGGTTTTCAAGTTAATAGGCCAACACGATGGTTTCTACGTAACAGACACATGTTTACGGACACATGTTTTCATATAACTTGTTTCAGATAGTAAAGCTAATAAAAAACAGCCCGGGCCGGCCGATCACAGCGGCCATCGGTGACGGTGCTAATGATATATCCATGGTCCAGGAGGCACACGTGGGCTTGGGGATTTTCGGCAAAGAGGGCCACCAGGCTGCCCGGTAAGCAATCGTTAATACCATGCGTTATTCACGTATCTACAACATCTAGCAAATCGATTCACGTTTTGATTGCTAGCGATTGCGCTCACGATTGATTAGGGTGGGCTAAATATATGTACTTAGTTATTAAAGCGTTGCTTTACTACTCACCCCTTCTTGACCACAACTTTTAGAAGCTGCAACAATCTGAATAGACATTATCGCCAAAAACCATCTGATCAGATTACAATATACCTACAGATGATGATGACATTGATGACAGATTGACAATGTTGTTGATGATTATGAAGATGAAGACTAAGAATACATAAGTGTAGTGCGTATGAGTACTTTTATGAATATTATTGTAATTATTTTCTCTGATTGGCTATTGCAGATCTGCAGATTACGCTTTCACAAAATTTTCAATGTTGAAGAAGATCTTACTCGTGATGGGACACTGGTATTACGAACGATATGCCACTTTAATACATTATTCCTTCTATAAGAATATCATACTAGGGAATATAATGGTAAGTACTGTTTTTTTTATATTGGATAACCTTACACAAATTAACCTAATCCCAAAGTAAGCTCTACTAGGGTGGTGTTATGGGCACTAGACAACATCCATGAGTTCAATTATTTGCCCTTGCCGGGATTCGAACCCTGGACTGCCGACTCTGTAGGCACTTGGACTACCAATGCGCCAACCACGTCGTCAGATTAAAGCGTATTTAACCCTGTGCATTAAGCACATAATATATATGTATTTCCACTACCTTTGTATACGCATAACGATAACGACGTTTTCTTTTATATTTCAGTTCTTTTTCCAAATAAACTCCGCGTTTTCGACGCAGTCGATATACGACTCCCTGTACCTGACTATATATAACCTATTCACGGCTTTGCCATGCATGGTGCTCTCCGTCACCGAGCAGAGATGGCCTGCGGATTTGCTTATGAAGTAGGTCGATCCTTTAGTAATCAAAATCTACAGATCCCGATAGGTAGTGCAAGCCCTATGTTAGAAGTTTAAAAGTAAGGGTTGGCACAAATCTTGGAGTGGCCCATTGACTCTTGAAACCTAAAAAACGTGGAAAGCACGCTCTCCCACCCAAACAAGACGCGTTTGGATTGAGTTGGGTGGCTAATCCGTCTGTATGCCGGTATATGTCAAAAGAAGACCAGCCAGCCAAACCAAACAGTCAATTGGCCGGTCACGAAATAGTTATTTGTGCAACAAGAGAGCAAAGTTGTTTTTTGTTACGAGTGCTGATTTTGAGCCCCGAGCAAGCGAAGGATTCTACGTTTGAATCACGAGCGTAGCGAGTGATTCTATGTTAGAATCCTGAGTGTAGCGAGGGACTCAACAGCACGAGATGCAAAAAACTTTGCTCTCGTGTAGCACACACAACTTTTCACCTCATCAGCGAGAACATATTCGACATTTTGTGCTTTTTCTTTCAACGGATGTTTATAGTCTTTGTTGCTGATGTCAATAATATTATTAATCAGAAAATAGATGTGCTGCTTAAAAAGGAATAACGATATAATTTAATTGAAATTATAATCAACCGACCAACACGGTTATTGTCATTATTTTATCAAATTGGAAGATTTAGCAGATACATTACGTGTTTATTTATAAATACATATTATATTACGAGATTTTGTTTATAAATTGATTAATATTTTTACTCCTAAAACACCAAACAAAGTAAATGCAAAAGAAAATAACAAATTACAATATGAACTCGATATTTTTTAAGGTACGTTTCGAATATGCATCTATGATAAATGGTGAAATTATAAATATTATACATGGTGATCAATCCAAATGGGTCAGTAGGGAGAAAACGAAAACAATAAGAGATAGGGAAATCTGTTCTTAGGAACCATGGAGTCGATTTTAGATTTAATATTATACAAACTGCATTCAATTTTTTTTTTTATAAATCTCATGTCAAAACAGTGAATTGAACCTGGTTAAAATTCTGTAAGTAATCGCATGGCGTATTGTAACATTCTTTACAGCGGTTTTGACCGGGTTATGTATGAAATTTAGTATGAGATTTATAAAAAAATTATAATGCAGTTTTTATTAAATTTAAAATCGACGCCATGGTTCCTAAGAACAGATTTCCCTATCTCTTACATTTTGTGACTTCTCCCTACTGACCCATTTGGATTGATCACCCGGTATATACAATAAGTTGAAAAATCTTATTTTATTTGAGCAATGATCTTTTATTTTATATAGAAGGCACAATAATTTTAATATTCGGTCGTTAAATTAAAATACAATAAAGAAAAAAAAAATACGTTGCAATTAAAACTTTTTCGGGTGTTTTTAATGAATTTTTTGGTATAACGCGTATCCGAACTGTTCTAAATCGAGGTCGGATTCGAAAATCAAATTTCAAATTGATAAGTTTCTATCCCTCTCTTTTATATACATATGAAAGAAACAGAGTGCATCGAGATTCAAATGATTAGAATTTTATAATTAACCTTTGGCTGAATAATGACAATTCGTGGTCAGATATTGAAAAAATTAAAAAGCTACTTTCTACTCACGCTCGAAACAAAATCGCATTTTGTTCACTGTTATCTGACAGCAAAATCGCCATGTTTGAGGTGGTGAGGTGAAATAGTTATTTGTTATGCAAGGCTGCAAAGTTGTTATTTGGCGCGAGTGTTGAAATTGAAAGCTGAGCGAGCGAAGGAATCTAAGATTGAACCATGAGCGAAGCGAATGGTTCAAAGATAGATTCCTGAGCGTAGCGAGGCTTTCAAGACACGAGAAGCTAAATAATTTTGCAGCCATGCGGAACACACAACTTTTCACCTCACTACAGCGAGGAAAATGCAAGACTCAAGAAAAACAATTAAAACATAAAAATAATCATATTTAATTTTGCCTTCTATTTAACACATCAAAATTAAAACATGACACACTCAAATCCAAACCAAATAAATACGAGAGAAGCACACATATTAAAAATTAAAAGTAATATGGCCGTAATTTGTATTATCGTCGTGTATATTTTATCGTTGAGTTTTTCTTAAGCACTGTTATATTATATTTGTATTTGAAACTACTTGACATCATTCGTTGTGAATGTGGGAGAATGGCATTCTGGGAAGGATTAGTTGGCCACTCGGAAGTATTTTCCATAACACTTGCTTTGGAAGTTATTGGACGACGGGATCCGAACAAGATTATTTCGGCTTTATCTTCTTTAAAAAACGCCAATAGTTTCGGTAAATTACGTATCGTCTCCAAATATTTATAACAGATCCTTTTTCGTTTTAATGCAAGCTTTTATTAGCATGCATTGAATAAATACTCCAAATTGGGCTTAACTTTCTTGTTTTCTGTATAGAAAAATAAAGTAAGACAACATTATGTATTCTCCACAGAACAAAATTTACTTTGTTTACGTGAACTGTGAACACTTCCAACTTTTTAAATGTTTATTTTTTTTCTCGGGTGCGTTCAAAAATTACACTCTTATGTTCCAACTTTTATAACAAATAAATATTAAAATTTGTGTTGTATTTAATATATTTCCTAGTCAAAATATGTAAATGAAACTGAAATACTTACTATAAATATATATAAACATATTCAACATAAAATAAAGTGTAGAATAAATAAAAACTTAAAAATCTGTAACCACAAACTAGGTTTCTGGACGTGATATTGTAGGTGTATTTTTTTTTTAAAAGAAGTATTCAAACGTACATATGATTTCAGCCAGCCTGACTAGATCGCCCTTTATTAGCGTGCGTTGATTGGTTATTCGAAGATATATCGACTGATGAAATCAGTCACGCGTTGAAGGAGTCTTAAATATAAAAAAGTTACATGCACCACAGAGAATTAAAATTGTCGTGTTCGAAATTCAAATGACTTTTGCACGCTAGCGGATAAAATAGACTTTTGCACGCAGATTTCACCCTATAAACGGAGGTTTTCCGAGCGAGTGAGGTGAAAAGTTCATTATACCACAATCAACTCTTAATGAGAGTTCATTTGTTTTCTTACATTTGAAACAATGTTGATACTTTTTGGCCTCGCATAAAATATAAGATTAAAAGACCCCGTTATTTGCAGGAAACCAATGATGTATAAGAATATAAGCAAGAACAAGTTAATGTCGTACGATCGGTTTTCTGGCTGGATGCTGATTGCGTCGTATCACTCCGTGGTAATTTATGTCGCTGCTGCGTTGACCGTGGGCACCAACGTCATCAATGCAGACATGATGACTTTAGATCTGTGGTGAGTTTTACCCAGTGGTCAGCTGTTCCCAGTCCAATGATCGTTATTTTGCACGTTTGTGCCTAAACGAATCGCCGCATAGATCAGCGGGCCTGTGATGGTTGCGTTTACCACGTGATAAATAAGTGACACAGCATCTCACACTCGCATTTTGTCAAAACGTGATGGACGCTTTGTCACTTACTTATTTATCGCGTGATAAAAGCAACCACCATATGCCCTATTGTGTTAAACTTTTCGCCAAAATAGTTAGTAATCAACATATTATTTCGTAGAAAAAAATCTCATGCACTTTCATACCTACGTATGGAGATGTTGGTGCGAAGGAGTTCTGTTCTACTGTGCAGAAAAATAATTTAGCTTGTTTATTTGGTTTTACAGTGTTCTATCGTTCACAGGTCCTTCGGTGGAGTGCTGTACCACCTGCTGGTGCTGCTGGTCAATTTGAAGCTGTGGCTGCAGGCGCGCTACCACACCCTCGCGTTGGCGGCCAGCGTCGTCTTTTCTATTTTTGTCTACATCGCCTTTAACACTATCTACGCATTAATCAATGTGTAAGTGTCTTCTAATGGTCATTAATTCATTTTAATTAACAATTTGCACCGCGTCAGTTCCTGAAATTATCGGCAGCCCGTAACCGCCTCCATCGCGCTCACCGAATTGTGAAAATCATTTATTACGACGATATGTACCTAGTTACTAGTAAATGTACGGACGCAAACTTAAGTGGTGTGAATATTTAGTATCAACCTTAAAAAAATAGATTTCAATGAACTACAAACCGCAACTGGACAAATAGGTACGAATACAATAAAGAAAAGACTCAGTTTATTAATTTAAGGTCTGAAAGGCAAAATTTTCTTCATAGAGACACCAAATCTTATACTGGATTCCAAAACGAAAATTCACAAATCTTCTCGAGTTAACTGAGATATATAGATATAGCTGCGCCACGCGGTGTTACCCGCTCGTCACACGGGAACACTACATCGGGATAAAAAGTAGCCTAGGTATGTGTTAATCCAGGGTTTTCAGCTACCTTCATACCAAATTTATCAAAATTGGTCTTGCCGTTTCAGCGTGAAGAAGTAACAAACATACACATAAACACACTCACAAACTTTCGCCTCTACAAAAAGGGACATCCATCTCGGACCATGGGGGACAATACCGCCCCACAATGTTATTAAAACCCTATGACCTTTGTCTGTTCCAGAAACATTCACGGCTGGATCCTGGGCACGTACACGCGGCTGCTCTCGTCCCTTACCTTCTGGATCCTCAACATACTGGTGGTGGTCACCTGTCTGGCTCCCGACTACTTCTACCGCTACTTCTCCGACAAGGAAGGAAGGGCTTACTTTGAGATCGGGGCTAAAAAACGGGATACACCGTAAAATGGTTTGCCTTGATTACTATTCAATTTTTGTTAAAGATCGAATAATAGGGTAAAGGAACCAGTAGTCGGCCTTTTAACGAAAGTTCTGAGTTTAAACTCCTCGCATGTATGCATGCGGGCCCCAATAAAAATAAACCAAGATTTTATTCGTTAATTATTTATTCATTTTTAATAATTGTTAAGAAAAACACTTAATAGTTTCTGAATTTCTTAAATAATCAAAACAAAACTAAAAAAGGCACTTTTGCCCAGTAGTCGGCCCCTAACGACCTTAAGTCGGCCATCGAGAACCCAGTAGTCGGCCACATCAATATAATATTTAAAAATGCGGCCGACTACTGGGTTTTCTTCGGAGTCGTTATGTAGAAGTGTTTACTAAACTGATTGTTAATAAGTTACGCATCTAATGAAGTCAAATTCATTAAAATAAAATAAAACATCCAAAATCCAGAGGTCGGCCACCTACGGCCGAGTACTGGATATACCACTAAAAAAGTATTACCCACTAGTCGGCCGCTTCAAAAATTTACTTTTGTGTTGAAAAACATGGATAATTGTACCAAAATAAACTACTAAACTATTAAATAAGACATTAAAATGAAAACAAGTGCAATAAAGTATACGACGAAGCTGCTTACCGCTAATAATCACGACTCCGAAATTTAACAAAAAAATGGCGGCCATCGCACAACACCTCGTGCTCGCGGACGACACTGGTATGAACCTGTTTTACGCTCACCGCTTGCCCCTCTCCGCACAGATGACTCAATCATTCGACCGATAAGAAGTTGGAGCGTCATTATGCATTCATCAAATTGGAAAATTTAAAAACTAGCACTATTCGCGGCGAATAAAAAACCGAAAAGGCCGACCACAGGGTCCTGGCCGACTTATGGTAACTTTACCTATATAAGATTGATACCAATAGTCGGCCACATCAATATAATATTTAAAAATGCGGCCGACTACTGGGTTTTCTTCGGAATCGTTATGTAGAAGTGTTTACTAAACTGATTGTTAATAAGTTACGCATCTAATGAAGTCAAATTCATTAAAATAAAATAAAACATCCAAAATCCAGAGGTCGGCCACCTACGGCCGAGTACTGGATATACCACTAAAAAAGTATTACCCACTAGTCGGCTGGCTCAAAAAGTTACTTTTGTGTTGAAAAACATGGATAATTGTACCAAAATAAACTGCTAAACTATTAAATAAGACATTAAAATGAAAACAAGTGCAATAAAGTATAAGACGAAGCTGCTTACCGCTAATAATCACGACTCCGAAATTTAACAAAAAAATGGCGGCCATCGCACAACACCTCGTGCTCGCGGACGACACTGATATGAACCTGTTTTACGCTCACCCCTTGCCCTTCCCCGCACAGATGACTCAATCATTCGACCAATAAGAAGTTGGAGCGTCATTATGCATTCATCTCATTGGACAATTTAAAAACTAGCACTATTCGCGGCGAATAAAAAACCGAAAAGGCCGACCACAGGGTCCTGGCCGACTTATGGTAACTTTACCCTATGTCTTATACAGAATTCTTGTTAGTACAAGAGTAAAACTAAATAATAATGAGGATTGGTGAATGATGACATTGATGAGTGATGACCCAATTTGCGTCCGGGGCATATTGATGGTTGCCTTTATCATGTGATAAATAAGTGACAAAGCGTCTGTCACTCACACTCGCATTATATCAAAACGTGGTGGATGCTTTGTCACTTATTTATCGAATCCTATACACTTAGTTGGAACAGTCGAGTGTGGTAAGACGTCATTTGAACAAAACTACGAGGCTAGCCAAAGAGTAAAGTAATATTATATGAGGCTAGCCGTGTCTCTATAATATTAGAGACCGCGTTAAGCAAAAGCATGCGTAACCCGTTTTTTATCAAATTACCTATGGCTTATTGATCGATCACTTCGTGATCGAACATGTAGGTTACTAAGGAATAATTTTATACATAAGTTTTATTATACATAATTTTTATAAAGTGCTAGTCGTAAGTTGTAAAAGTTTTGTCATTTGTTTCTTCCGTAGAATTTGTAGATAATAAAACTACTAAGGAGATATGCCTAAGTACCTAATGCTAATTGACTTTTGTCCAAATGGGTGTAAGTGTATACGTTAAGATATTTTGTAAATACCAAATAAATACTATAAAAAAATTACAATTTTACATTTTGTTTTATTTAAAGTGACTTTTACATAGCGCCTTAAACATTATTATAGCTAAGCTTTCATAAGAGTACATTCCACTCCGATAATTATTATTAATTAATTTAAAATTACAATGAAAGCTCACTATGCGTTGTTTTGTAGGTGTAGGTACTGGGTGAAAGACCAATAGTCCAATGAACACATACGTTAATTGTTAGTAGGTGAGTAACTGAGTAATAGTAATAGGGCATTATATTATTTTATGGGTCAGTAACATAATCAGTGTTCGGATTAGGGGCTGCAATCGAATGCAATTTAACGTAATATTAATATGGATATGGTTTTAATGTTTCGTTTCAAAATATTACTCAGTTATAAAAAAGGTAGATATTATTATACAGGCAAGGCATCAAAAATATTGTTCCTCTACTCCTGTACTTTTATCTTTCTTATATTGTCACCAACTCTAATAAAGATATAGTACATTACTAAAGCCTTTAAAAAAATCTATAGTCTATTATTACCAAAAAAAAACCGGCCAAGAGCATGTCGGGGCACGCTCAGTGTAGGGTTCCGTAGTTGCCCATCCTTCACAATAGAGGGGCTTAAACAGCGGTTTTAAGCCCGAGGTTTAAATTACGAGAAAGATTTCAAGCTCTATAGAGAAGGTCGTAAACGCCAAAGTAACTGTAATTATTATACTTATTACCTTCTGAAAGTTATCGATTATACGCGCCAGATTGAGCGAAATGTTTTAATAAAGTATGGCACTTACCTAATATTGTGTATTGTGTAACGTTCGAAGTATAAGGACACCGCGCGGCACGTACGTCATTTTAAAGAAAATTATGAATTTTTGCGATAACTCAAAAACGGCTCGACCGATTTTATTAATATACCTAGTTTTCATTGAAGTTTTTATAAGGCCTCATTTTTAGGGTTCCGTACCCAAAAGGTAAAAACGGGACCCTATTACTGAGACTTCGCTGTCCGTCCGTCCGTCCGTCTGTCCGTCTGTCACCAGGCTATATCTCAAGAACGGTGATAGCTAGACAGTTGAAATTTTCACAGATGATGTATTTCTATTGCCGCTATAACAACAAATACATATAAAAATAAAATATAATTATTATTACCCATACAACAAACTTGTTATACCTAGATTAACTTGTGATAGATTAGAAACTTGTTATAGGTACGGAACCCTTCATGCGCGAGTCGGACTCGCACTTGCCCAATTTTTCCATATTTTTTTAACCCGTGGTTGAAAAGTTAGAGGGGGGGCGCTATTTTTTGGATTTCTGGAGCGAATATTTACAAAACTGCTGAATTTATCAAAAAATTATGGCTAAAGACCCCTATTATTTTTTAAAGACCTATTCAGGGACACCCCATACACTACAGTGTTAGAACAAAAAAAACTATTTATTACTTTTAAACTATTTATTTTTACTTTTTATTTTACCGTTTTGTCGGCGTGATACATACACATACTCATACCAAATTTCAGCTTTCTAATACTAATGATCACGGAGCTAAGCCGCGGACGGACAGACAGACAGACAGACAGACAGACAGACAGACAGACGGACAGACAGACATGGCTAAACTATAAGGGTTCCTAGTTTACTACGGAACCCTAAAAAAACGCACTGCTAAACGATGTAATGTAATATATTATATAATGTCGCCAAAAAGGGAATTATCAGGCCATATCCATATTAAGTATATCATTTAAGGCCGTTCCCTGAGCCAGATTTGCAAAAATACCCCAAAAATTATCCTATTTTTCTACGAAACGTTGATATTAGTAAACGAGGGAAAAATATATATCATTCTTGATTATATTATCTTTAATAACACAGCATTCGATACACGATTCATAACACTTCGCTCGATACAATTAATTCCCAAAGTAACCTCCAATTCGAATTTTTACTCCAACTTTACTTGTTTTTTTTCTACGTGACACTATGAAACAAAAAAAGGAGAAAAATCAATCATAACTAAAATAGTAATTTTACAGCTTCCGAATTTCAATAATTGAAGCCAATATTTTTAAAATAAATAATCATCGACAAATTCTTACGAAAAAAGATATCGCCTTACGACCCGCAAGCTCTGTCTCCGTCACTCTTTTGAAATGTGACTGTGATGTGACAGGGACGGGTGGCCTGAGGAGGGGCTCGGGGTTCTGGCTCAGGGAACGGCCTTAAGGTAATTCACCCCAAATTGCACACGCTAATCAAGTTCTAGAAGAAACAGGGATTCGGGTATTTTTTTGGAAACGACTACTGCACATGACAATTTCAAGTAGGATTGTTAATTTTTAGTGTTTTCTTTTATGTAAAAAAATTATGCAAATACAAGATGTAATTTGTAACATGTTGACATGGACCAAGTAATGAATGAAATGAATGAATTGTAAATACCATTTCAGTCAGAAGTTTCTTATTTTTGTTATGGCAACACAACTCCGTGTAAATCAGTGCTGCCATAGTGCTGCTCACTTTTAGACCAAAATTTCCGTTAAATTCCGCATGTTTTAAACCAATTTCATTTATCAATATTAATATAATTTCCACAATACATTATTTGTAAAGTAATGCGTCATTGTAATTTTATTTAGTGACCGACTTACCGTATTGACGTGGTATTGACCTGTGCTGTGGGTTCTTGCCTAATTTTAGCTATAAAATACGTTAGTGTTGGCAACACAAATAAAAAAATCAAGTGTCAAATTGGCTTGGCTTTGGCTTTTTGACTGCTTATGTTTATTCCATTTAAAATCTGTATAATATTTTAAAAGTAATAAACCTTTGTGTTCAATGTGTATAAAATAATGTCAGACTCACAATTTTGTTTGGAGTGGGACTCCCACAACAAAAACATTTGCAGTGGATTAAGTTCTCTTCAACAGGTTAATCTCATATATTTTTCTTGAATTATGTTGTTTCTGAACCAAGAACTCCGATTTGCGTAAGATTTAATTGATATTTGTCGATCCAATGATTTACCGGTTACCTGCTTACTACGTAAACTGAATAAATAACTTAACTGCTCCTACTACAACTGTCACACCCAACTTTTAAATTTGTGCACGACAAATATTGCCTAACCCTTTTTCCTGAAACTGTGCGAGCAAGATGGGTCATGCCCAATCTGGTGACCTGCGAAGTCCTGCTAAATATGCTTCTGTAAATATTTTTTATGAAGCAACGTCTCATTTCTACAAGTTCTCGTTTGTAGAATGGAGAGTTTGTGGACATGACGCTGGCGGCAGACGGGCACCATGTCAAGGTGCACCAGATGGTGATGGCGCTGGCCAGCCCGTACATCAAGGAACTCATTACCTCCGCCAACTGCCCACATCCTGTTATATTCTTAAATGTAAGTTCAATAATGACACTCTTAGGACCTAATCTATTTTAAGTTTAACTTTGAAGCTATTGTCTTGCTGCTGTTGAAAAATAAATTCCTGATTATATAAGAATTTTTTATGCTTTATTTTAAGAGAGGACATCTTTTATTAAATATTACAGTATAAAAAAATTACATTTGTATAAAATATAAATGTAAGCTTACTTTTGACTTAAAACTACTTAACCTATTCAGAAAACAAGTAAATTATGAGATACATATTGTTTATTCTAATTGTTACGGTTTCAGAAAGTATCATACAAGACACTATGTTCCATACTGGAGTACATCTACACTGGACAAGCCCTCATTGCTGTTGATGAAATTAGTGAGCTGATCATTGCGGCCAAACAATTACACATCAAAGGACTGGAAGACGTGGTAAATGTTCACACAAAGTGTCTTAAATGTATTCATAAATTAATACTCAAAGATTTAACATTATGCCTTAACAAATGTCTTGAGGAGGGTTACTTTCCGGATACCATGAAAATAGCACGAGTTACACCTATCTTTAAATCGGGAAATAAACAGGAGTGTGGTAACTATCGTCCTGTATCAGTTTTGCCAACACTATCAAAAATTTTAGAAAAGTTAATTTATAAACGTCTTGAATCATACTTAAAATCGATCAATTTTCTATATGAACGACAATACGGATTTAGACCTTCGTCAAACACTCTCTCAGCAAATGTCGATCTTGTAACTGAAATTAAATCTAATATAGACAACAAAATGATAGCTATTGGAGTTTTCATTGATCTGAAAAAGGCATTTGATACCGTGAGCCACTCCCTTCTACTAGGCAAACTTAGAGATATAGGTATTGACGGAGCTGTATTAAAAATGCTAGAATCTTACCTTACCTGTAGATATCAACTCGTACAAATTGGAGAACACCAAAGTAACGGTCATCTTATTAAATATGGCGTACCCCAAGGGTCTATTCTGGGTCCACTGTTATTCTTAATATATATGAACAATATTCAGGACTTAGCAGTACACGGACAAATTACACTATACGCGGACGACACTTGCCTATTCTACTTTGGCCAAAGTTTGGACCACCTCATAAGCCAGGCCCAAGATGATCTAAATACGTTAAATGAATGGTTAAAATATAACTTACTCACCATCAATACTTCAAAAACATCATATATTATATTCTCAGCTAAAAATAAATACATACCAAATCATAATCCTCTTGAAATCGATGGTCAGATTTTGAACGAAAGTTGTAAAGAAAAGTATCTAGGTTTATTATTAGACCCTAAACTAACATGGAAAGATCATATTGAGGGCATACGCAATAAAATCATTCAATTGACTGGGTCAATAAGACGCTCTGTTGGCTGTTTCCCTCACCGCGTTAAATACATTATTTATAACTCATTGATTAAGTCTCGCATTGAATATCTTATTGAAATGTGGGGTGACGCAGCCACTAAATATTTAAAAAGACTACAAACAGCACAAAATAAACTAATCAAAACTTTATTTAACTATCCATTTCGTACCTCGACAACTACTATATATAAAGACACAAAAATTATGCACATTAAACAATTATTTACATTTAAAACATGTCTTCTTAAAGGTTGTCTGGAAGAGATCGCTCTTTAGCGATAAGACCGCCTGTTGTCTACCGTTACTAAAATTATTGTTCTGTATTGATTTTGTAAACTTTTTTTTGGTGTGCAATAAAGCATTTTGTATTGTATTGTATTGTATTGTCTTCTCATTCATAAAATTCTAAAACAGCAAATACATACACAGATCACATTCAAAACGAAAACAAATAAACATAGTAAAAGAAAAAAATATTTACATAATTTACAAATTTCAAAATCTCGAACTGAATATTACGGCAAGAGAACGATAACGCATGGAGGAGTAAAACTTTACAATAACTTGCCACTAGAAATTAAAACCTTAAATTCATTTAATATGTTTAAAAAACGGCTTAAAAACTATGTTCTTGAAACAATTGATTTGTTGTAATCTTTGGTAAATTTTATGTAATTGTAAAATCTGAAAAACCTAAAAATAATGCATGCTACTTGTTATTCTACGAATACCTATTTAGATTAACTAGCTTGTAAGTTCTCATTTAAGTGAACATGTATTTTTTGTTCTTATGAGAATAAATTCTTTAAACCGAACCGAAACCGAAATGTTATAGCTAACATAGTCTATAAATAGAAATTCCTATCATCTTATTAAAGAGTGTTTTTCAAGCTGTCGGTTCCAACCTTGCAAGTTGCTTTAATTTCGATTCTATATTTAAAATTTAAAATATTATATGTAATACGCAATATCAGCTATATTAGGGGTCACAAAATGTTATTCTGTAATAAGAGAATGATGCCATGAAAAAGGATAAAAAGCTTAAAGCAAAGTCTACATTTTTTGCCTGCGATAAGCTTGAAAACAACTACACAAATGATTTACCTTTGACTATCTGGCATTGTGCTGTAACTCGGTCCTTTTATTATGGTTGCATAGTTTGCGTAAATACCTGAAGTAAGAGGTAACTCATAATAAGAAAACTACTGACACCTCTAATTTTATCTTCACAGTATTCAATTATAATGCATCTTATGCCAATTTAACAATTATTTTTACAGAAAGCAGTTGGTAGTACACCCGCAGCGACAGAACAAGAATCAGACATAGTAGAACAACCAACCGAGATGCCAGAAATACAAATAAAACTGCAGCGGCCAGACACATCCACTCCTCAAATCTCCACATTAAGCTCACTGAAACGAAAACTTGACGTCAGTGGTGTAAGGTCACTCTCTAGTATGCCCATTCGGAAAAGAACTATGACTATGTTCAATAAATCGGAAACTTCAAATAAAGACATGCCAGTGTTAGAGAAAGAGGATGAAGGAAAAGGGGAGAGCAAGGATTATGGATTTGATGACCCGTTAGACGTAGATGATAGAGACGATTATAATGATGATGATGATGATCAGGCTCATGACACGACGGTAGCAGTTAAGCCATCAGCTGACAACCCACAAAGTAAGTGAATTATTCCTTTCATCCCAATCGTAAATCTTTGTATTTGTGAAATGTGTTTTACAGTTTTTGTAACACAATTTCATAAAACAGGTGAAATAATTATGTGTTGATAAACTGTTGAACATTTAGGATGGTTGATGTTGAAAAGTATTAAGTTTGCAAAGCATCTCCATTCACCTTATTTCTTTGATATGAAGACTTCGAAATCGGCGTGGTATGGTAAATGGCTAAAGAGGACTACAAGAATTTACTCCTTATTTAAATAACACTCAATTTACGAGTATTTAATTAACCTTCTACTCAGATAACACTATATGAGGTGTTTATAATAAACACCTTAGTACAAAATTGCGAATCAATGTAAATAGTTTATAATGGAATGCTATTTTTATTGACAACAATAACGCTGCACTTCAGGCGTTCTTAATGCTGAAATGCTTTATTCAACAATATTTATTTAAAGTTGAAATATCGCAAAACGGGATTAGTTTAGAAACCACATCTCAGGTGACTCTTTGTGTGATGTAGTCTACGAGACAAAAATGTGAACAAGTTTTTTTTGGTCGCTAGCGGCACTGCTTTTGCGCGCCAGGTGCCATATTTAACGCCGGTCTGTGTTCGCGGCCAGCACATGTCTGGAAAACTCACCGAGTAACAAAATGAGTTAAAGGAAAGCTGGTTATAATTATAACCTTATAGTCCGCACTGTACATATTCTAGAAGTTAACCGAAAAGTAAGTACAAAATTCGAATTGAATCAAAATTTCTTGAAATATACCATGGTGAAGTTGTCTTTAGGACTTAAAGAAACAGGACCTCCAATTTCTTATCAATTGGCGGTTACTAGTTTTTCGGTTCAATTCACAAATATCCTGTACTTATTTTTCTAAAACGTAAGCCTAACCTCAACTTCACCGGGCTTCCCTCAGCAGCTGAAAGGCACACTGCAAATCCGGTAGACTTCGCAATAGCGAAAGACCCGTTTCCTTTAACAGCTGGAAAAGTGTTGTGCCTCAGCTTCTGGGGGTGGCCGGAGTCAGGAAGCCCCTCTGAAGGCCCTCTCTTGTTGCAGTGTCGGTGCAGTACACCGTGTCGAACCAGGGCTCGCTGCAGCTGATCCTGAACCGCTTCCTGTACTTCCTGTACTACCAGTACCGCGACAAGAGCCGCCAGTGGCGCTGCGTCGACAACAGGAACAATAAGTGCATGGCTTCCGTGTTTACCAAGGATAACATGATCGTGAGGAGGTTAGTTTACAACTTATTAACGGGTTATAAGTTACAATATGCTCCGGCTATATAATTCCTGTATCCCGCCCATCTAGCTCAACTATGCCTCGCAACTCTTGTCGCGCGACATAGCGCCAGCCGTCACTCTCTCACATTGCTGCACAGAAAGAGGCGGGTAATTATCTAGCTCGAAAAATAGTCGAGTATGTTAATTATGCTAGAGGTGCGAGTGTGTGAGGTCAGGTTCTCTGCATTGTACATATATATAAATTGTTATATTTCTTGCTTCCTCACTCCGCTTGTTAACTTCTTGTTCGCATTTATATTTTGTTTATATTCCAGAGTAGGCGCCCACAACCACTCGTTCCACGACAAGAACATCCTGAAGAAAGTGCGCGCCGGCGCCGTCTACTCGGCGCTGCAGGAGGCGGAGGCCAAGACCACGAAGACGCCGCGCAAGGTCGCCGCCAACACACACGCGGATGACAAATAACTCAAATCATCGTTGAGAAAAGCGCCATCTCTCTCGCGGTCCTTGCACTTGCTGTAAAGCAAGGGGGACTTGGGATCAAACGCACATCTTAGGGTATGGCTAATGCTCATAAGCGCATAAGCACACATGACGCAGAGGGCGCTTCAGTAGCGTAGAATTATGGAATCAAAGGTTTGGTGTGATTGACGTAACGATGTAATAGCTCAGTTGGGAGAGCACTACGCCGGAACGTAGGGTCGCAGGTTCGAGTCCTGCTTACATTGCAGTGGATCACGTTACATTTTTCTTTCATAATATACCTTTGTGTCAATATTTATAAAAATAACTTCAAGCCGTGATATTATTGCATTGAATGTGCCGCCCGACGACAAAACTTTTTAGATGAGTCCTACGCACAGTTGGGCCAAATGTATATAATACTAGCTGTGCCCCGCGGTGTTACCCGCTCATCCCACGGGAACACTAAATTTATTCGGGATGAAAAGTATCCTATGTCCTTTCCCGGGTCTCAAACTATCTCCATACCAAAATTCATCTAAGTCGGTTCAGCGGTTTAAGTGTGAAGAGGTAACAGACAGACAGGCAGACACACTTTCGCATTTATAATATTAGTATGGATACAAGCTCAAGCTATCACCACGCATACTTAACGCAGATATTTGTGCAAAATAATCTGAGGCCGATAGTGAAGTCAAGTAGTAACTTGGGGCTCGGCCTTGTTTACGTTTATCAATGGCATATAAAGTTTGCGTTTTTTGTTACTTGCTTCAAAATACATGTAATAAAAACAAAATTACGATCGCTTCTTTTGTGTGACGTAAGTTACTCATACAAAATATATGGGTAACTATCGTAACACAATGGAATCAATTAAGTTTTGTTTTAATTAAAGCCCTTAACTATGCACATGTATTTTGAAAATGACTCATACACTGAGTAAAACAATGGCGTAGTGGTGTCATGTTTACAAAGGACATGGTACATGGTAGACTTTTTACTAGACAATATGAGTAACGTGAATATTCGTCAGCGGCGATCGCCATTGAAGTTTCTTTGGTATCTTTGGTTGCCTTCATTATGCAACGCAAACACCGAAGATTTGGTATCCCGTGGACATTGGCGAAACGGTTTGATTAAGTACATCAACTCAATGAATTATTACTATTGTAAGAGGCGTGCCAAAGCCACGCAGAACAGTCAACTAGACGATATTATTGTAAATAAGCCACGAAGGCTAACATTTGTAGAATTTAGTATTTTAAAATATCGTACGATCAATGAATTTCTAAGGTGAATCAACTTTTAAGTGCACCTTGTTGCTATGGTTACGCAAAATTTGTCCCTCGGACATCCTAAGCATTTTTCTATGAAACAGTATGAAGATGTCACTTGGACAACGGGGACAGAGTAAACAACACAAAAAAGTTGATTCACCCACGTCTGCTGATACGACTTTATGGAATCGTATAGCTTTTGCCGTGTTTCCCATTAGAATCGTCAAGATTTCATATTTTTAAAACTACAATTTTATTACTTTTCCGTATTTCGCTTAGAAAGAGGAGGTAATCACGTTGTTTTTATATTTTTCCTGAGATTACAAATTATTTTATATATTTTTATTAAAATTTACTTCTGTATATCTAAAACAAATGACATTGACCTTGACATTGTTGACAGCTTATTTTTTTCGCAGATAGGTCGAACTGCAGCTCTATGCATGCATAGTTGTCGTAAATTTCAGTTATTTTATGTATTTTCTGATATTTCCTTATATATGTATAGAAAAATAAATTCAAATATTGTTTTAGGGTGTACACGACGCAAAGCTCTATCGATCTCTATATTAATTTCCACCTGTTAGAAATATGAAATGTTGTCAATCGCAGTCATCGATAGGGTAGGTAGTTATTGAAGACAATTAAATTGTATTATTTCCGATAGTAGAATTTAAATACTCTTCAAATAACTTTACCTAACCTATTGAAGGAGATCGGGGAAAGTTGAAAAGATTTCCATAAAACGTTTTAGACGTGTATTATAATATAAGTATGTATCAATCGCATCTATATACATATATGTTTTATGTTAAAAAGATGAAAATACTCGTATTTGTAAATACAAAGGGCACCGTCGAATTGTCTGTCACCGTGACTTGGGACATGGGGACAGCTCAGACCAGGAGAATAGTATCCAATTTTAACCTGTGTCTTGGACTACCATCTCGGGAGCATTCCTTTAACTAACTAGGTGCATTAATTATTTATTAGTATAATCGTTATCTGTAACCCCGTGTCCCCAAGTTCATCTACATCAAGTACTAGTTTGTGTAATAGTTCCCAACTGGAGAAATCCGTATATAGTAGTAATAGTACAATCCGTATAGTGGCAAGCCCTTATCATGGCTAGGCATGTATAGTGTTTTTCTCAGACATATATTATGCAATGAATTAAAAAAATACACTACTCAAAAAAATAATAATTCAGCTGTTTATGAACATAGACACCGTGTTTAAAAATAATTGACTTCCCGGCCTAGGCCTTAAATTTTGTATGTATCTTTACAGTTTTCACAAGTTCCGAACCGTGATGTTTCGAAGCCTGTTTTAACGCACGTTATGACGACATTTAATTGCATGTTTGAAAAAAAATACATGTGACAGAGTTTAGTAGAAGGTCCCATTGTTTGGGTTCCATTCCGTAAGGACGCGTTGAGGGTATTGGTGTATACAGGGCGTCCCAAGACTATGGGACATCAAGGGAAAGTACCTTAAATATCGTAGATAGGATATTTTGCTGAAATAAGACTTTATGTTATTTTTAAAAGTTAGTATTCTGCATTTAAAGATTTTCTAAGAATTACTTGCTTCGTCTGAGAATCGAACCGACTTAAATGTGAAAAAAATGTCGCCCCTATTTTTATGACGCCAATCGAAAGAATGGACAAAAAATAATTATTCTTCCTATTTTAAGTAACATTACTATGTTACTTCTTCAAAGAAAGGAACAACGTAAAATGTTTGAGTCAAATTTCAAGAAAATTATTTTTTGCCGACGACGAATAAGCAAGTAATTCTTAGAAATTTTTAAATGCAGAATTACTAACGTTTAAAAATAACATAGTCTTATTTCAGAAAAATATGCTATCTACGATATTTAAGGTACTGTCCCTTGATGTCCCATAGTCTTGGGACGCCCTGTAAAGATGAAAACTCATTGCGTCTCTATGGCAACCCGAACAACAACTCATAGCTTTGTATCAACTTGTATCAATAAAACACCTACAAAACGGGGTTTACTCCCGTCGCAGAAGTTGTATGCGATTCGTCATCAGGAGAGCCGATCAGTCGCGGTGGCGGCCAACCGAGCACGCGCTCCGCGAGTGAACCCGTCTTGTAGGTATTTTAATATGTCTGAGACTCGCGGCAGTTTTCTGTGTAAAACTATTATTGTTGTGTGTTTTATGGGAGTAGAGTTAAATAAATTCGTAAGAGAATATAAGTTTTTTTTAATTTTACCGCTGTTTATAAAATAATGTTTCCAGTTTAATTAACGTCGTGGTGAGTTACACCTATGGAAAATATTTGAAAAAGTGTCCAGTGGTAAGCAGTAAATAATAGTTCCAATGCTGTCCGCATTAGCGCTAGAGTAGATTAGTAGCAAGAAAGTATGAAAAGTATGAAAGTTTTAGGCGGAGTGAACTATGTCAATATTTTTTTTTTATATTTTAGGTGAGTTATTCCTACATAGTTCCCTTTAAGTATATATACAGAAAACAAGCATAATTAAGTTTTATTAGAATTTTATAAGCAAACAACCAATTGTTGTAGTGTCACCAATTGAACACCTTTCAGCGGACACAGTTGGTTATATGTAGATGCTGGTCCTCCCCTTTTACACTCCATAGTTAGGTACACCGCTTGTATTTTGACAGCACATTTTAAGAATATAATACAGTTGTGGGTGTGATATATTCTCACTTGAGATTATTGCGTACCGAAAAGGAATAGGCACTGAGAAAAAAACTCATTCAGCTCTGTCGTCTTCCACAGATTCGCATCAACGTGCATGATTTTCTTATAATAGTCGCTACATTCTGAACGGTGTAAAATGATTAAATTCATTCACATATGCTTGAAGTTTCTTGTTTCAAAACGAAGATTTTTAAATGTTTTGCTGACGTCCACAATACTCCTAACCCCAAACACAGTATAAGTTAATACTTTTAACACAGTTACTATAACTTAAAAGTAAGTAGTGCATATATATACAGGGTGTGGCCTGTAATAGGAGCAATAAATTTAAACATAGATTCTACTCTTCAAGTTGAACAACATTTGTTCAACAACTTTAAAAAAAAAAAACTGTTTACAGAATTTTATTATTTCAAACAAATTAAATAGTATTTTCAATGTACGTCGTCCAACGTTGACATTCCCTGAGCATTGACATAGCTGTCACTCTACTAATATCGAACATTTCGCAGTACATTGCTTCTTTGTCTAAACATTATTCTGCAAAATGTAATTTAATACACGGTATTTTCAGAAGTTGCTTAACAAATGTTGTTTAGTTTCAAGGGAAGAATCTATGTTTAAATTTATTGCTCCTGTTATAGTCCGTAAGCCCGCTCCAAGATTGCCTACGTAATATGACATCACGATAAAATGTATGGCACACGGTCGAAAAAGTTGTGCTGAGCGAGAATCAAACGATTATCGCACAGAAAATTGGCCGGAAGTTTGAGAAAATCCTTCACTTCCGGTCAAAATTTTAGGGGTGTACTTACGTCATGTGACATCAGTACGTGACAGATGGCATCATGTAGCCCTTTAATCGTAGATAGTGTAAACATAAGTCTGCCAGTTCTAAAATGGCCGGAAGTGCTTGGCAGACGGGGTCAAAGATGGTCATCGGATACGTTTTCCTACGTTTTGTGGTATCTTGACGAAATTGATTATAAATGTTTTAAAGTAATAGTGTCTCTAAAAATAAATAAGTCTGCCAAGACATATCTGGCCGGAAGTCCTTCAAAAGTGATTTTTTAGGGTTCCGTAGTCAAACTTGGAACCCTTATAGATTTGCCATTTCCGTCGGTTCGTCTCTCCATCCGCGGCTTAGCTCCGTGACCATTAGTACTAAAAATTTTTTGGGGTAGGTACCTCTCGTATCGTACACCTAAAGTGAGGGTGAATTTATTTTTCTTTCCAACACTAGTGTGTGGGGTGGCGTTGAATAGGTTGTCGGGCCACGCTCAGTCCCGTCCGTACTTGCCCATCCTTCACAATGTTGTTGCTGTCCTATGGTACCTCAGTGGTACAGAGGGCCTTCGTGAGACGTCGCCATCCGCTCCTGTCCTGTGCCTCGCGCTCCGCGTCCGCAGCTCGGGGTCGCCGGAGCGCTGCCACGTGTGCAGGTCGGCCCTGTCGTCTGCTCCCGCGCAGCCTACACGTGAACGCAACCTTGCCGACGTTGTCCTCTGGACTTCGGTGGGTGTGCCCTATCCACTTCCACTTCCGTTGAGCGATTTCTCGCTTGATCGGGATTTGGTGGCATCGATTCCAAAGATCTTCGTTGCTGATAGTATTCGGCCAGAATATACGCAGGATGGATCTAAGGCATTTATTGACGAACACTTGTAACTTGCTCGTCAGACCCTTTGTCTCTTTCCAAGTCTCGCAGCCGAAGAGCAAAACAGACTTCACTATGGAATCGAAGAGGGAAATCTTGATCTGCCAGGTGAGCACGTTCGAATCCCAGACCTGTTTCTGCTGGGCAAGGGCGCCTTTAGCTTTCCTAATCCTCGCGTCGACGTCGTCATCGGAACCACTGCTGTTGTTCACGGTGCTGCCGAGATATGTGAACTTTGCGACAGATTCCAGCGGTGTCCCATTGAGTCTTAGGGGTCGGTTTTCGCACGACTGAACTCGCATATCGACGGTCTTCCTAGCGTTTATTCGTAATCCCTGAACTTGAGCTTCCTCTCGTAACGAGTCCAGCTTCATTTGAAGATCGGGCAGTGAAGACGAATCCAACAATATGTCGTCTGCGTAGTCGAGGTCCTCCAGTGTTTCTGTTACTTTCCGCATGATGTCGTCGAGCAGGACTATGAAGAGCAGCGGCGACAGGAGGCAACCCTGTTTGACTCCTGCACTCATTGGAATTGGTTCCCCTAGAACTTGGTCGTGCACTATACTTTGCAAATACTGCCATTATATCCCTATATATATATGGGTATGGGTCCCTACCCATCCTTCACAATAGACGGGCTTAAATCCCGAGATCCTAATCCCGAGGTTAAAATTACGAGAAAGATTTCAAGTTCTATTGAAAGGTCGTAAACGCTATTGTAACTGTAATTACTTATTACCTTCTGGAAGTTATCGATTATACGCGCCAGATTGAGCGGAATGTTGTAATGCAGTATGGCACTTAACTAATATATGTTTCGAAGTATAAGGACACCGCGGCACTTACGTCATTTTAAAGAAAATTATGAAATTTTGTGATAACTCAAAAATGACAACCGATTTTATTAAATATAGTTTTCATTGAAATTACTTCTAGGTCATAGTTTCATGAATTTTTCTATATTTTTTTTGACTCAATGTTAAAAAGTTAAAGGGGGGAGGGGACGCTATTTTTTGGATTTTAGGAGCGAATATTTACAAAACTGCTGACTTTATCTAAAAATGATGTTTGGAGACCCCTATTATCTTCAAAATACCTATTCAACGACACCCCACATACTAGTGTGGGAAAGAAAAATAAATTCACCCCCACTTTAGGTGTACGATACGATTTTTAGTTTTTATTTTATCTTTTTGTCGTCGTGATACATACACATACTCATACCAAATTTTAGCTTTCTAGTACTAATGGTCATGGATGAACCGACGGACATGGCAAATATATAAGGGTTCCAAGTTTGACTACGGAACCCTAAAAAATCACTTTTGAAGGACTTCCGGCCAGATATGTCTTGGCAGACTTATTTATTTTTAGAGACACTATTACTTTAAAACATTTATAATCAATTTCGTCAAGATACCACAAAACGTAGGAAAACGTATCCGATGACCATCTTTGACCCCGTCTGCCAAGCACTTCCGGCCATTTTAGAACTGGCAGACTTATGTTTACACTATCTACGATTAAAGGGCTACATGATGCCATCTGTTACGTAATGATGTCACATGACGTAAGTACACCCCTAAAATTTTGACCGGAAGTGAAGGATTTTCTCGAACTTCCGGCCAATTTTCTGTGCGATAATCGTTTGATTCTCGCTCAGCACAACTTTATCGACCGTGTGCCATGCATTTTATCGTGATGTCATATTACGTAGGCAATCTTGGAGCGGGCTTACGGACTATTACAGGCCACACCCGGTATATGAGTTTATACTTTAACTTAAGTATAGTTAGGTACTGTGACTGGGTTTAGAAAAAGCAAGTGGTTAATATAATATGTAGTATACGAAATATTTTTTTAGCAAAAGATGCATTTGCTGTTCGTGAGACGTTAAAAAGTTGGATTCGGGTGAAAACTAACACATGTATAGAATGCTTCGAAAATTAGACCGTTAATAACGATGCCGACATCTTTTAACTTTTAAAAGTGATCAATCAAGATACAGCATTGTACTGCTAAGGTAAGATTTTTATTTTCATTAATAATTATTATATAATGTATTTTACTTCATAATTAACAAGTTCAGTGAGTTATTAAAAATTTATTCATTTCTTACCTAGTGCAATTTCAAAGTAAACTAAAACCCGAATGACTTTTTAACAGCTCACGAACTTAGCCAATTGGATATGGTATGGGCGACCGCATCGAATTGAACCCTGGCACTGGTTCCACCATGGGCGAGGGAGCGATTAGCTATCGACTATTTTCTCGCTCAAGAAACGAACAAAACATATGTTGTGTTGGTAAAAAAGTTATATTAACACTATTGACACTGCCGGCGAGTACTCTCTCTGCACTAGTCTGTCGCGGCGACATCAGCTATCTAAGATAAAACTCGCGCGGGCATGCTCGCTTGGCGGTCCGGGTCGACCGCCGTGACGCGAGTGGTGCGAGTAATCCCCATGGCACTCGGACACATGCTTATAGCCTAGCGACAAAATTATTCACACTGCACGCTCGCTTCTCGCCAACTCATCCAGTTTCTAGCTTTAATCACTTCTCATCGTCGGCGGCGGGATAAGTGCCGAGTCACGGTTTGATGCAACTGGCCGAGGCCGTCTTAAAGAATGCCGGCGCACTGGGCACTCCATAATTGAGGGCCCCATTGAAGAGTTGAACAAAAACGTCATCTAGGTATGATAGCGACCCCCCACTTGGGAGTGGCACCCCTCGTGTGGCTGGGGACCCTGGATACGTGCCCAAAGCGCCCAGTTTGAAAGGAGCCTGCTACTGGCCTCAAGTTTCTTATAGCTTAAACGGCTCGATATTCAATTCAACATTTCATGCTATTGTCGTAGCCGCGTCGGTGCAGTTCACGCTATCGAACATGGGCGGGATCCAGTTGATCCTGAACCGGTATCTGTTCGTTCTGCACTACCGCTACCAGGACCAGCGCTGCACCGACTACAAGCGCAAGTGCCCCGCCAAGGTGGTCACCAGGGACAACTTGGTGGTTCGCAGGTGGGTGTTATATTTTTTTATATAATGCAATTTATATGCAACACCAGAGAAGTGGTCATATGGTGCCGATCTTTAAGTGCCCTGTTTAATAGCTCCTTGACCTCATATAAAGATCGAAAACACCCCAGGGCAGTTCATTCCACAGCTTGCCAGTTTACTATAGTCAGGCACGCTTCACGCGATGATTCAACCTTAAGCAATTCAACTCGTTCCATTCCATATGCCGTATGGAATCATATTATGGGACCGGAGTCGGCGTACGCCGTCAATACCGCCACTGATTCGTTGATCGTCGATTTAACGCACAAATAAACGCAAACGTCGCTAGATCAACCATGGGGTATTCTGTCGCTAGCGGTCATTTAGACTGTTGCCGGGCTACGGTTTTTTTTTTTGTGGGAAAGGCATTAAACTATTGTCTATTTCCAGAATGGGCGCCCACAACCACCCATTCCAGGACCGGAAGATCCTGCGCAAAGTCAGCGCGGGCAAGGTGTACACCGCGCTGCGCCAAGTTGAGTCCCTTACGAAGCCGGCAGCCGACTACAAACCTGTCTAGACATGCCTTTAACTGTAGACAAACAGACGAGACGACAGTCAGGCACTCCTGAGCCCCTGTCATCAAAGTGACGGGCACTGTGTTTTGCGTTCACCGCGCTGCAAGAGTTCGACACCCGCAGCATGCTGAAACCGCTTAGATACATTTCAACGTAACTAGTGTTTTTTGTTTCGACATTTGAATCATATGTATACACGTATTGTTGTACACCCTTCCCGCACCAATAATGTCTCTGTTTGACCTTGTGGTTGACTGGTAGAGAATGCCTCATGGCATTAAGTCCGCCATTTGTACTTTTACTTATGTATTTTGTGCAATAAAGTTTAAATAAATAAATAAATAAAATACATGCTTGTAAAAGTTATCACACTAACATTAAAAAGGCGAGAGTTGGTGAGTGTGGTTATGTGTATGTTTGTTACTTGTTCACGCTCAAACGGCTGGACCAATTTTGATAAGTTTTTGTATGAAGGTAGCTGACACCCTGGATTAACACATAGGCTACTTTTTGTCCCGAAAACTATAGTGTTCAGCTTGTAATAAATATATGTGTATTAACTTGGCGACAGAGATGCCGATAACCATTATGCCTTATCTACTTCTGCTGTAGGGCGTAGCGCTTTATGCAAAACATCAGACTATAAGGATTCATAAAAACTCCAATCGCCTCGGCCTTCCTTGTATAATATGTACACATACAGCAAATACATTTATGAGAATGAAATGTTATTTTATTTACGTCACCCTTGGCCGTACGTAGGGACGAAAATCTCACTTCCTGGCCAGGAGAAAACGTTAAACTTTAGACAAACCACGGGCCCGTAAACGTTTACGTAAAGCCCCCAGTCGTATATTTAGGGCCCCCACCATCGGTTCGCACTTGCGATCTGGGACATTCTCGAATTTGCCGCCCTAGGTATGTATTGTACAAAATTACAATTGACTCTTAATACCAGTTCCCATTCCTTTAAATTACGAATAAGTTTACCAATTTATTTAGGTATTTATTGGTATTTTCCAATCTGGAGAAGAGGCGATGATCGGTGAATTTTTTACGAAACAATTTGCAGTTTGCAATGCGTACAATATTGGAATCATCTACTCGTATAATATATTGAAAGTATTGAAACTTTATTGCAAAATATACTAAACTACAAATTGGCGGATTTGAAGACGTTTACCTAAAACAAGCCTTATCTTTTAACACATATTAGTGCCTGAGTAAGCTCAGATAGAATAAAAATAAATAGTTAATAATTATGTTGTAAATTAATCAATCAGTTGAAGGTTGATTCGTCGTTCGTTAGACATTAAAAAGTCCATCGGGTTAGGGATCCTCTGAAACAAGACCGTCGTTCTTAAATAACAATGTCGAACTTAGTGATCAATCAAGACTAGTAGTGTACCTACCTACTGTTAAGGTAAGATTTCTTTTTATTATCATTAATGTTTATTATGTACATGACTCCTTTGATAATGACTATTAAAAAGTTCAGTGAGTTATTACAAAGTGATACACTTCTTACCCAGTGCAATGTCGAGGTATCCTACTAAAACCCGAATGACTTTTTAACAGCTCACGAACTTTGCCGTGGCGATAACATAATTTTAGTTAGGGCTAGTGCATCGAATTCACACATTTATCTGATCTATATAGAATGTAAAGAACAATTTCAGGTTAGAACGCTATCATAAGAATGTCTAACCCCTATCACTAAAGGGTAAGGGTGAAGCCAGGGGACCGTAATTTTTTGAGTTGTGTTATGTATAGTTTCGGTCGCGCGTATCTACATCGTGTCACGTGATCAGGTCATAAGTACGATGTTTAGCGCTACGAATTACCTACGCGACTCACAAAGTCACAACTATAAGAATTGCGCTCGTCTGACTTCACCCGTAAAGGATCGGTTAATAACGAGTTGGCAGCTGTCATCTCATAAAGAAACGATAAAGCCTTACTTTGGAATTAAACGCACGTAACTTTATTATGACTATGGACGGTTTGATGCACCTGGCTCTAAGTTTCTTAACCTTTTGACAGCGCAGCTCCTCGACGGAAAACTGTCCCAGACACCAAGCCGACAGCAGTTAGTATCACTGTATGAATAGCGGCAACTAACGTCTTAAACTCTTGACGTCTGGGTTACAGCTTTCCGTTGACGTAGCTTGCTGTGTTTGACGGTCAAATGGTGCACGTCTCGATACTGAAAATTCCATGTTATTGTTGTAGCCGCGTCGGTGCAGTTCACGGTGTCGAACATGGGCGGGATCCAGCTGATCCTGAACCGGCACCTGTTCTTCCTGTACTACCGCTACCAGGACCAGCGCCGCCGCTGGCGCTGCACCGGCTTCAAGCGGTTCAAGTGCCCCGCCAAGGTGGTGACGAAGGACAGCCTCGTGCTGCGCAGGTGCGCGCTCGACGATTTACACGGTTTTATTTAACTTGCCAAAGGTTTGGACCAGCCCGCGTAGCACAACTATGCTTCGCGACTCTTGTCGCTCGAAATAACGCTACCCGTCACTCTCTCATTACTGCACAGAAAAAGACGGGTAATTATTTCGCGCGAGATAGTCGCGTATGACAGTTATGCTAGAGGTGCAGCTGGTAGCATTTTTGTAACTAGGTTTTAATTCCGTCTGTACTTTGAACATCCATCAACTACTCGCCAAGACGATACTAAAGGGGGTTGCCTAACTTATTTGAATATATGAATAGTTCCTGTGACTACCTTTCGCCTATAAAACCAGCTATGCGCCATATTATTATATTGACATCAAAGTTGCGTAGGTATATCAAACAGCTCAATCGGTCTCCGGTAATGTGGTTACAGTTTACCTATATGTGCAGCACCAAAGACGTCGCCTTGGTGTACGCCGCTGACCCCGCCAGCCACCATTTCATTTACCGCACAAATAAATGATTACGTCGCTAAATCAACCATAGAGTATTTATCGGTTGCGATCACGCGATGCGCAAGTGGTATTATTAATGTCGCTGGTCGTGCCTTAACACGTTCACTGTCCCAGTTTAACATGTGAACCTTATGTTTCTGTAATAGAGGCTTGCTGTGACCCCACATATGGGACACAGACATTGAACGTCTGTGTCGTTATTAAGGCATTAAACATTTGTCTATTTCCAGGACGGGCGCTCACAACCATCCGTTCGAAGATCGGAAGATCCTGCGCCGAGTGAGCGCGGGTACTGTGTACAGCGCGCTGCGCGAAATCGAGGCCCTTAAGAACCCTACCGAGCCTACGGAGCCAGCGGCCAAAGACGAACCTGTCTAGACTTGCTGCCGGTCTGACACAACATGACGGGGCTCAACAACGCCCGTCTTGCTCGCACGGCTTTTACTGGAACGATACAGACAATTAAACCATTGATACGAAGATTAAAGCTCAAAGGAAAATTTCAAATGTTTCCTTATGGTTTGTGTGTCGATTTTTGCCGTTTATTTGAAAGGCTTTACACTTTAGCTACAGACAATATTAGCCACACATGGTTGTGTTAGTGATACGGCCTTTGGCGTATCTAGGATTACTTTTCGAACGGGCCTGATCCGCTGAGATGATAAGACCGAATGAAACCTAGAATTTCTAATCGGTAACCGAATATCATGGAGTGGGTACTAGACCCTATATTTGCGCCCATGCGTGCAACATTCATTGCATCGTAGTACCTACTTTATAGATAGAACCTCAGCTCAGACTAGAGTAAATCGGAACAATGCGAATCGCCATCCATGTATAACTTTTAAACTTTTAGGTATATAGTACCAAATAAATCAATTATGAATAAAGTTTTAAAAAGTAATTTTAATTTTCGTTTTTAAACTAACCCGACCTAATGAAATAAATTTTTATACGATATGACTTTCCCAAGAATCATGAAAAAGTTCGACAAATACCATTTAATTTAATTAAATGTGGTACTACAATTTCGTCTTCGCCTAAAACTACTACTTTATTATAGTTTTTATAAATTTAGTATATATATATGAAACTATGAATAAACTTACAAAAGGATTACGAGCAGTTTTGGTGTCGCTTTCAAAAAACATACTTACTTAGTTAAGGGCTCTAATCAAAACAAAACATAATCCTTTGTGTAACGGTAGTTACCCTGGTTACCCATATCTTTTGTATGAGTAGCTTTCGTAACACAAAAGACCCGATCATAGTTTTGTCTTTATTAAGCCTTTAACAATGTACATTTGTTTAAAAACAACTCTTAATTTTTTTTGCCAAAAAGCTACAGAACGGATTCCGTTGTTAAAGTCGGAAATGCGGTGCGGTGCTTGGTCTTCGATGGAACCATTGGAACCTTTAACGATTAGGGTGAAGCCAGACGAGCGTAATTTGAGTCGCGTAATTTCGGTCGCGCCATACATCATGTCACGTGATCAGTTGATCACGTCACACTAAGTATGGCGCGACCGAAATTACGCGACTCAATTACGCTCGCCTGGCTTCGCCCTTAATGAAATGTAAGAAGTCCTTCGGGTATAAAATTGGCCATATTTTTTATTAAACATTAAAGTGTTCAATCGTGAAATAACCATAACAGTACTAAGGTAAGCTCTATATTTAATTAATTCTTTTTATTTGCTATTTCGATATCTTGTAAAAGTTCCGTGAGTTATTACAAAGCAATGCATCAGTAGCGCATGCGCGTCGACAGCCAACATCATGAAACCCGAATGACTTTTAACAGCTCACGAACTTGGACATTATAATAACTTTTTACAAAAAACAACCGACTTCAATTAGCGGAATTGGTGTATATTTTGTTTATTTCTCAACAAATCTATATCGATAAAATTTATATGGGACGACCTCTGCGTTGATTTGCTTTTATCACGCGATTATTAAAAGCAAAGCATCCGTCACGTTTTGACAAAAGCGAGTGCGAGTGACAGATGCTTTGTCACTTATTTATCACGTGATAAACGCAACCATCACAGGCCCCCTAAGTATGGTTTACCAAATAAAAAAAGGATGATCAAAATTGATTCATAATTGGCGAAAGGATCGCGTAACATACAAACAAAATAAAAACAAAAACATATAGCCCATGTATTCAGCTTAAGAGGCTGTATAGTCGGTTATGCCGCGCGTGTGCTACTTGGGATTTTTATCGAGGCCCTCCTCTTTTGAAGTCGGTTGACAGTTGACGGTGGACAGTTGACGGTGGACACTTGACGGTTTTTTCTTACCCATATTATTGTTGTAGCTGTCCCGCTGCAGTACACGGTGTCGAACCAGGGCGCGGTGCAGCTGGTGCTGAACCGCTGTCTGTACTCGCTCATCTACACGTACCGGAACCAGCGCCGCAAGTGGAAGTGCGTCGACGCGCGCGACCGGCGTTGTCCCGCGAAGGCGGTCACTAAGGACAACCTTGTATTACGGAGGTTAGTGCGTCGCAGTTTAAGACACAGTAACACCTGAGGCAATGGCGACGAATTTTGACGACGCGTTTGGCTCGGTTTGTAGACACCTGCTTACTGAGTAGGCGGTCCCGGGTTCGAATCCCGGTCGGGGCAAATATTTGTGCAAAATATTTGTTCTTGGGTCATGGATGTTATCTATATATGTATTTATATATTATGTATATCGTCGTCTAGTACCCATAGTACAAGCGTTGCTTAGTTTGGGACTAGGTCGATTTGTGTATGATTGTCCCTTAATATTTATTTATTTATTATTTAATGGGGAATGGTAGTTTTTTAAAATCTTAAATGTTTGATTGGGTACAGGTAGGAATAATTATTTTTTATAAAATCCTCATTCTTAGTAAAACATGCTCGCGTGCTCCCGGCAGCACCCCTGCCAAGTCGAAAAGATTATTATCCCGGTGATGTTACTGACGAAATCGTAGATATACAAAGCGGGCAAAAACGTTTTTGATCTTTTTATTTTTTTAGGTGACAGAAAAACCTTTTTTTTTTTGAGAAAACTAAATTCAAAACATTGTTTACCGGAATGCTGCTCAATCCTTCGTTCTTCTTCCGAAATGGATACTGAATTCTATTGAAAAAAAAACTTGACTTTCATCACTGGATTAGTTTTGGCTTTATTATGCAAAAATTACCTGCAGGCAAAATATTTAGTCCTGTTTCCTCTTTGTTTACATCAGTGAGACATGTCACCAAGTGTAAACGTCTGTTACCAAAAACTTGTCCTAACCAGTAAAATAAATTAACAACCTCTGACTTTTTGACTTTAATACTATCGAAGACACTGAAAACTCTATTTAAGTTCTAAGTAACATTTTAAGTTCTATGGGTGTATAAACTGCGTCTTCGTTTGTACCACTAAAAATACGCAATACGGCGTGGGTACTACCTACAGAGAATGTATAAATTACTAGCTGTGCCCCGCGATGTTACCCGCTCATCCCATGGGAACACTAAATTAATTCGGCATGAAAAGTATCCTATGTCCTTTCCCGGGTCTCAAACTATCTCCATACCAAATTTCATCTAAGTCGGTTCAGCGGTTTAAGCGTGAAGAGGTATATAACAGACAGACAGACAGACACACTTTCGCATTTATAATATTAGTAAGTATGGATTTTGCCTTCCAGGATCGGTGCTCACAACCACGGCTTCCACGACGAGAAGATCCTCCGCAAGCTGAGCGCGGGCAGCGTGTACAGCGCGCTGCAGGACGTCGGGGCCAAGCAAAAGCAACCCGAGCCCGTCAAACACGAAACTGATTCATAGCTTTTTGGGAATATTCATACAAGGTTAAGGTGTAAAAACCTTTCAAATAAACAATGCAAAGATCGACACACAAAGCATAAGGAAAAATTCGTCAGGTCTACGTGGAGCGAGGGTAGCGAAGTGGCTAACGCGCTGGACCGGTAATCCAGAGGTACCGGGTTCGATTCCCGGTCCCTTCCACCAGGTAGCTCCTTTTTCAATTTTTCTTTAAGCTTTGATCTTTGTATTCATGGTTTAAATATTCATACAGCTTGTACAGATACACTAATAAATATAAATTGGTCACCACATTGCTGGCGGAGATCAAACTCACGACCTCTGCTTGTCCGAAGTAATACTCTGGGCACTACATATCAGGCCTACATACAGGCGGACCGCGCCTTTTTCAATCATCTATCAACTTCTTTTACACCCTTCGGTGTATTAATAGATTTTACGAAAAAAAAACGATGGCTAAACATTATTCACTCCATCGTCTAAATCTGCACTTGTGTAGACTATTCCTAAATATTTTTCCGGATCACGAGGAAAAGTGAATCGATAACGAAGAGAATAAAATGAATTTGTCAAGTTACATACTAGTTTTATTACACTCATACCACCGCACCCTCTCTCGTTCTTTACTTAAATAAAAAACAAGTGTGAGTCGGACTCGCGCGCCGATCCGCAATAACATTGTTCAAACTCAAAAAAAACGGAATTTGAACAGGCTTTAAGGCTACATAAGTCTTACTTGTAAATAATTAGTTAAGCACCTAAGAAATGGACAATAGGAAAGTGCTTTAAGAACGAATAGATACCTCTCATCGCCCTATACCTCGCGTCTGTAGAAGAATCGGGATGAGTGGCCTTACGACTATTATACTTATTTGCCTTATTTTTTTATAGGTTCTCAGTCCCAAACCAATGTGCAACCTTCTTTCGACACGTCCCCATAGTAATAATGACATTAAACGCTCACTGACCATGAGGCACATGGGTAAGGACCAAAAAGTTGGACGTAATTTAGGCGTAGTTAGCCTTAGAAAAAAAGCGATCGGAAAAAGTTCCGTTGTGCGACAAAAATTAACGACACGATAATGAACCTCAAAACAGTACCTTAAGGTACATTATTCGATGGTTGATTTGTCCTCGTAAAAGTGAAAAAATTATACACATTTAATTAAATGAGTTAAGGTAGTAAACTTTTTGGTGTTCACCCACAGCGCCGCACTGAAACCACCTCATACACATTTGCCTCATCGGACTGTGAACCTGTTAACGACGCAACCTGAGACGCACTGAATATAATATACTATTCATTTCATTACGGAGATTCCATGACTTTGCGCGGCGAGCGGTTGAGCGAGAGATCCGAGCCACACCGAGTGAGCGAGACACACGTACCGCTGCCGCTGTCGCGCAACGTCGTGGCATCTTCGAAGACTCCTATTGAAGCGTTCAGCTTTACATATAAACTATGAAAGCAGAATCAAAGGTCATGATTACCAAAATATATAAGACCCTTATTATCAATTGCCAGTTGCGAGCGTGTTTCCTGTACAAATATCAGTCGCGGCGAAGTCGCTGCGTGATCGTCTTCATGCGAAATTCGCTCGCAACCCGCAAGTGTGATACTGATAAGGCCTTAAGCAAGCCTGTCTAGTTTTGTATCAATGAGTTCGAATGAATACCCCGTTACTTTTGTTATAGACGAAGCGGTTCCCCAATACTCGTTGACCCGGACCGGCACCATGATGCTGATCCTGAACCGGTTCGTGTACTCGCTGGGGTACAAGTACCGCGACCAGCGCCGCCGCTGGCGCTGCGTCAACCGGTACCGCAAGTGCCCCGCCGAGGTCATCACGCAGGGCCGCCTGGTCGTGCGCAGGTCGGTGCAACAGATTGCAATATGAAAAAAAAATGTTTATTAGTCACATACATAGTATAAAACAAAGTCGCTTCCTGCTGTCTGGCTGTCTGTCTGTCCCTATGTACGCTAGCTTAGATAGTTATAACTACGCAACGGACTTTGATGCTGTTTTTTAAATAGATAAAGTGATTCAAGAGGAAGGTGTACCTATAGTAAGATGTATAACACATGCATAATTTATCAGCATTGCACCCGTGCGAAGCCGGGGCGGGTCGCTAGTGTAAGATAAGCAAAAAATTACAAAAAAAGTCCACGCAATCTAGGACGATAATGTGCAAAAGATGTTTGCGAGGAATGTGGGAAAGGCTGCCTTGGATACATTTTTTTTTTTTATTTGAAAAGAGAGGCTTTACGCATCCTGTGTAGTGTGTATCTGCATATTCTGCATGCATTTCACATCTTCATTAAAAAATCTCGTACATCTTTGGTGGAAACGTTCACATTTCCGCCGTATTAGGTACATCCCCGCCGCTCGGCTAGCTTGCAGCTCTGGTGGACTCGCAGTTTTACGCAGAGCTAAAATTAATTTAAACGGTTCCCTAATTAATTTTACTATATATTTCTTTCCCTTGTAGAATGTTCGGGCACAACCACCCGTTCCACGACAAGAAGATCATGAAGATGGTGCGGTGGGGCAGCATCCTCGGCATGGAGCCGGACGCGCAGTCCGGCGTGCCGGCCGAACGGTCCGGCGTGCCGGCCGCACGGTCCGGCGTGCCGGCCGCACGGTCCGGCGTGCCGGCCGAGCCGGACACGATCCTTGGCATGCCACAGCCCCGCGAAACAGCGGTCTTCGATGAAGCTGTTGACGAAGATTAGGCGTTTCTTAATGCATTCATGGATTTTTAGAACTAAATAGCTATATTAATAGTATTACTATTCCTATATTAAACAATCGTGAATCAAAATATTTAATGTATACAATACATAAATACAGATTCCGTCAAATTAAAATCAATGAAATTTATTATGTGTTTTATATCATACCTTCCGCAAAAACCAGGAGGCCTAAGTATAATTGACACGTTCAATTTGCTCGGGCTTTGCAGTATTGGGTAGATACTTAGCACTTTTGAAAGATATACTTTAGATTTTGAGATATGATAATACCTACATGAAGTAGACTCCTCCGGAGCACAGTGACAGACAGGAAAGGGGAGTCCGGCCAGCCACGACGATATTATCTATTTAGCGAGCTAATTTTACTATTCCATATCATCTGTTACCTACTGTTACAGTCCGTTTCTCCACGACCTCGTCCATATAGGCAGTTGATGTTAAAATTCTTTACTTCACCCTATGGGCCAAGTGGAATTTTCTGCCCACCGGGGAAAAATCATATTTTCTGGCCATGGCAAGACGTAAAACTTTAGACAAATCGCGGGCGGTAATTCGTAAAGCCCCATATCGCATACCTATTTATTGTATATCTGGGACATGAATTCATCGCTTTAGGTAGGTATGTATGTAATGTACTATTATTTAGGCTAAGAGGAGTGTTAAGCAATACTGTAATCATAAATCATAATCATAAATCATTTATTGTCATATTGTGCATTCATAAAAGTTGGTACAGTAAAACATCAGAGAGCATCACAATAAACCGTTTTACGGTATATAATAGTATTATATAATACGCTTCTTTAAAAAGTGCACAAATAGAAATAGAAAATTACAATAACAATTATAATTAAAGCACATTTATATTTACACAAAATACATTTCAACTACACTACTAAAATTTGAAAAAACACTAATAATATTACATTACTGCAGACGCCGGGAAAGAAGGGCTTGCCGGGTGAGTAGGTATAGACGGCCGACCGACGTGGCACCGGACTTGTCATATATACTTCATAGATAAGAGTGTATTTACCGGTAAATATACATAACCGTAAGCCGAGGTAGAATAGGTACCTACTGGTTATGTTTCCAAGCGACTAAGCAAAATTAATGCCTACTGAGGGGCGAGGAACACCAGGCTATTATGCCGCTATGTTCGTAGTTTTATGCATAACAGGCTTATACAATCCTATATAACATTTGATAGAATTTACGATGTAGAAACGAGTGCTCCCCACTAAGTCAAAGTCAAAAAAAAAAAAATAGGTCAATTTTAAAGTATTCTGTCTCCAAGCGCGTGTTGTGCTGCACTGTTGCTCTAAATAGTGGTTTCCTCGTTCCAGATAAAGCCATGCAATTCACGGTGTCGAACCAGGGCTCGGTGCAGATGATCCTGAACCGGTTCGTGTACTTCTGCCGGTACACGTACCGGGACGGGTCGCGGCTGTGGCGCTGCGTCGACAACCGGCGCGGCAAGTGCCCGGCGCAGGCGCACGTCAGCCGGCAGGGCGTGCTGTGCCGCAGGTAAGTCGAAAAGACTGTTCCGTAACACACATACCGTAAGTTAGGTTAGGTAAGAATATTAAACCATTGATACAAAGATCAAAGCTCAAAGAAAAATTTAAATGCGTAACTTGGTGAAAGAGACTGGGACTCGAACCCGGTACCTCTGGATTACCAACGCCCTAACGCCCAGATAACCTTTCGAATTTCTACTTATGTTTTGTGTGTCGGATCTTTGCATTGTTTGTTTCAAAGGCACCTTAGCAACCTCTATGTGAAAGTACCTACGCTAATATTCACATGCTACCGCAATACTTTACAGCAGTGAACGACCAAGCGAGAGGGGTTTATGGGCTTAATATTAAAAAAGATGTGTGTACCCAAATTTAAAAAAAATACACATTACATGTTTCATAAAAGTATATAGGTAAGAATATTTTAAAACATATTGAATATTGTAATTTTTTTCCATAGGACAGGAATCCACAATCATGGGTTCCACGACAGGCGCATCATGCGCAACGTGCGCGCCGGCACCGTGTTCGCGGCGGAGCCCCGCCCCGCGCCCCCCGCGACCCCCGTGCCCCCGCGCCCCCCGCGCCCGCAGACCGGGGGCGGGGGACAGGGGACGGCGCGCCACTGTAACACTACGCAAGCTGGGCACAACACCGGAAGAGGGTGTGCCGTATCATACAATCCAAGTGTAAATATAGGATAACAAGATATACAGATTGATAAGTGGCGGCTGTACATAACGTAGTGGGAAGCGGAAGATCGATCGAGATCTCTCGCTCTCACGTATAGTAAGCGGCGAAGGTAGGTGTTATATGTGCCTGCCTATATATAATATCAAGGTATTTTTAGTCTCGTGAATTATTGTAGGAAACGAATAGGGAGGTCTACCGTATAAGTAATTTGTTTTTATTTTTTGCTATAGCTTTGTACCTACGGTTAATTTTATGACGACTGTTTGTTTTGTTACTAAATAAAAAATAAAAATGTTTTCATAATTTTATTTCCATACCTAATAGTTGAGGCGCCCATGTTGCTAAATTTGTACTTACCTGTACCTACCCATCATTGAGGTTTAAATTAAAAGAAAATGTATGTCTTATTATGATGCTTTCCCCGTTCATCTGTGGGGGCAAAGCGTCTACAAGACGAGGATACCTACACATCGGCATGCAGTTAACTGTCCTTCAAAATAATAAATTTCAATCCCGCTAAAGAAGATCCAGATGAAGTTATTTTTCAACAAGTTTGCCCCTAAACAGCTAGGTAGTGAAATAGAATAGAAAAAAAAAAACAGCAATTCGACGGTATTTCTATAAAACAGCGAGCGTAGTAAAATCATAGCACGTTCCATACATTCATTTGAATTGTGAATTGTCTTAGTCTGTCTAATAGATAGTAATACATTTAATACTGTTTAAAAAATAAAACATAAAAAATAACAAATAAATCAAACTACGGTAGGGTGCCCATGACGCAGGCAGCATTCCCACGCTGTCATAGATGATTAGATGAGTTTGTGTAATATGTTTCTGTTGTTTCCGAACGTACCCCCATGCCCAGGAAATGTCAAACAAAAGTCAAACAAAGTTGAACTTGGGGAAAACCGAGAACTTTATTTACATGTCTATTAGAGTAATGAAATTTCTTGGATAAAATGTTGGAAAACAAAGAAATACGTAATTTAAAAGAGGGCACCTTGTATAATGTTATCCAAATCTTGGACATTAACGATGACTGGAAAGGATTCATGTCTTTGATACCAATGGACCCTCAGAAGGAAAATTCCGATCGTAAATACAACAACGAGCATATAAGGTGAGTAATGTTATATTAATCTGGGTTTTTGTTGTTGTTGCAACTGCCGAATCAATGAATTTGTCGTAAGTACTATGAAATTGGGGTAATAACCGCAACATATTTCAAAGGTTTTCATACCGATTTTTCGGTCAAAATTAATTGTTTTTAATTTAGTTTGATAAAATTCTATATGAATAAATTTCCCTCATTATTAGATCATTGTCTTTTAGCTTACTATTCAAGTTTGAAGTGGTTTTAAGTTGTGGATGCTAGTCGTATAAAATCGCATTTTATGCACAAATAAAGATATTCTATTCTATTCTCTAATTGAAATAGTTTTCCTTTTTTGAACTAGATTGATTGAAGACCATGCTAAAGACACTGGTGAAAAATGTGCCAAGATCTTATTTGATGAATGGGGGACATCGGGGCAAATCCGGCCCACTCTGAGGACCGTGCAACAAATAGCACTGAAGGCAGATATGCTGAGAGTGGCCGATGAAATTGCTAGACTGTTGGGAGGTAATCAAAAACTATTTATTTATTTAAACTTTATTGTCAATACAAATGGCGGGCAAATAAATTTTGAATTTAGGTTATGTTTTAAGTAATGAATTGAGCTTTTTTAAAAATAAAAAATAATTATTTGATTTTGTTTTTTAGAAAATCCACCTCCCAGGCCCCAGCGCGGCCCAGGCGCTCCGGTGGCTGACAACATCTCTGCTTTGTTAAACGAAAGCGGCACCGAGATACGAGACACAACGGCACAAATGAAGTCTGAAAGTGATGACAACGATAATCACATGCAGACACAGAGCATCAGACAATTTAATATCCCTAACTTTGAACTGTTACTTCAGGCTAATGGGCCTTCTGGTAATCAACAGTTTGGTAATAACCAAGTCCATATAGAATATTCAGACAATGACCAATCTAACAGACAGTTAGATAATAATCAAGTCAATGGACCACTTTTTAATAATATAGAACCCAACAACCAAATTGCTGACGACAATTTCAACCAACAGTCTGTTAATCAAGAATCCAACGATCCTCCAGGGTTTCAAGTCTCTCTGCCAAATATTTCTATATTTCAAAATACAACAGAAAACGCAACCCTCTCCAGTCAAATAGCCCCGTCAATATTACAAGACCACAACTTAATTCAGTTTGACTACAACGAACTACAGAATATCACTGGCAGCTTCTCTGATCCACATAAAATTGGTACCGGAGGATTCGGCGAAGTGTTCATAGCTAATCACCCTAACTACGGGCTGCTCGCTATCAAGAAAAGTCACGTTCAACACCAACAAGAAGTCGCTATCAAAATATTCAATTCGGAAGTAAAATATCTATCACAATTCAGGCATGAAAATATAGTTCCAATATTAGGGTTTTCTAAAAACGGTCCCGTGCCTTGCATTGTCTGCGAGTTTATCGAGGGTGGGTCGCTGTATGGGAAGATAGCTGAGAAGGTGTTGAGTGAGAAACAGCGGGTCGACATAATGCGGGGCACGGCGGAGGGGCTGCGCTACCTGCACAGCGACAGCGTGCGCCGCGCGCGCCCCGCGAGCGCGACGAGCCCCAGCACGCAGAATGTTTCCAAAACTAACTTCGTACACGGTGATGTGAAGAGCGCAAATATATTGCTCACCAAAGACTTCATTCCTAAGGTTCTTAATATTTTTATCGGTAGTTTTTTTTTTGCTTCTTATCGAATTGCTTATTGTTTGCTTTAAGGTAGCGACTAACTTTATGGCTCGTACGCTCATAACAGTAACGGTATAAAAACAAGGCACTATTCCAAAGAATGAGTCACGAGCTTTCTAGTAAGAAACAAATTAGAAGCATCAATTTTTTTATGAATATTGCTACAGAGATCCATACTTAATATTATAAATGCGAAAGTTTGTCTGTCTGTCTGTTACCTCTTCACGCTTAAACCGCTGAATCGATTTTGATGAAATTTGACATGGAGATAGTTTAAGATGTGAGGAAGGACATAGGATAGTTTTCATCCAGGAAATTATCCCTAAAAAGATTGAAAAGTGAGTAAGTAATTCATGATGACATTGATGACCCTTAAGGAAATGTAATGATTAGACCAAAAGCACAATTGCTCTTACATTTGCTTAGGCGCTTTTAATAATCCCTTTTATTAATTAAGGTTAGGTGGATATTTATCGTGTTGTACGAGGTTGCTTCCATACTTCCAAGTTCCACGCGGACGTAGTCGCGGGCAAAAGCTAGTAAAATATAAATTCAAATAATTGTACGTGATCCTACATTGAAGGTGGGGATCGACCCCACGACCTCTATTTATCCGGAGTAGTGCCTATTGAGCTAGCGCGAAGTAAATTGTAAATAAGTTTCTATACATAACTGGTCAACAATTAAACAACAAAACAAGTCCACGTATAATTTTGTTGTCTGTTTGGCCTTATACAAGCGGCCCTGGCGAGTCATCATACATTAATGAACCCTGCGCCCTATAGCTGGTTAAAAAGACAAGACAATCATCTCCGTGATCCAACTAAAGCATTCAATAAAAAAATCTAAGTATCGGACAACCTCACACAAATCAATGTACTTGTATTACAGCTCTGTGATGATTTCCGATCGGCAAAGTGTCAGTCTGAGAATGTAGTCAATGTATACAAGAAAAAGCGTAGGTCCAAGTATGCTACCCTGCGGTATAGCATGCTTGATCCATACGTGAGAACTACATACCCCACCTAAAGCCGCCTCTTGTTGTTTTTTTTTTACAACCATAATGTACTTGTATTACAGCTCTGCGACTTCGGCTTAGCAAAGCAGTACGACCAGACCTGCATCACACCGAACGTTATGGGCACGTCGGTGTACATGGCACCCGAAGCTCTGCAGGGGACGGTCACACAAAAATCTGACATTTACAGCTACGGAATTGTCCTGTTGGAGCTCTTGACTGGACTGAGACCACTTGTTGCGGTGAATGACCCACCAACCGAGAGAGTACAAATTAAACTGTACATCGATGATGGTGTGAACAGACATGGTAAGACTATAGCCGATTTTCTCGACCCGTCTGCTGGAGGGTGGACCGTGGCGGACGAGATATTTGCTCTCGCGCAGAAGTGTTTCGCGTATGATCGCCATGACAGGCCTTCGGGTGAAGATATCTGCAATATGTTGCGTACTTTGGAGGGAAAAATTTAATAGATATAATTTAAAGATCACATGGTTTTATTAAGCATTATTTGTCCAAGACAGTGTTAAGTAAATTGTATATTTTATGATGAAGTTTATGAAGTTTAAATAATAAATAGATTTCCAGGTTTTTATGTATTTTTAATCAATTTTTGGATCCTATAAAGTCACTTAATCATGTGCTGGTCATTTGTTAAATAAATAAAACAACAATGTCTTAAAAAATATAATTTATTGTCATCGGTTTAACATTCATATAAATGTTTTGTAAACATACAAAAGCGTTATATAAAAAATATTTATATCTATTAATTTTATATCGATTCTGAGCAGATCTTAACTAGTCATAAATGCATATTGATTTCACTTAAACGACAGTTTGCCCGCTTTGTTCCTATTATACTAACTATAGCCGTATTTTTTATTAGCCGGAGTAACCCATAGCTCATTTGATTGAGATTACTGTTTAATAGTTTGACCGTATCACTTTTTTCATTGATTGCGCGTATTATCATTCATTGTTTAAAAAAAAAAATGCTTGAGTAACGAAATATTTACTACGATTTTTGACAGTAAATTACTTCGGCTAACTAAAACCACAAGTGTACATATTTGCGGTATCTGTTATTTCTAGGCATTGGACTTTCTGATAGCAAGGTAGGACTTCAGAGAGCTATTCATCTATTTCATTCTAAACTGCGTTTATGGTTATTTTGGTTAACGTTCCCAAGAATTAAATTTTTACAATATTACAAACCCCTAGATTTAACTATATTAGTTGTCAATCTCATGCATTTTCTAGTCATAACTAGATATTGGATCAATATAAAACCTAATTTACTCCAGAAAGCATGGCAAGCAAACGTCGTAAATATAATATTTACGTAATGTAAATGTAATAAATAAATCAAGCCCTGTGTATATTCTTCTGACTTTGTCCTAGACCGTAAAATTAAAATTTCGAATAAAATACACTTACGAGTATGAGTATAAATTGTATTTACATGATAATACCGGCTCCATAGGTCTAAAGTTCTACCATGCTGTCAGAAGTCGGATGCCTAGTTATTTCCAACTTCAGGCATGCTACGCTAATAAGGCAACATCGGCAACGCGAAGCATGCAAATTACCTATTATCGCCGTGTTTATTTTCCATAGTCAGTAATTCAATTACATGCTTTGGCTTGGCAACGAATTCCACGATAGTAACCGATATTTCTTAAAATTGGTATAGAATCTTTTTATCGATTCATATTTTTTATGAGGTAATACCGTGGGTAATACCACATCTTTATTTTTATAAATAATGACACAAAGGTAAACTAAGAAAGAAAAATTGAATGCGATCTACTACAATCGAAGCGGGATTTGAACCCGCGACCTCTGCGTTTCCGGCGCATTGCTCGTCCAACTGAGCTATCCGGTCGCTACGTCAATAACACCAAAATGTAGTCGATTCACCGTGCCCCTAGCCACGCCACAGCAAAAGAAATAGTACTCCAAAATCGACACTCGATCATTTAAATTTGCTTCTGTCGTCTCTGGCGGTCAAAAGGTAAAATGTTAATGATTGAGCATCGTGCGATATTATGCAAGTTGTTGATACTCTAAGGTACCTTTAAGAAGATCCCTTAAGAATCTTTTAGGAGATCCCTTTTAGAAACCGTTCGTTGCACATTACTAATGTAGGTAGCCACCAAACTGAACACTTGATAACGGGGTTCGTTCAAAAGTATCAAAAATGGAATGTGAAGATCGAGTACACGCAAGGGTCACCCTCACTAACGTCAGACGTGTTACACAGTTTAGAGTCAGTCTTCATTGTACCAAAATATATATTTTACAACCTTTGACTATATGTATATAAATTTCCATAAAATCCAAACTAGTGTATAAGTATACATTTCCAGACACAACATAATTAAATACACGGAATGTCTTATTAATAAGTAAAATTCAACAATCAGCATTAACATTAAACAACAACACATTGTAGTTATTACACACCATTATTGCTCGTACGCTCATAATCATAACAGTGACGGTAATAAAAACTAGGCACTTGGAATTAGTTCCAAAGAACAGAAATCCGCTAACACCACACGTTTTCTTATAAGAAATAATTTAGAAGCATCTATTTATGATACAGAGGTTAAATATAAATACAAAATAATTTACATTGCGGGTGGGGATTGAACCCACGACCTCAACTTATCCGGGCCCCTGAGCTGCCGCGTCGTCACGCACATCGCGTGAAAATTAAGCATTATATTCTGCCAAAGCCCCCTCCGTACCACTTTCTATTATAAAAACTTGGAAGAACCTACGTTGCACATGCTTAGAAAGTAGCACGTACAATGTCTCTCTGATACCGTCTCCGTATTATAATATCAATTATTATTACTATTGAGCTAATTCCACACTACAAAGATGCGCGCGTACCTGCCTCATCTTTTATTTAGTACATTACTGCAAACGCCGGGAAATAAGGGCTTGCCGGCTGAGTAGGTATAGACGGCCGACCCTTTTCACGGCTAAGGAATGTATAGTGCTTTTCTCAAACATATGCAATGAAATTAAAAAATACACCACTCAAAAAACATAATTCAGCTGTTAGGCCCGCTCATGAACACAGACGCCATGTTTAAAAAAAATTACTTCCCGGCCTAGGCCTTCAATTTTGTATGAAATTCCTTTACAGTTCTCTCGAATTGTTCCGCAAACGTGACACTTCGAAGCCTGTTTTAATGCACGCTATGACGATATTTCATTGCATGTTTGAGAAAATTAAATTAATTCGATTCTAATAGAGACATTGTGACTCAGTTTAACAAAGTCTTAAATTGACGTTAATTTCTGGTCACGTCATGTTAATTATCATTTTAATACAGTATGCATCTAAGGGATAAGACATTGTACAGCCGATTTGGGTTCGGGCTGAGAGGTTCTTATCTGGACCGCGTAAGACCGAGCGAGACAGGTATAAAAAGCGAATTGCTGACAGCTCAAGCACTGTATCTATTTAAGATTTGACGCATATCGGCGTTGGTAGGCATTGGCAAAGAGGAAATCTCTTCGATTATTTATGAGGCCTAGTGCTGCCGCTAGGGAATAGGTACTGATTAGAAAAGGTTGTGACAAAATCCACTTCTAGGGCCATTTTTTCTAAAGTTGTACACCCCAAATTCTTATTAATTTTCGATATTTTGGGTATTTTCTACTCAGATCTAATTAGGAGAAAAAACTGTCCCAAAATATTCATACATTTTTGTTTTTCCATTAAGTTACTGCTGTAGTAGGTTATATGGAAATGGTAACGGAATGGAACGAAAAAAACATTGGGACACTTTTTCTTCTAATCAGATCGAAAGAGGTCGTGAACATAAAAAAAAAGTGGGGTGTACAACTGTAGAAAAAATGGCCCAGGTAACGCCACTGAGTCCCGGCACACGTGTCAAGTACTAAGCTTCAGGCGTCATTATATTCCCGTCCATTACAATACAACTAATAAGCACTAAGTTAAGTACCTAGGCGAGTTGGTATTTGACGAACGTGGGCAGCACGAAGGCGGCCCTGTGCACGTCGGAGTTGTAGTAGCGCAGGCGCAGCGCCGCCTCCTCCTCGCGCGAGAACGTGAGCGTGGGCGTGGCGAACTGCTGCCGCTCGTCCAGCGAGCCAATCACGAAGCCGATCTGCCCGGAGGGGTACGTGGGGACGGAGGCGTACGCGTACGAGGCGCGGGGGAACTGCTTTCTGCAATGGCTGCAAACATGTTTATTGTTATTACCTATGGGTAGATTAACCAAGGGTAGAAAGTGAGCCATTGCACCCGAGATATTTCTGTCGCCCTTCATGAGGCTGAAGTAGTTCTCCTGGAGCGGGCTGTGACGTCATACCTGAGCGTGCTGGACACCAGCGGCAGGTCGTTCCACACGGTGCCCGCCTGCGAGCACACGACGCCGCCCGCCCGCAGCGCGCCCTTCATCAGGCTGAAGTAGTTCTCCTGGAAGAGCGAGACGGCGGGGCCGACGGGGTCGCTGCTGTCGGTGACGATGACGTCGAACTCCGCGCGGTGTTGCTGCATGAACTGGAAGCCGTCGCCGACGTGCAGCGTCAGCTTCGGGCTCTCGAACCCCACGGCCATGAAGGGGAGGTATTTTTTTGAGACCTCTATTACTTTTGCGTCGATTTCCACCTGGAAACAATAACGTAACGTTATCGTAGCCCTAAACAATTGTCACCAATCTATCTACCTATACACAAATCAAGCTTGTATATACATGCGCACAGTCAGCATAAAATACAAAGTGCCAATATAACAAAATTGGATGGAGGTTTTGTTTTCTAGTGCCTGGCGGCAGCGCAGGGCACTGTCGAACCTGTGTCTCCAACGGCTTTCCGGGGCAACACAGGCGTCCTACCTATTGGACCACAAAACCTGGACCACCAATAGGCTAGTTGACTCATGTCAAATTGTAATAAACTAATGTTTATTCCGTATAGTATTTAGCAAAGGAAACCTAAAAATATTTTTTTCAATTCATAAAAGTGAAAGATGGCTGAAAAAATTGAATTTGAAAATATGGTTTTTAATCTGTATTTTGAAATGCTTAAAAACGCTGTCCGCCATTTTCACTTATGATAGTGACGTCATTGCTCATGTAAACAAAACTGAAAGTCTACTTTGACGACTTCGAATAGTGCCGTCCCTCTCGATCTCCTGTCAAAGTATATTGGAGTGAGCGGAATGGCACTAATGGCACTAAGTATACGACGGTCGAATTTCGAATATTTACAGGTAATTCTACGTCACGCCACAGATTAGCAAAAGGGAAAAATGGCGGACGGCGTTTTTGACTGTTTATGAAATTTCTAATTTTCAATTGATAAAATTTAGCTTTCTAGCTTTCACAAAAATACAAGACATTTTTTTTGAGCTAGTAAGATCATTATTAACCATTTCAAATATATTTCAAAACTGGGTCTACTAGCCTATTTTATATGCCTGACTGCACCGTTAAATTTTTCAATTTTTCGCTATTGTAAACATTTCATTTTGACGACGCGTTTGGCTCGGTTTGTAGACACCTACCTACTGAGCCGGTGGTCCCGGGTTCGAATCCCGGCCAGGGCAAATATTTGTGCGATGAACTCGAATATTTGTGCTTGGGTCATGGTTGTTCTATGTATTTAAGTATATATTTAACTATATAAGTACGTATATCGTCGTCTAGTACCCATAACACAAGCGTTCTTGAGCTTAATTTGGGACTAGATCGATTTGTGTGAGGTTGTCCGATATTTATTTATTTGGTTTATTTTAGCAGACGGTACTGCTTTAATAAAAATATTTTTTTTTTTTAGAAAAACTGAACTAAACACTATGAAGGTATACTGCCAACCGAAGTTTGCTTAGGTTGAATATCAATACACGTGTTCACTGTAACATGATACAATGAACAATGTACAATAAATACCTAATAGTTCACAATTCGGTATAATGTTTTCCTATGTTCGTTTTGCCAATTATGAATTAATTTTAAAAGTTATTCTTTCATAATAGCATAGGTAATAATAATGACAAAAAAGACAATAGGGGACTGATAATATTATTCTTTATTCAATAACAACATGAGTTGTGTTGTTATAATGTAACTTTCAACATTTACTATTCCATGTGATGTGATGTGACACTGTCACCGCGTCCGATATGTCTGTGGTTGATAACGGCTGATAACCGGCCGACCTTCCCAATACCAAGTTCAGATAACATACTTAACTAAGTTTTAAACAAACTATTTACACACATTACTAACGGTTTAGAGGCTTGTTAGCTAATGTTTAAATTTTGTTATCTTAAGTAGCTAATTTACATTTGCCACAACGGTGCTTACTACATTGAGTTAAGGTTTAGTGTGGGTTTGTAGCAAATTATTATTGGTGAAGCTAATGCGATTAACAACAGTAATTTCTAAATAATCTTATGAACAATTGTTTTTTTTTTTGCAAATTAATGAGATGTATGCTGTGTGCCCAATTTGAATCAAATCAAAACACCTAATCTGAATTTTTTTAATTAAGATAATACTGGGATATAAAGGTGCCATGCACCACAGATTTTTTGAGTATAAAAAGTAGGTTCCATTATTTTCCAGTAAAGATCTCTTACATTTTTAGAAAGATTATTTATTATTGTTGTATTGCAAATGAAGGACAAATTACAAGCAACAAACTGACTTTTATAGTTTTATTAATTCACCCTATCATTATAAATATGACTGACATTTAGTTAACTTAATAAATTAACCATTTTGTGTAGACTTACCTAAAACTGTCTGTTGAACATGATCATTCTTAAAGTATTAGGTAGGTATAATTTGAATACTATGCATGAACATGTTAGTTTTAAATAAAATATTACTATAGTATACCATACCTGAACAATTTGTTTGACTTTAGGATGTTTGGCCACCTCCCTGGCCACGCCTCCGTCACCTCCTCCCACAATGAGCACTTTTTCAGGATTTTTGTGGCAGCAAAGAGGCAGGAAAGATATCATTTCCTACAGATAAATAGGTCACACTAATATGAAAGGAAACATAAATCCAAACTTAATCATAATCTTGCTAAATTTCATTAAATTGCTTTTTGTATTATTTAAAAATATCTCTGGTTTATTTCTGCACAACTATGGTCAAATTACGTTCTAACAAAAACAAATGAATGCAGCAAATTTTACCTGATACGAAAATTCATCTTTCTCTGTACACTGTATAATACCATCCAGTACTAAAACTTTGCCCAGAGTTGTAGTATCAAAAACTTGCACATGTTGATAATCAGATTTGCCATCATAAAGAACCTCCTTCACTTCAAAGGAAAATGTGCCTCCAGGCCATAGCTCGCACGACTCGGTAAACCAGTTCTTCTTTAGGGTATCCATTGCGCGTTTTTAAATAAAATACTGAAAATTAAAAAGTAAGTTAATATAAAACTTAAATTTCAGGTATTAAGAACGAACTGGCTGATAAATTCACATATGGTAATCAGACAAGAAACGTGTGAAGTGTTTACAAAGGTTAGAAAAAGTTTAAATTTTGTGTTTCAGCCAGGACTTACTTAGTAAAGCAAAAGTTGTACAATTTTTTTTTAAATGGAACGCGTTTATTTTTCTAAGTGGAATTAATAGCAGAGTAGTCTAGTAAATTAATGAATAAAAATTCAAAGGGGAGACGTGACGAAATAAGTTAACTACACTACGAGTTAATCAGACTACACTACTATTACTACGAGTACGAACAACACAACTTTGTATCGTTATCGTGCATCCTCTGAATGACAGTGACTGCTGTGCTGTCACCTGACTGTCAAGTTCTCAAATGTTTAAGACACAGAATAAATCTCATAATCTTATTTTAGATGTTACAAATTTAGACTTATTATAGCTTCATGTATCGTGTATATCAGCTGCTCAGTTCGAAGATGAACGTTAAAATTTATGTTTTCATTACACATTGTTGCATCTTTCTATTTAATCACGAATTTCTTCCGATATTGAAAACATGTAATTAACTCAGTGCCTGTAATGCGGTATCTCAAATAGCGCAGTAACTGACACTGACAAGATATGACTCCACTGACTGACTCCAACCTATAATCATGCATGAATCATGACTGACTGACTGACACAAGCTGTTTGTTTTGATCGATTGAACCTCAATACGATCGTTGTTTTGTTTTTCTTAATTATTCTATTGTTTCCAATTAAAATAATGTTATGAGATGTCCAGTATGGCCACAATATCTTACGAGGATTTTGTCAAGGCTGCTGACGAATTTGTGCAAATTTCAGACAGAATAAACGATGGTTGGAAATTGCATAAAAAACAAGTGCATAAAAACAAGTTGCATATTAAGAAGGAGAGTTTTATAGTATATGACCAATCAGACGGATCTACACTGTTAAAAACTGAATACGTAATATTTTACAATCAAAGTTACGGTGTACCATCATTCAGTTTTAATGTTTGGGACTCATCTGGAGTTCTACTAACTTTGGAGAAAATTAGGCAGATGTCATTCATCAGGTGAAGTTAAACTCTGGCCTGTGTCTGTTGCATATTTAACAATTATGGATACAAATTTATTATCATGTTTCATACTAAATTTTAGTTTCAGCATTAGTGAAAAAGACTTCTACTCAGTCATAACTCAGCAGGAGCACCCATTATTTTTCCGGCCATACTTCATGATGCACCCATGCCACACCGAAGAACTAATGTCAATATTCAAGAACAAATCAAAGAATATCATAGTGACTTTCCTTGGACTAATAACCCCTTTGATAAATTTAAATTTGCCCTTAGAATATGGGTTATGAAACATTTTCATCTATCATTGTACATTTAAAAAGAACACTGCCACAATCTACAATGAGGCATAATAAACAGTTCTGAAATATCAATACTGTGATCTGTTCTTTCTACTGTTATGACTGCATACATTAAGAAACCTTTTTACTAACAGTTAACACTTTCACAACCAGACAAAAATTTACCCCAGACTAGTGTTTACTACCTACTTTACTTGGTGTTGAAGGTAAAAAATCATAACACATGTGGAGTCTAAACACAATTTATTTTCAGTATACTTCTTTATCTGACAATACAATCACATCTCCTATGTCTCAAACAGTTTTTTGTCTTAGAAAACCAAACCATTATAGCAAGATATAATCCAAATTCACCAATACAAGTTATGAGAAAAGATAATGTATATGGCAATACATTTTTAAGATTATGGATGGACACATAAATTATGTAATACAGTTTTTAGTACTAATTTATGTTGTTTGATATTATTTTAGTGGAAAATAAAGATTATAGCACTCAGGAGCTCAGAATGTATAAACATAACACATCTTCTCTTGACACATCCTATTCATTTACATAATGAAACTTGATTGAATATTGAGTCTACTTTCAGTCTAATCAATGTTTCAGTTTGGAATTGAATTTCAATCAATAAAATTGATCGATTGAGAACTTGACATATTCTATAATAAAGTCAAAATGATTAGGTGCCAATTATGAAGTCAAAATAATCTTTGATGTTATTACATATTGCGTCTTGGTTGTTGGTTGCCATCGGTTGACAGTGACATTGGTAGAAACCGCGAGGAGTATGTTTAGTGCGCCGGATCGCGTTTGGCGCCGGAGAGCAGCACGTACGGCGACTTGGTCTCCTTCTGCTTGTCCTGCAACATCTGCAGCGTGCCGAGTGGCGTGTCCGTCGAGCTCATCTTCTTCATCAACTGTACAACACAAACATTATTGATAAAGATTAAGTCTCTTTTAATTTGGAGACCAAAATCAGTTGGTAGAACAAATATTTATAGGAAAGAAGGATTATGTTAATGAATGGTAGTTTTTACAAAGTAACCAGCACCTCAAGCACAACCTGTGGCACGCGAGTCTTTCTCGCGCGAGATGTATTTATCTCTTTCTGTACAGTACTGTGAGAAAGTGAAGGGTGACGTTAAGTCGCACGACAAGAATCGAGAAGCAGAGTTGTGCTGACCCGAATTGGCGTAAAGAAATACTTTTTACCCAGAAGTACACGAGGTGTAGCACTGACCCGAATTGGCGTAAAGAAATACTTTTTACCCAGAAGTACACGAGGTGTAGCACTGACCCAAATTGGAGTAAAGAAATACTTTTTACCCAGAAGTTGGGATCATAATAAAAATACAATAATAAATAAAATAAATAAATATTAACACTTTCGCTACCAGGAACCCGCCTGGTAGGCACTCGATCATTGCTCAGATGCCGGTCACGTATTTTTGCTTAAAGAGCTACCCACCTAGCGGGCTCTCGGTTTCTGGGGTAGGGTTAAATTTTATATCTGGTTGCGAAAGTGTTAAGGGACAATCATACACAAATCGACCTAGTCCCAAACTAAGCAAAGCTTGTACTATGGGTACTAGACGACGATATACATAATATATAAATACATATATAGATAACATCCATGACCCAAGAACAAATATTTGCACAAATATTTGCCCCGGCCGGGATTCGAACCCGGGACCGCCGACTCAGTAGGCAGGTGTCTACCAACCGAGCCAAACGCGTCGTCAATTAAGTAGTTGAGTGAAACACGTAAGAGTACGTGTGATATATTTGTGGATCACGAGAGTGCGGCGTCTAGGCTGATGTAGGTCAAAAAGGTACATTAACCAGGTAGACGGAGTAAGCGTGTCCGGCGTGTACTGACCCCTTCCTGCAGCTGTTTCTTGATCCGCTTCTCCTGCTTGTTCTTGCCGGGCCCCTTGCCGTGGAACTTGTGCGAGAGGTAGCGGAAGGCCTCTTTGGGCTTGAGCGGGCGGCCGTCGTCGTCGGCGTACTCGAGCTTGATGCGCGGCCGGAAGGAGGACTTCTCGCGAAACTCCGTCAGCGGCCCGCCGCCGCCGCCGCCGCGCTCGCGCCGCCCGTGCTTGTCGTCGTCCCTGCCCATACACACACCATCATTAAAACTGTACCGTAGTATGGATGTAAAGTAATACAGTGACACTGTTTCAGGCTGGATTCAGTTAAATAGGAATAATACGAGTTAGGTGAATCGAAACGCACTGGAAAGCCACATTTATTTCCCGCTGCAGTTGGGTTTCCGGGGGAACGCACCAATGATGTCACACCACGGTGCCACGGTGTTAGAAACCGCAGTCATGGCATCGTTTTTATTTGCTGAGACCGTTTGTCCATGCTTTCGGCTGTTTATTGTAGCGTTCCAATCTCTTGAATTCAGATAAGATCTAGTCTGGTACCATAATGCTGGTTGGCAGAAAATATCAAGCTCATGCTATAGCAGCTGTAGCTCTGTGGACGGTTGGTTGGTTGAGAGTAAAGCCCTCAGTACGCACCCCACGGTCTTGTCCTCGATGGAGTAGTGGCGCGCCTGCAGCAGGTGCGCGATGTTGGAGCGCGGCGCCGGCGAGGGCCCGGCGCGCTCCAGGTAGCCCTTGCTGAGCGCCAGCTGCAAATTATAATGATTATTATAAATGAAAATTTACTTTCACTTCTTGCGCGGAAAAACTGTTTCGCAGACTGTTCAGTTTATTGTTTGTTACGGGAGGCAGTCCTTTTGTGTGTAGGGAATGCAAACTCGGTTATTTTCTCAACTTTTCTAAACCCGGTTGTAAACGGCTATTTGTTATACTTAAAAATCCGGGTTTGCATCCCTTATTTGGGTGTAACCTGCTAACCTGATTTCAAAAAAGGTTGAACTGGACGGGCGAGGCGTCGTCAGCACGTTTCGTACGGTTGAAGCGCAAACGTATGCGGAATATGATCGTCTTGACAACCTGAAAAGAGTGGTATTTACCTGTAGAGCGCCGGCCACACCGGCCCCCAGCGCGGGCTCGGCGTCGAGCGCGCTGCCGGCGGCGAGCAGGTCGGCGGGCGTCTCGTCCGCCAGGTCCACGCGCGACCAGGCGCCCGACGTGCCGTCCGGCTCCGCCTCCGTCTCCATCTCTGAGCGCTCGTAGTCCTGACGATGAGAAATGTCAATCAGTAACGTCTCACAAAGGTCAATAAACTTATCATTGTCGCCGAGGAAGTAAGAACTGCGTAATCACGACGACCCGAGTTTGGTGTTGTACTCACAATGATCTCCTGCGTGTGGTCGCGGTTGCCGGCCTGGCCGTAGGTGGGGATGTCGCCGAGCGTGCGGCAGAACTCCGCGCACGCGTCCAGCACCATGGCGCCGTCGCCCTCCTCCGCCTGCACCGCCGGCTCCTCTTTCACTCTCTCCAGTATGTCCTCCACCTAATAACGTACATATTGACTTATGAAACACTCGACGATCACAGTAGAATTACCAACAATGGATCATTGCTTTTTTGTCGAGAGATGCACTTTGTTTTACCAAATTACCCAGGGTCACACAATGTGGTCTGAAAAATTATTTTGATACTTTTAATGTCATGGAAACGCATGAGTAAAGGACACTAGACAGGGTTGGGAAGGAGACAAGGGTGATTCAGTGAAGTTAATGGGTATTGAAGATGCCATTACCTTGGGCACTTGGGGCTTGAGGTCGCCGGCCTGGCGCAGCCGGCGCGCGCGCGCGAGCGCCGTCTGCAGCTCCGAGTCCGGCTCCACCTCGTCCTCGTCGACCACCAGGGACTTGCTCAGCTGATCCACCTTCACTTCTGTATCAACAACAGATACCTAGTTTATAGCTGATGCCATATATGATGATAACATAGTAACAGTGGTTAGTAGTAACGGCTTGTAATGGCTCCCGTTCGCTGTGACAATTTGTGAAGTAGAACAGTTCAAAATTCGGCATCTCGCTGGAGGTGGGAGTACCCACGTGGTTGCGATTGGCATAAGTGTTGTTTCGTTCCTTTTCACATATGCTCCGAAGCGCGGCGTCGAATTGTCAGTGTCATTGCTCGCTCACGTTTGGCGCTACTCGTTCAGTTTACCGCTCCGCATGTACTAAACGTACTAAAGAGAGATAACGTTCGATAATAGTTCGGTCTAATATAGTAAGGGGAATTGCATCCTTTTGGTTCTTTGCACAGGTACTATTGCCTACAGACAGTTTCCCAAAAGATATTATCTCCATGCACTCACCTGTGTCGTCGGTGTCGAGCGGCGCGGCGGCGGCGTCGTAGTCGTCCACGTCGATCGGCTCCTCCTTAGCCTTCTTGCGGATTTTACCCTGCACACAGAAAGTTACGTCACAGTAATAGTACATTACATAACTATGGCAGTGATTCTTGAATGTCCCAGATTGCAAGTTTGTGGTAGAAACTGAAGACGAGGGCTATAAATATGCGGTCTGGGGCTTTACGAATTACTGCCTCTGGTTTGTCTACAACTTTACGTGTTGCCTTGGCCAGGAAGTGAGATTTTCTCCTCGCGTAGCCTAAGGTGACGTCAAGTATAATAAATGGGGCAAAACATGTTGTGTAAACTAATACAGTTCAAGATCTGAGAGAATCCAAGGTTCCTAACTTGTTCTTGCCGTTGTCCGGATCAGTGGGCACTTACCCGCCGCTTGGGCTTCTTGAACTTGGCGCTGAGCTCGGCCTCGCTGAGGTAGTCGGAGGCCACCCGCAGCTCGGGCAGCTGCAGCGACTGCAGCCCCTTGTCCGGCCCGCCGCGGAGACGTTGTTGGTATAGGTCGGTGGGCACTTACCCGCCGCTTGGGCTTCTTGAACTTGGCGCTGAGCTCGGCCTCGCTGAGGTAGTCGGAGGCCACCCGCAGCTCGGGCAGCTGCAGCGACTCCAGCCGCTTGTCCGGCCCGCCGCGGAGACGTTGTTGGTATAGGTCGGTGGGCACTTACCCGCCGCTTGGGCTTCTTGAACTTGGCGCTGAGCTCGGCCTCGCTGAGGTAGTCGGAGGCCACCCGCAGCTCGGGCAGCTGCAGCGACTGCAGCCCCTTGTCCGGCCCGCCGCGGAGACGTTGTTGGTATAGGTCGGTGGGCACTTACCCGCCGCTTGGGCTTCTTGAACTTGGCGCTGAGCTCGGCCTCGCTGAGGTAGTCGGAGGCCACCCGCAGCTCGGGCAGCTGCAGCGACTGCAGCCCCTTGTCCGGCCCGCCGCGGAGACGTTGTTGGTATAGGTCGGTGGGCACTTACCCGCCGCTTGGGCTTCTTGAACTTGGCGCTGAGCTCGGCCTCGCTGAGGTAGTCGGAGGCCACCCGCAGCTCGGGCAGCTGCAGCGACTCCAGCCGCTTGTCCGGTCCGCCGCGGAGACGTTGTTGCTATAGGTCGGCCGGCACTTACCCGCCGCTTGGGCTTCTTGAACTTGGCGCTGAGCTCGGCCTCGCTGAGGTAGTCGGAGGCCACCCGCAGCTCGGGCAGCTGCAGCGACTCCAGCCGCTTGTCCGGTCCGCCGCGGAGACGTTGTTGCTATAGGTCGGCCGGCACTTACCCGCCGCTTGGGCTTCTTGAACTTGGCGCTGAGCTCGGCCTCGCTGAGGTAGTCGGAGGCCACCCGCAGCTCGGGCAGCTGCAGCGACTCCAGCCGCTTGTCCGGTCCGCCGCGGAGACGTTGTTGGTATAGGTCGGCCGGCACTTACCCGCCGCTTGGGCTTCTTGAACTTGGCGCTGAGCTCGGCCTCGCTGAGGTAGTCGGAGGCCACCCGCAGCTCGGGCAGCTGCAGCGACTCCAGCCGCTTGTCCGGTCCGCCGCGGAGACGTTGTTGCTATAGGTCGGCCGGCACTTACCCGCCGCTTGGGCTTCTTGAACTTGGCGCTGAGCTCGGCCTCGCTGAGGTAGTCGGAGGCCACCCGCAGCTCGGGCAGCTGCAGCGACTCCAGCCGCTTGTCCGGTCCGCCGCGGAGACGTTGTTGCTATAGGTCGGCCGGCACTTACCCGCCGCTTGGGCTTCTTGAACTTGGCGCTGAGCTCGGCCTCGCTGAGGTAGTCGGAGGCCACCCGCAGCTCGGGCAGCTGCAGCGACTCCAGCCGCTTGTCCGGTCCGCCGCGGAGACGTTGTTGCTATAGGTCGGCCGGCACTTACCCGCCGCTTGGGCTTCTTGAACTTGGCGCTGAGCTCGGCCTCGCTGAGGTAGTCGGAGGCCACCCGCAGCTCGGGCAGCTGCAGCGACTCCAGCCGCTTGTCCGGCCCGCCGCGGAGACGCTCTTCACGCTGCGGAACCAAATTACCTTTCTAAATATTAACTAGCTCAGCACTCTGAATCAATTCCTGTTCCTTGCTTGAACTGTTTACAATAAGCAATAAGAGGTATTGAAATATACTGCCCACAGACAACCCCCACTATTTATGATCCATGCGTACGTCAACGAAAAAATAAATTAAATAAATAACATGGTAAATTGTAATGTTAAGTGGTGTAGAGAGACCTCATAAACAAGGACGTAACTAAACGGTGGCCGCCGTGTTGATACTTTAATGTTCTGCCGTACCATATCGTTGGTGCGCGCGGGTCGCCTTACATGCTCCGTCTAGTGGGGGTGGTCTGTGATACTGCCATAAGAATGCTTTATATAAAATTATCTGATATGGATATGATTATGACGCTTTATGACGCAAGGTACGAGTTGAAAAACGAGGAAGGGGCGAAAGAGTGTCCAGTCCAATGTTAGTGATCGCAAACAAGCTGACGGTTCGTATCACCGATAGCTACTCACAAATAAAGCAGCTCCTATCTCACGCGGGCAGTGCGGCATAGAGCCTGACGGTAATATCATCAGCACCAGTACCGGCCTTAGTCATCACCGCTCTGCCCTGGGCGATGAAAGTGAGCGTCAAGCGTCGAGATAGCGGTTGTTTGCATTCTTAAGTTTTTATGAAAGTTAAAACGCTGGAATAGTTGGCACAATTTTCCCCATTTTTCTTATATTTTTTAACATTTCCTAATAAAAAACACAATAATCGATCCCGAGTCTAGAAAGAGTTAAAATACTGCTACCCTCCATAAGTTGAGGTTTAATATACTGCAGTTTATGGACCGTAAAGAGTTTTACTTACTCCAGCTACTCCAGCGCCGCTTGTGGAGCCATTTGTCACTATTATTTACTGGACACTTTTTTAAATATTCTCCTGATGAAACATGCTGGTCCTTCCCTCGTACACTCCACAGTCCTGGCCACCTTGTCACTCACCATCATGTCCCGGAAGCGCTGCGCCTCGATGCCGGCGCGGTCGCCGAGCACGAACCCGCGGCGCCTGTCGGCCGCCTCCTTCTCCAGCTCCTCGTCGTACTTGGCGAGCACGGGCTTGTGGTAGCCCAGCGCCGCCTGCAGCCCCGCCCGACACTCACCATCATGTCCCGGAAGCGCTGCGCCTCGATGCCGGCGCGGTCGCCGAGCACGAACCCGCGGCGCCTGTCGGCCGCCTCCTTCTCCAGCTCCTCGTCGTACTTGGCGAGCACGGGCTTGTGGTAGCCCAGCGCCGCCTGCAGCTCCGCCTCCTCGTCGTACGCCTGGTAGCCGGCCTTCGCCTTCTTGCGGGACTCGATGTTCTGGAAACAAACACGAGATTACAACGGTGTTTATCTACTCTAGGGGTGGGGTATCTACTATCATCTACACTCTAGGACATGGAAATCCCAGTCCATTCCTCCATCTCTCTCTACATCTCTCGCCCATGGATGTGTCGCATTGTGGGATTTAGTGAAAAATGTATATTACACTATACATTTCATGCCGAATATAGGTTCATGTTCACCTAAAGTTTGAGTGTCAGGCATGAACGCAGGAGGCAAATGTTTACATTGAAGTCAAAAATTTTAAAAATAATCGTAGGTATAAGGCGTAGTTCCAGCTTCCAGCCCGCGTCTCCGACGGCTTCCCGTACTTCTTACCTATTAGACCACCGAACCGAAACAGGGTTAGCGTAAACATTTGTTGCAAAAATGAAATAGAGGTAGCTTACCTTCTTATAGCGCTCGTCGTCGACGATATTAACGTTGACGAGCACGTCCTCCGCGTCCTCCGCCAGCACGTCCTTGTCGGCCAGCGTCAGCACGGTGTCGCGCTCCTCCGCTAACTACAAACAAACATACCTCTTATATAACTTTATATTGTGTTGATTTCGACTATTCTCGTAATTAAGGGCATATGCGGCTCTCTAGTGGTGGTTGCCGAGCGAGTGGCGGCGGGAACACGTGTACCGGCGACCAGCCCGTCTAGCACAACTATGCTTCGCGACTCTTGTCGCGCGACATAGCGCTACCCGTCATCCTCTCACATTACTGCGCAGAAAGGGACAGGCAATTATCTCGCGTGAAAAATAGTCGCTTGTGACAGTTGTGCTAGAGGTGCAGGACATGACACGACATTACAGCGGCGACGAGCGCGGTGTGCGTGGCACGCATGCCGAACGGAGAAGCCTCGACTCTGCGCGACCAGCGGCGCGGCGAGCAGTTGAGCAAGAGATCCAAGCGCGGCGGGCGAGTGAGCGAGACACACGTAGCGCGCCGCGTCGCTCTCCGCTAAGACCAAGTACGTGGCATCTCCCTAACACGGAAGTCGTGGTGGGACGTTTCAATGACTCGAGTTTATAATCCCGTTACTGCCCGTCATACACATAATGTTTTTCATCACATGTGCGAGGAAATAAAAAATACATAAGACAAGAATAAACATTAAACGATTGTCAACCAACTTCTTTGTTTTTTGTTTACTATAAGCATTGGCAACACGGGTATCAGCTTAAAACAGAAAACAAATATATACAAAAGCACATAAGAACTGAGCCCACTGAGCCTACTGAGCCGACGGTCCTGGGTTCGAATCCCGGCTAGGGCAAATATTTGTGTGATGAACTCGAATATTTGTGCCTGGGTCATGGATGTCATTTGTATTTAAGTATGTATTTATTTATATAAGTATGTTTATCGTAATCTAGTGTCCATAACACAAGCCTAGTAGAGCTTACTGTGGGACTAGATTGATTTACGTGAGGTTGTCCGATATAAAACAAAAAAAAAACTGACGGAGTTCAGGTCGTGCGCGACGCGCAGGCCGGCGAGCGCGGCGGCGCCGTACGAGTGAGCGAGACACACGTAGCGCGTCGCGTCGCTCTCCGCTAAGACCAAGTAGGTACGTGGCATCTCCCTAACACGGAAGTCGTGGTGGGACGTTTCAATGACTCGAGTTTATAATCCCCTTACTGCTCGTCATACACACAATGTTTTTCATCACATGTGCGAGGAAATAAAAAATACATAAGACAGAAATAACCATTAAACGATTGTCATCCAACTTCTTTGTTTTTTGTTTACTATAAGCATTGGCAACACGGGTATCAGCTTAAAACAGAAAAGAAATATATACAAAAGCACATAAGAACTGAGCCCACTGAGCCTACTGAGCCGACGGTCCTGGGTTCGAATCCCGGCTAGGGCAAATATTTGTGTGATGAACTCGAATATTTGTGCCTGGGTCATGGATGTCATTTGTATTTAAGTATGTATTTATTTATATAAGTATGTTTATCGTAATCTAGTGTCCATAACACAAGCCTAGTAGAGCTTACTGTGGGACTAGATTGATTTACGTGAGGTTGTCCGATATAAAACAAAAAAAAAACTGACGGAGTTCAGGTCGTGCGCGACGCGCAGGCCGGCGAGCGCGGCGGCGCCGTACGAGTGAGCGAGACACACGTAGCGCGTCGCGTCGCTCTCCGCTAAGACCAAGTAGGTACGTGGCATCTCCCTAACACGGAAGTCGTGGTGGGACGTTTCAATGACTCGAGTTTATAATCCCCTTACTGCTCGTCATACACACAATGTTTTTCATCACATGTGCGAGGAAATAAAAAATACATGACAGAAATAACCATTAAACGATTGTCATCCAACTTCTTTGTTTTTTGTTTACTATAAGCATTGGCAACACGGGTATCAGCTTAAAACAGAAAAGAAATATATACAAAAGCACATAAGAACTGAGCCCACTGAGCCTACTGAGCCGACGGTCCTGGGTTCGAATCCCGGCTAGGGCAAATATTTGTGTGATGAACTCGAATATTTGTGCCTGGGTCATGGATGTAATTTGTATTTAAGTATGTATTTATTTATATAAGTATGTTTATCGTCATCTAGTGTCCATAACACAAGCCTACTAGAGCTTACTGTGGGACTAGATTGATTTACGTGAGGTTGTCTGATATTAAAACAAAAAAAAAACTGACGGAGTTGAGGTCGTGCGCGACGCGCAGGCCGGCGAGCGCGGCGGCGCCGTACGAGTGAGCGAGACACACGTAGCGCGCCGCGTCGCTCTCCGCTAAGACCAAGTACGTGGCATCTCCCTAACACGGAAGTCGTGGTGGGACGTTTGAATGACTCGAGTTTATAATCCCCATACTGCCCGTCATACACACAATGTTTTTCATCATATTTGCGAGGAAAAAAAATACATAAGACAAGAATAAACATTAAACGATTGTCAAAACTTCTTTGTTTTTTGTTTACTACACGTATCAGCTTAAAACAGAAAACAAATATATAGAAAAGCACGTGTTAACTGACGGAGTTGAGGTCGTGCGCGACGCGCAGGCCGGCGAGCGCGGCGGCGCCGTACGAGTGCGCGCGCTCGTGCCGCTCCTCCTCCTCCACCAGCGCCGACACGCCGAACACCGCGTCCATCTCGTCCAGCATCGCCGCCTGACAAACAAATATACATCTTAACACAAGATAATAATATCCTCATCCTCCTAGCCTTTGTCCCATTTTTTAGGGTTCCGTACCCAAAGGGTAAAAACGGGACCCTATTACTGAGACTTCGCTGTCCGTCCCTCCGTCCGTCCGTCCGTCCGTCTGTCACCAGGCTGTATCTCAACAACGGTGATAGCTAGACAGTTGAAATTTTCACAGATGATGTATTTCTATTGCCGCTATAACAACAAATACTAAAAATAAAATAAAATAAATATTTAAGGGGGGCTCCCATACAACAAACTTGTTATACATTATATATATGTATAGGTACGGAACCCTTCATGCGCGAGTCGGGCTCGCACTTGCCCAATTTTTGAGAATGAATTCTCAATCGGGGTCGGCTGCCTAAATCCCAAGATGTGGCGTAGGCACTAGTTTTTACGCAAGCGACTGCCATCTGACCTTCCAACCCAGAGGGGAAACTAGGCCTTAATGGGCGTAGGTGGTTTCCTCACGATGTTTTCCTTCACCGAAAAGCGAGTGGTAAATATCAAATGACATTCCGTACATAAGTTCCGAAAAACTCATTGGTTACGGGCCGGGTTCGAACCCGCGACCTCCGGATTGAAAGTCGCATGCCCTAAACCACTAGGCTACCACCGCTTCTATCTACTAGATAATAATATCCTAAATGAAAAATTTAAAACAGTCTCGACACAAGTAGCTAGTCATCACGAAACCCTCATTCAATTAGTGATTTAGAAAATACTACTAAAACTGAATATCAGGTACAAAATTCGGAATTCTTAGCTTCAATATTGGCTGAGATCTTGTCACTTTTTCCAATTAAAGTGGAATATCTTGGAAACTACTGGTCCTCAAACATAGCTAAGAACCATCTCGACGGCCGAGTCACTTGCGTTTTAAAGACTGCACTCAAATTGGTCCATCCGTTTGGGAGTTATGATGCCACAGACAGACACACAGATACAAAAATACACAGATACACATGTTAATCTTATAACACCCCTCTTTTTTTCGTCGGGGGTTAAAAAGGTAACATCATAATAAATAAATAAGCCTCTTTTTTGCTTCTCCATAGTCGGGTAAAAAGTATAACATCGCGCCATCAACCATCTGGGGTTGTGCAAAAATTGTTGAAATCAGTCCAGCCGGCTTTTTTTTTAAATTTTATATTTAACTAATAAATGAGCACGGTAATCAATCAACTCCGGTGACCTCTCTGCAGACGCATCGGCAGACGCGATCTATTTTTAAGGATGTTCTCAATTCGTTGCAGATTTTTCTTTCCTCTTGTTACTTTTTTTTTTATATTTATTCTGAGTGACTGACGTGGTTACGAGTAAAGCACACTTACCCTTTTAGCGGCGTCCTGTTTCTGTTTCTCCATGTCGCGCGACTTGTTGACCCAGGCCGCCGCGTCCTCGTCGTCCGAGCCCTCCGTCAGGAGCTTGGTCTGCAGCCTGAATAATCCAAGTTGAAAGTTGGTTAAGTGAAGCCACTATGTTGTGCCGTTATAAAAAAAGGCCCTAGTTACACAAGTCGACTTTTGGTTGCAAACAAACTTCCCATAACTATCGCTAGTATTATAGACTAGTAAACATAACTGGTCTAAGACCTACTACCGAACACAACCAGCTGACTGTTGGAGGGAATTAGAACATTTTAGGTTCTACAGAGCTGACAGCTGTCACGTTACTGAATTATTTTTCACCTTCTGTGTTAATCTTTTGAGCGCCAAAGACGGCAAATCACGTCGACGGAAAGCTGTGCCCCAGACGCCACGTAGTCATTTGCCGCTGTATAATGTCATACTCTCTACTGTCAGCTTGGTGTCAGGGAGACAGCTTTCCGTCGAAGAGCTGAGCGGTCAAAAGAATTATAATAGTCGTGCGATAGACAACGAAAGCTTGAGAGTAGACTTGAATATGGAATATTTAGGATCCCGGCGATATTGAGTATGAAACTCTGAAAAGGAAAGTGTGTACTCACTTCTGTTCCATCTGTCGTTTCTCCTTCCGCTCCTCGAGCCTTTCGCGGAGCTTCTCCGTGCGGCGCTGCTGAGCCAAGTTGGCGGCCGGCTTGTGGTAGAACTCGCCCAAGTCATCTTTGAACTTGCCGTCATCTACGATAGAAACGAAGTAAACTTACAATTTTGTTCCGAACTTGCCCGTCTAGCACAACTACGCTTCGCGACTCCTGTCGCGCGACATGGCTTAGCCAGTCACTCTCTCACAGTACAGCGAAGAAAGAGATAAATATCTCTCGCGCAATAAAGATCCATGACCCCGGAACAAATATTCGAGTTCATCAAACCCGTCCTGGGTTCGCCGGCTCAATAGGCAGCTGCACTACAAACCGAGCCAACCGCGTTGTCAAAGCCAACCGCGTGTCCAATATCTATTATTATTGTTATTTATTTATTGAGTTTGTTAGGTAGCTTTTAGAGTAATTGGCACCATATTTAGTGCCCGGCAGTGTCGGTCAGTGCAGCACCCCTAGCACAACTCTTACAAGCGACTATTTCTCGCGCGAGATGCTATGTCGCGCGACAAGAGTCGCAATGCGTAGTTATGCTAGACGGGCTTGCACTCACGGAATGCTGAGATAGATGTCCAGCAGAGGAAGTCAGGCTGAGAGGGTTACGATACTAAAGATGCTTCAACTGACCGTCCGGCTTCTCCTGCACCTCGAGCGGCTTGAGGCCGAGCTTGGCGCGCAGCCGGTTGGTGTCCTCGATGCTGAGGCTCTCTGCGCCTGCGCCGCCCCCACCCCCGCCTCCGTCCCCGCCCCCGCCCCCGCCGCCGCCGCCGCCGCTCCCGCCCGTGCCCACGCTGGCGTCGGGAGAAGAGTCACGGGAATACGTGGCTTCGCGTCCATAGCTGGTGTCACGCGCGCTTCTGAAATATACAAGTATTACTGAAGTGACAAAAGTTCATAATATTTGCTTCGGTTTCTGTGACTGTCACCCATTTAAACAAAACAATTTAAACGGATTGTATCGCGTAACTAATTGACTTGCTACACAGCTCGACCGCAGAAGTATATAATAGGCACAAGCCTCCTGTTCAGCCCCATCATTTACTACCACATACATTGGACATTCCTAAACATCCCGGGATTAGTCGACACTTTGTGAAATCTAGCCCCTTAAGTAATAGGTAGATTTTTACGGAAATTAAATTGTGACATTACCTTATAACTTGGACTACAAATGCAAATCCGAAAACAAGATAAAACTACAAAAAAGGTTTGTTTCCTTTTGTAATCTAGCTTCACCAGTCATGAGTCCACCGTACACAAATCGAGCTCGTATGAAAAAATGTTAATAGATAGCCTTCCCGATTAGTAAGTTTATACTTGAATATTGCAAATTTGTCAACATACTATATTTTCCTCTACTTAGGTTCGATATAATCTTAAAAAATTAAGATTAGAGTCTAAGCTGAAATTTAATGTCTGTTTATTGAAATAAACAGTTCAAATTTTAATTTTTTTTTTTTTTAGCTTACCTCGACGTGGCGGGCTCCTCTCGCCGGAGGCGTTCGTAACGCGCGACGCGGTCCCGCTCGACGCTGCTGCTGCGGCTCGGCGACTCCGACTCGTATCCCGGCTCATATCGCTCCACCAAATGCGAGTCCACTGGCACCTCCTCAACTATAACAAAAGATCATACATTTTTACAAATGTTCAATTTTCTTTCTTTGTAATGACTAGACACGATTTAACAGGAATTAAACGCTTTTATAGCGACCGAATCATATCGAGAACGGTCACAGTTAGTCAGAATTTTAGCAGAATAACATTGCAGGACAAGGTTTCCAAGGATCTCCAAGATCAAGACCGTGTTCCACCGGCATCTAACGTATTTCCGCGATTTTCACAGACGAAACAAAAGGAAACCACAACTCAATACTGGCCACGACATATTGGCTCCTGTCGCCTAAAAGGCAGTGATATAGCGTTACCTTACTTCATAGTTAAACTGCCAAGGTACTCTAAATAAGGTAGTACTAAGGCAGTCTTGTGTTTTTGTCTATAAATTACTATGGTATACTAGTTTTGTAAAATAATAAACATACAGTGCAGTCCATTCTATACTGGCAGTATTTTATTACCATAATCAGACTGTTTTAAGAGCACAAAATGTAATTTATTTTTAAGTAAGTGCTAAGTGATGTGTACTATAACATAATTTGTTGTGCCAAAATGTAATTAGTCTTTTGTATGATTATCTTCCTCTACAAGGCCTGTGTTAAATGATGGACCGTCCAGACTAAACAGGTACGTTAGTCTAGGCTCACGTAGACCATAGCCCAGAGTATCCATCCAGAACCATTAAAATGAGGAGCAAACAGCCCCTTACGTTTTTCTAACGGGCAAAAATTTAACTCAAGGCCGGCCCAGAATCTACTATCCAGCACGTCTAACACAACTATGCTTCGCGACTCTTGTCGCGCGACATAGCGCTACCCGTCACTCTCTCACATTACTGCGCAGAAAGAGACGGACAATTATCTCGCGCGAGAAATAGTGGCGTATGACAGTTATGCTTGAGGTGCAATGTAACTTTTTTCGTTGACTAAGGTCTAGTGTTGACCTTAGTCTACGAGAAAAGTTACATCCTCAAAAGTTTGTATGGTAAATTATAATGTACTATATTCTGATTTTCAAACGAGGAAATAAACCTACTTTTTTTCATGCAAATCGAAGTTACGTTCCAAAATGTTTCTTGCGCCAAAAATTTACCAAGATATTCATATATTATATTAGATATTGAATGGGCGAAATAATGCGTCGGTATGGAATGCTTAAGGTAACTAATAAATTCCTCTGCAAATTATAATTATTGATCTTTTTAGAAGTTAAAATGAGTATAGTAAACATCCTTAAGATTGTATACACATATGCCAAACTTTTTTTAGCTCTTTAAAAGAGGAAGAAGTCTGTGTTATGGATTAATCCCAGACGGCATGATTTTTTTTCGAACGTCTAATAATCAATATCATATTTCAACCCATTTGCACAAAACTTTGGAACTAATCTATTAATAGATGAAAAACGCATGAGTTTTAGAAATTATCGCGGACATACAGACAGACAGACGCGGCAAGGGGCTTTATTTTATAAAGTGTAGTGACTTTTAGTAATGAAGATGAAGTTCCTAAAACTAGGGATCAGATTCGGATATTTACCTAAAGTTGACAAAATCCTATTGCTATCTCACTCATACCTCAAACAAAGCCGCCTATACCTACAACTGAACAACAAAGCCGCCGCCAAAGTTTAAGTATAAAAGCACCCGATTATCTGATGCCTACTTATAACACCGGAATTATTAAAAAAACATTTTATATATATTTTATCTTCTAAGAGATCAATAAAAATGGTCCATGGTTCCTATTACGTATTTAGGCGAACCCGCACTACCGGCGTCGTCACAGTGAATCTACACAAATGCTGACGCCGCGTCGACGCGGGTTCCGTCTTACGGTTCGTTACGGGGGCAAGCGGCGCGGCTAGCGGTTGAGCGAGAGATCGGAGCGCGACGGCCAGACGAGTGAGCGAGACACACATATCGCGCGCCGCACCGCTCGCCGTTAAGACGATGTTCGTGACATCTCCCTTCGTCATGTCCGTTAGCGAATGGCCAAGTGGGCCTTAGCCCTGTAAGGCATAGATATGTGGGATGATTTACCATTCCACTTAGGGTGCCAAAATCTCATGGCTACCTCAGGGTGTAAAAACTTTGTTTACAGACAGCACCAACTTTTAAATGTGACTGCCTAATGGACACCACCCACAGCACTAGTTCCTCACACGCTTTTAAGCATCTCTGTCCTGGGTCTTAATGAAAGTCTATCTAACTGGTAATGCTTATAAAAATAACACATGTTGAAAATTGTTTACTTTGTTTATTAATTTGGAAGAGTCCAGACCCAGAAATAAAGCTAAAAATTAAAATACTGAAAAATATCAATGTTTTCTAAATATCTCATCTATCATCCTCAATTACTTTTCTTAGTATTTTAACACGTTCAGTCGTTCACTGTCTGTGTAAGGAATAAGTACCTAATCTCATACCTGTTTTACAGAACTTGCATTTTTATACTACTGACATATAAGGTGGAAGTACTAGTACTCGACGCGGTACTAATACGCGTCACCATACTTTCAACTGCGATAAATAAGATAAGATTACCGTTACTTTCATAGCAAATAGAATGAATACATGAGAAATGTTTGTAGCTATCGAATTTCACACGCAAAATAATAAAATATACAACCTGACTGCCTGCAAAAGCACGTGACATGTACTGGGACAATCCTATTGACTTACATTTCATTACATTACGAGATTTTTTTATATGATCATTATATGATATAAATACTATTTAATAAAGGTAAAAGTCATACCTCTCATAAGGGATGAATAAATTTGCGATAGACGTGTAAATTAACGTACTATTACGAAACATAAAATAAATATCCCTTGCAATGTCGAGTACTAGTACTTCCACCTTATAACTTTGTATTTTTACTACCGTCAATACCTGTCTTTAAACATCCAACTCAATGTAGGTTTCGCCATTGGCATGTACAAGGTGATGGCTATTTATTGTGTACGAATTGATAAAAATCATTTAATAAGTGATTTTATTTATTTTTAATGATTCCACGTTCTAACCTAACACTTCGATAAACTTTTAAACATTCTGACGTTTATTATTTTTATTAACAGTAGGGACCAACGAAAACTAACATGAACAGCCAAGTGAAATAAATTAAATTTAATTAAATCACGAATTAATAATGTCAATTTTCCATACGTACACAACAAATAGCACTAGTACATCAATTTGCATAAGAAAATAATAGCTAATATCATCTCTATCTATGAGTTCTCTGTGGCGCCGCTGCAGAGTATGCTCCCCAGCGGCGCCACAAACAATGTCCATTATTTCGTTCCCTGGTACAGCCAAAAACATTATATAAACATGGTGTACCTTCAAAGTACATCATTTCACCATATAATCGATTGATTTTCATTATGGTGGCGCTGCCACAGAGCAGCACACATTGACTAGTCGAAAAGGTTCCTATTGTTAACCATATTTGTTTTTATTTGAATCTAATGAGCTATTTATTGTCAGGTGTGCACATGTGCACGTAACGATGTCATTTAAACATCATCCTAATAGACACACATTTTTGGCTAATTACAGAAATTCCTTTCATAGTATTTGCTAGTTAAGTATTTAATAACATATGGAAAAAAATTGGGCAAGTGCGAGCCCGACTCGCGCATGTAGGGTTCCGTACCTTTACAAATATATAATCTTTAACAAGTTTGTTGTATGGGAGCCCCCCTTAACTATTTATTTTATTTTTAGTATTTGTTGTTATAGCGGTGATAGAAATACATCATCTGTGAAAATTTCAACTGTCTAGCTATCACCGTTGTTGAGATACAGCCTGGTGACAGACGGACGGACGGACAGCGAAGTCTCAGTAATAGGGTCCCGTTTTTACCCTTTGGGTACGGAACCCTAAAAAGATATAATGTGAACTTGATATGACAGTTTTGGGAATCCATTATTTGGACTACAATGATGGATATAACCAAAGTATCGGTTCAATACCTACAACAGACTTCCTGGGAAATGCTGGTAGATTTACAAACTGCTTTGTAAAAGTGCCCTACTTACAGATGGATATGTCATGGCATACAGTGATGTCAACCTACATACTTTTCTACATAAGTTCAACGTCACATTCGATATTCCAAGTTCATGGTGTAAAAGTGACGCCTTTTGTATTTGACAGGGTGTTAAACCTTTTGGTGCGTTTGCTTATCATTCTAAGATTTGGTACTACAAACCGTACTATGTTACATCCAAAAATGTTTATAAGTGAATAATGCTTTGTTTATTTTTGATGTTCATACCATGTTTGATACTTAAGATGGAATAATATTGTAAATCATGCACAATGTAAAGACTAGTAAGTTTATATTATTGTAAAACTCTCTTTAAATTCTTAAATATGAATCGCCAAAAAACTATTTTTGATATTATATTTTATTACTAGGAATCCTGAACGAGTCTCAATTGTGCACCCATGATAATTGAAGCAGCTACATATTAGTATGCAGACTCCTAAGATAATATAAATCTATAAAAATTATCCTCTTATAATTGATCTGATATACGTAGTGAGTTTCACAACATTATGTAAGCAGAATGGTTTTAATTTTACCCAATAGACCATTGACGCATATTTGGTGTTGGCACTGTTTGGTATATTTGATGACAGTACCTAGCTTCAGAACACTGGAGTCAACTACATTACGTTACCCACCTGCTGGCAACGGCACTCGGGGCGCGGGGGCCCGACGCGAATGCCACCGAGTCTGAAATAACGAGCAGACAATGCCATTATTAAGTCAAACGGGGGACCGTCTTGCCGTTCATCATCTCTCAGGGAATACTTGTATTAAACTCGAAAACAACCAAATCAAATAGCCTAAAGAGATGATCAGCGGTGTAAGACGCCATTAAACTAATTATAATAAAGGTGAAACTAACCGTCTGGGGAGCGGTCCTTCTTGCGATCCTTGTGTTTTCTGTGCCTTTTCCGTTCGCGTTCTTCACCTTCCAAGGGAGACCGGGACCTACTCCTGTGCTTCTTCTTTTTCGATTCTTTCTTATGCTTTTTGGAGCCCATCTTCAAATTATCTATTCAAACACGAATTCGGGTGTTCAGTTTTACAGTATTTAATAATTAAACGCTTGTTTGTACTGCGTGCTACGATACGATGCCAAATAAACACGTTCACGTTTCTTCTCATCTGTCAAAACTCCGTGATACGTACGACGCCATTTTGAAACTCGTAAACCTCCTCCAGACAAGTCCGATTGCATCGGCCTACTGGATCAATACTGAATTGATATGATCGTCTTTAAAAAATTGTCCAAAATTTTCTTCTATGAAAATATTTTCTAAGAAATTATTGTATAATGAAGCACTTTTCAAATATCAGTGGATTCGAAGAACTATTATCTATGGCCCTCTCGGTTATATCTAGCTATGTATCTAGCTGGATCTTGCATAGGATCACAGAGTACCTTTGTATAGCATAGGATAACAGGATGCCCCATATAGTAAGTACAGTGGGTAGGTATTGTAAGATATTTATCTGCTTTGCCCTTAGGTTGAATGGTAGAGAATGCCTCATGGCATTAAGTCCGCCTTTGTACGATAAGTTTTCTTTTGTGCAATAAAGTTTAAATAAATAAATAATTATAAACACTACGTTTATTTGTGATCAACACTCAACAGATCAATCAACCTTACAAAACAAGCCTTCACTGCTTTTGGCGTTGTCCAAATGGTATCTAGACACGTTTTCGATAATGCACGCAACTGCACCTGACCAATCCCTCTTTGTCAGAAAAGTTAGCGACTTCTTCCTTAGATTCCCAATCTCGCTGTTGATTTTATCTCACAAATATTGTATTTGTTTCTTTTTTTTTCTTCCTGGTTCAACCTATCTTTAGCAGTCCAGTCCAGAAAAATCTGTTTTTTTCTAGGTATAAGGGGAGTTATTCTTACCATCAAGAAAAAATAAAGTTTTTGCAGAATGGGGAATGGATCAAATGAAAAAAATAAAACAAAAAGAAAATTAGAAAAAGATGCAATTTTTTTCCCGTTTTGTAGGGGGCATCGCAAATGCAACCAAATCCTGGTTTGCACGGCAGCCCCCAGCCGAGTCGAAAAATCTAACACCAGGGTTAGGCTGCCGTTGCGATACCAGAGGATAGTGCGATATAAATAAGGGAATTTGTAACGGTATAGAATCAGACCACACTTTGTATGGTTTGACAGTTTATTTGCTTGGAGGAGTTAGCGTGGTCCTGACTATAGTAATAGTTTTCGATTCATGTTTATTATGTCTATCATCACGTGAACGTAATAATATGTATGTAGTGTAGGTACGAAAGAAAAATCATACTTTTAAAAATATTTCATTTATTCGTAGATCTGTATTACACACAAACAAACAAAGACAAGTATAAAACAAAAAACAATTATTTCCTTAAACCATATTTCTTTGATGAGAATTTATACTGTGGACGCTTCAGGTACGGGGTATAAAAATAAACTTATATAGGTATTTTATACAGGAAAAGTATGTTGTTAAAATTTAATAATTATGATAAAAATGTAATATAGAGTTAAGTGATGCTCAATACAAAATTCTAGCAAAAATATTATCAGTAAAAACACACCGAATAATGATGATATATCAACATTATAAAATATCGATACGATTAAAATTTGGCTTAGCCAACTAGGCACCAATTAATAACGAATATACATAGAGCAAATTTTGAGCAAAGTTTATAATACCGCAAGCGTGAAATATATAGATATTTCCTTGGCTCGCGCAGATAATAAAAAGACTACTCTTTATTAAATTTGTTGGTGTAACAGTTTTTATATATCTTCTTTAGACACTAGTGGCCACTGCACAAGTAGCACACAGGCTGCGTAATCACTTATACAGCCTTTATACCTATAGCTTAAATAGGCTAGTTGACCCATGTTACATAAATATATATTTTTCAGTAGGTACATAAAAGTAGAAACTGGCTGAAAAATTTGAATTTTTTATTCTGTATGGATTTTATTCTGTATTTTGAATTGCTTAAAACGCTGTCCGCCATTTTCGCTCATGATAGTGACGTAACCGGTTCCGTAAAGAAAACTGAAGGGCTATTCTGCCGACTCCGAATAGTGCCGTCCCTCTCGATTTGAGTGAGCGGGACGGACGGTACTATGCAACGGTCGAATTTCGAACATCGGAGTGTATTTACGCGGTATTCGACGTCACGCCACAGATAAGCTAAAGGCAAACATGACGTCATGCTCCCTGGAAACCCCACTGTCTGTTTTGTGATTTATTAAGACTTAATAATGATGTACAAAATATGTACTGAATTAGTACTTACTTTAAAAAAAATGTACCTCAATAGATACGAGGGTACAATTAATTGAATTGGGGGTTGCTGTAGAGCATCTCCCCAGCAACCCCAAATTTTTTTAAAGAAAATTCGCGTAAATTTTTAATTTTCTTGCAAATAAGAAGCTCAAAAAAATTGTACTACTATTTTTACCATTGAATGAGTTATCTATAGCTAGTTAATTACCTAATTGTCGCTAGGACGCGAGCGCCTCCAGATCTCAAAGCGAGAGGTCGCAAACGTAGGAAACTTGGTATTTATAGGGTTCCGTAGCCAAATGGTAAAAACAGAACCCCTATTACTAAGACTCCGCTGTCCGTCTGTCTGTCTCTCCATCTGTTACCAGACTGTATCTCATGAACCGAGATATGGGATGTATGGGAGCCTCACTTAAATGTTTATTTAATTCTGTTTTTAGTATTCGTTGTTATAGCAGCAATAAAAATACATCATCTGTGAAAATTTCAACTCTAGCTATCTCCGTTCATGAGATACAGTCTGGTAACAGATGGACAGACAGACAGACGGACAGCGGAGTCTTAGTAATAGGGGTTCTGTTTTTTATCATTTGGCTACGGAACCCTACAAATACCAAGTTTCCTACGTTTGAGACCTCTCGCTTTGAGATCTGGAGGCGCTCGCGTCCTAGCGACAATTAGGTATAATTAACTAGCTATAGAGAACTCATTCAACGGTAAAAACAGTAGTACAATTTTTTTGGGCTTCTTATTTGCAAGAAAATTGAAAATTTACGCGAATTTTCTTTAAAAAAAATTTGGGGTTGCTGGGGAGATGCTCTACAGCAACCCCGAATTCAATTAATTGTACTCTCGATCTATTGAGGTACATTTTTTTTAAGTAAGTACTAATTCAGTACATATTGTGTACATCATTATTAAGTCTTAATAAATCACAAAACAGACGGTGGGGTTTCCAGGGAGCATGACGTCAAACATGGCAGAAAGCGTTTGTCTTTTCATGACATTTCATTTTTCAATTAATAATATTTAGCTTTCTAGCTCTCACAAAAATACAATATATTTATATATTTTTTTATCATTAGTTACCATTTCAAATAGATTTCAAAAATGGGTCAAGTAGCCTATTAGAGTTGTAATGGCTGCATAAGATCTTTTACAGCTTGTTTGCTACCTGGGTATGACCAGAATGAGGGTTGATCGCGTCATATTTTGGAAAAGGGTTGAACTTCCGACCCCCCCTCTGGCTACGCGCGGGCAATAGACCAATTAAGATTAGAATTCGACCATATAGTATAGCTAAGATAGATAATCTTTTTAATATGTTCTTTGTGTTATCTAGCAAACAACTGGAGCTTGGACAACTACGGGGGCATCTTATGTCAAGAGAATATATTGCTTATTTCATTAACGCAGTCACTCGTTTTGGCACTTAACTAGTTATGATAATTGCCTCAATTTTACATATATACACCTACTTATTGCATTTCTACAAATATCACACAGCTTACAATATCGTCAGCGGAAGACTGGTATATACTTAATCGTCAAAATTGGAACATCGTTTAAAGGATTCCGTATCCAGCAAGACTCAACAAGGCTCTATTATTAGCGCTTTCCTTCTGTCCTTTCGTCACTTGTAGAACTGTATTTTTCAATGGTAATAGCACTCATGATAATACGTGTTTTTATAAAAATTTCACTTTTAGTAGTGGCACTTGCAATTTCCCATTTCCGAAGTTATTTGAGATGTGCTTTAATAAAATAAGAATCAAATAACATCAAAATGGCCAATTCGTCTACATTAAAAATTAGGCCCCACGTTGGGCGCCAGTGTTACATTCGGTTCACAGGATATGTCTACAGTAAAAGAATCAGATATTAACGATTATTTTGGCGCTAGCAGTAGGTACAAGGGCATTCGAGTTATTGATATATTTAAAACTTATTATAACAGGTCTCGCGATGTTTTTTATTTACCTTCATTGTCTCATGTTTCGTCGTCATCCATTATAATAAGTTTTACGCATTTGTACAAACCGTGAGAGTATAGTGTTCTATCTAGTTACATCTGTTTTTATTCGACCTCTAGTTAGAATAGCCGTAAAATAATGAATATCCATCGAATTATGTTCACTGCGTCCCTTAGAACTGAGCATTCAGAGGAAATCGAGTCCATTGTTTTATATGTCCATCTATTAAAGCTTTTATTTAACTTGCATGGTATGTTTAAAGTATGTTTGTTCGGGTGAAATCTTGCAACTCAATTTTGAAGCAGATATCGTCAACCGATTGAGCTGAAACTTTGCATACTTACTTAACTTTGATGACAATACAATAATATGGTACCATGGGGCTGATCTGATGATGGAGCCGGAAGGTGGCCATAGGAACTCTATAATAGAAAAAGCAATCCCACCGAGCTTGGGCTCTAGAATCGTCTCAGTGAGCATTTGATGGATATCCAAAGACAAGTACAGTCGGCTATAAAAGCTTGCCACTAAAATGTCATTTTTGACAGAAACTTATTATATTAGTGCATGGGTCGGGCTCGCTAGCCGGGCGCGAGGCAGCAGCGCGCGCGCAGCGAGCGTCAGAAGAGCGCGTGCGCCGGCAGGATGTGCACGGCGGGGCGCGCGCCGCCCGCGTGCCACGCCACGCACGTGCCGTCCGCGTAGCACCCGAACAGCACCGAGCTGTCCACGCTGTACGTCACACTGTTATATTAGTGCATGGGTCGGGCTCGCTAGCCGGGCGCGAGGCAGCAGCGCGCGCGCAGCGAGCGTCAGAAGAGCGCGTGCGCCGGCAGGATGTGCACGGCGGGGCGCGCGCCGCCCGCGTGCCACGCCACGCACGTGCCGTCCGCGTAGCACCCGAACAGCACCGAGCTGTCCACGCTGTACGTCACACTGTTATATTAGTGCATGGGTCGGGCTCGCTAGCCGGGCGCGAGGCAGCAGCGCGCGCGCAGCGAGCGTCAGAAGAGCGCGTGCGCCGGCAGGATGTGCACGGCGGGGCGCGCGCCGCCCGCGTGCCACGCCACGCACGTGCCGTCCGCGTAGCACCCGAACAGCACCGAGCTGTCCACGCTGTACGTCACACTGTTATATTAGTGCATGGGTCGGGCTCGCTAGCCGGGCGCGAGGCAGCAGCGCGCGCGCAGCGAGCGTCAGAAGAGCGCGTGCGCCGGCAGGATGTGCACGGCGGGGCGCGCGCCGCCCGCGTGCCACGCCACGCACGTGCCGTCCGCGTAGCACCCGAACAGCACCGAGCTGTCCACGCTGTACGTCACACTGTTATATTAGTGCATGGGTCGGGCTCGCTAGCCGGGCGCGAGGCAGCAGCGCGCGCGCAGCGAGCGTCAGAAGAGCGCGTGCGCCGGCAGGATGTGCACGGCGGGGCGCGCGCCGCCCGCGTGCCACGCCACGCACGTGCCGTCCGCGTAGCACCCGAACAGCACCGAGCTGTCCACGCTGTACGTCACACTGTTATATTAGTGCATGGGTCGGGCTCGCTAGCCGGGCGCGAGGCAGCAGCGCGCGCGCAGCGAGCGTCAGAAGAGCGCGTGCGCCGGCAGGATGTGCACGGCGGGGCGCGCGCCGCCCGCGTGCCACGCCACGCACGTGCCGTCCGCGTAGCACCCGAACAGCACCGAGCTGTCCACGCTGTACGTCACACTGTTATATTAGTGCATGGGTCGGGCTCGCTAGCCGGGCGCGAGGCAGCAGCGCGCGCGCAGCGAGCGTCAGAAGAGCGCGTGCGCCGGCAGGATGTGCACGGCGGGGCGCGCGCCGCCCGCGTGCCACGCCACGCACGTGCCGTCCGCGTAGCACCCGAACAGCACCGAGCTGTCCACGCTGTACGTCACACTGTTATATTAGTGCATGGGTCGGGCTCGCTAGCCGGGCGCGAGGCAGCAGCGCGCGCGCAGCGAGCGTCAGAAGAGCGCGTGCGCCGGCAGGATGTGCACGGCGGGGCGCGCGCCGCCCGCGTGCCACGCCACGCACGTGCCGTCCGCGTAGCACCCGAACAGCACCGAGCTGTCCACGCTGTACGTCACACTGTTATATTAGTGCATGGGTCGGGCTCGCTAGCCGGGCGCGAGGCAGCAGCGCGCGCGCAGCGAGCGTCAGAAGAGCGCGTGCGCCGGCAGGATGTGCACGGCGGGGCGCGCGCCGCCCGCGTGCCACGCCACGCACGTGCCGTCCGCGTAGCACCCGAACAGCACCGAGCTGTCCACGCTGTACGTCACACTGTTATATTAGTGCATGGGTCGGGCTCGCTAGCCGGGCGCGAGGCAGCAGCGCGCGCGCAGCGAGCGTCAGAAGAGCGCGTGCGCCGGCAGGATGTGCACGGCGGGGCGCGCGCCGCCCGCGTGCCACGCCACGCACGTGCCGTCCGCGTAGCACCCGAACAGCACCGAGCTGTCCACGCTGTACGTCACACTGTTATATTAGTGCATGGGTCGGGCTCGCTAGCCGGGCGCGAGGCAGCAGCGCGCGCGCAGCGAGCGTCAGAAGAGCGCGTGCGCCGGCAGGATGTGCACGGCGGGGCGCGCGCCGCCCGCGTGCCACGCCACGCACGTGCCGTCCGCGTAGCACCCGAACAGCACCGAGCTGTCCACGCTGTACGTCACACTGGTATAGTAGTGCATGGGTCGGGCTCGCTAGCCGGGCGCGAGGCAGCAGCGCGCGCGCAGCGAGCGTCAGAAGAGCGCGTGCGCCGGCAGGATGTGCACGGCGGGGCGCGCGCCGCCCGCGTGCCACGCCACGCACGTGCCGTCCGCGTAGCACCCGAACAGCACCGAGCTGTCCACGCTGTACGTCACACTGTTATATTAGTGCATGGGTCGGGCTCGCTAGCCGGGCGCGAGGCAGCAGCGCGCGCGCAGCGAGCGTCAGAAGAGCGCGTGCGCCGGCAGGATGTGCACGGCGGGGCGCGCGCCGCCCGCGTGCCACGCCACGCACGTGCCGTCCGCGTAGCACCCGAACAGCACCGAGCTGTCCACGCTGTACGTCAAACTGCAACACAATAGTAGATTGTACAACAAGTGCATAAAACGCACCATTTTACACGAGACGTTTATCCATCCGAGCGAGCTTGCGAGCGAGGATGAATATAAAGTCGAGTGTAAAATGCGTTTTAGGGACGAGTTGCACACTCTACTTTTCACTTCGATTGCGAGCAAATGAAACTGCATCATGTAAATACTATACTTAAAAACAAATTTAATTAAAATTTTAAATTCCATTATTAGAGCAATGAGAAATAAATTTAAAAAGTAATAAATGATAGTAAATTTAAATTACAAATTTATTTCAAGATTTTTTATTGTGTACTTTGACTGTTGGTTTCTTTGCCTTGGTCTTAGAATACTAACGAAACGAAAAAAAAAAAAGCAACTTTTATCATTGTTATTATTATGCCAGCTAAAACCCGTTCCAGACCTTCCGATCCGATCCTAATCATCGGATTAAATCGGATAATGTGTAGTGTAATAGATCCTAACAATTAAATTATCCGATTATTAACATTATCCGATTTCATCCGATAATTAGGATCGGAAGGTCTGGAACGGGTTTAAGTTTTAAGTTGTTCGTGTGGCTGTTGGACCGATCGCCTTGGTCTTCGACGACGGTTTTACTTTATGCTCTAGAGCATAAAAAGCGATTTTATGTCGCCTACGCACAGCCTAGTTGAACTTTTAGAGCATGAGAAGTGAAAAAAATATTATATAATATCCTACGGACTAACAGCCCGGCTAGAACTTTGGTCTTAACGGCGAGCGGCAGTGTGTCTCGCTCACTCATATGGCCGTCGCACTCGGAGCTGTCGCTCAATCGCTCGCCGCGCCACTTGCTAATAAAATAAAATCTTTAAACGCAATTGCGCTCACGCTCACGTCATCCTCATACCTGACGACGCTGAGATGCGGCGCCTGCGTGGAGTGTGCGGGCGGGATGACGCTCAGCGGGCGCAGGTCCCACGCGCTGTACAGCCGCACGGCGCCCGCGCGGTCGCCGCACGCCACCACGTTCACGCTCACGTCATCCTCATACCTGACGACGCTGAGATGCGGCGCCTGCGTGGAGTGTGCGGGCGGGATGACGCTCAGCGGGCGCAGGTCCCACGCGCTGTACAGCCGCACGGCGCCCGCGCGGTCGCCGCACGCCACCACGTTCACGCTCACGTCATCCTCATACCTGACGACGCTGAGATGCGGCGTCTGCGTGGAGTGTGCGGGCGGGATGACGCTCAGCGGGCGCAGGTCCCACGCGCTGTACAGCCGCACGGCGCCCGCGCGGTCGCCGCACGCCACCACGTTCACGCTCACGTCATCCTCATACCTGACGACGCTGAGATGCGGCGCCTGCGTGGAGTGTGCGGGCGGGATGACGCTCAGCGGGCGCAGGTCCCACGCGCTGTACAGCCGCACGGCGCCCGCGCGGTCGCCGCACGCCACCACGTTCACGCTCACGTCATCCTCATACCTGACGACGCTGAGATGCGGCGCCTGCGTGGAGTGTGCGGGCGGGATGACGCTCAGCGGGCGCAGGTCCCACGCGCTGTACAGCCGCACGGCGCCCGCGCGGTCGCCGCACGCCACCTCGCTCACGCTCACGTCATCCTCATACCTGACGACGCTGAGATGCGGCGCCTGCGTGGAGTGTGCGGGCGGGATGACGCTCAGCGGGCGCAGGTCCCACGCGCTGTACAGCCGCACGGCGCCCGCGCGGTCGCCGCACGCCACCACGCTCACGCTCACGTCATCCTCATACCTGACGACGCTGAGATGCGGCGCCTGCGTGGAGTGTGCGGGCGGGATGACGCTCAGCGGGCGCAGGTCCCACGCGCTGTACAGCCGCACGGCGCCCGCGCGGTCGCCGCACGCCACCACGCTCACGCTCACGTCATCCTCATACCTGACGACGCTGAGATGCGGCGCCTGCGTGGAGTGTGCGGGCGGGATGACGCTCAGCGGGCGCAGGTCCCACGCGCTGTACAGCCGCACGGCGCCCGCGCGGTCGCCGCACGCCACCACGCTCACGCTCACGTCATCCTCATACCTGACGACGCTGAGATGCGGCGCCTGCGTGGAGTGTGCGGGCGGGATGACGCTCAGCGGGCGCAGGTCCCACGCGCTGTACAGCCGCACGGCGCCCGCGCGGTCGCCGCACGCCACCACGCTCACGCTCACGTCATCCTCATACCTGACGACGCTGAGATGCGGCGCCTGCGTGGAGTGTGCGGGCGGGATGACGCTCAGCGGGCGCAGGTCCCACGCGCTGTACAGCCGCACGGCGCCCGCGCGGTCGCCGCACGCCACCACGCTCACGCTCACGTCATCCTCATACCTGACGACGCTGAGATGCGGCGCCTGCGTGGAGTGTGCGGGCGGGATGACGCTCAGCGGGCGAAGGTCCCACGCGCTGTACAGCCGCACGGCGCCCGCGCGGTCGCCGCACGCCACCACGCTCACGCTCACGTCATCCTCATACCTGACGACGCTGAGATGCGGCGCCTGCGTGGAGTGTGCGGGCGGGATGACGCTCAGCGGGCGCAGGTCCCACGCGCTGTACAGCCGCACGGCGCCCGCGCGGTCGCCGCACGCCACCACGCTCACGCTCACGTCATCCTCATACCTGACGACGCTGAGATGCGGCGCCTGCGTGGAGTGTGCGGGCGGGATGACGCTCAGCGGGCGCAGGTCCCACGCGCTGTACAGCCGCACGGCGCCCGCGCGGTCGCCGCACGCCACCACGCTCACGCTCACGTCATCCTCATACCTGACGACGCTGAGATGCGGCGCCTGCGTGGAGTGTGCGGGCGGGATGACGCTCAGCGGGCGCAGGTCCCACGCGCTGTACAGCCGCACGGCGCCCGCGCGGTCGCCGCACGCCACCACGCTCACGCTCACGTCATCCTCATACCTGACGACGCTGAGATGCGGCGCCTGCGTGGAGTGTGCGGGCGGGATGACGCTCAGCGGGCGCAGGTCCCACGCGCTGTACAGCCGCACGGCGCCCGCGCGGTCGCCGCACGCCACCACGCTCACGCTCACGTCATCCTCATACCTGACGACGCTGAGATGCGGCGCCTGCGTGGAGTGTGCGGGCGGGATGACGCTCAGCGGGCGCAGGTCCCACGCGCTGTACAGCCGCACGGCGCCCGCGCGGTCGCCGCACGCCACCACGTTCACGCTCACGTCATCCTCATACCTGACGACGCTGAGATGCGGCGCCTGCGTGGAGTGTGCGGGCGGGATGACGCTCAGCGGGCGCAGGTCCCACGCGCTGTACAGCCGCACGGCGCCCGCGCGGTCGCCGCACGCCACCACGCTCACGCTCACGTCATCCTCATACCTGACGACGCTGAGATGCGGCGCCTGCGTGGAGTGTGCGGGCGGGATGACGCTCAGCGGGCGCAGGTCCCACGCGCTGTACAGCCGCACGGCGCCCGCGCGGTCGCCGCACGCCACCACGTTCACGCTCACGCCCTCGGCCGCGTTCGAGTAGCATACACACGTCACTACCTCCGCTACCTTCACGCTACCTGAGACACGAAAAAAAAAACGATTTAAAAGAGCAATGATGTCGTGCACGCTGGGCACGTCGCAGCGTTTCGCTGACGGCCATGTACATCACAGACATTAGTCTCTATTGGGTAGAAGCCTCATCTAAAACAATACGACTCACTCACCGACAAATCTCGCGTTGACCGTATGCACTCGTATCAGCGACTTGTAGTTCTCCGCGTCCTTCTCGTACGAGTCGTCGTCGTCGGGCGTGGTCGGCGCGGACGGCGCGGTCGGCGCGGTCGGCGCAGTCGGCGTCGGCGCGGTGACGTCGTGCACGCTGGCCACGTCGCAGAGCGTCTCGCTGATGGCCACGTGCGTTACCGGCAGCATGTCCCGGTTGGGGAGCGTGCGGATGTACGTTAGTCTGTGGAAGAAGTTAACATTTAAACCTAAACTTTATAGCACAATAAAAAAGTACAAATGGGGGACTAAATGCCTTAAGGCATTTTCTATCAGTAAACCACTGGGTTAAACAGAATTATGTGTTTAACCCAGTGGTTTACTTACGGTGAATAATTCAAAATAAATTGGTGCAACTGTTCATTTTATTCTTTCTCCGGATACGTAGCTTTGTCGTTTGCCTATCTTTATCTCGAAAATTGTTAATAACAATAGACAGCTTTATCTAATAAATGAAGTATGGCGACTAGCCACTTTCAGTGTTTAGCAGTAACACAATTGCTTGGATAGGCTTTAACAAAATGTATATAATGTTAGGTTATCAATAATTAAACGTTCTTTTACACACATCTAAACTGGACTTTAACTCTGTTTAACTCTCTCCACCTTACAACATCGCACCTGATATTATACGTAACGTACCACCCGGTATTAAACGTGAAATATCCTATACTTACGGAATATCGAATATCTCGTAGTTGTATTGCAAACAGTCCGACTCAACTAGGTTTAAACTCACTTGTTCAGGTCCCAGAGCACGATCTTCCCGTCCACGCTGGCCGTGACGAGCAGCCCCGCGGGCACGCACACCCTGACGTCGGTGACGTGCGCGTCGTGCGCGTGCAGCGTGCGCGCGCGCGCGTGCAGCGCCGCGCCGCCGCCGCGCCGCGGCCGCAGCGCCAGCACGCGCCCCGACAGGTGGCCCAGTACCACCGGGCACGTGCTCGAGGAACAGGACGATGCTACGGCTGTGATCTGTGAAACCATGCAGGGTTTAGTGTGGTTTAGTTATGACAAGTGGATGAGGCCACTCTTAAGCAGCAGGCGGATTTGGACGCTTTTTTATGTCACAGAGGGCAAACGAGCAGACGAATCGCCTGATGGAATGCGATTACGGTCGCCCACTAACTGAGACACCCGCAACACCAGAGGAGTTACAAGTGAGTTGCCTGCCTTTAAGGTATTCTTGGGCCTTTCAGAAGGGAGTACGTATCGGTCCGTAAATAAGTACAAGCGACAATTCAATCCACGATGCGGTTGTGCGAGTCAGGAAATTTCTAGAAAACCGCACAGTTGAGGACTGTCAACTATCTAAGTGTTGAGTATGAATAAATTGTCGCGTAACGCGATGGCGGGAAGATGCGGACGTATATGACAGGACCACCTAGATCTCTTGTCCGTCGTTTCTTTGCTATGATCTGAAATTTGTCGCATGACTCATTGTCGCATGATTATGATAATTTAATTAATTTTTAATATCGGACCACCTCATCACACAAATCGATCTAGTCCCCAAATTAAGCTCAAGAAGACTTGTGTTATGGGTACTAGACGACGATATACATACTTATATAGATAAATATATACTTAAATACATAGAACAACCATGACCCAAGCACAAATATTCGAGTTCATCACACAAATATTTGCCCTGGCCGGGATTCGAACCCGAGACCGCCTGCTCGGTAGGCAGGTGTCTACAAACCGAGCTAAACGCGTCGTCATAATGATAATGTGTAATCGAGTAAGTGTTAATGTGACCTGGTCGAGCGGCGGCACCCGCAGCACGGGCTCGAGCGGCGCGTCGCGGCGCCGCTTGAGGCGCAGCACGCCGTCCGAGTGGCCCCACGACAGCAGCGCCAGGCACGCCTCCGCGCCGGCCGAGTTGGTCGACGTGTCACCTGGAGACAGCTTGGTCATAGATTGACATCGTGAATGTAACGCGTAATATGTGAGGCGTGCAATAAAGAAGCCTAGGTATTGTGAAGGTTGTGCTTCACTGTGGGCGCTAATTGGCGACCGACATAAAAATAAGGTCGTTTTTATATTTAGAATAAGACGTATGACATCAGTCATAAAAATAAAATGTATAGTTAGTTTAGTGATAGCCTCCGGGCAATAAAGTAATAGCAACGTACCTCTGCTCTTTTACTAGTCCATCTGACTGCACCCCCACAGTCTCACATGTGGTGGAGGTGCGGGGATGTATTCGATTCTACATATTAGTCGAAAGTTTACTTCTCTATGTAGCCGCGTAGCGGACAGAAAACTCGCTTCCTAGACAAGGCAAGACGTCGAACTTTAGACAAACCACGAGGGGTAATTCGTATAGTCCCACAAACACCTGCGATCTGGGACGAGTAATTAGATCTTTTCCCCGAAATCGTTAATTCCGGATAGCAAACTTTCCATTCGCATTTTTCCCCACTCGAACTTCTACCCGCCAATTTTTTTTCTCATTTGCTCGCTTCCGCATTCTCAAATATGGCCAAACGACATTTATCACAATATTTCTAATTCTTAAACGATATTTTTTCTATAGCTAAAGTTTCCCAATCGCTTCTTTTTGCAATAGTTTTGTTTCTTTCATATTTTTCCTAAACTCGGTCGGTGCCAAACCTCACGTAAACTATAATCCATACTAATATTATAAATGCGAAAGTGTGTCTGTCTGTCTGTCTGTCTGTCTGTCTGTCTGTCTGTTACCTCTTCACGCTTAAACCGCTGAACCGATTTAGATGAAATTTGGTATATAGATAGTTTCAGTCCCGGGGAAGGACATAGGATACTTTTCATCCCGAATAATTTAGTGTTCCCGTGGTATGAGCGGGTAACACCGCGGGGCACAGCTAAGTAATATATAAATGTAATAATTGAGTGGTTTGGGACCGACTTCAGAGGGTGAGTCAAATGTAATCTGTACTTGAACGGGTTTTTTTTGGCTTTTTAGGGCTCCGTAGCCAAATGGCAAAAAACGGAACCCTTATAGATTCGTCATGTCTGTCTGTCCGTCTGTCCGTCCGTATGTCACAGCCATTTTTTTCCGAAACTAAAAGAGCTATACCTACTGTTGAAACTTGGTAGGTGTATGTATTCTGTGAACCGCATTAAGATTTTGATGCAAAAATAAAAAAATAATAATAAATATTGGGGGCTCCCCATACTTAGAACTGAAACACACGTGTGGGGTATCTATGGATAGGTCTTCAAAAATTATATCGAGGTTTCTAAAATATTTTTTTTCTAAACCGAATAGTTTGCGTGACAGACGCTTCCAAAGTGGAAAAAAGTTAGTCCCCCCCCTCTAACTTCTAAAATAAGAAAATGAAAAATCTAAAAAAAACATATGATGTACATTAATTACTATAAAAACTACCAACGAAAATTGTTTTGAACGAGATCTACTAAGTAGTTTTTTTTATACCTAACTTTGCACCTAATTTATATGGGGCGCTATACATACCAGGTGCAAACTTAACTTAACCACTTAGGGATGGAAAGTGTTTGTACGGAACCCTCGGTGCGCGAGTCCGACTCGCACTTGGCCGGTTTTTTTAGTTTTATTGAAGTCGGTTCTTTTTTTTGTAATTTTTTTCATTTTTATTTTTATTTATTCATATACAATACTTATGGCGGGGTGATCGGGGAGATCTTGACGGCATGCAACTCGTTTGAATTATCTCCTAACTCCTAACCGTTAAGGAGTTGTACCTTCCATCATCAGCTCAGCATTAGAAGATGATGACTACCAACAGGCGTCACTGAAAATCAGCGTCATGAAGTGGGTATTTCTTACGTCATGACATTAAGCTGAGTGACGACCTTTTTAGCATTAATTTAATCTACATAGGTATAAGTATTACGCGTTAATCATGTTTATGTCTATATTATGCTAAATAAACTTATTTCTTTCTTCATTCTTTCATATGCAAATACTTAAATAGTTTTAGAAAATATATGAAAAATATTAATATAAGTGCCTATAAAATTTCAGGAATGCCTTCAATTCCTCATGGATCTCGTCATCTCAGATCTTCACCAAAATTTTATGGGACCAACCTTGAGATGTCCATTCATGAACCTAAAAATAATTTTCCAAATCGACTCATAAATGACGGAGTTCTGAGGTAACAAACATTAAAAATAATAAAAAAAAAAGAAAAAATACAACTGAATTGAGAACCCCCTCCTTTTTAAAAATTGGTTAAAAAAATGTCATGGAATCTTTGAGTTTAGGAAAAATATCGCGTAAGAAACAAAACTATTGCAAAAAGAAGCGATTGGGAAACTTTAGCTATAGAAAAAATATCGTTTAAGAATTAGAAATATTGTGATAAATGTCGTTTGGCCATATTAGAGAATGAGGAAGCGAGCAAATGAGAAAAAAAAGTGGCGGGTAGAAGTTCGAGTGGGGAAAAATGCGAATGGAAAGTTTGCTATCCGGAATTAACGATTTCGGGGAAAAGATCTAATTACTCTCTGGGACATTCACGAAGTCACCGCCTTAGGTATGTAATGTACCAATACAACGCCTGAGCTCGGAAAGGGCGTTTTCTAAACATCCAAACAGTGCGTAAAGTACAACTTTGAGCACCTTCCACGCCCGCCTACACGTCCGGCTGTAAGGCTGGTCTTACGTTACGTTACGGTACTAAAACGAGCCAGGCAAACGCTGACGAACAACGCGCCGAGCCATCAGCGCCGGCGGTGCGCGTGCGGGCAGCGCGAGACTAAAACCAGCTTAAGAGGCCTTATTCCTTTTAAAATGCTGATTGTTTAGACATTTTTCTCTATGATCAAACATGTTTCTTAACATACTATTGATGTTACTTTCTAGAACAGGGCTATTGGGATTCATTGGTATAACGGGTGATAACAAAAAAATGAGAATTCGTTCAGAGGTGTAAAAAAATACTCGTGTATCTTTTTAGCACAATTTGATATTATTGGAAAATATGTACATAGAAACTATTTACAAAATCATCAATGCACATTAGAATAGGACTCGTGGTCAGCTGTTCCACTCAGTATAGACATGACGTTGGAACAAGACTCTTGGACGGAATTCTTGTCCATTTTCCGCACACATGTTTTAATTATTTATATCAGTTGGCTACAATTTTCAGCTCTCCAATTATTTTTCTATACTAAACTGCTCAAATAACCTAAGAAATCTTCAATCGCCCGACATTGTGCAAGGTTTATGGGGTTTCGGATTTTCGGTACAAATGGTATATTATTAGCGTCTAGGAAACGCGTCGTTTTTTTGGCATAATGCGACGATGCTTTATCCGACCAGAACATATTCTCCATCTGAGTGATGTTTGCGAATAAATGCTATCAGTATTTTTTTCAAGCATTCGCTCTCATACACTTTTTGGTTGACCGCTAAACCACTCGGTTAGAACGACAGTTTCGAAAGACCTTTGTCGGATATAGCCACATAAAGCATAACTTTCTGCTCAAACTTGTGCTTATACTTGTGTTTTATATCGTCTGGTGTTGTAAAATTATTGCTGGTGTAGTATCGGTCATTTCCAGGTATATGTGTTTTACTCAAAGGAAAATAACTTTTATCGTCCAAAATGAATGATTTTCCTTTGTAATTTCGGATCATCCAGCGACACTGTGATATAATAGTCAGTTTTTGCTGTTCAGTGTATTCCGGTGCTCTCACCTTCTTGCGGCATTTCAGACCTATCTTTTTCAAGAACGAACAAGTGCACGGTTGGGAACACTTTATTTTTTCTCGCGGCATCTCGTTGGCTCATAGGATTATTATCGTTAAAAGTGCTATGGTGTAGGTTCATCCTTCTCTTGGTCATTATCTTCGCTGGTCGCCGGCTACCACTTTTGTGATCTATCGTCAAGGATGCAAGAATTCTATAAATAGTGGAGACTAAGTATGTACATATTCTTTACTAAAATTATCTACAGTAGACTTTTTCCCCCAGTTATAGTTTGAATTATAAAAATGTTCAACCGTTTTCGCAGCGTTTCTTGTTTCGACACCATTTTGACAAATATTAATGCTTGAAAAACAAAATCAAATGAAGTTTAAGAACCTCAAAAGAAGTAGTAACAACTTCATAAACAAAGTTTTTTGTCTAAGTGAATAGTCTTGTTTTGAGGTCCATAGAAAGTTATTCTCATTTTTTTGTTATCACCCGTTATATTTGAAACCTACAGTTTGGATTTTTCATTGATAATTTTTGTTTCAAAAACTACTCGAAATTGACAAAATTCACGCGGAAAATTAGTTTTTTTAACTTATTTTCGACTGTACGCAATGAAAGCGTGAAATAAGTATGTTACTACCTAGAACTCGGGGAAAAGTATTATACACTTCAAAAAGTTGGTTGAAATTATCAATATATTTGTCATAATATGAAAAAAATGAATTTTAAAAGGAATAAGGCCTCTTAACACTCACCGTGCACGGCGGGCAGGGCCAGCAGCGCGCTGTGCGGCGGCGCGGCGGCGGCGGCGGCCGCGCGCTCGGCGAGCGGGGCCAGGCGCGCCGCCGGCAGCGCGAGACTAAAACCAGCTTAACACTCACCGTGCACGGCGGGCAGGGCCAGCAGCGCGCTGTGCGGCGGCGCGGCGGCGGCGGCGGCCGCGCGCTCGGCGAGCGGGGCCAGGCGCGCCGCCGGCAGCGCGAGACTAAAACCAGCTTAACACTCACCGTGCACGGCGGGCAGGGCCAGCAGCGCGCTGTGCGGCGGCGCGGCGGCGGCGGCGGCCGCGCGCTCGGCGAGCGGGGCCAGGCGCGCCGCCGGCAGCGCGAGACTAAAACCAGCTTAACACTCACCGTGCACGGCGGGCAGGGCCAGCAGCGCGCTGTGCGGCGGCGCGGCGGCGGCGGCGGCCGCGCGCTCGGCGAGCGGGGCCAGGCGCGCCGCCGGCAGCGCGAGACTAAAACCAGCTTAACACTCACCGTGCACGGCGGGCAGGGCCAGCAGCGCGCTGTGCGGCGGCGCGGCGGCGGCGGCGGCCGCGCGCTCGGCGAGCGGGGCCAGGCGCGCCGCCGGCAGCGCGAGACTAAAACCAGCTTAACACTCACCGTGCACGGCGGGCAGGGCCAGCAGCGCGCTGTGCGGCGGCGCGGCGGCGGCGGCGGCCGCGCGCTCGGCGAGCGGGGCCAGGCGCGCCGCCGGCAGCGCGAGACTAAAACCAGCTTAACACTCACCGTGCACGGCGGGCAGGGCCAGCAGCGCGCTGTGCGGCGGCGCGGCGGCGGCGGCGGCCGCGCGCTCGGCGAGCGGGGCCAGGCGCGCCGCCGGCAGCGCGAGACTAAAACCAGCTTAACACTCACCGTGCACGGCGGGCAGGGCCAGCAGCGCGCTGTGCGGCGGCGCGGCGGCGGCGGCGGCCGCGCGCTCGGCGAGCGGGGCCAGGCGCGCCGCCGGCAGCGCGAGACTAAAACCAGCTTAACACTCACCGTGCACGGCGGGCAGGGCCAGCAGCGCGCTGTGCGGCGGCGCGGCGGCGGCGGCGGCCGCGCGCTCGGCGAGCGGGGCCAGGCGCGCCGCCGGCAGCGCGAGACTAAAACCAGCTTAACACTCACCGTGCACGGCGGGCAGGGCCAGCAGCGCGCTGTGCGGCGGCGCGGCGGCGGCGGCGGCCGCGCGCTCGGCGAGCGGGGCCAGGCGCGCCGCCGGCAGCGCGAGACTAAAACCAGCTCAACACTCACCGTGCACGGCGGGCAGGGCCAGCAGCGCGCTGTGCGGCGGCGCGGCGGCGGCGGCGGCCGCGCGCTCGGCGAGCGGGGCCAGGCGCGCCGCCGGCAGCGCGAGACTAAAACCAGCTTAACACTCACCGTGCACGGCGGGCAGGGCCAGCAGCGCGCTGTGCGGCGGCGCGGCGGCGGCGGCGGCCGCGCGCTCGGCGAGCGGGGCCAGGCGCGCCGCCGGCAGCGCGAGACTAAAACCAGCTCAACACTCACCGTGCACGGCGGGCAGGGCCAGCAGCGCGCTGTGCGGCGGCGCGGCGGCGGCGGCGGCCGCGCGCTCGGCGAGCGGGGCCAGGCGCGCCGCCGGCAGCGCGAGACTAAAACCAGCTTAACACTCACCGTGCACGGCGGGCAGGGCCAGCAGCGCGCTGTGCGGCGGCGCGGCGGCGGCGGCGGCCGCGCGCTCGGCGAGCGGGGCCAGGCGCGCCGCCGGCAGCGCGAGACTAAAACCAGCTTAACACTCACCGTGCACGGCGGGCAGGGCCAGCAGCGCGCTGTGCGGCGGCGCGGCGGCGGCGGCGGCCGCGCGCTCGGCGAGCGGGGCCAGGCGCGCCGCCGGCAGCGCGAGACTAAAACCAGCTTAACACTCACCGTGCACGGCGGGCAGGGCCAGCAGCGCGCTGTGCGGCGGCGCGGCGGCGGCGGCGGCCGCGCGCTCGGCGAGCGGGGCCAGGCGCGCCGCCGGCAGCGCGAGACTAAAACCAGCTCAACACTCACCGTGCACGGCGGGCAGGGCCAGCAGCGCGCTGTGCGGCGGCGCGGCGGCGGCGGCGGCCGCGCGCTCGGCGAGCGGGGCCAGGCGCGCCGCCGGCAGCGCGCGGCGCAGCGCCACGCGCACCGGCCCCAGCGCCGGCGAGCCGCAGTAGCGGCCCCAGCGCGCGCCCTCCACGCCCGCCCACACGTTCGGCTGAAACAACCACACATGTCATACGCAAACTACCAACCTACTCCAAATTATCACACTAATATTATAAAGGCGAAAGTTTGTGAGTGTTTGTATACAAACATACAACCATCATCAATAATGGGCCCGAAACAGCTAGGAACGGAGACGAGTGGTATGTGCTATACACTAGTACAGCTGCCGGTACCTGCTCGTGCTTGGAGTGCAGGTCGGGCGCGCGGTGCGGGTGCGGCGCGCGCAGCAGCTGGCGCGGCGCCTGCGCGTACGTGCGCACCATGGTTGTGTACTGTCGGGTGTGCTATACACTAGTACAGCTGCCGGTACCTGCTCGTGCTTGGAGTGCAGGTCGGGCGCGCGGTGCGGGTGCGGCGCGCGCAGCAGCTGGCGCGGCGCCTGCGCGTACGTGCGCACCATGGTTGTGTACTGTCGGGTGTGCTATACACTAGTACAGCTGCCGGTACCTGCTCGTGCTTGGAGTGCAGGTCGGGCGCGCGGTGCGGGTGCGGCGCGCGCAGCAGCTGGCGCGGCGCCTGCGCGTACGTGCGCACCATGGTTGTGTACTGTCGGGTGTGCTATACACTAGTACAGCTGCCGGTACCTGCTCGTGCTTGGAGTGCAGGTCGGGCGCGCGGTGCGGGTGCGGCGCGCGCAGCAGCTGGCGCGGCGCCTGCGCGTACGTGCGCACCATGGTTGTGTACTGTCGGGTGTGCTATACACTAGTACAGCTGCCGGTACCTGCTCGTGCTTGGAGTGCAGGTCGGGCGCGCGGTGCGGGTGCGGCGCGCGCAGCAGCTGGCGCGGCGCCTGCGCGTACGTGCGCACCATGGTTGTGTACTGTCGGGTGTGCTACACTAGTACAGCTGCCGGTACCTGCTCGTGCTTGGAGTGCAGGTCGGGCGCGCGGTGCGGGTGCGGCGCGCGCAGCAGCTGGCGCGGCGCCTGCGCGTACGTGCGCACCATGGTTGTGTACTGTCGGGTGTGCTACACACTAGTACAGCTGCCGGTACCTGCTCGTGCTTGGAGTGCAGGTCGGGCGCGCGGTGCGGGTGCGGCGCGCGCAGCAGCTGGCGCGGCGCCTGCCCGTACGTGCGCACCATGGTTGTGTACTGTCGGGTGTGCTACACACTAGTACAGCTGCCGGTACCTGCTCGTGCTTGGAGTGCAGGTCGGGCGCGCGGTGCGGGTGCGGCGCGCGCAGCAGCTGGCGCGGCGCCTGCGCGTACGTGCGCACCATGGTTGTGTACTGTCGGGTGTGCTACACACTAGTACAGCTGCCGGTACCTGCTCGTGCTTGGAGTGCAGGTCGGGCGCGCGGTGCGGGTGCGGCGCGCGCAGCAGCTGGCGCGGCGCCTGCGCGTACGTGCGCACCATGGTTGTGTACTGTCGGGTGTGCTACACACTAGTACAGCTGCCGGTACCTGCTCGTGCTTGGAGTGCAGGTCGGGCGCGCGGTGCGGGTGCGGCGCGCGCAGCAGCTGGCGCGGCGCCTGCCCGTACGTGCGCACCATGGCCGCCGCCGCCGTGCGCTCCACCTCGTCCTCCAGCTGCGACGGGTCGAAGCCGTAGTACGTCTGTAACGATACGCAAGCTTAGCTTTGGCGACAATATCTAAAACTCGTGTTTCATAACTAATGACAACTAGAGATGTGCCGTATACCTGTAATGTAACGGCCGTCAGTCACTTCTAGCGCCTGCCGGTGTATGAGCGGGAACAGAGGACTCACACAGTGTGGGAACACGTTGACGGCGTCGATGGCGGCCTGGCCGGTCTGCTTGTACCCGAACACGAGGTCGATCCAGTGCGGCAGGCTCTCGGTGACGAGCGGCGCCTCCAGCGCCTGCCGGTGTATGAGCGTGAACAGAGGACTCACACAGTGTGGGAACACGTTGACCGCGTCGATGGCGGCCTGGCCGGTCTGCTTGTACCCGAACACGAGGTCGATCCAGTGCGGCAGGCTCTCGGTGACGAGCGGCGCCTCCAGCGCCTGCCGGTGTATGAGCGTGAACAGAGGACTCACACAGTGTGGGAACACGTTGACGGCATCGATGGCGGCCTGGCCGGTCTGCTTGTACCCGAACACGAGGTCGATCCAGTGCGGCAGGCTCTCGGTGACGAGCGGCGCCTCCAGCGCCTGCCGGTGTATGAGCGTGAACAGAGGACTCACACAGTGTGGGAACACGTTGACGGCATCGATGGCGGCCTGGCCGGTCTGCTTGTACCCGAACACGAGGTCGATCCAGTGCGGCAGGCTCTCGGTGACGAGCGGCGCCTCCAGCGCCTGCCGGTGTATGAGCGTGAACAGAGGACTCACACAGTGTGGGAACACGTTGACGGCATCGATGGCGGCCTGGCCGGTCTGCTTGTACCCGAACACGAGGTCGATCCAGTGCGGCAGGCTCTCGGTGACGAGCGGCGCCTCCAGCGCCTGCCGGTGTATGAGCGTGAACAGAGGACTCACACAGTGTGGGAACACGTTGACGGCATCGATGGCGGCCTGGCCGGTCTGCTTGTACCCGAACACGAGGTCGATCCAGTGCGGCAGGCTCTCGGTGACGAGCGGCGCCTCCAGCGCCTGCCGGTGTATGAGCGTGAACAGAGGACTCACACAGTGTGGGAACACGTTGACGGCATCGATGGCGGCCTGGCCGGTCTGCTTGTACCCGAACACGAGGTCGATCCAGTGCGGCAGGCTCTCGGTGACGAGCGGCGCCTCCAGCGCCTGCCGGTGTATGAGCGTGAACAGAGGACTCACACAGTGTGGGAACACGTTGACGGCATCGATGGCGGCCTGGCCGGTCTGCTTGTACCCGAACACGAGGTCGATCCAGTGCGGCAGGCTCTCGGTGACGAGCGGCGCCTCCAGCGCCTGCCGGTGTATGAGCGTGAACAGAGGACTCACACAGTGTGGGAACACGTTGACGGCATCGATGGCGGCCTGGCCGGTCTGCTTGTACCCGAACACGAGGTCGATCCAGTGCGGCAGGCTCTCGGTGACGAGCGGCGCCTCCAGCGCCTGCCGGTGTATGAGCGTGAACAGAGGACTCACACAGTGTGGGAACACGTTGACGGCATCGATGGCGGCCTGGCCGGTCTGCTTGTACCCGAACACGAGGTCGATCCAGTGCGGCAGGCTCTCGGTGACGAGCGGCGCCTCCAGCGCCTGCCGGTGTATGAGCGTGAACAGAGGACTCACACAGTGTGGGAACACGTTGACGGCATCGATGGCGGCCTGGCCGGTCTGCTTGTACCCGAACACGAGGTCGATCCAGTGCGGCAGGCTCTCGGTGACGAGCGGCGCCTCCAGCGCCTGCCGGTGTATGAGCGTGAACAGAGGACTCACACAGTGTGGGAACACGTTGACGGCATCGATGGCGGCCTGGCCGGTCTGCTTGTACCCGAACACGAGGTCGATCCAGTGCGGCAGGCTCTCGGTGACGAGCGGCGCCTCCAGCGCCTGCCGGTGTATGAGCGTGAACAGAGGACTCACACAGTGTGGGAACACGTTGACGGCATCGATGGCGGCCTGGCCGGTCTGCTTGTACCCGAACACGAGGTCGATCCAGTGCGGCAGGCTCTCGGTGACGAGCGGCGCCTCCAGCGCCTGCCGGTGTATGAGCGTGAACAGAGGACTCACACAGTGTGGGAACACGTTGACGGCATCGATGGCGGCCTGGCCGGTCTGCTTGTACCCGAACACGAGGTCGATCCAGTGCGGCAGGCTCTCGGTGACGAGCGGCGCCTCCAGCGCCTGCCGGTGTATGAGCGTGAACAGAGGACTCACACAGTGTGGGAACACGTTGACGGCATCGATGGCGGCCTGGCCGGTCTGCTTGTACCCGAACACGAGGTCGATCCAGTGCGGCAGGCTCTCGGTGACGAGCGGCGCCTCCAGCGCCTGCCGGTGTATGAGCGTGAACAGAGGACTCACACAGTGTGGGAACACGTTGACGGCATCGATGGCGGCCTGGCCGGTCTGCTTGTACCCGAACACGAGGTCGATCCAGTGCGGCAGGCTCTCGGTGACGAGCGGCGCCTCCAGCGCCTGCCGGTGTATGAGCGTGAACAGAGGACTCACACAGTGTGGGAACACGTTGACGGCGTCAATGGCGGCCTGGCCGGTCTGCTTGTACCCGAACACGAGGTCTATCCAATGCGGCAGGCTCTCAATCACCTCCAGCACCTGCCGGTCTATGAGCGGGAACAGAGGACTCACACAGTGTGGGAACACGTTGACCGCGTCGATGGCGGCCTGGCCGGTCTGCTTGTACCCGAACACGAGCTCTATCCAATGCGGCAGGCTCTCAATCACCTCCAGCACCTGCCGGTGTATGAGCGGGAACAGAGGACTCACACAGTGTGGGAACACGTTGACGGCGTCGATGGCGGCCTGGCCGGTCTGCTTGTACCCGAACACGAGGTCGATCCAGTGCGGCAGGCTCTCGGTGACGAGCGGCGCCTCCAGCGCCTGCCGGTGTATGAGCGTGAACAGAGGACTCACACAGTGTGGGAACACGTTGACGGCATCGATGGCGGCCTGGCCGGTCTGCTTGTACCCGAACACGAGGTCGATCCAGTGCGGCAGGCTCTCGGTGACGAGCGGCGCCTCCAGCGCCTGCCGGTGTATGAGCGTGAACAGAGGACTCACACAGTGTGGGAACACGTTGACGGCATCGATGGCGGCCTGGCCGGTCTGCTTGTACCCGAACACGAGGTCGATCCAGTGCGGCAGGCTCTCGGTGACGAGCGGCGCCTCCAGCGCCTGCCGGTGTATGAGCGTGAACAGAGGACTCACACAGTGTGGGAACACGTTGACGGCGTCGATGGCGGCCTGGCCGGTCTGCTTGTACCCGAACACGAGGTCGATCCAGTGCGGCAGGCTCTCGGTGACGAGCGGCGCCTCCAGCGCCTGCCGGTGTATGAGCGTGAACAGAGGACTCACACAGTGTGGGAACACGTTGACGGCATCGATGGCGGCCTGGCCGGTCTGCTTGTACCCGAACACGAGGTCGATCCAGTGCGGCAGGCTCTCGGTGACGAGCGGCGCCTCCAGCGCCTGCCGGTGTATGAGCGTGAACAGAGGACTCACACAGTGTGGGAACACGTTGACGGCGTCGATGGCGGCCTGGCCGGTCTGCTTGTACCCGAACACGAGGTCGATCCAGTGCGGCAGGCTCTCGGTGACGAGCGGCGCCTCCAGCGCCTGCCGGTGTATGAGCGTGAACAGCCGCGCGTCGGCCGCCCACGCGGGCAGCTCCACGTCGTCCACGCACGCGCCGCACTGACGCACGCCAAGGTTCAGGCCTATGAAACCAACGGACTTTTTGAATATATACTTTAACTCCTCAATTGAAACTAATGTCCCGCACGGCTCCGTGTTTAAGCATACGAGAGATTAAAAGAAACTGTGAAATAAAGTTATGGAATACGCATAGATTGGATAGTTGTCATCAATCGACAGTCAATTGTTTTTTATATTTATTTTCCAGTTTTCCAGGGAGTGGAACGTGGCACTAGCTGGAGTAAAGTTGCGACTCACCCTCGTCGTTGTGGAACAGCTCGGGCAGGTAGAACAGCTCGGGGACGAGCTCCTTCACGTCGGTGGGCGAGTCGTTGGTGATGAGCCGCCACGTCGTCGCCAGCGAGTGAAACGTGCGGTCCGGCATGTCGAAATTATTGTCTGAATAGGAAATAAAATGGATACGTCAAAGTTGATGTCAATAGCATTATATATCTTACGTCACTCTAGTGCTAAGCGGGGATAAAATCTCACATATCAGAAATCTAATGGTACAGAGAGCACCTAGGATACAAGTATAGGCCGGTTTTAATGTCGCACTGACATTCCGGACCCGTCGGCTTCAATCTAAAGCGCTCCCTGAAGCGCTTTAGATTGAAGCCGACGGTTCCGTGCGGACGACCACCCGCGCTGCCGCGACAAACCAGGTCGAGGTAGAATAAGAAGCCCTGGGCGCCGCCATGGCTAATGGTCATTTTAAACTGTGTTTTATTTTCTCGCAAACGAAGTAAAAACCGGCTAAAATCCATTGTGACACTGAGATTATATTTGTCCTCGATCCTTTCGGTCGCTTGTCTGAATAATCATTTCCTATCACAATGGCTTATTTTAGCCCCTAATTAAACAATCTACTATTTTCTAGCTCTTAAAATTCGGCTTTATAATTGTCGATTTAACTCCTAGGGCATAAATCTCAATACGGCGCTAACCGGCGGACGGGACTCATACGTTCCTTCCTTTCTTTTTGCGACAAGAAGTGACTATTTGGACAAACGAGAAAATACTTTCTGAGTGTCACAACGGCTTTTGGCCGCGTGTTAAACACCTTGCTTTTCACCTCAATTTCGAGAAAATTAAAAATACTTTAAAATGACCTTAGCCATGCCGACGGCCTAGGATCGTTATTTTCCCTCGACCTGGTTAAATAACTGGCCGCCGGGAGCCCGTCCCCCGCCTCTCCTCGCTTGTGTGGGCAGCATTTAAGCCCTAGGGACTAAAAGTACCACTTTAGCCCCCCTTCGCAAAGCTAAAATACTCTACCTTTTGAACAGAAGAAGTGAAAGAATATATGTTACCTTGGTAGTGCAGCAGCAACTGCGTGAACGGCGGCACCCTCACGAGATAATGCAGCACGCAGCCCGGGTTGGAGTAGAGGGACGCGTAGTGGTGCGGCTCGCGGGACGCCAGCGCGCCGCAGCCCTCGCGCCGCGCCGCCTTCAGTTCCTGGGGGAGCTTCGCACTCGGGCACAATATATATGTTACCTTGGTAGTGCAGCAGCAACTGCGTGAACGGCGGCACCCTCACGAGATAATGCAGCACGCAGCCCGGGTTGGAGTAGAGGGACGCGTAGTGGTGCGGCTCGCGGGACGCCAGCGCGCCGCAGCCCTCGCGCCGCGCCGCCTTCAGGTCCTGGGGGAGCTTCGCACTCGGGCACAATATATATGTTACCTTGGTAGTGCAGCAGCAACTGCGTGAACGGCGGCACCCTCACGAGATAATGCAGCACGCAGCCCGGGTTGGAGTAGAGGGACGCGTAGTGGTGCGGCTCGCGGGACGCCAGCGCGCCGCAGCCCTCGCGCCGCGCCGCCTTCAGGTCCTGGGGGAGCTTCGCACTCGGGCACAATATATATGTTACCTTGGTAGTGCAGCAGCAACTGCGTGAACGGCGGCACCCTCACGAGATAATGCAGCACGCAGCCCGGGTTGGAGTAGAGGGACGCGTAGTGGTGCGGCTCGCGGGACGCCAGCGCGCCGCAGCCCTCGCGCCGCGCCGCCTTCAGGTCCTGGGGGAGCTTCGCACTCAGGAACAAGATATACATAATACAGGCTCATCAATCCTAACTGGCCCCAGTAGGGAGAAAACGAAAACTATTTTAGAGATAGGGAATTCTGTTCTTAGGAACGTCCGTCGCTACCTCTATAAATTAAAAAATATCGGACAACCTCTCGCACCAATCGATCTAGTCCCACAGTCAGCTCTAGTAGGCTTGTGTTATGACGGACGGCGACACAAATACATAGAATTTCTTATAAATATTTATTATATTCAAATTTGGCTTTTCCCAAATGCATACTGAAAAATTACTGAGACTTAAATATTGAACATTTCTAAGAGTAAGAATCAACAACAATTACTTTTATCAAGGTGAATCACAACTTATCTTGTATCAACTCCGGTTTAAGTTTGAGGCATGACATGCATATTTATTAATATCACTGAAGGGTTAGGGTGCGTCCCCACTGAAGTAAAACGGAGCCGAGATTCAGATACATCTCAAGTGATTGAACGATTCCGCAAGTCTCCGAGTGGAGCCGCATTGCTTAAGCTTGATCAGTCTACATATGGTTATCACTCACATTGTAGGTGTTGATGTAGTGCTGCTCCCTGTTCTTGTTCTGGATGGCCATGGGTTTGCTGAGGTCCCTGAATGTGTCGGGGCAGTTGAGGTCGAGGATGCGCGCGCTGTAGTCGGCGAGCACGAACGGCAGCACGGGGTACTGCATCAGGTCGTTGTAGGTGCGCCCCGCGAGCCCGTTCAGCTTCATCAGGTATTCCCAGTTGGTGATGGTGCCGTTGCGCCACTGGTTCATCGCTTCTGATAGCGTTTCGGGCTCCATTCTGGTGGAGGTGGGGTTTGGTCATACTCAAAACAACATGATTCGACTACCCTATTGAAAACATCAACAGTGCACAGTGGCTTTTGTAGGTTACGATAAAAATAATTAGCGGCAACTAAGTTACGGATAGTGGATTGAGTTCCAGACCAACGTCTTCATTCTTGAGGCGCTCGGAATTAAAGAGTCCGCACTCTGTCGTCAATTCTCGCATTCTCGACTTATTTGGAGACGTGTCTCGGTACGACGGAACGTTTATAGAACGCCTCGTTGTTCAAGGGAGAGTGGAAGGTGTCAGAGCTAGAGGAAGATCGCCGATGAGATGGACCGACCAGATCAAAGCCAGTGTGTCGGCTACCGTCAATGAATGCTCACGGAAAGCGGCTCTACGAGATGAATGCCGACGTATCACGTTTTAGTAGTTAAATTCCTGAAATTGAACTGATAATTGCACACCAAATTCGAACACTAAGAAGATTTATAGACACCAGCGGCGCGTGGCCACGTGGCGCACGTCCTCCAGCACCCGGCTGTATCCATACTAATATTATAAATGCGAAAGTGTGTCTGTCTGTCTGTCTGTTACCTCTTACGCTTAAACCGCTGAATCGATTTTGATGAAATTTGGCATGGAGATAGTTTAAGATCCGAGGAAGGACATAGGATAGTTTTCATCCTGGAAATTATCCCTAAAAAGATTTTAAAGTGAGTAAGTAATTCATGATGACATTGATGACCCTGTCGAAAATGTAATTATTAGACCAAAAGCACAATTGCTCTTACATTTGCTTAGGCGCTCTTAATAATCCCTTTTATTAATTAAGGTGATTAGGCGGATATCTATCGTGTTGTACGAGGTTGCTTCCATACTTCCAAGTTCCACGCGGACGTAGTCGCGGGCAAAAGCTAGTAATGCCTTGATCACACGTACCGAGCAAACGGGCGAGACAGTAAAATGTTTCTCGGCCGAGACAGTGATATAAGTGAGTAGCTGTTTACACATGTTTTGAAATTAGCACAGTCAGTTCACTTCCATTGAGACTTTCGGACATGATGGATCGTAAAAAAATCGCCGAGTGGCGAGACAGAGCACGTTCAGACCGGCCGAGTGAGCGAGCGAGACAGTGCGGGGTAGCGGGAGGGTGGACACTCGGCCTAGTAGATAGAACGGGAGCCGAGCTACTGTCTCGCCCCTTCGTTCGGCCGAGCGCTCGGCCGAGCACTCGGCGCTATGTTTATACGCACCGAGTACTCGGCCCAGAGCACTGTCTCGCCCGTTTACTCGGTACGTGTGATCAAGGCATAATGGTATACATGTTCCGAGTCCGTACCTCTGCGGCAGGTGCTTGGCGGTGTGCTGGAGGAAGGCGGTCCGCTCGGGCTGGCCCGCGAACGCCAGCAGGTACGCGCGGCCCTCCGCCAGGAACAGCTCCGCGGCGCGCTCCTGCAGGCACCAGCGCCGCGTGGCCACGTGCCGCACGTCCTCCAGCGCCCAGCTCAGCGCCTCCTCGCCCTCCCCGCCCCCGCCCAGCGCGTCCGGCACGAAGTGAATGCATCTGTCACAATATAGATAATATATATAGTGTCCGTGATGCCGCGGTCTCAGGTATAGTGACCAGTGAGCACACACCTGTCCGTGAGCAGCAGCTCGCCGTCCCGCTCCCTCGCTACGGTGACGAGCGCGACGCGCGCCATGTGCGCCACGGTCTCGTGCAGCTGCAGCCGCGCGACCAGCCCGCCGCGCAGGCCGCCCGCGCTGCCCGTGATGCCGCGGTCTCAGGTATAGTGACCAGTGAGCACACACCTGTCCGTGAGCAGCAGCTCGCCGTCCCGCTCCCTCGCTACGGTGACGAGCGCGACGCGCGCCATGTGCGCCACGGTCTCGTGCAGCTGCAGCCGCGCGACCAGCCCGCCGCGCAGGCCGCCCGCGCTGCCCGTGATGCCGCGGTCTCAGGTATAGTGACCAGTGAGCACACACCTGTCCGTGAGCAGCAGCTCGCCGTCCCGCTCCCTCGCTACGGTGACGAGCGCGACGCGCGCCATGTGCGCCACGGTCTCGTGCAGCTGCAGCCGCGCGACCAGCCCGCCGCGCAGGCCGCCCGCGCTGCCCGTGATGCCGCGGTCTCAGGTATAGTGACCAGTGAGCACACACCTGTCCGTGAGCAGCAGCTCGCCGTCCCGCTCCCTCGCTACGGTGACGAGCGCGACGCGCGCCATGTGCGCCACGGTCTCGTGCAGCTGCAGCCGCGCGACCAGCCCGCCGCGCAGGCCGCCCGCGCTGCCCGTGATGCCGCGGTCTCAGGTATAGTGACCAGTGAGCACACACCTGTCCGTGAGCAGCAGCTCGCCGTCCCGCTCCCTCGCTACGGTGACGAGCGCGACGCGCGCCATGTGCGCCACGGTCTCGTGCAGCTGCAGCCGCGCGACCAGCCCGCCGCGCAGGCCGCCCGCGCTGCCCGTGATGCCGCGGTCTCAGGTATAGTGACCAGTGAGCACACACCTGTCCGTGAGAAGCAGCTCGCCGTCCCGCTCCCTCGCTACGGTGACGAGCGCGACGCGCGCCATGTGCGCCACGGTCTCGTGCAGCTGCAGCCGCGCGACCAGCCCGCCGCGCAGGCCGCCCGCGCTGCCCGTGATGCCGCGCAGCGCGGCTGTACTGCGCGCCGCGGCCTCCGCCAGTTCTGTATGCGAATATCAATCATCATCATCATCATCATCATAGAATGTGGTCGCATTCGCTGCATGTCAGCACCCCACCGACAAAAATTTTTTTTTTTTTTTTTATTTATTAAGAAACAAACAGTCTTAAAATAATATTACATTGGTATTGTCATAGGACTAGAAATAGCAATATACAAGATGGCCGCTGTTGGTCGGGCCTTGAGCTCCTCGCGCTTAGCGTCGAGCTCACTCCTTCTTTTCTCTTCGAAGGCTTGCACGCTTACCGCCACTGTTTGCCTCCACTTAGACCGATCTTGTGCCAAGTTCTCCCAATGCGATGGGTCAATATCACCTTTCCGCATATGGCGCTTCAGTGCATCTTTGTATCGCAGGAATTGGCCGCCCTGTTTCCGCTTGCCGTCCTGCAGTTCCGAGTAAAAGATGCGCTTTGCGATTTTATTATCGGACATTCGGGAGACATGACCACACCATCGTAGCTGTCGCCGCATTAGATAGGCTTCGACACCGCTGACATTAGCGCGCCGCAGAACCACCGTGTTTCTGACACGGTCCGACCAAGAGATGTTCATAATGTCACGCAGGCATTTCAAATGAAACCTATCTAAAGTGCGAATATGCTTTCGATAAAGGCACCAAGTTTCGGAGGCATACAGAAGATTGGGCAATACATTAGCCATGTACACAGAGATCTTGGTTGGGAGCTTTAAGTCGTGTGAACGGAACACCTTGAATATCAATATTGTTACCCCGGTAGGTTAGGTCAAAAACGTCAATTTCAGTGCTTTAGAGGCGTTTTCAGCAGGCCGAAAAGTGATTTCAGGCCGTTTCAGGAGTTGCTCTATCACATATCAAAAGATTAAAATTTCACCCAAGTTGCCGTCGTTGTATTACTTTTATTTGATTATACCGATTAATTTTGAAAATATTCATAAAATGTGAGATCAGTTAAGATAGTTGACAGTCACAAAGCACAAAAAAATAACAGTACGATTTACATACTAAATCATCCGACTATGTCCGACTAAGCTCTTTTAGAATTATAAACTTTAATCATAAATTAGAATATTTTCGGTAGTCGGAAAAAACCTGGTAAAAAAAATGATAATGGGAACTTATGACACACGGTTCTCAAAATTTCCGAGAACGTTCCCTAGTTTTGAACGAGATCTATTATACTGTGATGCATCACTCACCAGGCTTGTGCTGGTGCTGCGGCTTGAGGAAGCGCGTGCGTATCGCGAGGTGCGCGCGGCGCAGGCGCACGCGCACGCGGCCCGGCGCCTCCGCGTCGTCCAGCTCCCACGATATGGGGTACGACTCCGGCTCGTGCCACAGCGCTGTCATACAATACTATATCATAAAAAAAAAATAGGGATCGGAGATTCGGGTGAATATTTACCTAAAGTTGACAAAGTCCTATTGCTATCTAAATCATACTTCAAACAAAGCCGCCTAAACCTACAACTGAACAACAAAGCCGCCGCCAAAGTTTAAGTATAAAAGCATCCGATTATCCGATGTCCGATAATAAAACAAAAGTTAAATAAAATAAAGACACACAACTCAAAAAAAAACCCAGGTCCATACTCGCTTTGAGTTAAATGACGGTGGGCAGGGCAATACTAGAGTTCGAGGTAGTTCGTCGCTCCTTTTGGTGAACGTTTCGATGAACGAAAAGTACACGAAATGGAGGCTCAGCAACAAAATTTCCAATAAAGGATAATGATAATTGATAATGATAAGAATGAAAAAACTATTTATAATTTTTTTCACAGTCACAAAATTACACCTAATTACTCAATATATCTCCGAATAAGCATACCTATTCAAAATTTTAATAACTCTCGTCGCCATTTTTTTCTTCACTAAACAACCTCTTTATCCTCGTCAATTTAATTCCCGATCCCGACAGTAACCCTGTACCCTATGTTCATAATGAAGCGAATTATTGAAAAAAAAAAGAAGTTTCAGGCAGGGTTCGAACCTGTGTTTCCAACGGCATTCCCGGCCAACACGTCCTACCTATTAGACCACTGAACCTGATGCCAAAGCCATTGAATTTTTCAACCAGTTCTTGCAGACGTTACTGACTGACTAATAAATAACTGAAGTGTGTTAGAATGAATGCTTTATTGGAAAAATCTGGTTCTTATATACTAAGCAACATATGTTAATTTCCTTTGTCTGCACGTGATCTGCACAGCGAATGGCCTTGCTGTCAAGGTTCCATCTGTTCCCTTGAACCTATATGACACGTGTTTATCAACTATGATTCACATCAGCTGAGGGCTATACCGCATAACAATAGCCCATACCTTAGCCCAATGGTTGACTGGTAGAGAATGCCCTATGGCATTAAGTCCGCCTTTTGTACGATAAGTTCTTTATTTTGTGCAATAAAGATTAAATAAATAAATACCCTGCTCGTGCGTGAGGTGGTCGACGAGCCGCTGCCAACGGCGCGTGGCCACCGCGGCCGCCGACTGCGAGCGCCGCAGCAGCTCCATGAACGCTTTCCGCTCGCCGTTCTGCGCGTCCACCACCGCGCGCGTCGCCGCCATCGCTGACTCGGTTAACCGTGCCGCTAGATTCTCCTTGCTGAAGATCACTCTACGGCAAGAACATGTTGTCTAGAAACGGTTACTCAAACCTCAACATGTTTTGGCTCTGATAGCCAAATTACTAAATTGGGGGACGGCGGGAAAGGTAAGAAACTATTCTCGTTTTTATACTGAAACCTTTTGTGCACTATTCTAATTCAATGAAGTGGGTAGCCGTTTCGTAATCTGATTAAGAAAAAAAAACTTCAAGACATATTAAATCCAGACTCAATTAATTCTTAATAGACCATAGTTATGCAGAAAGCGACTAGAGTACCTTTCACTAGTAGTGCAAAAAGCCGAACTCATCGAGTTGACACTTAAAGTCATTTTGACAAAAAAAAAAATACTCTTTCTGCATAACTATATCGATACCTTAGAACATAATTGTACTAACTTTTCGAAAAAAGTCGTTGCAATTAGGACGTTAGCGCACAACTCAATGTGGTTTAAATTTCATGGACAAAAAAAAATAATTAGTACGAGTGTAAACTAAGGTATCGATATGTTCAATCGCGTAACTATATCGTCAAATACGGAGCTCGACTTCAGTGACGCGCGCTATTTAGTACACAGTAAAAGTTAGCTGCACAGTATACCGACTTGCCGATGTTGGCTCGGGCGCGCGCGCGCGCCTTGGCCCAGCGCTCCTCGTCGGCGCGCAGCAGCGCGGCCGCCTCGTCCTCGAGCGCGGCGCCGAGCCGGTCGGCGAGCCCGTCCTGCAGCGCCACGCACCAGCCGCGCGCCCAGTCCGTGATGGCCAGCTCCACGCCCGGCCCGCCCTGCTCCGCCAGCGCGTGCATGTGCCGCAGCATCAGCAGCAGGTATATCGCCAACTGGTACATACCACCAAACAGATAGGTACAGAAATCAATCTACATACAAGCGCGCTCGAGCAAACGCACACATAGACTTTGCTCACGGACACGTCAAGCGGATGGCACTCGCGCTCGCACTGGTCTGAACTGGTCCGAGATATCATGTATGTTTAGTTTTTTTTTCAGTAATTCATTTAAACGCAGCTTAGTTAGTATTACACAATGTACCACAGATCGCTGGACATTCATTTATTTCTCGGAACCTTTATTATTATCCATTATTATTGTGTATAAAATGTCACTACCGGTGAGAACCTGTAATAGGCTTTTCGTTAACTATTTCTAAGACCAATGTATTGTTTGTAGTTATCTGTTCATTCTCCTAATAAAACAATAATAATAAATAAATAAATAACAAATGGGGCAATTTCTGGGAAGCCTCTTCATATTGCGACATGAAGAAATTGCAAATGCACAGCGAGAACGATAAAAGCAATTAAATGCGAGTTGGCGCAGTCAGTAGGATTCAGCAGGGACAACGGCCAGTAAGGGAGAAGCGAGACGAGCGTAATTAGAGACGCGTGATTTCGGTCGCGCGTCGCGCCATACTTAGTGAGACGTGATTTGAATAACGCGACTCAAATTAGGCTCGTCTGGCTTAACCCTAAGTTACCTTCCGGCACGGCTGCGGCGCGCCCGCCCACCACACCAGCGAGCGCAGCGCGCGCAGCCAGCCGTCCGCCGCGCTCGACCACCACGTCAGTAGGATGCGGGAGAGGCAGACACAGCGGCCAGTACGTTACCTTGCGGCACGGCTGCGGCGGCGCCAGCAGCGCGGCGGCGTGCGGCGCGGCGTGCAGCGCGCGCAGCAGGCGCGGCTGCAGCGCGCGCGCGCCCGGCGCCGGCGCGCCCGCCCACCACACCAGCGAGCGCAGCGCGCGCAGCCAGCCGTCCGCCGCGCTCGACCACCACGTCAGTAGGATGCGGGAGAGGCAGACACAGCGGCCAGTACGTTACCTTGCGGCACGGCTGCGGCGGCGCCAGCAGCGCGGCGGCGTGCGGCGCGGCGTGCAGCGCGCGCAGCAGGCGCGGCTGCAGCGCGCGCGCGCCCGGCGCCGGCGCGCCCGCCCACCACACCAGCGAGCGCAGCGCGCGCAGCCAGCCGTCCGCCGCGCTCGACCACCACGTCAGTAGGATGCGGGAGAGGCAGACACAGCGGCCAGTACGTTACCTTGCGGCACGGCTGCGGCGGCGCCAGCAGCGCGGCGGCGTGCGGCGCGGCGTGCAGCGCGCGCAGCAGGCGCGGCTGCAGCGCGCGCGCGCCCGGCGCCGGCGCGCCCGCCCACCACACCAGCGAGCGCAGCGCGCGCAGCCAGCCGTCCGCCGCGCTCGACCACCACGTCAGTAGGATGCGGGAGAGGCAGACACAGCGGCCAGTACGTTACCTTGCGGCACGGCTGCGGCGGCGCCAGCAGCGCGGCGGCGTGCGGCGCGGCGTGCAGCGCGCGCAGCAGGCGCGGCTGCAGCGCGCGCGCGCCCGGCGCCGGCGCGCCCGCCCACCACACCAGCGAGCGCAGCGCGCGCAGCCAGCCGTCCGCCGCGCTCGACCACCACGTCAGTAGGATGCGGGAGAGGCAGACACAGCGGCCAGTACGTTACCTTGCGGCACGGCTGCGGCGGCGCCAGCAGCGCGGCGGCGTGCGGCGCGGCGTGCAGCGCGCGCAGCAGGCGCGGCTGCAGCGCGCGCGCGCCCGGCGCCGGCGCGCCCGCCCACCACACCAGCGAGCGCAGCGCGCGCAGCCAGCCGTCCGCCGCGCTCGACCACCACGCGCGCCGCGTCGTCGCGCCCTCGCTCACCGCTGGGGAATAGTACATTACTGCACACGCCGGGAAATGAGGGCTTGCCGGCTGAGTAGGTATAGCCGCCGGATAGTGATACGAAGCCGGCAAGCCCTTTTCACGGCTAAGGCATGTATAGTGCTTTTCTCAAACATATGCAATGAAATAAAAAAAAAAACGCCACTCAAAACAACATTATTCAGCTGTTTAGCCCGTTCATGAACACAGACGCCATGTTTAAAAAAAATTACTTCCCGGCCTAGGCCTTCAATTTTGTATGAAATTCCTTTACGGTTCTCTCGAATTGTTCCGCCCGAAACGTGACACTTCGAAGCCTGTTTTAACGCACATTATGACGATATTTCATTACATGTTTTGAGATTGTTAACCAAGGGTAGAAAGTTACCCATTGCACCCGAGATATTTCTGGCGCTCGAACGAAGTGAGAGCACCAATAGTTCGAGGGTGAAATGGGTAATTTCACCCGAGTTAAACACTCTACTTTTCATTTCGACTGCGAGGAAAATAAAATAATACACGCACATCATGAGTGAGTTAAATTAATGTCCATGTAGTTTTTAACCAATAATCAATAAAAACCACGGCATTTATATTTAATCTCGTGTTCCCGCTTTTCTATTGCAAACTTTCATTATTATTATTTTTTATAGAAAAAAAAGTTAAAATATACATACCGCTGACATTAAAAAAATAAAATAAAAACAAATCCAATGGTTTCCATTTTGTTTTTTTATATAAATGTACGATTCTATCAATAAATGAGGGACAGAATTATAATAAAAACAGAATTAAGTTTGCCTATATCTAACCTTTGGAGACTTTTTTTCAATGGCCACTTACCACGGCCGACTAGATTGTACCTAATTGAGTTGGTCACGACTTGCATCTAGATGGCAATTATCTTTTCATCTCTCCTGTTCGGGAAGTGTCATTTTCATGAGTAGATAGCCGGGTGGAAAATAGCTTTTCCATCCTTAGGGTGGAAAGTAATTTTTTTTTAATTGCCACGAAGTCAAAGATAATTTCCGTCTAGATGCACGTCGTGACCAACTTAATTAGGTACAATCTAGTCGGCCGTGGTAAGTGGCATTGAAAATAGGTCTCCAAAGGTTAGATATAGGCAAGCTTAATTTATTTATATCTAATTATTAAATATAAATTTCCCTTATATTCATAATACATACATATAATTCCGTCCCACATTTATTGATAGATCGTACATTTATTTAAAAAATAAAATTGAAACCATTGGATTGTTTTTTTTTTACTTTTTAAATGTTAGCGGTACGTATATCTTTACTTTTTTTTATCTATGAAAAGTAAGAAGAATGAAAGTTTGCAGTAGAAAAGGCGGGAACACGAGATTAAATATAAATACCGTGCCTTTAATCGATTATTTGTTAAAAATTACATGGACATAACTAATATAACTCACTCTCGACATTTATGTGCGTGTAGTATTTTATTTTCCTCGCAGTCGAAATGAAAAGTAGAGTGTTTAACTCGGGTGAAATTACCCATTTCACCCTCGAACTATTGGCGCTCTCACTTCGTTCGAGCGCCAGAAATATCTCGGGTGCAATGGGTCGCTTTCTACCCTTGGTTAACAATCTACTATTGACTCCGTGGCAATTAAAAAAAAAATACTTTCCACCCTAGGGATGGAAAAGCTATTTTCCACCCGGCTATCTACTCATGAAAATGACACTTCCCGAACAGGAGAGATGAAAAATACTTTGTAAGTTAAACCTTTGTTTAATTGATCCGAATGCTACTAGAAATGCTTTGGTAAGAGTTGTATCTATTAATTTACCGGGCTGATTAAACGATAATGTACATTTTCAAGCGAATTTAAAAAAAAAGATACTTCGAAAATTTTAAACAGTTGGTTTACGCTAACAGACGTTACTGCTTAAATAGTAATACCGCTAAGATAATTAATATCTTTGAAAAGAGTACAGTGGAGCACTCACCCGCGATGAGCGTGGTCAGCAGGCGCTCCACCAGCTCGGGCTCCGCGTGCACCGGCAGCGCCGGAGACCTGGCCTGCAGGAAGGACACCGCCTGCGTCACGGTGCCCAGGTGCCGCGCCTCCAGCTCCGTCTGGGAGATGCCTTCGGTGGCCAGCGAGACCGCTGAAGAAAGCACTGCGGAAATACTGATTATATTCAGCAATTGTCAAAATCACATAATGAAAAACCTAAGCTGCAGAAAGTCTACAATCGGAATATTATCGCGAGATTTCAGTTCATCGGTAAAAAAAAAACCTGGCACTGTCATACTACATCTTTTTAGTGCTGCAAAGCCCCTTCTCTAATAGTGTGAATCTCCAGCCGTTTTAACCACGCGGTTCTAGCGACATTATTGTTGCTTTGATGATTATTACCAAAATGAAAGAGCAAGTCGTAATAACTTAGGCGCCTAGGATGCTACGGCTTCAAGGCGGCGCGTGCGGCGGTTCGCGCGGTATACGTGGCATGCTTGCCGCCCCGCGAGCCGCACCAATCGCCGCTAAGACCTAAGTCGTGGCCGAGTCGTTAAACTTCATCTGACAATTTTTGCCGAGACAAGAATGACAAAAAAATCGCTCATTAAATATTAACAGTGTATAAAGTTTGATTACCTATCTGAAACACCAATTTTCGTTTTCCATCCGTAAAGTTTCGCCAAATTTTCATTTGTCCGAAAGCAATTTTTTTCAAAAACTGTTAATTATTCAGAATAATTATAAAACAAACCTAACCTACCCGATGTTTATAAAATCCTGAAAATATTACGGGTTTCAGAAAAAAATAAACACTTTCGGACAAATGAAAATTTGGCGAAACGTTACAGATGGGAAACAAAAATTAGTGTTTCAGATGGGTTACCCTAAAGTTTACCTGTGGTGAAGTAGTTGACGGAGCGCCGGCGCGTGCTGGTGGCCATCTCGAGGTGGTCGAGTTGCGCTACGAACAGCGCCACCTACGAGATTTGATTTCAAAAGTTAACTTCCGAATGAGATGTTTTGACGTGACAACGTCTTAAATTAGGTTGCGCTCGGAGTCACTCATGAAAAAGTGTAACGCCCGCTCACGTTACGATGTTTATGTCCCGCTAAAACTCGAGAACGGCTGAACCGATTTGGCTAATTTTAGTATTGAAATATTCGTAGAAGTCAAGGGAAGGTGTAAACGGTGAGAAAATATTGAATAAATGAGTGGAAAATAATAAAAACGATAATTTTATATTCCCATACAAATACAAAGACGTTGTCACGTAAAATCTTCCTTCGCCCGTAAAACCGACTTTACAGGCAACCATTTTTATTTTTTTTTAGCGATAAGACCGCCTGTTATTTACCGTTATATGAAAATTGTATTTATTTTGTTTCCTTTTGTAAACTTTGATTGGTGTACAATAAAGTATTGTTGTACTGGATGGTACCTGCATGCCGCGCGCGGCGCGCACCACGCCCTCGCTGTCCGCCGACAGCTCCACGTATGTGAGCATATGGTGCATGTCGGATATCATCTGTGGACAACTCAAGCTTATTGTTACGGCTTCAGGAAATATAGACATTGTATTGTAGAGGCTGGAAAGTTAGCAATAGATGGATAAGTGGGGACGCGTAGAGTCAATTGAATATACGATCTCTGTGTAAAGTGCATTTATTAACACAGTGTTGTTGAACATTACTGCGAGGAAATAAACAAAATGACATCCATTTCGTTTTTCAACGATAAAAATGTTACGGCTGTCTTATTTTAGGGTTTTAACTTCCAAAATGCCATGATATTTTTAGAAAGTGTCATGGGTTTATTTTTTTTAGTATCTTGCGGTGCTGATTTAGATTGTTGCATCTATTTCGGATCTTGAGTTGCCCAGTCATCAAAAAGCGAACGTCTGCGATCTTGAAAATCAAAATGGATTTTCGACCTTAAAACGTAGCAAACGACATCAATGACGCTTATTCTAAAAAGTTTATCCACCATCATGAAAAAGGCAAAATGAAAATAAAAAAACTGCACTTCCGAATACACTCAAATAGCAAGAAACGGTTCGTCAAATTGTTAGTATTTGACGTTCCATTTCTTGATTTGCGATATGTATGTATACAGTATGCGCTTCTTTAGAGGGGAGTAAATAGGTTCTTAAAGGGTCGGCAACGCGCGTGTGATACTCCTGGCGTCACAAGCGCCCATAGGCGGCGGTAACTGCTTAACATCAGGCGGGCCGCATGCCTGTTTGCCACCGTCATAGTATAGAAATGTATACCTGCATGTGATGGGGTGACTGCAGTGCGCGCGCGCATAGCTTGGCGCCTATCGCGGCCATATCGGCCAGCAGTAACGCGCGCCCGTCGAATTCGGGCTGTGCACCGAGCTCCCTTACACAACGCACCGCCACCTCCGCCACGCCTATGTCGGCCAGCACTTTCAGGGAACCCTGGAAAATTTACAAGAATTGAAACATGATGGACTGGGTGCAACATTAAGTCGACGTGCCGGTTCAGCAGTGACGTCACACATACGTCACGCATACGTCACGTCGCCGCTGGCGGTACGGTCCGTGTAAACGGTCGATCTGAACGTCGCACATCCCGTCCCAATGCACACTAAACTGATGCCTTAACACATTCACTGCCAGCAACGCATATATGTGTTCACTTTCATAATTATTGTCAATAACTAATAATGGTCTAAAAGTAAAAATTTAATTCTGAAAAAAACCTTAGAGATGTACAACGGCCCCAGGTCTAGGTAGGTTTGGTTTGTTAGCTATCCTCAGATGCCCGAAGGGCAAAAAGCGCAGAAATAGGACCCCTCAACTTTAAGGCAAAGTGAAATGAGTAATTTTAATACTTCGACTAAATTCTATTTCGACATTCTTATTCCTCGACCTTATAGTACTGTCATTTTTCATATCGTCATTTTTACAAAGCGTTTGTTGACATTTTTATACCTCGTAATTTATCCTTATAGACATTAGTCGCCTGAAGGGTTTGTTCCTAGGCCACACCCCCTGGCAGTGAATGAATAGAATAGAATAAAAAATTATTCATTAACATACACAAAGTGGACAACAAATATTAGAAATAAAATAGAATCGTTGTTGTGTATGCCACGAAAAGGTCACACTTCAGCATAAATGCTGGCCCGGGAACCAGCGCTGGTCTTCCGGTGAAACCTATCGGTGACGCCACGGTGAACCGCACACACACGGCTGCACTCTTAGACTGACTGAACGCAGCGTAAGCGCTTGTCAATGCCAAGACAATTACATTGACAAGCGCCAGTGCTGTCATTGTCACTGCAGACCGTTAGCGGAAAAAGAGAAAAGAATGCGTTAAAGTATGTCAGGGTCACCTTGTCTAGGAGGCGGCGCACCAGCAGCGAGACGTTGTGCGCGAGCGCCGGCTCGTGCAGGCACGTCGGCAGCGCGGCCAGCAGCGGCGCCGCGCAGTGCAGCATCTCCGGGGCCACGTTATACTATGTCAGGGTCACCTTGTCTAGGAGGCGGCGCACCAGCAGCGAGACGTTGTGCGCGAGCGCCGGCTCGTGCAGGCACGTCGGCAGCGCGGCCAGCAGCGGCGCCGCGCAGTGCAGCATCTCCGGGGCCACGTTATACTATGTCAGGGTCACCTTGTCTAGGAGGCGGCGCACCAGCAGCGAGACGTTGTGCGCGAGCGCCGGCTCGTGCAGGCACGTCGGCAGCGCGGCCAGCAGCGGCGCCGCGCAGTGCAGCATCTCCGGGGCCACGTTATACTATGTCAGGGTCACCTTGTCTAGGAGGCGGCGCACCAGCAGCGAGACGTTGTGCGCGAGCGCCGGCTCGTGCAGGCACGTCGGCAGCGCGGCCAGCAGCGGCGCCGCGCAGTGCAGCATCTCCGGGGCCACGTTATACTATGTCAGGGTCACCTTGTCTAGGAGGCGGCGCACCAGCAGCGAGACGTTGTGCGCGAGCGCCGGCTCGTGCAGGCACGTCGGCAGCGCGGCCAGCAGCGGCGCCGCGCAGTGCAGCATCTCCGGGGCCACGTTATACTATGTCAGGGTCACCTTGTCTAGGAGGCGGCGCACCAGCAGCGAGACGTTGTGCGCGAGCGCCGGCTCGTGCAGGCACGTCGGCAGCGCGGCCAGCAGCGGCGCCGCGCAGTGCAGCATCTCCGGGGCCACGTTATACTATGTCAGGGTCACCTTGTCTAGGAGGCGGCGCACCAGCAGCGAGACGTTGTGCGCGAGCGCCGGCTCGTGCAGGCACGTCGGCAGCGCGGCCAGCAGCGGCGCCGCGCAGTGCAGCATCTCCGGGGCCACGTCCACCCAGATGTCGTCCTGGGGAACAAGAACCCTATTCAATAGGCGTGTAGGTTTTTAGGGTTCCGTACCGGTCTCGCATCGGACTACACAGTCACCAAAAAAGGTGTCTCCACAGCATTGCATAAAATCGTCTGTAACAGACGAAACGGCCTATGACCCAAAGGGTAAAAACGGGACCCTATTACTGAGACTTCGCTGTCCGTCCGTCCGTCTGTCACCAGGCTGTATCACAAGAACGGTGATAGCTAGACAGTTGAAATTTTCACAGATGATGTATTTCTATTGCCACTATAACAACAAATACTAAAAATAAAATAAAATAAATATTTAAGGGGGGCTCCCATACAACAAACGGGATTGATTGCGTTAACTTTGCACCTCATTTGTATGGGGCGCTATACATACCAGGTGCAAACTTAACTTAATCACTTAAGGATGGAAAGTGTTTGTACAGAACCCTCGGTGCGTAAGTCCGACTCGCACTTGACCGGGTTTTTTTTGAGGATGACAATCGATTCTATTTTTTATTCGGATCAAATGTCTATATGGGAATGGGACTATCTATTTACACTTAGACTGCTTTAAAGTCAGAAATGACCGACAAACTTCAAGATTCCTATGGACCGTTAAAATGCTCCATACAAGTGGCCACCTATATGTGACGTCATTTGTGGATTGGGTACTAATATTTGTATGGAGACGATAAGTAATTTCACCGTGAAAAAAGTGCGTTTAAGTTGTCGTACAATTATGGTTTTGTTATTGTGAGAATTTTGAAAACAATTTCAAAATTTATTTTGGTTTAAAAAATAACATAAAATTTGCGTACCTTTGTCACAAAAAAATAATAATTAAAAATGTGTAAATGATTGCTCTGAGTTTCTCGGGATATCATAACGATGAGTAAAAATCCTGTATGGAAAAAACAAATTGAAACATAGAACCTCCTCCTTTATTCGTAGTCGATTAAAAAGAGTGGTACCTCGAGTTGGTCCTCCAGAGGCACGTCGCACTTGGTGACGAGTGCGGCGCACGCCGCCGCCAGCTCCCAGGAGCCCGGGTACAGCGCTATCTGTAAAGGTACCGAAGGATTATATTCCAAGCCTGGGGTATAGTTCGACCTCTAGGATACGGTTCGCGGTTGTTCGCCAGGAGCACTCTCAGTATCCTACCGACTGCGCCGTGTAGTGTTTAATTAAAATCCGGTTGAGACATATACCTTTACATCAGCCGTTATGTCCACTAATACTTTATACTTTATTGCGTTTACTTACAACATAAGTAGGTGCTTAAACAACAGTATCCTTGAATTACACAAGCGAATAACTAGTTACTAAACCTAACTGGCAACGTGATATTTAACAATAGATTAGGCACAATATGATAAAAGCTGGCAACATTACTGTCGTCTATGTTTGCGTGTGTAAGTCTGTGTGTTGAGTCGTGGCTGCGCTGCTAAAATAAGACCATAGATTAAATCATTTATACGCGTATTTTTGCCTTTATTGTTTCACTGTCAAATCGCCAGTACCAACAACGGGGTCATCACAAGCTTTCCCTTAATAAATACACCTGTACAAGGCTAAGCTAACCCCAAGAACCAGCTTAGGGTACCAAATAAAAGAATTTGACACTTATCACACTTTGAGGAAGCTTAGCTGTCAAATATTTTCTACCTCAAGAAACGACTCAAGGACATAGATCCCGTGTCAGTAAGGCACAGATATTAATAGTTAATAGCTAGCTGCTCACAATGAGTTCTCTTCACTAGTTTTTCGCGGGTCGAGAGCTATCAAAGATAAAACTCGCTATCAAAGGTCAGAACTCAGTCGTGCGAGTGATCGCCTTCCATTCGAAAATTTATGGGACAGGTCCCACCGCCAACGATGAGCGAGAAGCGTGTAGGAGCCAGTTAGCGACTACACTTGTAGTTATGGGTAGTTGTAGTTGATGGAGTGCGATGAAAGATAGTTAAAGTTTATAGAAAATATATTGAAAGAACGTAAAGATACAGTGACGTTAGTAGTTGATTGCTCTTTCTCTAGATGCGTAAAAGTGTTGTTGTTTCGTAATGCACACTTCTTTTATAACCTTACATATTACTAATATTCGTTGCCGTGCAACTTAAAGTAGGTCGCAAGTAAGCATGAGGAAATGTACGGTGATGAAACCGTACATATTGGCAACCCTTAAAGAAAAGAAAAGAAAAGAAAAGAAAATTGTTGAGAGAAAGAGAAACCATCACAAAGTGAATAATTAATTAATCAAATTCGAAGGCTACGTTGTCAGCAGAGGCGTGGTCTCGATGATGGCGTTCCGCTTGACTCGTCGAAGGCTTTGGTTCTCTCTCTCGTAGAGTTCTTGTTGGTGGAATGGTTTGCATTTCGATGTCTTCGTAATGTCGCTTTTTTGGCTTGAGCGAACATTGGCTCCGTGACGTACGTTTCATACAAAGGAAACGTCGCTTCACAGCCCACACGACGAATACAGTTATGGCTATCCCTAACAACAGGTAGCTAATAGTATATTGGTGGATGTCGTGACTGGAGATGTTTGATGGTAGCGCTTGTTCATGCTTGTACTGCCCTGTTAGTCTTCTATCAATTTCTGCTTCTTCTGAGTGCTCGAAAGTTGTGGGCGATATTTTGTAGGAAGTTAAGTTCACAATTCGGTTGACGGATGAGTTGACGACCGGTACGTTGATGTTGTAGTCAATTTGAATTTTGCTGTTAAATTGATTGTGAGAATGAATTGTGAGGTGCGAAGCTTGCAGTACGCACCCTTGCGGCAATGTTACGATCCCGGACGATGTCATAGTATGAGCTGTGACGTCATTCTCACATATGGTTCGTAGTGAGCAGGTGTTGCAACAAACTGCAAGCCAAGTGTTTAATGCATGAAGTTCAATCCACTCGTCCTTGCATGACGTATTTATTACGTCACACGGCGTGGTGTAGTGATGCCCGAGCAGTTTTGCTTCGCACGAGACATTGTTATTGTTTAAGTTATAAACAGGTAGGTTCTTATTACATATGTATATGTCTGGCCTTTGTTGTATGCATTGTTTGAATAGTTCTTCAGTTAGTGAAACGTAAATATTCTTTTTGAAGTTTACGCCGATGTATTTGGAAGTAGTTATTATAATTGCAGTTCCCTTATCCATAGGTCGCTGGTTCAGATCCGGCTCGAAGGACCATTAAATGTAGGAGCCAGTTAGCGACTACACTTGTAGTTATGGGTAGTTGTAGTTGATGGAGTGCGATGAAAGATAGTTAAAGTTTATAGAAAATATATTGAAAGAACGTAAAGATACAGTGACGTTAGTAGTTGATTGCTCTTTCTCTAGATGCGTAAAAGTGTTGTTGTTTCGTAATGCACACTTCTTTTATAACCTTACATATTACTAATATTCGTTGCCGTGCAACTTAAAGTAGGTCGCAAGTAAGCATGAGGAAATGTACGGTGATGAAACCGTACAAAGCGATTAAATAAATAAATATCAGACAACCTCACACAAATCGATCTAGTCCCAAATTAAGCTCAAGAAGGCTTGTGTTATGGAGACAAAGGCTAATAGACAAAGGCTTCCTCTAAAATTCTTAACAATCCCACCCAGCGCCCACCACGCGCAGCACGGTACCTGGTTGGCGAGGTGGCGGTACACGTGGTGGCGCGGCTCGGGCAGCAGCTCGGGCGCGGCGCGGCGCTGCAGCGCGCCCACCACGCGCAGCACGGTACCTGGTTGGCGAGGTGGCGGTACACGTGGTGGCGCGGCTCGGGCAGCAGCTCGGGCGCGGCGCGGCGCTGCAGCGCGCCCACCACGCGCAGCACGGTACCTGGTTGGCGAGGTGGCGGTACACGTGGTGGCGCGGCTCGGGCAGCAGCTCGGGCGCGGCGCGGCGCTGCAGCGCGCCCACCACGCGCAGCACGGTACCTGGTTGGCGAGGTGGCGGTACACGTGGTGGCGCGGCTCGGGCAGCAGCTCGGGCGCGGCGCGGCGCTGCAGCGCGCCCACCACGCGCAGCACGGCCGCGCGCACGACGGGGTCCCGGTGGTTCGCCAGGACTATTAGCGCCTCTGGCTGGATGGCGCCTTGCATTGCCTGCGGATACAGAATGTGGTGTAGTAACTTTACTTTGTTGTAGAGGCTGAGAAGTAAGCAATAGATCAACGAGTACATTTCCTTCGATAATACGAGTTCATTTTTTGCATTTTCAGCCGAGTTTAAACATGGTGCTTTGCACGACTGATGCGAGGAAATATATTATAATACGAGTGTGGTATATTAATCATTGAACACGGCGCCTGGGTGATGCCTCGTGTCATTAACTGCTTTGGCTTATTAAGGTGGACTCAGACTGAGCTGGACGCCCTGGATACGAAGGTCCGTCAGCTGCTCACTACACATCGCATGCGGCATCCACGCTCGTCAGTTATGAGACTGTACAACCCACCTAAGTGTGGAGGCCGTGGCTTTTAAAACGCCAAGGACCTCCATAAACGCGACCTGTGTAACCTTAGGGAGTATATCCTAAACAACGAGTGTGGGATTCATCGCGATGTGGTAGCAGTTGACAAAGGCCTCACCTCTCTCTCCTTGGCAAACAAGAACTGGCGCAGACCAAAGGTGCTTAGCACCGATGACCGCTGGGCGGAATACAGGCAGAGATGAATAGTGAAGAAAAAGGTACCTGCGCTAAGTCATGTTCTGAGAGCAGCAGAATGGCGTCTCGTAGCAGCAATAACAGCCCCTCGCACGCCGTCCAGCCGGGCGCCGCGCCGGCGCGCACTCGTTTCTATAATATACATTGGTTAGATTAATATTTTCTTCGATTTCTGCAACTGTCACACATTTAAATGAAATACAATACAATCTTTTTATTATTGCGCACCTCAAATACACACGGATACAAAACATTAGAGATATACAGTAAAAAATAAACAAAGGTTAACAACAGGCGGTCTTATCGCTAAATAGCGATCTCTTCCAGACAACCTTTAGGTAGCTGAGTAGATCAACAAGAGTTAGAATTGAGTAGGTGATGCAAAACAACATTAAGCCACAAAAATTAACTAAAAAAAAAACAATAAACATACATAAATAACAATCATCAAATATACCTACATACAATAATTAGACATAATAACTATAGCAGAGTAGAATAGATAGCAAACCTGAGTCAGTCACATAGTACGAGTAAGAGAAGCGATTTTCAATGTAGTGTAAATTAAGGTAGAGATAAATAATGACGGTTAAAGGTGATATTTAAATAAGAGAGTGTGCAAGTCTTAGATCCAGAAGGTAAAGAATTCCACAGAAGAGTAGCCTGAAAAGTGAATGAGTTATTGTAAAACTTGGAAGAAGAAGAGGAAACTATTTAAACGGATTATATCGCGTATATTAATTATTTAAGTCTCCTTGACCTTTTGGCAACTTTCCAGTTACCATTGTTGGTGAAAAGGTTGACTGAGAAAAACACAATTTTTCTCTGTCAAAGTTACATTTATGCAAACTACCTAAAATATGAATAAAAACAAAGGTGTACACAAATGGGTAGTTTGCACATATGTAACTTTGACGGAGAAAAATTGTGTTTTTCTCAGTCAACCTTTTCACCAACAATGGTAACTGGAAAGTTGCCGAAACGTCAGGCAGGTTTATACAATATACGCGATATAATCCGTTTAGATTGCGTTATTTAAATTAGTTCGATTATTGAAGTAAAGGCGAATAACCTCTTTCTAAAAACGTAAAATATATAGCTGCAAAGTATCAAAAACACAACTTAGTTTATACTGTCACGTATCAGGGTAAAGTGGTAAACAAGACAATCGGTGTTTGACAACATCCTGTTCAAGCCCGTCTAACACAACTATGCTACGCCTAGTCGCGCGACATAGCGTCACCCGTCACTCTCTCACAGTGCTGTAAAGAGTAGAGATGTGTAGCTCGCGAGTGAGTGATTCAAACGAGCTATATCATTTGGTTTAGCTCACTAGCTCTTTCGCTCACTGAAGATTCAAGTAGCTCAGTATATCATCTATCATCTCAGTATTACTCGCTCCCTCTCGCTCATGAAATGAATGTTGCCATGCTGCCGTGAATCTAATTCATCGACATCTCTAGTTCTCTGCTCACTCGTGAACAATATAGTCACAGTGTAAAAAGTAAGTATTGTTTCTTAGACTGTGATATAGTCTAAAGATTTACTGAGTTAAATGAGTGATACATATCTCAGTGAGCTAAAGACACATATCACTCTTTTCACTTTAGTGACACATTCTGCGCATCTCTAGTACAGAGAGAGATATACTACGATTTCTAATTCAAGACCAAAAAAACTACGACAGATACGTCACTGTCAAAATTGACAACATTTAAATGACATTTGAGTTTGTTTTTTGGCTTGCACCAAATGCTGAAGTGTTACAAGTACAATACCAGATTTTGTACCAAAAATCTCCGATGTTTAAGTTTTTATTATCTCCTCTCGTAATTATGCAATAATAAATATATCTAGTTATTTTGTTAAAACATAGAGTTAAAGTTACCAATAAATAAGTTATGTTAGCCTGTTTACAAAAGAAAAAGGAATTTACTATTGTAAAAATATTTTGTTGTAGTGGCAACCTTGTGGTAGTTTTTTGGTCTTGAATTAGAAATCGTAGTATAGGTATATCTCGCGTGAGAGAGTCGCGTGTCGCAGTGCTGTGCGCGTGCGTGTGTACCTCGTGGTAGATTCCGCTGGAGCACATCTCGACGGTGGTGTGCGCGACGTCGTCCACGTCCACCACGATGTACCCGCTGAGCGCGTCGTCGGGCGCCGCCTCGCCGCTGCCGCCGCTCGACTCCACACCCGTCTCCCGCGGCCCGCCGCTCGTCTCTGTGATGGAGTTATAGTACATTACTGCAGACGCCGGGAAAGGGCTTGCCGGGTGAGTAGGTAACCTATCTGAAACACTAATTTTTGTTTCCCATCTGTAACGTTTCGCCGAATTTTGATTTGTCCGAAAGTGATTTTTTCCTGAAACCCGTAATATTTTCAGGATTTTTTAAACATCTTTTTAAAGAACCCATTAGGTTAGGTTAGGTTTGTTTTATAATTATTCTGAAAAACTAACAGTTTTTGAAAAAAATGTCTTTCGGTCAAATGAAAATTTGGCGAATCGTTACAGATGGGAAACAAAAATTAGTGTTTCAGATAGGTAACCGGTGGTTTCACGGCTAAGGCATGTCTATAGTGCTTTTCTATTATATGCAATGAAATAATAAAATACACCACTAAAAAAAATATAATTCAGCTGTTTAGCCTGTTCATGAACACAGACGCCACGTTTAAAAAACTACTTCCCGGCCAAGGCCTTCAATTTTGTATGAAATTCCTTTACAGTTATCTCGAGTTGCTCCGCCCGAAACATGATACTTTGAATCCTGTTATAACGCACGTTATGATGACATTTAATTGCATGTTTGAGAAGATAAATATACACTAGCTGCGCCGCGCGGTGTTACTCGCTCATCCCACGGGGACATTACATTATTTCGGGATAAAAAGTAGCCTATGTGTTAATCCAAGGTGTCAGCTACCTCCATATCGAATCCTTTTATTGAAATTGGTCCAGCCGGGTTCCCTCTATGTCGCATACTTTTGTTTGTCCGAAACTGTTTTAGCATAACAGACTTGGCATATTAAGTTTTTGACGAATGGTAATGTGGCAGAAACCTTATTTGGCATAAGTTCTAACTTACCGAAAATGTGTTTGCCCGAAATTGTATTCGCATACTATTGTTTAGGCCGATTATATTTACGAATAATTTGGTTTAGCATAGTGGTATTTAGCATATTATCTTTTGTCCGAATCTATCTTGGCATACTTAAATTGCTACAAGAAAAGCAGGTTAGGTTAGGTTATAACCGAATCCCTCGCAAAAACGATCAGCTAGCAGAAAAGTACGTTAGGTTAGGTTAGAATTGCGTCCCTCAAAAAAATGAACTGCTAGCAGAAAAGTAGGTTAGGTTAGGTTAGAACTACGTCCCTCGCAAAAACGAACTGCTAGCAGAAAAGTAAACCTACTTTTTTTACTACTAGGTTAGGTTAGAACTTCGTCGCTCAAAAAAACAAACTGCTAGCAGAAAAGTAGGTTAGGTTAGGTTAGAACTGCGTCCCTCGCAAATACGATCAGCTAGCAGAAAAGTGGGTTAGGTTAGGTTAGGTTAGAATTGTGTCCCTCAAAAAAACTAACTGCTAGCAGTAAAGTAGGTTAGGTTAGAACTACGTCCCTCGCAAAAACGAACTGCTAGCAGAAAAGTAGGTTAGGTTAGGTTAGAACTTCGTCGCTCAAAAAAACAAACTGCTAGCAGAAAAGTAGGTTAGGTTAGGTTAGAACTGCGTCCCTCGCAAATACGATCAGCTAGCAGAAAAGTGGGTTAGGTTAGGTTAGGTTAGAATTGTGTCCCTCAAAAAAACTAACTGCTAGCAGAAAAGTAGGTTAGGTTAGGTTAGAACTACGTCCCTCGCAAAAACGAACTGCTAGCAGAAAAGTAGGTTAGGTTAGGTTAGGTTAAAACTACGTCCCTCGGAAAAACGAACTGCTACCAGAAAAGTAGGTTAGGTTAGGTAGACATGATTCGGACAAACAAAAATATGCGCAAATAAAATATGACAAATGAAATTATGCCTAGTTATTTTATGCGTAGACATGATTCGGACAAACAAAAATATGCGAAATAAATTTATGACAAATGAATATCTGCGTAATCAAAATATGCGAATCTTGATTATGCCAAAACAGTTTATGCGGAAAGTCAATTCTGCCTACATAGATTATGCCATGCAAAATTATGACTAAAAATATTATGCCAAAACAGGGGGAACCGGTCCAGCCGTTTGAGCGTGAAGAAGTAACAAACATACACATAAACAGACTCACAAACTTTCGCCTTTATAATATTAGTGTGATTACTACAGAGGCCGGGAAAATGGGGATTGCTTGCCGAGCACTGCGAGGCCGCCAATTCTATTTCACGCCGAGTTATGTATAGTGCTTTTCTCTAATATGCAATGATATATCTTTTTTTTTTATTGGTGTAGTGACCGAATGCCCCAACGATTGTTTTTTTTAATGGCTGAACGTTATGACAACATCATAAGTCAAAGATTGATATTGTATATTCATCTGACTTTGTCCTTGACTGTAGAATTAAAATTGCGAATTAAATTCAATTACGAGTATGACTATGAATTGTATTTTGATGATAATATCGGTTCCAGAGCTCTCTAAAGTTCTGCCGTGCTATCACAAGTTCAATGCCTAATAATTTATTTAACTTACCTGTATTTAAATCCGAATTGTCCGACGCTGAAGAAATATTGTGTTTCCTGTAGCAAAATAATTTACGTAAATATCTCAGCTCAACATAAACCAACTGTAAATAAGACTACGATAAATGAAAGTGCGAATAAATGAATGTGGTGAATTCGTAAATGTACCAGATCGCAGGTGTTTGTGGCCTGAACCGAAGGTGAAAGCCATAAATATTTAACTTGGGGCTTTACGTATTAAATCCAGTGGTTTTCTAAAGTTTTAGATCTTGCCTTAGCAAAGAAGTGCGATTTTCTCCCCGCGGCAGAAAATCCCACTTACGGCCTAGAGTGACGTAAACAATTATACAGGTAAATTTATGAAACGTAATATAATACCACAATTTTGTGCGTACTGTATTGACACTTCTTAATTTCTACTCTTTTGTGTCGTACTGTACACAGGTAATTTTATAGAGTTGACTGGGTCTAATTCGAGCTGCCTGAATGCCCGTCACGGAAACTAATTCTTAATTCTTTATTGCCTTATCATGTTGTACAATAAGATGTTATATTAATAAGATTAAGGCTATTTCTAGTCCTATGACAATACCAATGTAATATTATTTTAAGACTGTTTGTGTCTTACTAAATAAAAAATAAAAAAAAAATTAAGTCCATAACATGAACCCTGTCAGGGCACAGCAATTTACTTAGCGGTGGGTGTATAATTAGGTACAATTTCTATTTAGATTATCAAAATAAATAAATAAAATTTTGTTACAATATCGCATAAATATGATTCCACTACTAGCCTGCCTTCCTTGATCTGCATGTTGATGATGCCCTTCAGCAGTTTCGAGTCCTCAGCCCTCTCCTCGCGCAGCGCGTTCGCGCTGTTGTCACTTATCTCGGGCTCCGGCTCACGTCGACGTGACTTGACGGCGGACGTGAACTCGCTCGTGTCTTGAGTCTCGGAGGTGAGTAGGAAGTAGAAGTTCGCTCGTGAGTGAGTCACAAATGTGTCGCTGGCCTGCGGATAGAAATAGTGTTTTTGACATGATAGCCTCTTATAAACCGATGAACGCGGGCCGCACGTACGAAAAAGCATGGCGTTCATCGATTTAATAAGACGCTATCACATCAATAAAAACGTAGGGTATATGCACAAGATTGAGCCATCTTGCCGTGGAGTCCCATCTCCCTATTCAGTCGGTTACCTGGTGCATCAGAAGCAGGAAGTCGCAGAGCAGCGCCAGATGGCAGGGCAGCGGCGGGGAGCCGAGCAGCCCGCGCGCCGCGCGCACCAGGCACAGCCCCGCCGCGTCGCCGCGCGCGCCGCCCTCCGCTTCCGAGTTTAAGAACCGCTCCTTAGGATATAATCCTAGATTAGTTACTGGCACAGGCGGAATGGGAAAACAAAGAATATCACAGGGTTTGCTGTAAATCGCAAGGTTAAACAGAAGGGAGGGAACGGTTCAATATAACAAATAAAACATATTTCTTTATGTTACAGGCTAATGCTCTCCGCACCCTAATATACATCGTACGGGTCTATATTGGCGCCTAGAATAATTTTGCCACGAATTTTGTAGAAAGCATTTTTCTTTGCAACCGAATAACTATTTTAAATAGTTATAAAACAAACCTAACCTAACTTAATCAATAGGATGATATTTGCAAGAATTTTCCATGAAATTAAGTTTCTAGGAGTCCAAGGACTCCCTATTCGTACATCAGAGAATTCTGATCCTTCGAACCGGATAGATTTGATGTGATTGTGCGTTTCTACGCTGGTATCCGCTATTCCAAGATATTCTTGAACGATCTCCCCCGCTTCTTCTATGCTGGTTGTTTCATGAGAACTGTGCGGTTCCAGAGAAATTTCCTACCACGAACGCTCCGCATGTGGAATGAGCTCGCTGCCGAGGTTTTCCCCGGGGGCTACAGTATGCGGTTCTTCAAGAAGGGGAGTAAATAGATTCTCAAAGGGTCGGCAACACTCGTGTGTCCATTGGCGGCGGTAACTGCTTAAAATCAGGCGAGCCGCATGCTAGTTTGCCAGTAAAAAGTAATTTCCCCGCTTACCTTGCACGCGGCCAGCAAGAGCCGCAGGAAGTCGTGTCGGTGCAGCTGCTGCTGGTTGAAGCTGCGCCAGCGGCGGCCGGCCGCCTCCTCGAGCAGCGCCTGCAGGCAGCACAGCGTCAGCGCCCACAGCGAGCCGCGCATGCTCTCCCGGGACCCGCCGGGACCTTCCACCTCCCACACCAGCTCCTGGATAAAATAGTACATTACGTAACAAGAGTGGTAAACGAGGAATTACAAACGGGTGTCTATTAGAAGCCCGAAGCCGAAGGCGAGGGCTTTAATGACACGAGTTTGGAATTCCTTTACCGCCAGAGTCACGTACGACGTTTTTCATCACACTTTGAAGGAAATAAAACAAACGTAATAAATAGTGTCAATACCAAAATTACTTACCGCCCTAAGGCGTAATATACGACTTACTGCCCGGTTTTCTAGCATGTAAACCCTTGTTTACGAGCAAGTGTGATGAAATAGTACATTACGTAACAAGAGTGGAAACGAGGAATTACAAACGAGTGTCTATTATTAGAACGCTTGTTTACGAGCAAGTGTGATGAAAAAGTACATTACTGCAGATGCCGGGAAGCCTTTCGGCTTGCCGAGCGAGTAGTTACAGACGGATTGTGATGTGGAGAGTAAAAGATGTGTTCGTTGCTTGAGTATAAGGTTTATTGTGTCTCATGTATAGCCTGCTCATGAACACAGACGCCATGTTTGAAAAAATACTTCCCGGCTAGGCCTTCAATTTTGTATGAAAATCCTTACAGTTCTCTCGAGTTGTTCCGTTATAACGTATGTTATGATACATTTCATTGCATGTTTGAGAAAACATACTTATGTACCTAAAATAGAGATTCCACAGTCAAACCAGCCACTGGTTTTGTGGGACATTGTTTTCGACCTAAGAAAAAAAAATAAAGTTCTGAACAAATAATAATAAATAAATATATAAAAATATTGCTAACATGACGTCAGCACTAGTGCTTTGCAGGCCTCTTCTAGGATCACCTGGCGGTATCGTCTATTGCTGACGTGGACTCACCTCCTCCGTGTCCAGATGCCGACTAGCTTGTGCCAGTAGTGCCAGCAGGGCGGGCTCGCGGACCACGGCATCCGCCCCGCTCACCAACAGGCCTCCCGGCCCTGACGTCAGCACTGGAGCTGTGCAGGCCTCTTCTAGGATCACCTGGCGGTATCGTCTATTGCTGACGTGGACTCACCTCCTCCGTGTCCAGATGCCGACTAGCTTGTGCCAGTAGTGCCAGCAGGGCGGGCTCGCGGACCACGGCATCCGCCCCGCTCACCAACAGGCCTCCCGGCCCTGACGTCAGCACTGGAGCTGTGCAGGCCTCTTCTAGGATCACCTGGCGGTATCGTCTATTGCTGACGTGGACTCACCTCCTCCGTGTCCAGATGCCGACTAGCTTGTGCCAGTAGTGCCAGCAGGGCGGGCTCGCGGACCACGGCATCCGCCCCGCTCACCAACAGGCCTCCCGGCCCTGACGTCAGCACTGGAGCTGTGCAGGCCTCTTCTAGGATCACCTGGCGGTATCGTCTATTGCTGACGTGGACTCACCTCCTCCGTGTCCAGATGCCGACTAGCTTGTGCCAGTAGTGCCAGCAGGGCGGGCTCGCGGACCACGGCATCCGCCCCGCTCACCAACAGGCCTCCCGGCCCTGACGTCAGCACTGGAGCTGTGCAGGCCTCTTCTAGGATCACCTGGCGGTATCGTCTATTGCTGACGTGGACTCACCTCCTCCGTGTCCAGATGCCGACTAGCTTGTGCCAGTAGTGCCAGCAGGGCGGGCTCGCGGACCACGGCATCCGCCCCGCCCACCAACAGGCCTCCCGGCCCTGACGTCAGCACTGGAGCTGTGCAGGCCTCTTCTGGGATCACCTGGCGGTATCGTCGTCTGACATGGACTCACCTCCTCCGTATCCAGATGCCGACTAGCTTGTGCCAGTAGTGCCAGCAGGGCGGGCTCGCGGACCACGGCATCCGCCCCGCTCACCAACAGGCCTCCCGGCCCTGACGTCAGCACTGGAGCTGTGCAGGCCTCTTCTAGGATCACCTGGTGATGAACAATGGTATTAAGACTACTCTCTGAGCTGTAGATCACGCGAACACTTTTTCAAATGGCTCAAATATGTCATTTTTAGGGTTCCGTACCCAAAGGGTAAAAACGGGACCCTATTTCTAAGACTCTACCGACCCTCTGTTTGTCACCTGTGGATACATTTTTTACACAGATGACGTAGACGCCAAAGGAGGATACGTGTATAGTAAGAATAATTTTTGGAGTCCGAATCTACTTACCTTTGTTACCTGAGAACAATGGCGGGTATCTGTGTTTTCACGCTCACTTCCCTGCTGTTTTAAATACAAAACCTTGTGTTTCAATGTTACAATGTATAGGTAATTAAATAGGGTTTTCCTTCTCCTCAAGACCCATTTCATGCATAAAGGGCCTGCATTTTTGTGTTTAGTTTTACGGGAAAACTCTGCGGTTTAACGAAGAATACAGCTAACAAGGGTAAGTAGACTCGGCCTACAAAAATGATTCCCACTATAGTATACAGTGGAAGATAGCAACTGGCACCGAAGGTGGAACCTGTACCGACCTGCAGCATGCGGTAGGTGAGCCGGCAGCGCGGCGCGCCCAGCACGCGCAGCAGCAGCTCCAGCCCCGTGGGGCCGTGCAGCGCGGAGCGGAGCCGGTTGTCGGCGCGACACACGCGGAGCAATATGCCCAGAGCCATAGCTTGTTCCTCCGCGTTTGCGTCCATTTCCACCACCTGGAGAAAGTTCCAATTAGACATATATCGCAATATAGTAGATACCTAGGGCGGTGAATTCGTTTATGTCCCAGATAGCCGGTGTTTGTGGCTCTAACCGAAGGCGAGGGCCATAAAATGTGCGATCTGCGACTTTACGAAGTACCGCCCGTGGTTTGTCCAAGAAGCGAAAATTTTTCCCCGCGTAGCGGACAGTAAATCACACTTACGGCCTAGGGAGACAGGCGGGCAGCAACTGTCATAGAACAACCACCGTACACATAAGTTCAAACTACTTACACCATTATTACCGTCAGATCGCGCAAAGAACGGAAGAAAGAGTCTTGTAAATTTAAGGTTGGGTTTCACTTGTGTTAGTTTGACATAATTTGATCTCAAGAGTTCCGAATAGACGATACAAAATAATAATAATTCTAAGAGGTAACGTTTTACGCTGTATACATACTTGCAGTAGGGCTGGCATATCTTGCCGCGACTTCGCGTGTCACAGCATCACCTGTTTTGCTCGCATGGTATTGACAGGAAAGTGGCAGGTAGTATTTGCCACGTGACCAAGAGTCGCGTGGCACAGTTATGCTAGAGGTGTAGGAGGAGACATACACACCCTCGCGAACAGGTAGAGCAGCACGTGCGGCCCGCCCAGCATGTAGACGGCGGGCGCCATGCCGTGGTGTCCCGCCACGTGCGCGCGCGCGCTCCACGCGCACGCCAGCGGCTGCGGCACGGGGTTGTATACGTGCAGACACATACCCTCGCGAACAGGTAGAGCAGCACGTGCGGCCCGCCCAGCATGTAGACGGCGGGCGCCATGCCGTGGTGTCCCGCCACGTGCGCGCGCGCGCTCCACGCGCACGCCAGCGGCTGCGGCACGGGGTTGTATACGTGCAGACACATACCCTCGCGAACAGGTAGAGCAGCACGTGCGGCCCGCCCAGCATGTAGACGGCGGGCGCCATGCCGTGGTGTCCCGCCACGTGCGCGCGCGCGCTCCACGCGCACGCCAGCGGCTGCGGCACGGGGTTGTATACGTGCAGACACATACCCTCGCGAACAGGTAGAGCAGCACGTGCGGCCCGCCCAGCATGTAGACGGCGGGCGCCATGCCGTGGTGTCCCGCCACGTGCGCGCGCGCGCTCCACGCGCACGCCAGCGGCTGCGGCACGGGGTTGTATACGTGCAGACACATACCCTCGCGAACAGGTAGAGCAGCACGTGCGGCCCGCCCAGCATGTAGACGGCGGGCGCCATGCCGTGGTGTCCCGCCACGTGCGCGCGCGCGCTCCACGCGCACGCCAGCGGCTGCGGCACGGGGTTGTATACGTGCAGACACATACCCTCGCGAACAGGTAGAGCAGCACGTGCGGCCCGCCCAGCATGTAGACGGCGGGCGCCATGCCGTGGTGTCCCGCCACGTGCGCGCGCGCGCTCCACGCGCACGCCAGCGGCTGCGGCACGGGGTTGTATACGTGCAGACACATACCCTCGCGAACAGGTAGAGCAGCACGTGCGGCCCGCCCAGCATGTAGACGGCGGGCGCCATGCCGTGGTGTCCCGCCACGTGCGCGCGCGCGCTCCACGCGCACGCCAGCGGCTGCGGCACGGGGTTGTATACGTGCAGACACATACCCTCGCGAACAGGTAGAGCAGCACGTGCGGCCCGCCCAGCATGTAGACGGCGGGCGCCATGCCGTGGTGTCCCGCCACGTGCGCGCGCGCGCTCCACGCGCACGCCAGCGGCTGCGGCACGGGGTTGTATACGTGCAGACACATACCCTCGCGAACAGGTAGAGCAGCACGTGCGGCCCGCCCAGCATGTAGACGGCGGGCGCCATGCCGTGGTGTCCCGCCACGTGCGCGCGCGCGCTCCACGCGCACGCCAGCGGCTGCGGCACGGGGTTGTATACGTGCAGACACATACCCTCGCGAACAGGTAGAGCAGCACGTGCGGCCCGCCCAGCATGTAGACGGCGGGCGCCATGCCGTGGTGTCCCGCCACGTGCGCGCGCGCGCTCCACGCGCACGCCAGCGGCTGCGGCACGGGGTTGTATACGTGCAGACACATACCCTCGCGAACAGGTAGAGCAGCACGTGCGGCCCGCCCAGCATGTAGACGGCGGGCGCCATGCCGTGGTGTCCCGCCACGTGCGCGCGCGCGCTCCACGCGCACGCCAGCGGCTGCGGCACGGGGTTGTATACGTGCAGACACATACCCTCGCGAACAGGTAGAGCAGCACGTGCGGCCCGCCCAGCATGTAGACGGCGGGCGCCATGCCGTGGTGTCCCGCCACGTGCGCGCGCGCGCTCCACGCGCACGCCAGCGGCTGCGGCACGGGGTTGTATACGTGCAGACACATACCCTCGCGAACAGGTAGAGCAGCACGTGCGGCCCGCCCAGCATGTAGACGGCGGGCGCCATGCCGTGGTGTCCCGCCACGTGCGCGCGCGCGCTCCACGCGCACGCCAGCGGCTGCGGCACGGGGTTGTATACGTGCAGACACATACCCTCGCGAACAGGTAGAGCAGCACGTGCGGCCCGCCCAGCATGTAGACGGCGGGCGCCATGCCGTGGTGTCCCGCCACGTGCGCGCGCGCGCTCCACGCGCACGCCAGCGGCTGCGGCACGGGGTTGTATACGTGCAGACACATACCCTCGCGAACAGGTAGAGCAGCACGTGCGGCCCGCCCAGCATGTAGACGGCGGGCGCCATGCCGTGGTGTCCCGCCACGTGCGCGCGCGCGCTCCACGCGCACGCCAGCGGCTGCGGCACGGGGTTGTATACGTGCAGACACATACCCTCGCGAACAGGTAGAGCAGCACGTGCGGCCCGCCCAGCATGTAGACGGCGGGCGCCATGCCGTGGTGTCCCGCCACGTGCGCGCGCGCGCTCCACGCGCACGCCAGCGGCTGCGGCACGGGGTTGTATACGTGCAGACACATACCCTCGCGAACAGGTAGAGCAGCACGTGCGGCCCGCCCAGCATGTAGACGGCGGGCGCCATGCCGTGGTGTCCCGCCACGTGCGCGCGCGCGCTCCACGCGCACGCCAGCGGCTGCGGCACGGGGTTGTATACGTGCAGACACATACCCTCGCGAACAGGTAGAGCAGCACGTGCGGCCCGCCCAGCATGTAGACGGCGGGCGCCATGCCGTGGTGTCCCGCCACGTGCGCGCGCGCGCTCCACGCGCACGCCAGCGGCTGCGGCACGGGGTTGTATACGTGCAGACACATACCCTCGCGAACAGGTAGAGCAGCACGTGCGGCCCGCCCAGCATGTAGACGGCGGGCGCCATGCCGTGGTGTCCCGCCACGTGCGCGCGCGCGCTCCACGCGCACGCCAGCGGCTGCGGCACGGGGTTGTATACGTGCAGACACATACCCTCGCGAACAGGTAGAGCAGCACGTGCGGCCCGCCCAGCATGTAGACGGCGGGCGCCATGCCGTGGTGTCCCGCCACGTGCGCGCGCGCGCTCCACGCGCACGCCAGCGGCTGCGGCATGGGGTTGTATACGTGCAGACACATACCCTCGCGAACAGGTAGAGCAGCACGTGCGGCCCGCCCAGCATGTAGACGGCGGGCGCCATGCCGTGGTGTCCCGCCACGTGCGCGCGCGCGCTCCACGCGCACGCCAGCGGCTGCGGCACGCACGCGCCCGCGCCGCCCGACCGCGGCCCGGGGTGACGCGCTGAGAACACTGGGAAACGATCACGTAAACGTAACATTTGATAATACTTTACTTCAAACCACAAAAGCAAAGATAAAGATAGTATGTACCTGCGGGCAAAGGCGCGGTCTGGTGGTACAGATTGACGATGTTCGGCGCGTGCGCGCTGAACGACAGCAGCAGGTTCTCGTTGAGTTCGCGGAGCGCCGCCCCAGACATGTCGTATACCTGACGGAGGATTTTTTTTTTAGAACAAATCATATTACCGTGTCTAATCCGCATAATTTTCAAATAATCAATGTAAAATGTATAGAATAATTGTTCAGGTGATGTATAGAATAATTGTTCAGGTTTTTAAGACAGTTGGATTACAATATATATTGTGACATTTCACTAACCTGATCCCAATCAATGTTAGAGTCCAGTACATTAGGCGTCAATAGTCTTGAGTAATTTGGAATTTCATTTTCGATCTGAAAAAAAAAAATAATATTACAAATGATGTACAAATAATTGTGAATGTAGAGAATGTCTCATGGCATTAAGCCTTTGTACAATAAATGGTATATTTAGTTGGTTGAGCTCTGGTGACAGCCAGGGAAAATATGTAGCTGCCAGGAGCCAGCCTCTTTTTTTGGAGCCGTATCTACACGCAGCAGCCCGACATGTGGTAGCCGCCGGACGAGGGGCTGTGCCGCACGTGGCCGATCAGCAGGTGCGGGGGTCACCTGTGCGGCGAGGTGCGGGTGCGCGTGCGGCTCGTGCGCGGCGGCCTGCAGCGCGGCGCCGGCGCCGAGCACGGGCGCGCGGTACACGCAGCAGCCCGACATGTGGTAGCCGCCGGACGAGGGGCTGTGCCGCACGTGGCCGATCAGCAGGTGCGGGGGTCACCTGTGCGGCGAGGTGCGGGTGCGCGTGCGGCTCGTGCGCGGCGGCCTGCAGCGCGGCGCCGGCGCCGAGCACGGGCGCGCGGTACACGCAGCAGCCCGACATGTGGTAGCCGCCGGACGAGGGGCTGTGCCGCACGTGGCCGATCAGCAGGTGCGGGGGTCACCTGTGCGGCGAGGTGCGGGTGCGCGTGCGGCTCGTGCGCGGCGGCCTGCAGCGCGGCGCCGGCGCCGAGCACGGGCGCGCGGTACACGCAGCAGCCCGACATGTGGTAGCCGCCGGACGAGGGGCTGTGCCGCACGTGGCCGATCAGCAGGTGCGGGGGTCACCTGTGCGGCGAGGTGCGGGTGCGCGTGCGGCTCGTGCGCGGCGGCCTGCAGCGCGGCGCCGGCGCCGAGCACGGGCGCGCGGTACACGCAGCAGCCCGACATGTGGTAGCCGCCGGACGAGGGGCTGTGCCGCACGTGGCCGATCAGCAGGTGCGGGGGTCACCTGTGCGGCGAGGTGCGGGTGCGCGTGCGGCTCGTGCGCGGCGGCCTGCAGCGCGGCGCCGGCGCCGAGCACGGGCGCGCGGTACACGCAGCAGCCCGACATGTGGTAGCCGCCGGACGAGGGGCTGTGCCGCACGTGGCCGATCAGCAGGTGCGGGGGTCACCTGTGCGGCGAGGTGCGGGTGCGCGTGCGGCTCGTGCGCGGCGGCCTGCAGCGCGGCGCCGGCGCCGAGCACGGGCGCGCGGTACACGCAGCAGCCCGACATGTGGTAGCCGCCGGACGTGTGGCTGTGCCGCACGTGGCCGATCAGCAGGTGCGTCGGGGTCACCTGTGCGGCGAGGTGCGGGTGCGCGTGCGGCTCGTGCGCGGCGGCCTGCAGCGCGGCGCCGGCGCCGAGCACGGGCGCGCGGTACACGCAGCAGCCCGACATGTGGTAGCCGCCGGACGAGGGGCTGTGCCGCACGTGGCCGATCAGCAGGTGCGGGGGTCACCTGTGCGGCGAGGTGCGGGTGCGCGTGCGGCTCGTGCGCGGCGGCCTGCAGCGCGGCGCCGGCGCCGAGCACGGGCGCGCGGTACACGCAGCAGCCCGACATGTGGTAGCCGCCGGACGAGGGGCTGTGCCGCACGTGGCCGATCAGCAGGTGCGGGGGTCACCTGTGCGGCGAGGTGCGGGTGCGCGTGCGGCTCGTGCGCGGCGGCCTGCAGCGCGGCGCCGGCGCCGAGCACGGGCGCGCGGTACACGCAGCAGCCCGACATGTGGTAGCCGCCGGACGTGTGGCTGTGCCGCACGTGGCCGATCAGCAGGTGCGTCGGGGTCACCTGTGCGGCGAGGTGCGGGTGCGCGTGCGGCTCGTGCGCGGCGGCCTGCAGCGCGGCGCCGGCGCCGAGCACGGGCGCGCGGTACACGCAGCAGCCCGACATGTGGTAGCCGCCGGACGAGGGGCTGTGCCGCACGTGGCCGATCAGCAGGTGCGGGGGTCACCTGTGCGGCGAGGTGCGGGTGCGCGTGCGGCTCGTGCGCGGCGGCCTGCAGCGCGGCGCCGGCGCCGAGCACGGGCGCGCGGTACACGCAGCAGCCCGACATGTGGTAGCCGCCGGACGAGGGGCTGTGCCGCACGTGGCCGATCAGCAGGTGCGGGGGTCACCTGTGCGGCGAGGTGCGGGTGCGCGTGCGGCTCGTGCGCGGCGGCCTGCAGCGCGGCGCCGGCGCCGAGCACGGGCGCGCGGTACACGCAGCAGCCCGACATGTGGTAGCCGCCGGACGAGGGGCTGTGCCGCACGTGGCCGATCAGCAGGTGCGGGGGTCACCTGTGCGGCGAGGTGCGGGTGCGCGTGCGGCTCGTGCGCGGCGGCCTGCAGCGCGGCGCCGGCGCCGAGCACGGGCGCGCGGTACACGCAGCAGCCCGACATGTGGTAGCCGCCGGACGAGGGGCTGTGCCGCACGTGGCCGATCAGCAGGTGCGGGGGTCACCTGTGCGGCGAGGTGCGGGTGCGCGTGCGGCTCGTGCGCGGCGGCCTGCAGCGCGGCGCCGGCGCCGAGCACGGGCGCGCGGTACACGCAGCAGCCCGACATGTGGTAGCCGCCGGACGAGGGGCTGTGCCGCACGTGGCCGATCAGCAGGTGCGGGGGTCACCTGTGCGGCGAGGTGCGGGTGCGCGTGCGGCTCGTGCGCGGCGGCCTGCAGCGCGGCGCCGGCGCCGAGCACGGGCGCGCGGTACACGCAGCAGCCCGACATGTGGTAGCCGCCGGACGAGGGGCTGTGCCGCACGTGGCCGATCAGCAGGTGCGGGGGTCACCTGTGCGGCGAGGTGCGGGTGCGCGTGCGGCTCGTGCGCGGCGGCCTGCAGCGCGGCGCCGGCGCCGAGCACGGGCGCGCGGTACACGCAGCAGCCCGACATGTGGTAGCCGCCGGACGTGTGGCTGTGCCGCACGTGGCCGATCAGCAGGTGCGGGGGTCACCTGTGCGGCGAGGTGCGGGTGCGCGTGCGGCTCGTGCGCGGCGGCCTGCAGCGCGGCGCCGGCGCCGAGCACGGGCGCGCGGTACACGCAGCAGCCCGACATGTGGTAGCCGCCGGACGAGGGGCTGTGCCGCACGTGGCCGATCAGCAGGTGCGGGGGTCACCTGTGCGGCGAGGTGCGGGTGCGCGTGCGGCTCGTGCGCGGCGGCCTGCAGCGCGGCGCCGGCGCCGAGCACGGGCGCGCGGTACACGCAGCAGCCCGACATGTGGTAGCCGCCGGACGAGGGGCTGTGCCGCACGTGGCCGATCAGCAGGTGCGGGGGTCACCTGTGCGGCGAGGTGCGGGTGCGCGTGCGGCTCGTGCGCGGCGGCCTGCAGCGCGGCGCCGGCGCCGAGCACGGGCGCGCGGTACACGCAGCAGCCCGACATGTGGTAGCCGCCGGACGAGGGGCTGTGCCGCACGTGGCCGATCAGCAGGTGCGGGGGTCACCTGTGCGGCGAGGTGCGGGTGCGCGTGCGGCTCGTGCGCGGCGGCCTGCAGCGCGGCGCCGGCGCCGAGCACGGGCGCGCGGTACACGCAGCAGCCCGACATGTGGTAGCCGCCGGACGAGGGGCTGTGCCGCACGTGGCCGATCAGCAGGTGCGGGGGTCACCTGTGCGGCGAGGTGCGGGTGCGCGTGCGGCTCGTGCGCGGCGGCCTGCAGCGCGGCGCCGGCGCCGAGCACGGGCGCGCGGTACACGCAGCAGCCCGACATGTGGTAGCCGCCGGACGTGTGGCTGTGCCGCACGTGGCCGATCAGCAGGTGCGGGGGTCACCTGTGCGGCGAGGTGCGGGTGCGCGTGCGGCTCGTGCGCGGCGGCCTGCAGCGCGGCGCCGGCGCCGAGCACGGGCGCGCGGTACACGCAGCAGCCCGACATGTGGTAGCCGCCGGACGAGGGGCTGTGCCGCACGTGGCCGATCAGCAGGTGCGGGGGTCACCTGTGCGGCGAGGTGCGGGTGCGCGTGCGGCTCGTGCGCGGCGGCCTGCAGCGCGGCGCCGGCGCCGAGCACGGGCGCGCGGTACACGCAGCAGCCCGACATGTGGTAGCCGCCGGACGAGGGGCTGTGCCGCACGTGGCCGATCAGCAGGTGCGGGGGTCACCTGTGCGGCGAGGTGCGGGTGCGCGTGCGGCTCGTGCGCGGCGGCCTGCAGCGCGGCGCCGGCGCCGAGCACGGGCGCGCGGTACACGCAGCAGCCCGACATGTGGTAGCCGCCGGACGAGGGGCTGTGCCGCACGTGGCCGATCAGCAGGTGCGGGGGTCACCTGTGCGGCGAGGTGCGGGTGCGCGTGCGGCTCGTGCGCGGCGGCCTGCAGCGCGGCGCCGGCGCCGAGCACGGGCGCGCGGTACACGCAGCAGCCCGACATGTGGTAGCCGCCGGACGAGGGGCTGTGCCGCACGTGGCCGATCAGCAGGTGCGGGGGTCACCTGTGCGGCGAGGTGCGGGTGCGCGTGCGGCTCGTGCGCGGCGGCCTGCAGCGCGGCGCCGGCGCCGAGCACGGGCGCGCGGTACACGCAGCAGCCCGACATGTGGTAGCCGCCGGACGAGGGGCTGTGCCGCACGTGGCCGATCAGCAGGTGCGGGGGTCACCTGTGCGGCGAGGTGCGGGTGCGCGTGCGGCTCGTGCGCGGCGGCCTGCAGCGCGGCGCCGGCGCCGAGCACGGGCGCGCGGTACACGCAGCAGCCCGACATGTGGTAGCCGCCGGACGTGTGGCTGTGCCGCACGTGGCCGATCAGCAGGTGCGTCGGGGTCACCTTGCGGACGAGGATACCTGGTAACGTATACGTGAAATAGTGACTTCCTTGTAAAGCTAAACGACCGTGTTATAATGATGCGATCGCGTATCTGATTAAATGAAATCTTACCTTGTAAAGGCAGTGATACCGTCTCACACTCACATCCATCTATGTAGAGTGTAACCTGCGAGCAAAAAGGGTTGTTAACAAAAAATTAAGTTAGCCACAGCAATTGAAAAATGGTCATGGCGTGTTGAAAGCGATTCTTATTCTTTTTACAAGCTTTTATATAGCTTGCATGGTATGTTTAAAGTATGTATGTTCGGGTGAAATCTTGCAACTCAATTTTGAAGCAGATATCGTCAACCGATTGAGCTAAAATTTTGCATACTTACTTAACTTTGATGACAATACAATAATATGGTATCATGGGGCTGATCTGATGATGGAGCCGGAAGGTGGCCATAGGAACTCTATAATAAAAAAAGCAATCCTACCGAGCTTGGGCTCTTTAGAATTGTCTCAGTGTGCATTTGATAGATATCTAAAGAAAAGTACAGTCGGCTATAAAAGCTTGCCACTAAAATGTAATTTTTGACAGAAACTTATTAGTCAGTTATATCAGATGCGTACCTGTATGTGAATCTTCCTCTTATGCACGACCTCCTTAACGTTGAGAGCCACGCAGCTCCACTGCGCGGGCGGCAGCGCCGCGTCTACGCGCGTTTCACTCAGCACTTTGTAGCCCGCGGTCTCTGGCCGCGATAGACGCAACGTGAACGAACCTAGACATAAGGTATTCCTCAGAAAATATCTTGGAGTCAGATAACGATGTGCCCCAATGTCAAATCTTTTTATTTATATACAAATAACAATAACCATAATTAAGAAGAATAAGATTGAGAATTGACAAATAACAATAAGGGTCGATAGCAAAAAAATTGTACATAGTTAAGGGCTTTAATTACAACAAAATTAATTGATTCTTCTGTGTGACGAAAGTTACCCATACATTTTGTATGACTAACTTTCGTCACACAAAGGAAGCGATCGTATTTTATGTTAACTAAGCCTTTAACTATGTAGATTTTTTTTGCAATTTACCCATAAACAGTTCGTTAACATTTTTATACCATTTTTATATAACTGAAAAAAACTATCTACGCTTGTAAAATGGGGAATGGTGAAAAAATTACGATTTTCTCCACCGTCCCTTTTCATCATCACCCCCATCGTTACAAGAACAAAATGACATCACCGCTATTTTCTAAGAAAAATCAGGCATCAAGCAAGCTCATTCTTACTATATATCGACAACTTGTCCAGAATGCTATAACATGGGGTTCTTCGAGAATTGAGTACACTAATAGCTACTTGATTCGTTTGCTAATAGTAGTATATAAAAAAATAGAATTACGTACCGGTATCTGTGTTCAGCCACAGCTCAAGTAGCAGCGACTCATGTCCTATAGTAAGCACGTGGAGCGACTCCGAGCTTCGCTCGGCGTCGACCGAGCTCTGCGCAGACCCGCTTTTCCATTCAAAACTGGACGTGTTCGAAGGTTCTGTGTGATAAAATTATGGTCAAAAGCTTCGATAAATAAGGGTTTTACTACGAATAAATGAAAATAAAAACTGCCATGAAATTAACGATTAAATGTTATTTTTTCATGAATTAGAAACAGGCTGGAGATTTTTTTTTTATGTCATAGGGGGCCAACGAGCAAACGTATCGCCTGATGGAAAGCGATTACCGTCGCCCATAGACACCTGCAACACCACAGGAGTCACAAGCGCGTTGCCGGCCTTTAAAACTGCTGTGCGAAGTAATTGTCCAATGTTGTGAGTTTGCGATTTTTAATGAAAGAGCGAGAGTTTGTCGATTGTCTGCTATATGAATGAGATAAATTTTCAAATGCATTTCATGCGATGCTATGAAACACACTGAGTATGAAAGTAGTTCTATCAGCAAAATTAGGGTTCCTACCGTTAGTTGGCGCGTGTCGCCGCAGCCAGGTGGTGAGCGCGAAGCCCTGCAGCCACGGCGCCCAGCCCGCGCCCTCCGCGCCGCAGCGCGCCGCGTGACACGCCCATGCCGAGTTCAGCCCTACGATCATTATAGCACGCCGTGTAATATTGTTAAAACTAAGTAGTGATAACCTAAATTGATTTTCAAACACCTCCGACACAAGTGAGCTAGTCACCATGAGTACCTTATTTATTAATTTATTATTTGGGTGAATCAACTTTTAAGTGCACCTTGTTGCTATGGTTACGCATAATTTGTCCCTCGGACAACCTAAGCATGTTGTTTGAAGATGTCACAGGACAACGGGGACAGAGTAAACAACACAAAAAAGTTGATTCACCCATTTATTAGGAGAACCAACAGCTACAAACAATATATTGGTCTTAGAAATAGTTTATGGAAAACCAATTACAATTATTATTGTTTATTGTTGTTTATTAAATTACACACACAAGCGCACTGTTATACACCAAATTCAATGAGTGATATAGAAAATGCTACTAAAACTATAAAACTACAAAATTTGCTGAAATCTTGTCACTTGTTCCAAGTAAAGCTGCATTTCTTGGAAACTACTGGTCCTATTTCCACCAAACATAGCTAAGAACCATCTCGACGGACCTGTCTTTCGATTAAAAAAAACCCCACTCAAATTGGACGATCCGTTAAAGAGCTACGATGCCACAGACAGATACACAAATACACAGATACGCATGTTAAACTTATAACACCTCTCTTTTTTCGTCGGCGGTTAAAAATACAGTGACAGACAGTCCAGTAGTGATAGTGCAAGAGCCCTTCTCTCCTCCCGCCGCGCTTTCTGCGCGGGCGCTGAAGGCGGCGAGGAGAGCGGAACCCAGTACAGTGGGCCGTGGGTCACGTAGCAGCACGGATAGCTACTTCTGATGAAGAGCTCCATATGAGTTCGAAACATGTCGGACCGTTGCTGACAATTTTTACGTGAGTTTAAACCGCTTTTATAATTATTAAAGCACGCGGTGTCATTTAAGGTTTAAAGACGGCATACTTCACGTTTTAGAAAAAATCGTTAAGGTCATAAATGGGTCATTGTCAGTTCAAAAAACAAAATTCGTCCCTTCGGTGTTCAAAAGTTAAGAGCTTGTATGAATCTAGGTTATGTTGCTATTACCTACATCGGATTATCGAAGAGGGAACGTTCTTTATTCTCACAGGCATTTAATCAGAAAATTAGGCCCTGGAATCCTTAATTTCGCTAATAGTTTTAAGGCGCATTTTTCGCCATTCCCATTCCTACAAATATTGTTAAAATAGATGACAGTTGGAAGTCGACTTTTTATGTAGCCACTCCCGAGTGCGATCCTAGTTATGGTAAGTAGGTAGTTGTGGTAATAATCGTGAAACAGGCATGACGCTAGAACTGCGCGGTTAGAACGCTAGTGTTGGCGGCGGGCGCAAGTACATCATCAGCATTGCACCGCCGCCAGTGGCGCCATCTACTCGTCAAGGATGAAGTCGGGGTCCCACCACGGGCGGTGTAACGGCGGGGATTGAGAATCAATAAAAGGGCTGCGCCAGAGCGCCAGGCTCTCTTTCGGCTGGTGTAACTTGCAGTGATAACATGAGGTGTGCGTGTGTGTGCATAATTGTAGTTATTAGTGTGTTCCTTTATTTGTTTCATATTATGTTTTATAATAAATCTATATAATTTATCTGTTGTTTGAAGAATATTAACCTGCTCCCTCTCTGATCGCTAACACTAGGAGAATCACCGAACACTCACCAGCCTTCTGATGCGCTTCCCGGAGCGCGCGCGCCGCCGCCTCGGCCTGCGCGCTGTGCGCTGGCGCTTGCACCTCCACGAACCCCTCCGCCTCCCCTAAGGGTTTGGTTTGCTCTGTTCAAATGTCAAATTACATGTTAGGATAATGATACAACATAATGCAGGGTGGAACATGTGAATGGGTCAGTATTACGACGGCTAACTTTTAAGGTCATTCGATTAGTAGTCACAGAATTTTGGGAAAATTCATTTACATCATCCTAGTGGAATTTTCTGCCCGCTATGCGGGGAGAAAATCTCAATTACTGGCCAAGACAACGCGTACAGCTTTAGACAAACCGCGGACGGTACTTCGTGAACTCCAACCGTCGGTTCGGGCCTCAATCACCAGTGATATGTGACATTCACAAATTCACCGCCCCTAGGTATGTAATGAAAGAAAGAAAGAAAGAAAATTTATTTCGCCGCAATTAGTATTACATATTATAACATAAAAATTACAAACAATGCTACGTTTACACGCTTGGCAAGCCTCGGCAAGCGTCCTGTGGGCTTCCCAAGGCTTGGCAAGCGTGTAAACGTAGCATAACATAATAACAAACGGGACGCAGGCGCGCAACGACGCGCCTGGTCTGCGGGCCATAATTTTGTGGATGGCTTCGTATAGCACACCTGTGTCTGCGGGGAAGGCCAGCACGACGAGCGGCGCGGGCTCGGCCTGCGCGGCCAGCCGCCGCAGCGCGGGCAGCAGCGCGGGCAGCGCCTCCCGCGACGCGCACAGCCGCAGCAGCAGCGCCAGCTCCGAGCGCGTGATGCGCGCCGACGCCACCACGTGTAGCTCCAGGAGGCTGCGTCGTATAGCACACCTGTGTCAGCGGGGAAGGCCAGCACGACGAGCGGCGCGGGCTCGGCCTGCGCGGCCAGCCGCCGCAGCGCGGGCAGCAGCGCGGGCAGCGCCTCCCGCGACGCGCACAGCCGCAGCAGCAGCGCCAGCTCCGAGCGCGTGATGCGCGCCGACGCCACCACGTGTAGCTCCAGGAGGCTGCGTCGTATAGCACACCTGTGTCTGCGGGGAAGGCCAGCACGACGAGCGGCGCGGGCTCGGCCTGCGCGGCCAGCCGCCGCAGCGCGGGCAGCAGCGCGGGCAGCGCCTCCCGCGACGCGCACAGCCGCAGCAGCAGCGCCAGCTCCGAGCGCGTGATGCGCGCCGACGCCACCACGTGTAGCTCCAGGAGGCTGCGTCGTATAGCACACCTGTGTCTGCGGGGAAGGCCAGCACGACGAGCGGCGCGGGCTCGGCCTGCGCGGCCAGCCGCCGCAGCGCGGGCAGCAGCGCGGGCAGCGCCTCCCGCGACGCGCACAGCCGCAGCAGCAGCGCCAGCTCCGAGCGCGTGATGCGCGCCGACGCCACCACGTGTAGCTCCAGGAGGCTGCGTCGTATAGCACACCTGTGTCTGCGGGGAAGGCCAGCACGACGAGCGGCGCGGGCTCGGCCTGCGCGGCCAGCCGCCGCAGCGCGGGCAGCAGCGCGGGCAGCGCCTCCCGCGACGCGCACAGCCGCAGCAGCAGCGCCAGCTCCGAGCGCGTGATGCGCGCCGACGCCACCACGTGTAGCTCCAGGAGGCTGCGTCGTATAGCACACCTGTGTCTGCGGGGAAGGCCAGCACGACGAGCGGCGCGGGCTCGGCCTGCGCGGCCAGCCGCCGCAGCGCGGGCAGCAGCGCGGGCAGCGCCTCCCGCGACGCGCACAGCCGCAGCAGCAGCGCCAGCTCCGAGCGCGTGATGCGCGCCGACGCCACCACGTGTAGCTCCAGGAGGCTGCGTCGTATAGCACACCTGTGTCTGCGGGGAAGGCCAGCACGACGAGCGGCGCGGGCTCGGCCTGCGCGGCCAGCCGCCGCAGCGCGGGCAGCAGCGCGGGCAGCGCCTCCCGCGACGCGCACAGCCGCATCAGCAGCGCCAGCTCCGAGCGCGTGATGCGCGCCGACGCCACCACGTGTAGCTCCAGGAGGCTGCGTCGTATAGCACACCTGTGTCTGCGGGGAAGGCCAGCACGACGAGCGGCGCGGGCTCGGCCTGCGCGGCCAGCCGCCGCAGCGCGGGCAGCAGCGCGGGCAGCGCCTCCCGCGACGCGCACAGCCGCAGCAGCAGCGCCAGCTCCGAGCGCGTGATGCGCGCCGACGCCACCACGTGTAGCTCCAGGAGGCTGCGTCGTATAGCACACCTGTGTCTGCGGGGAAGGCCAGCACGACGAGCGGCGCGGGCTCGGCCTGCGCGGCCAGCCGCCGCAGCGCGGGCAGCAGCGCGGGCAGCGCCTCCCGCGACGCGCACAGCCGCATCAGCAGCGCCAGCTCCGAGCGCGTGATGCGCGCCGACGCCACCACGTGTAGCTCCAGGAGGCTGCGTCGTATAGCACACCTGTGTCTGCGGGGAAGGCCAGCACGACGAGCGGCGCGGGCTCGGCCTGCGCGGCCAGCCGCCGCAGCGCGGGCAGCAGCGCGGGCAGCGCCTCCCGCGACGCGCACAGCCGCAGCAGCAGCGCCAGCTCCGAGCGCGTGATGCGCGCCGACGCCACCACGTGTAGCTCCAGGAGGCTGCGTCGTATAGCACACCTGTGTCTGCGGGGAAGGCCAGCACGACGAGCGGCGCGGGCTCGGCCTGCGCGGCCAGCCGCCGCAGCGCGGGCAGCAGCGCGGGCAGCGCCTCCCGCGACGCGCACAGCCGCAGCAGCAGCGCCAGCTCCGAGCGCGTGATGCGCGCCGACGCCACCACGTGTAGCTCCAGGAGGCTGCGTCGTATAGCACACCTGTGTCTGCGGGGAAGGCCAGCACGACGAGCGGCGCGGGCTCGGCCTGCGCGGCCAGCCGCCGCAGCGCGGGCAGCAGCGCGGGCAGCGCCTCCCGCGACGCGCACAGCCGCAGCAGCAGCGCCAGCTCCGAGCGCGTGATGCGCGCCGACGCCACCACGTGTAGCTCCAGGAGGCTGCGTCGTATAGCACACCTGTGTCTGCGGGGAAGGCCAGCACGACGAGCGGCGCGGGCTCGGCCTGCGCGGCCAGCCGCCGCAGCGCGGGCAGCAGCGCGGGCAGCGCCTCCCGCGACGCGCACAGCCGCAGCAGCAGCGCCAGCTCCGAGCGCGTGATGCGCGCCGACGCCACCACGTGTAGCTCCAGGAGGCTGCGTCGTATAGCACACCTGTGTCTGCGGGGAAGGCCAGCACGACGAGCGGCGCGGGCTCGGCCTGCGCGGCCAGCCGCCGCAGCGCGGGCAGCAGCGCGGGCAGCGCCTCCCGCGACGCGCACAGCCGCAGCAGCAGCGCCAGCTCCGAGCGCGTGATGCGCGCCGACGCCACCACGTGTAGCTCCAGGAGGCTGCGTCGTATAGCACACCTGTGTCTGCGGGGAAGGCCAGCACGACGAGCGGCGCGGGCTCGGCCTGCGCGGCCAGCCGCCGCAGCGCGGGCAGCAGCGCGGGCAGCGCCTCCCGCGACGCGCACAGCCGCAGCAGCAGCGCCAGCTCCGAGCGCGTGATGCGCGCCGACGCCACCACGTGTAGCTCCAGGAGGCTGCGTCGTATAGCACACCTGTGTCAGCGGGGAAGGCCAGCACGACGAGCGGCGCGGGCTCGGCCTGCGCGGCCAGCCGCCGCAGCGCGGGCAGCAGCGCGGGCAGCGCCTCCCGCGACGCGCACAGCCGCAGCAGCAGCGCCAGCTCCGAGCGCGTGATGCGCGCCGACGCCACCACGTGTAGCTCCAGGAGGCTGCGTCGTATAGCACACCTGTGTCTGCGGGGAAGGCCAGCACGACGAGCGGCGCGGGCTCGGCCTGCGCGGCCAGCCGCCGCAGCGCGGGCAGCAGCGCGGGCAGCGCCTCCCGCGACGCGCACAGCCGCAGCAGCAGCGCCAGCTCCGAGCGCGTGATGCGCGCCGACGCCACCACGTGTAGCTCCAGGAGGCTGCGTCGTATAGCACACCTGTGTCTGCGGGGAAGGCCAGCACGACGAGCGGCGCGGGCTCGGCCTGCGCGGCCAGCCGCCGCAGCGCGGGCAGCAGCGCGGGCAGCGCCTCCCGCGACGCGCACAGCCGCAGCAGCAGCGCCAGCTCCGAGCGCGTGATGCGCGCCGACGCCACCACGTGTAGCTCCAGGAGGCTGCGTCGTATAGCACACCTGTGTCTGCGGGGAAGGCCAGCACGACGAGCGGCGCGGGCTCGGCCTGCGCGGCCAGCCGCCGCAGCGCGGGCAGCAGCGCGGGCAGCGCCTCCCGCGACGCGCACAGCCGCATCAGCAGCGCCAGCTCCGAGCGCGTGATGCGCGCCGACGCCACCACGTGTAGCTCCAGGAGGCTGCGTCGTATAGCACACCTGTGTCTGCGGGGAAGGCCAGCACGACGAGCGGCGCGGGCTCGGCCTGCGCGGCCAGCCGCCGCAGCGCGGGCAGCAGCGCGGGCAGCGCCTCCCGCGACGCGCACAGCCGCAGCAGCAGCGCCAGCTCCGAGCGCGTGATGCGCGCCGACGCCACCACGTGTAGCTCCAGGAGGCTGCGTCGTATAGCACACCTGTGTCTGCGGGGAAGGCCAGCACGACGAGCGGCGCGGGCTCGGCCTGCGCGGCCAGCCGCCGCAGCGCGGGCAGCAGCGCGGGCAGCGCCTCCCGCGACGCGCACAGCCGCAGCAGCAGCGCCAGCTCCGAGCGCGTGATGCGCGCCGACGCCACCACGTGTAGCTCCAGGAGGCTGCGTCGTATAGCACACCTGTGTCTGCGGGGAAGGCCAGCACGACGAGCGGCGCGGGCTCGGCCTGCGCGGCCAGCCGCCGCAGCGCGGGCAGCAGCGCGGGCAGCGCCTCCCGCGACGCGCACAGCCGCAGCAGCAGCGCCAGCTCCGAGCGCGTGATGCGCGCCGACGCCACCACGTGTAGCTCCAGGAGGCTGCGTCGTATAGCACACCTGTGTCTGCGGGGAAGGCCAGCACGACGAGCGGCGCGGGCTCGGCCTGCGCGGCCAGCCGCCGCAGCGCGGGCAGCAGCGCGGGCAGCGCCTCCCGCGACGCGCACAGCCGCAGCAGCAGCGCCAGCTCCGAGCGCGTGATGCGCGCCGACGCCACCACGTGTAGCTCCAGGAGGCTGCGTCGTATAGCACACCTGTGTCTGCGGGGAAGGCCAGCACGACGAGCGGCGCGGGCTCGGCCTGCGCGGCCAGCCGCCGCAGCGCGGGCAGCAGCGCGGGCAGCGCCTCCCGCGACGCGCACAGCCGCAGCAGCAGCGCCAGCTCCGAGCGCGTGATGCGCGCCGACGCCACCACGTGTAGCTCCAGGAGGCTGCGTCGTATAGCACACCTGTGTCAGCGGGGAAGGCCAGCACGACGAGCGGCGCGGGCTCGGCCTGCGCGGCCAGCCGCCGCAGCGCGGGCAGCAGCGCGGGCAGCGCCTCCCGCGACGCGCACAGCCGCAGCAGCAGCGCCAGCTCCGAGCGCGTGATGCGCGCCGACGCCACCACGTGTAGCTCCAGGAGGCTGCGTCGTATAGCACACCTGTGTCTGCGGGGAAGGCCAGCACGACGAGCGGCGCGGGCTCGGCCTGCGCGGCCAGCCGCCGCAGCGCGGGCAGCGCCTCCCGCGACGCGCACAGCCGCAGCAGCAGCGCCAGCTCCGAGCGCGTGATGCGCGCCGACGCCACCACGTGTAGCTCCAGGAGGCTGCGTCGTATAGCACACCTGTGTCTGCGGGGAAGGCCAGCACGACGAGCGGCGCGGGCTCGGCCTGCGCGGCCAGCCGCCGCAGCGCGGGCAGCAGCGCGGGCAGCGCCTCCCGCGACGCGCACAGCCGCAGCAGCAGCGCCAGCTCCGAGCGCGTGATGCGCGCCGACGCCACCACGTGTAGCTCCAGGAGGCTGCGTCGTATAGCACACCTGTGTCTGCGGGGAAGGCCAGCACGACGAGCGGCGCGGGCTCGGCCTGCGCGGCCAGCCGCCGCAGCGCGGGCAGCAGCGCGGGCAGCGCCTCCCGCGACGCGCACAGCCGCAGCAGCAGCGCCAGCTCCGAGCGCGTGATGCGCGCCGACGCCACCACGTGTAGCTCCAGGAGGCTGCGTCGTATAGCACACCTGTGTCTGCGGGGAAGGCCAGCACGACGAGCGGCGCGGGCTCGGCCTGCGCGGCCAGCCGCCGCAGCGCGGGCAGCAGCGCGGGCAGCGCCTCCCGCGACGCGCACAGCCGCAGCAGCAGCGCCAGCTCCGAGCGCGTGATGCGCGCCGACGCCACCACGTGGACCAGCTCCAGGATGCTGCGTTGGAGCTCTGCAAAGAACAGAAATTTTTAGCAATTTGCTATTTACGCCATAATTCTCATACGATTATTGTATTGTTAAATTATGAGAATTTGGGGTGGAGATTGGTCAAGAACTATCTCCTTGTGGTCCACCCCGGGCAACGGACTAGCAATTCCTGCGAAATCCGGCTAAATGCTCTTGACCCTACACAGGCTCACCGGACTGTTAACACAGATCTAGAAATCTCCCGGTGCTATCACTGCGAAATCATCATCATCATGAGAATTTTTAAAACAATTTTTTTTTGCATATAAAAATAATCATAAAATTTGCGTAGTGAATCTTTGGGGCCTATTAAGTTATGGGATGATCCTGTAAGCATTAATCTGCGAGGTCCAAGGGCAGGGTAGGTGGTAGTTTTTGGAGGCGGCAGCCGAAACAGAAACGCTTGGGCGCAGCCGGCTACGTATTCCTTAAGACTGTTGTGTAATGTGATATGCAATAAATGTTCGTTTGACTTTGACTGACTCAATACCTGCGAGCTCAGGGTCTACGTGGTGCTGCAGCAAGGCGGCGGTCTTCGGGGACAGTAGCCGGTGCAGCAGCGGGGGCGGCGGCGCTCGGGCGCGCCCCAGAGCGCCCGCCAAACGCGCGCAACACGCGCGGGCGAGCGACGCGCCCGCCGCGCGAGACGCGCGCTCCACGGGTCCTTCGTCGGACACCAATCTATAACAAATAACCACTTAAAGCCTGACCAGAAATATAAACATAAATAAATAAATATTAAGGGACAATCATACACAAATCGACCTAGTCCCAAACTAAGCAAAGCTTGTACTATGGGTACTAGACGACGATATACATAATATATAAATACATATATAGATAACATCCACGACCCAAGAACAAATATTTTGCAAAAATATTTGCCCCGGCCGGGATTCGAACCCGGGACCGCCGACTCAGTAGGCAGGTGTCTACAAACCGAGCCAAACGCGTCGTCAAAGAGGATATGAGGATGCGCCATATTGCGGAATTTCACTGGAACTAATTTCTTACACTGGCAATGATTTGTCAACAATGTCAATGTCATTCGTGGTGGTTTCTTTAAAGGACAAATATTTATCAAATTACTACAAATAAATATCCAAAGAAAATACCGAAAACCATTCATAGTCATGAACGTAATACTATAAATAAAGTGTACACATGTTTACTACACGTAAAGCTGTCAGGAAAAGAGTGCATTCCATTAAAGTATATTAGGAGGTTACCATAGGAACTGACAGGTATTTAAACTAATGTCATCATAGTGCGGTTGCGATTGGTTGCAAAATTGTTGCCAGATAAATCTTATAAATAGCGCCCTCTTGAAAATCCTCATATATTTCTGGTAAGCCGGACCACTTATACATACATAACAGCACCCTCTTGCTTGCTCGTTCACTGCTGTAAAGTTGCGCGGTAAGATGGGAACATTTACGTATTCACATAGAGTAGCTAAGGTGTAAAACCTTTCAAACGATGCAAAGTTCGACACACAAAGCATAACGAAAAATTCGAAAGGTTATCTGGGCGTTAGGGTGGTGGGAAGGTTAACACGATGGACCGGTAATCCAGAGGTACCGGGTTCGATTCCCGGTCTCTTCCACCAGGCTACGCATATCAATTCGAAAGGTTATCTGGGCGTTAGGGTGGTGGGAAGGTTAACACGATGGACCGGTAATCCAGAGGTACCGGGTTCGATTCCCGGTCTCTTCCACCAGGCTACGCATATCAATTCTTTGAGCTTTGATCTTTGTATCAATAGTTTAAATGACCACTTGTAAGACAATGTAGGTAATTGGCCCGTAAAGTGTTGATGCAACTCGTCTGTATTCTCAAGTGTTTGTAACGTTATTGGAATGCACCGGTGCATTGCACACTCGCGTTTTATAAACAAATGGACCAAATGCCGCGATTTCTACTCTCACTAGAATGTCCAGTACATTTCGGCTCTTGAAACATGTACAAACGTGAAGATTTTATACGAGACGAACGAAACCCACCTCGTTCAGAAAGGGCTTAATCCGGGTATCCATAATGCACAAACAAAAAAGATCCTCATGACACTCTCCTTCATTGCGATGAAAATGAAATAAGTTTCATAACAAAAACTAATAATAGAAATTCGATATAACCATACTACACTACACTGTACAGTTAACGCAACTAAGCGTACTGTAAGTCTTGCTCGATTAATAACTACCACAGTATTCCTTGATAGACAATTTCCGCCGCGCGACGTAGTAAACAATTTGATCCTGACCCATAATACGAGATGCAATAAATGCTTCCAGCCTTCTAGCGGCAAAATCGTCTTACGCTGATTTGTTTACTGCATTTGGTGATTATTATCACACATATTTTAAAACCATCAAAACTTTTAAAGCTATTTGTTTGATTCAAAATTCCACGATATACATAAAACAATATATAATATCATGATTTTTTCCTAAACTTTAATTACAGTCCATAGATTAATTACGTATAAATAAGGCACATTTACCTACGTTCCAGGCGAGTATATCCGCGATATAATCCTGTGTAGTTTTTCGATCCAGAAATCTGTAGATTGCCGCATTTTTGACAAGGTAATGTCACACAAAAGACACTGATACTAAATTAACTTTAGGAGTTTACTATCGTACGGCTTCCAAGATGAGTCGACGGACGGTGCGATCCCAAGGTGGACTCGAATAGTAGGTACGGAGATAATCGCATTAGTATACTAGACTATGTCAAGATAACTAGTCTGGCACAATGATAATCCTATATTGTTGTTGCAAAACAGTGCATGGTACAAAATAAATTGTATACCTACCTATTTGTAACTTTCAAAATTCAAATTTTTTTTCGAGCTCTCTATTCAAGAAACGAAAAAAATTGGATCTCGGCATTGAATTAAGCTACAGTTTGAACCATCTTAGGAGGCGAGCGAATAAAAATTTAGGCGGTAGCGGGTCCCTTACGCGCGATGTCAGAAAATTCGTGAAATTTTGTCATGTGCTTTATTTCTAATTTACATTTTCCAAGGTGATTCTAGCCAGATCTACCCTGCATAGAGTATAGAAGAATCCAGAAAACTCATTAATAGTCTTACTTGTGTATAAGGTCCGTGAGTATGTCCATCACGATGACGCAGAGTTCAGGGTGAGCTAGACACCCGCTCTCCGCGTACTGCGAGCACGCCGGCCCGGCCGCCGGCTCCGAACCTACACCATATACAAAACATACATAATAAAATTCTCTCGTCTCCATTATATTTTTAAATAGCGGTGTATGGAGTTTAGTCGATTTAAAATCTTAACAGAGCTTAGTTTTGACAAAAGAACATAATGAAAATAACAAAGGAAAACTTGACTAAAACCAGACTTAGTCTATTATATCGGATTTATCGGAGAACGGCACATCTTTAATTGGATTCCTCTGGTTTTAGTTAAGTTTTCCGGAAGTGTTCATATAATATTATTTCTCTTAGTACGTACCTACGTTTTGTGAACAAAATGTATGGTTGGTTCATTTTTATGTCGTATTTTTTCAATTCATCGATGTGACATTGGTTGACCGCATATTGCTACGTATTACAAGTATTACTTTCGTCTATATCAATTCAAATTCAAATATTTATTGCGTAACACATTTTACATTACAGATGCAACAATAGGTATAGGTACATGTGACGCCCTACAAGGGCGAATAATATGAGTAAAGGGGGAAAACTTAATATTTCAGAGCTTGAAACCAGCCTGGTGCATGCATAATTTTGGTACTCACCAATGCCGCTGCTCACCAGCGACACTTCTGACGTACGCCGGGATTTGTATGTTGGTAACAAGTCAAACTTGCCTATTTCCACGTCTGCCTGCAAACACAAGACAGCTTTAGACGCACAGCAATTAACCTGTAATATAATATCAATGACTTGTGTTTGATGCCTTAATGACACTCGGAAGGATCCCGTGTTTCTTAAAATGAACTTATTAATATCTTCAGTCGGGTTTTTAGATTGATTATGTCGTCAGAGAGCACCACTGGCCACCACGTCAATGAGCCTTCGACGGCCTAAGAACCACACAAGCCGATTGGGATAACATTTATTCACTGTTTTCGACAAGGTGCTTAGTAGCGGGTGATTTTAACGCTCATCACAAAAATTGGTGTAATAGCAGCGATTCAAAGGGGTCTCGGATATTTGATGCTGCATTAGAGGCAGGATATGTGTCAATTAATAATAATAATATCCTTTATTGTGCACCACATGAAAAAGATTAATAACAAAGAAATAAAGCAACGTTAAATAGGGTAACAACAGGCGGTCTTATCGCTAAAGAGCAATAATAATAAGCAAGCTACGAGAGTAAAGTTGGTAAACGGTAGACATCAGCAGACATAGCCAGATATCTCTTTTGTCTCTACAGATATAGCCGTTAGTTTTAGCTGGAATATAATACGTGAAAATTTAGGCAGTGATCATTTAATAATTAAGCTCAAGATAAATTACCAACAACATGTGACTATATATAAAGAACTAAGTTAGCTAATTGGGACTTGTACCGGGAATATTTAGAGCACTATTTAAATTGTCCGGGAGAGGTTTCGGATGTACAGGACACATATAATAACTTTATTAAGCATCTTAATTTAGCGTCAGAAAAAAGTATTCCGACCAGAGTTTAGAGTACTCGAACAAGGTGCAAAGTTACCTCGTACCCCTCGTCGGCGCGGTGGTAGGGCTCGCTGTGCTCGGAGGCGTAGGGCGCCGCGACACTGTCCTCGCTCGAGGAGCCCTCCACCGAGCTGCAGCCGGACGGGTAAAGTAGCAGTTGTACAAGGTGCAAAGTTACCTCGTACCCCTCGTCGGCGCGGTGGTAGGGCTCGATGTGCTCGGAGGCGTAGGGCGCCGCGACACTGTCCTCGCTCGAGGAGCCCTCCACCGAGCTGCAGCCGGACGGGTAAAGTAGCAGTTGTACAAGGTGCAAAGTTACCTCGTACCCCTCGTCGGCGCGGTGGTAGGGCTCGCTGTGCTCGGAGGCGTAGGGCGCCGCGACACTGTCCTCGCTCGAGGAGCCCTCCACCGAGCTGCAGCCGGACGGGTAAAGTAGCAGTTGTACAAGGTGCAAAGTTACCTCGTACCCCTCGTCGGCGCGGTGGTAGGGCTCGCTGTGCTCGGAGGCGTAGGGCGCCGCGACACTGTCCTCGCTCGAGGAGCCCTCCACCGAGCTGCAGCCGGACGGGTAAAGTAGCAGTTGTACAAGGTGCAAAGTTACCTCGTACCCCTCGTCGGCGCGGTGGTAGGGCTCGCTGTGCTCGGAGGCGTAGGGCGCCGCGACACTGTCCTCGCTCGAGGAGCCCTCCACCGAGCTGCAGCCGGACGGGCAGAGCAGCGGCGGGACCTGGCCAAGATAACGTTTATTTGATGAGTTGTGTTAAGAAAAGTAACGTACAATTTCTGGAAGACTATTATTATTATTATTTGGAGAGACCTTCCTAGATATGTGCCGCCGTCGACAGCGTTTCTCGTTTTGTATGTGAAATGTTCTCGAAAACGTTGGTTCCTCATAAAAATGAGAACGGTACATCTCTAGTCCTTGTTGTAAAGATCTACAATTTCTGCAGTGCAGCTCGTTAATTATACTTTAACATGGTTTATTTTTTTTATCGACATTTTGACAGTTTGCAAAATTATTGGCTGAAGGTACCTTTGCTTTCGAAACGCAATAAATAATAGGGTCCCGTTTTTACCCTTTGGGTACGGAACCGTAAAAATCGATGGTCGGCAGTTGTCTAGTGTGTGTAGAATGTGCGACATAGGCGGTTTGTGTGGCGTGGTTGTTGAGTTAAGAATTGAACGAGATTGAATATAATAATAATAAGCACAGGGCGGACAGTGGATGCAATATGGTGACGAAAGCATAACATGGATAAGACTTGTTACATTTCGAGTAACATTTATGTATGCAATTTTTGTAGTTATCCCTATTACGTATATAGTTTGACATGATTTTGACGTATACCGCATCCACTGTCCGCCCTTTAATAATAAGCTGTTGATATAACAACTATTTGTGAGTTCCTGTAATTGGCTCTGTATTTCTATTTAAGTTTCTATATTTAGTGTATTAGCTGTTATAATAAAAAAAATAAAAAAAAAACAAACCTTGGCCTGCGGCGGCGGCGGCGGCATGGCGTGCGCGGCGCTGGGCTCGGCGACGGCGACGCGCACGAGCGCCTCGCACAGCGCGCGCAGCGCGGCGCCGGCGCCGTCGACGCCCGCGCCGCTCAGCGCCGCGCGCACCACCCTACAGCTGGCTTCCTTCGAACGGTCGGAGGTCGCGTCTGCAAACGTATACTTGTTAAAGGTATGCTATAATATTATATCATTATTCCTTAAGAATTGTCATGTGTACCTACTAACAAACTATGGACGTAGTCTAAAAATAAAAATATCGTCGAGGATAGTGCAATACCGCGTAAATAACAGCTGTCGATAAAGTTGTCATTTCAATAAAATACTTAGCATTTGTTTGAATAATGATTCGTATCTACACTTGTTACTTACGCGGTACCTATTGCACTATCCCCGACGATATATAATTTTATTTATTACTTAATCTAAATAAGTATATGACTGTCTGAAGGACTTGAATTTAGCCAACTATCGTAGATCATTTCAGTACCGATGTAACTTCCCACCACTACCATAAACTAAGCTGATGAATCAAAATACTAGCAAATCAAACATGAAAATTATTAATCAATATGATTTTGTGGCTAAAGTAATCCAGTTTTATATCTGACACTTTATTCTATCACCGTTTTTTTTGCGTTATTGATAAAAGACACGCAACGTTGTGTCGGTCGCGTCCCCCGCAGTAATTCAATCGCCCAGTCTCGATGCATGCGCAATGACTCGGGCGAATCGAAGGTGACAGCGCGACCTTACGCTCGAGGCTCTATCATATGCTACGTTATACTATATAAATAAATATTAAGGGAAAATCTTACACAAATTCGACTTAGTCCCAAACTAAGCAATGGTACTATGGGTACTAGACGACGGTACTAGGTACATAATATATAAATACATATAAAGATAACATCCATGACCCAGGAACAAATATTCGAGTTCATCACACGAACGTCCTTGCCGGGATTGTAACCCAGGACTGTCGGCTCAGGCGCAGGTGCACTAAACTGCGCCAACCGCGTCGAAAATGAGATAATGATTTGTTGTGTAAGCAAGCCACAAGGGAACTTATACACCGTCTGTGTCTAAGCATATTACAAGAGGAGAGAATTAATGCCTTTTCATAGAGGTATGTGAGCAAAGCAGTTAACTCAACTTAAGCAGAATTTTAAACCTGTAACGGTCATTTACTGTAGTGAGAAACTAGACGTTTCCTCTCACTAGTACCCTTTTTAATGACATTCCTAGAAATGTGCCGTTCTCTAACGTTTCTCGATATCTATGTAAGGGAAATGTTTTCTCAAGAACGTTCTTTCCCCATACAAATCGGGAACGGCACATTTCTAGACAGCAGCGGTTTTGCCATTCCTATGGTAATTCCGTTTTTTTTACAATTTTTTTTTTTCATTTTTAAAAGCCCTCGTTTCATTTCAAAACCGTCGCCGCATTAGTGCAAACTTTAGGTGATATATTGAAATCGCGAACAGATCTTACCAACTCCAATCGAATCCTCTGAATCGCACAGAACCCAATTTAGTCAGCCCAGTTAAACAGGCAATAATACAGTCGCGAGTGTAGAGTTACAGGCCTGTTATCTGACCACGTGGCCGCCGTCGAGTGTCTGCGGTTTTGTGTTACCACAAGTTATATACAAATTAATCAGTCGTTAAATAACTGTTTTATCGCATATGAACCGATAAAGATTGTTTTTTCATACGTTGTTGTATGGTTAATTGGTTTTTGTTTCTATTTTGTTATTCTACGACTTTTCCTATTATAGTTTGATAGTTTTCCAGTACTTTTTATGGGCAAACGGGTCCATTGGGAAACATATTAAAACTAAATTCTAATTCTAGTAGTTCTGAGAGCTCGAGAGTTTGTTTACACTCCGGATTTTAATTAGGCGAACTAACTTGACAGCTCAAAATGTTGTCAGGAATAGAAAAAAAAAAATAGTGATTGGTTTATGTCGATACTAATATGTCGATATAACCTTGTACCTACTATTCATTTGATTATATTTGTATTTTAACAAATACTTCAGTTCACACTCGTACTAATTACAATTGTTTTTCCAAAAAAAAATAAACCACAGTTGTGCACTAACGTCCTAATTGCAACGACGTTTTTCGAAAAGTTAGAACGATTGTGCTCTAAGGTATCGAAGTAATCGTCATCATAACTCTCACACTCACACATGGACGGATGGGATGAGGATGGGAAGATGAGCAGTGATGGACGTACAAATTGGACATTAACAATACTTTTACAGGCAATTGTGTGTGACCACTTCCTGGCTACTGGTTCTTTTTTCTCTTAAATTAAATGCCTGTCAGTTCGTATGGTAACCTCGTGATATAATTTAATGGAATGTACTCATCTCCTGACTGTTTTTCGTGTAGTAAACACGTGTACACTTTATTTATAATATTACGGTCACGACTGTGAATCGTTTTCGGCATTTTCTATGAACTTTTTTAAATATTTGTCTTTTAAAGAAACCACCACGAAAGACATTCATATTGTTGACAATCCATCATAAAATCATTGCCAGTGCCAGTCAGGCTTGAACTAAACACCCAGATCTTAACATGTTGCAATACCTGAGGTTTATATTCGTTTACAGTTATCAGTGTATTCGATAGTACCATACAACTGCCAAGAAAACAAAAAGGCGGACAGCGTTCTTAGCGATGTCCTAAAACAAAGTTCATTCGATGAAAGTATTTTAATTCCAACCGTTTTTTTATTATTTATTTGTGTAATAAAATTATTAGTTTGATTTCAAAACGCGATAATACAAAATTTATGAAACATGTAATGTCTATTTTTTTTTTAACTCTGTTTATCTAAACCTCTCTGGTATTAACTGTTTTTTTTTTTATATCGATATTTACAACACTAGCCAAACAGTGGCAACATTCGTGTGCATTGAACTGTCAAGTTAGTTCGCCTAATTAAAATCCGGAGTGTAGTAATTTCTGATATTTGTATTTTTCTACGTTTTCAACCTCCTCATCTCCGCCATATTGAAAACTTACGAAAAACTGAATCTACAAAAAAACTATATACTTATCGGACCTAAGTATTCACAAAATTTCAAGAGAATCGGTTGCGAAATGCGACGATAACAGCCGAATATACGAAATAATTTTTAGCCAAGCTGAAACCCTTGCTCCGTTCTAACATGAAAGAAGGGGAGGCCAACATATGCATTTGTTTTCTAATATAGCTACCATACATTACATAGAAATAACATTTGCATCTTAAAATAATTCCAATAACGTAAAAGTTAGTAGTAAAAATCATTTACATTGTCGCGGTCGCCAAATTCCGAAAGATCTTTAGATAAAATAAAAATTGGGCAAGTGCGAGTCCGACTCGCGCATGAAGGGATCCGTACCATAATTTATAACAAGAATGTTGTATGGGAGCCCCACTTAAATTTTTATTTTTTTTATTTTTAGTATTTGTTGTTATAGCGGCAATAGAAATACATTATCTGTGAAAATTTCAACTGTCTAGCTATCACCGTTCTTGAGATACAGCCTGGTGACAGACGGACAGACGGATGGACGGACGGACAGCGAAGTCTCAGTAATAGGGTCCCGTTTTTACCCTTTCTAAAAAATAAGAGAAAAATAAAAAGTGCTCACCAGACACGGCGAACTGCACGGTGAGCAGCGCCTCGACGATCTTGACGAGCACGCGCACCTCCGCCGGCGCGCTCTCGCAGTTGCACAGGAAGTACAGCAGCACCTTCAGCAGCGCGAAACTGTCCAGGAACACGTCCTCCCTCACCACGTACTGCCGGAACACGGGGCTGTACAGACACAGCGCCGCGCACGACTTCCAGAACGTACACGCGTTCTTCAACACTTCGAGGTAGTCGTCCACTGTTTCTTCGAGCACGTTCTCATTAGAAGCGTAGCTGGTCTTTATAGCTTTGGGCATAGATAGCTTCCTAGTTTGCGCCGGTTCCGAGCTCCGACGCCCTTTGAACGAGAACTTCTGTTTTTCAGCTGTGACGTCGGTAAACTCGTCGAATTTCTCGCTAGGGAGTTTCAGCCGGTAGATTTTGAAGCATCTGTCGGTTGCTTCTGTCAACGATTTGAATAGCATTTGGATAGACGCTAGAGAGCTAATTTCTCTGTAATACGTTGTGTCGGAGTTTTCGTTTATTAATTTGTAAATCTCGACGATTATTGCTATTTCGAGTATGGAGCAGCATTGGTTTGAGAATTCTGGTAGAGAGACGAGCTCTAGTACGTAGCTTAGGCCTCCCTTTTGGATAAACTGGTCGGCGAAAGACACCGTGTTTAAAAGACTGGAGAAAATGTTCAGACAGGACACGGTTAGAAAATAGGCAGAGTCTTCCATTTTTATTATGTATCTATGTTTCGCCACTATAAAAGTCGGGTATATTACGCTGAAGAGCAATTCCTGCTTCATTTCTAATCGACACTTGGGTGTTACTCGGAGCAAATGCGACACTGTCGCATGCAGGACGTTATTATGGTTGTCCAGTTGTAGCAAGGAGTTGTAATGGATCAGGAACGACCAGATGCTCTTTCGATCGACAGCGCTGACGGCGTGAAGGCAGTGCTTTTTGGCAAACCTCTTATCATCACACGGTTCACAGATAGAACAGGGCAGCTGATCTGTTACTTTTGGAATCAACACGCTCGCCCCCAAGTCCCCGTAGACTGTGTGCTCTAAAACTTGTAGACATTTTGAAGCGACGGATTCATGTGTCAGCATAAGTCTGACGATATGTTCCATGAGGAGTCCTGGGGAGAAACAGCAGCAGACTCCGCTACTTAGCATGACGCGCAGTATTTTATGTCGGAGCAGCGGCTGCGCTGAGACTTCCTCGTCGGTTAACAAGCAAGCTAACGTGCCATACAACACGGACACGCAACAAGTTGATGAAAGTGGCATCTCTGTACTGGCTTCTCCTAGAATATCGTGGTGGTGGTGCATGCCGGCCGCGACGCGCGCGCGACACGCCTTATGTCGACTGCGAGGACACGCAGCGGAATGCACTACCTCGCTCCTAACTCTCTTCATGCCGTTTATCAACTTCCCCACCGATTCCAACAGCTTCTTGATAAGCGTAATAGCTTCATCGTAATCTACGCCCGGTATCCTCATCATGAGCTCTATGCATTCTTTGAGTAGACCGCCTTTGAGACATTCCCCGTATAATTTGAACTGGTCAGTGAATTCTCTCAAGTTATCCACGGTACGACACTGCATTAGAAGGCAGTGGAAGAATGCTGTGATAGAATACGCGATACCGAACACGAATCTGAGCATATGGTCAGACTCCGACTGAGTCAAGTTATCTTTATCGATCTGTTCATCGGATTTCTTATGGTATTTCGAGCTAGACTTGCAGATCACATCCTCTAATATCCTTAAGAGCATCGGTAGTATTCCATTGTTTATTAATTTGGCACACAGATCTGATCGAATGAGAACTTTGTCCAGAGAAACTATCAGAAGCTCTGTCAGAGCAACTTTAATGTGTGAGACTTCGTTTGGGCTCTTCGAGCAAGCGGGCAGCGAGCCAAACTGAAGAGAGCATAGGTTCTTTAAAGAGAAATTGATGCATTGCATTGATATTTGCGATCCTTCAGAGCCGGTAAGACTGCTCTCAGCCTTACACAGCTCCTGTAACAAATCCGTGATCATGAGCGTGAATTCAAAAGCGGATATCTCAGAATTGATCACTTCTCTATGCTTATCGTTCATGAAATCATCGGCTTTAGGTTTGGTTTTCTTTGGCGTATGAAAGGGGTCATTGTACAGTTCATTGGCGTATTCATTGGAAGACTTTAGTGGGGAGTTGAAGTACTCGAAGTCGTCAGGGGAAGATACTTTGATGGCGAGCGAGCGGTTCAGCGCCTGCAGGTCGTCGTTCGAGTCCGGGGACTCAGAGGACTGCTCGCTTTGTTTTATACTCTTCCTTTTAGATTTGATTTCCGACTCTTTGCTTTGGCTCACGTGTCTCGACCTACGATACAAAATGGCTTATGAGTACAAATATAACGGTAATGATACATCACGTTTTAGATAAATGAAGGCAACTGTCTTTGTTTTACCACCAGGAGTTGGTGCTTGTCATAATTGTGTATCTACCGATCAGATAATATATATGGCAATAGAGGTGGGGCCTGGGTTAAACATACGTAATTCTATTTAGTCCGTCAGTTAGAATATTGAAAAATATTAGACACGTATTTTTTGCTTTATCATTATCACATTAATAAAAATTGACTAAAGATAGAGGCCATCATAATTCTGGAATGGGGGTTTGTGACGTCACTTGTAAGTTAAAATGGTGACGTCACGCGAAACTTCAGCTCTCTACCATCGTCATTTTTTGTTTCATAATCAAAATAAAAAATACGTGTTTATTATATTTGAATAATCTAACTGATGGACTAAACAGTTGTTTAATTCTGGGGCAAGCTATGTATAAAAATTTTATTGGGCAGTGGACACATTTTGCGAGGGGTAACTCTTTACATAAAAGTATGGATACACTAGTGAGTGTACTGAGTGTACTAAAACATCTAACATCTGAACACGGCAAGTGACACCCAGGGCCATATACCTCTTTAACTCCTCTCTCAAAGCCGAAGGTGAGATAATAGTGTTGAGATTAATAGATTTACCGTCCAGTGTTTCCCCGTTCCACCGCAGCCGAGCTGATCTTCGGCGCCGGGCTGCCGGCAGGCTTCTGTTTGGACCATATTCTGTAACAAAAACGTTTTATTTCATTCATCCTTACAGACAATTTTTAAATTTGAAAATGTATTCGTATATCTGGTATCAGAACGTTGAGGCCACAAACTGACTGCTTTTTCGTACTGCATGTATTATCCGTATAATCAAATAAAAAGTTGTTGGTGAAAATAAAGCAATGAACTAAGTTTAAATTTAACACTATTTGAAAATTTGAAATGTTGTTACGTTGTAACGATTGTTGATTTAGAGCTGCCTTTTAATTGTTATCGAGTAACAATATTGTACCTATACTGTAGGAGGAGTGATAAAGATAATCGAGAATCTGTATTGTAGGAAAACAAATGTGGTATAACTTTTACAGTGTACGTTTTGTAGTTTGTAAGTTAAAACGCGTATTAGTCAATAGTACAATGGTGGAGCACTATGTTTTGCTGCCAATAAACTGGGCAGATACTCAGCAAATTTATTGCACTATTGTACATAAAATAAATTTAAAAAGAAGTAAATGCATTTTTTTGGATATTGCTACAGAGGTTTGTTGTTTGATTGTTAGTTTATGGACATTGCAGGTGGGGATACACTCTTTAAATTCAATTTTCCTATACGAGTAGGACATTAAATGCTGTAATATATATTTACGTATACATATTTGTTTGCATATCATATATTCATCACTGCGTCCACAGAATGATTACGATTAACAAACAAACAGTGATAACGTAGCAGCACGAGCACTATGTCAAGGTCCATTGTTTCACTGGAGACACAATGGTTGAAACGATACACAGATACACACGTTAAACTCATAACATTCCTCTTTTACTGTCGGGGGTTAACAAGTAGTATATGTAAACATCAATCGTATCTCATTTTTAACAGGCGTAAAAACACGGAGTCTCAGTTCGTCGGTGGGTTTGCCTTCTTTGTATTTTTATATGTATCACTTACATATTATACGTTGTTATAATAAAATATCCTGTTAAATGTTGTTAGCCCTCATTCCAGTGAGTCGGACTTTATGCGGGGGTACAGCCCGGTATCCTATCTCAAATCTCAACATCGAAACATTGTGTCTCATTTGTAACGTTTCGCCAAATTTTCATTTGTCCGAAAGTGATTTTTCCTGAAACCGTATACACCCGTATACAGCCGCGCGTCCCCAGATAGGATACTTTTTGCTCGACTACGGAGAAGCAAAAAGAGGGTCATGACACATGACATTCGCGGGCACCTTCTATTGTACCATACCGACCTGTTGGAGAACAGCTGATGTATCGGAGTGCGCGGCGAGCGAGTGCGCGTCGTCGTGGTGGTCGATGCGCTCACACTGAGCTCTCCGAACAGCCAGATCAGTACTGAACTCAGCTGCCGACAACATGACAGGCCCTGCACAGGAAAACATACGAAAATATACACATCCTATTAAATTTTAGAGGTCTACGCACGATTAAATTTGTTTTGAAGTCCAAACTGTAAATATCAATCAAAATTATATCTATCTATCAGCAGCAGACGTCCACTGCTAAACATAAGCCTCCTCCATAGCTCGCCACAGAGTGCGATCCCATGCTGACCGCATGCATTGACTCCCCGCTACCCTCACGAGGTCATCCGTTAACTTGCCAGGACCTGTTGTATGTTCTGGTCTGTAGGCACACGCCTCCGGAGATTCTTCGCACCCCTTGCTCCACCGCTGGCCTGACCGCTTCCGTAGCCAGGAGCGGCAGAGCTACCAGAGTCTGGAGGCCGTCTTTTTCTTGTGCTTATCATATAAGGGGAGTTTTGCCGGGTAGGCGAGTCGGCGATCGCAGTAGGTTGGTGGTATGTTAGTAATTGACGGCGCTGCTGACCACCGCCCACGGGAAGAGATGGGGTGAACTATTCTATACCGGATCCTCACAGCTTATAAACATTATGTACAGTATAAAAATATTGAAGCTGGTGCGCAACATGAGGCGGGTCGATCATAATTTAAATAGGTTTAAAAAGAACATACTGATTAATTTGTCAAAGTTCAACCTTTAAACCTTTTGATGTAAAACAATGAAATTTTGTATAGAGATTCTAAATATGTTGTAAATCTAATTTTCAACAGACAAAATACCTAACAAAGAACTTTTTTTTACAATATTTCCTTAAACATTTAACCTACATTCCTCAAATAACTGTTTAACTTCCACGAATCAATTATCATTAAGGAAGCGTCGACGAATCTAAAACCTGTTTTTAACTAAAATACTTAATCCACGATCCATCAGATTGTGTAAAGCTACTACTTTATTTATGCTACCAGCCATTAAGTGAATCAACAAATGATCAAATGAATTTGAGTGTTTAGTTAAAATTTGATCCTGTTTAAATAATATAAAATGTAGGTATAATTTTTATTTTTATTGCGCTTAAATTCTAATAGGTCATCGTTGTTCACTCTTATTTTTAACATTTGACAATTGAGTTTGGAATGTGTTCTTTCACTAAAGTAGGTAATTCATTTGTTAGTTTATACTCAAGATTTATTAAAGATAAAACCGACACCTATGAACAGAAATTATGAATGACCGACACCTATGAATGAGAATGACTAATTCATTCATGTCTAATTTCATCAAGGTCTGTTAGTTTTTGGGGTTCCGTACCCAGAGGGTAAAAACGGGACCCTATTACTGAGACTTCGCTGTCCGTCCGTCCGTCCGTCCGTCTGTCACCAGGCTGTATTTCAAGAACGGTGATAGCTATACAGTTGAAATTTTCACAGATGATGTATTTCTATTGCCGCTATAACAACAAATATTAAAAATTAAATAAAATAAATATTTAAGGGGGGCTCCCATACAACAAACTTACAGATAATGGTACGGAACCCTACGTGCGCGAGTCCCACTCGCACTTGGCCGTTAATTTTTGACGGTTGCGAGAGTATGGTGACATGAACAATTTAAACCCGCTAGTTTATATAGTAACAAATTAATGTCATTCATAATCAAGTTATATAAGTGATTTCTCGGTCTCCGCACTCGGCCGCGCCGCGAGCGCCCATTATGGAGTGACGTTGTTATAGTGCGTTGAACCAGCTTCTAGGAACCACGCGATATCTCTAGTATGTTCGGAAGACCAAGTCGGCCGTATAATGACTAAAGTTTCGAATGTCATTCTAGAATGTTCTACGACTCTACCGAGTTCGGCCGCGTAATATTAATGTTTACTAAACTGTAAGCTTTAAATGTTATGTTTGAGGAAAAAAAACATAGCGTACCACTTTACACAATATTTATATATTTTACGTGTTGCAATAGCAAAGTATTTTAAAGAGTTACCCAGGGAAACGGGCGACAGAAAAAAGTTCATTGACCCGTGTTCATAATGGTAGTACCTAATAACGCTCAGAGTTAAAAAGTTTGAAGATCTCTACAGTCGCAACTATATTGAAGTTTCATGTCCTGTTGTGTTTTTCCAATTAACGTAAAAAAAAATTGTGCCAGCTAATAAAAACGGCTAAGCGCCAGAACTGAGTTTTTTATCCTTCGCGTTTAAAGAATACCTTCGTCCATCTTAGTGCATAAAATATTGGAACAATGGTGTTAGGACATTTGATACTTATGTGATATAAAATTAGGATATCAGTAGGACCAATCAATTTAGGTACATAAAATATTACGGCAAATAAGTATTAGGACATTTAAAGTTAGGACAAAAAAATATTATGGCATATGCATTAGGAGAAATAACGTGAAGGCAAACAATCATTAGGACAAAAAATATTAGGAAAAACAAAAATAGGACAAATAGTTTTAGATATCTCGGAGCGGTAAACTCGAAAGAATCTCCAGAATTCTATAAAACGTCGTAACTACAGTCCATCCTCCATTAACTGAATCGGCCCGGTAGCTGTTGAATGCAGAGATAACCGCATGTTGACAGTATAACATGTGTAATTGTATTTATCGTAATATCAGTGCGTTTTACACTGAGATACATAAAGCAAATACAACGATGATAAGATTAGAGCGCTGACATAATGTATTAGATATGTTTTAGAAACCAGTAAACCAGCTAGCTAGGTATCAATAAGTCTAAAATGCATACAAATTTCGAGAATAATTTGCATTTGCGGTGGCCACAGATAAAGCTTACGTAAAATAGCAAAGTAACACTCTCGCGGTTTGTACTCGAACTCTACTTGAACTTTTTATAAAGCATATAATGAAATGTTGTTTATTTCCTTTTAAACGCATTCGAAAAAGGAGAAGGTTCTATGTGCAACTGTATGTTTTTTTTTATGTGTAAGTTTCGATTAATTCTCATAACTATTTTTCTTATTTCAAAGAGATACTCCAGAGCTGGAAAAAACCACCATCATAAATAAATCGTTTATGTCGGGAATTCGGGATTGCCTTTTAATGGCCTTTTGAAGTCGCAGCCGATCCTCACGAAAACTTCTTTTTTAATACAGTTGCTCAAAAAGTGGTACTTTTTGTGGCTGCGTAGCGTGCGAGAAGCTCATTTTCTCGAACTAGTGCTTTTTACTTTTTAGTTCCAAACTATACTTTCGAAACGCAGTAACTGAGTTTCGAATGTCAGTGATGATGATGACGATGACGATGACGATGACGATGACGATGACGATGACGATGACGATGGCGATGGCGATGGCGATGGCGATGGCGATGGCGATGGCGATGGCGATGGCTATGGCTATGGCGATGGCGATGGCGATGGCGATGGCGATGGCGATGGCGATGGCGATGGCGATGACGAAGACGATGACGATGACGATGACGATGACGATGACGATGACGATGACGATGACGATGACGATGACGATGACGATGACGATGACGATGACGATGACGATGACGATGACGATGGCGATGGCGATGGCGATGGCGATGGCGATGGCGATGGCGATGGCGATGGCGATGGCGATGGCGATGGCGATGACGATGGCGATGACGAAGACGATGACGATGACGATGACGATGACGATGACGATGACGATGACGATGACGATGACGATGACGATGACGATGACGATGACGATGACGATGACGATGACGATGACGATGACGATGACGATGACGATGACGATGACGATGACGATGACGATGACGATGACGATGACGATGACGATGACGATGACGATGACGATGACGATGACGATGACGATGACGATGACGATGACGATGACGATGACGATGACGATGACGATGGCGATGGCGATGGCGATGGCGATGGCGATGACGATGACGATGATGATGGTCTTAATGTACCATGTCATTTGTAAAGTATGGGTTCGTTCAAAAATAACTTCGAAGCAAGCATATTTTATCGCAATGATATATTAATTTGTTATTTTTTCGCAATTGCATTAAAAAACGTCGTTTACAACACGTGTGAAATGTCTTTTTACTACTCGTACCGAGTCTTGCCACTCGCTTTCAGCTCGTGGCAAGATACCTCGGTACTAGTGGTAAAAAGACATTCTTTTCACACTAGTTGTAAAATGTACTATTTAGCCACCAAAAATGTTGCATATAAAATCGTCTTTTTCCTTGTCAAAGTTACTAGTAGGTATGCAGCACGGCCTAGAGCCGAACAAAATTAGCATAAATCTTCTCGTTGTAGGCGGTTATTTTTTGTGATAATTATAACAGTTCTTACTGTTATACCTACGATCAAACAATAAAATATTTAATTGCGTGCAATATATTATGCGCCGAAATTCATCGCGAATATCGGCTACAAAGTCATCTTCGGGCGCATTAGCGCCAAGCCAATTAGGAGTGAAAGCGGTCGCCATGGCCGAAAGCGGTGGGAAAGAGACATTTTGTTATGCACTTTTATTTCAGATCAATTTTATTGTAGGATGATATTAAGGGACAATCTTACACAAATCGACCTAGTCCCAAACTAAGCAAAGCTTGTACTATAGGTACTAGACGACGATATACGTAATAAATAAATGCATATATAGATAACATCCATGACTCAGGAACAAATATTCGAGTTCATCACACAAACAACGGCCGGGATTCGAACCCAGGACCGCCGACTCAGTAGACAGGTGCACTACAAACAGCGCCAACCGCGTCGTCAAATATAATGCGAACACCACGAACTTTGGCCCGAGCCAGAACTTAAAGAACTGACTCGATTAGGCGAAATGTCTAAGCCACTCGTTGTGAAAGTTTGCAGTTTTTTGCCGGTCGACCCGAAAGGTGTTGGGCAATCAACGATGCTCGTTACGCGCGGCCAGGCACCGGATCTGTGTTATAACATTGATTGTGCATGCCTTGTGATGCATTGGGTACTGAATCATTACTGATAAAATATGTGTATGTTGTATATATAAAAAAAAAAATTAACAAAAAAAAGAACCGACTTCAGTAAAACTAAAAAGCCAACAATAACCCGTTCAAGTACAGATTACATTTGACTCACCCTTCGAAGTCGATCCCAAACCACTCAGTTCTTATATTTATATATTATAGTTTACGCAAGGTTTGGCACCGACTTCGAAGGGTGAGTCAAATGTAATCTGTACTTGAACGGGTTATTGTTGGCTTTTTAGTTTTACTGAAGTCGGTTCTTTTTTTTGTTAAAAATTTTTTTTTTTTGCTTTTTAGTGATTCGTATGTGTGTTCATCATCAGTTTCCTTACACCAAATCCTATTTACTGAATGTAAATTCTTGATTTTATCAATAAATTACCGAAAGCGCCTTACATGTCCCTATAACATTTGAAGAGTTCTCTCGATTTCTCCAAGATTCCATCATCAGATCCCGACTTAGTGCCAACGGGACCAACTCGGAGTTATACACTTTCGATTAAAAAAAATAATTGAAAATCGGTTCACGATTCTCGGAGATATCGAGTAACATACATAGAAAAAAATAATAATAAATTTGTTCGAATTGAGAACCTCCGCCTTTTTTGAAGTCGGTTAAAAAGGGTGCTTTTCAGCCTACTAATCTAAAAACAGAATGTCACTGATGTAAGCAAAGAGGAAACAGGAGTAAATATGCCGCAAATTTCAAGTAATTTTTGCATAATAAAGCCAAAACTATCCACAGTGATGAAAGTTACGTTTTTTCAATATGATTCAGCATTTATTTCGCAAGAAGAACGAAGGATTGAGCAGCGTTCTGGTAAACCATGTTTTGAATTTAGTTGATGACAAATAGCTACAGACGTTTAATACTGCAGATATATGACGTATGCATATGATTGCCATATGAAAGCTGTTTGTAGCGCCACTATCCCTGGACCGGATCGACGCTTATTAGGCTATAAATGGTACAACTTTTAATACTACGCGACGATCTAATACAGAAGATAATCGAGGGGAAACTGAGGGAAGGAGAGAAAGAGGAAGGCCAAGTTATTTGGACCAGATAAAGAAAAAGGTGGACGTCGCATTGTATCGAGAAGTGAAAGAACTGGCGTTGAGTAAAACGGACTGGAGAAAACTACAGCGACAATAGTAAAACTCTTAAATAATAATCAATGACAGTGTGTGTTGCAAAATGATTGCAGAAATTTGCATTTTATAGTTCTTAATTGTCATTAAAGTTAGCCGTGAGGGTACTTAACAAATATACTGTAACATTAGGTTAAAATTACGCAAGTTTTTAGGCAACATTCGTAATATCGCTTAATGTAACGGCGATGCCACAACCTTGCGCGACAGCGGCAGCGGTGTAGGTACGTGTGTCTCGCTCACTCGTTATGTCGCCGCGCTCGGATCTCTCGGTCAACCGCTTGGCGCGCCGCTGGTCGCGCAAAACCTTAGCATCTCCGTAAGAGCTGTGTTAGAGGTTAGAAGGCAGGGCAGGGGTTTCTTACTTAATCAATAAATTGAAAAACACTCTTATTTGTACTCTATCTTACGCTTTTGAGTAAGTAGCGACTATATGAGAGATACGAAGATTCGAAAACCGGCATCCAATACGCTGCACAGTGCACAATGCTGAATATAAAACTTGGCAAGCACCATAAAAGTAACGTTCATTCGCGATCTCAGATCCATGATAGTTGTTAACTAAGTATGTATATCTATGTACAGTAAAGGAGAATGAAAAGCGTACATTTCGACCATTATTATCATAGTGACAAGAGCGAAAAAGGTACGTGTTTCAATTTCCTTGACTGTACGTCCGATGAAGTTTATGGTGTGATGTTCGAAAGCTACCTCGACTCCAAGCGCTCTCAGCAACGCGAGGCATCGCCACGCGACGCCGCCCAGCAGGTACTTGCGCAGCACTTCCGCATTGGACTGCAGGTTGGTCTTCGTGAACAGGCTCGTAGGGCGGTCTTCCTTCGTCTCCACTGGTAAAAGAAACATTCATCAATCATTTTCATCATGGCCATTTTAACATCGCTTTTTAGGGTTCCGTACCTCAATCGGAAAAACGGAACCCTTATAGGATCACTTTGTTGTCCGTAAAATAAAAGTCCGTAAAATTTAAACCATATACTTACTTAAGTCTACGGTCCCTTGAAGCTGTGAAAAAATCTAACTTCTACGTTAACGTGAAAAAAAGATGCGGCCGTTTACTTCGCAAAAAACGTACATTTAGACACTATCAAGGGAATCAAAATGTTAGGGTACTTCCCGATGACCTAGAAGTCCTAGAACAATGAAATTTGGCAAGTATTATTGTCACATACTACAAATACTTATAACAATCTGAAAACTATACATTTGTAATAAAATCATAAAAAATAAAGTCCTTTTCAAATTTGGAGAACTCGGATGCGTTAAGTTTACACCTCGTTTGTATGCGGCGCCATACATTTCAGGTGCAAACTTAACTCAACCAGGCCAATTAAAAGATGGGATAAGTGAAAGTTTGTACGGAACCCTCGGTGTGCGAGTCATACTCGCATTTGACCGGTTTTTGATCTAGTCTAGTAGACTAGTAATTGGATAAACTTGCAAATGGCAATGAGCGCCATCGGCGATCATTCACGTAGAGAAAGTGAACGCAATGCTGTTGATGTACCTACAGATATGGCGTTCTGGAGAACGTTTACCAATTTTGTATGGGAAATGTTCTTGAGAACGTTCTATCCCCATACAAATTGGGAAACATAATTAAAACTTATTGAACCGGGTCTATCGCGATATTTTGATTAACCTTCATTGCCTGACGTTTCAACACGGTTTCACGTGCCGTGGTCTCAGGCGTACTGATGAAACAGCGAGTTGTTACTGGAGATGTCGGCCAAATGTATGTATCACTACCCGACGAAATGTGTAATAAAACGGATGGGTAGGAAGTTAAAGTTCGACTACCACCCCCATTTGTTAGTGTTTATTATCACCGGCACGACACACAACGCTCACAATGTTCGCGCACAGATCCGAAGATATATCCCGTGGTTTCAACTTTTGAATCACTGGTCCCCAAGTTGGCAATTAATTAAAACCATCTTCCCGATTGAAATTCTTAGGAAAAGTTGAACCGTTCAACCGTGTTGAAACGTCAGGCAATGAAGGTAAATCAAAATATCGCGATAGACCCGGTTTAATAAGTTTTAATTATGTGTTCAAACCGCGAGAGTATAAAGTGTTAAATTGGGAAACGTTCTCAAGAACGGCATATCTCTATGTTGATGACCACAATGGCCCAGGTGAATTGATGCTACGATTATCTTAGTTCTATAGTGATCAGAAAGTTGATAAAATTCCCACGATTACAAATGATCTATCTTTAAGAAGTCGTACGACCGTAGCGAGCATAATCGCTAATAGTCTAGGCTACGCGTAATATCATGGTCACGGCACCAAGCTGTAAACTAATACCCAGACCAATGTACTACGATTACTATGCATATTGCGCGTCATCGTCATCATCATAATTCCTTCAGTCCATTACAGACGATTTGTGGTCTTCAGTCTGAAGTTCGTCTTTTGTGGCCGAAAAGACCGATGCGAGATAGGAATATCCAACCGCAAACCTGACAAGTGACACTGCCCGTTGTTGATATTGCGCATGGTGTAGACTGTAATTTGCACGTGTGCTATCGGTGTTGAGTTTGGCTGTTGCATGTACTGGTACACCTGTTAAACGTACCTAAGCGATCACCTGGAATGCTGCCGTCATCGTCGTTGGGCGCAGACGCGGGCGAGCAGTGTGTCAGCGATGACGTCACACGGTGGATCCCGCACAGCAACTCACACCCCACCAGAGTCACCACGCCACTCACAGGGCTATAGGAAAGGATAAGAAAATGGATAAGCTATATGTTTTTATAACAACAGATGCAAAGAGTGTTATGAAAATTGGAGATGGTTTTAGTAAACACCAATTGTTTTATAGTGAACATATTACCAGAAATTGATGAGGTCCTTCGGGTTGGCTCCGCCATTGAGCCGCAGGAGGAACTCCGCGAGGAACAGATCAAGCCACGTCGATTTCTGGAAAACGGACCTTCTGTTAACATGCGCGCATCTCATAAGCTCATCATTGGCTTTTTTTATTAGGGTTCCGTAGTCAACTAGGAACCCTTATAGTTTCGCCATGTCCGTCTGTCCGTCCGTCCGCGGCTTAGCTCCATGATCATTAGTACTAGAAAGCTGAAATTTGTACATACTCATACATGTGTATGTATTACGCCGACAAAACGGTAAAACTCGTTAGATTCAGCTTGATACAAAAGGCCGGCCATGTACAAGACGGACCCACGCACCGAAGGTTCAGTACGAACTATGAAAGCACTGGGTATTGCTTTGACGAAAATATAAACTGTAATGAGCGATAAACTTGACTTTACTGTCCGAAAACTGATGTCCCGATACATCGACATAGGTCGGGGTTAGTTTACCAATCGCAAATAAGTTGGTGATCACAAAAGATATGTTTATTGTAATGTAACTACAAATTTACGCTTTTCAGACCTTTTTATTTACTTCTGCAGCTTGTGCTACATTAACATTATGATGCTTCTTGCAAAATTTCATAATAAAAGGACTAAGAAGTATAGTTGCCGGCAAACTTCTTGAACAAAAATGGCGGATCTGCGCATGTAAGTAGGTACATATACGTAAATCGGCTTCTGCGCAGTCAAGATCAAGATTATGCTCAAGATGTTTGCCGGCAACTGTACCCTATAAGTTTTCATTCCTTTGGCAGCCGTCGACAAATGCAGCATAAACGCTCGTTTTTTTCGATTGCGTTGACTTAGAAGTTTGACTTGAGTATTTAATGTTAAAAGAAAAAGCTCTTGACAGATCTTTATAGGATTCGTGTTCCGTTTTTGTCGTTAGAGGTACGGAACCTTAAATAAACGCGCGTTTTGTGAAGACCACGAACGACTGGTTAACGGTACATGTTAAGGTACGTGAAAAATTCCAGATCGTCAGGTGTTTTTGGGATTTCTATATAATTTCAGATAATTTAGCAGTTGTATAAATGACGACATTTCATATTTCTAACATAGCGATCGAGAGAGCTTAGCATCCCGTACACCCTAAAAAAAATTAATGTATTTTTCCATACGTAAAAGGATATAAGAAAATACATAATATAACCGAAATCTACGACAATCTATGCCTGCATAGAGCTGTAGTCTTCGACCTATCCGCGAAAAAATAAGCTGTCAGTAATGTCAAGCTCAACGTCATTCGTTTTTTTTTAACAGCAGACTAAAGTAACCTGTACATTGTGTCATAGTTTCGGAGTTAGTAATTTCAGGAAAAACATAAAAATTGGGCATGAAGGGTTCCGTACCATAATCTATAACAAATTTGTTGTATGGGAGCCCCCCTTAAATATTTATTTTATTTTATTTTATTATTATTATTTGTTGTTATAGCGGCAATAGACATACATCATCTGTGAAAATTTCAACTGTCTAGCTATCACCGTTCTTGAGATACAGCCTGGTGACAGACGGACGGACGGACGGACGGACGGACAGCGAAGTCTCAGTAATAGGGTCCCGTTTTTTCCCTAAAAACAGTGATTAAGTCCACTTTGTAAGCGGAACACAGAAACGTAATAAAATTGCAGTCTTAAAAATATGCGATGTTGTCAATTACTCCACCCACAGCTACGTGACCAGGATCCTATTGCCCCCAGGGGAGCCCGAGACCCGACCTCGCTAATCTGACCACTATCAAATAGCGCATTTGTGGAACATTGTATCTTGTATACGATTTGGTTCGCGACCTTCGGGAGATAATTGTAGCGTTCACTACGCATTTGGTTTCGCTAAAATTAGAGCCTTGGCATTAGGTACCTAGTTAAGGTGAGTCGGGGCTATTGTAGCTATGGGGTTATTGTATCTTCTTACCATTATAATGGTCTGTGACCCTTAAAATGGTCTGTGTATATATAGGATTGTGTATATATACCATTGGTCTGTGTATCCTATATATACACAGACCATTATAATGGTCACAGACCATTATAATGGTAAGAAGATACAATAACCCCATAGCTACAATAGCCCCGACTCACCTTACTAACTTTTTTATATGACTTTTTGATAAAAAAAACCTTGGATTTGATTAAAGAGATTTGAAAAAGCCTGCCTGTATACTTAACTTGAATGCATTATTGCAGAGCTGGGTGCATGTTGCTACATAAACATGAAAACATTTTCGCAAAAAAGTATCTTTCTACGCAAACGCGTGGATTTGAGAAACTTAATTACTTATCTCTATTAAACAAATTTATTTACGTTTATGTTCACTTTGTCCACATTCCCAAATCGTCAACTTCTTGTCTCGTTCACATTTCCAATTCGGCCACATTCTCAACTCGTGTACATTCCCAATTTGTTCACATCCTCATTTGTTGAAATTATGGGTTTATGTCAACTAAATGAACCAATAATTTGCTTTTAAAGGGTAGCCATAAATAAAATGTTTGTTATGAATCAGTCAACGAGTTGATATCTGGGCAAGTTGGGAATTTGTACGAACCGGGAATGGGGACAAGACGAATTGGGAATGTTAACCAGCATTAACCTAAATATTTATATATAGCTAGTTCCAATTTTTGTCACCGTATAATACCTAAAAAGATTATATAGGGAGACTAAGAGATGCCGCGCTATTTTTTTTTTTCTTTACCGTAGACGGATAAAAAAGTATCCTATAACCATCTTTGGATGTCCTACTATCCCTGTACCAAAATTAGTTAAAAAAATTCCACCCGTTTCGGCGTGATGCTAGGACAAAGGAAATTATGAAAACAGATGGCGCCAGGTTGGCACGGCGGCGCCGTGAGCCCATACAAAACAAATGACGATCCTTCATCACACTATTAAGATTTTTCCTGAAATCATGACCCCTCTCCATAGAAAAATGATTTTCAATACAGATGTAGAATTTTATAATACATAGTATAAATGGCTCAATCAACTATTTTCTGCCACTCGTTGGCAAAGTGATGTCCCCTGGGTCACTTTTTAAAATTACGACATTCCGTGGTTATATGTATTTAGCAAAAGCTTTGTAATTTAAGCAGTTAAGCCTATTCTTATGTAGACCCAGTAATATAAATACCAGTAATATAAATTATCAACACTTTTCTTAGAAGTTTCATCAATATTGTCCCCTGGGTCACGGGACTGAATAACAGCAAGAAAAAGTTGATCCACCCAAATGTATTGTAAGGCACCATTTAAATACGAAATCAGCAATCAATCAATCATGAAAGACGTCAAGGTCTTAGTTAACGAGCTAAAGTGGTTCCGGATGCACAATTTGCACAAATGTAGCATGCCTCAGTTCATACACTAATCCATATTATCTACTCTAGGAGAGCAATGACTATGCATGGGTATAACTAAGGTTTGATTTTTAGGGTTCCGTACCCAAAGGGTAAAAACGGGACCTATTACTGAGACTTCGCTGTCCGTCCGTCCGTCCGTCCGTCTGTCACCAGGCTGTATCTCAAGAACGGTGATAGCTAGACAGTTGAAATTTTCACAGATGATGTATTTCTATTGCCGCTATAACAACAAAAATACTAAAAATAAAATAAAATAAATATTTAAAGGGGGCCTCCCATACAACAAACTTGTTATAGATTATGGTACGGAACCCTTCATGCGCGAGTCGGACTCGCACTTGCCCAATTTTTAGAGTTCTGAAACCAGCGCCCACGGGGTCCACTGTCATAAACTTAATTTAATTGTTTCATTTAACAGATTACATAAAAGACCCTGCATCATACAAATGTTTCTGTTTAGTCCTATGGTTGACTGGTAGAGAATGCCTTATGGCATTAAGTCCGCCATTTGTACTTTTACCTGTGTATTGTGTGCAATAAAGTTTAAATAAATAAATAAATAAAATAAACTTAGCTATCCACTGTCTAAGAGTGAAAACGTAAATATTTGTTTTTGTTTTGTTTTAAAAACTATTGCACGTCATGTCCTATTGGAAAAATGTGACTCAAATCTAAATAATCGACAAATTAAATTATTTCACGTTGTTGATTTATCGTCACATAGCATCATTCAGTTCAGTTCGTCTTGAGTGATGAGTGGTTACGAACGAAAGATATAATGATATAGTGAGTTGGTTTATCCTCCATTGAGTGAGGGAGTAAACATGAATGAGAAGATATACTTCATTTAAATCACCACTCGAATGACACACCTCTACCGTACTTTTTGATATTCCGATATGGCATGGTAACGTTTGCCCCGCTAATGCACCCATCCCAACTAACTTTACGTAGCACTGAGCGTTGTATAAGGTGAACTAAAACTAGGACACCTTAGCGACCTCTATGTGTTCACCTTTCAAATAAACAATGCAAAGATCGACACACGAAGCATAAGGAAGGATTCGAAGGGTTGGTTGGAGTTCGGGTAGGGAGGTGGTTAACGCACTGGACCGGAATCCAGAGGTACCGGGTTCGATTCCCGGTCTCGTCCCCCAGGTAACGGATTTCAATTTTTCTTTGAGCTTTGATATTTTTGTATCAATAGTTTAAAACTAGGAATGATTAAGGAAGGGGGAAAGGTTGAACAGTTCCAACCTCGTATGTTCCAGTCTCAGCCTTGAAGAAGTGGTCCCAGTATAGCTTGAGCGCGTCCTCGGCCATCGCCCGGCACCTGAAACAATCATACATTTTACGTCACACTTGCTCGTAAACAAGGGTTTACATGCAAGAAAGGCGGGCGGTAAATCGTAACTTACGCCCTAGGGCGGTAAGTAATTTTTATCACACTAAGGGTTTACATGCTAGAAAACCGGGCGTCAAATCGTATATTACGCCCTAGGGCGGTAAGTAATTTTGGGATTGACTACTACTACTTCTGTTTTATTTCCTCCAATGTGTGATAAAAACGTCGTACGTGACTCTGGCCTCCGGCTTCGGGCTTCTAATAGACACTCGTTTGTAATCCCTCGTTTACCACCCTTGTTACGTATAATGTACTATTACGTCACCCTAGGCCGTAAGTAGGATTTACTGCCTCTACGCGGGGAGAAAAAAGCACTGCCCAAGTCAAGACCTAAAAGATTAGCCAAATCATGGGCTAAATTAGTAAAGACCCCAGATCGCATTATTTATGGCCCGAACCGAAACCATCTCACTAGAGATGTGCCCTCGAGAACGTTTCGCGAAATGTATGGAGAGAAAACGCTCTCGAGAACATTACCCATACAAAATGAAACGTTTCCGGAAATTCTCGAGAACGGTCACTACATCTCACTAATTCACCACCCTAGGTATCTAATGTGGAATCACAAAGAAACTTAGATATACTTCTAGTAGACAACAAGAGGACGTGTTTGTTCCCTAAACTTGTATTTATAGTTGCCTGACTTCGATTTTAGGGAAGCGTCAAACAGAGTAAGCTACGTACCAAGTTCAGGGTCAACGTGTCCGTCTTCTTGTACGTTTTGCTTATTTTATCTTATCATATCGAAAAGTGGAGTGAACAAGGTGTTTATTTGGTTGTTCCTTGTATTTTTGGAAGTCTAGCTGATGGATGTCCACTGATGCTCAGTTTTCTTATTTGGGAACTTAAGTTTTAACGTAAAATCAATCAATTTTTTTTTTATTTCTTCTATCTGTTGATTATAAAGATATACTTTCATACATGCAATTATATGTTTCATATCTAATATAGTTTCGTTTCAAGTTTTATGTACCAAGGCACTTAAATATCTACCTACAATATAGTGTTTACATGCAAATATACTTACTTGCTACACACATTTTCTCTCAGATCCTCCTTATTTTAATCGGCAATGAACAAGATGTGAACCATTTTCTTATGACGAAAAAATTAAATAAAAATCGGACACGGGGCAAGGGCAAACTCCCACAAGTCGACCAAGTGAGCTCTAGTAGGCCACTAGTATGTATATATAAATATATGGTAAACATCATCCATGACCCAAGAACAAATATTCAAGTTCACACAAATATTTTCCCTTACCGGGATTCGAATCCAGGACTGTCGGCTCAGTAGGCAGCTGCGCCAACTATATCGTCAAAAGTAATACTTACTAAAACTAACAGTTAGTATCTAACAAACTGTTAGTTAGAATTAGAACCTGTCATTCGACACTATATTTTATACGTACTGAACTACGTAATAAATAAAACATCGAATGACAGGTTATCTACGTTTATGAAGTCGGTATATCCGACCACAGTAATATAATTATCCGTACCTGGATGCAGGATAGTCCAATTAAAACAATACCTAGTCAAACAGAATCACAACGCAGACACATCACGCAACACATAACTCCATTCATAAACAGCACTAGCGTAAACACAACACGAAAACCGAGTCACGGAATTAAGTAAGAAACTAGTTTAGTTTCACTAGCCGCCGGTCCGACCGCCGCTCGTAGACTGACAGCACCGAGGCCGTATTCCAACGAGTTCACAACAAAAATGTTCTGTCATCTCAGTTATCTCATCAAAGATGAGCAGGACGGGTGACGCAACGACGTCTGAATCAACCCTCGGGAAACCTTATCTATGCGGCGGTCATTCATTATTTATTGAAGTCATTCATATTGAAACAGATGGGACTTTAAGTAGGTGTGATAATGTTCATTTTGGGTCCTAGGCGGTAATGCAGTTAACTTAGGTCGATCGTACCGGACGTCTTGGTGGTTATCAGTTGAGGAGACGGAAAAAGACGTATTTATTATGCAATTTTACTTGGAATTAGGTCTTAAGTTTATAGTTGCAAAGTTAGTTTTCGGAGAAGCACGAAAAGGGAAACAACCCCATTCGAAAACTTATTTCGTTGCTGTGTGCTTTCAGTGCAAATGTTACGGTCTATGAATTGCCGATTGATATCTTTGTCGATAAATAATTATCTATATATACTTACTCGTTTTATGTCTTATTAGAATTTTAATGGACAATTTGGCCTCAATATTTTCTATAACAAATCCTTTGATGTAGAATAGTAAAAGGTAGATTTTTTGCAGGTTTTGTCTATCCATACAAATATTATAAATGCGAAAGTGTGTCTGTCTGTCGCCTCTTCACACTTAAACTGCGGAACCGATTTAGATGTAATATGGAGATAGTTTGAGCCTCGGAACAAGACATAGGACAAATTCTATCCCCTTAAATAATCCCTTAAGGTTTATATGGGTGAATCAATAACTGCTGAGCCAATTTAGATGCAATTTTGTAGTGCACAAGGTGTTTATTACAAAAATCATCTCTTGAGGGGGTGAAAATGGGGTTGGAATTGACTATGGAAGTGCGATAATCAGTGGGCTTTTGTATAAGCTTATCCTAACGTTAAGATCTTATCTATGTGTAATTGAATTATGTTATGCAGACTATCAACTAATTCTACGCAGACGACGAGCGACGAGGGAAGAGGGAAGAGGGAAGAGCGAAGAAAAGAAAGAAAGTGAAGAACTGGCGATGAACCTTGAACGCGAGAGTTGCGAGCTTACCTTTATTTAATTTTAAAGGTACCGTTTGGACGGAAAGTATCCTCACCGCATCCGACCTTTAAAAAGAAACAAACAGGTCACAGTTTTTATAGGTACTTTTATTGTTTGGGTAGCTAAAATATTGATACCAGTACCGGAATGCAATATTAACAGTCGAATACCTTTAAAAGACTTGGAGCCACCATCAGGGCCTTCAAAAAACGAATAAATTCCTCCAACACCCGGAACCATAACATCTCAAGTATCACAACCTCGTCGAAGCCAACTTTTATAAACAGCACCCCAATCCGGCCGGTCACCGTGGGGGAAGGAGACCGCTACCCTTCAACAAGTAATCTTATACCAAACAAGTCTAGTAAAACCAAAGATATGGAAAAATACCTACATATTAGCACACTGAACACGCTGACACTGAAATCGGAGGACAGCCTTCAAGAACTGTTAATGGCACTGAGGCATATAAAATGGGACATAATTGGACTGAGTGAAGTCAGAAGAATGGGAGAAAAGATAGAGGAATATGATGACTTCATCCTACACTACAAAGGAGAAACAAAAGGGAGACATGGAGTTGGGTTTTTAATAAGGAAACACCTAAAAAACTGTATAGAAGAAATAAGGGCGGTCTCTGAAAGAGTAACAGTGCTCAATTTGTGTCTTCCCTGCCTGGATGAAAAGTGGACCATCATACAAGTATATTCACCTACAGAAATTGCTAAAAAAGAAGAAATTGATAAATTCTATGAGGCCTTAAATCTGAGCATTAAAGAATATGCATACAAAAACTTAATCACAATGGGTGATTTTAATGCTCAAATTGGAAGTAGACTGGAAAGTGAAAACAACAACATTGGTCCTTATACCATAGGGGTCAGGAACAGAAATGGTAGCAAACTAGTAAACCTCTGTCTCGAACACAACCTCACGGTAATGAACAGTGTTTACAAGAAGAGCAGGAACCAACTGTGGACTTGGACATCTCCGGATGATAGATATAAAAATCAGATAGACTATATATTCTCTGCAATAAAAGGAAATCTTTTGATGATTGTGGAACAATCAGCAACCTAAACTTCCATACCAATCATCGAATGGTAAGAGCAAAACTTAAGATGAAGCCAGTAAAAAAACAGAGATGCCATATGAAGTCAAACCCAAGCTTAGCGGATGAGGATCTACAATTATTAACAACAACTCTTAAAAAAGAACTAAAAACCTTCAAAATGGATACAGACCAACTAGAACTTCAAGAGAAATATGACTACTTCCAAAACCAATTACTTCAAAAAGTAACCAGTACCAAAAAAAATAAACCTAAAAGTAATAAAAATAAAATGTATACAGAAAAAACACTAAAGCTACAGGAAGAAAGAGGCAAACTAATCAATACAAAAAAGAAAACCAGAGAAACTAGACAAGAAATAAAAGACATTTCAAAAAAGCTCCGAACTATGATGAGGAAGGATAGACAGATATACCGACTTAAAACATTTGAAGAGTATATAATCAAAACAGGAGGAGCAAAGCAAGCCATAAAATGCCTATCCACAAAGAAGGACTGGATACCTAGCATCAAAAATACAAAAGGTAGCATAAAAACAAAGAGACCAGACATAATCAGAACAGCAACAAAATTCTACCAGGACCTATACTCGACGTCACTACGAACGGCCAACGATGTACCATTAGACAACCATACTGATGTTCCACCAATACTAGAAAGAGAAGTCCAACAGGCTATAAAAACGCAGAAAAAGGGAAAAGCTCCCGGTGCTGATAACATCACAAATTAACTCATGTTAGCAGCTCAGCATGTTATTCTTCCAGCACTGACTTCTATCTTCAATGATGTATTAGAAACCGAAATCATACCACACCAATGGACCACGTCTACTATAATTTTGATACATAAAAAGGGGGACAGAAATGATGTCGGAAACTACAGGCCAATAAGTTTAACATCAAATATATATAAAACTTTCTCTAAAATCATTCTAGCCCGGATAACTAAGGTACTCGATGAGAACCAACCACGAGAACAGGTCGGATTCCGAAGCAAGTACTCAGTGGTTGACCACGTTCATGTGGTGCGGCAAATATTCGAAAAGTACAGTCGCCATCAGATATATCGTAGCATATAACGCGTTCATAAATATATGAACATGTACTGTAACGCCCAGTCAATAAGAGTTGTGTTCACATATTTATGAACGCCTTATATGCGTCGATATATCTGATGGCGACTGTACAAGGAATATGATCTACCAGTGTATTGCTGCTTCATAGATTACTGCAAGGCCTTCGATTCTTTGGATCATAATAAAATTTGGAATGCATTGAAGAAACAAGGAGTGGAAGATAAATATATTAGAATAATAAAGAATATCTATACGGGTGGTACAGCGAGGGTGAAATTAGAAAAAGAAGGAGAAATCATCAAAATAGAAAAGGTTGTACGACAAGGAGACCCACTCTCACCGAAATTATTTACTGCAGTGCTTGAAGATGTCTTCAGAAAATTTGAATGGCAGAAGTGTGGCCTAAGAATTAATGGTGAACAGCTAACAAACCTAAGATTTGCGGATGATATCATTCTGTTTGCAAAATCTTCCCAAGAGCTTCAGAAAATGCTGACTGATCTTGACATACATAGCAAAGAGGTAGGCTTAAATATGCATACATCAAAAACTAAAGCAATGACTAACAGAGAAAAGGAAATACTCATGGTAAATAACATACCCATTGAATATGTGGATGAGTATACATATTTAGGCCAAATAATCAAAATAAACAATATGTCAAGCAAAGAAATTGAGACACGAATAGGGCATGCTTGGAAGAGTTACTGGTCATATAGGGAAATAATGAAAAACAAAACAATAAGCAGCACAGTTAAGGGAAAACTATTCAACACCTGCATACTCCCCATCCTAACATATGGATGCCAGACATGGGCGCTCACAAAGTCAGTCACAACAAACCAAACTTCGTACCTGTCAGCGAAGCATGGAACGAAGTATGATGGGAACAAGGAAAATAGACAAAATCAATCATAACATAATTCGAAAATCTACAAAGACCCAAGATGTGGTGTTAAAGCTAAGAGCACTGAAGTGGAAATGGGCTGGCCATGTAATTAGAGGAGGAGATAAATGAACAAAGTAGTAACACTATGGTATCCAAGAGAAGGCAAGAGAAAGAAAGGAAAACCTTTCAGGAGATGGGAAGATGATCTGACTAAGACAGCTGGCAAAACCTGGACTAGACTGGCAAGGAAAAGAGAAGATTGGAAAGTGTTGGAGGAGGCCTTTGCCAAAGGGCACACAGATACACAATGAATTAAAATATTTGTACAAATGAACTATACCTAATAATATGTATCTGAGAAAAGGCTATAAATAAAATAAAATAAAACCTTTAAAAGACCTGGTCAAAACCGTTTTTAAAGGTACCTTGTTTCCCTTTCCACTGTTTCCCTGATATGTACAACTTAAAAAGTGCTGTGAATTTTGAGGTCATAAGGAAAGAGTACTTTTTATTTTTTCTGATTTAAATAAACTGATTTAAATAAAAGGATGGGCTAGGGAAAATTATGCAAAAAAAAAAAAAAAAAGTGTTGCCAATTGCGGCTACCTTTTTTCCCCAAACAAGTGACGAAGTGGTAACACTTATGCGTTACTACATTGTGTATTATAATTTCAAGTTACTAATATCTTCGGACGAAACCCTTCGTATAATTATGATAGAACTTCACTTACAGGTAAGTTCGTTTAATCATTAATTATAGTTTACGTGAGGTTTGGCACCGACCGAGTTTAGGAAAAATATCGCGAAAGAAACAAAACTATTGCAAAAAGAAGCGATTGGGAAACTTTAGCTATAGAAAAAATATCGTTTAAGAATTAAAAATATTGTGATAAATGTCGTTTGGCCATATTTGAGAATGAGGAAGCGAGCAAATGAGAAAAAAAATTGGCGGGTAGAAGTTCGAGTGGGGAAAAATGCGAATGGAAAGTTTGCTATCCGGAATTAACGATTTCGGGGAAAAGATCTAATTACTCCTTAAGACCAGTGGCATAATACCGGTTTAGGCCTATGGTTTTGATTTGATCATCATGCCCTGACGGAGCCCATGGCCCTTTCACTACCGTGCCATGGCCACCCTATTGTCATACCATTGCTTAAGACATCCCAGTATATTGATGGCCAAATAAATGAGTAAGTTTCTTGTTCCAAAAGCTGCCTCTTGCTTAGATTCCATTTTGTCTTTTGACGATGCGGTTGGTGCGGTTTGTAGTGCACCTGCCTACTGAGCCGGCAGACCTGGGTTTGAATCCCGGCCAGAGCAAATATTTGTGTGATAAATAAATAAATATCAGACAACCCCACACAAATCGATCTAGTTCCAAATTAAGCTCAAGAAGGCTTGTGTTATGGGTACTATACTAGAAGACGATATACGTACTTATAGATAATTATTAGGGTGTTTCATATTTCAAAAAGTTTGATTTTCATATGACTTCGCTCAAATCCTTGATCGCACTTACCCAAAAGGCCTCTGTGCCAAATTTCAGCTTAATTGAACATTATTTAGAGGTTGCGCTACATTGTGGAATTTGCAACAAATACGAAAATTCTTGAGCATTATTCAAATAAGAATTTCACGATTTTTGGGTTATTAAATTAAAAAAAAACTTATCTGGCATAAATAAGCAGTAACATCAAATTCAACTTTCAGACACACAACATGTAACAAAATGGCTCTTCAAAAGCTCGAACTCATTCAGGCTAAGTGTCTGCGAATCATAGCTGGTGCCATGAAATCCTCACCTAAAAATGCCTTGCAGGTAGAGTGTGTGGATCCTCCTCTTGCCCTCCGTAGACAGTTTCTGGCGGACCGCTATGTATTCAAAGCTTGCAGTATCTCCAACCATCCTCTTATCCCTCGCCTGGATGCTTTATTGAAGGAGGTCTCTGAAAACCCATATTGGTCATACAAGACAGCGCCAAGAACCTTAAATAGCTTTAAAAAATTGAAAAACCTACCCGACCCAGTTTACACTACAAAGTCTAACCCCCTGTTCGAAGTGGACTTTGAAACAATAGTTTTTACCCCAACAGTCATTCTAGATTTTGGCATATTTAAAGATGACCCAGCAGCAAACTCCAAATTTCAAAACCTCTTATCTAAATGGCAGAACTACCTACCTATTTATACAGACGCTTCAAAGTTGGAGACAGACGGTTGTGTTGGAATAGCAGCATGGATCCCCAAATTTCACATCCTCTTGTCGCACAGATGCCCTCCACAATCTTCTGTTTTCACTGGGGAGTCCATTGCAATCCTGGAGGCAGTCTCTTATGTAGAGACACACAACATTCCCAAAACTATAATCTTCTCGGATTCCAGGAGTTGTCTGCAAGCAATTATAGGAAACCAGTTTAAAATGAAGACCAAACTTCCCGTAATTTTAAAAATTAAAGAAACCTTAAATATTTGTCATAAAAAAGGCCTTGAAATTACCCTTGCTTGGATCCCAGGACACTGTGGCATTGAAGGCAACGAGCGAGCTGATACTTGGGCAAAGGAGGCCACCAGAATCGGTTCCCAAACTCACGATAATATTATTTCATCGGACCTAATGATGCTCGCTCACTCTAGCATGATGGATTCCTGGCAAGAACTGTGGGACTCTTCTAGGCTCATCAAAGGCAGGCACTACGGTAACATTCAACCAGTTATCCCTCGAAAGCCTTGGTTTTTTAAGTTTCGGTCAGCTAATAAATGGGTCACTTCCACTATTTGTCGGCTTCGTCTAGGGCATGTTTGTTCCCCGGTGTTTTTAGCCAAAATTAGGGTCCGGGATAACTCATATGTGAATGCGGTCTTGATGAAGGTACCCTGGATCACATCTTCTTCAACTGCACTAAATTTTCATACTCTTTGTACGATGTGCTACCCAAAAATATTCCGCGGCCTGTCATTTTCTCTTCGCTTTTAGCTTCAATGGACACTCCTCTCACTGCTATCCTTATTAAATATATAGTAGAACATAATATTAGACTATAAAACGCAATTCTTATCTTACTGTTCGTCTTTTCTGATTCTCCTATCCTATATGTTGGCACGCCCTACTTACTGTCATCCTCTTCCCGCTCTTTTTATTAATAACTGTACAAACGTCTTGTGTTGTCTATGCTGTCCTTAACATAAATGTTATTTGTTTTAGGTCTCCTACATGACATATCCCATCACAAAAATCAAAATTTTCTACCGATCAATCTCCTCTCGTGTGATATGTCCAAACGTCGTCATTGGCGAAATACCTCTTGCTGAGAGCAAGAAGTGAAAGCCACAAGGAAAAAAAAAAAAAAAAAAAAAAGCTTCTTCTAATGAATTTCTATAAACATAGGCTCTTTCAAAGAAAAGTATAGTTTTAGTATACACTCATTATGACAAAAAAAATCATAAAAATAATATCATACAATTATATGTCAACATCTGCTAAGAACTTAAAGTAGAAAAGATATGCAATATATCTGTATAGAAAGAAAAACACAAAAGTACATTTTTCAGAATAATTTTTGAGTGCCAGTACGATACGCGGTTTCCGCATAATATAGAGCGATTATCACTTTGGCGACATGAAGAATGTTATTTTTGTATAGTATGCTATACTGATATGCATTACATATTGATAAACAATAGCAAATTATACAAATACATATATTTTCAGGCTTCTTAACTTTTTTATTTTTTGTGTATAGGTTCTGAGCTCCAAAACTCTATGATTTTGCTTTTTGTATGTTATTTTATTCTATATTTTTGTAAAATATGATGTAAATTATCTCTCATCGTATTAAAAATACTATACTTCTTCTATATTCTAAGTGATATCGAAAACGCTGATGTATCTGGTCTAGAAAGCGTTTGCTGTATTTTTTCCCTTTTTTCTATAAATGGTAAAATTACACGTTTCTCTTGAAGGCTCTGACTTTATAGAAATTGAACAATAGTTTAATTACTTACATTTAAACTTCTCTACGGGTAATACTCTTTACTTCCAAACAGAGATATTTATGATTAACATCTTATAAAATATAAAATCAGTACTTCAGAACTATTACGAATTTTAACATTTGTTGTAAAAGTGGTTAGTTGGCGCAACCTCTAAACGTCCTCAAATTTTCTTGAAATTTGGAACAAATATTTTATTTTATTATAGAGACTCGATCCCCAAGCGAAGTCTTAATAAAATACACAGTTTATTTTTTTCCATACAAAGATGAAACACCCTAATAATTATATACTTAATTACATCGAACAACCATGACCCAAGCACACATATTCGAGTTCATCACACAAATATTTGCCCTGGCCGAGATTCGAACCCGTGACCGCAGGCTCAGTAGGCAGGTGTCTTACAAACCGAGCCAAACGCGTCGTCATGATGAACTCGAATCTTTGTTCCTGGGTCATGGATGTTGTCTATATATGTTTTATATGTATACCGATGCTCGTCTAGTACCCATAGTACAAGCTTTGCTTAGTTTGGGACTTGGTCGACTTGTATAAAATTCTCCTGTAATATTTATTATTATTATTGTAATAGAGATATATCTTACTTTAGGTAGCCCATATCATTTTCTAAATCATTTACTTCTCCGCAGGAATATGAGCCCAGTTTCAACCGAAACGCAACTCTGGTATTTTCAAAACACACAAGGAATGGTATCTTGTGTTTGTTTATTAAAGTGCACAAATTTTTACTTTTAATATGGTAGGTAGTTTGAATATATACCAACACAATAAGTATAATTCCAATTAGAACTAACTCCGAGTATATATTAGAAATAAGTAGTTGTTAATATTTACTTACAGTGAGCCAAGTGTAGCAGACCGCTGTCCAGGATATCTTGATAATAATTATTTATTGAGAATTAAGCTAAACTTAAACTTACAACTATCTCATATTGGTGTCAATTTAATCGACCATTGTTCATGCACTCTCAAAATAAGAACTAAAACTATTTACTAAATTAAAATTTGGTTATATTTTATTAAAAACAAAGGTAAACACAAAAGTTGCACACCAAACAGCTGAACTTATTTTCATATTTTGACGTTTCTTTGTAGAAAGAGAGAGAGAGAAGGAATGAAAAAGAAAGCAATAAAGGCGTATTTTAGACTACCACTACCTCTAACTATTATTATACAAAACATAAATTTTATGAATGTTTTATTTTATAAACTTCAATGTGTTATTTCGCAGGGAGTGAGTACGTTCATATATATATTACTTTCTCTCTCTTTGGAGTACGGTGATTTGTGTTTCCTGTAATCTATTGTTATTTAGCTTAGAGGCTTAGAGTAAGGAATAGGTTATTAGCCAGTCGTAGTTGAATTGAAAAAAACTTCTTTAAGTTGTCAGTGTCTTGTAATAATACCATGTAAAATCTACCATATAAATACGATTTCTGGTAAAGGCACGTAAATGTTTCATAATCATGAGTATCGCTTGACGATCGTTCACAAAATCGCATGGCTGGCTCGGAACTTGTTTACTTATTACAGGGCATTTATTTTCTTAGTATTTAAAGATATTTTTGGGTTCCGTATTCAACTAGGAACCCTTATAGTTTCGCCATGTCGTTCTGTTCGTCCGCGGCTTAGCTCCGTGATCATTAGTACTAGAAAGCTGAAATTTGGTATGAGTATGTGTATGTATCACGCTGACAAAAAGGTAAAAAAAAAACTTTTTTTCGGGTACCTCTCGAACATCTAAAGTGGGGGTGATTTTTTTTTACTTCAACACTAGTGTGGGGTGTCGTTGCGTAAAAAAAAATCGGTTGTCTGTAAAGTCGGTTTACTGACGATAGGTGAACGTGACAACATCATAAGAAAATACTGATGACGCTGTCGAACGCGGAGGCCGATTGTGCCTCTTTGTCGCTCGTTCCGCGGTCTCGCTTGCACTTCAAGCCTTAAATGGAACGCCTCAGAGCGAGGTAACGCCGCATGAGTCATGTTTTTTCGTGCGTGCAGGCTTCATCGAATTATAAGACGATGTCACGTCAAAAATAGCGTTCCGCCACCCATCTAATTATGGAAAAATTAGTGAAAATGAGGCCTATACATAAGTACTTTCAATACAAACTATAATTATTGAATAAAATCAGTTGAGCCATTTTTGAGTTATCGCAAAATTTCATAATTTTCTTTAAAATTATGTAAGTGCCGCGTGGTATCCTTATACTTCGAACGTTACACATATTATTTAAGTGCCATACTGCATTAAAATATTCCGCTCAATCTGGCGCGTATTATCGATAACTTCCAGAAGGTAATAAGTAATTACAGTTACTTTGGCGTTTACAACCTTTTTATAGAGCTTGAAATATTTCTCGTAATTTAAATCTCGGGCTTAAAACCGCTGTTTTAAGCCCGTCTATTGTGAAGGATGGGCAACTACGAAACCGACACTGAGCGTTGCCCGACATGCTCTTGGTCGGTTTTTAGGGTTCCGTACCCAAAGGATAAAAACGGGACTCTATTACTGGGACTTCGCTGTCCGTCCGTCCGTCTGTCACCAGGCTGTATCTCAAGTGGTCTCGGTGATAGCTAGACAGTTGAAATTTTCACAGATGATGTATTTCTGTTGCCGCTATAAAAACAAATACTAAAAATAAAATAAAAGAAATATTTAAGGGGGGCTCCCATACAACAAACTTGTTATAGATTATGGTACGGGACCCTTCATGCGCAAGTCGGACTCGCACTTGCCCAATTTTTTTTATACACAGAATTATGAGTACTATTCATTCTAATAGGACGAGGAACGGACGTAGGATGGGAAGTATCCCGATCCATCTCCAAATTTCCGTTCCCATTCCGTTACTTTATTGTATATATTTAATGGAATATAAAAATATATATATATATATATATAACAAATTTAAGTAACTAGTCTCCTATAAGGATTAATAGTACTTACTACTTATGATTCTTAGTAGAAAATATGTATACAATATTACAAAAAAGTGAAGGTAGGTACAGTTGTTTTTTTATTAAAAATGGCCTCTTACCAAATTACCTTTTATTTTAAATTCTGCCTGTTTTTGTTTTTTTTTCTGTAATTTAGAAAAACATGGATAAGTAACAGCTAAAATATCATGTTTTTCGTATTTAAATTAAAGGTGAACTCGTAATCTTTTAGTAGGTAAAACTAGTTACTCATTATCTTTTCCTTATAATATTCAATATGTACAGAATAACCAAGTTTATCAAACAAGAAGCAAAAGCTACTTCCTATTTCCTTTTTCATGATTTCTTACAATACGTATGAATGTATTTCATAATGCGCATAGCAATGTACAAAGTACAAACATGGATATCGATTATATCTGAAATATAGTAGATTTGTAGGTTTTGGTCTTACAACATTGACGACGTTACGTCGATTTGACAACTTTGACAGTTCAAGGGTACAGATAACGAGGAGGTTTGTGGTGATTTATTTTTTTCTAAGAAATTAGGAGTAAAACAAACAATAAAATATGTGGGACAACATTATAGATTACCTAAAAGACCCTTTGCTAGTGGTTAAAGTGCAGAACTTCTTCGGTGTCATCTACAAAAACAGTATTCGGGAGAGCGATGATGGTGGTGAAGTCATACATTCTGAGAGATTGGAACGTGAGCTCGACAATAGTGATGTGCGACAGCACAAGCGGGCGCCTAGCAATATTTCCAGCAGTTCACAGACGTCCTACGACACGGACACCTCAGGCGAGAGCGTTGAGGAGGTCGAGTGCCATATAAACAACAAATTCTGGTATTGGGTGTTCGTGCTCGGCACCGCCCTCGGGGATGAGATATTCTACGCTACGTTTATACCCTTCTGGTTCTGGAACATCGATGGAGCAGTCGGCAGGAGGGTCATTCTCGTGTGGACAGTTTGCATGTACATAGGTAAATATTCCATGTTCCATGATACAATGAAGTACGATTATTTAGAATTAGTCAAAGATGAATAGGCTTTTCTCTGGTAGATAGGTTTACATCTAGGTTAGTTCCACTCAATCAATGAAATCCCAGCTCTTGCCCAGTTCAAGGATTATTTGGCCTTAACCACCAAATATACTATAGATATTTTGGTTGTAACTATTATATTATATAGCTAGTTCATTCGGCGGTAGTACTCTGGCAATAGCCGTACTGTCAAGACACAACTAGGTCCACAATCCTACATAGCTATAACCGTGAACCAGTGCTAGATGATTGTATTTCTTCTTCTTTCTGTGATGTGCCTCTTATTATTTGGGGTCAACACTCCTCATTTTCATGTGCCGTTGATCCTGGGTTGTCTCTTCGACCAGCTGGGCCTGTTTCTAATCCTTTGATATGGTGAACTACCGTAGCAAGCGATGCTATATGACTGTAATATTATTTATTTATGATATAGTGTCACATTCTCAGACATATTTACCTACATTCCAAAGATACTTAAAGATACTGTGAGTCATGAAAATCTTATCATATCTAAAAGGCCTTTGGACTATTTAGAAGGTTACTATGCTTCTTAAAATATAAAATGATAATGACTTTATGCTATTAATATAAGAGCTATATTTGCTTGGTTATGTGTAAAACTATAAACAAGATTTATTCATTGTTTGGTTTTTGTTGGCTTGAGTTCCATTATGCTATATTGTATTATTGGTAAAATAATTCTATTGTTCTGTTGTAAGTGATTATTTACAAGGTTATATCTGTTCTATTATGATTATGAAACTGTAAAATGAATAAGAATAAGAATAATTTTTATTTACCAAAAGAAATGAAGTCTGAACATTTAAAATGTTTTGTGAAAATCTACGTATGGAAACTACTTTTTTCCTGTATACATGTTAGCATCATTGTCACCTCAAAAAGACGAAATATATTTTAACTTGTTAAAAAAAATGGTTGCTACAGATGATAGAATACCTTTCACCCAAATTTGGTAAAACAAAGAAAAAATTGAAGTGTAACTCATATTTTTATATATTTTATCGCACATAAATAATGTTGGTTTCTTCTAGTAAAATATTTGATTTTGTTTTAAAATAAAATTAAATTGTAAATTTATTTCAGGTATAAAAACCCATATATGGTTAGTAACAATCAACTTAAAAAACTATATTAGTAACAACAATTCACAATAAGTATTACATTCAATTCAAGTCTAGAAAAAAAATTAAATCAATATCTAAATGTCAAAAGTCAATAAAATTTATTAATCAAATAAATAAATCAAATTAAATTATAATCAGTCTGCCATAATTACATGAATGCTATTCCATTTTTTCATAAAATAGCTAGTGGCATCTTATTTTTTTTGTAATTTGTCAATTTCACAGCATAAACTGCCTAGAATTATTTTACGTGTGAATTGAAGTTATATTACATAATTTGTTTCTTACGAAAAAACTACATCTCATGTCACAACTTAAGAAACAAAACTTAATTCTGACGTATGAATTACATAGGAATAGTGAGATATACGTCTTATTGTCCCCAGCACCATATTCAAATACTAATGGAAGTATAAAATATTTTTCTTTTCCATAATAGTTTCAGTGATTCAGTCTTTTTTGGAAATGTGCTTAAAACACTTAATCTCAAATTCCAGGACAAGGAGTGAAAGATATAATCCGGTGGCCTCGGCCCGGGTACCCCGTGAAGAAGCTGCAGACCAAATGGGCCATCGAATATGGCATGCCGTCCACACACGCCATGGTCGGCGTCTCCATTCCGTTCTCTGTGCTGCTGTACACTATGAACAGGTGATTCAACAATTCAAAGAAGCTTAGCAAAACAATAGACTAGTACTAAGGTGCTTGCGCCAAAGATGGCCCTGTTCCTAAGATAGCCCACTTACCATGTATAGTTAGGCGGGTTTTAGTGTCACGCGGACCGTCGCGCGGATCGCTCCGCGCGGAGCAATATGTATGGCGCGTCCGCGCGGACCCGTCCGCATTACTCTAAAACGCTCCCTTAAGCTTAATACATCGTACGTGATCCGCGCGGACGATCTGCGTGCGGTCCGCGTGACACTAAAACTAGCCTTATAACCGTTCTAACGAATTCAAATTTCGCGCCCATGTTCGGTTAGTACCATAGACATAAGTTAAGTCTAAAGTACAGTACGATTAAAATCAGTTAACACTTCGGCTTTTCTCGGGTATCATCGCCTAAATCCGGAGACGGAAATGACACGAAATACATTACCGCGATTTCTTTTAAGCAACATTCAATTTGAAGTATCATAAACGCAATGTATAGCACCTGCCAAGATGACATTTACTAACCGGTAGACCTAAGAAATGTATTATGCAGAAGCGACATGAATTTTAACATTCTTGTAGGTATACAATATATAAAAAACATATATATGTCGGGGACGGGTCTGGATGGCCGGTGTGGTGTGTGGTGGCACATTAGTTGAGCTATTCGATATAGTTTTGGACGAGGAGGTAGTTGTGAGCAAGATGAAACACTACGGATGCAATTAACTTGATTTATTCCTTATACAATGAAGCACAAAATAACAGTTCCTGGCACAGAGGTCTGTAAGCTAGGTTATCAAAGTCTCACAATAGTCTTTATTAAATTAACACTGTATTGTTGAGTTATAACGTTTCACTGATTCTAACTTGGTATAGCACAACGAAACGGGACAGTTCCAAGGCAGTAGTGCACTCGACGGGGACCCAAAGCGAAGTGTGGGTCGGCGTTGGCTGAGTGAACCGCCAAGACTCTGTCTAGCGCGCCAAAACAGGTTCAAGGGGGCGCTACTGTCGCCTTCCAATGACGCGCTGGCTTCGTTGAGCGTCCATACTCATGACCGTCTCCGACACGGCCATTCTGCGATGACACACGTCCTCGTGTGTTGCTCTGAAACAATCAACAACCAAAACAGTATCCGCTCGGTCACTCCTGACAAATACGACAAAATGGTAAGACAAAACAAAAACTTCATCTTTCTTTCGCATCAAATAGTTACTGACACCAAAACTAAAATAATATCGCAAAAATCATTTTTACAGCTATGTGAAAGTTTTTGTTTTATAACCGCAATATTTCAAAAGATACAAACCGAATTATGGTATGTAGGATACCAACCAATTACCAATTGTAACATTACTTATTCTTTCAATAGTGCAATACATTTTAAATGAGATTGTACTACAATGTTACTTGTTGTGAAACAAACTAGCTATTTACCACTTCTACCTTAGAAAACACATTAGGAACCATTTACCATCATTTAACTTCCTTTTGGCTCGCCTTTTTGAATAGCAAAACATTTGAATCAACAAAAATCCATTCGATAAAACAGGTATCTCGATCGCCGAGTCAACCCTATCGACAAGGTAAAATGTCTCAAAGTCACGTGTCATGCCCACCAAAACAATCTGAATTAACAATCGCATCTTGAATCGTGATTTCACAAACTCACTTTACTAGAGACAGCAGTCTCCCGGGGCTTCATTACACAATGAACCCAATCAACTTCGCAGAATAGAATCGCTATGATTCCCGGGCCACTCCAAGTCAGCCATACTTCAACAATCATTAGTCTCATAGAGACCCGGGCTCAGCCGCATCACCGCCACGCACCGCGCTCTGAACGACCAATGGCCGCAGTTACGACTATGGCAGGTGAATACGGGCAGCCAAAAAATCACGATGCTTGATCTCTGTTACTAGTGCTTGGACCAGCAGAAGTACCGACAACTTCATTATCATCGCTCGAATAATCTAACTCTAAAGGGACTTGAAATTAAGGCATTTTCCTGATTCGGTCATGAGCGTATTTGTATGTTCGAAAGTCAAATTTATGGCAAATGGTCTTACAATTTACAATACTACATGTCAACATTTCTAATAGGCTCGCTCCAGTAACTCGATTTACTGCACAGTACTAACAATTTTAGCTAGACTGATACATGTCCTACATAGTCACTGAATAATGCACCCGTTTGCCATGAAACTTATTGGAAATCAACTTGTCCATAAGTGATCACTCGGCAAACAAATCACAATAAAATGAGAACTCCTCACCAGATTGCCTCATAAAGTTTGGTGACGTCACACGTCAACCCTCGTCCCAGTGGATGAAGGCGCACTGCCGCTCGCCTTCGTGCGGTTCTTTGCGTGATGTCTCGTACCGTGGCAGCTGAAGCAGATGACTCATGGCTTCGCTGTTAGCTGCTGAGGTCACGTATCTTTTCCTGAAACAAAAACTCCAAGCACAGTACCACAAAGCTCGGTCATTCTAACCTTAAATCTAACAAAGAAAGAAAATTCAAATCAATGTAACAAAGTTTGGTACACTAAAATTATGATTCGTTAATGTGAACAAATAATCTACGGCGTAGATGCAAGAAGAGATTTAAATCAAATCATTATTTTGCACTTTAATAACAAACTTTACTTTGTATGATAATTTTTGGATTACCAATAATTCAGTGAATAAAGGATTTTGACCTTACAAACGGTCCGGTAGTTTTGAATTTTTGATATGTTGTCTAGGATGGTTAGTCAGTGTTTAAAATGCAAAATGCACAATTCCCCCCCCTCCGCGCCCGCCGCCATATTGAAAAAACCGGCACTTTCTTCATATTTTTGCTCATATTTTCCTTTAGGAGCATTTTAGCTAGAAGAAAGCTTGGACAATGTTATAGAGAGTTAAATTTACTACATTTTCCATTTTATATTTTGTTTCTAGAACAGATAGTTACGGAGATATGCACATTTAAAAAAACTTAAGAAATTGCAATTTTCAACTCAAAAACAAACTTCTGGATTATATCTTCGTTTAGGAGCATTTTAGCTAGAACAGTGCTTGGGCAATTTTGTAGAAAATTAAATTTACTATAATTTACATTTCAAGTTTTGTTTCTAGGACAGATAATTACGGAGATATGTAAAAAATAAAGTTACATTTTCCGAAAATGTATGTAAAAATGGACATGAGTTTTATAAGCAATTATATTTCCTACATGTTTTAATTTGTCCTAGACTAGTCCCTAACTGAATGACAGCGTTCTAAATCAAGAATTTTCAGAAATTTTCGGAAAAAAATTCGACTTTTCCTGTTTTTTAAATGTGCATATCTCCGTAACTAACCGTCCTTGAAACAAAATTTGAAGTGTAAATTATAGTAAATTTAATTCTCTACAACATTACCCAAGCTTTGTTGTAGCTAAAATGCTTCTAAACGAAGATATAATCCAGAAGTTTGTTTTTCAGTAGGAAATTGGGATTTTTTACGTTTTTTTAAATGTAGATATCTCCGTAACTATCTGTCCTAGAAAAACAATATAAAATGGAAAATGTAGTAAATTTAACTCTCTATAACATTGTTGAAGCTTTCTTCTAGCTAAAATGCTCCTAAAGGAAGATATGAGCAAAAATATGAAGAAAGTGCCGGTTTTTTCAATATGGCGGCGGGCGCGGAGGGGGGGGGAATTGTGCATTTTGCATTTTAAACACTGACTAACCATCCTAGACAACATATCAAAAATTCAAAACTACCGGACCGTTTGTAAGGTCACACATAGTACTTTAGTCTCTATTCACCGTATTACAAGGCTTTACCGATTATTAAAACATTAATGATAAAAATCAAACTTCAATTTCAAATTCTTGTGTTCTAATATTTTCCTAATCCTATTAGTGTCTTCAGTACCACAATTAAAAGTATCATTAGGATCGTTTAAATAAATCTCAAGCTCACCAGTTCTTACGGAAGTTATAGGCGCTAAACTATACACCAGCTAATGTACACCGAGTAAGAAAGTATTCAAGACGTCAACAAATTCAATTCTACGGAACGATCGGAAAATTATGAAAAGAGGGTAGATTATAGGTATTATTATTACCGCAGCCGCCCCTACGACTAGGTACATTGTATGATTGATGCACCCTCATAGCGCAATTTTTAAATGATAAACTTTAATAATGGTAGGTAAACTGCGTAGTGGTCATATTAATCAACACTAAATCTCTGTAGAAACATTTCGCGTACGGTCATATTATATCGCTACGAAAACAATCGTTACAAAACGTGCAATAAACTTTGTTTCAAATGATTATTAATTTCTATCACGCAATATTCAACTTTTACTTGGAGTGTTGCTTTTACCAGTACCCGTTAGTACTTTTTTTTTGACAAATACCCACTAAACTGAATAAGTGCGACTCAAGTCTACCCCAGAATCTAGCTACACTTTTATTTGTGAACAAAATATCGTAATCGTAGTGAAAAGTTAACGACTGACCTGATGTGTTTTTAAAATCTGTCGGTGGGGCCATGGTGCCTACGTCCATGCGTCGCTTGTAGTTGACCGTCGCTTCCGGGTCACTTCTACTGGTGCAACAACTGACGATGTGTCCCGCTGTTCTTGAAGTAAACAATGAACTTCGATGTAGTTTGTATTGTGACTGCTGGCTTTTGTCGTCGAGGTGGTAAGTTGTAGTTTTCTTTTATACGAAGTAAGCAATCGAATTTTTCATGTCCGTTTCTCTCGCAATGAAAACAATTTAAACAGAGCAATCTTCATTTGTTTTCATACGGTTTTGTAGGTCTCCGTGACGGTGTTAGCTTGATTTTCAATAACGGAAACGCTTGTAGCTCCTGTTCCTTGATTTAGTGATGTCAAGTTCGTTGTATTTCAAAGAGTAATCACAAATTTTTTCTTCCGTTTTATTCGCTTCGAATTCTATCATTCTTCGTATTCGCTCATGGGCCGTAGATACCATCCCAACTTCTGATGTCGGGGACGGGTCTGGATGGCCGGTGTGGTGTGTGGTGGCACATTAGTTGAGCTATTCGATATAGTTTTGGACGAGGAGGTAGTTGTGAGCAAGATGAAACACTACGGATGCAATTAACTTGATTTATTCCTTATACAATGAAGCACAAAATAACAGTTCCTGGCACAGAGGTCTGTAAGCTAGGTTATCAAAGTCTCACAATAGTCTTTATTAAATTAACACTGTATTGTTGAGTTATAACGTTTTACTGATTCTAACTTGGTATAGCACAACGAAACGGGACAGTTCCAAGGCAGTAGTGCACTCGACGGGGACCCAAAGCGAAGTGTGGGTCGGCGTTGGCTGAGTGAACCGCCAAGACTCTGTCTAGCGCGCCAAAACAGGTTCAAGGGGGCGCTACTGTCGCCTTCCAATGACGCGCTGGCTTCGTTGAGCGTCCATACTCATGACCGTCTCCGACATATAAGTCAATATTTTACTGTTTGATGTAAGTAGTACCTACGATATTACGTCGGATTAATAATTAATAATAATCACCAAATAAAAAATTTAAAAAAACCGATTTCAACCGATTTTTGTCGATATTTCATAAACTGCTTGACCGATTTTGATAAAATTTACATGGGACCATCTCGGAAGTATACCCTATCAAATACGAAAAGAATTTTGTAAATCGGTCACACCTGTACATTGATAATAGTACGAGAGCCCACGACCAAAATTTTTGTCTCATAGCAATACGGCCAAAACCGCATCAAATCGATAGATACGATTATCCTGAACTCGAAAATACCATTATCAGACATTTTCCGCGTAGCGTTTGATCTGACCGAATTTCCAAAATTGTCAAAGAATTTTACCGAACTGCATCATAGCAATATGTCTGATTTGCAGACTGTAGTTGAATGAGAGTTCTGAGATACCGGAAACATATTTTTCAGACGTTAGTGGTGTAGCGCAAACCCGTAAAATCACTTAAAAAAATTAAAAATGAGACAAAAAAAATGTCTCATAGCAATACGTCTGAAAATCTTTTTTATTAGTAAATTTTGGTTATTTGATGCGAACAAAACAATTTTCAGACGGAAATGTGAACGCATTAAATTTTGAGACCGTTTTGAAAATGTTAACAAATTTTACCGATCGGTATCATAGCAATATGTCTGAAAATTGTTGGACATGATAAAATAAGTTGTCCACATGTGCAAAAAATTTATATCAGACAAATTAAGTGTAGCACCTTCTCTATCAGACAATTTTTCGATACTCAGATATCATTTAAAAATCGTATTGAGGCATCTTGAAATTTCTGTTACAAACCAATGAATACGTTGCGACCCTGAATTTATTAGATGATAATTAACAAAGAATTTACCCGAAACCGTAACATTGAAGTTGAAGGACTGAAATAAATCGCACAAAAGGAAACTGGGATGAAGTTGAAAAAAAAAAACGGTTTATTCAAAGTTACAAAATATTCTCGTATTCAATCGCTGTCGGATTCGGAATCGTCGTCTTCGAAATCACTCTCGACGTCGCTCGGGAGATCTTCAACGTCAAACATTTAACAGAGGCGTCGGCCAGGCGACTCCGAAACGTTATTTTCATTTTTGGGAGTATATGCTACACTTAAAGTGTCTGAAAACAGGTTTTTGGTAATCATGGCAGCAATACGAAAAGTTGAAAAAAAAAAATATCCGTATTGCTATGATACAGGTCGGCTAAATTTGTTGACATTTTCAAAAATGCGCTCAGGCTATATGCTACGCGCAAAATGTCTGAAAACAAACTTTTTCGTAATACAATTATAAAATCTATGTACATTTTCACTATCAGACGTATTGCTATAATATCGACTGTCTTTTTTTTTTTGACACAGCAGAAATGGCCTCCCACGCAGTTGCTACACTTTCGACCGTTACTACACACCTAGTCGGGTTCAGAATCATACAATCTAACGATTTTATAGGGTTTTTGCCGTATTGCTATGAGACATGGTTTTGGTCGTGGGCTCTCGTACTATAACTCTATGTGAGAGATGAGGGATTCACGACAATTACCGAGGTTGGCCGAAGTGTTAACTGATTTTAATCGTACTGTAGTAAAATTTTGAAGTAGCTATCTTAGGAACAGGGCCATCTTTGGCGCAAGTACCTTACAGTCTTTGAAGACAATTATCTTTTTCTTCCGTTCTGACAGTCCTTGCTATAAGGATTCACAAATTGCAGTAAAATTTTTCCTCACCATGGTTTTACCAAAAAAAAAAATTAAATGGTTGTCATGACCATGACAGTTTACTTTGTTTTTAGCTAAGAGGCTCTCTGCCTTCACAATCCAATAAAAAAAACTGGTTGATGGGTGACACTTGTCAATTTTAAAATTTTAATGACATTCAACAGTTTGACAGGGGCAAGTGCCAACCATCAAAAAAATTTTGGGGCCTAGATACGAAATCCGAACATTTAAAAAATTCATTTGTGAAGATCTTGGTGGGGAAAAATGAAAGAGAAAGCAGTTTGTAGACGTTTACAGCAAAAACTGTTGAAAAAAAAAATGCCTTCTAAAAATTGTACATAGCCTATTATTTCTAGGGCCAATTTTACAAAACTCTGTTAATAGTGATGATGAATGATGATGAATTCCACAATACACTGTAGATATATGAATAAGAATCGCTCAGTATATAACAAAACAAACGAATAAATTTAATTTAAGGGACTGAAATATTAGACTTCAACAGTATGCAAATTTATAAATTATATTTTCGTTATATTATTCAAAAGTATATTTGAAATTCAACGAAACATGAATTGTAAAACAAATATACTTAAACGCTCTTGTCCACTGCTGTTCTTCCATTCCCCCCTATTGCTTCACGTTACGGTATGTTGGCCATTTGTATGGGTAGACATTTCGAACTTCATTTATTTATTTAAACTTTAGTGCACAATGAAATAAAACAAATTTATTGCACAAAACAAAAAGTCAGTACAAATGGCGGACGTAATGCCAGGCATTCTCTACCAGTCAACCATAGGTCCAAACAGAGATACCAGAATTGGTGCAGAGCAGGACTTTAAATGTACTGACAGCAACTCAGATACAAGTGATTAATACATAATTACTGCCTATACAAATATTATACTTACACATTAGACATTACTTGTATAAACTACACCTTTCTCAACGCATCCTATATCAAGCCAACTTGCCATATTTAATCCAAATGCTAAGCCGTAAAATGTTTGCTTACTTAAGTGCTATTGCATGCAATAAAATCTTTAAGAAGTCTTCAGTACTAAATCTACGGCATTTCTCAACCGGAGTAGCATTGTAATATGATGCCCCCATTATTTATTATTATTAGTCTGGGCGCTTTGTGAAAACAATGTTGTCTTCAAATGTATGAATTTACAGCCCCCTACAATAGGCTACATACAATAGGCCTGCGTACCAACAGACGCAACACGGTCGACATGCGTATTAAGTCCAGCACAACAGATCCACTGGCGTTGAGAGGAGAAAGCCGAGACTGTTCCCAATTTTGTGTACCTACCTACCTAGGCAGCGTATTACGAGGGGCGTCTGAAAAGTTCTAAGCCTAAGGTATTTCGAGGTTATATATGCGTTTATGATACTGGCCACTAGAAAGGCCATTTAAAAACAAAAGGTATTTCGAGGTTATATATGCGTTTATGATACTGGCCACTAGAAAGGCCATTTAAAAACAAATTATTAAAAAACGTTTTTATTATTCTGTTTCGAGATATTCAACGGAAAAGTACATCATGTGTGAATTACCAACGAATATTACGAAAATTGAGCACCGTGCTGTAATTAAATTCCTTACAAAAAGTGACAAATCACCGCAGTGTATTTTTGAGGAAATGGCTATTATTTACGGTGATTCTGGGCCTTCTTATGCCACAGTCAAAAAGTGGAGTCGCTTATTTAAACTCGGACGGGAATCGATCGAAGACGACCCCCGCTCAGGGCGGCCAATATCGGTAGTGACCGAAGAAAACGTAGCAAAAGTCAAAAAGCTGGTATTAGAAGATAGAAGAATTAAGGTTTGGCAAATAGCTGAGGTCTTAGGTATTAGTAAAGAAAGAGTCGGAGAAATTTTACATGAACATTTGTACATGAGTAAAGTCAGTGCTCGTTGGGTACCGAAAATGCTAACGGCCTTCGATAAAGTACGTCGTGTGGAAACTTCTCGGGCGTTTTTAGAATTGTGCGAAGATGATTTAGATGAAGTTTGTTCCCGAATAGTAACTGTTGATGAAACATGGATCAGACAGTATGATCCGGAGTGTAAGTCTGAGTCGATGCAGTGGATTGAAAAGGGTGAAAGGCCGCCGAAGAAATTTAAAGTGCAAAAGTCGGCCTCTAAGTTAATGGCTACGGTATTTTGGGATTGTGATGGCATTCTTTTAATCGATTATTTAGAAAAAGGCTCTACGATAAACGGAACTTATTATGCAAATCTAATAAGACAGGTGCGACAAGCCATAGTTGAGAAAAGGCGGGGTAAACTAAGGAAAGGCATTTTGTTTTTGCAAGACAACGCACCCGTTCACACCGCTAATGTTGCGAGGCGTGCTCTGAAGGAAGTTGGTTTTGACGAAATTGACCACCCACCCTACAGCCCAGATCTAGCCCCAAGCGATTATTTTCTATTCAATAATTTGAAGAAAGAGTTGAGGGGAAAGCGATTTAGAAGTGACGAAGAGATGAAGGCGGCTGTACAGGAGCATTTTGAAGGGCAAAATGAAGATTATTTTTTTAATGGCGTAAAAGCACTGTATAAAAAATGTAAAAAATGCATTGATTTAGGAGGAGACTATATTGAAAAATAAACACGAGTTCATTTGTGTAAATTGTTTTTTTCTATCTTAGGCTTAGAACTTTTCAGACGCCCCTCGTAACATGCCAAGGAGGATCAGACGATGACGTCGACAGCAGAATAAAGAAAGCCAGGGCTGCGTTTGCCCAACTAATACGTAGCCGCGGACTCGCATCCTGTACACTCATGGTGGCGCACCATTGAAAGCGAATTGCGAGCTGTCGGACTGAGCTGGAGCGAGGCCAGAAAATTTGCTGAAGATAGAAAGGCATGCCGCGAGCTGATGAAAGCCCTCTGCACCTCCAGGCTGGGTACAGTCGCCATCGGATATATTGCAGCATATAAGGCGTTCATAAATATATGAACATGTACTGTAACGCCCAGTTGATAAGAGTCGTGTTCCGATATTTATTATTTATGAACGCCTTATATGCTGCGATATATCTGATGGCGACTGTACACCATTCACTTCGAAGAACATTCCATATTATTTTTTACCAAAATGTTTTTTTTTTTAATTGACAGTTTGACAATTCGCAATAGTGCTCGATGAAGGGATCCTTCGAAACCCAATTTAATAAAAAACTAGTCGATGGTTGAGACTGGTCAATGTCAAACTAAAATCTCTGTTGCCCAGGTACGAGTACCCTGTGTTCTGGGGAGCCGTGATCGCCGTCTCGTGGTGCACGCTCATCTGCGTCAGTCGCATATATCTCGGCATGCATAGCGTCCTGGTAAGTACAATCGTCATCAAAAGCACCTGAGAAGCATAACACTGTAAGCGCCTCCTTACGTGAAAAGCATACCACTGTAAGTTCATGTATTTTACATAGCACTTAAAACGTTCTGTTCCTCAGGCACGAAATGTAATCGATCAACGATTAAGATTAAAGTAACTACTTAATCGCCATTAACGATAAAAAATGACGATTAATTAATATGAATCGCACGAGTTCACCCGATTAAATTAATCGTAAATTCTTATGCAGCGATTAAACTTTTAATAGATTAATTAATTTGATTGATTTTCTCTTCATTAGGAACACATATGTGATATTTTTCTGTAAGTCTAAGTTTCGAGTTACGTATACATTCGAATAATTAATTAAATTTATTTTCTCTCGATTAATATTAGAAAGGCGGCCAATAGGGAGTTGTGGAGATCTAACCGAGAGGCCTTTGCCACGCAGTGGGCCACGCAAACAAATAAAAAAAAAATTAGGAAGAAAATAAATATTTTATGTAAGGTGCGCCCTCACCTATGAGACGCTAGAGTACTTGCACTATAAAAACCACCTTGTATTACTGGAATAAGGTTATTTCTCACAGGCCTCACAGTACTCTCGAATGATTTTTCAAGTGTACACATGTGAAGACAAATTGCATTCTAATCGTAACGTGCACAAATGAGCGTGTTCAACCTTTGTGAAAATTAATCGATTAAATTACCGATTAATTAATCGTTAATCGAGTACCACAATTAATTTAATCGCAATTAATCTTGCAACGATTAATTGTTTAATCGATTAATGCCCATCTGCTTAACGGTGTCATGCTTCTCAGGTATGGTTTATGAAGACAGCCCAATGGATGTGTTTATACATAACGTTTTCGGTCCGGCGCCACTAAATTTGGCACTACTGCGCATTATATAGGACAATATTTGAAAAGTGTCCAGCAGTAAATAATAGTTCCAATGCCGTCCGCAATAGCGCTAGAGTAGGTAGCAAGAAAATTTTATGCGGACTGAACTGTGTAGAATTGAAAATTTTAATATTTTAGGTGACCGGAGTAGTTCGTACTTAGTTCCTATAAATATTATATACTTACAGAAAAAACGCATAATTAAGTTTTATGAAAAATGTATAAACAAACCGTTGCTAAGTAACATAACTATTTTCAGCCACAGTAGTGCCACCAATTTAACACCTTTCAGCGGACACTTTTGAATATATGAAGATTCCGCTCCTCACTTTTACACTCCATAGTCAGGTAGTTTGGATTTCCTTATTTAATGATACGATACTCCACGATTATAGAATAATAAGAGATTAAGAGAACAGATTCATACCTCGTGTAAAAAAAAACTCGTTTCTTCACTTCATATCGTTCGCCCTGTACATCTGTCTAAAGGCCCTGCGCCCTCTCAAGGATTTCCATGATTGGCATTGATCGATGTCACACAGTTTTTCGCGATTCAAGATGGTCTGTCTATTTTGTGTAAGCATCGACGTCTCGTCTACGTTTTGCGTCTTCCGGTTCATGGTCGCCACTTCAGAATCTGTCAGCCAAAACTTTGTGAGTGTATTTGTATGTTTGTTACTTCTTTATGCTCAAACGGCTGGACCAATTGTGATGCATGTATGTAGCTGACACCCTGGATCACAGACAAGATACCCCTAGACCGCTATTCTCATACAAGAAAACGTAACTCTGAAAAAGCTCAAAATTCGGTATAAAAACTAGATGGCGCTGCTTCGTAGCCTGGAAGTGACAAAAATTGTATTTTTCACCAATATTTTAAAGTGATTTTTGATTTTTGAAGATCAAACGCGTTACTGCTTCATTTTAATACGATAATATAACTTAAATACACAATTTTTAAGGATTATATTTTTTAGTCTTCAACAACGTGGTTTGATCGTATTAAAATAGATGGCACTACCTCTGGATAGCTCAAGGTTGCTTGCGGGCTCGCCAATTTTTGCTACACAAAATAGCTAGATGGCGTTGGTAAACTGGTGTAATGTGGACAAAATAAATTACGCCCGAATTGACAAGCGACATTTCCCACTAACAAACAGTAACGTAATATTTGTTAGATAAGTTTTGTACAGTCAAGGAATTTCATTTCCTACCCATTTCGTTAAAATGCCGTTAGACATTCGCAATGCATTAAGGCCGAAAATTATATTTCAATAATAGTATTGAAATGTCAATATTATTATTTGTCACTTAATTTTACAAAAAACCTCCTCGCGAAAGGTTATCATTTGCTTTTAATTTCTAATTAGGAACATATGTCAGTGTCAATCGAGAAAATCGTAAAATAATTTTCAGCAACGTTATTAATTTGAAAAATAAAATGCTTGCCGCTAACCGTGAACTATCAAAAGATAATGATAATGACTGAAAACAATGAAGAGCTCAAAGAGTGGAGTTACACCAGGAAGGAATACGGATTTATGAGATCACACGTCGGTTAAATGCTAGCAGGGACACAGTTTGACGTTGGGTACGGCGATATAATGCTGAAGGAAACCTTATTGATCTACTGCAAAGCAAAGTAACCATTGCATCGTCCGCTTGCCATGGCCCAAGACCAACGCCGACGACAAAATGGCTTTACGCCAACGGGACGATTTGCGGAAATGTTTGACATTTACCCTAGAACAATTAGGAATTGCCTACATGCAGGCGGCCTGCGAATATATATTCGTTCGTTTTGTTTTTGTTAAAAGTAATATAAAGAAAACGTTTATAAAATTGTGGTTTTATTGAATGATCACTGTCGTTAGTTCTGTTAGTTTTTGTATAGATAAATTTCGGGTGCCTGTCGTATCGCATAACGTTTTTTGTCCTAAAAATGTTTGGCATACTGTTGAATGGCATACTACTCGTTTGTCCTAATAATTTCTGCGCATACTCTCTTAAAGTCCTAAATCAAGTTTGTCCTAATATTGATAACTCTAAAATCTAATTACCTAAAGCATAAGTGCCTATTTCCCGAATTAGGTGCATAATTGACAGACAATTCGGGCATTGTCGTGTATCCGAGTCTAAGATCCGAGTAATACAAAAACTTTATGCTCTAATACTGTACTCGGCGGTAAATAATTATTGCCCATCGGTCTTTAGAAAGAGACAATTCAACAATTGGCTGTTTACGACGATTTCCTAACACTGGTGACCGTCCATCAATCATCGTTTAAAATTAAGAGGAACGAACGTATTTCACGTTTATAATATTATTAGGATTATTTATATAATGTTGATTATACTATCTTTGCATACTCAGTTATTACTTTATTTTTATTCACTTACCAAGCGGGGGTACATAGTTCAAGCTCGTACTATTTTCAGATGATGTGCGTATCGAAACGTGATACCTACCTGAAGGGCTACTCCGATGTTGGAAATTGTACTGTCGTATAGTGCTATTCCATTCACTAAAATATTCTTTGACAGATGATCGAGAAGGATGGCGCTATTCGACAGTCAAATTTTGAACATCGGGCCTTCTGGCATCACTGGTTTGACATGTCTTGCCAGATGGGTGTGTGATGTCGTCAAATCAAATGTCATTGTTTCAAATTTGTAAAATTGTATGTATTTTATTCTTGAAATTACGCGATTAATCGAATTTTGCGGTTATGTGTTTCCATATCAGAATTTATTGTTTTTTTACAAAGAATAGTTTGGTATGCGTTTCGTGAAGGTCTATCGTAGGCCCAGACAAAAATATTATTATATTGATTAGTTTACGTCAAAACGATGACATGTAGGGAATTGTTGCAACTACAATGATTTGCTCTCCATACAAATTTTAATCCCGTTTTTCGTCCCTAAAAGGGATAAAACTTGATATAAATGATAGCCTATGTTCTATTCTGATATATAAGGTACATAACTGGAAAGTTTCATCATAATACGTCCAGTAGTTTTTGAGATTAAGTGAAACGTACATACATACATCCATCCAAACTTTCACGTTTATAATATTATTAGGATTAGGATTAGGATGTAAGTAATTTTTATGTTTAAATAAAACATACACAAATAGTGAAATGAGACGAAACGGAACGTAGTAAACAAACATCGCACCTAACGTCATCTATTCACTTTTTACTGTATCACTTGAAAGTTGGAATGTCGTTGAACGCTTGACGACTGTGTTACTTCACGCTTGCGCGTACCGTACGGTAGGGATTGAAAAATGACGACTTTTGAATGAATTGAGACCCTTAGCGGCATCTAGCGACGTAGAACGATAGTAACTAACGGAGTACGGTGCGTAGTATGAAGAATAGCGGTCTAGGGGTATCTTGTCTGTGCCCTGGATTAACATATACGCTACTCTTATCTCGAAAAATATAGTGTTCCTAGTAAAGAAGTAGTTAGTAAACATGAAATATAACGATTTCAACCAAAATATCATTTATTAAAGACAACGCTGATGTACACGATATGTACTGAATTATTACACTCTGACTTGCCAAAGAGCAGATAATTTACACGCTAGAAACAATTCCGACGCAAAATATTCCTTTACCTACTAAAAATATTCCATAATATTGATTGCAGAGCGGTTATCAATATCATTACCGTGTCCATTTGCCCTTGATAACTGCACCGTTTAACGCGGCAACTGACCTATTATGTGAACGTTAGCAACAATGTGGGCGCAAGTAGGTAATGAAAGTTTTATCATAGATATATATAATATGTTATTTGCTTCGTCTTTGGCACAAGTCACTCAGTATGCTGTCCCGCGAAACCGCCCCTCGGGATCCACAGAAAACCAGCGCCGTGAGCATTGCTATATCTAGCAAAGCCAACAGCATCGCTGGAGACCATTTCGGATGCACATCTCTTATACACTGTCTTTAATACGTACCTAATATTGAAAATTGTAATGATGTAAATGGAAGCAAGTAACAAAAAGACACTTAATACAGTACGACATAAAAGAGTAGAAAATAGGAATTAAAAAGTGGCAATTCTGTAGTGTCGTCCCTTTCTAATCAATCTAAAAAAACGGGGGCATCACTGAAGCATTGTATTTAATTTCTACACTTTGTTGTCGAACTGTACAATAGCTTCCCGTTTATTTCAATAGGTGTCAAAAAAAGACCTTCATTCACCCTCACCCTCTTTTTCTCTCTGTCATTAGTCAGGTAAAGTCTCTTACACCATTCTTGGATAATGAGCTAAAGTACCGACCAAAATAGCAGAAATAAGCTTAGCACGCCTTATAGAATGTTACTATGACACACATTGACAAAATTGAGGGAAAGAGAGGAAGAGGGAGGCCGAGGATTAGTTATTTGGACCAGATAACGAAAAAGGTAGACGCCGCGTCGTATGGAGAAGTGAACTGGCGTTAAGTAGAACGGACTGGAGAGAACTGCGCCGACAAGAGTAAAACTTATAATAATGATGATGATGTTATTCTTATTAATTCGTTTATGGATGATGATGTTGGACTGCCATTTTATTCTTCATAACATTATGCGTTACGAATGTATCAAGATAATCCCCACATCTCCATCCCACATCGCTCTTTAGTGATAACACTGCCTGTTGTTTACCTCAACCTGTAATCACGCTTACTTAGAGCGGATTATTTTGATATAAGAAAATTTCTGCAATTTTGTTGTTTTTGGTTTATCAGCTGTGTAAAAAAATTACACGTGATGTCTTCTCGGACTCTCCCTACCCGTCGTGATATTTTTCTGACCCCCACCCCGCCATCTCATGGCTTGCTCCGCGTAGGATGGCCGAGGTAAGGCGAGGACAGGCTGTGCATGGTGAGGACAGAAATTGTGCATATAGGTCTTCACTTCTTGGTCTTCACCCAAATAATTATTAATTAAAGCAGTTACATGTGATGTTTTATATTTGTATATTTTATGTGTCACTAGTGATCTACTGTAGGTATAGGCGTCACACGTGAAAATCAGCGTTATGAAGTGGGTACTTGCTTACTTCATGACATTAAGCTGAGTGACGACCTTTTTAGCATTTATTTAATCTACATAATTATAAGTATTACGCGTTAATCATTTTTATATATATATTATGCTAAATAAACGTATTTCTTGCTTTCTTTCTATAGCGAATGATTGTGACGCACGATGCAGACAAAAACGTAACTTATCTGAAGATTAATTTTTTTTAGTTTTTTACGGTCTAAATTATTTTAAAGTTTCGTCACGATGGTATAATTTGACCCTTCTTATTACGAACGCTCCAGTCGAGCACATAGTCAATAGGATAAGCAAAAAAAAACCTACCGGATTTTGCGGTTTAGCTTTCAGATTATGCCTTATTATTAGAGAGCGGATTTGAAGTAGCGATCTCAATATTAATATGGATATGACTGGTATAATATATTATTTTTTCTACACACAAAAATAATGTAACTTATCGGAACAAAAAGTAAAAACCTTTTTGGAAGCTTTTGTAAATATTGGGCAAAAATTATGATGATAATAAATAAAAACATCGTTAAACAATGAGTCATTCAAGTGTGCATTCACGTTTTATTATATAAAAGTGACATTGTTGACATGAACTATCATGTAGGTACGTAATAAATAGGAAATTCTCTAAATAGGTTTTTTTTTTTTTTTCTAATTTTGTTTACTTATATAAATTAATATTCTTGCTTTTTTCAAAACTTGGCATCAAGCAGAATTAAAACGCGCCTCTGCATAACTGACATTGGCAAAAGCCTCGAGCTGCCATTCTCGGCTTAATAATAAATAGGAAAATCTTTGAGGTGTATAAAAAAAAACCCCTTTATTTAGAATAAAATACTTTTCTTTAAATGTAGTTTGTTGCAAAAATAACATTCATTTAATCTAATTATTTATTTAGCTAAGTTTGCTCTGTGCGTAAACGACATGACATGTATTTAACAAATTGCACTAAGTAGTCATATCCATATTAATATTGAGATCGCTACTTCAAATCCGCTCTCTACTTATTATATTACGTAATAGTTGCTATGATATGGAAAGGTATTACGGGGCGCACTTTACTGTGATATAATAGATTTGAACCTCGCAGTAGTTTAATTTTCCTTATTGTGATTTGTGAGTATTCAAATAGTGTAACATTTTTACAGTACAACTAGGATACCTAAATAATGGCGATACCTATTTGAGTTGAATGTTCAGATAGATGGTTATAAGACTTGCTTTGAACCGACTACTGAAGACAAAACGAGGGTTATGTTTTTCTTCCTCGTGCACATAATTGCGGACACGTTCTAGTACCTAGGGTAGTTACCTACCTAGTCGGATAAAAGTCGATAACTTCGGACTTTGAACTTGGAAATAGCGACGTTATTGCTTTTATTAAATGATTAGCTGTATTTATGATATTGCATTAGGTATAAGGTTTTATATTTTTATTCTAGAAATTGTAGCTGTACCTATTTAATTTAATACCTAAAAATAGGCGAAGCGTCCATAAAAGCCGATTCCCATCGGATTCCTATTTTAGAGTATGACTACTTCCGTTTAAGTTAGCTGATGTATTCTATTACATATTACTTTGCATATCTGATAATAGCGGCTCTTGACACATCCCTACTTTACGAGTAGGGAAGGTGCCTTAAAATTATTATTTTTACTATCTAATTTTACCACTTTGTTGTGTCATCGAACGTAACTAAGCGTAATAAATTTCAGCTCAATCGGTGCTCGGAAAATGGGCCAATTTTAACTTGCAAATTTGGAATATTTCCATTGTACTAATTTTTTAGCAGACCACATTTTATGTCATCTATCCCATACCTTCGACATTTGCCCAATATATGTAAATTACATTGCAGGATAGATAACCCGCTGAATAAAAACTCGCTTTCCTATACAATGGCACAGATACTTAGAGAATCTCCCAATAGATAAATATATAGTAACATAAAGGTAAATTATGAAAGATAAATTTAATGCGATCCACTACAATCTAAACAGGACTCGAACCTGTCACCTCTACGTTTCCGGCATAGTGCATAGTAACATGTTATTAATCGCGGAACTAGAGTGCCTAATTAAAATCGGGGCATCTATCCCACTGCGGCATCTATCCCGATTTTACCCTATAGGGTATAACCAGCTATAGCTGGTGTATTAATAAATACAAGTATTATAAGCTTGGTTTCTGTTTTACCAGGACAGCTATTATGTAATTTTTGTAACAGTTCTCTTGACACATTGCCATGATGTTGATGACACACTCGTTAATCTACACTTGCGCAAACTAACATACGTCGGGTTTCCCTTGTTTATCGCACACTGAATCACTTGTAAGGATTTTCCTGATATTGTATGTGAAGGTCGATTTTTCCACCGCCAGATATTGCGCAGTCGATGGTTGCCGTCGTATTTCTGTCTGATATGCGGCACCTACAGTGACCACAGCGCGGTTTTAAAATAAATAATAAATAACCGAACCGCACTGGCAATAGGGTCGGAGAAAAGAAGGGGAGGCCATTGCCCAGTAGTGGGACACCTAAACAGGCTGTATAAAAAAAGGTGATACAATATGAACAAATAGAACGCGAACTTCATCTGCGTATAATAAAGTGGATTGTGTTTTTTTTGTTTCTCCGTTGACAGGTAAAAAGTATCGTAAATTTAACCATCTGGGGAAGCCTAACTACTCGTGTACTAATAAAAAAAATATGTGTATTCAAAATATTGGCCCAGCCGTTTAGGCGTGATAGAGGACAAAGATAATAGATGTCGGACAACTTTTCGCAAACCGACCTAGTCCCAAATTAAGTTCTAGTAGGTATTTAGATTTGTGTTATGGGTACCAGGCGACGATACACATACTTATATAGTTAAATATTTACATTTAGATGTAGTGCTGGAGGCGCATGATGAGGATACCCTGGCCCACCAAGCGCACCAATAAATCGATTCTCCTTTTTCATAACCCTGTTTTTCAGCATAGGTATAAAATATCCTTTCTTCTTCTTCTTTGTCGTTACACTAAACTCTTGGCAGAGTGGTCGTGGCTGTCATTTCTTGTGTGGCAAGCGTGGCAAGGTGCCGCGTGGTTAGCCACGCGGCACCATTCTTCTCTCACAGCCGCGCATCTGGTGCTCTCGTGCAAAGGGTAATTTGTGGCCAATTTTTTTTGGTCAGTCCACCTCACGGGAGACCTACCGCAATCAAATAAATATGCTTTAAACATCTTTAAATCCTGTCCAGGCGTTTTGGCGTGTTGAGGCTTTTAAAGGTGACCTATGTCCACCAATAGATGTCCGGGTTATCGTCCCATACTTCCAAGAAGTGGGTGTGATCGCGCGTCATTCGTGACGTCACATTATTGTATCATAAATGTATCGGATTGCGTCTCGAAATGTGTGAATTGTTATTTTACTTATTTTCCTGTCCGGATAATTTTATTAACAGAATAGACTGGAGGTTTTTTCCCTCGGTCCGTTTATATTTTTTTATTGGCAAATCATGGTTATTACCTAAGTAGAAAATGCTTGCCAATGTTTTTGGAAATGATATAATAGATAGTTAAACCGAAAGTTGATGTCATTTCGTTTATTAATTGCTAATGATAACGAGGCGCGAGCTCTGAAAAACAATATTGTCTTATTACGTCAAATTCAGAATACAAAAGAATTACAAAAAATTGGGTGAGTGCGAGTCCGACTCGCGCATGAAGGGTTCCGTACCATAATCTATAATAAGTTTGTTGTATGGGAGCCCCCTTAAATATCTATTTTATTTTATTTTTAGTATTTTTTGTTATAGCGGCAATAGAAATACATCATCTGTGAAATTTTCAACTGTCTAGTCAACTGTCTGTCTATCACCGTTCTTGAGATACAGCCTGGTGACAGACGGACGGACGGACGGACAGCGAAGTCTCAGTAATAGGGTCTCGTTTTTACCCTTTGGGTACGGAACCCTAAAAAAGGTGTTTGAACGACGGCTAGTCATAGCCAAAGTGCTACTTAGAATCACAAATTATCAGCATCTGAACGTTTATACATTAATTCAGTATTTTATTTTTTTATACTACGACGGTGACAAACAAACATGCGGCCCGCCTGTTGTAAAGCAGTTCCCGTCGCCTATGGACGCTTATTGCCAGGAGCATCACAACGCGTGTTGCCGACACTTCAAGAACCTATCTACTCCCCTCTTGAAGAACCGCATACTATAGCCCCCGGGGAAAACCTCGGCAGGGAGCTCATTCCACATGCGGAACGTTCGCGGTAGGAAATTCCTCTGGAACCGCACAGTTCTCGACCAATTAGGCCCCACAGTGTGTGATGAACACCCTGCCGATGGCGAGCAGTGCGATGGTAGAAAGTAGCAGTAGGTATCATGTCAAACAGTTCCTCAGACAATATGGGAATAATGTCTACCCGTTTTTGCCTTATATATTTGACCGAGCGAGCGAAGCATCTTCGTTTCAGCTTGGCCCAAAATACCTGGCTAGCATAGTCCTCCTCATCGATTTCGACGACGGCGACCCAATGCAAGAACTATGGACTTCGTCTATTGTGGGCTAGCTAAGCCAAATTTGGTTTTAAACTCTCCTTTGCACGTGTGGCAGTAGAATTATACGTTGTACGCATAGGAGGGCTTAGGTCGTTCTTTGCGTAACTAGCGTTTTACGTCTAGAGTGAGGCGATTTTCCCTCAAACGTTTTGATACGGTAAACGATGGTAGATCGCCAAGATGACCTATTAGCAGCAAGCTCCTCCCAACACGTAGGATTGATAGCGCAAGCGTTGAGATGTACCTGGCTAGTATTGAAGCATTAGAATTACAAACGTTGAATTTACACTTCTTTTCCAGGACATAGCAGCCGGCCTGCTGATGGCCTCAGGGCTGCTGGTGCTGCTGATCCCGCTGGTGGACGCGCTGGACGGCTGGCTGCTGGCGAGCCAGCTGTCGCCGCTGGCCGTGCTGGCCGTCTCCGTGCTGGTGATCGTGTACCACCCGCACGCGGACAAGTGGACACCCACCAGGTAGACACTAGTAGACCTGAAGCCGTGGACAAGATTTCATAAGAAAAAAAAACCGGCTAAGTGAGATCCTGACTCGCGCACCGAGGGTTCTGTACAAATACTTATCCCATATGAACTGGCCGGGTTAAGGTATGTTTGCACCTATGTATGGCACCGGATACAAATCAGGTGCAAAGTTAATGCAACCGATCACGTTTATTGTATGGGCCCCCTTAAATATTAATAAAATTCTGTTTTTTAGTATTTGTTGTTATAGCGGCTAGAGAAATACATCATCTGGGAAAATTTCAACTGTCTAACTATCACGGTTCGTGAGATACAGCCCAGACGGACGGACAGCGGATTCTTAGTAATAGGGTCCCGGTTTTTACCCTTTGGGTATGGAACCCTACAACTGAATTGAACCCTACCAAGAATATTTTTTCTTCGTAAATACCCAATATCGGTTATATCTAGTGTGCTCGTGGTTATCGGTGAGGTTTATAAGAGCCATTATTCCTTTAAATTTATTTTTTCATAATGACAAATATATCGATAATTACAACCAACTTTTTGAAGGGAATAATACTTTTTCCTGAGTTCTAGATAGTAAAATAGCTATTTCCTGCTTTAATTGCGTGAAGTCGATAGTATGTTGAAAAAAAAAAAAACAGTTTTCTGCGTGAATTTTGTCAATTTCGAGTTGTTTTTGAAACAAAAATTATCAATGCAAAATTCAAACTGTAAGTTTCAAATATATACAAATAAATCGTAATGCCCCTGTTCTAAGTAGTAACATTGATAATGATAATATGTTCAGATACATATATGATTAAACAATCATGGAAAAGAAAATACTAAAATCAACATTTTTGGACGGATAAGGAGCCATAAGATCTCGATGAAAATTTTCCAGTTAGGTGCGATTATGTTAATGTGTAGGCTACTTGTCCATATTAGATTTACTCACTAAACCATATTCTATCCTCAAGGCACACCTTTTTCTGTCAAACTACCATTTTACAATATTACCAGTCAACGCTACCACGTATGTATATATTTTAAAAAAATATCGTCGCGAGAAAACAGCTGTTTTGGTGTTAAATTACATTTTGAGATTAGATTTGTTTGATATTAAGAATAGTGTAGCATTGTTTACACATGTAAGGTTTCGGAAGATTACTTTCGATAAAACGATATTAAATTAGAAATAAACACGTTTTAAAACAAGCTTGTTGACAATTCTAAGATGCGGGGATCGGAGGTCTCAAGGCGATAGGTCACGGGATCGGGTGTAGCGTTTTAAAATAATTCTTGTTATTGTCAATAGTTTGGTTAATCAATAAGTTGTGGTGATATGTATAGTTACTGTGTGTGTATAACTATAGTTTAGCACCACGTTTTGGTGCCTATAGCTGCATCAAAACGTGATGCATACTTATAGCTGCATCAAAACGTGGTGCGTACTTATTGCTGCATCAAAAACGTGGTGCACACTTATAGCTGCATCAATGCGTGGTGCACACTTATAGCTGCATCAATGCGTGGTGCATACTTATAGCTGCATCAAAACGTGGTGCACACTAATAACTGCATCAAATGCACACTTATTGCTGCATCAAAAACGTGGTGCACACTTATAGCTGCATCAATGCGTGGTGCATACTTATAGCTGCATCAAAACGTGGTGCACACTTATAGCTGCATCAATGCGTCGTGCATACTTATAGCTGCAACAAAACGTGGTGCACACTTATAGCTGCATCAAATGCACACTTATTGCTGCATCAAAAACGTGGTGCAGCCGTAAGTCAGGTTGGCGTTCCAGATTACATGTAACAAAATTGGTGAAGAATGTAATAAATCTATGTATAAGAAGATAAAAGGTGTGCCTTATTTCTCTACTTCAAAACACGTAGTACCTACCTGGTTACGTTACTTTAAAATTTATTTCAAATTCTAAGAATAAACTTGACCCCAATGACACGACGTGATATGTAACTTAAACAATGACAGCTCGTGTGCAAAATGGCGACGAAAACAAAGCCGTGAAAGTCAAAATTGCTCGTTGGGGTTTTCCCTTCTATTTAAATACTTAAGCTCATGCCCCCTCGGGGTCGCATACAGTTCAAGTCTCATTTGCGCCGTAAAGATTAAAAAAAGGTTTAACCTTGTTTTATAGACAAACATTTAATCGAATTTTTATTTCATAGAAATTTCATTTCATTGAAATATTTTTTTTTCTGTAACCATAAAAGATTGTGAAATGTTATAACACAAACCTTACCTAATCTATAGGTTGACATTTTTAAGATTTCTGTTAAATGTATATGACTTCCGTGGATTTTTTTTCTATGAAATGAACCATTTCTATAAAAGGAGAGGATCCGGTAAAAAAAGTGTCCATTAAAAAATGCACTCTGATACCTTTGCAATTTCCAAGGCTCTAACAGAAGCGCTCTCACCTCAAGGTCGAATAGGTTTAGTCATATTCAACTACCTATAATTGCCAGGGAAAGCCCCAAAAACTTCGTCTTTAGGCTGCTTTCCCTCGTCAGCTCAAATCAGCTACTCTTGAAATGTTAAAAACGATCTGTTATTATGACGTTTCCATGAAAATATTGGCTTGTGACGTCATAAAAATCAGTAGTCAAAACACGCCTCCTTCTTCGTTTTTGTTCAATTATAAATAGCATACCTAATGTCCAAAAGTTGGTAGTAGTTTATTTGGTTCCGTGTATTTTTGAATGTTTCATTACAGTAAATTCTTATTGAAATCATAATCATAACCTTATCACATAAATAATTTAGCCTTAGCATAGATCGTATAGCACAGTGGTTGCAACAATGTTACCTTTATTTCCAGAGGCGACACGACCATGATAGTGAGCGTGTGCGCCGGCATCCTGGCCGGCTCGTGGACCAACTACCAGCTCGGCAACATGGCGCCCGCGCGCACCCCGCCGCCCTACCCCATCATCTACCCCTCCATCGAGATGCTCGGCTGCACCATCCTCCGGACCATCCTCGGGTTCTGCGGCGTCCTCGCCACCCGGGCCATAGGTAAATCAGTATCCTACGCCTTCATATGCGCGCTGCTCGGCAAGGACAAAAACGAGCTACGCAACTCGGAGAACAGCTTAGACAATAAGAACAAAATCATAGTCGAACTCTGCTACAAGTATTTCACGTACGGAATGATAGGCTTCAACACTACGTACGTGTTTCCGAACGTGTTCGACTTGCTGAAGATCAACCGGCCGACGTATTACACGGAGATTTGATTCTAGTCGATTCTTTTTTTGTTTGACTTTCCGTGCGGCCTTGAAATCTGTTGTCGGGTTTTCCGAACGATTTTAGAGTAGTTTTTTAAGTTTATTTTTGGAATATTGATTTTATTTGACATTCCCATTGTAATGTCGGTTTTTCCGATTGAGTATTTTTAATTTATTTTTGGAATGTCGATTGTCTTTTGGTGTTTACAAACAGTCGTAGTATCAAGCCTGATTCATTATTAGGGTCATATTTCAGTTACCGAAAGTAACCTGATAGTTACAAACGCATATTCGATATAATTGCTACGTTATAGTTCAAATATATCACTATTTTTATTAATAAAAGATGCTCCAATATCAACGGATGCACGTGTTCTCATTTTCAAGAAAAAAAAGTCTAATTAGTGAAATATCCATTTCACAGACAAAATACTGCTGTCAATAAAAACCTGTAGGTACAGCATTTTTTACTGGACCAAATACCTTTCAAATATTTACGATGAAGGTAATTTCTAGAAGATTTTAAGAAGTACATTCCACGTAGTAATTAATACTTTCCGTACACATCAGTGCACATAAGAAATGTTACACAACACACTTTTTTCTTAAGATAAATGACCTGCGATCACACTGTTATCTGTAACAGGAAAATGCCGCAATATTTACCGACCTAGTTTATGCAGATTATTAGAGCAAATTATCGAAAGACATTAGTATACAACTATACATATAAATCGTGTTCATATCTACTCGATTACTTTGTTAAGGTTACGTGACAATCGTGTTGTTTTAAATAAATATGCACACAATACACAAACAATACTAAAACAATGGCGTCGCGCCCGAATTCTCAAGTACCTAATCGTTATAACTAATGTACCTACCTAATATTGAATTACGTCCCTAATTATATTTGGCCATTAGCTGTCTGTTTACTTGTCCTGATTTGTTCTCCTAGAATTGTTCTTAATTTCACAATTGGAAAACCTCTGTGTGAATTACTAGAAACCTACGACGGGGCAAGGCTATAAGAGCCGCCTGCGGTTGATAGGGTATTACATGGGGAAATTAATACGGAATTCCTAATGAGGAAAAAACGAGGCAATTATGAAATGTTTTGCTGTAATATCCACAATGTGCAAGAATGCACATAACTAGTTAAAACTTATGAGGGTTTGAAAATGGTTCAAGAAAGGGTAGGTAGTGTCTAGGGTTGCCAGGTGTCCCGATTTTCGCGGGATGTCCCGATTTCAGGGGTCTAGGGACGCGTCCCGATTTGGACCTGATCGGGACGTTATATGTCCCGATAAATCATGGGCGTCGCCAAGGGGGGCAGGGGGGGCACCTGCCCCCCTAGAGATTCAAAAATATGTCCAGTCACTTGACTTTTCTGATCGATTGCACATAGAAGTTATAACAGAGATGCTTCTCTCGTTTGGTTGATGATGCTATGTGATTTTAACGTAGGTCTATTGGGCAACCTCAAGCCTTTCTCGTCGCGTCCAGTGGATCTTCGGCTCGTGGCAAGAGCTCTCGGTGCCGTGACTCGTGATTATCCGCACTTGCATCAAATACATTGAATGATTGTCTTTCAATTTACGTTATTGCTAACGAAAATTTTCGCGCTCGCTGCGCTCGCGTTTTCATTTGGTTTTTTTTTATCCTTCCTCGCGAAAAATGTCTCGTTACGCTCGCGTTTGATCTGACGGGAAGGGACGGCCTTTTCCAAAAAATGTCGCGCTCGCTGCGCTCGCAAATAGTTTGACTATAAGTATTATTAACCGTCCCCTTCCAAAAAAATTCGCGGTCGCTGCGCTCGCGTTTGATCTGACTATAAATAAAGCCGTCCCCTTCCAAAAAATGTCGCGCTTGCTACGCTCGCGTTTGATCTGGCTATAAGTATTTTTAACTGTCCCTTCCAAAAAATGTCGCGCTCGCTGCGCTCGCGATTAATCTGACTATAAGTTTAGTATTATTAACCTTCCCCTTCCAAAAAATATCGCGCTTGCTACGCTTGCGTTTGATCCGCACTACACTTTTATATTTACGTGCTTGGTTAAGCTTCAAATCCTCTAGCATTTATATCAACTTGCCCTGCCTCCCGCCTGGACCTTCGGCTGGCGACGCCCTTGCGATAAATCGATTAACTTATTAAAAACCGATTTTGTCGATTAAAAATAGGATTTACTGGCAAGTAATATTAGTTCAGAAAAACAATAAATGAAGCATTTATAAGAAAGTAAAAAATATTTTATTTGTCCCGATTTAAAAACCAAAATCCCGATTTGTGAAACCATCTGTCCCGATTTTAATCCGATCGGACCTGGCAACCCTAGTAGTGTCCCGCTTCTTTTTTGTTCATCTTGGCAGAAAAGGTTGTACCATTTTAACAAACGGAAATTGGATTATATTTTCTTTCCAACTTCGCGAAATTTTTAATTTCCATTTAAATTTATAATTATACCCCGCGCGGCGAACGATGATACAATACATTTTTCCGATTATAGGTTATAAAATGTACTGAGATGACAGGTGTCATAGGAATCTACGTTCGCCGCGAGGGGTATAGTGAGTATAGTATTAGTAATAGGTATTGCACAAAGAATTATTATTTAGTTTTATTGTTATGAATAAACACCGTTATAGTGAAACTTGTGGCAAAGTTCTATACCTGAGAAGTATAACTCTGTAAGTCATGAGGCGGAAAACACTGTAGGTGCAATGTTAAATACATGAACTTTTAATTATTATTTTGGAGTGTCAGAATTCGACTTAAGAACTTATCTTGTAAACATGACCCCACAAAGCGATTGATTTACGCCTGTATAGAAGCTCACTTTGGGACAAATGGAAGCAGTCAACAAAAAATAAACGCCAATAAATATACCTATTCTTGTTTCAAACGTTTTTTCTAATTCGAAAGATTGAAATTGCAATATCCTAACTCATTGGAATAAGATACTTTGGCACTAAAGTCATAAAATTCGAAAAAATTACGAACAATTTCCTGAGTCCCGCTTCCCAATCACATGCTATTCCGATTTCAACATTGTGACTTAAAAAAGATGATATAAATTTGTTTGTGTTGTTCTTATTAGTCATTTTCAAAATACATGTACATATTTAAGGGCTTTAATTAGAACAAAACTTAATTGATTCCTTTGTGTTACGATAGTTACCCATATCTTTTGTATGAGTAACTTTCGTAACACAAAAGAGGCGATCGTAATTTTGTTTTTATTAAACCTTTACCGCATACGAAGCCATATATGGCAGATATGAACTTGGACCTTATTGGCACAGGTCAAGGTTCAAATTCAAACAACTATTTTTTTTCTATATGCGGTAAAGGGTTAAGCCTTTAACTATGTAACATGTATTTTGAAAATGATTCAGTACCTACCCCGAAAGCCATTGTCCTCGGACAATGGCTTTCGGGGTCATGTTTACAAATTAAGCTCTTTATGACCATTTGGACTTATTAAAAAATTCCAACTATACCGTGTTATGCTCCTCAGGGACGTGGTTAAGGGATGTAGTCGATGCCGCTACAGAGGTTGTATGTTATAATTTTATAGACGCTAATTTAAGGATATCCAACTATAATTTCTGGACTTTGTCCCAAATTTCGTAGTAGCGATGTTTGTTATAGTGTTATTTTTTTATTGCCTAGTGTAAGTCGTTGGTGCCTTGCAACGGTCCGCCATTCGTTTCGCTATAACTAGATTACTAGTTATATTTTTATATGTATAAAATTTAGCATAATTATTATTACTTGTGATAAAAGTATAATTGTTCCGATGCACGATGGTCGAATGCGATTAGGCAATTGGGATCCATACTGGTCGTGAGGGGTCGGCAATGTTTTATATCAGTTTTTCTCATCAACCTAATGTAATTAACATAATGTAACGTTTGATACAGCACGTTTGCTGAAAAGATTACTGTTCCTTAACCTATCTGACAATTTACAAGTTGAGAGATTTGAAAAAAAATTATCGACTGAAAAAATGTTTTATATCAAACGATTATAAGAATGTAACATTATGTCAAAAGACGTCATATCAAACGTCGGGCATCCGGTTGTGAGATGGCTAGATAAAAATAACATAATGTTTATTAGTTGAGGCTCGTCATGTTAGGCTGCCGGACGATTTTACTGAACCAGATCACGTAGAATATCGCCTGGTGAGTACTCACAAAAATTTCTGTCAGTACTCTTCAAAACCTCGTATCTAGTTTGTAGATTGATTACTGAGATACGAGCTTTGTTTTAAGTACTTACAGTAAACGGCGATAAAGTATGCACATCGGCAATCATCGCATTTCCGAATACAAACGAATGCTAATTTCCATGTACATCAATTATTAGATTAATCGTTCATCTGAATTTGAATTTAGAACTAAGTACTTTATTGTTGTTTTGTTTTGATTTCACGCGGAATATATAGAGCTGTAAAACTCGATGTAATTATATTTAATTATTGCTATGGTCTTGTTGGGGAAAAATAATATACATACATATATATGTTCAAAGTTCTTCTTGAAATTCCAGTGGCATCTGCAACTCTCTGTTGAACTTTCTTAAAATAATTACTTACATTAACATCCTCATGTTTTTTTAAATTGGTCGGCTTCAGTTACAAAATATTTATAAACATTGTAGATAATTTCGCGTGACTGGCAAAGTAACGGCTTACCTTTTTTTCCTATAGATGCCATAGTACAAATTTAATTTTGTAAAAGTTTTAGCAACTCTATATATATATTGACTTGGATATGCGACTGCACTCTCTCGCATTTGAACCACGACTGACAAAACAAACGTCATGGTGTGTGCGACACAGATATCGCTATACGAAGTCGAAATTAGCCGATTGCCTCTTTCCAAAGACCGATGTGCATTCTTTATCGCCGGTTACTGTAGGTATTTGTTAATTTGTGAGCTTTGGTTTTTAACAGACGATATTGTATCGTAAAGCCTGACCAGAAATATATGAGGATTGTCAAGAGGGCGTTATTTATAAGATTTATATGGCAACAATTTTACAACCAATCGCAACCCACTATAATGGCATTAGTTTAAATACCTGTCAGTTCCACTATGTTAACCTCGTAATATCATTTTATGTTATGCACTCTTTTCCTGACTGTTTTTCGTGTAGTAAACACGTGTACACTTTTTTAATAATCTTACGTTCACGACTGTGAATAGTTTTCAGCATTTTCTTCGGATGATTTTAAATATTTTTTCTTTTAAAGAAACCACCGCTTATGACACTGACATTGTTGACAAACTATCATAAAATCATTGCCAGTGTAAGAAATTAGTTCCAGTGAAATTCCGCAATATGGCGCATCCTCATATATTTCTGGTCAGGCTTTAAATTCCGCCTAATTATTACAGCTGATGTCAAAGATATGTGTTCATATTTTTGCTCCTTAATGCGATGAGGTATATCGACGGTGGAAAGCAAATGACAATAATAGAAGCGACATTTCGGCCGAAATTCAGATCTTTATTTTAAAATCAGCATTTTTCCCATTTCTTCATTTGAGTACCTAGGTTTATAGTCTAAGTTGTCTGAAAGAATTTAGCTAATCGAAATTTAGAAACGACACAGATTAAAAAATATATATTTATCTTTGATATTGACTGTATAAAGCATCACATTTACGAGGATGTTCTGTTTATGAACATTTCTTCAATTTAATCATATTAATAATGTTATTTCTTAATAAAAAACAGTTGCTAAGAATATTAAATTATACGGGTGGCACTTTCACCATTCTTTGTCAACTTTGCACCCCTAGGTGTTTGTTAAAACGTTTTGAACGCCACAGTCGGTTGAACGGAAAACTTATCCGCTGACGCTAACGTCGGCAAACGCTGTCACAATTTCAATGATCAAAGATTCTAACCTATTTTTCAATTCCTGTTGCATTTGAAGCACTTCTTTATTTTTTTGCTGCGGCGTCAGGGGCTCGGTGAATCGCTTCACCGCCTGGCGTTCAAAAGGTTAAAGGGTATATGTGGTGTTTTGGAACTTGGTCAAATAGAACTTACTGGTATCATTATATGGTAAAGTTGTAATTTGACAAAGAAATGAAACATAGTAGGTAGAAGAACTTAACCATTTTTCTTATAAAACACGAAATTATTAATTAATTTTTATTAGTACCTTTGTCTTATTGTCAATGAACATGCATGGCGATTCGAATTAGGCTGTGACCAAACCTGAAGCCTTATTAAAATGTAGTGTATTTTGAAATAAATAACTCAACAATACGCCGTGATAAGGAAAAAACTGCTTTTTATTTTGCTCTATTTTTTATTGTCTTCAGAATGCCCATAATTTAACAAAACAGTAACTGTATGACAAACACAAACTTAAACGCACTTTTCACGTTTAAAATAACAAATTACTTATTGTCTTCATACAAATATTGGTACCCAACACACAAGCGACGTCACATGCTAATGTAGGTTGCCATTTGTATGTAGCGTTTTTAGCGCTCCGTAGCAATGTTGAACTTTGACTGTTTGTTGCAGTTTAAGTATAGTTTGTCCCATATATATACATTCGATCCCAATAAAAAATAGAATCCTTGACATCCTAAAAAAATGTCTACATGACGTAAACATTTGGTTTACGTTAGCAGACGTTACTGATTTAATAAAAATAATTGTCTACATGCCTATTATGGAACATAGGTCATACGAGGACAATTGCACCAAGTATAGCCATTGCACGTCAACTTGACGTACGACCTGACCAGTCTGTTAATGCATGCATTGACGTCAGTGAATCGGTCAATAACTCATTCCTACAATGCATTCTTATATTTATCCTGCTGCGATAAGACTTGAATTCGGTCGCGAGGTCCAATAATTGGAATTCAAGTATGTTGACTAAGCTCCTGACATTCCATTATCTTTTGGAAGTTGATGAGCGGCTTTCAGACAATCGTGTCTCTTTAGATTTGCCTATATGCATTTGAGCACCTTATCCATAATAAGCTCCTGATGAAAACGTAAACATTTTACCTAGCACGAAAAAACGGTATCATACATCGACTTACGTAAACAATTATCAAACAAAAAGTCTACTGACCTCACACTACGCGCGCGCAATTATTACCTAATGCATTGAAAATGTAAGTTAGAAAATAAGTAGGTACTTGTTTTCTGACCACGCGCGTAAGGGATCCGCTACCTATCGCGTAGGTACGTTTTTTTGTCCGCCCGCCTCCTAAATCCTGAGATTTAATTTCTTCAATTTTTTCAATACAATACAAAAAAAAATATTGGGAAAATATCGACAGAAGTCAGCGAATTTATTTTTTAATTTTGTAAAATTTTAGTAAAACTTAAAAAGTTTCCGACCGATTTTGGGAATTTAAATTGTGCTTTGAAACCCTCCGGCAGACGCACATTTTTAGCCCGTACGTCTCGTGTGAAAAAAGGCAAAAGTCCCAATTTTATATATCGGGGCCCTATACTCCACCAGGACAACAATAAAATGTTAAAAAAGCGTTTAGCTAAGTACCTACTAGTAATTAGTTAAATACTAGTCTACTAATAAGTAAGAATATGACGCTAGCATGCACGTACTGCCTTTTCCCAAATTTGGTTTCGGATACACGATAAACACACAAGCTTTTCACAAAATAGCGTCAATTTTTTGCGTGGTACAGTCGAGTTCATTTACATCTACACACTTACGAGAACAAAAATATCTGAACACGACCCTATTGTCAGGAGCATTGAAATCGTGTTCAGATATTTTTGTTCTCGTGTGTAGATGATAGTAGTTGTAAATGAACTCGACTGTATGAGTTCACACACGGCCAGTTGTGATAGCCCTTCAGTTTAATGTTTGATCTATGGTTTAACGCATTCACTACCGCGTAGCGCTACGGGTTACGCTCGTAGCCGATAACATGGGAAAAACCGTATGTAGCGAAAACTTACTACGAGCAGAGCGCCCGGCTACCGGGTTGCTGGTGTCGAAAGTTTAAAAAAGTTTTTCAATCGAGCCGCCAAGAAAGACGCCATCCGATGCGTCAGTCGACTGTCATAGATGACGTAACCATAACATCAGCTGTCGAGTCTATGACGTAGTCACGCAACGCTATATAGTGCGACTAAGTTTTCTGTGAACTGAAGCGAGCGGCGCAGAGAGTTAATCGTATGACATTTCAGCATGATAGTCCTAGTTCCTAATTCCGCCGTTTATCAGTTAAGTAGGTCGCAGTACCTATACAAGACACCATCGTGTGTATTTCCAGAAAATTATAATTTGGCTATCTTCAAGATATGAGCGAATAGGCTATTACTGAGCCAGCGAGCTACATCCTCGAACCCGTATAGTCACCGTCAGGGGATAGGTACTGAGGTCAATCGCCGGTCAGTTTGTGAGTTAAAAAAATACAGTTAGGTAAAGTTCTCACAAGCAAACTTAGCTGACTAATTGTGTTGTAGTTATTTCTCACTAGGTAGGTACCTACGTCTCTCCAGGCCGTGATTTTCGCACATTGTCATGAGGGTAGGACTTATTGCATAAAAATATTATAACTCTGCGTTGGTAAATTTCCGGCGTTTCAAACGTTCCATCGCCATTATGGTTTCGAAACGAGGGAAATTCTGAAATCCTGGCCTTAATTGCGGACTAGAAAGGAAACGAAAAATATTTATAAATATATTTATTTATACTTTTTATAACCAAATAAATACAAACACTTTTTGAATAGATTACATACATTTGTAAAAAAAGAGATAGATATAAACGTAGGTTTTTTTACGCAGAGGAATCAACTACTTTTTTATCAACTCATAGGTACAGTTTGTGATAGAGAGTTATCGTACCTACCTACTCATAATAATTGTATTTTACAATAACATGTATATGAGTTATTTTGATTTTATATACACGAGTATATTTGGGTCCATCAACTTTTTCTTGTTGTTCATTGCTATGCTCGATGTCCCCTGAGCCACTTTTTAAAACTACGATTTCGGGGATAATATTGACCAAAAATACGTTGTTACAGCAACGGTATCAATATCAGTCATATAAATGATCAACACTTTTCAAAGAAGTTTAATCATTATTGTCCCCTAGGTTACGGGACAGGATAACAACAAGAAAAAAGTTGATCCACCCATTTATAGTTCTTGTTATAAACTCAAGAGCTTGTATTATTATTATTACAGGACTTTTTTTATTATGTATTATGTTATGTAGTAAGTATATGTAGTTTATAAAACAATTATGGACGAGTATGTATACGAGACCTCATTTCCATAACTTGTGCAGCTTCCCAGCGACTGGCAATACCTAATAATAATATGTGTCAGTGCATCTGGAAAGGTACCTAGTCACGACATCTAGTTATCGAGTTACATGAGTTTTTGTGGAAGCTAGTGAAAAAGTGCCAAAATGGGTTTGTGTTATAATTGGGTTATTTACATCCTAAGGAACACGTGTGTACAAGAATATCAGTAAAATTATGTTTTTTTTGTATATTTCTCCGACTATAAAGTTTAGTAGTCAGGGTACCTTGTCACGCCATGTCTTAAAGCCTGTAAATTTCGAATAATTTTGTCAATATTTCCATCGCGGGTAGTCAACTACCTCTTTCTAAGATAAGGTATAGGATCGGTCTATAGCAAAATAATTTTTTGAACAAAAAAAAATACTTAATGTTTTTTATAAGAAAACATTCAATTTGCATGACTCTTGTATGAAATAACCATTTATTTTAATTTAATACGTTTGCCATTACTTAGATCAGAGTATTGAGTTATTTTTTCTAGTTACTTACTCCATTTATGTAAGACTAGCAGTAACCCGCGGCTTCGCTCGCGTGCCTATATAATATACATCATCCTACGGGAACAATGCTCTTTTTTTTTTTAGGATTAAAAGTAGGCTATTTGTTAAGTTAGGGTATAATCTGCAATCTGCATTTCCCTCATGCATTTCCGTCCAGCCGTTTTAGCGTGAAGAAGTAACAAAACATACACAGGCTTTCGCTTTTGTAATATTACTGGGAAATTCTTTTTATTTTATCATAACTCCACTTTAACAAATCAAACCGAAAACTCAAGCACTCAAATCAAGCGATCTCAGCTTTAACTGTATCCAAATAAAGTTCACTTCAAAATTCATAACTCGAAGTGAAGCTAAGACACCGGGATATGTGTGCATTTTATTTGTATAAAGCTTTTATAATGTCCCGAGCCTACGCTTATCGACTTGGGATACTCGCCATGTTCTAAGTTACGTCATGTTCTATTGTAAGATATTGAGGTTCTCTTCGTTGATGAATGAAAAATGTATTATACTGAGCCAGATAAACGTAATTCAGAATTCTGAAATGACATAATTATTGAAAAGCTTGAATGTATTTATTACGGATGCAGGAAGTTTCCCGATCATTACTCCTCCCGTCCCAACGCGCCACCCGCCTATAGGTACCGATTGACGACGATCGAGATGCCACCAAATACTATTTTTTTAATCTATTAGGATAACGCGGGTCTCTATCCATACCTCAAAAGCAAAAATAGAACCCCCTTATAGGAGCACGTGTAGCTGTCTGTCAGTCCGTCTGTTACAACCGATTTGCTGCAAAACTACTGGACCGATTAAATTGCAATTTGGCGCAAATGCTTTCAAGAATTTTCATGACCACAATATAAAATTTCAAATTTGGTGGCATTTTCGTAATTAACGTCCCAGGAAACCATAAAAATTACACCCATACTCATATTTAGTCATTTCAACCCCATCGCACCCCAACAGGCGAGACGGTATTTCACGTCCACCACGTTTGTTTATTAAATCGTTGTTGTTTTGGTAATCAGCGACCCGATAAACCATAGAAACATTACTCTTGTTGATTTTCAGACTTTGGCACCATATTCTCCTCCTTTAGGGGTTGAATTCTCAAAAAAACATGAAACACGTGCTTACTCATTTATCGTTAGAAATACTCCTTGAAAGTTTTCAATAAAATAGTCTAACTAATCTTTTTTCCCCAGACAAACTTACGACCCCCATTTCACCCCTTTGGGGGGTGACTTTTGACAAATGCTTCTTTTATTGCACCCCTAGACTTTATAAGGACACGTAGGTTCCAAGTATTGACTCTCTAGAACCAGCGGTTTAGTATTTAGACATTTCAACCCTATTTCACCCCAACAGAGGAGATGTTAATTCACGACCGCCACGTTGGATTTTATTGCGGTTTTCGTAATCAGCGACCCGATAAAGCATAAAAGCATTACCAATGGATTTTCAGACTTTGTCACCACATTTCTCCATTTTAGGGGTTGAATAAAAAAAAACCCGAAACGTGTTTTTTCATTTATCGTTAGAAATACTCCTGTGAAGTTTCGAATAAAATAGTTTAACTAATCTTGTTTCCCCATACAAACTTTGGACCCCCATTTCACCCCTTTGGGGGGTGACTTTTGAGAAATTATCTCTTAGTGCACCCCTACACCTTATAAGGAACCTACGTGCCAAATTGGACTCTCTGGAACCAGCGGTTTAGTATTTAGACATTTCAACTCCATTTCCTCCAGTTTATCTAATCTTGTTTCCCCATACAAACTTTGGACCTCCATTTCACCCCTTTGGGGGGTGACTATTGAAAAATTATCTCTTAGTGCACCCCTACACCTTATAAGGAACCTACGTGCCAAATTGGACTCTCTAGAACCAGCGGTTTAGAATTTAGACATTTCAATCCCATTTCACCCCAACAGGGGAGATGGTAACTCAAGTCCGCCACGTTGGATTTTAAAATCGTTGCGGTTTTCGTAATCAGCAACCCGATAAACCATAAAAACAATAATCATGCTGATTTTCAGACTTTGTCAGCACATTTCTCCCTTATAGGGGTTGAATTTTGAAAAACCTGAAACAGGTGTTTACTCATTTATCGTCAAAAATACTCCTGTAAAGTTTCGAATAAAATAGTCTAACTAATCTTGTTTCCCCATACAAACTTTGGAACACCATTTCACCCCTTTAGGGGGTGAGTTTTGAAAAATGCTTTCTTAGTGCACCCCTACACCTTATAAGGAACCTACGTGCCAAATTTGAACTCTCTAGAACCAGCGGTTTAGTATTTAGACATTTCAACCCCATTTCACCCCAACAGGGGAGATGGTAACTCACGTCCGACACGTTGGATTTTAAAATCGTTGCGGTTTTCGTAATCAGCGACCCGATAAACCATAAAAACAATACCCATGCTGATTTTCAGACTTTGTTACCACATTTCTCCCTCTTAGGGGTTGAATTTTCAAAAAACCTGAAACACGTGTTTACTCATTTATCGTTAGGAATACTCCTGTGAAGTTTCTAATAAAATAGTCTAACTAATCTTGTTTCCCCATACAAACTTTGAAACCCCATTTCACCCCTTTCGGGGGTGAGTTTTGAAAAATCCTTTCTTAGTGCACCCCTACACCTTATAAGGAACCTACGTGCCAAATTTGACCTCTCTAGAACCAGCGGTTTGGGCTGTGCGTTGATATGTCAGTCAGTCAGTTTCTTCTTTTTAACCGACTTCAAAAAAGGAGGAGGTTCTCAATTCGAACTATTTTTTTTTTAATATATTTAGATTACGTTAGTTTAAAAAGTAAGAGTCTATACCCCCAAAATATACCTCATACTCAAAGAATGCTACGTTTCTTATACAAACTTTAATCTTTATTTTGAACAATTTAGGGGATGAATTTAAAAAAATGCTGAAATTAGTTTTAATATTTTTTTATGCACGGCCTAAATACGAAATATAATCGCTCTTACTCAAAAACTGCAATTTTTCTCATACAAAATTTCAACCCCAATTAGACCCCATTGCAGGATGAATTTTCAAAAATGCTGAAATTACTTTTCTTCATTCTATATTTAAAGTGTGTATGCAAAGTATTAAGACTCTTACTCTAAAATTACGCATTTTCCATACAAACTTTCAACCCCAATTTAACCCCTCAGGGGATGAGTTTTGAAATATCCCTTCTTATTCCTTGCCTACATAATATACTTGACCTACTGTAGAATTTTCAAAGTTCTAAGTTCAGTAGTTTCGGCTCTGCGTTGATATGTCAGTCAGTCAGGACAAATCCGTTTATATATATAGATAATGACTTAGCGTGACAAGGTACCCAGTTTAGTAAAATGCTAAACTTGATGTCTTACACGACTAAAACAGAAGTTTTTATACATAAGAATACATTGATTTCCGCTATAATTATACTAAATAACATTTTGTTACAGATATTTCTTGCATTATAGGTACTAAAATAGTGATCTTCGAGTTTAAGTTACTAAAGTTTAGTAAATGTCGTGACAAGGTACCCTAGTTACGTTTCCATACAAAAGTTTCGACTGAGTCACTAAACTTTATTGTAAAAAAAAACTGCTTTAACACCATTTCTATTATACCATTGTGGTACACCACGCTAAATACCATTTGATCTTGTGATATAGCATGAATATACAAATTATTTTGTTGGTTTTTAATATTATAAGTGATCTTTTTTGTAACTGTTAAAAATGCGGTAATTATTAAATTTCTTTATGATTATGGAGTTTTCTTTCATTCAATTGTCCCAAAATGCCATAGAATATGTAACTATGATGAGAAACTAACAGTTTTAATCTCGTTATTTTATGAATTGGGTATAATTAACACTTTCGTGTTTCTTCCACCCTGGCATGTTCAACCTAAGAAATCAGAATAATTAACATGTATTTTTAGACAATTCACCTTTATTATAATTCTTTAACATTCAAAGATTATGATTATACCCTTCACTATGTAACTTCGAAGTAGAAGTGTGTTTTTTGCCACTATAAACTTTAAATGCAATTTTCTCAACTTGTGCATTTCGGAAGTCGAAAATTCTAAAATTTATATAAAAATAGTGGTTCCACCTACAGTCATTATTCTTTTTTGTATTGATAGCAAATTTAATCTACTTTTTGGAACTATGCATAACTCAATACCTGAAACAAGGTACCTTTCCAGATGCACTGACACATATTATACTTAGCTATAAGACATAGACCTGTAGGTATTCCAAGTTACCTGAACAGACTCTTTCTATTAGAGCTCTGTCAAGCCCGGACGCATACATTTCACATACAATCACATTTTTAGACAAAATACGACGATGTTTGTGTATAGATCACACCTACACAGGGCTATCTGCAATACGAAGTCTAGATTGATTTACTTTTTTACATATTTACCGATATTCCATAGTTTAATAGATAAAGACGAACCGTTTGCCGGGAAATTGCAATACGGTAGACCATACATACATCTATATAATATAAAATATAACACATTTATGCGTCCGAAGACCATGAAGATGAAAAAATGCGCTTACTACCGTAAAACTACCCAACTATAGTCCAATCATCCAACTATGGTCCAAAACAAAACTCGTTTATTTTTATAAAAATCTATATTCTATCAGTGATTTTATACGTTTTTATTTAAGTTTGTTTAATTATGTTGTTCACTTTAGAGTTTATTTGTTATAAATGTCATTATATTAACGAGTAATTTTCGGTTTAAATTGGACCATAGTTGTGTGGACTGGACTATATTTGGGTAGTTTTACGGTATCGGCTTATGATCGGCGCTTACTATAATATACAGCCATTCTTTTTGCAGCTACGAGTAGGGCTGCCATTTCTAAATTCGCCGAATCCTGCCAGAGACTTGTAGCCGTTCTACACCTTCCGATCCCATCCTAATTATCGGATAATGTGTAGTGTAATTATTAGGATCTATTTAGTATTTACCTACACTACGCATTATCCGATTTCATCCGATAATTAGGAATATTAGGATCGGATCGGATAGGATCGAAAGGTGTAGAACGGCTATTAAGAAAACCCTTACATTTGGCGTAAATTGCATTTTTTCCCGGGCGTGTCAAAACAATCGCTCTATTTTTGATTTACATAGGGTTTTCCCCGGATACTTTTTGAAAACCCTCCCGGACGGGCTCCCAACTAGGACAAATCTGGGGAAACTCGGACCGTCTTCGAGAAATAGCGATTTTATGCAAAATTTACACGAGTCTGGTTACCCTATTATCGGGAGAAACAACATTATTTCCGTTTGTGACTGGTCGGGAGAAACAAAAATTGAATCACATTAAAGTAAATAATATATTAAAAGCAACGTCCTTCGCTGCAAATAAATACTAACAAAAAAACATATTAATTAAGTGAATAAAGGATTTTGACCTTACAAACGGTCCGGTAGTTTTGAATTTTTGATATGTTGTCTAGGATGGTTAGTCAGTGTTTAAAATGCAAAATGCACAATTCCCCCCCCTCCGCGCCCGCCACCATATTGAAAAAACCGGCACTTTCTTCATATTTTTGCTCATATCTTTCTTTAGGAGCATTTTAGCTAGAAGAAAGCTTCGACATTGTTATAGAGAGTTAAATTTACTACATTTTCCATTTTATATTTTGTTTCTAGAACAGATAGTTACGGAGATATGCACATTTAAAAAAACTTAAGAAATTGCAATTTTCAACTCAAAAACAAACTTCTGGATTATATCTTCGTTTAGGAGCATTTTAGCTAGAACAGTGCTTGGGCAATTTTGTAGAGAATTAAATTTACTATAATTTACATTTCAAATTTTGTTTCTAGGACAGATAATTACGGAGATATGTAAAAAATAAAGTTACATTTTCCGAAAATGTATGTAAAAATGGACATGAGTTTTATAAGCAATTATATTTCCTACATGTTTTAATTTGTCCTAGACAAGTCCCTAACTGAATGACAGCGTTCTAAACCAAGAATTTTCAGAAATTTTCGGAAAATTCGACTTTTCCTGTTTTTTAAATGTGCATATCTCCGTAACTAACCGTCCTTGAAACAAAATTTGAAGTGTAAATTATAGTAAATTTAATTCTCTACAACATTGCCCAAGCTTTGTTGTAGCTAAAATGCTTCTAAACGAAGATATAATCCAGAAGTTTGTTTTTCAGTAGGAAATTGGGATTTTTTACGTTTTTTTAAATGTAGATATCTCCGTAACTATCTGTCCTAGAAAAACAATATAAATTGGAAAATGTAGTAAATTTAACTCTCTATAACATTGTCGAAGCTTTCTTCTAGCTAAAATGCTCCTAAAGGAAGATATGAGCAAAAATATGAAGAAAGTGCCGGTTTTTTCAATATGGCGGCGGGCGCGGAGAGGGGGGAATTGTGCATTTTGCATTTTAAACACTGACTAACCATCCTAGACAACATATCAAAAATTCAAAACTACCGGACCGTTTGTAAGGTCACACATAGTACTTTAGTCTCTATTCACCGTATTATATAGTGGCTTTCTCATTATTATAATTTTATCTATTATCTACAAAAAATTAGATTTGTTTATAGTACCTACTTCTCGAAAAACTAGCACTTTTATAAAATGAAGTTCTTTTTCGGGAGATGTTTTACTTAGTCGCGAGTCCGGAGAACATACAAAAATTCGAGAAAATCCCGCCAAATTCCGACGATCTGGCAACCCTATCTGGAGATAGCTTTAGTTTGGAACTGCTGTATTGGCTAGTTTGTGAACCATTCTTCAGGCAGAGACAGGTCTGTGCTAACGGACGACATTGTCTTTCATATTTTAATTCGATACTAATTTTATTGTCGTCCTTAGGCTTAAGACGATTGTAACATTTTAAATTTGTATATTGTTGATCGACCAATAGATTTTTCATGTAGCTATAATTAAAGTAATATGTTTGATGTGCTAAGTTAGCATTGATCGAGAGCGGAAAGTTTCAGAGGCGAAAGTGTAAAAAAATATGATAAATAGGTAATCATTTTTACAATAGGAAAACTCCGGTTTTGTTTTTCACTAAATGGGTAATTGGTTTACCTTTGTTTGTTAAATAAGACTTCTTACATGGTGATATAGGTAAACTTACAAACATGGAACTGAATTTAGAAATATCACATGTAGATGACAGTTTTAAATGTATAATTCAACATTGTTGAACACAAGATTCTCTACTGTTTTTATTGTACGGTCAGTATCAAAAGTAACTGACAATTTAAGTATAGTTTATGACAGGTTACATATAGTAGAAATTATCTAAACTAAGCTCATCCACTTACCTGCATTCACAATGGCATTGTGTCTAATACAATCCTATCTGCTTTTGTTCTCGTAACCGCCATCCAGTTACTTACAAAAAAGGTTAGAACTACATTGCGTGGATATTGAATTTTCAACCTTATTCGATTCGATGAGATTTCATGGTATCCCAAAGTCCTTTCTCTAGAGAGTACGTTCGTTTGTTGAGAGTCGGGCGGTTGTAAAATTCCAAAAAAGTTATGATCACCATTATTCTGTTCGTGTATTTTGTAGTCTAATCTAATGTCCAAGGAAAAAGAGTCGATAATCTATATTAACCTTCCAAGGTGGTTGCTTTTACTACGAGCTCGTTATCTTAATTTGTGGTTAACCACTCAATGGTATTGAGTTCTTAAGTGGATGAGCTTAGTTTAGATAATTTCTACTATACTAAAATTGACAGCTACTTAGCTGACTGTACAGGACTTTCGCATCTGAAACTATGCTAGGTGTTAACTTATGTTATTGTTGCCTGGACTGACCGACTTGCCCGCTCACGTAGCAACACACAAACATTAATATATATCAATATTTATATGTATATTGTCGTCATTCTAGTGTGGGTTTAGGGTCATCTTTACTTCTCCTTTCGACCGAAAGTTAGAGCAAGACAAAAACATTTTTTTTTTCAGAAACAGACGTTTCACGTTTATTACAGTAAGTATTTACAATAATTTACACTCACATACAAACATAGAAACAAATATTGACTATTCGATACTTTGAACATCGTATGTTGTAGTCTCATGGAAAAGCCTATTCTTTCTCACCTCAATAAGAAAAGTAAGATTTAATAACATACGAGAAAAGTAACGTTTTGTACAACGCTAATGTGACCGATGCCCCAAAAGTTGAATATCATTATTCTATAACAATGCAATTACTGACACAACTTGAAGACATATCAGGGGTCAATCAATAGCTACATTTATGATTCTAAATGTCACGAAATCAAAGTTTTGAATCGAGATTTCGACATTTCCATTCGACTTTTGGTCATCGGCAGCAAAAGCCCTCATAATCATAACATTAGTGGCACTAAACACTATTGAAAAAAGTTACCAACAGTTAGCATATCATCATCATCATCATCATCATCTCAGCCATAGGACGTCCACTGCTGAACATAGGCCTCCCCTTTGGGAGGGATATAGTCTGTGATAATTCATATTTCAACAATGTTACGCACTTCCAAAAAATAATAGTACAAAGCATACACACACCAGAAAGTTAATAAAATTGATATTTAACTTTCTTTCGGTACATAATGCATGTTTTTGGAAATCCTAGTGTCACTAAGATAACTAACAATATTGCCTATTCACAAATTCAACTAACGGAAGACAGTGCGTCGGCCATTTTAGGACCGTCGCGAATTTAATATAGAATTACATGACTATTACTACTTTACAATATTAGCAGAATCCTCGGACCAAATCGAGAATAAAAGGAATCGGTAGGTGGGTTTAATGGGTTCATTTAAGTCATTGAACTGTCTCTCACGCATCCATCCCGCGGCCAATCAATACCACAAGACTAGAACGGACGGACGGACTCCTAAAAGGATCCGCTGCAGAACCCTACAGATAGCTCCATCACGAAGCAAACCTCAATAAATAAATACACATATAACTAGATTGTCGCTAAGTTGTCGTGAACGGGCTCCCCACTAACCGATATAAACCGGATAATTAGACAAGTAACCGGTTATAACCGAATCGATTGGCAAAAATCCGGTTTCAGCCGGATTCGTCGGTAGCGGTTTAGCAACACCCCCATCACTCAGTCCTAGCGTAACAATAACAAAAGTCCACGACGGCTCGGTGTAGTCAATGCTGTACTTAGTGTCGTCAGACGGCGACCAGCGCTCGAGACGACTGCAGCTTCTCGAATAGGTCGTCGCTGTCGTACTCCTGTGGGCAAGAGACAAACATCGTTAGCGTCGTGGGGCGTAGCAACGAATAGGGACGTGTGACGTCGCGGTGATGTCATCAACTTTCATAAAATGGTTAATTACGATTGTTCGAGATAGATTATGTTCGATTACTTGACGGTTAATTTAGTCGGAATCACGTAGATTATTAACTTTTCAGCCTTTTCACGTAGCAACAGAAAAACCGATCACCGTTAATTTGGCTCAACTTCGTTCGGTTGGTTTCCTAAAATATCTGCAACTCAAACTGGTCTTCCAAATTGTCAGTTTTTTAAATTCACAAACTGACCGGCGATTGACCTTAGTAACACCGGATGTTAAGTGACTACGGGGTCGAGAATGTAGCTCGCCGGTTCAGTAATAGCCTATTCACTCTTACTTTGAAGAGACCCAAATTATAATTTCCTGGAAATACATACGATGGGAGCGAGTTCCATCCCTTAGCGGTTCCCCGGTAGCAAATCGCTTAATCATTTATAATGCGAAAATCTTAGGAAACGGACCGAACGAGCCTGAGCCGTTAGGCGGTTGTCACACTGCGACGGAATCCGGACGGACGAGCGGTTCTGCGGATTTTTAGTTTGAGCGGAGATGCGAAGTCAGTGTGTTATACCCTGCGGTTTTTGTGTACAAATCAAGATTCTACAGTACAAGGTTAAAAACCGCATCACTGGACGCCGCTCCGATGTGCGGAGCAGTGTGACAACCGCATTAGTTTTGCAAATATGTTCGTAGAGCTTCGAATACTCACATCATCGTCGGTATCCGACTCGTCGTCTTGCTTGTACGCGGCAGTGTACAGGCTGTACAGGTGGGTGTGGCGCGAGAGGCGCAGCGGCGTGCGGCCCGCGTAGTCGCTCGCGTGCCGCGCCACGCCGGCGCAGCGCTCGAGCAGGTAGCGCGAGACCGTCTCGCTGCCGGCGCGCGCGGCGATGTGCAGGGGCGTCCAGCCCGCACACCCGTCCTGGACAAAAGAAAACGGGACGTCATTTATAAGGACTTCCAAGATATACTGCTATAATGTAGGTCTTCTATAATGGTAGAGATCGAGAGCGATAATAAACATTGGACAACTTCACACAAATCAATCTAGTCCCACAGTAAGCTCTAGTAGACTTGTGTTATGGACACTAGATGACGATAAACGTACTTATATAGATAAATACATACTTAAATACAAATAACATCCATGACCCAAACGCAAATATTCGAGTTCATCACACAAATATTTGCCCTTGCCGGGATTCGAACCCAGGACCGTCGGCTCAGTAGGTAGCTGCTTTGCCACTGCGCCAACCGCGTCGTCGAAAAAGACCGCCTGTTGTTTACCTCTGCCTGTTATTTTAATGTATATCATGTTGCGTTATGTATTCCTTGATGTTTGAGGTGTGCAATAATGAGTATTTTGTATTTGTATGGTAGGTATACCGATCAAGAGAGGCGCGGATGAGATATAATCTAGCTAGCCTCGTGAGACACAAGCCCAATGAAACCTTAAGGCCGAAACTCCCAATGTACGTTCCAATATACAGTTTCTATATACATATACCTACGGCCCAAGACTTTTTTGGGAACATCTAAACTAGATTTTGTAAATATTTTATCTAGATGCTCTAGGGTATAGACGAATAGAATGCACCGACTGAATCTTGTAAAAACTGGGTGTTTGTTTACGCATGCGTATAGCAGAAACTTTTTGAGTCCGAGTTATAAGTGTTACTTTGTGCATTGAGAGGTACTTTAGACCTCACGAGGCTAGAGTTAAGGTGGCTCATCATAAACTCTTAATGCTTTGAACATTTAGTGTCTTACAAATGATTGTGAAACATGTCAAAAGAATTGGATCATAAAGAAGTTGCCAGAAAGTTTGTAGACATTAGTGACAAATTTAAATAAGAACACTACCCACACTAATAAGTGCTAATCTCAGGGTAGACCTTCACGAATCAGTGCTTAAATTAAGTGTAGGTTGAACATTGGTATGATTACTAAACCATGCTTGGATTTTACCGGATTGTTTGCATTAGGAATCGTGATTACAACTCGTCACTGTTATAAATAAGTATATTAAAGTGACTGAACTACGAGTATGTAAGCAGCATAAATTCGCTCTACATGCCAACATTTAAGTAAACAAACAGGTTTTTGGGGAAATCTGGCTGACGTTATTCTCACCGTTTGTTCGTCGCGTTCTAATGTGCTAATTAGTGAGTATTACCATTAATGTATCCGCAGACAGACAGGACTATACAATCGTTCAATCGTAGATTTATATGTATACTAAAGGTACTTCGTACGCATGCTTTTTTTTAAACCGTAGTCGGGTAAAATATATCCTATGACAATCTTTGGATGTAAAGCTATCCCTGTACCCAAATTGGTTAAAATGTGTCCAGTCGTTTTGGCGTAATGAGAGGACGAAGGAAATTATAAAAACGAATGGCGCCAGACTGGCATAGCGCCGCCGCTAATACAAAACAAATCCTGCATCACGCTATTAAGATTTTCCTGAAATCTTGACCCATAGAAAACTGATTTCCAAATAAAAATCTAGAATTTTATAATAGTATAGATAGTCTGGTACTTATATGTGTATTGCATCGACCCAGGCGCCACGACGTCAGACGCCGCTATCTCTACAAATGCAACGCCGTACCCTATAACCTTTTGAGCTGACAAATCACGGCTGATAAGTCGATTATATGTCCATATACAAGTGTCCACTTGCTTACAGAATAGAAATTGTCAAATATTTACCTGTTCTATATAAAAAATAATGTTTTTTCTTGATTTATATCTACGATTGCGATGCGCGATCGCTTGCACGCGTCTCCGCCGGGCTTCCCTAATGTCACCTGATAATGTCATAATTATGCCAAGACGCGTATCTGACAAATAAGGATAAAACATTCTTGTTTATCAACGGATTCAGTGATTGGTGTTGCCTAACACGTTGCGATTTGGTCCTGGGATAGTGGCGCTACAATCTGCTTCCATATGGCAATAATAATTAATAATACTCTTTATTGTGCAAAATAACAAACAGAAAACTGCATTATGAAATAATAATGCATTACAGTTGGTAACAACAGTTGGCAATAATGTGCATTAGTCATATATTTGCATTGTAAATTGTCAGTAGCGATTTGTCATTAACAAAACTCAAAATATTCTTTACCGGAATGCCTCTCAATCCTTATATAGGTATAGCTTCGTCTTTATTATGCGAAAATTGGTTGAATTTTGCGGAATATCAGTCCTGTTTCCTTTTTTGCTTGTATCAGTGTCTTTCAACGTCATTTGCCGTTGTTAGTAAGATAAATTAGTACCACGAAAATCAGGAATACCGTGGGCTAAACAACAACTTTGTTAGAAAAAAAAAACGCTCGAGTACCAGTCAGAACAATTGTTAAGAGCTAGATAACGTTGATACGCAAACACTGTAAAGTACGGCTCATACATGACGAGTCGGAGCGCAAGTTAGTCATTAAGAAAATTGGTATAATTGGGTCAAACCTACTTTTTTAATTTATAGTGATACAGAAATCCTGTCAACATTGTATCAAAAATCGAGTTAAAGTATCGGTAGAATTCTATACTGTATTTCTCGTTCTGATATCAATACTTACAATTAATTCCTCTATCACACATGCACCGACATTACGAAAAAAAAAAACTACAGTTGCACCAGGGGAAAAATGATTACTTTTCAAATTACCTATAATTTATTGAAACATCGTTATATCGCCTTGCTTTTCAAAAGATGCAGACGGGAGACAATGATGGGGTTTGAAATCCTCACTAAAAATTTCCACGTGTCAACTTTCTATCACATATAAAGCGTAGTTTACAGGTAGAGTGGCGAAAAAACCCACGGTATCGCTATCAGAGGCTGATTAGAGCGGGCTTTCCGTGGGGAAACCACACCGGGCCGTCGTGACTGCTTGCGATCCACGGCTTCCGATGTTTAATTGAAAATCTATGAAGTCATTAGTGTTTATAAAAATCATATGTGAATACGCAGTTCCGAGGAACTAGGATTCTAAACCGGGAAAGGGGCCTAGAAGGCTTGATTAGAGATTGAAAGGTCCTGGGTTCAAACCCTAGAGGCTAGCCACTGATTCGAGCAAAAGGTTGTAGTAGAATGTAACGTAGTATTTGAATAACATCTAAATGGAATCCAAAATGTTTAATTTTGAGTTATACAATACAATAATATTTTATTTGCACACCCAAAATAAAAACACAAGTAGACAACAGGCGGTCTTACGATGAAAAGCGGTCTCTTCCAGACAACCTTTGGGTAGTGAAATTGGTCAAAAAGTTAACTATTGAAAGATAAATTAGGTGATGCAGATGATTTACGATGGATTGTGATTTTTTTTATTCGACAGCCAATTTTCTCAAAGGTGAAAAATACATGTGTTAACACATTGTTTTCTTGGGTGCAAACTGGGCATCATTCCTAACCGTTATTACCTACTCGTTGAAATTAAGGAAATGCTAACAGCTTCGAGTCAGTTGTGCGCTAATTGTGACTCAACGTAATTATCCAACGTTATTGTCAAGGAGCATCGGAGTATCTTCATCAGTTCTTATGATTTGACGTCACAACTTTTTGCACCTGTTGCAATTAACATCGATTTGAAGCCGTAATGGTATCTAATGGCGTCGCATTTCATTGATGACGCTTATGGCGGCGCAGTAAGAAATTAAAAACCAGGATAGGTACTTTCGAAGTAAGAAACTTAAAATGGCAATAAACCTTCCAAGGGATTACTAGATATTAAGTATACGCCCTTCGTCGAGTTTTTACGGCTATTATTTTGTACAAATGTTCGAGTTTGTAGTTTTTTGCCAATGTACTAAACCTAAATTGAGAAATAATAAACATCGATTGAAGTTGCTTCAACATGAGATAAACTGATAACTTAGAGCCAAAAGCAAGTACAGAAACAGGGTGAACGTTTGTTGTCTTTGGGGTTCTTCCAAATTAGCATACAGGGTGTATAAACGCGAATACAGCCCTTCTACAGCTAACTTAAGTTGTAATAAGGGCTGTCCAGCTGTGGACGGCGGCATGCTGAAGATGAATGAATGAGGCTCACCTTGACGTTGACATCGGCGCCGTAATACACGAGCGTCTGCAGAATTTCTACATCGCCCCTCCTGGCTGCGATGTGCACACAGGCTTGTCCTGGAACAAACACACACACACATCAACTATTTGTCTATGAGTCCCTTATAAAATTACAACTATTTTTTTTTTATAACGGCACAATAATGTGGCTCCACTTCGCCTGATGGTAAGCAAAAAGGGGAGCCCAAGTCGCAATGGCAACTGCCAAGAAACCAACGGTGCCATGTCAGTTGACATTGCCATGCTGGTCCGAGAGATGTTTATTCACGCTTAGTTTGAATGGTCCCATGTAATAAGAAGGAGGAAACACATGAGCCGGCAAAGAGTTCCATTTTTAATATTTTGGCAGATGAAGAAAGGAACTTTCGATAAAGTAAAAGTTTATGCAGATAATTTGAGATCTTTTCACCGATGCACAACAAGCTTTGTGAAATGGTATTGTCTGGCTCTCCCAGTAGGTATAGTTTAGTCGTTATATTTAGTTAGGTAGATCATTACATGTCTCCGTCTGCCCGAGATAAGAGCATTCATTTCTACTAGCTGGTTACGGCGACCTTTGTACACTATAATCTCGTTAAAAGCAAATTCGCTTAAAGTAGTGCAAATAGCTTCGCATTGACGTCAGACCAATAAAAAGCGTTATTCCATCGAACGACTGTTTTACAATATATACAATACATAATACAGTACAGATACGTTTATCTGGTGTTTCCATTGAGCTATTACTAATCAGTGAAATACCAAGAGATCTGGAAATAGATAGACACGTAAAGGGTTTTCAGTTTTGACGATGATAAGGACAGAGGCGCCCTAGGGGTTCCTCACCGGATTATACTTAATGAGTAGTCCCGCGTAAATCTCGCTTGTTGTAAACAGAGTTGTTTACATCCAGTGAGTACTTTTTACAGACGATTGACCGCGTCGGCATTACTGGGAAAAAGCATCGAAGCAAAAAACCATGAAGGAAAAAACGTTTCGCTTTTTAGACAGCCCGAGCCCGACGCTACTCGTGTATTTATAATGACAAGGTACTCCTCAAACTTCGGTCAAGTTCGCGATAGTGTGGAGCGGAATTAGAGCAAACTTGAAAACAGGAAAAAATAACAAGCCTCCATGTATACACCCACTAGGTACAGGTTAGTGTGAAGTTAAATTTAATTTAGATATAAACTGCCACGCGGATCGCTATCGATAATTAAACGTCGGGGGCTATCATATGTAGGTCATCGCGGGCAATTCCACATAGGTAGGTACTCGTTTTCGGTGCTCCCTTGTATCATCGCTTTGGCCGAACTCCAAGTGTACACGTGACGCGTCGAGAATAGTCTGAAAACTCACTAGCAAATCCAAGCATAGCTAATTCTACTCTACAAATAGGTATAACGCATTCAGATAAGCGTAAGCGCGGAGTGCACTAACCTTGAGGAAAACCCTAGCTATGGTACTCGAAGCACTGACATTGGGGTCTTTTACGCGCTATTTTACTACTTCAACAACATATACCTATACCTACTTAAAATATTTTGAGGACAATCACGGCAAAAACATGGGTACATAATAGCGTCATCTGTTACCATACCATTTAGTATATGTTGATTTTAAAATTAGCATAATGGTGATACCGCGTTTGGAAAAGTCATGTGAGAATTTAGACACGGGACTTAATGACATGAATTCATAGATGGATCAAATTTTATTTATTAAAAAACCGTACAAAATGTGAACATTGATTAGCTCGTTCTCTTTACAATTAAAGAGCGGTTTCGTAGTAAAACATAGGGTAATCTAAAATTGATTACGAAATTGAAAGTAAGTAGGTACAAATCTAACGGTCATTTTTACCTGACGCTCATTCAAAAATACTGTGACTCATTAAACGGCACGGACATTCACGATGTATTCCGGCGATGAATGTAGTACACTAAACTTTCAAATTTACGCGTACACTAAAGGTACGCGTGAAAAAGAACATGACTACACGCGCTCATTGAGCGCCGTAGATGCGTGCGGGCAACACAGTATCTATAGATGTCGGCGCAGACGCGGCGGGGGCGGGGTTCGTCGACGCAAGCTGGGGTTTTCCAAGCAATGTGGTGGCCGAGGTGCGCGAACGCTCCGCTCCAAACATGGCCGATCGTTATTTTCTGTTTCCGTAATCAGATGTGACGAAGCTATGTGTAATGGAAAAATTAAACATTCATGTTCACATTCATGGAAGCTTGTAGCATATTCGCGGAATGTACTACTGATTAATTTAATTACAAGATATCGGCGCCGCATAGTGTCTTGGAGCAATTAAGTGGAACGATGTTCATAATCGTTAAAGTGAACATTTGGGGAAGCCCGAGGCATTAAAGGGAAATCTGGGATTATGACACGCGGGAGACCGCGGCGGTGCATAATGACCGCGACAAGAATTTGGATGCGTTACAAAACACTTGGGTATTTCCGTTCCGAACGTGTTCAGTTTTAGAGCCGGCTATTTTAAACACTGTTTTACGATAACTCAAGAACTCGTATATTTATCAACGTTGACTTTCCCAGTTGTAATACAAATATGTTTAGTAATCTGAATAGTATTAGTCTTTATCTTTTATTTTACTGAAGTTACCTTCAAAAGGATCAGTGGCCAAAACCCAACACAAACCGCCTGAGTCGGTAAATAAAGAGTAATAGCAAATATGTGCCTCCATAGGTCGTTATTTACATAGCGACATGTCCAAAATCTCCTTCAATCAACAAACCGCGAGAAACACGAGATGCGGAGATGATACGTGACGGAATTCTCGTCGAAAAGACACATACAGGGTGTGCTTGACATTGGAAAACCCGCCGGCCTGGGAAACCCAGCGTCCTACAAACCGCAGGCGTATACGAGCTCAGGCGTTTTCGAAAAAGACCATTGTTTGCCTCAACAATAACGAGTTTGCTATCGTGATTGCAAACATTTCAAAGGGCTTTTGTTTAGGGGCTTCCCAGTCCCTTTTGTTCCCGGTTTAAAATTGGAATAGTCTGTCAAAAATAGATTATATTCGCGACTAGCGTGATCGAGGATTAGTTGTCGTAGCATTGTATCCGAAAAATAGCACGCGACTGCAAAGTAAGGTTATATTATTTTAATCTCAGACGCGGATGATTGAGCAAAAGAAGAACATGAAGTCCTTGAATCGCAAACATTTCCATAGGTTCCTTCCTGATTATGCCGCAAACAACTTTGCTGGGTAAAGCAGCCATTAGAGACGTGTTTGTTTATACAAACAAATTATTCTAGAAGTCATTTGTTATTTGTTGACGCCCTTTTGAAGGAACAGCAACCTTGAAATTTTACAATTTGACATCCATTATAAACTCATTATTGCTCTAATCTGGGATTAACATATTGATGAGTCTGGTCTGTACATATCTATACGTGAAATTTATGATCACAAAGCAGCCTTCTTTTTCAAACAAATATGAAAGTGTGAGAGCGACGGATCAACCATCGACGTTGATAAACGTAAGTTTGCTACGCAAGCACAAAGCTATAAGTGGATAAGAATGCGTAGACGCAGATGTGAATACTTAGGCACAAACAATATATTCGGCAAAGTTAGAAAGTCTCCGGGGAGAGGGATCCGAGCGAGTGGCACATGCGAACGGCTCGTTTGGGATTTCCAGAGGTTTTTGCTCGGAACTCTTGACATCCTCGAGTTGCCTCGGGCACTTTTCATTTCATTTGAAACGCGAGGTGCTTTGCGGTCGCGCAGGGTTTCCGACACAACAGTATGACTATTGACTACTGGATTTTTCTAAACCACATTTTCCCTAACGCTTACATAATGGGTTATTGTAAATATATGATGATTATGAGTTGTTTATTTTTAAAGCGAATACCCTGCATTACAGATCTTTGTTAAAAAGACGATTTGTAAGCGCAGCGTGCGCGCCTACGTGTCGGTTCGAGATTCGAGACCATCGGACTCGCAAGTTGCCAGGGAAAACCCTCTCGCAACACAACCTAGATCGCTCGGCTCGGTACACGTAACAGACTTTCAATGATCGTTGGAACAATGGCCGGGGTATCCCGACGTGTGGCGGCGAGCGGAGCGGCGGAAGGCTTTCACTCGGCGGCACAGTTCGTTACGCGAGCGGTCACCTCACATCACGATGCTGGGAATACCCAAATTGCGCGGATCTCCAACCGGTCCGGTCCCAGAACGTACCTTCTCTTACGACCGAAATAAACCTAATTAAGATTCCGCGACGACAGTTGATTTTAGGAACTATCTCGACAAGGCCAATCTTTGGGTAAATCCATTTATGTAAATATCGAGAATTTTAAGCAGAAGCGAAATATTTCATTATTGCGAGCCGGGGGCATTGGATAACACTGGGTATTTCCAGACATCATTTATAAAGAATATTCGTTTGGACACGGACTAATCTCTTTTTAATATAATTTGCGTCGTTGGGAATTCCGATTTGGATCGTTACGGTCAAAGCAGGTGTCTATAGGAGTCGTCGCGGCGGCGGGCTGCGGGCCTAGCGCTCAAGGAGGCTCCAATGGCGTTGACGTAATGGAGACCTTGGGAGACGTCACTGGCTCGGTACATTCACACGTAAACAATCTAATGGCCGCGTAGTATCCATCCTTGTAGTAAACAGGTTCCATGCAATGCAACGACAATTCAATTCATAACAGATCCTAGTGCGCTTCCGTATTTTTTATGAAACAAAAGCCGTGCGACCGCCTCTAGACGGATGGACGTTTCCTGAGGACGACGCCTCGAAGGCGAACGGCAATCGATCGCTATATGTACCTATAACGGATTTAATCATTATGGTTATAGTTGGGTGAGGTCATCGCGGAATAAAGGCGCATGACCATAATTTTTTGGTCTCAGGAGCATTTTATATCGACAAGAGTATTGTATATATATACCCAATTTGGGCGTCCTAATTATTAATTCTAATCCACACAGCTATAATGGCTTGTCTAGCCAAACAAGCTTGGATGTAGAGATAAATAGGTATTACGTATAGGGCTGAATGACATCAATATTATCACAGTATACGCATGAACTGCGTACGTGACGTGACCTCTGATGGCTCTTGCAGCCTCTCAAGCGATAACGACAACTATCTACACGAAAAACAAATTAAACGCGAGCTATATCGTTTTACAGAGGGCAATAACTAAGTCGGTGAGCATTAAAGAATTCGATATTAGAAACAAAAGATACTTTAGAATTTATCGCCGGTCAGTATGAATAAAAAAAAGCCTTAAATATCTTTCCGAACTCATTCTAAGTAAAAAATTACCAATGTGGTATATATAGAATCCGCCTTGCATTATCGGAAAACCCAGCTTGGGTTTTTACTCCGTGAATCAAGTAACACGTGGTGCAATGACCATCTAAGGAGCTTTTATATGACGAATTAGAAGTGGTGGTTATTATTATTCAATATCAATAGTTATGATGATTCCGATACGAGATGCTACTGCACCTTTTTGTTTTTACTCGGTGTGCTCCTAATGATTGACCTAAGAGATGAAAATGAATAAAGAAGACTATCTACTCACCATTGTAATTTGTTTGGTTAAATACAGCTGCCCGCACACTCTGGCGGCCCGGCGCAGGGTCTAACAGGGCTAAGAGGCACTCCCGATTGCCAGCATTGACTGCTGTGTGCAGAGGAGTCTCTCCCATGTGATCTCTGATGGCAAGTGAAGCTCCAGCGTTGACTAGCATCCTCGCGATGACAGCATGGCCGCTCATGACCGCTAGGTGCAGCGCTGTGTGCCCATAGTCATTTGTGATGTCGAGCCATGACGGGTCGGGACACAGTTTGATGAGCAATGCGGTTCTCATCTTGCAACCATGGACAGCAGTGATGTGGACGACACTGTGAGCAAAATAAAGCTGTTAGTCCTAAACTGGCGAAACAATGCACATTGGAAAGTGTATTTAACTGATTTACTCATGTCATGTGCTATTTTAAATGAACATAATTCAGTAAAGACATTATTACTGTTTTGTTTTACATGGCATTAACTTCACAGCGAGACATGTAAACATATTTACGAGACAGTGGAGTACCTTTTACAAAGATATATACATATACAATTTATTAATGTCACTATTCCTGTGTTTGAACTTTTTGATGAAGTTCCATTGTAATACATGTGTCAATATACATAGTGGGTTCCTTTTTTTTCTTATAATTAATTTAGTATAATTTTAACTCTTATTTGTTTTCTAATTAGTCTATAAGTAGGCCACAAAGGCACTTTTACATGTCTGAATCTACTGGCATTTCACAACAGAAGACCACTGTTGAGATGGAGCACCGAAAGTCGACATATGTATTATAATAGGTATTGACGCTGGGAATTTACAACATTGTTGTAACTAAGTTCATTCACGAGTTTTCCTAAGTGAAACAATTGTTCATTTCCTTGTTTGCATAATGATTCACATCAATTTTTATGAAGCTTTTATGAGTTGGGATCCCAGAAACGGTAGTATGATGCAGCTATTTGTAAACATAGAATGGTCTAATAAGCATGGGTCGAGGGTCATCTCTCTCCATTCTCTATATTATTTTATACATACAGTAAGCTATCTAAATCACAAATGTAGAATATATCCAGTAAATTATGTATATTCAAAGTACTAAACTTGTTACTATTTCTTATCTTCAGTTGAATTGAAAAATTATTTTAAAACTGTGGCATGGTATATTATGTAGAATGTTGTATGTCAGAATCCTAGGACCTGGACAGCCACAGGATAAACAATATCTGGTTTGATGTTTTGCCATGCAGCCGAAGTTCCAGGACTTCCAGGAAAACAAGTAATTCATTATTTTACATTTGAATCAACACTCCAATTTATTCCATAGTAGCATTGTACCTGGATTGCTTTAAAACATAGTCTACAATACTACATTCAAATAACTTTTATCAGACAGGCTGTTAATTAACTATATGACCTATGGATAAATAAGTATATCCAAACATATGTCAAGATCTGACCTTTTGTGCCCCTATTCACAGATACCAAACATGTGATAAACTGAACCAATGAAATGTGTATGTGTATAAACAGTCAAAATACAATCTAGGTAAAGTCCTGTTATCAATAAAAGAACATGTGCTATTACTTGAATCAATCGTCATATTCTTTATTTTCATACTCTAGGTTATGTTTGTTTTCTGCTTAGAAGTATGTACTTGTATCCTCTGAGGATATACATAAACATGATTATAAAAATTAAACTAAACAAAACTTGGCGAATAATCACTACAAGTTAATTTTATCTTGGAAATTAACTTTACTTCTTAATGGAATTGTGTATTTTAGAGAATGTGTGTGTAAGAAAAAGTTTTAAGAGGTATGGTTACTTACGTATCTCCATCCGAGTCCTGCTGGAACACTCTGGCGATGGGAATCTGCAATTGCTCAATGCTGGCGGGGCTCTGTTCAACAATGGTGGGTACAGTGCTGTCAGCTATCGCACATTTGCTCATGTCCTCTTTAAGCTCTATGATGACCGAATCCTCTATTTGAGTTTGGCTGTCACTAGATAAATCCTCAGACATAAACTCTTCAGTAATACAACCAGAATCTAGGTAATCCTGTTCAGACTTTCCCACTGTATGTGTAGTTGATGTCTGAGGCTTGTCCGCCTCCAGTGGATCGGATAAAATACCCGAATCTAAGTTCTCCTCGTCGGAAAACTTGACGAGACCGGACAAATACCCAGAGTCTGGGCTCTCTTCCACGGGGACCTTCGTTGATCCAATCACTTTTTTGGCACTCATTTTGTCTAATTATACACTTCCACTATGATCACTAAATATAACACAGGAATATTACGTTTCAAATTTAAGGTAGGCACTATAACATGTTTTCACAATTGATTTATTCAATTATAAACGCGCGTCGTAAAGCTGCTGCTTCGCAGCGGGCCTGATGTCATGTGAACGTGAAGTGAACGCGGTGTCAAGTCAACTTATTCCGCAGTACAATAGAAACTGGTATTTATAGCAGAGTGTGCGATCGAAAACGAGTGAAGCGTGGCAGAATTTCAAAAATATATTTAGCATCATACGCCGCATACGCGCTGGTTAGGCTTTTGTAAAAGGTTTTTATAGTTGATATATATTATTATTTTAATTTTATATTAATTAGAATTAACATAAATCCTGTTTACATTTTAGATTTAAAATAAAGGGAGAGACCATCATAATTATTTACTAATGTTATGTATGTTTCTGTGCATGTCAGCTTTATTGTGCATGAAAATAATTTTATCATAATCAATTACACATTTCGATGTATTAATAAATTGATTTTGAAAAGTGTCATTGTAAATGACGTCACAACGTAGCACCCTAAATGTCACATGGACCTTTGACTTCTTTTTGGACCTATGTTATTGTTGAAAATGTGATTTAGTATTCTGTATACAACCTTAGTATACTAAGCTGTATTGTGGTGACTGGCAGCTAATAGAGAACAACAAGAGTTTAAGTAATCTTGAAATGGTTGTCATTAGTTGTTTGGTCAAGATTGTTTTTTACTTGGTGTATTGTATTTTATTTAATAGTTTGAAATAAATAGTGTGAATGTGATCCAGTGATTTAATTTAACAGTTATACTACCGACTAAAGTAGATGACGATGCTTAGAATGCACAATGACGACTCCACTGACAATTCTTTTCAATTTAATTGCATTATATCTCACTGGTGACCAGTCGTGACGTTAAAAAAGTTATCAGTTAGCAGTTCTTTGGACCCTGACGGGTTATGGGTTCCAGTCCACGTAGGATGGGATGGTGTTGAATTCCAAAATTTGACACATGGGCCTGTAGAGGCTTTGATATCGACGTATTGACAAACAATAGCCGTCTCGTTTTTTCATACTGAAACTTGACATGCTTTACAGAGATAGCAATACAGTCGTAGGTTTTTTACTAAGTTTACTATTGCTATATCTGCTTTTGCTGCATAGGCAGGAACGTATTTTGAAATTTGGCGCCCTGGGCCTACAAGTTTCGCCGCCCCAGAAGTCAAGAAAATATTTAACGTTTTTTTTTTATAATGGATAATGGTAGTTGTGTCTATCAAGCACTCAGATATAGCAAGTGTAAGGGTTGGGTCATAAGAAAAAAAAACTTTATTGGCCATAACACAATCAGATAAAAGCGCAAGCGCAGCGAGTGCCAAATTTTTCGGCGATTGGGTGGGTAGTAACACAATCAGATGAAAATACGAGCGCAGCGAGCACGACATTTTCGGCGCGGGGGTGCGTAGTAACACAACTAAAAAAAACGCGAGCGTAGTGAGCGCGAAATTTTTCGGTGCGGGGGTACGTAGACTACGTAGTAAAACAAATTGATGTTAACGCGAGCGCAGCGAGCGCGAAATTTTTCGGCGCGGGGTGCGTAGTAACATAATCAGATGAAAATGCGAGCGCGAAATTGTTCGGCGCGGGGGTGCGTAGTAACAAAATTTACCGATATACTGTAAAAAGATCCGATCTGGCAACGCTAATGAAATGTGTTATTGGCCAAACCGACAGGGCCGCTTTTATAGTTGATATATATTACAACTATAAAAGCGGCCCTGCTACGCCGCCTCTGTCGGTTTGGCGCCCCGGGCCATAGCCCGGATGGCCCTAGGGTAAATACGTCCCTGTGCATAGGCATAATGTATTTATTTTTCTATATATTCATTAGTTTGTATGCAGCGTAGACTGTACTTGAACGGAGAGTGAGTCGCCGTTGTCGGATACGACAAGGACTATATATATATATATATATAATACTCCTTATATATGAAATATATAATTATTTTTATTTAAGCAGTAACGTCTGCTAACGTAAACTAAATGTTACCTGCGTTTCCAACGGCTTTCCGGGCCAACAACGGGCGTCCTCCCAATTGGACCACCGAATCAGATGTCAGAGCCATTGAATTTTTCAACCAGTTGCTTCGACATGCCTTATTATGGTGGCAATCGTAGCGCCATCTACCGTAAAGATTTAGAACTATCGTCGGCACCATCGTCTCAAATTTATTGAGGATCGATGTGCTACACCCGAATTATTTATTTTTATTGAAGCAGTAACGTCTGCTAACGTAAACTAAATGTTTACAAATGAAGCGAAAATTGAAAAATTTAATCAATCAATCAATCAATCAATCATTTATTTGCAATAAAACATACTTAAATGCGTGCAAATACAAGTATAAAAGAAGTAAAAGTAACAAAATGCTCAATTAAAATAAATAAAATGTCAAGTAAAATCAAATCATTATTGATAACAAAATAAATTTAACTATAAACATGTCGTATTTGAAAGAAAATTAAATATAAATTAAAATAATAATATTGAATACTTATTTAAAATTAATCTAGCGCTCTAGCATAAAATTCCTTAATTGAATAGAAAGGTCTACTTGTAAAATAATCTCTTAATTTTCGTTCAAATATTCCGTAGCTACTACATTCCTTAATACTAATGTCCAATTTATTATAAGCTCTAATTGCAGCACTGTTTAAAGTTTTGTCAAAATATTTAAAATTACTCTTGGGTACTGAAAATTAATTTTTATTTCTTAGGAGTTTGTATGTGTTTTGTCTAGAGACTTTTAGTTGGTCTTTATTTTTAAATACATACAAGCAGACACAGTACAAATATAAGGACACAACAGTCATCATTTTGTGTTCTACAAACATGGATCTGTGAGTAACAGGTACATGTGGACACCCCGTAAGAAATCGGATGGCTTTTTTTAAAGCTTTTATTTAACTTGCATGGTATGTTTAAAGTATGTATGTTCGGGTGAAATCTTGCAACTCAATTTTGAAGCAGATATCGTCAACCGATTGAGCTGAAATTTTGCATACTTACTTAATATGGTACCATGGGGCTGATCTGATGATGGAGCCGGAAGGTGACCATAGGAACTCTATAATAGAAAAAGCAATCCTACCGAGCTTGGGCTCTTTAGAATCGTCTCAGTGAGCATTTGATGAATATCTAAAGAAAAGTACAGTCGGCTATAAAAGCTTGCCACTAAAATGTCATTTTTGACAGAAACTTTTTTGTTTTAAGAGCACCGTACCAATGTTTGTGCAGTTTCCCCAAACCTCTATGCAGTACCTCATTACACTTTCAAAGTATGCAAAATAAACAGTTTTTAGTGTGGATCTGTCTGCTGTACTTGCTAGAATTTTTAGGGCGTAGCAAGCCGTAGCTAATTTATTTGTTAATTGGTCAATCTGTTGGTGCCATCTTAAAAAGGGATCTAACTCAACGCCCAAGAATCGCACGCAGTTCGACTTTTCAATGGGAATATTACAGACAGTATCGGGACTATTAACTCCACGGCGGAAAACCATGTAAAAACTTTTCGTACTATTAACTTTTAGCCCGCTTGAGTTAAACCAGGTAGACAATTGTGACCAACACTCCTGCATATGCGTGTCTAAATCAGCTTCAGTTTTGCATTTCAGTACGACACTCGTATCATCGGCATAAAGATACGGGGTTCCGCAAGTAATATTTAGTGGTAGGTCATTAATAAATATGATGAAGAGAAGAGGACCCAGCACAGATCCTTGCGGAACACCGTATCTTATGGTCTTTTCTATCGATTTAACCGGACATTCACTGTTATCGCCCCTAATCTCGACATATTGAGTACGCATAGTAAGGTATGACTTCAGGAGATAAGATTCCAAGCTGTTCCGCGTATACCGTAGTACTCCAATTTTGTGAGGAGTATTTCGTGATCAACACAGTCGAATGCCTTGGTAAGATCACAAAACACTCCCCCACAGCAGCGTCCATCATTAAGAGCTTGCATAACTTCTATGACTAAATCAATCATAGTGTTAGTGGTGTTCTTCGATAATGATTCGGACAGGATTCGAACCTGCGTTTCCAACGGCTTTCCGGGCCAACACGGGCGTCCTCCCAATTGGACCACCGAATCAGATGTCAGAGCCATTGAATTTTTCAACCAGTGGCTTCGACATGCCTTAGGGTGGCATCGTAGTGCCATCTACCGTAAAGATTTAGACTTTATCGTCGGCACCATATATATATATATAATGCCTTTACAAGTACAGTATATATGAAAAATATATACTGTACTTGTAAAGGCATTATTAAAGCGACTTTGTTTTATACTATGTAGTGATAATCATTTTATGTATTTAGTTACTAAGTCATGGGGGTGGCAGAATAACAGCGTCAGTGACCAAGAGTCATATTGGCTCAGGCCACTGGCATTAGCTGAGCCATCTACCTTTTCATTGTTTTGTATGCTATACAACTGCTATTATACATGTCATAACCAATAAAATTGGGCAAGTGCGAGTCTGACTCGCGCATGAAGGGTTCCGTACCTATATATATATATAATCTGTAACAAGTTTGTTGTATGGGAGCCCCCCTTAAATGTTTATTTTATTTTATTTTTAGTATTTGTTGTTATAGCGGCAATAGAAATACATCATCTGTGAAAATTTCAACTGTCTAGCTATCACCGTTCTTGAGATACAGCCTGGTGACAGACGGACGGACGGACGGACGGACGGACGGACGGACAGCGAAGTCTCAGTAATAGGGTCCCGTTTTTACCCTTTGGGTACGGAACCCTAAAAATGTACAAAAACAATGAATAAATGTCTTATTATTATTATTATTATCCTGTATGTCGCACCCGCTCACGGGACAATAGTGTCCCGGACCTTTGGGAGGCGTGCACGGAGCCGAAGCCAACGCGTAGAGGCCCTTTCGACAATTTAATGGAATGTAAGGTGTACATCGAGCGGATGCTGTCCCTATCCGTGTCATGGGACGCACACAGAGACAGCGCCCGCTAGGTGCATGAACTTGATGGATATATGAAATCTAAATACAAATTGGGCTATGGGGATGAAATGGAGGACTGGTTAATTGGGCTATTGTTTGAGACAGCCGGACGTCTACCAGGAAAAGTGTCTCATAGCAAAAAATGCACTGGTAGACGATGACTCGCCTCCCGCTAGATGGGCCCCCATAAAATAGCGACACATATAGTGGCCTAAGGGCAACACCGGTGCGGAAGGCTAAGGGCGGAGAGGTGTAATACTGGGCTTTAAACCGAGGCCAACTAACCCCTTACGTTTCCACATCCACCCCCGAGACTCTCGCGACTCCACTGTCCAGCCGATTAAGGCAAGACAAAGGCGGAGGTCCCGACCCATCACCCCCCGTCAGGATCCTCCAGGAGCACTCAGGTACGTGGGGTCGCTACCCCCCAACAGCTCGCCATAAGCTGCCCTGCGTGACTGATTGCGCTGGTAATACCAGCGGGCGATGGGGTCGTCACATCCCAACGCCTTTATTATTATTATTATTATTTATTACGAAACTCCCCATAATACTGAAAATAATAAGGTAAGTACATTTCCCTTTTATTATCAATGTTCACGCAACATTATCAACGTGTATGAAAACTTTGTGCCGTTATTTTTTATACGTTACTAATAAACAGAATTATTGTTTTTAAGTTAACGAGGAACCTTGCCTCTGCACCATTGTGCTGCCACCTGGTGTGCGTAAGTTTATTTTTTTGAGCGGAATGATTTTCGAACGTACCCCTTAAAGCCCATAATGTTGCCTACTGTCAAGAAAAAATGTCAAATGGTGCACCGTGCAGCGTGCCGAAATGAATGACGAATGTCATAAATTGAAATGTGAAACGAGATTTTTGTTTACCTATTTCGTTCTGTTGTTTGTTTTGTGGTTAGAATTCAGATAATATACATTTTGTTTACATCTTATCATCTATAAGACAAAGTCTTGAATTATATGATATAACTTCAATCACTGAAGATTTCTACCTAAACACTTGTAATATATTCATTATGTTTGGTGAAAAAGTTATAGAACTCATAAAAGAAGCTGAAAGGAATCCTGAAACTATTGATCAATTTAACGTAAGTAATCTCCTACGAGCCTATTAATATACAATGATGAAGATATGTGATACAAAGAAGAAAACTTGCATCTAATGTATTTGTGAAGAATAAACCCGTATTATTTAAAGGCTTTATTTAGCGAAAATGACATTAATGTTTTGACTATGTAGTCATAGATACCACATTCTTCCCTACGTCTGGAAATCCAGGAGATAGGCAGGTGGCCTGCGCGTTCGTTGAGAACGTCGCAGCACAGGGGAACCCTGAACGGCTGCTTCGGCGGGCGCTGGCTGTTGTGGCTCTTCTGCGATAAGCTCTTCCCGCTGATCTAGTTCAAATGGTTCCTGTTGAAGGATTTGTTGAGGGGTTGATGCGTCCGGTATGGGTTCTTGCTGAACCGCTTCTTGATGCACACCACTCTCTCCACTCGGAGCTAAGTGGCGGTTCGATACGGTTAGCTCCCTACCGTTAGATAGGCGCACCGAACTGTAAAATGGGTTCGCTTCCAAAAGGTCTACCTCTTCCACTAATGGGTCATATTTACTTGTGCGATTGAATTTTTTTAAAAAGGCTTTCGAAGATTGTTGCAGCCAGGACGGCATAGACTGTCCCCAAGACGATCGTCGTGGGTGATTGAACATTCGTTCGTGTGGTGTAGTATTTGTTGCTGTACAGAGCAATGATCTAATACTGTGTAGCGCTTGGGTCAACACTTCTTCCCATCTAGTTATAGGCAAATTCTTACTTTTAAGCGCTAAACGGATTGTTTGCCATAAAGTGCCATTAAGTCTTTCGACCTGGCCATTTCCTTGGGGATTATATGGAGAAGACCGACTAGTAGTGATGCCTTTAGAATGTAAGAAATCTTTTAATTCTCTTGACATAAATGCCGCTCCTTGGTCAGTATGTACCATTGTTGGAAATCCGAAAGTTGAGAATAATTCCGTAAGATGCTTCATAACTGTCATCGTGCTAGTGTCAGCGCAAGCATAAGCAAATGGGAATCTGGAGAATTCATCTATGATGGTGAGAATATATTTATTATTGGTTGATGATGGCAAGGGTCCTTTAAAATCCAAAGCGATCCTTTCGAATGGGGTAGTTGCTCTAATAAGCGTTCCTGTGTTTGCGGTGAATCTAGGTTTAATTTCTGCACAAACCGGACAAGTTGAGACGACTCGTTTCACTTCATCGCTTGAGAAGGGTAAATTTTTTGATCGTATCCAGTGGGTCAGCCGAGTGATACCTGGATGACAAAGCATTTGGTGTAATTCCTTCAGTTTGTCGCAGTTTGTAGCAGCGCAAGTTTGTCTAGTTAATGCATCGGCGACCACGTTTTGGCTTCCTGGACGATATTTAATATCAAATTTATAGTTTGACAGTTCTATGTGCCATCGTTGAATTTTATCGTTTTTAATTTTGCTTGCATGTCCTTTTAGCATGAAGGCGACCGACTTTTGGTCTGTAATCAAATTAAATTGTCGTCCGATTAGATAGTGGCGCCACTTCTTTAGACTTTCAATAATGGCACATGCTTCTTTCTCAACAATCGGGTATCGGCGTTCGCTGTCATTCAATGACTTCGAGAAGAAGGCCACAGGTCTACCGTTTTGCGTAAGCGAGGCTGCTATTGAATGATCTGAAGCATCAGTTTCGACTGTAAATGTTTCTTTAGGGTCAATAGCGGACAGAGATGATTTTAATATAATATTCTTTAGATCTTCAAATGAGAATCGACGAGATTTTATTGCGATAGGTCTGCATTCTGGAGCCATATTTGGGAATAGATCTACTGGATCTATGTTTGCATGATTTAACGTGCACAGCTTAAGTGGTGGCATGTGCCCACCAAATCCAACTTCAAGACTTGAATACTGTTCCAAGACATCATGACCTATGATGGCTTGACAGCAAAGATTTTTCATGGCTCGAAAGATAACTTGCGGGATTTCTTGCCCATTTAACCGGACTGTGGCTGGGCAGACTTGCGATATCTGGGACTTGAGAGTGGATGACGCCATCGAAACATCTTGCGAGCGACATGGAATAGCTTCTAAGCCGTACTGGATGATTACTTCTTCGTCAATGAAACTTGCGGTGCTCCCAGTATCTATAAGTGCACTGACAGGTACGCCGTTTACTTCTATGAGTACAGTGCACTTCTTAAATCCAGTCGCAGCTAGTATGAAACAAGAGGTTTCTTCTTGAGGAATTGCAGAAGCATTAAGTCGTATTCCTCTGCATACTTTTGCAAAGTGCCCTTGTTTACCGCATTTGAGGCAAGTTGATTGAGCAGCTGGACACAGCCGCCGAGGATGGCGAGGATTACCACAAAAATAACATTTCTCTTGAGATTGATTCGCGTTAATTGTATTAGGTACTGTCATGCGTTTAGCTTGATTAATGGCGGCTGCAGAAGATTGAGGCGAATTAAAACTTTCAGCTTGAGTTTGGGCAGACTCTAGCGCACGTGCTTGATTATGAGCTTCTTCTAAAGTTAAGTTCATATTTTCTAATAGTCTTTGCCTCATGGTTTGGGAGGCGAGACCCGAAATAAAGGAATCTCTAATGAAGTCCTTTTCGTTTTGTTCAGCCGTGACAGCTTTGAACGTACATTCTTTAGAAAGAAGCTTTAGCGCTTGTATGTACTGATCCACCGACTCTCCTGGTTGTTGTTGCCTAGTCGCAAGCTTGTATCGTGCAAAGATTACGCTTTTTGGTTTAATGAATATTGCGTCTAAGATATCAATAGCCGCATCATATGTTCCGGCTTCCGAGATATGTTCGTAAATGTTTGAGGAGACGTGATTGATTAATAATTTCAATTTTACCTCCGGAGACTTGGCCACGGCTTCTTCAGACGCGTCATGAAAAGATTCTTCTAAAAAATTTTCAAACGTTCTTTTCCAGTGAAGCCATTGGGCGGATGAGTTCGGCCCGCTTAAGGGATCAACTTCGAATCTATCTGGCTTGAGATATTTAGACATTTTGATGCATAATTTTATTATTTGAATTGAATTTCGCTAAATAAATTGTGAAGAATAAACCCGTATTATTTAAAGGCTTTATTTAGCGAAAATGACATTAATGTTTTGACTATGTAGTCATAGATACCACAGTATTGAAGCTCATGTACAGTTTAAAGTATAAACATCAACATTTAACAATGTTTAAATTTACAGGATGAGAAAATAAGGCAGATATTGGAAGAAATGCAGTCGTTATTTCAAATGAATATGAGTGATGCGTAAGTGAATTTATCATTGGAACACCAATTAAAGATGATCTCTATTTCACAAAATTCTAATATAAATGTATTTTTTTTCAGTAATGCCACCTCAGAAAACAAATCACTATGGACAACTGTACAAGTACGACATTCAGCCTTAGAGCGTAATAAACGGTGTCTACTAGCATACTTATACAGCAGGATGATCAAAATCAAAACCCTACGCTGGGAATTTGGATCAGTCCTGCCTCCAGATGTACGAGAATTGCTCTCCGACGACGAGTATGAGTGGTTCTCTAAATACTCGACAAATCTTGCTTCATACATGAGATCATTAGGCGAGGACATTGGGTACAGCGGTATAGACTTGACAGAGAACCTGAAGCCACCGAAGTCCCTGTACATTGAAGTGCTGTGTATGGCTGATTACGGCAAGCTGGAGCTAGAAGATGGGGACGTGATAACTTTGAAGAAAAATAGCAGACATTTCTTGCCTACATCTGAATGCCAGACACTTATCAGACAGGGTATTTTGAAACAAATTTTGTAATTAAGGCTGTGTCTATAATAAGACTATTTATTGTATAGTTTTCAGGAAGAATTTGCTTTTTGGTTTACGAAGAGGCATTGAAGTATACTATCTATTATTTAAAAGTTTCAACAGACCAATGATATTTAATGGGACATTTACCTACATGTGTTATGTGTTGGCTCTGGCATGTGATATATTAAGTTTTTAACTATTTGTAATCTCCAATATGATTAAACAATAAACAATTAGAGTAATTGATTATGTAATTGTTATTTAAAAATCTTTATGATAGCTTTATTTTATAATTATTTCTTGATGTGTCTAATTAAATTAGGACTTATAAATTAAATTTGTAAGTTTATTTCAGTCAACAATTTTCCATGGGATCATAATATTTTTTTTTTGCATCAGCTGGGGAGACCCATGTGCCCATACCTATCTTTGCTCAAAGCATACCTATAATGTAATATTTATTGCATATGCCTTGTTAGAGGTTAAAAGTGGGTATTAGACCTAGTGTAGTAATGTTGAATTATATTTATATGTTGTAATTCAGAAATATTTTGAACTCAAATTAAGGTTACAAATTTTATTTATTGTCTAGGAGCACCTAATATCGTATGTAATATGTAAGGATGATTGGTGAAAGGAATTATGTCGTATTTTTTTCGGAAACTTGACTCATATGTTAACATATATTTTTTAATCTAGGTATCATACATTTTTTCGCAGTTTCAAAATGTCATGCAGAATAATATGTTACACAATAGCTACAAAAACGCACATGGTTTTTGTAAACAAGCTACGTCATCTACCATCTCGTATAAAAAATAAAATGTACCGTTCTATAATTCTCGTAGCTGATGACGCATACAAACTTTAGAAATCACCGTAAACAAGTCCCGCCGTGTCATAATAAAATGTGAGTCAAATTATTGGTAACCCGCTATACGCTGTAAGGTGATTCCTGCCGCCTGGGAATGCCTTCTGTATGGATTTAACATTATGACAAATTGGAAAGTTTTTTTTTTAATTTGCTTAAGGATATTTATGTGATCCTTCAGGTACACGAGGTCCACTTTCCTAAATGGACCACTTTCCCAAATGGTCCACTTTACCGAATGGTCTACTTGATTTTCCCATTTGGTCAACTTTCCCGTCTGGTCCATTTTCCCATTTGGTCCACTTATTTGGTCCATTTTCCCATTTGGTCCACTTTCCCGCATGGTCCACTTTCCCGCATGGTCCACTTGCCCATTTGGTCTACTATCCCGTAGGTAGTAATATACGTTTTTCAGGTGCTCTGGGGACATCCAAATAATTTTACCAGCTTATTCCTATGATCATTAGAAGCAATGAATAAATATTTGTTTATAGGTATGTGAAAATATTTGGATTTTTAAGGGAAACTGGATATATTACAAAAATCCAAGTCTAATGTTGTGTCAAAATCATTGCTTTCTTTGACAAATGGTGGACGTTCCGAATACACCAGAAATGCTGGGCCCATCGTCACGCCAGCCGTTGACGACCTGGAGCCTTACCACGATCTTTATAAAAACTATCCAAACGCAGTGCAGTTCAGTTTAGGCACCTAAATTGAATCGCTGAATTTCGTACCATAACAACTTTAAAGCAGCGCTGATTCTCGATCGCATAAAGTGAATGAAAGACCGATATTTGTCTCTGGTCCGCAATTGAAACGCTACGGCGCGAAAGGGATGCCGCTATGTGAGTTTCGTATATGTTTATCTCTTTCTGGCTTCTATCCGTTCGGTAACTAAAATATTACAAATTAATTTCGCAGCACACTTTGTTTAAAACTAATTGGTAATTTTGAAAAGAAAAGACATATATTTCATAGCGGACTTATGTTCTTTTTTTAATTTAAAGACATTATTTGCCATACCAAATGCTTTATTGAATGAAATAAAGTTTAAAATGTCTGTATTTCAAAAGAATTGTAATTAAGACTCGGAACGTGTGCCGCCTTCCGCCTGTGATAATGTCATGTCAATCATTGACATGTAAATTTGTTAAATTTCAAATGAATTTTACGTGGTATGCCAATCTTCGAATTCAGTTTAATCCTCCGCGGATTTAGTGTATTCGGTCAGGGGAAAGAAATTGTGACCAGGAAATGCGGTGAAGTGATTTTATCACCCATATAATATCAAGTGTGTCAATGACAATGTTAAAAGCTCCGTTTTTATCGCCAGCTGTCTCCCGCCGAGATAGAGACCTTTGAAATCGGGCTTATATTTTTGACCCCATGATATCAATATTATCCAGCTGCAGTCCCGGCACTACGTGTACTTCAGCTCATTTGTGGTGTGCGTGCCGCGGCCGCTGCAGGACACCATCGCAAGTGCAGACTTCTGGCGGAAGGGTGTTGTGTTTCGGCAGTTCCGCGGTAATTTGCCGAATTATACCTACACCAGATCAGACGACGCAAAGGACCCACGCGGTTGTGTCGCCTAAATTAACTAGTTTTAAGTCTTGTTTATATGTATTTTTGTAGTTCAGTGCCTTATTGGTTTTATTACTGTAATGCTGTGTAACTTTTTTGAATAATAAATAAATTATCAACTGCTTAAAGATATGTTCAATTATAGTTGCCTATTTTAGGTTCAGTGCAAATGTTTGAACTCCAGTTCTTTGTTTTACAAAATAGTTTACTTGTTTTTATAATTCAATCTATTAAAAATCATATTGTGGTTTAAGAACTTAAATAGTAACCAAATAAAGAAGCATGATGTAAAGCACCCTCGAGCGGCTAATTTAGTTACTACAGTCTGCAATGCTACGGAAAAAAACGTATCTTACTATGAAATCCATACAAAGCTACGAACTCTTTACCGTAGTATTGCAGTAGTCATATGGAACCGAAAAACACGAAGTTCTATCTACTTATTACCAGTAATGCACTCTTATCTATGAGCATTGTGCATCTTTTTTTTCCCCGTTGCATTATCCAAGAGATCGTATTATAATAACTCAAAAGAAATTAACTCGTCAGTATTCTGAAAAACCTGTCAAACACTTCGCTACCCTAAATTTTTCGGCGATGGGGTGCGTACGTACGTAGTAGTGCGTGTATATTGTAACAGAAATAGATAATAACGCGAGCGCAGCGAGACCGAAATTTTTCGGCGCGGGGGTGCGTAGTAACACGATCAGATGAAAACGCGAGCGCAGCGAGAGCGAAATTGTTCGGCGCGGGGGTACGTAGTAACAAAATTGACCGATATAGTGTAAAAAGATCCGATCTGGCAACGCTGATATATGTATGACCTATTGCCACCGCCCCTCTTGCCGGCCCGCGACCTCACTCGGCGCCCGCGCCCTATATTTGAAGCATGTTCATGTTCTTACTTACAGACGCGCCCCGAAGATATTGACAAACTTACAAGCATGTTTTCGACCAAAACTATTTGTTCTTGTTATTTTTCATGTTCATTTTAAATTTTGGATTGACAAAAAAAGGTGAAAAGTAATAGTTGGTTGAAAGGCGCCAATACCAAAACAAAATGCAAACGGCCAGGGGCGCCTACGCCGCCCCTGTCGGTTTGGCGCCCCGGGCTATAGCCCGGATCGCCCTAGGGTAAATACGTCCCTGAATAAAACGGTAGGAAGTTACACAGACACGTTTCCAGACCTGTGCGAGACAAGTCGCGAACAAAAGCTAAGAACTAATAAATATTCTACACAAAACTATCCAGAACGATACATTCAATGAGGAACTTTTTATGAGTCGCAAAATTTGACACTCGTGCGATTCAGTTTCGTCTCAAGTGACACATCGTGGTACGAAAAGTACTTGAAATGAGAGAATGAAATAGTTGAGACGCTCTTACTGAACTGTCATCTGAACTGAGTCGTAAATACAATGTCATGGTATGAAATAGCGATACAGTTCAGTTTAGGGCCTAAAGTGAGTCGCGTTAAGAGATCGTGGTAAGGCTCCTATACGGAAAGTGGAGGAAGAATACACTGGTTAACGTGTTTTCTTCCGGGACAAAGAACATATATACTGTCCGGGATCGAAATTATTTTTCTTAAGATATATCCGCGTCTGCAACCCCGCGGTCTATGCTACTACCTTTCGATCCTGATACCTCAGATACCGATATAGGATAATCAACATATATAAATAATCCTAATAATATTATAAAAAAATATTATGTAAAAAGAATTGCTTCAATCTATGTCGTGGGTGTGAAGAGATCGTTCGCTACAGAAAAATGTTTAGTTCTATGGCACTGAGAGTGTAAGCAGCTAGCAAAGTAGGCCTAAAGTATCTGAGGATGCTAAGTGCTAACTGTGAAAGGAGATAATTTGGGAAAGTGGGTACTTTGAAAAAGTGGTAATTTCAGGACAAAACTTAATTACCTGAAGAGTCTGATTGTGAAAGTAGACAATTTGGGAAAGTGGACAGTTTGGGAAAGTAGACTATTCGGTAAAGTGGACCATTTGGGAAAGTGGTCCATTTAGGAAAGTGGACCTCTTGTACCTGAAGGTGCAAACGCCGGGAAGGAAGGGCTTGCCGGGTGAGTAGGTATAGACGGCTGACCGTAGGGAGGCCGGATAGTGATACAAAGCCGGCTAGCCCTTTTCACAGCTAGGCATGTTTAGTGCTGTTCTCAAACATATGCAATGGAATAAAAAAATATACCATTGAAGAAAAATACAATTCAGCTGTTTCGCCTGTTAAAAAAAAATAGGTATGTTTAAAAAAATACCCACTTCCCGGCTTAGGTCTTAAATTTGTATGAAATTCCTTTACTCTCTCGAGTTGTTCCGCCCGAAACGTGATACTTCGAATCCTGTTATAACGCACGTTATGACGACATTTCATTATATGTTTGAGAAAAGCTTGTAGGTGATGATGATGATGTAGGTGGTGTAATGAACTCAGAAAATTCCAGATGCATGACTCGATTTTTTTTCTAGCAGTGTTAGTTCGCAACCGGACCTCTATGTTTATAGGTAATGAATTAATTAACTTGTCCGGTTTTTTTTATACCAAAAAAGTCCCATGTGAGGTCAAATTACCACCGTGTTACCTACCAGTCCCTAGATCTGGTCGAAAATAAAATAATGTCTACATATATAATGTCTATAAATATTTTTAAATTTATTTATTACATAAAATACATTTATACATAAAATACAAATTTAAGTAATTACTCGCCAAACTGTAACGTTTATTGGCGAGACGCGCTCAATTTAGCGTAGGTATCTTATCAACAGAATAAGCAATGACGAGGTATTTCTTTCTCGACAACAACTTCCACCGGTGTCCGATTGTATTTTGTATTATAGGGTGGAATGAGTACTTGCAACCTGCTGACAGCCTGTTATTGAGAAGGAAATCCCTAAGCATTGATTTGAACAGTGTTTTTCTTAATTTTGGTTCCTCTTAGCAAGTCTACTTTATGAAATATTTTTGGTAGATAGGTACTAGTTATTTGGACATTCTTTCACCGTAATATAGTTTTTACTTTAGGTTGAAAATATTTTTTTGTTTCACACTTCTAGTTTGATAGGTACCTTACATTCTTATTAACTTTGTACTCTTCGCTGTAGTGGTGTTCTAAACCTACCAAATATTTAACTTAATTTATTTGGTAACTCAGTGGACATTATACGCACAGGGTGTCCCACGGCTATGCCACATGGAGGGAAAGTACCTTAAGTATTGTAGATAGGCAATTTTACTGAAAGGAGACATCATTTTGATTTTAAAAACAATTAGAACTGCATTCAAATATTTTTTAATAATCGCCTGTTTCAACCGGGAATCGAACCCGCCGAATGGTAAAAAGAAAATACCCGTAATTTTACAACACTGATCAAAAGGCTCAATCGGAAGCATTTTTTTTTCCAAGTAACATAGTAGGTAGGTATTTTAAATAAAAGGAAGGTCGTCGGTCCATCTTGTTTACTTTTTTAGGGCCCCCTATCAGAGCTATTACATAATTTTATTTTCATGTTATTGTAACGATACTACGCCGTATTATTGTGTCTGGCCTTTAGGGAATCGCAATAATGGGTGTGGTAAGTGATCCATACTGCCCGCACTGTGGTCAGGAGGAGACGAGTAAGCATGTTATAGCAGAGTGTGGCATGTATGCGATTATACGCTATAGCATCTTCAGAAAAGACAAACTAGAAGAGGAAGAGCTGAGGGACATTAACCTTAAAGATGTCCTTTCCTTCTGCAGGAGATCAAGAAGATTCGAGGAAGAAGGCTGTATGGGAGCGCCGCCGGGACAGTAACCGTTGGCTCCAATTGGGAATTGGGCTGAATGAACGCAGCCAAGCGATCGACAGCCCGCCTGTCTCCGGCCGGGCGTCCCTACACCAAATCATCATCATAGGGAATCACTGACATGCGATTCTCAGAAATGACGTAAACGTACCTAACTATTAGGCGATATGTTTATTGTTTTCTATCAATGAGGTGACGTCGCGAGAATCAGCGTTCTCCTATTAATGCGTTTGCAATAATTCGCAAGTTATTTTCCTGTTTATTGATCTCAGAGTGTTATGCTTTTGTATTTGGAACTAAGGTTATCACCACGTTATCACATTTACTACTAATAGTACGTAGTAGGAAAATACGTATGTAAATAGTAAGTAGTAGGAAAATACGGTACTATCTGGCGGTGTGTGTACGCCGATACGTGGAAAACGACAATTGGGTTCCTATAATTATAAGTATTGGTTATTTCATAGTAACAATTGCAGTAATTGTGTTTGCGGCATCCTCATCGGTATTCCCTAAGAGAATGGATTTTGGTCACTTACATAAATGTTTTCTTCGGTGGGTTTCCCCTCTAAATTGGGAGCGGAAAATTTCGTTCAGCATTGGATTTATCCGGGTTGAAATGATGATGATGATTGATGACTAAGTAACAAAGTGTGTGGTTTCTTTAACCTTTGTGGTTTCTTAAATTTTGGTACAATGCAGATCGGGCCCTCTAACCTTTTGAAAGCCATGCGGTAAAGCGATTCAATATGCCCCTGATGTCACAGCAAACAAATAAAAAAGTGTTCCGCAATCACCAGGGATTGAAAGATACTTGTAGCGTTTTGAATTAGTACAAAGTTTTTGATCATTGAATCTTGTTCGCCAGTTAGGGTGGTGGAAAACTGGCGGCTTCTGGTTCAAATCGCCATTATTGGATTATTGCGGCGCTACTCGAATCCCTCCTTGTGTGCTGTATGGAATAGGTAAATAACTTGATACCACTTCGCTGATGTTTAAATCAGTGTTCCACAAACTTTTTGCGTTCATCTAAGATCTAGGACATCGAGAATTTTTATATTACATCGTAAATAAAAAATGTGATTAGGGAACACACTTTGAGGAACACTCAGTACAGTATGAGACAGAGCCAGAGTTCGCCAGCGAAGTGTCATTCGCAAGGCCATTGTAATGATAAAGACAGGTGTCTAATATTCGCAAACGTCTAATCTCGGATTTCTAATTCAAGACCAAAAAAACTGCGACAGATACGTCACTGTCAAAATTGACAACATTTAAATGAAATCTGAGTTTGTTTCTTGGCTTGCCCAAATGCACAATGTTACAAGTACAATACCAGATTTTGTACCAAAAATCTCCGATGTTTAAGTCTTTATTATCTCCTCTCGTAATTATGTAATAATAATAATAAATATTTCTAGTTATTTTGTTAAACATAGAGTTAGTTACTAATAAATAAATTATCTTAGCGTGTTTAAAAAAGAAGAAGGAATTTACTATTGTATAAATATTTTATTGTATTGGCAACCTTGTGGTAGTTTTTTTGGTCTTGAATTAGAAATCGTAGTATAGAAATGCCACCTTTAACACACTTAACGCTAATTCGTAATTTCAATGGCTAGGGCACGCCTGGTATATGTTATAGTAGGTATATCCCTCTCCATACAGTACAATGTGACAGAGACGAGTATTCTGATCGCCCGGGTCCAGCCCACACTAGCGTGTCTCGAGGCATACTTTCTTACTTAATTTAATGTCGCGCGACAAACGTACATCGTTCTCCTTTCAGTACAGTATGACCAATGGGTTAGTCTGCGTTGAATCAATCCTGAGTTCCAGTGGACATTTCGAGGGTCCATCATCAGGTCGATTTTATGACACTGGCTCTAGATGTTTATGGAGGTGAGTAGAAAAACGGAAACCAAACATGTCTACGTTGAAGCAATCCTGATATCAAGTGGACATTGCCAAGGTCCACCATCAGGTTAATTTTTTGATACTGACTCTAACCGCTCATCAAAGTGCACAAATGTACCTTGAACGAATCCTGAGATCCAGTAGGCACTTCCAGGATGTATAATCATATAGTTTGGGTCAGATTCGTCTTATTTGGGATGGAATTGAATATTTAAGTACTTAATAAAAGTATCGTGTAGAACAAATACAATTAACGAGACGTAGGCTGGTGTAGGCAACCCTAGGAGTAGGTATGGCACTCCCCATAACGTGCTACAAGCAACGAAGTTGCACGTCATTCAAAGTTACCGATCAGATACTAGTAGGTTAATTCCTTTGCAAAAGCGGCAAATAACATAAGAGTGCGGCTTCTGTAGTGTCTTTATTGTGTGGTATGACAGAGACCGGCTGTTCACTCAAGTCCAGAAAGTCCACGCCACGACCCTGTGTCAGGCAAGCGTTGTACAGTAATGGCGGGAAGCCCGCGCTGGCCACATGTCAATGCCGATCCGCGTTTGGCGCCGTGCCAGATCTTCCGGGCTATGACGCACGCATGCGCGGAGGCGGGGGTCGAGATATGCTGGGAAATTAGGGAGAGCATAATTTATGTGACGTACTATGATTGAAAAACGCCAGCTATTACAAAGGTCCAGTATTGATAGGTACAAAGGTGATTAGTTAAGATACACTTACTCTGAGACTCGAACCCGCGACCCAACCCTTCCGGAATGACAGCTTAGTTGGTAGAGCATAATTCCGAAAGTATTGGGGTTCCAAATTACTACGTCAGTCTATATCTTGTTTGTAAAGTCTGGACATTTCGTTTTCGTAGATAAGATAAGATAAGATAAGATAAGATAAGATATTTATTGAATAATAACTTATTTTACAGTAATAATAACTATAGCCTAAGATATTCTACATGGCAAAAAATTACATGCGCCTGAACTAGGATTCCCTGTGTTTCAGGCATAAAGAGGACTAACTTATTAACAATTTCTTAAATAAATAATCATAAACACATTAAATGATAAATTATAGATCGGATACAATAATATTTAATTAGAATGAATACAAGAAAATCAACTTAGAACAATCAGTAACTTCTCTGTATCTTCGTATGACATATTTTGTAGTGCTTCCCGGAGTGTTTTCTTACATTTCGCGTAGCTGAGCGGATATATATCCAGCTTCGTATTAAGCCTACTGTACAGGAGAGGACCCAGCGAAACAAAAAATCTAAAACAGAAGTGACTCCTTCGAATAGTTTTAGAGCAAACAATATCCTTGCGCCGTTTATTAGTATACTCAGTGCTATAAGGGATTGCAGCGTGCTGTTTTAGGACCGTGCTTAGTATAAATAGTTGCCGAACGGTTAGTACTTCACAAGACTTATAAAGAAGGTTAGTAGGGTAGAGGAAAGGACGGGAAGTGGAAACCTTTAGAATTGCTCTTTGAGCTCTTTCTAAGTTTAATAATGTAGTTTTGGCCAGGCCGCCCCATGAGGAAATGCAGTACGTTAATATCGATTCACATAGGGCAAAATAGACTCGCTTGATTAACTGTGGGTCCGCAAATGAACGCAGTTTTTTGAAAACAAATATCAACTTACGAACTCTATTGCATAACGCTGCTATGTGATATTTAAAAGAGAGAGTATCATCAATTATTATTCCTAAATACTTAATTTTGGTAACTGCGGCTATATCTGGACATTTGCATTGTGTTTTATTGGGGTCCTTACAGTTGTGCGAGTAGAGCTTGGGATTATTTGGTGCTAAATTAGATTTGCGCATGGAAAACTTTATGTAGTTAGTTTTGTCCGAATTAAGTGTAAGTAGATGCTGTTGAAGCCAGTTATTGACAGTGCTCAAGCCTCGTTGCGCATACGTATAAACTGCCTCTATTGTTTTTGCAGAAAAAAGTAGAACAGTGTCATCCGCGTAGGAAATAATTTTGCCGCTATCCACTTTCAAATTACAGAGATCATTAATATAAATTAAAAACAGTGTAGGGCCTAGTATACTTCCTTGGGGAACCCCAAAACAAGTGTTTTTCAGGTCAGAGCTGACAACATTGTCTATTTTTATGCATTGAGTGCGCTCATCGAGATAGTTTGCGAAAAGTTTGAGTTGGGTGCCTCTTACGCCTATTGCTTCAAGCTTGTGTAGTAGAATGGAAACAGAGACGGTGTCAAAAGCTTTAGCAAGGTCCAGAAATATACCTATTGTCTGGTTGCCCCTGTCAAGTTCCTGAACTACGTGGTCAGTCAATTCATGGACCGCATCGGCAGTTGACAATTTAGAGCGAAAACCATATTGGGTTTTTGACAAGATAGAATGTTTTTCCAAATATTGGACAAGTCTATTATTGATAATTTTTTCGAGGATTTTAGATGTGGATGGTAGAAGAGAAATGGGTCTATAGTTCGTTATTTCGTCTTTAGCGCCGGATTTGTATACAGGAACAATGACAGCTTTTTTCAGACATTTAGGAAAGATTCCTTCTGAGAGGCATTTTCGAAAGACCTGCGTGAGTGGTGGAACCAGGATGTGCTTGAATTGTTTTAAAATTTTATTTGAGATACCATCCCAACCAACCGCGGAATCGTCTTTTAAGCCCATAATAATTCTTTCAACCTCTTCTTCATCAGTATTTAATAACACAAATGACTTTAAAGTACTGAAGTTGATTGAAGATAAGTTATGAGGAGGAGCAGGAAAATCTTTCTTTACTTTTTCTGCTAGGTTTTTCCCTATGTTTACGAAAAAATCATTTGCGTTATTGACAGATGTTAATTGGGATGAGTGCGAGTGTAATAAACCCGAAGACGATTCACGTTGTTTCGTCGTATATGTTAATTTTTTAATACATTTCCAAATTAATTTACTGTTTGTACCAGCCAGTTCTAGTTGTTTTTTATCGTAGCTGGTTTTAACTTTTTTGAGTAAGTCATTACAAAAATTTCGATATCTTTTGTACGCTATTTGCAGTACTAAATTGGCAGGGTTTGATTTGGCCTTAGAATGTAGCTTATCTCTGTGTCTCATACAGCGTATAAGACCGGGAGTAATCCACGGCTTGATATTTAAATACTTATTACCTATACATTTTTCTATTGTATTGCTACATATTGCGTGTTGTACACTTTGAAGCAGGTACGACATGCAATAATTTGCGTCAGCAGAATTGTAAACGGGGGCAAAGTCAATGTTGCATAAATCGTCTTCAAGTTTGTTTACATTTAATTTTGTGATTATTTGCGCGCGAGTTTTATGAGGTTGTTTTTGAAACAAGGTCAACAGGGCAGCTCTGTGATCGGTTACGGTGGAGTTAGCAATTAGTGCGAGAGCCGGGAAATCTGATTTAAGCATGATATGATCTAAACAGGAGCCACTTTGATGAGTTGGAAGCGTGTGTGCTGGGAGTAAGCCATGAAAGGAGCATAAGTTGAGATAGCTCTCAGATGCGGAGTCATTTTTTCCTGGGAGAATGTCAATATTAATGTCGCCTATCAGAATGACATTTTTAAATGACTTTAAATTACTTAATGTTTGGCCTAGAGAATCAGTGAAAATGGTTACATTTTTAAAAGAAGGGGGTCTATACAAAGCTAATATTGCTAAGTCTGATCCTATTTTAATTAAAAGTCGATTACATTCTAATATATTGGGTTCTTCAACCGTGACACTTAAATTATTTCTAACGTAAACTACTACCCCGTCGTTTTGGTTGTAATTAATCGTACTGCTAAATATATTATAACCTGTTATGTTAGGTAAATTGCTATATTTGCTTAGCCAACATTCAGTCAAAACAACAACATCGCTATTTATACCTAATCTTTGCTGAAAAACATTAAAGTTATGAAAATTTTTAAATATACTTCGTATATTTTGCGTTAGTATGGAAAGCGGATTACGACCTGGGCAAATATATTGTTTGCATAATTCGACATCACAGGCTTTAGATTCGGATACAGAGAAGTTATCTAGGTCAGAAAGTAAACTATCACTCATAATGTATACGTACTAAACTATCAAGAAAAAAGTTCAGAAAAGGATAACTTAAAGAGGCGCTCTCAGGCGCCTTCATAATCTATTGAATTTTGGTACCTTTTTTCTGCCATTTTTCTAGCTGGGCATTCAGGAGTCCCGGTTTGGTGATTACTCGGCTTTTTGTAGTGCAAACATGTTGCACATTTTGGTGGTTCTGCCTTCTTAGAGCACTCCTTTATTGCGTGCCCTAGATCTCCGCAATGCCCGCAGGTACTAGTGTCCGTCTTACATGATTTCGCCGCATGACCATATTGCTGGCATTTGTAGCACCTTGTAACGAGAGTAAAATCTCTTACAGGGCACGACGACCAATTGACGAAAACTCTGTCATTATTGATTAGGACCTTACGAATGAAAGCTGGGACTTCAATAATGTAGTTGCAGTTTTCGGCGTCCTTCTTCCCCGATTTGTGGCTCAATTTGGATGAGGATAAAAACTTTTCCAGGGTCAGGTCTTGAAGTTTGTCGGCTAGGTTCTGCTGAAATATACATTTAAAAACTTCTGCTTCTTGCATAGCCGCGGGCACCCCGACAACTACTATTCTGGGCTTTCGTTTTTGAGGCTCATCCACAGTGAGGCCCGAAGTTGTTAGTTGCTGCAATTGCTTGAGTTTCAAGATATCCTCCTTGGACTCAGTACTGATAATAACGCCACCATTTTTCACTTTGCGCATCCCTCTCACGTGCAATTTCATTTCATCAGGCCTAATAATTTGTTGAACGAGGGATTTTGTTTCCTCGCTCGATTTTAATTTGTCGGTCGGGTAGATAGCTACCGAGCTGACGTTAGAGGGCTGGATACGACTACCGGTGTTTTTCTTGAGCACATCCGCAAAAGAAACTTGCCCGGGGCAGGCTAAAGTGGACTCTTGTATACATTTCTGTAATTCCTGGAAGCGCAGAGATAGGTCTACATTTTCCTTAAAGATCTTATGAGAGTTATAGGCCTGAATAGCTTTTTGTTTCAAGGACTGGTACTCGATTGCCATTTGCGACGATGAATGGCCCACTTTGCGGCACAGGGTGTTAATTTTGGATTTCTGCTCAGAGTTTAATTTACCTTCCGAAGCGATGTTGCACACTTCATTCAGGTAGGTCTCGATGGTCTTCATCCAGGCTTGGAGGTCCGTGGTGGCCACGCATGCCAGGGGCTCGAGCTCGTGCTGTGCGCGCGGCTCGGGCGGGGCGGGCGGCGCGGGCTGCTCTGGCGGCGGCGTGGGCGAGGGCGGCGGGCTGCGGCGCGTTAGTCCGCTCCGGTTAAATGGACTACTTGGATCCATTTTTCATACACTCCGTTAATGATTACAGTCTAAACATTCTCACTAGCAAGTACTATGCCGTGACACAGATACTTGCTTCCGCGTAACGTTAAGAGCTAGGTCACGTCTTAAAATGATTATATATTTATTTTATTAATCGACACGTCCGATAGGTATGACGACTGGAAACTAGGTAGATGTTAATTGTTAAAAAAAAAACAAAGTCGTAGTCTAAAAGTAAGTGTAGAACGGTATATTTATAAACTTTGACTTTGAAATTGCTTACAATTAGCTACGCCGTATAATATTTTAAACACTTATTTGTATCGTTACGATACATCTCGAATCCTTTGAAATAATTCATCAATTATCTTGTCATAACCAAATCAGGTTTTGTTCTTCAGAATATCAATTAGCTAACAAGTTTACAGAAAACTCAATGTGAATCCTGCGCCAGATCAGACAAAGCAACGGAGCCACGCAGTTACGTCGCCTAAATCAAACTAGATTTCAGCTTTTTTTATAAAAAAAATATATAATTTAGGTACCTATTTTCAAGGTAAGAGTGAATAGGCTATTATTGAACCAGCAAGCTATCCTCGATCCCGTAGTCACTTTCCATCGTGATACTGAGGACTATCAACGGTCAGTCTGTGCATAAAAAAATATGTAATTTTGTAGTTCACAGTGCCTTGGTTTATACTGTAATGCTGTGTAACTAATTCGAATAAATAAATAAAAATAAAATAAATAAAATGAAAAGTACTTAGGTAGGTTTATTTTCTATACTTGTTTATTTAAATCCAAAAAACTTTTTTTGCCCTGGGAATAATTAAATGACCTGCGAAGAACTTATTTTAAATCAGAATCAGTTCAATTCAAGTTGACCGTGTAGATTTCCAGCCGCTTCTCCCGCAACCCGTCTTCGCGACTCAACCGTCACTCTCTCAAAGTATTGTACAGTTGCCGGCAAACTTTTAGAGCATAACCTTGACTGCGCAGTAGCCGATTTACGTACAAATGTACATGCGCAGATCCGCCATTTTTGTTCTAAAAGTTTGCCGGCAACTACTGTACTGTATACAGAAAGCAATGGGTAGTATATCCCGCGCGAGAAAGAATCGCGTGTCACAGTTGTGTCAGAGGTGCTGCTATCGTGGTTGAGCTGTGCTGTTCGTTTTGCAGGAATCCGACTCGTGATTGACACCAATTTTTCGTTCACAAAGACTGAATGTTGAATATTTTTCGAGGTTAAAATGCACGCTAGTATTGGACTAGCTTTTATTAAGCGGCGGGATTTTCATCGGCCGAGGTTGTCGGGCTCGCGTACGAGGCTAAAAAATAAACTAGGTATTAGGTACCTAAGTACCTATCATTTTTCATTTAGAGTAATTAGGTACGATCCCAATTTTTTTGGACTCAAAATGCGCCTACATACCTACTTTTCTTCTAAGTAATTAAAATTATTAGGTACCATAGCAGTATCCAATCCCTATACAAGGGACGTTTTTTTAGGAATTTCATATTTATTTTTATTGAAGCAGTAAACGTCTGCTAACGTAAACCAAATGTTTACAATGAAGCGAAAAATTGAAAAATTTAATGGTTCAGACAGGATTCGAACCTGCGTTTCCAACGGCTTTCCGGGCCAACACGGGCGTCCTACCAACTGGACCACCGAACCAGATGTCAAAGCCATTGAATTTTTCAACCATTTGCATTAACATGTCTCATGCCTCTTTTTAATTTTTCGCTACATTGTAAACATTTAATTTCATATTCGTTGTTCTACAGCAACTATAATATTTATATGTTACATACTCTGTGAAAATTCAGAAAGTAAGTGGTACAAAGGGTGCTTGGCGTGAATATAATGCTTCATTTCTTGCGATGTGTATAACATCGCAGTAGCTCATCAGTGATTAGAGCACTACTCCGGTCGTAGGTTCGAGCCCAACCTGCAAAGTAGTGGGTTTGTATTATTATTCATAAAAGGGTGCACTTATAAAGTTTACATCGTAAGGGTGCCACAGTATTTAGCCTATTCATAAAAAGTTAATATACCGTCGTTGGGAAACAGTATCTAATGCTGTAACTGTGTTATTCGAACTCAATAGTGGGTTACATTATTAATAGTATTACCACGTATTACTGCTTTCCAATTCCAACGAATTGTCATGAAAGTGGCCTATTTGAACTGAAAGCCAATTGCAACTACAATACAATACAACAATACTTTATTGCACATCAATAAAAGTTTACAAAAGGAAACAAGACAAATACAATTTATACATAACGCTATACAACAGGCGGTCTTATCGCTAAACATACTTAGGGCGTTGAGTTTATGTCCCAGATCGCAGGTCATCGTCATCATCATCATCAGCCTATTCTTGTCCACTGCTGGACATAGGCCTTTCCAACTGCACGCCATTGTGAACGATCCTCGGCTACTCTCATTCGGCTCTTGCCAGCCACCCTGCAAAGATCATCGCTCTACCTAGTCTGAGGGCGTCCCACAACGCTTGCCGATCCGCGGTCTCCACTCAAGACCATGTTACCCCACCGGTTATCGCAGGTATTTGTTAGTAAAAAAGGGATCTGGGGCTTTACGAAATACCACCCGTGGTTTGTCTAAAATGTTACCGGTTACGTGTTGTCTTGGCCGGGAAGCGAGATTTTCTCCCGTAGGGTGATGCAAAATAGTCTGGCTAGCCAAATAATGTTGAAAGATATTTCGTTGTGGTATCACCAATAGTCTATGACTTAAACAATTTAGTAGGTGGGTCCTTTATAAATAATTTTGATACTTTATGTACTATTCTAACATTCCGATTGAGTTGAAATTTGGCATACTTAGTACTTATGTAATTTTTTTGGTGATGGTTTAACATAGTATTATCGGGCTAGGTCTTATTTACACTGTATTTAAAGTGTAACCATATGTGTTTGTCGTTGACTGTACTCTACATAGTGGTAGAAATTATGTGAGCTGACTATGAGTGCACGTCTACATATATTTAACTTATTTCCTTAGGTACCTTATGTGTGCATAGGAAATCAAAAATATTCTCTAGTATCGAAAGTTTTGATTCAAAACTATAATACCTATTACACAAAGTGATACCAGCCGCAGATTTTTTAAATTTCCCGACAAAACTTTGAGTAATATTTCATTAGCCAGACAATAACATCTTATCGGTTACATATTACATTGAGTTTCATTCGGCGTTTGTTCTCATCAGTGATCGCCTCTTGTGAAATGCCGCTAGACTCATACCTACATGCAAAAGTGTCCTTGTTGCCCGCTTACAGAATAAAATTCATTATTTCGTAGGAATGTTGCAATTTGAATAATTAAATGCTTGTCAAATCCGGTGGTATTGGAATTTTAAACGCAATTTTCCCGGGGTTGTACCCTATTTAACGTTCAGTGATCTCACCGGGTTTCTCCGGGAGCGCCGACTTCCTGACTGCAAATAGCACGAACAGATTTAGGTACCTATCCCCATTATACATATACACTGTAATAAATAAGCGGATTTACCCAAAGCTCTGCGCAGTTACACACATATGTGTAAAACACGTGCAACTGTCAGATAAACACAAATAGTCCTAAATTAAGTAGCATGTAGCAAGGCTACGTGTGAAGTTAATTTAGAACTATTTGTTACTAGTAGAGTTGCTAAGCCGCGAAATTGTGCGCATCGGGTTACAAGCATTAAATTTTTACCACACATAGAGCGTTCCACGGTGATTATTTTCAGATGTGGAGGGAAGTCAGATTCGTCCCCTGTGTGGTGGGAGAGCGGGGTGAAGAGGACCAAGTACTGCTCTTTTTCTTTTTTTTATTACTGAGCAGTAAAGGCTATTAGGGCTTGTGCGACATCGTTTTCGTGTAAAATAGATATCAGCTATTAATTTTTTATGTTATTTAAGAATAGTATCATATTAAAATTTGGGTTTATTGCCGAAAAGGTAAAAATCACAACAAGTTTTTTTATTCAGAACGATAAATTAGTTATCTATCTTGAATATTTACAATTAAAAAAAATATAATTAAACAGCAAATTTAATCTTGTTTTTAAAAATGTATACATATTGGGCACATCTGATACAAAAAATACCTTGAAAAAAATGTTGATGTTAAGCTTAGCCTGCGTGTTCTAGTACATTTTGCTAAGTCGCGAAATTGTGTACATCGGGATACAACCACGAAATATATACCACAGATAGAGTATTCTGCGGTGATTATTTTCAGATGTGGAAGGAAGTCAGATTCGTCCCCTATGCGGCGGAAAAGCGGGGTGAATAGGACAAAAGAGTCCTCTTTTTCTTTTTATATTACTGATCAGATAACGCTAATAGGACTTATGTGGTATCGTTTTCGAGTAAAACAGATATCAGAAATTCATTTTTCATGTTATTTATTCATAGTACCATATAAAAATATGGTTGTATTTCCCATATTGTAAAAATCACAACAAGTTTTTTTTATTCAGGTAGATAAATTAGTTATATTTCCTGAATATTTACAACTAACAAAAATATTGCTGTAAACGAAAGGTTTACAGTACCTTTGAATATAATTAAATAAATACATGTGTTTTATAAATAGCTGATATTATTGAAGTATTTCTTTGGAATTTGGTCCAATAAAAAACTGTCGCCGCGTCTAGATTCAAGTGTTTAGTTTACTAAACAATAAATAAGCAAATTTATGGTTAGCGATAATTTTTTCAACTATCGTCTCGTGAGAAATTTCAAGTGTCCAGCTCATTTAGAACAAGTAATGAAAAGGTCGTAAGAGCATTAGATTAATATATGCGTTACACCTTATTATTATTGAATGCGTTGTCCTTTAAACAAAAGGGCATATATTGATAGTATTTTTATAGGTGTTAGACCGTTTAGTTCCGCAGTATTGATATGCGTAAAATATTATTTTGAAAAATAATAGGGCAGTTGGGATTGAGAGTTGGGATTGAGAGTTCGGATTGGGAGCTGGTCGGTGACGCGCGCGTATAAACGAGCCCCCTTTATTATTATATTTCATATTCAGTAAATTAAATATTCTAGGTAGAATAGGTTTTATTAGTCACGAAGTGAATAAACCCGTATCACGAGTGTTAGTTTAGGTTTCGGAATCGTTCACGCCGTCTATCTTATATATCTTACGGACAATGGGCAATTTTTACATACTTTAAGTGCTAGTGATTTTGCTTTTTTATAATTAATTTAGTGTTAATTAATGTAGTGTTTAGTATAACAGGGAGTACTAATTTTCTATTTTAGCATATAGGTGCTGCTGTGTTCTGCTACTTTCGAGTCGAGTCGTCCTCCGTTGTCATTGTCTAGTCATTGTAGATCACTTCTGCAATTGTTAAACCACAAGGATGGCGAGTTCGAGTGTTCCAGAGTACGAGCGTTCCAGACAATATTTAGGAATCTAAATTGTGTTTTTATTTTATATTGTCTAAAAATGATGGATGTGATTTATCTTCGCACTTCAATATTTTTGTCGCTAAATTCACAGTTAGTATTTTAAATAGGTAGTTAGGTATTAAGGGCATCTGCGCCCAGGCCATCACTTTGTTGGCTTCGATAGTTAAATTCACTCCAATCTTATGTAGCTCCCGTCTTGTCGGTTTGCCTGATTGGAGTTATAAATTACTTAGGGATTATCGCAGCACTAGGACCAGTAGTGTACGCCTTGATTGTGATGACTACTTGCTGCTAGCTTAGGCAGGGCACCGAGATCGTCTCTGACCGGTCGGAGTATACTCGGTAGGACGAGATTCAGTGACGGCTGAAATACGTCCCGATATGGTTTTCCCTTAACCACTATGGTTCCTCTTTTTAGGCTACTTAGGTAGGAAAGACGAATTAATGAATGATGTCGACTAGTATGTTGAGTGACGGTTTGATTGTTTAATGGATTTAGTAGGCCATCAGTAAGGTCGTAGGGCAGGTGAAGTCTGTTGACTTGCTGCTTGGCCGGGTTATAGGCGTGAAGGGAGACCCGGTTCTTAAAAAAAAAAATAAGCTAGGTTCCCATCTTTGACCTAAAAGTCTAAACTTCCTAAGGTCCCTTTGAAGTCGGGTTTTTCAGGTCGTCGTTGTTTATCATCGAGCCAGAGTACACTTTCTATATTTAATATTAATATAATTTAGTTTTACTATGATATATTTAAATTATAATATGATTTAATTAATTTTATTCCGGTTTAGCTTAATGCTGATTCGGGTGAGTTTGCATGTTCACTAAAATTTATTTTGATTTACTTTAACATTTTATAATTTATGTTCTATCGGAATTATTGCGTTGCGTTGAATTTATTTTATTACGGTCGGTTTTACTTTAAACCGGAATTTGTTTATTACGGATTTTCTTTTTCCTATTTTCGTTTATTGCGGACGGTTTTACTTTAAACAGTTTTCGTTTTATTACGGATTTTGATTTATTATTTTATTTTAATGCGGAAGGTTTTATTTTAAACCGAAACGATTTTATTTTAGGTACTTCTGCGGATTTGATTTTCTTAAATATTCTATTCGTTTACTATCGGTTTTATTTTTATCCGATTTCTTTAACACAACGTAAAATGGGTCCTACATTTAGTACTAGACGATCACACGTATTTTTATTTATGGCCAATATTTTCAATTACTGGTATTTTATTTGAATAGTCTTATATACTTACTTATATAGGTATATATAGTAGGTTTATTTACATTGCAAAATAGAAAATTTAATCTTGTTTCTAAAAACCTATACATATTGGGCACTCTTCATACAAACAGTAACTTAAATAAATTGTTGATGTTGAGATTAGCCCGTGTGCTCGTGATACCATTAACAAAAAAATATTTTGTTATAATTGCATTAATTTGTTTTTCTAGAACGTATATAGTAAATATTATATGTAAAAGCATGTTAATAATCATTATTTAATGTATATAATGAAGCGAAATAGGATGCGTTCGGAGATTTACGTTGGTTACGCCGACGTAAAGATATATTTTTAGAAACTAGATTAAATGAGCTTTTTAAAGTAATAATAATAATTTGAAAATGTTCACGAAATTGAACTAATTTACCTCACTGAATAAAAAAACTTGTTGTAATTTTCACCTTTTCGGCCATACACCCATATTTTTATATAGAACTATACAAAAATAACATAAATAAATATCTAATCTGATATTTTTTTTTACACGGAAACGATACCAAACACGTCCTGTAGGCCTATGATGGTTGCGTTTATCACGTGATAAATAAGTGTCAAAGCATCCGTCACGTTTTGACCAATTGCGAGTGCAAGGGACAGATGCTTTGTCACTTATTTATCACGTGATAAACGCAACCATCATAGGCCCCCTGGTAGACTTAACTGACCAGCAATAAAGAAAGAAAAGAGGGATACTTGGCCCTATTCACTCCACTCTCCCACCTCACAGGGGACGAATCTGACTTCCTTCCACATCTCAAAATAATCACCGCAGAATACTCTATCTGTGGTAGAAATTTCATGCTTGTAACCCGATGCGCACAATTATGTTAGAAAACAGCGGACTAACAACTCTACTATACTACCTATTGATAAATATAATATATCCAAGATTCTGGAAAGAAGATTCGTGATCATGACTGTTAGTTGGGATTCGAACCCAAGACAGTCAGTTTCGAAGGTCGTCGTATCCTAACATGTGGTTAGGTGTGGCTATCTTTAAAGATACCTAGTATTGAACTGGATATTTAAACGCGTAAAATTCATATTGCAGTGGAGAGGAGTCGTTATTTTAGTTAAAATTTAGCTGCGCGATGCAGAATTTGTGTTTGCGCGCGGCGTTAGCCGAACAACGCCATCTATTAGTAAGCATTTCTTTGTCCTCTCATCACGCAGAACCACCAGACGGATAAAAAAATGGTACATGAATAGCTGGATATCCAAAGATGGTTCTAGGATACTTTTTACTCGTCTACAAATACAAATACTCTTTATTGCACACCTCCAACATCAAGGAATATACAACACAGCATGAGATACATTCAAATAACAGGCAGAGGTAAACAACAGGCGGTCTTATCGCTAAATAGCGATCTCTACGTTATCTCTACGTGATCTCTATGCAACCGTTGTATAAGAGGTGGCAAAAAACGCGAGTGGCATGGGTTACGATGTGAGCGTAGCGAACATCGTAAGAAAGATGCCACGAGCGTTTTTTGACCTACTTATACAACGTTGCATACAATACTTTTTCTACGACTCGACATTTCATAAATAAAATGTAAATAAACAACAAAGAAAATAATTACAAGTTCCCGCTTGGAATCAACAAAAAAAAAAAATAGTCTCTGATAAACAATTTTTTTATTGACGTCCATCTATCAAAAAAATATAAACTTATACATAAAGGTAACATACGTTCACTATACGAAACATCTCTCAAAAAAATATGAACTTATACATAAAGGTATACGTTCACTATACTAAACATCCATGCACTGAAGATAAAACTTTTTTTTAAGTTGGCAGCAATGCCTTAGTGTACAATAAGTTTTTTAAATTGTAAGTTGTTTGAATGCAGCTGTTTATCTTGTAATCTGTGGTACTAAGTGATGCTTTTTTGGCGACATTATAACATCGTTTAGCAGTGTTTTTTTGGGCAGTAGAGTATAGACTTTTACAGACTTTCATAATTTATGTCTTTATAATATTAGAGTTAGTAACCATATAAATGACAGAAAATAGTACTGGAGTAGTAAAAATATAGAATAGAATAGAATATTCTTTATTGCACACCTCAACAGGAAATAAATACAAACAAATTCAGATTACACGTAAAATTCAATAGAGGTAAACAACAGGCGGTATTATCGCTAAAGAGCGATCTCTTCCAGACAACCGTTGGGTAGCGAAATTAAATAAAAAACGTCAGAAATGAGTAGGCGATGCAAAAGTAATCATGGAATCTGTAGAAAAACTACTAAAATAATACATAAATAAACGTACATAAAATACCAAATAAATAAATAAATAATAAATAAATAAATATCGGACAACCTCACACAAATCGATCTAGTACCAAATTAAGCTCAAGAAGGCTTGTGTTAGGAGTACTAGACGACGATATACATACTTGTATAGATAAATATATACTTAAATAGATAGAACAACCATGACCCAAGCACAAATAATCGAGTTCATCACACAAATATTTGCCCTGGCCGGGATTCGAACCCGGGACCGCCGGCTCAGTAGGCAGGTCTCTACAAACCGAGCCAACCGCGTCGTCAAATAAATAATATAAATATCGGACAACCTCACACAAATCGATCTAGTCCCACAGTAAGCTCTAGTAGGCTTGTGTTATGGACACTAGACGACGATATTTAAATAAACATACTTATATAGATAAATACATACTTAAATACAAATAACATCCATGACCTAGGCACAATTAAATATTCGAGTTCATCACACAAATAATTAAGCATTTCTCCAATAAGCTATGTGACGCACTGTCAGCATAATGATTCACACAAGGTACATTTATTATATAAGTAAGTATATTGTATGTAATATTTATGTACGTTTATGTTATATATATATATATATATAATATTTAGATATATATTTGCATATGAGGTATATTTACTTATGTGTTATTTAATTGTTTCATTTAACAGATTACATAAAAGACCCTGCACCATACAAATGTTTCTGTTTAGTCCTATGGTTGACTGGTAGAGAATGCCTTATGGCATTAAGTCCGCCATTTGTACTTTTACCTGTGTATTGTGTGCAATAAAGTTTAAATAAAAATAAATGATAATAAATAAATAAATAATTGCCCTGGCCGGGAATCGGGATTCGAACCCAGGACCGTCGGCTCAGTAGGCAGTTGCTTAACCACGGCGCCAAAAAAGTTGCATGCCTATTTTTAAGGTAGAGCATATAGAACTTCCTGGATGTTATTAATATCTATACCGTTCTTGCAAAAAAATATCTTTATATTTTCTTTTTACCGGACTATAAGAGGACGAAAAAGTTGCCTTCTACTTTTCAACAATAACCCGGAGAATGGTCAGGAATGGCCCTACATGTTTTGAACGCGGTTCCATATTGGGTAGCATACATTTTAAAGCCATAATGTCGATGTGCATAACCACTTTTGTCATAATAGTTCTTGCGCATAAGGTGTATAGTCATTAATTGATTGAGTTCATTTCTGAGGGGGTCGCAGTTCTTTCGAACCTAACCTAACCTACTTTTCTAGGCGATGTTCGTATTTATAGGTTCACAGTTCTAACCTAACCTAACCTACAACCAAAAGGTCATTGTGGAGAAGGATTTCTTAATGCGGGGGGCTTCGCCCCCCGAGCCCTCCTTTTTGATTTTCTGCTCATGTAAGTTTTGCATCATTATTTCAAATGTTATATTTGGTACATGTGATATAACTTATACTATATGATGTCTATTGCCATTAAGTATGAAAGCCATAATTTATGCGTTGCTCTTCTTCGTACTATCAATTATTATGACATTCAATTATATGATTTGAAATTTTGTGCCATACTAAATTATGCTTATGAAAAGCCTGCCAAACAACAATTATGACGTATGAAATGTTATGCAAATAACAATTTATGACGAATAACATGTATGAGGAAAGCCATTATGCGAAATGAGTTATGACAAGAATTTTTATTCCACTAGAGGTGATCCCTTCGAACTCATATGGAGCTCTTCATCAGGGGCAGCTATCCATGCTGCTACTCGACTGTAAATTTTTGCGTGAGTTTTATAATATTGATAATAACTGAAGATGTCTCACGATAGTTTTAATAATCTTAATAGCCTGTGGCTTTGTAGTTGCGCACCCGGGTAAAAACAAATCTCAATTGCAACAGAAAATAACCAGACATCGCTACATTATTATTAGTAGCTGCAAAGTTATCCAGAACCGTCCCAGGTCAGCGTTTTTCCTAATAAGATACTGCAACTTGCGCAATAACTTAATTTTATGTGACATTAACGTGTTTTGCTGATAAATTGGGGGAGTTGCCGCCATTTCATGCTTAGCTGTTGGTCCTATTGGATCAACTTTGTCGCCGTTTCAATTTATGAGGTATTCTGCATATTATGAATGGATCGGTGCACCTGCAATGGCTAGCTGGAAACTCCCGTCACAGTATAATAAAGAGTCTCCCGTAATTTATAGCTGTTTTGTTTTATTTTTGAGCTTAGCTAAGTAGCTAAGCTCAAAAATAAAACAAAACATGCGTCGTCAAACAATGTAAGTACTTACATTGTTTGACGACGCGTTTGGCTCGGTTTGTAGACACCTGCCTACTGAGCCGGCGGTCCCGGGTTCGAATCCAAGCCAGGGCAAATATTTGTGTGCTGAACTCGAATATTTGTGCTTGGGTCGTGGTTGTTCTATGTATTTATTTTAAGTATCATCATCATCATCATCTCAGCCATAGGACGTCCACTGCTGAACATAGGCCTCCCCTTTGGACTTCCATATATACCGGTTGGAAGCGACCTGCATCCAGCGCCTTCCGGCGACCTTTATAAGGTCATCTGTCCATCTTGTAGGTGGACGTCCTACGCTGCGCTTGCTGGTCCGAGGTCTCCACTCGAGCACTTTACGGCCCCATCGGCCATCTGCTCTGCGTGCTATGTGGCCTGCCCATTGCCACTTCAACTTGCTAATCCGGTGAGCTATATCGGTCACTTTAGTTCGTCTACGGATTTCCTCATTTCTGATTCGATCACGTAGAGACACCCCGAGCATAGCCCTCTCCATTGCTCGTTGAGCGACTTTGAGCTTTGAGATGAGGCCGATAGTGAAAGAACACGTTTCGGTGCCGTAAGTCATCACACACATTGGTTGAAGACTTTCGTCTTGAGGCACTGAGGTATGTCGGATGAAAAGACATTGCGTAGTTTCCCGAACGCTGCCCAGCCGAGTTGGATTCGGCGGTTGACCTCTTTCTCGAAGTTGGACCTACCTAATTGGACCACTTGTCCTAGGTAGATGTATGAGTCAACAACTTCGAGTACCGAGTTTTCAACAGAGACTGGGATGGGCACAACCTTGGCATTTGACATGAGTTTCTTCTTGTCCATGTTCATTTTTAAGCCCACCCGTTGAGAAACTCGATTGAGGTCATCGAGCATCATGCTGAGTTCCTCCATCGACTTTGCCATGACTACGATGTCGTCGGCAAACCGAAGGTGAATGATGTATTCGCCATTGATGTTGATGCCAAGTCCTTGCCATTCCAGGAGCTTGAAGGCGTCTTCCATAACGGCCGTAAACAGTTTCGGGGACACAACGTCCCCCTGTCTTACGCCTCTTCTCAATATTTTAAGTATATATTTATATAAGTACGTATATCGTCGTCTAGTACCCATAACACAAGCCTTCTTGAGCTTAATTTAGGACTAGGTCGATTTGTGTGAGGTTGTCCGATATTTATTTATTTATTTTTATTTCATGTTTGCCCGCGGTTTGGTTGAAAGTCTCTTACCTAATCGTAAACTGAACGGTATTGGTTTTCCCATGAGGACATTAGGGAGCCGCATTTGGAACACACGGTTGCTCTATTTTAAAACTTAAAGCATAAAAACAGCAGCTACAATGGACGGTTTAATGGAAATTTGGTCGGTCATTCTCCAGATTTGTGTTCTAATTCTAATTAACGCGTCGCTTTTTTTCTACTTACTTTTCAATCATTTTTATCACAATTATAGTAACATATCGATTATTGAAACGTAAATGTGTATAGGGCACTTTATAATTATTAAAGGTTCATTATCATTAGTTAGAAGCAAATTAAAATTTCAATGACGCGTGAATTAGAAAAACGTCGTGTTAATTAGAATATTTTACTTTTGTATGACGCGTGCATTAGAAAAACGACGCGTTAATTATACAAATTCAGTTATATTTTTTTAAATAAAAATAAAAACGTTTGGTATAAAAATATATGACTGATATGGTGACAGGTATATGATATAAGCTATGTTTTAAATAATATGAAATTTGTACTTAAGTACTCAAGAAACAAGCACACCGGCCGTTAGAGTTACTAGGTCTGTTAGGTATGTAATTATGTACCTATGTAAATTGAATTATTATAGTAAGCTATAACAAATAATTTATACATGTACCTATTGTACCTGCCCTTGCTACGCTTACTATATTAACTCCTCCTTCTCCTTGCGTCAGTTGCCTCATTGCTGAGGGTCGTAGTCATTTCCGGATGATGCGGCGCCATCTGTTGCTGTCAGTAGCCGTGTGTAGAGCATCGTGTACTGTAGTGCCAAGGGTTGTGAGAATCTGGTCTATCCAGCGTGTCATACTCCTGCCTCTTGGTCGCTTGCCTTCAACTTTTCCAGTGATCGTCAGTTTTTCCAGGTTATCACTGTCTTTCCTGGCAATGCGACCAAAGTACTCCAGAACCCTACGAAGACAGGTCGTCGACGATTTAGTTCGGATCTTGAGTTGGGCTAAGACTGGTGCGTTGGCGCGGCGTGCTGTCTATGGTATGCGCAGCATTCTTCTCCAGCAGAAAACATCAATTCGATCACGATCCGCTTTCTTCAGGGTCCATGTTTCTGAGCCGTATGAAAATATGGAGAACACCATAGTTCGGACTAAGGTAGTAAGTTAGTATTGGCGGAGATGTTCCTGTCCTTCCGTACATTATTAAGCTGCGGCATTGCGCCCTTGGCCATCCCAGCGCGAATTCTGTGAACTTCCGTCTTACAGGAACCATTATTGCTAATGTTAGAACTCAGGTTCTCCGTGATTTCGAAGTTAAGTGTTCCACTGAGTTCTACCTTGCCTGTACGATCAATAATCATGAGTTTGGCATCGGATCTGTTGATTAAGGGTCCGAATTCTTCACTAAAAGGCGCCATCCTGTTCAATAAACTGCTCATCTTGCTTTTGCTAGCAGCTAGGAGGGTGGTGTCATCGGCGTATTGCAAGACTTTACGTCCACCAACAGTAATGCTACCATCCCAGCCGTCCTTATGATGTATTTGCCGTATATATTGAACACGATAGGTGAAAGAATGCAACCTTGTCGGACACCCTTTTGGAAACTGAAGGGATTGTATGACGCCTTATCTATTCTCAATGTTCCTTGGCTGTTGTAGTAAAGTGACTGTAGTGTATTAGTGCAGTGAGGAGGCGAAGAAAACCCAAATCAGTCAAAATATCCCATAGACAGTCCTAGTCGACACAGTCGAAAGCCTTGCTATAGTCGACAAAGCACATGATGAAAGGTGTATTGAACTCGTAGCACTTCTGTACAATTTGCCTCACATTCAGTATTTTCTCGCTCGTGCCTTTTCCCTTCACAAAACCCGCTTGTTTTTTTGCGCGATCTACCAGTCTAGATAGTGATGAAGTCTGTTGTTTATCACGTGGAGCAAAATTGAGTCAGAGCAAGTGTACGGTAGTTGTCGCATTTTTTCGTTTTTTTTCGAACCTTTTTTGTGTAACGGGATGATGACGGATTGGGTCCAGACTTTTGACCATCTGCCATTTTGCCATAAGTGGTGGCAGACCTTGTGCAAGATATGGATACTTATATCACCCAGAGCTTTAAAAACCTCGGAAGTAATGTCGTCTGCGTGGAGCTGTTTTCATTTTAAGACGATCGATTGCTGCTATTATCTCTGATTTGAAGATGTTGGGCTTCAGGTTCAGAAGTCCCCAGTGCAACGGAGTGTCGGTGGATGTACAGGGTATTTTGTACAGCTGCTCATAGTGACCACGCTAGCGTTCTGCAATTTTGTCAAAGTCATGCAGTGGCTCCTCATCGTGATGTTCAATGACCCAGAACTTGGGTTTGAACTTTCGACTCAGCAGGCGAACTTTCTTGAACAGATCCGAGGATTGTAATTTAAGTGGATGCGACTCGACTTCTTGGCATATGCTCGTTCTTGTCTCTGCGGCATTCCCTTTGAATTGCTTTACATAGTTTCGAGTATTCCCTTTTCACCTTGCAGTCTTGAAGGGCATTAATTTTAATTTCTTTCCGGCGCTGAATTAGGTTCCACGTTTCCTCAGTGATCCATGTGGACCTTCTACAGTCCCTTCCTCTCTTAGATACGATATCCTCAAAATATTCATTTATTACCTGAACTCAGCATCACCTGTCCGCGGTGGATCTAAATTCATGGGCGTCGCTTCCGTCAGATTCTGGAAATGGGATCGCTCTATTGGATTCTAAGTTCTAGGTTTAGGTCACGCGTTATGGTAAATGGCTTTGAGACGAATGGAGAAGGAGGCAACCAGTAACCGCATTCAGCTCAAGGGAAGGTTTCACATTTTTGACAAATGACTTCCAGCGCTTGTCTACCAGTATATAGTCTATCTGATTCCTAAAAGGACCCAGGTTTCAGGAGACTTTCAAGTGTAGAGTCATCTTTGGTGATGGTGAAAGAGAGTGCTAAATTAATGGTCAGAAACAGAACACAGAACTCTGCAAGCCTCTAACCTCGTTCGTTCCTAGAGTCTAGACCATATTTTCCAATGGTGTCTTGGATTTCATGGACTATTTCTGAGCTTCCTGTTTTAGCATTCCAGTATCCCATTACCATTGCGATTTGCCGGCTTGGTATGCTGTCTAGAGTTTCCTCTAGTTGATATCCTCTTCCGTGGACTGTGTTGTAAACTTGCACGATGTTGAGACATAAATTGGTGTTCAGCTTCATTGTTATTATTCTATCAGACACAGGGTTATATCCAATTACGAAATTGTTCATGCCTGATGGTGCTAATATATAGCGAAACCGCTTCGGCTAGAATTTTCCAGCCCTGAGAAATACAGCTTGCTACCTGATGAGGTTTTAAAATGACCCCACGAAGATGTGACTATATATTATAGGTACCATTACTATTATATGTACCTACAAATATTCTAGAAAAAAAACCAAACTGATGATTAGAACCGCATGGATGGTTAAATTCTAATTAACGCGTTCATTTTTGATGCGTGAATTAGACTTGTGAATTAGGGATTCTTGAAAAATACAAAATAACTTTTTATAGGTACATGTAATAATCTACAGAATCTAGTATGTATTAAATAATGCGGCTTTTAATGTACACTAAAATTCTCAGCGCAATAGAGTTACTGGTTGATTTTTAAAACATGAATTAGATACTTACATTCATAGTCCGCGGCCCGTACACAGCTGACACAACCGTCTCACACGGGGCTCTGGGCACGACTGACCGCTTCGACGAAATGCGTTAGTGATATCCGTACCTACTTTCAGAGGATTTGTGTGATTACAACCGACTATATCTTTGTGATATATTATTTGTATTGACTAGGTTTTTTTTTTGCAATTAGAACATGTATTCTTTTGTTTAATAAACTTGCTGACATTGTTTTTTCTTCATGTATATCATCAGGAGAAAATGGTATGTAAGTAATTTGGGTAGTGGGACGCGACGTGTCAATTAGGAGAATAGGACTAAAAGTTGTTCCTAAAACGAGGCGGTAATATTCCAACCGATTTTATGCCAATCCCAAAGTAATACCATTTCTCCAAAATACTGGATTTACGATTACCCAATCTTTACCACGGAAAATAAATATCTGTGGATTTTTTATATGGTTGAATGATAATGAGCTAATAATCTGCTAAGCTGATAATCTGATGTTTCGTGCAATGTGGTGTTTTGTGAATGTATGATGAAATCTGGTACTCAGCAAAAAAACCCCTTAGGCAATAAAATTTATAAAATACAACGGAATTTCCACAAGTCAATAAGTAATACCTACATCTGTTTGATTTAAGTGCAGTCGTCAGAAGGTGGAATTTGGAGTAGTAGGTACTTACCCTAGATATAATGTTTATTTTCTATTGTCATTGTCACGTGCTATAATTATATATGATCTATTATTATGACTGTAGGTATGTCGCACCCGCTCTCGGGATGATAGTGTCCCGGACCTTTGGGAGGCGTGCGCAGTAGTCGAAGCCCTTTCGATAGAGGCCCTTTTTAATGGAATGTAAGGTGTACATCGTGCGGATCCTGTCCCTATTCATGTCATGGGATGGGACGCACACGCGCCCGCTAGGTGCAAGAACTATTGATGGGACCTATGGAATCTAAATACAAATTGGGCTATGAGGATGAAATGGAGGACTGGCTAATTGGGTTGTGGATTGAGACAATCGGGCGTCTACCAGGACAAAGGTCTCATGCGCACTGGGTAGACGATGCCTCGCCTCCCGCTAGATGGGCCCACATACGTACATATCGATACATGAGTGGTGTAAGGGCAACATCTATTAATATAATTTATTTTGAGGTTGAAGGCATTAAGAGCTAGTGTCCTGATGCTGGGCAAAGGTCTCCCTCTCATTTTTCCACGTGTTATGGAACAAATTAAGGTCGTCTCGTCATTTCCATTGGGGTCTGTCGCCACGTCTAACTTTATTTTGTGGGACCACTTGGTATTTTAGCCCACAAGTCCTTCGGCTCATTAAACACTGAATGCTATGTTCACAAACCCAAATAGCTGACGTAGCACAAACAGCCGCAAAGCTGAAATATAATCTATAGGTATCATATTGTTATGATAAGGATAATAACCGGAAAAACCAAACTCTTAAGTACCTAAGTATTAATGGCAAATGAAGTGCCAATAAAAAGCGGGATTCCCATAGATAGTTAAACTGGGACAGAAGAAGGGAATACCCACCCAACTACTTAAAACACGAGCATGTCCATTTGTTTAGCGATAGCTGAATTGCTTTATTGTCTTATTACCTAAATATGTTTGTTAATTACTGGCTTACTATAGCGTGGCATCCAATCCAACGTAGGTATTCTTGGTAATGTAAAGCCAGAGGAAATGTTGCCTTATGTTTTTCCATGAGTACCTAGTGGAATATGGTTCAGAAATGTTTTAAAGTAGGCAAGCCGGTGGGAATCGGGTTCTATGAATGCCACGCCTCTGCTATTCAGCAATGTGGTTTTTGCGGTGAAGGAAACATCTCGAGTATTGCACATTGGAAACCGAAAATGCAAATTATAGATGTAGTGAATAAAAGTTTTCCATCGTATTTTGTCGGAAAGTTCGTTTTAGCATGGTTTTCTTTATCAAATTCGGTGAAAAAGTCGAGATGGAAATATTAAAATGAGCTTACCTGACAAACTACGATGGAAAACTATTATGCGCTACATAATCATGATCTTGATTGAGGTCGAGATATTTTCGATTAGGTTTCTAAAAAAGTAAATAAATAATGAATGTTTATTCTGTAAGTAGGTAGGCCACAATTAAGGGCACTTTTACATGTCCGAGTTTGCCGGCATTTCACAAAAGGAACTGTTGAGAAACGCCTGAAGAAACTCAACACTCAATATTTTTTTCGTAAACGACACTTTACTGTTACAGTAATATGAACTTAGCCTAATATGTACCTACCTGTTTTAAGGTGGGCATACGTAATTTAGGAACTGAATTCGACGGATTGCAAATCAGTAATTTTTCTATGAAAATTACTGGATTATCGGTAAATAACCAGTAATTTCCATAGAAAAATATTACCGATTTGCATTCCCTTTACGTGCCACTATTCGAAGCAACGCATTCTTTTCTATTTCGGCCACACATTGCGCAGAGACGACAAAAATCTCGAAACACTGATCGTGGTTGGGAACACCGAAGGCAAAAGATCGCGCGGTCGTTCACCAACAAGATGGACCGATCACTTGATGACACGAGGACTCATCGAACTCTAAATTCTACTCGATTCGGTTGTAAGAGACGCGCTGGACAGAAACCGGTGGAGGCAGATCATCTGCGCCAGATGCAACCCTGAAGCTGACCACGATCCTCAGACATGAGGGACCGACTCCAGAGAGAGAGAGATTCGAAGTAACCGTTATGACACTCAGTCTCATGGGACGATGTATATGTTTATTATATATTATATATGATGTATATATACATTAAATATACACCACCGTTCTTAATTCGACGATATATATTATCTATCGATTATGATTAGAATAGGGTTTACCGTTATATTTTCTTCGGTTTCCGCGACTGTCACAAACTTCAGGGAGGCTCAAATAATAATAAATAAATAAATATCGAACAACCTCACACAAATCGATCTAGTCCCAAATTAAGCTTAAGAAGGCTTGTGTTATGGGTACTAGACGATGATATACATACTTATATAAATAAATATATACTTAAATACATAGAACAACCATGACCCAAGCACAAATATTCGAGTTCATCACACAAATATTTGCCCTGGCCGGGATTCGAACCCGGGACCGCCGGCTCAGTAGACAGGTGTCTACAAACCGAGCCAAACGCGTCGTCTAAATAATTAATATACGCGATATAATCCGTTTAAATAGGTAGTTTTATTTAAAAGGGCTTACAGTTGTTTTAGTGATAGTCATTCAACGACATATTATTACCATTGCATCGAACGAATTGTTTTAAAATGAACCTAACCTAATCTATGGCTTCTAAGCCATTGTCTTTCTTAAATTTAATGGTCCTAAAAAAAGTTTTCGGTAAAAGAAAAGTCTATGAACTTTACAATCTACGAAACTTAGCATGCTGTAGGCAAAAGCAAAATGGATGCTTTATTCAGAAATTTGTCGGTTTGGCTCTACGTGTATCGCGGTCACTTTGATGGTTTAGTCTGTTGGATTTTTTTTCTCATAAATACTCGATCACGTAAGGACACCGTCGGTAGCGTCTCGGTCTAACTCGGGGCATACAATTGCCTCGATTGTCGTCGGGAAGAGTTTCCGAGTTGCCGAAGCATACCGAGACATTGAAGCGGTGAGCTACTCACCGCTTACGCTCAGCATACCGAGACATTGAAGCGGTGAGCTACTCACCGCTTACGCTCGGCATACCGATACATTGAAGCGGTGAGCTACTCGTACTCACCGCTTACGCTCAGGCGCTTTGCCGTAGTTGGGTATCGGTATCAGGTAGTCTACATACACTCTCTACACTAAGCTGGCAGAGTGAATATTCACTATATTCAGCGTTTGTTGAGCGTTTTTTTCGTCATTCCCATTTGTGGGTACAATTTTTCAACATTGCGATCCAGCGTGGAAATGCTGCCAGCGTTATGGGCACCTTTGGACCAGAAACGACAGGGAGCGGTGTTTTTGAACCTTGTTATTTTTATAATTTAGTTATTAATTATTAAGTTATATCAACTTAGACGGTTGTTTAAAGTAAATTATTTATGAACCCCGAAGCCAGTTTTTGCAGTATTGTTATTGTGTATTAGGTATTTAGGTTGTGCCTAATATGGCTCTAAAAGTTAAGGTTTATAAGTTTAAGTTTAAAGGTTAATAAATGTTCATATTTGCAGCATGTGCGCGTCGTTACATCGATGTGCGTTGTTACTTAAGTGTATGTTTTATGTGCAACAACTATATGTGGGTTTCTGTAATTAGCTCTATGATTCCATTTAAGTTTCTATGACACTGCACATATCAGCTGGTTCTCTGCCGTATCGCCTAAATTTTTTTCGCAAAGTATTCATTTGGCAAACTGTTTCATTTCCCAACCCACGATTTTCTCTGAAACCATATTTTTTTCGGAACTTTCATAAAACAAACCTAACCTAACCTACTGTATTCTATAAGAGTATAAAAAAATACACTGAGATTTTTTTTGCTTTCAGAGAAAATCGTGAGTTGGGAAATGAAACGGTTTGCCAAATGAATACTTTGCGAAAAAAATTTAGGCGAAAAGGCAGGATACCGTATTAGCTATTGGTTCTCCTAAATAAATAAATAAACTCCAGGGCACGCAGCTAGTTAACTAGCACAATGTATTTCATCTTGAACTACACCCGTTCACGAGCATGTCACGGATTTCAGTCCAAATGTTTGAACGCATCGGAGGCACGAAAACCATTTAAGTGTAGAACCGTACAGTCAATCACGAATGACGGGCCACTGATAAATATTTAAAAGCCGGCTGAAAGTCACGGCTCAACCAATTACTCAAAATGGAATCCCACATGGTTGTGTTGCGCCGCGTTCGCAAATGCGAAATGTTTTCCTTAAAATGATTGGATTTGTTCTTTTTTTTTGATGATATATGATGATTTTAAAAATATTATTTTGGACTTATAATAAAAAATATATTTGAAAGGTTTACGGCATGGCGCCGTTACGAGTCTTTATAATGTACCTGTGAATCTACTAATCCTGCCCAAAACCTCGGTAAGATATTCTTGGTACTGACCAAGACCTGACCGATGAATTTCAGTTGGTACGTCCGGCAGAGCTGCAGGAACCCCGTACATGAGTGATCCTGGGGAACTGTGTAGCCAGGTCAGGGCATCTGTCTCAGACTTGCCTTAACCAGCAGCAGTTGGGATGGAAGGGTAAAGGCGCATATCGCCGTCAGTATCCACGGAAAAAGCGCAGCATATCTTTCTATATCCCGGGGTATATCTACGTACATCTTTCTATATCTACGTAATTGTAAATCGTGATTTCAAACATTCAGTGTGCGCGGTGCGGTGTAATTGCCATACGATAATAAATCTTGGATAACACAGAGTTCTCTCAAGCATAGGAATTTACGTAAAATGGCCAGCCCTAATAAGTAATAAAATAAATAAAAACAGTTGACGTCCGGATTTCAATTATTTTCCATGAATAATACGAGGCGATAAACAATATGAATTTAGAATTCCCGTCATTCTGGTGAGTCAAATATGATCGGTGTATTTTCGTGTTACTTATCTACAGGGAAAGTCGAAGGTTCAATACAAATAGACTTTACCCACGGTTAACCCAAAAGTTCTTTCACGGGAAACCCGAAGCATTAAAGTAATTTATGTTACTCTTTTTATTAGCATGTGTGGGTTGTAGGAGAAGGCAGGTAGTAGGATCGATCTTCTGTCTTCTCACACTCTCCGTTGGAGTGTGGGGGTGCCTTTACTGTGTAGCACATCTAGGCTGCGTCTCTCGCAGCCCGACACTGCGGGCTGGTCATGTGGCGCCGTGCTCTTCTGGGAGTCATGGCTGTGGTGTCTGCGGGAGGATCTTCGTGCACTGATTTAGCGCTCTGGAGTCCTCTTGTTTGTTAGATCTTCTTCTTTTACTTCCTTCTACTGCTTGCATCTGTACTGGACAGTCGCTCGGCATTCTTGGTGTTCTGTTGAGATTGTGGCGGCTTCTTGGGGTTAAGTGTTTGGCAGCAACAGCTCTCTTGGGAGCGGCCGCAGGCGTGTGTCCGGGGGGCGTGCGTGGAGTGGCGCTATCCCCTGGAAAAGGTAGTAGGAGGTAAAGAACACTTTATTTTACCTATGAATATTAATATTATGTAGGTACTTATTTAGAGTTAAATTGCGGATTTATGGTATGACATTAATATTAGGTACAATGCGATATAAGGGATACCATTAAATTACATTATAAAAATGTACATTTATCTTTTTCTCAGAATAATGACTTTTTGAACGGCATGTCCCAAATTGTCTTTTTAATACAATGTGATGCAATTATTGTTTTGTTAAATTATAAGGATTCTGAAAAGAATAATTAAATATATTTTGGAATTTAAAATAATCATAAAACTTGCGTACCTTCGAAGTCACATATTGAAAAAAAAAAAAATTGCTTCATGACGAGTTAATTTTGATACCTAATAAATACCGAGTGTAATAATTAATAGCGGGTGTGGCCTGTAATAGGAGCAATAAATTAAAACATAGATTCTTCCCCTGAAACTTAACAACATTTGTTAAGCAACTTCTGAAAATAACGTGTAAGTATTAAATTATATTTTGTAGAATAGTGATTAGTCAAAGAATGTATTGCGAAATGACCGATACTATAATAATTAGAGTGACAGCTATGTCAATGCTCAGGGAATGTCACTGTTGGACGACTTACATTGAAAATACAATTTATTATGTATTATGTTTGAAATGATAAAATTCTGAAAACTGACTTTAAAAGTTGCTGAACAAATGTTGTTCAGTTTGAAGAGTAGAATCAATGTTTTAATTTATTGCTCCTATTACAGGCCACACCCGATATAACTACAGTATTCTGTAGAATTTAACATCAGTGGTCATCCCTTTTTGCCAATATCTAAGAGTATAACGACCAGCATGCTATTCAACATTAATCATACGGCCAAATTATAGCAACCGGTGTCTGATCAACATCTTCGAACATGTTCCTGGCTTCGGTTCAAGATAATAGTTAGGTAGTTACACTAAAGAACCCAGTGATAAATAATTGAGAGCATGGCATAAGAACCGACGATATGATATGACACTCCGGAATGACAGGCGAGACTATTGACGCCACACGCTATTGGATGGTTGGTTCTGTCAATTTTTTTTTTTAATTTTTTTCATGACCATGGAATCAATGTCCTTCAGTCGAGGTTCTGTTGATTATCTGTTGAAATTATCTATTCCTGTGTTGCCACATGCCAGTGGTGTATCATAATACTCCCCGTTACCTGTATGAATCTCATACAATCGTGAGTGTTATAAATCAATTATTACGATAAAATACAATTTAGTCAATGAACATGACAATAGACATGTTGACTAATTTTTTTTGAGGATGTCAATCGATTCTATTTTTTATTGTGATCAAATGTCTATATGGGACTGACTACCTACACTTAAACTGCTCTAAAAGTCAGAAATGACGTCAAAGTTCAACATTCCTACGTAGCGCTAAAAACGCTCCATACAAAAGGCGTCCAGGCTAGTGACGTCACAGGCCGGTTTAGGTACCAATAATTGTATGGAGAAATTAAGAAATTTGCCATTATCACCGAGTTTAAGTTCATGGTTGTCATACAATTATAGTTTTGTAAAATTATGAGGATTCTGAAAACATTTTCAAAATTTCTTTTGCATTAAAAAAAAAAACATATAATTTGCGTACATTTGAAGGCCAAAAAAAAAAATCTGTTTTTTTTTCTTTGTTTCGTGATATATTTAGCTAATTTTAATCATATAACTACAGTGCGCTGTAGAATTCAATATCAGTCAACATGTCCATTATTGTAATGCATAAACGCATGTTTTTTTTTTTGTACGACTGACGCTAAACATTTTTGTCGTTATAATTATTTTGTTACCGTAAATCGGAAATTAATCAGTGACGTAGAAAGTCTCACTAGCCGAGGCGTCATCGTCATACCTTTTTAGGGAACCCTACCCAAAGGGTAAAAACGGGACTCTATTACTGAGACTTCGCTGTCCGTCCGTCTGTCACCAGGCTGTATCTCAAGAACGGTGATAGCTAGACAGTTGAGATTTTCACAGATGATGTATTTCTATTGCCGCTATAACAACAAATACATACTAAAAATAAAATAAATATTGAAGGGGGGCTCCCATACAACAAACTTACAGATAATGGTACGGAACCCTTCGTGCACGAGTCCCACTCGCACTTGGTTAATTTGATTTTTTGATTTGATGTTGATCTACTCCGCTACCTAAAGGTTGTCTGGAAAAGATAGCTGTTTAGTGATATGACCGCCTGTTGTTAACGTCTGGTTATTTTTTACTTTATATATCTCTCATGTTTTGTATCCCTGTGTATTTGAGGTGTGTAATCAAGTGGATTTGTATTGTATTGTATTGTATTGTAAGTAGATTATCTATGTCCCTCATACAACAAACATTAGTTTTCATCATCATCATACGACGCGGTTGGCTCGGTTTGTAGACACCTGCCTACTGAGCCGGAGGTCCCGGGTTCGAATCCCGGCCGGGGCAAATATTTGTGTGATGAACTCGAATATTTGTGCTTGGGTCATGGTGTTCTGTAATTTAAGTATATATTTATCTATATAAGTACGTATATCGTCGTCTAGTACCCATAACACAAGCCTTCTTGAGCTTAATTTGGGACTAGATCGATTTGTGTGAGGTTGTCCGATATTTATTTATTTATTTATCATATGAATATTTAAACTTACCGGGATTTGAACCCAGCGCTCCCTCACTGTAATAAAAAGTTCTCGAGAACATTTTCAGGAATTTCCGGGAAATTCTCATAGTGAAAGTTTTGGTACGTACTTTGGAAACTTTTCGTGGGCAAATTGCAAGCCGTAGATCCCATCCTAATACTTTTTCTCTAGCCCTTTTTGGGTTTAGAAGGATGTTAAATTAACCTGTAGCCTAATTAAAACGTAATGTGATGATTTTGTCCCTTGAATGAACTCTAAGGTCAGGCTGTTTGGAACTTAAGCGTCCCTTATTTTATAATCCCACGTGTTAAAAAAACTTACCCATTTATTGCATAAAGTACAGAAGTAAAAGTGCAAATAGCAGACTTAATGCCATGCTGAGGCTCTACGAGTCAACCACAAGTCCAAACGGAGACATTATTGGTGCGGGATGGGTGTACAACATAACGAGTATCTAGGTACACGATGCAAATGCCGAAGCAAAATACAGTAATTACGTTGATAAATACATAATATATGTATTAGAATACTAGTACATATATATGTACCTACTGAAGACGCGTTCGGCGCAGTTTGTAGACACGTCTGCCTACTGACCCGGCGGTCCCGGGTTCGAATTCCGGCCAGGGAAAATATTTGTGTGATGAACTCGAATATTTGTGCTTGGGTCATGGTGTTCTATTTAATTTAAGTATATATTTATCTATATAAGTACGTATATCGTCGTCTAGTACCCATGACACTCTGCTTAGCGCTTAATAAGAGCTTAATTTGGGACTAGATCGATTTGTGTGAAGTTGTCAAAAGAAAATGGTACCCGTGGTGAGTATGTTGAATGTCTATGTTACGACGCACCAAACGCTTCAAAGGGAGTTTGTTCTCAGCTTGACTGATATGTAATTTTGGCCAAACCCCGTAAGCGAAATATAGTTACTCGGTCATTGCCCTGTTACATCAAAGCACAGGCAGCTGTATATTGCATGATGACTATAAACAATATTAAATCTGTCTATTGTACGTCTTCGCTTTGCAATTCTGTATCCTTTGATGTATTTGCTTCACCTGAGAGCTATTCAGCACTACTTTAGCGGGGGTGGAGCTCATTAAGACTTATGTCTAGGGTTGCTAGGCATTTAGGATTTATCTCACGGCTACTCTGAATACGTGGGTTGGTCAGTGTTTGAACCGCTGTTCCTCTGTAATCTTACCAAATTGAATGACTCTAGGTCAGAACCTGGGCTTAGATTCACTTGTCTTGACAGACGGCGAGACGGACTACGAAGTGATCCTTTGTGGGTTTCGTTTTCCTTTTAGGGTTTCGTACCCCAAAAGGAAAAGAACGGAACCCTTATAAGATCACTCTGTTGTCTGTTCGTCCGTCTATCAAGATCCTTTATCTCGACAACGCGGAGGTATAGAGTTAAAAATAAAACCATATACTCAAGTCTACAAACCTTGAAGCTGTGAAAAAATCAGACTTCTAAGTTAACGCAAAAAAAGATACAGCTGCTTATTAATCTATTTGTTTCATAAACAATAAAGACACATTTTTTTTATAGAAAGCCACTTCGTACTCTCGTTTGAAACCAAATCGCATTCGGTTTACTGTTATCTCGCAGCAAAATCACCATGTTTGAGCTGGTGAGGTGAAAATCAATAAAATAATCAAACCACGAAACGGATGAAATGTACCTATGTTTTAAATTGGAATTAAGATCTTTATTTGAGAAAAGAGATTATATAGTCAAACCACGCTAACTCTTTCAAGCAAATGAACTGTCCAACCATACAAACTGACTCACTTTGTATGGTTTGACAGTTCATTTGCTTGGAAAAGTTAGCGTGGTCTAATTCTAGGTCTTTACTTTTTGTTATATCCCAGTTAATGGATAGGAAGGATCTTGGCGCCATACTTCACACATAATTGTGTCAGCCCTACGTACACGCCAGTACCCCTCAGATTATAATATACAAGCACACGTGGGTGTTCCTCCGTATCGCATTAGCCAACACAATCAGGATATTCAGGATTTAATCAGAGCTCTCTAATCAGATTCATCTCTTGCAGCAGAGAGCAAGCATAAATCATATACGTAATCTTATATGTAAGGTCAGGGGTTAGGGAAACATATAGGGAATCACAAAATGAATCGCAATCCGTGTCGGTGAATCAGAATTTTCGAAACAAACAAATAAATACCGGTGCGGTTGATATCATTAATTCATCATCAGCCTGTTTCAGTCCACTGCTGGACATAGGCCTCTCCCATGGCACGCCACTGAGCTCGATTTTCAGCTCTCGTCCTCCAGTTACTACCAGCTGTCCTACGAATGTCGTCGCTCCACCTTGTTACAGGGCGCCCTACACTACGTTTACCGATTCGTGGCCTCCACTCCAGAACTCGTATGCCCCAGTGGTCATCGGCTCTACGGCAGATATGACCAGCCCACTGCCACTTCAGCTTGCTTATCCGCTGTGCTATGTCGGTAACTTTGGTTCTCTGTCGAATTACTTCGTTTCGGATCTGATCCCTAAGAGACACACCAAGCATAGCTCTTTCCATGGCTCGCTGAGCGACTTTGAATTGGTGGACTAGTCGTATGGTGAGTGGCCACGTCTCGGCTCCGTAGGTCATAACAGGTAAGACGCACTGATTAAAAACTTTAGTTTTTAGACTTTGAGGTATGGGCGACGTGAAGACTCGACGCAGTTTTCCGAACGCTGCCCAGCCCAGTTGTATTCGCCTCTTAGCCTCCTTGTCGAAGTTGCCTCTACCTAGTTGGAGCATTTGCCCTAGGTATACGTATTCGGAAACAACTTCGATGGAGACTCCATTTACGGCGACCGGTCCCGGATCGATATGTTCATTGAACATAATTAATTAAAGATATTATATTGAAAATATTGTAAAGTTTTTCACTGTTCCCTCGTGTTTCCCTTACCCCCTGACCTCATAGTCTGTTTACATTATTTATTTATTTAATCTTTATTGCACAAAAGAAAACTTATCGTACAAAAGGCGGACTTAATGCCATGAGGCATTCTCTACCAGTCAACCTTAGGGCAAAGCGGAAAAATTGAAAATAAATTTGAATATAAATTTTAAATACATTATATTATGTATAGTACATACTGCCGGGGAAGTAGGGCTTGCCGGGTGAGTAGGTATAGACGGTAGGGAGGCCGGATAGCATAGTGATACGAAGCCGGTAAGCCCTTTTGACGGCTAAGGCACGTATAGTGCATTTCTCAAACTCTCTCAGCTGTTTAGCCTGTAGATGAACACAGACGCCATGTTTAAAATTACTTCCCGGCCTAGGCCTTCTATTTGTATGAAATTTCTGAACAGTTCTCTCGCGTTGTTCCGCTCGAAACGTGCCTGTTACCCGTACTTCGAAGCCTGTTAGTCTAGCATAACTGTGACACGCGACTCGTAGACGCGCGACAAACACTATCTGTCACTTTCCTATCAATACCGTGCGAGCAAGACAGGTGATTTTGAGTCGCGTTATAAACGAAGTCGCGGCAAGATATGCTAGCCTTGCTGGTTATAACGCACGTCATGACGACATTTCATTGCAAGTTTGAGAAAAATGACTTTGTTATACTCGGCCCACTTGGTAAAAATTTGAATACCTACTGATGTTACTCGATATCAGTCTATTTATAATACCTACATAAATCCAATTTATATAATAGGAATTATATCTATTAGCTTCTGTAGTGAGATGCTTTATTAAATAAAATCTCAGAGATAACATAGAAAATGAGACAAATCAATAAGATTCAATCAGACGGCTTTTACAGCAACCTTAAAATGATTCATGCTCATTCAACTCACCTATCAGAACTTGGATGGTAAACCTAATTAGAAAGTTAATCCGCCCATTCAGTCGCGCGGGAATCCTATTTTGCTCTGAGTTAGTACTTAAATCTCTTAGGTTATGTTAAATTAGGCGCCTAATTAAAAACGGGTGATTTGTAACTGACATCCAGCGATAAATATCCACCGCTTTCGTTAGTAAGTTATATTTATGTGCATAGATTCTAATTCCTCGTTCCTCTACTGATCCGCGAAGTGACCTGAGCCTAACTGAGTTTTCAACCCACGCCCACGCGGATTTTCAGTGGTACTAATTTATTTTACTGGCAACGACAAATTGCCACGATATCTTCAACCTTCGTAGTGTAATGTAGCCGGGACTAGTGATGGGCCGCGGGGAATATTCCCGGGAATTTCCTTTGTTCCCGGGAATATTCCCCAAAATGGGGAACATTGAACTTTTCTTAGTACTAGAGACACTTTTAGTACTAGAAAGTTATAATTTGGCATGGTTATACATATTAGTCATTTTGACAAATTGGTAGAACAAATTCTTGGAAAAATTCTTTTTTACTGTACCTCCCCCTATACTAAAGTGGGGATGTCTTTTTTTTCTAGTCTACCCCATGGTGTGATATGTCGTTGGATAGGCCTTACAAAATGTTGCAGGTTTGTTGCAACAATTTTCCGATTTATAGATCTGTTTGTGAAATATCAAACTTTAAATTGCAAATTTTGGGAGTACTTGGGTATTGGCTATATAAACGCTGCTAGGGTAGGCTTTACAAGTTTACGAGTAATAATAGTCAACCAACTCATAAAGGGTACTTAGAGAAGTAAAACTTGCTTGTATGACTTTGTTAGCAGTTAGCAGAAAAAAAACATTACCACTGACGTGCTGCCACAAAACAATTCTTCTGGCCCAGCATGACATATTTTATGAATCTACAATCAGATGGGTTTCGTGTACGTGTCCATTTTGCGGTAGTATGCCTAGTGGTTTTGTTGGTAGGTTAATTCAGAAGCTTCTAGCCTAGCTACCTCCTACTCCAATAACACCATGCTGCAGAAATAATTCTAAGAGCTGAAAATTTCTTGAACACAGCTTATATTCCCGCAAACTCATTTGAGAAATGACAATGTTGTAGATATAGACTGCGCAAAATCTAAATCTGAATCAGACACATATTGAAGTTGAGGAAGCAGTTTCCCAAATCGAAGAAGTGTACCACTCAGCGTAACAACTTCGACCAAGATGATATCGGAAGAGCGGTAAGTCAATTAACGGATTTGAAATCAATGCATGTGTCTTCTCTTGGCTGGTTTTGAAACTACTGACGGATCAAACGAGGTTAAGCTGCATTTAAGAAGATCTTTGAAACCAGAAGTTGGCCTGGAATCTTTAAAGACGTCAAGCTACACGAAAGACAGTCAGCGTGATTTTCGGCTACAGAGACATAGCAGAAATAATCCACTGAAAGTGCGCCAAATATGCGCCTCATTGATGGGGCGAATAACGTTTCCAGCAAAAAGTTACAGTCGAATCCGAAAATGACAAGATAGGATTTATGTCTTCTGGGGGCCTATGATGGTTGCGTTTATCACGTGATAAATAAGTGACAAAGCATCTGTCACTCACACTCGCATTATGTCAAAACGTGACGGATGCTATATCACTTATTTATCGCGTGATAAAAGCAACCATCATAGGGCCCCTGATTCTGTAAAATCTACTGAGGAGTCGAAGACTATAAGATACGGGGGGCCTAAGGGAGAAACCTGACAGATGGGAAACAAGATAGTTAGTCTTTTGATTATTTTAAGTCAACTTTGGAAACTATGATTATAAGATTTAACTTTGAAGTCACAAGTGGAGCTATGACAAGCGGCGATGGCACTAAAATCAAAGCAACTACCAAGTACAGAAACATGATAGCTTAAATCCAAAGTGATGGGACGATGACTACAAGAGACACTCTCGGAGGCAGAGCCCCCGTATTTAGATAATAAACACAACTTTGCACTTTCAAGTCATGAGGCGATTTACGAAACTAGGGCTCGGGGGGATGAGCCCCCCGCACCAAAACAAGACTTCTCTTTTTGATCTTGTAATATATTTGTGATAACGGCTATGGAAACCTGCCTGGATCCAACTGATTAAATTTTTTTTTTATCAAATATTGCAAAAGATTAAATGCTGATATTCATTTATTTTTATTTTATGTTTCTGGCAGGGTATTAATTAATGAATTATGGCATGCCTGTCTTTGGTACTACTATACACTACCTATTTAAAATACTATTGAAATAATGAAATAAATAGATACATAAAAACAATAAAAACTAAATAAAATACAATTATTTTGCTAATTGCGTTGACAACACACGTGTTTTCTCTATTTCTTCTCTATCAGTAATTAACTTGCTTGTCTCACTGGTATTTATTTTACCATGTTATTCCTGAGAGTAATTTAAAAACTTGTGGAATATTCCTCGGGAACAATGAGAATATTCCCGGGAACATTGGGAATATTCCCGGGGAACAATGGGAATATTCCCGGGAGCATTGGAAATTTACATTTACAGCTGACTTTTTATATTTTTTTCTATTGAATTGCTAACCTATTAAATAGATAAACATTTTCTTATATAGAGAATGTCATAAAATAAATGTTATTCATATACAAATCCTAAATTCCCCTATATTCCCCTCATGGGGAATGTTCCCGGGAATATTCCCGCCTGGGGAATATTCCCGGGAACGGCCCATCACTAGCCGGGACACATAGAGCAGCGTCGTTGGTAGAGCGGGACGCAGCAAATGTTTAGGTCCAGTCGGTGCGGTACCGCACTGATTTCGACAGGCTGGCTTCTTCTTCTTCTTTTCGACCTTCATGAAGCCAACCTTGTTGCATCGGGACTCTCTTGGAGCCGGCATTGGCAATATAATATGACGTATGCACATTATTGCTATATGAAAGCTGTCGGTAGCGCCACTATCCCTGGGCATTACTGTGACACGCTACTCTTTTTCGCGCGAGCAATTCTACCTGTCACGTTCTTTTCAATACTTTGCGAGCAAGACAAGTGATAAGTTGCGCCACAAGCGAAGTCACGCCAAGATATGCTTAGCCGTCCTGCTCACGTAGAATAAAATGCTACGTTTGATTTTTGCCAATGCCGTCTGTGGTCTGTATTTATTTAGTTGTTTCTGCAAAATACGACGATTTTGGCCGAGGGGCGTACCATCTCATAACTTTGTAAGTAAAGACAAGATAATAAGACTAAGTAAAGTTGTTCTTGCAAAACGCTCAGTAGGTGACGTTATTTGATTCTCGCCGGGAAATGGCGTGATTCAATTTAAGCCCGCCGCCGCCGCCGTCGGAAATTTAATTTGATCGATAAACGAACCCTTTACTATTCAGCTAGCATCAAAGTTATGATAAAACATTTGATTTCAAGTCTACGCTAAGTGTAATTTAGATACTTGGAATCAAATATCTTAAACTTAAAATGTTTGGTGTTAACAATTCTTGGTGGACCTTAATTCAATAAATAAAATAAAACAATAAAACTCATAATAACCTAGCGGGGCCGTTTGGTCCCCATTGTTACCAAACTGCCTTTACCAACAATATTATATACCAAAAGATTATCTTATCATACAGTTGTAAGACCCTAACGTAATACAGTTCATTATGATGGGTTAATGAGGAAATATCAAAATTATGAAGATGAGCACCAGAACCAGTTGCTGAGTTTCTGAACTGAGTCCGAATCTATGTTAAAAGTGCAAGAGGATCCTATCATGGGTTCCCATTAGCATTTGGATGTGGGGTATGCATGCATGCATACCCCACATCAGTATGCTACAATACTATATATTACTGTATAATATACTAAACTATGTGGACTGATTCCATGTTGATGAATATATTATTAAAACCGACTGTTGAGACATCACTTATTTTACTCAGTACTGTAGTGAACTGAATCAGTCTTGGGATGGGATTGGCGGGTACTTTTCATCTCATTCACACGACCTTAAAAATTCAACAAAATCAGGCTTGTAATAAAATTCCTTAGAACAACTGAGAAGTACCCAGATTTGAATAAAATAAAATAAACAACATAAATAAATGCGAGTATATGTATATTTTTACAATTAATGAAGCAGAAAAATAATTCAGTTAATTAGGTACGCTGAAATCACGTGCCATCGCACGCAAGCAAGGATTAAGAAGATATGATGGGATTACTTGTAGACTTATTTTTTGCCCCAAGTTGTTGGATCAAAGATGGCAGGGCCTGCAGCGGCGTCCGGAACACCAGATATTTTCCGGAAGTTTGCTTGAGCGTCACCTTGGATGCAGCCGCCATCGCAGTCGCAGCCGACCACGTTGCATTTCCCTTGTCCGCAGTAAAAGCCGGGGTGAACTCGTCCGTCGTTGCACACCTTGGCGATGCAGCGCGTCGGCAGCATCATGGAAGACAACAAGTCTCCCTCGTTGTTCCCTTCCATGTAGTAGTGCTGTTGGTATGGGTAGCAGCTATCCGCGGCCCAGTACATCGCCGTCCTCCCGCAACACTCCGAGTTCACTAACATGAACATCGAAAATGTAAACGCAAAACTGAACAACAAAGAATTCATTTTGGTACGAGATGTGCGACTGTCCAAACTTGAATGTGTAATGCTAACGAGGGTATGGTATTTATACTTTAAGTAATCCTTTTATTTGACTCATAGATATTTTGTTGTGAGGATAATATATTTCAAATATTTATTACTCACTCACTTTTTTTTAAGTTGGTAAACCACAACAAGCTATCCTGAAAGACAGTGAGGTCATTGGGAATACACAGTGAGGTCTTTGTTGATATGATAAGGATTGGATCATTTTAAAACATGGTGATACAAATCCCTTACGACCCTTTAGCATTAAGTCAGGCATCAGCCGTTACTAAGAGAAAGCAGTAGTTATACCATAGATCATTGATGGCTCCATGTCACCTTGATCGTATCTTCATATCATATGTTACATGGAGGTATGGGTTTTAGATTATTCTTAACGAGAACGAATACCTCCTCAATTCCACATAATATTCCTCGTTGGAGTATAATTACTGCACTATACTTACTAATACTATACTGCTTTGGGGTTTGAGTAACCTTCTTCAATCGGTGCCTTATTACTGAGGATCGTGGTATTCGTGGTCACTGGAATCTCTCAAGCGGACAATCTGCCTCCATCGAGTCCGATTTGACGTAGCCACAGACAACCCCCACTGGACGGAGCATGTAAGGCGACCCGCGCGCACCAACGATATGGTACGGCAGAACATTAAAGTATCAACACGGCGGCTACCGTTTAGTTGCGTCCATGTTCATGAGGTCTCTACACCACTTAACACTAAAATTTACCATGTTATTTATTTAAAATTTTTTTTTTAGCTTTTTAGTGATTCATATAAAATACTTATGGCGGGGTGATCGGGGAGGTCTTGAAGGCATGCATCTTGTTTGAATTATATCCTAACTCCTAACCGTTAAGGAGTTATACCTTCCATCATCAGCTCAGCATTGGAAGATGATGACTATCAGACGCAAATTAAAACGTTGTTCATTTAAGATTAGGTCGTGCAAGATTATAAAATTGTTCGTGAACAACTTCATAATCGCGGACAAACATTACATATGTATATGTATGCGGGTCAAACTGTGAGAACCTCTTTTTTTGAAGTCTGTCAAAATACTAAAACCTTCTCCTAAGTGTAACAAATGCTTTACTGATTGAGCCCTCAGTTACTACTGAGGGAGTTCCTAAGAACAGATTTCCTTATCTATTATAGTTTCTGACTTCTCTCTACTGACCCATTTGGATTGATCACCCGGTATAGGTGTCCAAGTGTGGGCTGCCTGCTACATCCAACCTGCTGTTAAGTTTTAGCAATTAACGAACTGAGCCCGGCCTTGTAACTTTCTGTACAGGGTTGTTTTTTGAGTCATGGAGCAGGAGTGAACGGCTTACTGGGGAGGGTTACACTGAACAACTTTCACTATGGGGACAACCACGAAATCTCGGAGACCCCTGAGCATTCGGAACACCCTGTATACCTACTCCTGTTATAAAATTGTAAATCACGCCTAAACGGCTGGATTAATCTCAACTATTTTTGATACATGGGTAACTGAACATCCTCAGATGGATATAGGATACTTTGGTCCCTGCTACGGAGACGCAAATAAGTCATGATTGACATATATGACGTCAGTAAACCCCTTTTTTATATTTTAATATGTTTAAGATTCACGGTAGTTTTCTATGTAAAACATAATTCTCCTTATGTTTGCAATCGGGTAGAATCACGGTAGAATACTTAAATTTCTGCCGATACTCTGCAGCACTCTGGACTTTGGCACCTAATTGTAATGTGGTATTTATTAGGTATATCGAGTAATAATGGAATAAAAATTTAGTCATGATAAAGTCCCTGTTGTTATAATGGAAACATGAATTACCAAAGTGACTGTGGTTACTGGTTTTTTCCGATGGGGAAAAAAGTATGTTCCGAGGGGAAAAAAAGTATTTTCGGTTTTTTAATCACTGGAAATTTGTGTGATTTTTATTTAACTAAGCAGATCTCCGTTCGTTTGAATGTCACTGCGTGGGTACATACGTATTACAATGCCGAAGTTCAAAATACCGAATTTCATAAGACCTATGGACGGAAGGCCGAAAATTAAAATGTCGAATGTTTATTTGACAGAAAGTTTAAAATCCCGAAAGAACGTTTGATCGAAAGGATGAAATACCGAATATTATAATCCCGAAGACTGTAATCCCGAAGAATGTAATCCCAAAGACTGTAATCCCGAAGATTATAATCCCGAAGACTATGATCCTGCCTGAAGGTTGTAATCCGGAATATTATTAAAACTCCCGAGAATTATATTTCTGTAGTCTTACAGATTCTAATGTTTATTTTATACAAATAATATTAAACTGAATTACATAACCTACTTGCCTACTATACTATACTTACTATAAGTGAACTCTTCTGTGGAACCGATCTGCTCCGGGCTTTTATATACACTAGGGGTAGGGCAGACAAGACCACGTGGAATCGGGGTTGACAGCTTCGGTTCCAGACAAGTTCGGTTCGGTTGGCAGTCCATGACAGAATATTTTGTCATAATATCGAATATTTAGTGTCATAATTTCCCACTTTCCCGGACTCTTTTCTCTTTCCTTTTCTTAATCGACTTGCCAGAAGTGTCATTTAATTGAAAGCATTTTTCTCTGAAACCGTAAACTTTTTGGCATTGTTATAATTATAAAATAAACCTCATGAGACGTCATCATCATCATATTATCAGCCGATAGACGTCCACTGCTGGACACAGGCCTCCCCCAAAGTTCTCCACAACGATCGATCTTGCGCCGATCTCATCCAATTTCTACCCGCGATCTTAACCAGGTCGTCGGTCCACCTTGTTGGAGGCCTTCCAACGCTGCAGCTTCCGATCCGCGGTCGCCTGTCAAGAACCTTTCTGCACCAACGGCCATCGATTCTATTACGAGCAATGAGCCCCGCCCACTGCCACTTAAGTTTAGCGACTGTCTGAGCTATATCTACAATCTTGGTTCTCTTGCGTAAGCCTCATCTAATGAAACCTAATCAATATTACGATGATATTTGTAAGAATTATGAAAAGTGTATAACTACAGACTACAGAGGAATAAAATTCTGCGGAGTGAAAATTCGGCGAAATTAAATATTCGACGAACAATAAAGTTGCGAAAAGGCAACACCCTCGGCCGTATATATGTTTGGAAACGCCGAATTTAATCCGATGTTTTTAAGTGTAAAATTGACCCAGATTCTTTGTTCGAGTATCTGTTGTGGACTGTACTGTGCCTGAAAACGTAGGGTGTAAGGTTATACAATAGTTGATTGAATAAATAAACAAATATTAATAAGCATGTGGTCGGGGACGGTACGTGTCGGCGCATAATCAGAGGAATTACAAGCCGAGAATAACTGCTTTCTGTACTTAATAATGTGTCCTGGGCATGTATTCGACTCCGGTTTTGGGTGATCTTCCTATCGTATTGTATTGTTCTTGTATTGATATTGTTTTGCTTTGGACTTAACTGTAAGTCGAATACCAAATAAGAAACATCTCCCTTTGAAATATACCATTGACATAATCAACACAAATTATAACGGGTCTAACGCGATACTTCTTATTTGCCTTCATAATCTAACGTTTCGGCGGGGTTGCACACGCCGTGGTCTCAGATGTACTCAACCCGTGTACCCAACAACTACAAACCGCGAGAGTATAAAGTGTCATATACCATTGACAGCCGATTACAGTACGACAACGGTCTGCTATTGGTCGACGCCTGTGTGTGATGATACCAGTTATTAAAATTAAGAACAATCGTACCGTTATCACTACATAGTATAAAACAGTCGCTCTGTTGTCTCTCTGTCCCTATGTATGCTTAATCTTTAAAACTACGCAACGGATTTCGATGCGTTTTTTAATAGATGGAGTGATTCAAGAGGAGGGTTTAAATGTATAATACATGCATAGTATATTTAGTATTAGCGGTTAGTATTAGCATTGCACCCGTGCGAAGCCGGGGCGGGTCGCTAGTACCTAAGTCATAATTATATTCGCTAATATACAACGTGGAAACGTGGAAATAAATATGGGCCCTGCCTTAAATCTTGAAGATAGCTCATTTTGCTTATGAATAGGTATTATTTCATAAAAAAATCCTGCATTAAAAAAACATAAGGTAACTGTGTATCTGAGTGTCTGTCTGTGGCATCGTAGTTCCCAGATGGATGAAGCGATTTGAATGCGGTTTTTTTAAATCGAAATACATGTCCATTGAGATGGTTCTTAGCTATGTTTGTTAGAAATAGGACGAGTAGTTTCCAAGATATTCAGCTTTAATTGGATCAAATGACAATGTCTCAGCCAATATTGAAGCTATTTAAGAATTCCAAATTTTGTAGTTATGTTCAGTTTTAGTAGTGCACACCGGAGTGAGAATCGCAACTGACGATTACATTTTATTATTGTAATTTTAGATTTAAGTTTTTATTTTATTTTATTATATTGTAATTGTATTGTATTTTACTATGGGTGTCCTACCTGCACAATAAAACGTTATTATTATTATTATAACCCAGCGAATTAACACAGGATGGGTGAAATGGAAAGAGCTAACAGGAGTATTGTGTGACAAGAGAATGCCCGTACACATTAAAGGCAAAGTCTATAAAACCGCTGTACGACCAGCTCTTTCATACGGGCGCCGAGTGCTGGCCCCTCAAAAAACAACAAGAGGATAGACTACATGCCGCTGAAATGAGGATGTTGCGCTGGGCGGGAGGCGTCACGCTGCTAGATCGCATCCGAAATACCTACGTTCGTGGAAGCTTCCGGGTTTAACCAATTCAAGAGAAGCTAGTGGAAGGCCGACTCAGATGGTACGGGCATGTAATGCGTCGCCCACCCGAGCACATGACCCGACGAGTACTAGAGATGTTTCCGGCACCAAAAAAGCGAGGAAGACCCCGCCTCACATGGATAGCTACCATAAAAAAAGATATGAAGGATGCAAATGTTACATCTGAGACGACCCAGGACAGAGCGTCCTGGCGAAGAATGACTAGGAGAGCCAACCCCAAATGATGGGATAAGGCTAGGCGAAGAGAGAGGTTATAAACCAACTAATTTGTGTTATACAGCCATATAACTGTTGGTTGCATATATTCCCGGAACATTACGCGATGCACGTTCGTTTGTAACGACCTAATTAATAGTTCTGGCGACAGGTAATTGGCTAACACTTTGCTGGGTTTAAGCTAAAACGGTACATTTGCGATGTATTAGCTACTGACAGATAGGGGCAGCGCTACCCGTGTGATACACGGCTAGGGCTTGCAATCCGGATATCCGGATATTCGTTTTATCCGGATATCCGCGAATTTTTAAATCCGGATAATTTTCTATACACTATTCGGATAATACGGATATTTCGGATAATTAAAATAAAGCCGTAGAAAGTATCATAATAAATATTAAATACCTAAACAAGCTGGCTTTTTGAAAGAGGCTTTTAGAGAACAAATTCTAACCATCAAACAACTGATTCCTGGAGAAATCCTTCGAATTTAACACCCCCTTGATCGTTTTATAGACTACTTGGCCTGTCGATCAACAAATCTTTACCAAAATTCATGGTCATAGATCGAACAAAGCCGCTAGAGCTCAGTGGGACGCGCGATCTCCAATCCAATATGAGGGCAGCTTTGTATACCTGGGCTCTACCAGAACGATGGCTCATGCGAATCAGATGTACAAAAGCGGATTAGCATGGCAAAAAGCGCGATGACACGACTAAACAGGATCTGGACAGATATATCAATCTTACTAAAAACCTAGAGGGCTCTGGTGTTCTCGATCTTCACCTACGGTGCGGAAACTCCCTCAAAAAGGCAGATAGATCTCGCAATGACGCATTTGAAATGTGGTGCAGGAGCGGAATGTTACCACTTCCTTGGACAGACCACTGCACAAAATAAATTCTTCCAGAAGTGGGAGTCACCGTTAGGCTGTCGACAATCTGTCTCCGCAGGATCTTCGATCACCTAGCTAGGGAAAATGACAACCTCGAAGTGCTCCTGGTGACAGGGAAAGTACAGGGAAGACGACCATGAGGAAGAAGCTCTATGCGCTGGACAGACAGAATCAAAATCAAACAAAATACGACTAAAAATTAAATTAAACTGATAAAAGTATAGAAGCCGATTTAATATAATTTTAAATATTTTGATAATGATCCTTACGTTTTTTATTGTCTTTTGCGATTTTTTTTATGAACCACTACTCTGCTCCGAGATAACTGGTATATTGGAGATTTTATTTTAATGTTCAGTAGGTATAATATCTTCTCGCAGTAAAGTTAAAATAGTGATTGCAACTGTGATAAGATTTTTAATATTATGGTAAAAAAATAAAGCTACTCGTATTTTCCATTTATTTTTAAGAACTTGTCTATGTTCTTTCGTTTTTAATTAATTTGCTAAAACCATTTGGTCAATTTCTTACTGTTAAATTGTATATTACCATATAACACTCATTTATTCGACAGCAAAAATACGAAAATACCCATGTAAAAACGGAAATTAAACAACAACGAAACAAATACCTACGTCACACTTACAATTAAAAAAGAGTAAAGCGGCACTAAAACTAAAATAAATCACTACCTAGCGGCATGGTACATTAGTATCATCGAAATTTTAACCATATTTCGTGTTTTATTAAAAATAATATGAATATCCGTATTATCCGCTGTATCCGGATATCCGGATAGTAAATAATTTTAGTATTCGAAATATCCGGATACGAAAAATGGACGGATATTGCAAGCCCTATACACGGCCCGTCTAAGACTAGCTACGCTTCTGGACAGATTGGGAATCAAAACAGTATGAAGATGAAGGGCAATTTTTATTAAATCAACTGCTATTACAATTACAATTACAAAATGCTTTATTGCACACCAAAAAAGTTCACAAATTCAATACAGGAACAATTCTTTTAAATAATAACGGTAGACAACAGGCGGTATTTAAAAAATTGGGCAAGTGCGAGTCCGACTCGCGTATGAAGGGTTCCGTACCATAATCTATAACAAGTTTGTTGTATGAGAGCCCCCTTACATATTTATTTTATTTTATTTTTAGTATCTGTTGTTATAGCGGCAATAGAAATACATCATCTGTGAAAATTTCAACCGTCTAGCTGTCACCGTTCTTGAGATACAGCCTGGTGACAGACGGACGGACGGAGGGACGAACGGACGGACAGCGAAGTCTCAGTAATAGGGTCCCGTTTTTACCCTTTGGGTACGGAACCCTAAAAAGGCACTTCAATTACCATCATGTATGTACATACGTAATTACCGTATTAAAAAGCAGCTTTTTAAAGTTGTGTTATTATATTAAACGATATAATGGAGCATTGAAAAAGCTCCATTATGAGCACAAATATTGGGAAAACTGCGACTGGCATTTAATATAACGAGGTAATGGGAAATTACACGAGGTGTTGATCAATTAACACTCGAAGCTGAGTTGGAAGCGATAATGAAAACAAGCAATATACCGTTCATTTGCTATTTGATGTATACACAAAATTATGAACTTTATGCCACTGTTTGATGGTAATAGAGTAGTATTATCACAACAAAAACCAGATATAATTTAATTATCTTGCGCTGGTAATCGGCGTTTTGGCTGCAAGGTAATTAATATTATATACGCTAAAATGAAGTCCTGTTTTCGTTGTGATAACGTGTGAAAATCATGTAAGTTTAACTTAATATAATAAAATAGTATCCTGACAGATCAAATCAGCCATCTTTTTTACCCGACTGCATGAGAAGATATTGTTCCCAGAAGATTGACAGCGTTGCCTCTTTGGATAGCGAGGCTCAGTCCCTCTGATCACTAGAAGCTTCGACCAGCCGTTCCTATATCTTTTTTAAAAGAATCTTGGAGCCTGGTCCCCACGGATAAACACACAAACACTTTCATACTTTAAACTTCTTCTTTTGTGTCGAGGTTCCTCAAATATTTGATGCCCAAAAAGCAGACACAGCATCCTAAAACGGCAACAAGGAAGCAGCCCGTCTAACACAACTAGGTTTCGCGACATATATAGGTAGCATCGCCTCGCCCGTCACTCTCTCGCAGTACTGCGAAGAAAGAGATAGATAATATTTCTCGCGCGAGAAAGAGTCGCGTGTCAAAGTTGTGCTAGGTGCAGATCTGATGAAATTTTCGTAGAGGCGTGTCAGCGCCAAACGAGGCGTGTCAGCGCCAAATCACGCAAGGGTCCCCCAAGGACCCGCAGATTAAACAATCACCAAAAAAAAAGATGAAATTTCCGAGTTAACGGAGGTGATGGCGACATAAGAGACGGGGTTTGGGGGGCGGCGCCACACAAGACAACATCCTAAAACGGCAGCGAGGATGCAAATCCGATGAAACTTTTGGAGTTTTTTATAACAGCTAAGGTGTAAAACCTTTCAAATAAACAATGCAAATATTGACACACAAAGCATAAGGAAACATTCGAAAGGTTGGTTGGAGTTCGGGTAGCGAAGTGGTTAACGCGCTGGACCGGCAATCCAAAGGTACTGGCTTCGATTCCCGGTCTCATCCCCCAGGTAACACATTTTCAATTTTTCGTTGAGCTTTCGTTTCGAAATCGTTTTTTGATAACTTTATAATATTAGTGTGATAATTAGAGTAGGTAACTTCGAACCCTCCAAAATAATTACTGCGTTGTAATGGAGTTTATTCCGCCCTAGTGCGTAAAGCGTGGACGGATATTTGTCCGTCGTCGCGTGATGCCGGAATTGCCGTCATTATCGGCGCCGCGCTACCGGAATGAGTGCTCTGATTATCGGACCGGAATTATCAATTACTTTCTCATAAATGTCAAAGTTGGAATATTCGTTGGTTGCGCTCATCTATAATATTATACAATTCTACAATTGTATTGAAAATCATATTTCTAGGGAGAAGGGATATTTTAGGAAAAATCTCAATAGCGTGATGCAGGGTCGTCATTTGTTTTGTATGGGCGCATGCTAAGTAGCCTGGCGCCATTTGTTTTCATAATGTCCTTTGTCCTCTCATCACGTCGAAATTGCTGGACACATTTTAACCAATTTCGGTACAGGGATAGCTGGACATCCAAATATGGTTATAGGATCTTTTCACCCGACTGCGGTATAAAAAGAATACGCGTACAGTACAGTTGCCGAGAAACTTCTTGACCCAAAATGGCGGATCTGCGCATGCATATTTGTACGTAAATCGGCTACTGCGCAGTCAAGGTTAGGCTCAAGAAGTTTCTCGGCAACTGTACGTAGTTGCGGGGCACCTTCTAGTCTGACATTAAATTCATTAATTTAAGGCCGACAACGCACTTATGACTTCTCTGGGCGACAGTTCGCTTTCTGGCGATTTGTTTCAGCTCCCTATAATATAAAAAACATAGTTATCTTATCTATCTATCACCCACGTACTTGCAACAATGAACTGCCGAACATTAGGCTTCCTATATGGATCATGTATTCGCGATTCGGCGCAACAGGGCTTAGAATGAAGCGAAAGATTTAAAAATTCAAACCTGCGTCTCAAACGGTTTTCTGGACGGCATCGTTTGAGACCTACCCATGAGAAAAACGTCCTACCTATAGGACCACAGAACCTGATGCGAGAGCCGTTGAATGTTTCAACCAGTTGCTTCTGCATGCCTTAGGGTGGCATCGTGCCGCCATGTGGCTAAATTTGAATTATGTAATTGCACGGTGAGGAGCAATTACATAATTATTAAAAAAAGGAACATTTATATTCTCAAAACGTATTGAACGCGGGTGAAGATGAAGATACAAGGGGTTGTATCTTCATCTTCACCACTTCGCTTTTACGAGACTCAGCAATAGCCTGTCTTACTTGCACGGTGATGAAGGGAAGTGACTTGTATTATTTTGACGACGCTTTTGGCGTTTTTAGACACCTGCCTACTGAGCCGGCGGTCCCGGGTTTGAATCCCGACCAGGGCAAATATTTGTGTGATGAACTCAAATATGTGTGCTTGGGTCATGGTTGATCTATCCCATAACACAAGCCTTCTTGAGCTTAATTTGGGACTAGATAGATTTGTGTGAGGTTGTCCGATATTTATTTATTACATGTCTCATAAATTTACAAGAAAACACGGTTTAGTTGTAACGGAATTTATACCTCTTCGTCATATTTCTGTCTGGTGCAAAAATATCTGTACGCCTTCAATACACCCAAAAGACAACATTAATTTTTTTAACCAGGCTTTTTATCGATAATATCAAATAAAGGACAAAAAATTAAATATTACCACAGTTTTAGATTTTCAAAAATATCTCAATATGTGATTGAAAAATTCAATTTTAAAAGTTCCTCGTTAAACAGCGTTAGTCGATCAGTAATTGGCTATACAGCTCCAGCTACTAAGGCGGATTAAGGCTGCGTTTCCACCAGAGATGTGTAGCGAGGATGTGTTTTTGTTAACCAATAGAATCAGCTGCGCTGAGCGAGAATGGGTAGATGAAGTTAGTCATTGGTTAAAAAAAAAACACATCCCTCGCTACACATCTCTGGTGGGAACGCAGCCTTAGGATGGAAGTTGTACTACTGCTCTTTTTGTGTCTTGTGACTGTCAAATTTTCGCCAAAATTAGGGCCAATTCTTAGACGCTGCTTTCACATTTTGTTAAAATTTTAAAAATTGTCGATAATTAAAATAGAAATAATAGTTTTGGGTTCAGTGACAATTAATTAATGAATTTAGTTTAAACTGAACACTACACTATTTGAAAATTTGAAATGTTGGCAATTGGCGGGAAATAGCAGTGTCAGCCTGCGACAGAGGTCAAAATTCTCTTTGGGTCGCTGAGTCCAAGTACTTAGTAAATATGTTATTGTCATTATTAGTAAATATTGATATTGATATTATATGAAGTTTCAGTTTCAGCGTATGTTTTACTTATTAATTAACACTATAATCAAAGGAAAATCACTTTCTTTCCCCTGGTCCATTCCCCGGGCGCTAAACCTGTGTTTAACTTTATTCTCCCTCCATTTATCTCGCAGGCGCCAGCAAACACTACTAACAGAATTATAGTCACGACTTTAATTCTCGGTGGAAGCACTTTTGCTGGTATAATTTATAAAACAGGAATTTCCTATGCCACTCTCCTTGGAGCTGTCGTGATTTGAATATTATGCAAACTCTCCTCGTTGTGTCCTTTGGCTAACCAGGAATAAATGTTCTGGGTCTTAATTCGTTGAGACATTGCGATATGACTAGCAATATTGTACCTTTATCACGGATATAGATTTCGATATGTAACCGCATAGTTTCTAAAATAAACCAAGTGTAATTTTAAAATTAAACATCACAACAATTATGATATCGATACCTTAGAGCACAATCGTACTAACTTTTCGGAAAAAGTATTTGCAATTAGGACGTTAGTGCACAGCTCTATGTGGTTTAAATTTCATTGGCAAAATAATTGTACATAATTAGTACGAGTATGAACTAAAATCGATCGATATACGAGTATGGCTCCATATATTCGATTCCCAATTAGATTCGTCTATTGTCTTATAATGTTTATGTAGGATTCCCACTAAACGGGCCGATTCGGAGCGCGACTAAGAAGCGCATTTAACTATTAGCCAAAGGAATTTAGATTCTGTAGTAAGATGTTTACTATGAGATGTCATATTTGAATGAAATTGACTCCGCTTCCGACCAGCCGGTTCTTCGCGGACTCGGACGGAACTGAAGAAACGGTTTTTTCAATATGGCGGCGGCCCCGGAGGAGGGGGAATTGTGCATTTTGCATTTGAAATACTCACTAACCATCCTAGACAACATATCAAAAATTTAGAACTACCGGACCGTTTGAAATGTTTACCCAGGATTATCGGACATTTGCGGTTAGAGACGTCGAATTCAGGCCCTGACTTATTCACAACGCCCAACTACTTATCACTCTTTGTTTGGGAATCTTGAGTTTGTCAAAGCGATGCTATGTAAAGTTATTCATGAAATTACCGAGTTATTTCCTTACTTCATAAGAAATGGCGCGTGTTATCTGTACGAACTATTTGAAAGAGTAGTTCTCGTAGCTAAACAAAAAAAATGTTATTCGCGTTTACACAGAAATAACTGACACTATCACGAACAGTATGTCAATAGACGTAAATTAGGAATGTCGTGATACGGCACCACGTCTGTGGATGGTGGCTTTTGTTTTCGCTAAAATGTTACTTCGTGTACATCCGAACATTTGTCATAGTTTTTATATAAAAGTAAAGGCATTTACTTACCGTGCCGTTGTTAAAAAAAAATAGATTTATAGCTTCAAAAGATTACAAATAATCAATACAAGTGTTGAGGACTCCTAGTAGGTGTTATACCTGTGTCAGGAGGACTCGCTCTTCCAGAAATTGGTACATTATCTTATCTTAATAGTTGCGCGAGAAATATTACCTATCTCTTTCTTTGAGAGAGTGTCGGGAGATGCTATGTCGCGCGGCGCGACGGAAGTCGTAGTTGTAATAGTGCGTAGTAGTGCAGACGGGTAGACTGCCCAGGGCAGTTGATTAATAAATAATAACTAATTTCTCAAAATTTGGTAAAGAATTTTAAAGCATTTTAGTTAGTGACTGCAAGTCCTCCATCCTGGAAATATCTCCGTTTTCCTCGCAATGCCGACAATAATGGACTCGTATGCTGCACGGGACGCAAAATACAGCACAAATGGCTTTTTGATGCAAACTGCGAACTAAAAGTCAATCAGTCGGCTGCTCGCTGCAAATGCTTCTCGTACTGCACATGCAGGCTCGGCACGCATTCGACATTGCCATAGCAAAAAAAAATTAAAGGTCGTCGAAAAATTGTACAAAGCCTGCACAATTTTTCGAAGACCTTTAAATTATATATTTTTTTCGATCTACAAGCTCCAGATCATACATTTTTCTTTACCTTCGTTTTTCCGAAATGTTTTTTAAATTGACTATTTGACGGTTCCCATTAACAGTGGCTGCAGGGATTTCAAACGAAATAATAAATATAATAAATAAAATAATAAAAATAAAACTAGTCGATGGTTGACACTTTGTCAACGTGTGTCAAAATTCCATCGGTTGGATATTGACAAGTGCCAACCATCAAATCAACAACTGTGACCAAATTACTGGTCGCTTCATCGTCATCATCGCTTACGCTCTTTTAGAATGAGGAACATGATTTTTTCAATAACAAATCAGGATATTTTCGAAAAAGTAAAAACGTGGTAATATTTCATTTATTATCCTTTATTTAATAATGTCGGAAGAAATCCCAGTAGAAAAAAAGTCAACGTTTTTAATTTTGGAGTTCTATTTTCACATACGGACCAGCGATATGTCTGGGCTTTGGCCTCTCCTATGTACGATCAAGATCAAACGTAGCTGAGAGAATTTTACTACTGGCTATTTCATATTATCTTATAAAATGGTCAGCTTTTTTGGTCAAATCTATATCAGGAAAATCCAGGCAATAAGTGAATTGTGCTGTACATAAACGTTCATACAAACGGAATAATAATAGTGGGAAAATATCACTCAAGATCGCTTTGTTTAACAGTGAAATGGAATGGAACGCTTTCCAAAAATAACACATAAGCTATTATCGGAGTTTTTGTTTGGATCGTTTGTAGCCATTTTTTATTCCAGATTCCTCGCAATTTATAGCAACATCTGAAATTTTGCTATTTTCCACATCGGTTGCATGGAATAAAATGCTATTTCATTTTTATTTTTTATTAATTTTCCACAACCTATTGCAACTCAAAAACCGAGGAAAAAGATTTCCATAAAGCGTAACCAAAATATTCGAATTCAAAGATATAAATTATGACTGAGAAAACTTCTGTTTTAAAAATATAATGCACGTAAATTCGATCTAGCTAATTAATCAATTGGTCTCCATCGGCTTAACGGAAATGCCCCGACATGCGCGACAGCGGCAGCGGCAGAGTTGTCTCGCTCTCTCATACGGCCGCTCAGTCGTGTCATCTCCGTTACCCTCTCTTATTAATTAAAATAACAATATTGCTATGCTAATCCGCGATATAATATCGTGCCAGTTAATTTGACTGCTAACCCGTTATACTTATTTGCGTATTTTTTCATGCGTACATGCATGTGTCGTTTTTGGCTAGTGGGTACTTTTTCTATTTCTTTCACTACTCACGAATGACCGGAGTTGGCCGAGGCGAAGTTGGCCGGAATATGGGTTTCCGCAGCGAAGTGCTTCTCCACACTATCATGCGCCCAAATTCGATCAACTTCGTGAGTACTGTGGAGCTGCAATAAAAGTTCTGTCTGTGCCGAAGCATGCTATTTTCAAAATAGTCCCGTGTTCGTGAACGTGTTAAGTATTTGCACTTAGATGTGCCATGACGAAAGGAGTGGTGATGATATGAGTGGAGCTATATCTATCCTCCTCCAAGGCCTCCCTCATAGCGCGCCACAAGGTGTGATTGCACCTCTGTGCCACGCACTGTGTCACGCGACTCTTTCTCGCGCGAGAGATATTACCCGTCTCTTTCTTCACTGTACTGTGAGAGAGTGACGGGCGATGCTATGTCGCGCGACAAGAGACGCGAAGCCTACTTGTGCTAAGACGGGCTGTTCAGACCGCATCCATCGACTCCCTGCGATCCTTACGAGGTCATCTGTCTAACTAGTCGGGGGGTGTCCCACGCTGCCCTTTCCTATATGTGTAGACCACTCCAGGACTTTACTGCCCCAACGGCCATCCGCTCTCTGGGCTATATGGCCCACCCATTGCCACTTCAACCGTGCAATCCTGTAAGCTATATCGGTTACTTTGGTTCTTCTGCGAATATCCTCGTTTCTGATTATATCACTCAGAGAAACTCAGAACTCATAGCCCTTTGGTGTGGAGCTAAGAACATATATTTACCCAAAACACCTAGGTACTTATTTATGTGACAGGGAATTGAAGATTTACTAGATACTTATGGTGCTTATTTTAGAATGAGGCCATTTGCAAAGATAGGTACCGCGTAGCTAACCGACATAAAAATCACTCTTATTTTGAGACCTACTTGGATGTTGATTAAAAAATATGTGTACGAAATGCAACTTCGTCCGCATACTTCTTTTTTGTTTAATATCGCTAATAAAATAAATCGCTAAATGTGTTGCTAAGTGCAAGACTTGAAAACGCCGTACCAATTTAGCTGCTTTTTGAAGCATTTAATTCGAGGAAGGTCCTTTTGAAGTGAAATTTTTCAAAAAATGCAGAGAAAAAGTGAAACCTTTTCTTTTTCCTTACAAATTGGTTAGCTTTTGTTAAGTAGATATGGGAAAAGGCCTTGTGACGGAGCCCAAAACGTTGGTCCGACCAGATCCGCACCACTCTACTCTACAGTTCACAACGCGCTTCACACCGCTGTAGATAGAAACAGATGGAGGAAGGTCGTGCAATTGTATATTTCATGGTTCTAGCCATAACTAATGATATCAGGCATTCCTTGACATGTCCCGTTTAGCCGCAGCACCGTAAACCGTCCGCTGTATTAAAGCTTTACGAGGTCTGCGAACAGCCTTACACCGAAACGCAGTAAGTACATGTGGTTTTCATAAATATTTAACGCATTTTGCGCTGGGAAGCGTTCACTTGGCGCTTTTACGACGATATTATTCGAATGTTCCGGACACTGGCCGGTTGTAAAATCGGTCCGGCTATCGTGCCATCAATGAGTTCAATACGTAGATATTGATAATATTTTATGTGTCCGGTATTTCTTTTGAAGTAAGTCGTAGACCTTGACTCGGTGGAGGTATCCACCTTGTTTATTTGCTTTTTCAAGAATAAAACCTATTTTGATAAATAATCAACATACAGGGCCTCATTTACGTAGAATCGTTACAGGCGTTTCTTAAAAACTAAACACAGTTTATATTATTATCAAAGAAGTAACGTCTGCTAGCGTAAACCACATGTTTATATTCAAACAAAAAATTAAAAAAAAAGAAAAAACTGTGATGCAAGCGGAGTGGGATTCGAACTCGCACTGCGCTTCCATCATCTTTCCGGGCCAACACCGGTGCTCTGTAGTCAATTATGACAGTTATCATCTCAGTACGTTTTATAACTTAAAAATCTATTTTTAGGTTAGGAAATGTATGGATATGTCATGAGGTAGGATTGACTTCATATTGGCCAGGCACGTATAGTGCTTGGCCAATAGACTCATTCAAATCGAAATCACACTGAAACATTTTACCCTCTAATGAAAACTCGGTCGTTCTCCGAAGTCTAGAGGCGTATATTTATAGCCCAAATGGAGGTTTCATGTTCCTCCCACCGCTTCTGTGGTTAAAACTCGAAACTTTTTGCGATCAGTTTATTGATCACCTCGACACGGGGTTCGTGTTGCGTCTGCTCATAAAAACAATAAGGCATAGTATATAAGAATAAATTTCGCCGGGTATGCTACTCCAACACGGGAGACGATTCTAGCTGAACCCAGCTTTCACATATTAGTGTTTCAGATCACCTATCTGAAACACTAATTTTTTTATTCCCATTTATGTTGCCAAATTTTTATTTATCTGAAAGCCATTTTTTTTTCAATACAGTCAATGTTTTAGAATAATTATGAAACACACCTAACCTAAATAAAATAAAATGCGTTCTTTAATACGATATTTATAAAATGAAACTTTACAGATGGGAAAGAATGTTTAAGAGTTGTGATAATGATACCCTCTAGCTGACGTCATCACTGTTTTTGTGTTGCCAGTGTATAATAATACAGGGAGTATTATTGGGGAGGATTCCAATGTTACCTGACATTCAATTCTTAGTGTTTTAAAACATTTATTACGACAGACTAAGATTTGGTAAAATAAAATGACAATTGTTATGCATAATAATATTTTTTGTGCGAGTAACGGAAGAAATGACTTTCCTTATTATTCATTTTGTTACTTTAAAGTGGCGACAAGACAGTGACGTGAGTAAGAGGCGGTAAGGAGTCGGAAGCTTAAGTGTCAGACCTTGTTTCATGGACTAAAAGCCTTATTGCATGGCTTTATGGCTACAATTTCAACCCTACAAGATTGTGCCCTTTGGTCTTCGCGAAAATCATCCAAAAACGGAAAGATTCCCACGGGGTGTGCACTAAGACTTGTTACTGGGCGTTTTGATAAATCGTTGTTCATTCTCATCTGCATTTGGACTTGAACACTAATTAATTCTAGTAGGGAAAAAATGTGTACTATTTAAATTATTCATTCCTACTACTCGTATTTTTAATTTTCCATTACGTTACCGACTTCTCCACTTCTGTTTCTTCGTTACTTTCCACAAGTCGGAAAAAATGGGACACTTCTTTTTCCAACTAGAGTCAATAGTGCTTAGTCGAAATTTAGATTATCCCGACTCAGAATACAGAGTCGGGATAGTCTACATTTCCTCCAAAAAATACAAAGAAACAACTATCTGTAAAAACGTCCTATACGTGCATATTACGTCGGCTTTTACCGAACAAATGTGGACGTCGCCACAGTATAATAAAGAGTACACGTCGCAGCAAAGCGTCTAGCTCTGTGCCACCTTCGGGCACGGCGTGGTTCGAAGTACGTAGTGCGCAGGTCTTGCTTCATTTTTTGCATGATTGCTACATTCTTTTTTGCGGTTTCACAAAGAATACTGCGAGGCAAAGGTTTGATTAGATTGACATTGATTAGATCATCTGTTCAACTTCTTGGGGCTTTCCTTCGCCTTTTTCAATACACATTGCGGTATCAAGTCGATGTACAGTTAGCCAAGAGCGTGGTCTACCACTTTTGGACCTTTATCTCATAAAATTGAGTCAAGAAGTATTAGATTTATTTTTTGGCTGAATATACGTAGAAATTATAATACTATTTTATTTCTAGCACAACTGCGAGTCGGACTCGCGCACCGAGGGTTCCGTACAAGTACAAGCACTTACCGTCTTAAGTGGCCGGGTTAAGTTAAATTTGCACCTGGTATGTATGGCTCCGTATACAAATGAGGTGCAAAGTTAACGCAACCGATCACATGCACGTGTATGGGACCCCACTTAAATATTTATTTTATTCCGTTTTTAGTATTTGTTGTTATAGCTGCAACAAAAATACATCATCTGCCTGATACAGCCTGGTGAGAGACGGACAGACGGACAGACGGACATCGGAGTCTTAGTAATAGGTTTCCGTTTTTAACCCTTTGGGCACGGAAGCTGAAATAGAGATATTTCACTCGCTCGGTCAAAAATTCGTGCTCCTAGTACACTCATTTCCAATTTTGTCTTGAGGCTGTTCAGAAATTACATCATCAATTTTTAGATGCAAGAGATGATGACTGTCATCTTCGGAAAGACAACCCCCCCTACGTAATACTCATCATCATCATCATCATCATTTCAGCCATAGGACGTCCACTGCTGGACACAGGCCTCCTCAATTGACTTCCACATGGGCCGGATAGAAGCGACCCGCATCCAGCGAGTCCCCGCAACCCTGACCAGGTCGTCCGACCACCTTGCGGGTGGCCGTCACACGCTGCGCTTGCCGGTACGTGGTCTCCACTCGAGAACCTTTCGGCCCCAACGGCCATCGGTTCTTCGAGCTATGTGCCCTGCCCATTGCCACTTCAGTTTGCTAACCCTGTTTGCTATGTCGGTGACGTTAGTTCGTCTACGAAGCTCATCATTTCTGATTCGATCACGTAGAGAGATCCCGAGCATAGCCCTTTCCATAGCTCGCTGAGTGACTATGAGCTTCCTTAAGAGGTCCATAGTTAGTACGTAATACGACCATCATCCAATATCCAACTCCCTCCCCGCTGAAATGACGTGATTTCTGAACAGGCCCCTTCGTTTTTGAAGACCCCCATTTCTCGAGACATGACCAAAAAACTCGAGTATTCGTAAGTATTTAGTTGCACAGTCGATTCGACGAAAATTGGTACTGCCGTCATAGAAAAACAAATGAGAAAATACTCGCCAATGGTCGGTGTACCTACCTACCTACATAAATATTTAGGCAACAGCAAAATACAAGACCAAGAGATCATGAAAATAATAATATGGATTTCCGCAAAGTAACGCCTGATTCAATTAATTACCAAGAGATCATGTTTATAAATGAAGCCAGAAGTCCCGCGCAGTAACTAGAGCAGACTATTTCCACATTTTATCATGTAACTAATAAACTAACGTTGATAATAAACTCATCAGGAGCTAAATTAAACGATTAGAACTAATCGCATCTGTCTAAGGGCGTGGCCACATGTGACAACACACGTGAAAACACACGACGCGGCAACGTATATTCGCACGGTAGATAATGTGTCGCGCTCCGACGCGACACCGTGTCGTTTTACGTTTACGACGCCGTGTCGTGGACATGTGGCCACGCCCTAAGATCTCGCCTCTGTCTGTTTTAGGGATGTGCTTTATTTATCAATTTTCACGTGACAACAAAGCTAATTCATATCGAGCTTATCATTTGTCAAGATCAAAAATCATAATCAAAACGTTATTTATTTATTTAAACTTTATTGCACAAAACAAGTCAGTACAAATGGCGGACTTAATGCCAAATGGCATTCTCTACAGAGATACTAGAAGTGGGTGCAAATTAGAAATCTGATGGTACAGAGAGGATCTAGAGTACAAGAGTACAAGTAAATACAAAATATTAATTATATTACTGTTTATACAAAAATACATATACCTACACACTATAATATAATATATATACAGATATATACATAATATAATATATATATACGAAAGCTATTCGAGCTCTAGTTCCAGCAGATGCTTACGCAGCATACACTTGAAAGCTACCTTGCTTGGGGCTGGACTGATAGAGAGAGGGAGTGAATTCCAGAGACGGCATGCCTGAACGGCGAAAGAATTAGACATAAAACCAGTATGGTGCGAAGGAATGGAAAGTTTGAGAGTTCGAGAGGAACGAAGTTCACAGCCTGGACGGGGAGTTTGAAAAATGAATTTACTTTTGAGATATCCTGGTGTAGATATCTACACCAGGATATAACTCTGCCATTGCCGGTCCCAAGCCCGGATGCGAAAAGAGGAGGGTTGAGCTGGAATCTGACCTTGCCACCGTAAAACAGTCAACGCCGAGTGTCGGGCGGCGGTTATCTAACCTGACCTAATCAGGCTTCAGCGGCCTCGAAGAACTAAATCTCTTCCTAAAGCGCTGCCGTGGAAGGACGCGGGACCCCACCACGTGTACTTTCCCAAGAAAGCCTCTATGAATATACAGAATCGAGATAAAGTGACGTCGGACCACCCGATTGACAATCGGCGCCACCCGGTACCCGGGCCGGCTGGTGTGAAATATGCTACCGATGCTTCTACGGGGATGACTCGCCAGGCCCCTGTAGCAAGTAGTACTAAAGGCGAAGCTCAGACCACCAAAATCGAGCAACTCCAAATTCGCCACGAGCATAGAATTGGAACGTGGAATGTCCGTGGACTATTAATGGCTGGCAAACTCACCATGTTGGACAGGGAAGTAGAGAAAGGTCACATTTCCATAATCGGTCTAAGTGAAACTCATATGCGTGGTCAAGGTCATTTTAAAACAGCAAGTGGTAATACCCTATACTTCTCAGGCTGCGAGGACAAAAGTGAAAAGGGAGTAGCCATACTACTTCCTAGGCATATGAACAAATACGTGCTCGGCTATGAGCCAGTGTCGGATAGAATCATAACAATGAGAATCAATGCAAAACCCAACGTGCTAAATATTGTTCAAATATACGCGCCCACTGAAAAAGCACCGGATGAGGACATAGCTGGGTTCTACAATTCGCTGACCACCACGCTAAACAAGATCTCTAAACGAGAGATCACTATCATTCTCGGCGACTGGAATGCTAAAGTCGGAGACACCACCAACGATGACCACATCCGCAACATTGTGGGAAGATTCGGTCTAGGTACGAGGAGCGATCGTGGCCAACGCCTAATTGAATACTGCATTGAAAGGAACCTTTGCATCAGTAACACGCAATTCAAACATCACCCAAGGCGTTTATATACATGGACCTCCCCAGGAGCGCGGTACAGGAATCAGATCGATTACATACTCGTGGACGCGCGCTGGAAGTCGTCCGTAAAAAATGTGAAGACATATCCTGGAGCAGAGTGCGGCTCGGATCACAATCTGCTTATGGCAAAATTCGCGCTCAGGCTAAAGGCGCCCAAAGGACCAACAAAACACAAGTTCCGATCACTAGACCCTACGGATAAAGTGCATTTTCGGTCTGTCGTTGACAAGAAGCTCTCGGAAGCCCCCACTCCATCAGATGAGGACGCAAATGATTGCTGGAATCACCTAAAAACCCAGATAAATGCTACACTAGACACAATCAAAGCTAGCAGGAGGGATAGTGACGTGGCGGGTAGGACCAAGGAGTGGCTAGCTGTTGATACTTGGGATCTGATCCGTGATTGCAAAGAGCAAAGAATGAAAGGTCTGCAATGCTCTGATGTCAGGAAGAGGTACTCCGGTCTGTGGAAAGAGGTCAAGAAGAAATGCCGTAGAGATAAAAACAAATTTCTCTCGAACATTTGCTTAGAGATAGAAAATAACTCCTTGAAATTTCAGACTTCAGACCTATTCAAGAAAGTCCGCCTTATATCCAGGCAGTTTAAACCGAAAACGTGGGTTATCAACGACGAGGATGGCAATGCAATTCACGATTTGGAGGCAATAGCTGAGAGGTGGCGTGGATACTGTGAAAAGCTTTATGATCATCAACCCAACACCTCGTTGGTATCACGTACAAGCTGGAGTAGCCTAGAATTAGAGCCTTCTATACTGCGATCCGAAATAACAGCAGCCATAGCAGCATTGAAATACAGGAAAGCTCCAGGGCCCGACCAAATAACAGCGGAGATGTTGAGAGCCTTGGGTGAAAAGGGCATTGAATATCTTCATCACATCTGCAACTGCATTTGGCAAACAGGCAAATGGCCAAAGGATTGGACTGATTCCGTTATTCTACCTCTGCACAAAAAAGGTTCTACTAGGATCTGTGATAATTACAGGACGCTGGCTCTTATTTCTCATAGCAGCAAAATCCTCCTGCACATCATTAACAACCGCTTAAGACATTTCCTCGACTGGCAGATTCCCCAAGAGCAGGCTGGCTTTGTCAGAGGTAGAGGCACTCGAGAACAAATTCTTAATATTAGGCAGATTATTGAGAAGTCCTACGAATTTAATACCTCATTCGTAATGTGCTTCATCGACTACAGCAAGGCGTTTGATTGCGTTGACTGGCAATGCCTGTGGAAGGTACTCTGCGAGCTAGGGGTCCCAGGGCACTTAGTTGCCTTGCTCCAAACGTTATACTCCGACAACCAAGGCATGGTCAGGATTGACCACACGCTCTCCAAGCCGTTCACATTTAAAAAAGGAGTAAGACAAGGCTGTATACTATCCCCGGTGCTGTTCAACATCTATGGGGAGTATATCATGCGACGAGTGTGCGAGGACTGGGAAGGTGGCGTTTCCATTGGTGGAACGAAGCTCACAAACCTGCGTTATGCCGACGACACAACCCTTTTCGCGGCCAACGAAGAGGAAATGTGCATCTTACTGGGCAGATTGGAACAAACCAGTAGAGAAATGGGGCTTCTCATAAACAGAGCAAAGACCAAAGTCATGATAGTCGATCGCAGCCTGTCGCTCACCATGACCAACAAACTAAACCTGGAAGTTGTAGAGGAGTTCATATATCTGGGCTCCGTCATAGCTGCCAACGGGTCCTGTGAAAAGGACATCAGGAAGCGGATCGGGATGGCTAAGAGTCATCATCATCATCATCATCATCTCAGCCATAGGACGTCCACTGCTGAACATAGGCCTCCCCTTTGGACTTCCATATATACCGGTTGGAAGCGACCTGCATCCAGCGCCTTCCGGCGACCTTTATAAGGTCATCTGTCCATCTTGTAGGTGGACGTCCTACGCTGCGCTTGCTGGTCCGAGGTCTCCACTCGAGCACTTTACGGCCCCATCGGCCATCTGCTCTGCGTGCTATGTGGCCTGCCCATTGCCACTTCAACTTGCTAATCCGGTGAGCTATATCGGTGACTTTAGTTCGTCTACGGATTTCCTCATTTCTGATTCGATCACGTAGAGACACCCCGAGCATAGCCCTCTCCATTGCTCGTTGAGCGACTTTGAGCTTTGAGATGAGGCCGATAGTGAAAGACCACGTTTCGGTGCCGTAAGTCATCACTGGTAACACACATTGGTTTAAGACTTTCGTCTTGAGGCACTGAGGTATGTCGGATGAAAAGACATTGCGTAGTTTCCCGAACGCTGCCCAGCCGAGTTGGATTCGGCGGTTGACCTCTTTCTCGAAGTTGGACCTACCTAAGAGTGCTATGACCCAAATGGCCCGTGTATGGTCTGACCGAAACATCTCGAGGAAGACCAAGATGCAGCTTGTTACCTCCCTCGTTTTCTCAATCTTCCTTTACGGTGCGGAGACTTGGACCCTCAAGAAAGCCGACCGCCAGCGCATCGATGCGTTTGAGATGTGGTGCTGGAGGAAATTGCTCGGGACTCACTGGATGGAACACCGAACCAACGAGTCCATTCTTACCGAGCTCAAGATCCCGATGAGACTCAGCACCATATGCATGCGGAGGAGTTTTGAGTTCTTTGGCCACATTGCCAGAAAGAAAGGGGACAATCTGGAAAAACTGTTGGTAACAGGCAAGGTGTGCGGAAGACGGCCTAGGGGAAGAAGTCCAACACGCTGGTCGGACCAAATACGCTCTACCCTCAAGACCTCAATTTACGAAGCCATCCATGCAGCCCAGGATAGAGTAAGCTGGCGCAAAATAGTCCACGAAAAAGTAATTCAGAGAGGCCACGACCCTCAGCATTGAGGATATCGACTGAAGGAGGAGGAGGAGGGTGTAGAAGGCTCGAACAGGATAGAAAACAGACAGCAAAGGATCCTGAGGGATCTGCGACTACGAATAGGAAGCCAGTTAAGCCGACGGCGAAATAATGAGACATGATCGTATTTTCGAAGTCCGAAAATGAACCGTATACCATTATTAAGGAGACGATCAAGTTTGTTGAGGGACTCTTGTGTGATGTTCGTGAGGCACACATCAGCATAATCAATAAGAGGTAACACCAACGCCTGCACAAGTAACTTTTTGGTACTTACTGGAAGAAAGCTTTTAAATTTATAAAGGTTGCGTAACGTTCCAGTGACCTTCCGACTTACCTCTGAAAGTTGACCATTCCATGCCAGGTTAGAGTCTAAAACTAAACCGAGATTCTTGACCTGGTTGGAGACGGGAATGTGCTCACCATCGAAGAGGATCGGAGCAACAGAGATGGCAGGTAGCTTAGAAAGTTGCCGCTGACTGCCCAAAATTATAGCCTGGCATTTAGTGGGATTAACACAAATGCCAAATCTACTGGACCAGGTTGGGCACGTTATTCTGTAAGTTAACCACAAGGGCACTACATGTCTCAATCTTACTCTACTGGCATTTCACAAGAGGGCGGTCTCCTCTTTGTTGAGAAGAAACGTTAAACGAAACGAAAAAAAAGAAGAAAAGTTTTTTCGTAAATTATACTTAAAACTATTAGGTACAATTTTATAACTAGGTAATTGATACATATAGAGTTATTTTAGTACTAGGGTTAGTACATTTGGTAGCATCCGTGGTTCTAAAATCCATGGAGTCGCTAATTGTAATTAGTTTCAAAGTCAAAAGTCGAAGTGTAAAAATATATGGCGAAATATTAGATACCATTTGCTGCCGACTCAGTATCCGTACCGGGACAGGATAAGAGCTTAATTTAACATTTTCTTCGGTTTGCGCGATTATCACACATAAAAAAATCATTTTTAAATTATCTCACATAATCATTATTTGAAACTTCAGGAAGGTTCAAATAATAAATATACGCGGTATAATCTGTTTAAATTGTTTTATAATACCAAAACTATTATTATGTCGCATCCCCTTTTCTAATGTTAGTTTTTGATTGTAACCCGGGACAATCGAGGTGTCGGTAAAACCCAGAAATTACCGCCGTACCTAAATTTAATGTACACACAATTTTGATTCTTACCGTCCCGACATAAGCTGTAAAACGTGCAGTTATTAGATATGAGTGTACTCGTATCCAGGCCAGGAATGGATCAGTCCCTCGCGGGTTTTACCGCCGTGTGAGAATCGCCCGTATTTTCCTCCTTCGTTAATTATAACGTGGTTAAGGTGAATAGTGTTGCCAATGACCTTGAAAGTAAATTAAAATGGGTACGTAATAGATGAGGATTTTGTCCAAGTTTTAGATAAAAAAAATCAGCAGGGCCGTGAAATATTTTCTTTTTAAACCCCGACAAAAAAGAGGGGGGTTATAAGTTTAACTGAAAATGTGTATCTGTCTGTGGCATCGTAGTTCCCAAGCGATTGGTCTGATTTGAATGCGGTTTTTTTATTCTTCATTTACGTTTGACGGTAAAATATATAAATGGGAGACGCGACACTACCAGATGCGTTGTATTTGTGGAAATATGAAAAACATTTAAATTTTTGCTAACTACAAGAGTCATGTTTGGCTTTTCAATTGTTTCATTAATAAAATATGTGTCCATAGTTATATGAAGTAAATATAATTAAATTATAATTGAGACTTAATTTTTTAAGTTGATAGGTGCCTCAGATTTCTGTAAAATATGAACCGATTTTGAATACAATGCCTTTGTCTTTGTCAGATGGTTCTTGTCAGATTGTATAATATGACCTGATGGTATCTAAATAAAATTGGGCAAGTGCGAGCCCGACTCGCGCATGAAGGGTTCCGTACCTATACATATATATAATCTATAACAAGTTTGTTGTATGGGAGCCCCCCTTTAATATTTATTTTATTTTATTTTTAGTATTTGTTGTTATAGCGGCAATAGAAATACATCATCTGTGAAAATTTCAACTGTCTAGCTATCACCGTTGTTGAGATACAGCCTGGTGACAGACGGACGGACGGACGGACGGACGGACGGACGGACGGCGAAGTCTCAGTAATAGGGTCCCGTTTTTACCCTTTGGGTACGGAACCCTAAAAAAGCTGCGACGTCAGTCATGGATACCGGTTTTTGAAAAAAAAAAAAAACAGTAATCTTATCAAAACTTTCGTGAGACATTTAATTATTGTATTAAACGGTTTACACTCACGTCAAATTGTCAGTAAGGGCCCGACATGTTTCGAACTCTATACAGCTCTTCATCAGGGACTGCTACCCAGCGCGGCAACTTTGTCACTTGACAATTTCACGTGAGTGTAAACCGCTGAATATTAAATATAACCACCCTTAGCGATGTGTCAAATAAAATAAATTGCAATACTACATGCCTTAATGGTGCCACGTGATTAACCGAAGATTCAAAAATATTCTTGGAATGCACGTCTTGTGGTTGAGGGTTGGCATGTGGGCGATGTGGTCGAGTATGCGGTTAAGGTATGGGTTTTGGCACTTTAATAACCGTATGCGGAACTAATTTTGGGGGTTTCCATTTTTGGTTTGGTATCTAAACGATTCATGATTTTTAGAGATAATTAAATGAGTAGGTAATCTATTAATTCAAAGGATGTTTTCATTATTTGTAATGCAGAATGCTTAAAGTAAAATCCACAGACCTACGGACTAAATTGACAAGTAATTATGAACAAATGTTGCCACAGTTTGGCCAGTGTCGTTCTCATCGATATTAAAATTATTGTTACATCGTAGGTTTAAGGTCCACCCAGACGGGACAATCAAATTGGCAATTTGATCGGCTAATCTATATATGTACCAACTTTTTCCAATGATTTTGACAGATCAAAAGGTCTGTAGACCCATTTTGGAGATAAAAATTTAATGTCAAACCAGCAATAATGTACATGAAAATTATATATTCATGATAATTAATAGTTTATTGAATACATACATTTAATTAAATGAATTAATAAAATTATTGTTCTTTATTTTCAAATTCCCAACAATGTGGTCCATCTTTTTAACAAAAAAAGCGGGTATCTTCAGAAATAGTTGACTGCTGTTTACAAACTACTTTTACGTATCTAACGATATACGTTATCATTGCTATTACGAGTGTTTATTGAAATTGTTACGTGTTATTATGGATTCGCAAGATTCGGGACCAGAGCCATGTTCATCAAAATGTTCGCCTCCGACAAAAAGGAGAAAAAAATCTATTAGTGAAACTGAAAAAGAGACGATTCATCAAATTTACGTTTATATTTATAATGAGATGGTACAGATTGCAGGACGAACAAGATATACCAGAGGACATTCATGTCAATAAAAACGAGTGCGTCATGAAAACATCCGAAATTCTTGGTATTTCGAGAAGTACACTTTTTAAAGTTTTGACGGAATACAAAGAACAAGAGAAGTTTACAAAATGTTACAACTCGACCATTTAGTGGACAATGTTTCGGTGTTTTATTTTTACCTACAGGCTCGGAAACCTTTTTATGCTTTAAAACTAGTGGGTAAAAACGCATTTTATCCATCCACTACCTCGAAAATCAAACAAACCAAAATTTGTACCTCTTATTTGAAACTAATATACTTATTTTTGATTTAAACTAGTCTGTTATTTGTACTTTACAACTTGTCGATATATTGTTATCGACATATACCCTTCACTATTTTTATTTTGCTGTTCCTGGTATCATTTTACCTGTCAGTCATTTGTCAATTTAGTCCGTAGGTCTGTGGATTTTAGTTTAGGAAAGGTTTTCGTCCTTAAGTTAAAAGTATAATTTAGCTCTGACCCGATTATCTAGGCAAGAACTAGATTGCTCTTAAGGCCCGATATTTTTTATTAAGGGTCGAGGTCCAAAAATTTACAATCATCTGCCCTTGGACTTAACTAGAGATGACATATCATATGCAGTGTTTGTCAAAAGACTTAAAAATATTTTGATACAAAAAGCATACTATACTGTAGAAGAGTTCTTGGAAGACAAATTAGAAGGTAATACAAAATGAGTGCAACAAATCAATGTTTGATTTTAAATTAATTGCTATTGTAATTATTGTGTAAAATATAATGTTGTTTAATATTGAATAATTAATTGTATGTAATTTAGAATAAGTTGACATGTAACACTGTTATCAATAAAAATGAATATGAATATGAATATGATGTAGAAAAAATACAACTCAACTGTAAATTGAATAGAAACTGTGCCGACGGTGTGCAATTCCCGTACAAAGTAGCTAAAGCGTAAGTTGTACCTGGTATGCTGTCTGTCGGTATCGGCCTTAATATGTCAATTATTAACAAAAATTGTTTGTTATTAACAAAAACTACTTGTCATATAACGAAATAATCCGTCAGAAACCAAACAAGGCAGAATCTTGGCCACCTGAGTGCTTAAAAAACTGGAAAGTATTTTTGTAGAGGTACAGGGTATTTCTAGGTACGGCATTTACTAGTTTCACTTTTTCCATGATTACACCGGGGAATTCGCCGAAACAGCTCCCAAAAAAATAGACACGACACCGATTCAGTATCTGCACTGCATCAGACATAAACAAAAACAATTCCGAATCGCATTAGCTACGAACGAAATTCGAGCCGAGTCGGTGGCGGCCGCGGACAAAATAACTAACCGTTTTGTTTACATTTGCTGGGAATGTGCTTTCCGGAGTCACTCTGACGTCGGCTAGCTGTACAAGGAAATTTGTTTAAATAAATGTTAATTTAAGGATTCGAACTGTGTGACGTAGCGGAGTCAAAATTGATAGTTTTACCAAAGATGTGTCAGGAAGTTGAGTGGTGCAAGGGTGCGATCGCACCCAGAGGATGCATATACAGCCTGGTTCTAAATATTTCCGGGTCATAAATAATCGAAAATACTGACATAGGCAGAGGATTCCATATTCTAGGCGTACAAAACAAAAATTAAGAAGGGAATACTTCCACCCATTACTACCGCAAAATGTAAGTATACCTATATTAAATGGGTGCCGACAATAAATCACCTTGATTTGAGTTGGAGTCCAACGTTCCACTTCAAGTCGTCGTGGTGTTCAGTGCAAAGCTAACCACACAACGACGATAATTAATTTAAAAACCGGCCAAGTGCGAGTCGGACTCGCGCACCGAACTGTTGTTATAGCGGCAACAGAAATACCTACATCATCTGTGTAAATTTCAAATGTCTAGGTATCACGGTTCATGAGATACAGATACAGACTGGTGACAGAGACAATTTTTACGCTTTGGGTACGGAACCCTAGAAAAACGATGAAAAAGTAAGTTTTGCTGCTCTGTGTGTTAATTAGCGTTAGGGTAAATTTTGCATAGCGGATCATAATTCTATTATAGGGCTCCGTACTAAAGAGGGTACCGATGAACCTAGACCTCTAATAATCTAACTGAAAGTCTGTGACTACACTGTCTATCTGTCTATTTCAGGACTCTACGAGGAATGAAAATAAAAAGATGATGTTTTTAGGCGTTTTCGGTGTAACTAATTCCTTCATTTGAATTACTTTTTCTGAACTGGAACCAGTAAAGTTTTTCTTTTTATATTGGCACAACATAGTGGCTCCCCTTTGCCTGATAGTAAGCAAAAAGGGGAACCCAAGTCGCAATGGCAACTGACAAGAAACCGGATCGTGTGTTACTAATAGTACCTTTACTCAACTGTAAATGTAACAAAAGCGTTTTCTATGCACACGCTAAAAAGAGTCACATGTCGGGAATTGGTAGCTGTTAAATCCCGGAAAGTTTGTATGAAACAGCGGCCTCGTGTTCAAACAATAGGTACCTAAAAATAGAAGCCAAACACAAAGTAGTTCGAACTACCAACTAGAATGACGCATTCTTCGCAATGAGGAAAAATGGACCGAAACTCGAGGCGCCGCGTAAGGGTCTCGCCACACGTTAAAGTGAAACGCCGCACCTTTTTTTTTTTTTTTATTCACAAACTGACCGGTGATTGACCTAAGTATCACCTGAAGGTAAGTGACTACGGGGTCGAAGATGTAGTTCGCCTATTCACTCCTACCTTGAAGACACCCAAATTATAATTTTCTGGAAATACACACGATAGGAACGAGATACCTCAGATACACATTTTGACCTCCGACGAAAAAAAGGTGTGTATCTGTGAGTCTGTCTGTGGCATTGTACTTGCCAAACGGATGCACCAATTTGAGTCCGATTTTTTTTATCGAAGGACTTTTCTGTCGAGATGGTTCTTAGCTATGTTTTGGTGGAAATAGGACAGTTTCCAAGTTATCCAGCCAATATTGAAGCTAAGATGTCTAAATTTTGTGTTCAGTTTTAGTAGCATTTTCTATGTCACTCATTGAATGAGGGTCTCTTGACGACCAGCTATTTGTGTTAGGGGTATTTGAAATTTTAACAAAGAAACCCGAATTCAACGGAAATAAATCCTATTAGTATATTCGTTGGAACTCTTTGGTCTCCAACATCAGTTCCATCTCACCAATTGATGCTATAAGGGAATGAAGAGTTACTAAAATAAATTCTTAAATCCCGAAATATTTGTCCGTAACATTATAGTTCCCTCGGTTTCTAGACTAGAATCTCCAGATTACTGTAAAGAGTAAACAAAATATATTTTTTTTATTATGATTTTATGTGGCCAGACCCTAACTCAAACATTGGGTTTTTTGTTTTGGTATTCTAACTCTTTGCCGTGATGATTTAGGATAAGGAAATTTCATCATTGCTTAAAATCAAAATCAAAATGTTTATTCTGCAAGTAGGCCACAAGGGCAATTTTACATGTCTGAATTTGAAATCTGAATCACCGGCATTTCACAAGAGGAGACCGCTTTTGAGAAGAAAGCCGAAAGAAACCTAACAGTTAGTAATTTGTTCGTAATGCAATTATATTATAACCAGGTAATTGATAACTCTCAAAACTAATTTAGAGCTCACTGTTATCGAGTAAACCACTTTATTAACCATTATAACTAAATAGCTACAATCGCATAATTGTATCAATGTATTTTATAATGATTAATTAACTTTTACGACCGCTTAATACTTTGCCTAGAAATAATAACCTATAAAAATATAACATCGCTTTCAGTGCCTTTTCAAAGACGCCTGAACCTTAAAATTTCAAAGAATGTTTTAAAGTCAAAAGCTCAAAAGTGAAAAGAATTTTGATTTAAGACCTGGAAACGGTAGGGAAGAACAAGCTCAGACTAAAACTGAATTAAATTCATTAAATAACCTAGATTAAACTGAAGACGTGGAATTTCATGATCATAACTACGGCAAGCCCGTAACTTCGCTCGTGCTCCAGTAAAAATGAATTACCTTTTTTAGGGTTCCGTAGTCAACTAGGAACTCTTATAGTTTCGCCATGTCCGTCTGTGGCTTAGCTCCGTGATCATTAGTACCTACTAGAAACTTGAAATTTGGTATGAGTATATGTAAACATATACATACCTACTCACGCCGACAAAACAGTAGAATAAAAACTAAAAAAAAAACTTTCTTCGGGTACCGGTCGTACACCTTAAGCGGGGTGTTGTTTTTTTTCGTTCCAACACTAGTGTGTGGGGTGTCGTTGAATAGATCTTTTAAAAATAATAGGGGTAAAAACATTAGTTTTTGATTAAGTCAGCAGTTTTGTAAATATTCGCTCCGGAAATCAAAAAAAAAGGGTCCCCCCTCTAATTTTTCAACCACGGGTCAAAAAATTATGAAAAAAAAATCATGAAAATTAGGCCTTATAAGTACTTTCAATGAAAACTATATTGACTAAAATCGGTCGAGCCGTTTTTGAGTTATCGCAAAATTTCATAATTTTCTTTAAAATGACTCAAGTGCCGTGCGGTGTCCTTAAACTTCGAACGTTACTGCCATACTGCATTAAAACATTTCGCTCAATCTGTCGCGTATAATCGATAACTTCCAGAAGGTAATAAGTAATTAAAGTTACCTTGGCGTTTACGACCTTTTTATAGAGCTTGAAATCTTTCTCGTAATTTAAACCTCGGGCTTAAAACCGCTGTTTAAGCCCGTCTATTGTGAAGGATGGGCAACTATGGAACCCTACACTGAGCGTGGCCGGAGATGCTCTTGGCCGGTTTTTTTCCAAACTGTTATTTGTTCGGAATAATTATAAAACAAACCTCCTCACCTAAAGGGTTCCTTAACGATGTTTATAAAATATCCTGAAAATATCACGGGTTTCAGGAAAAGAATACTTTCGGACAAATTAAAATTTGGCAAAATTATACAGATGGGAAACAATGTTCCGGAGTTGACATAGGATACCGGTTTTTATTTAGGTTATAACACTAAAAATAGACATCGTGATCCGACTCACTAAATACGGAGATCAACTAGTAATGCTCTGACTGGGCGAGCGAGGAAATTACAGACTAACTGATAGATTTCGCAGCTACATTTTAAACCCAACTCCACATAACCGCTGATTACACCTCGCCTGCCAAATATTCGACATTGATGAATGCAATAGGTTGGATCGATTGTCGCTTGCGATTTGAATTAAACTATATTTATGAAGTAACTAAAAGGGGGGTGTTGTAAGTTTAAGATTGGTGTATCTGTGTGTTTATTTGTGGCAACGTCCCAAACGGTTGCTCCGATTTGAATGCGTTTTTTTTTATCGAAAGCCTCATTTGTCGAGACGGTTCTTAGCTATGTTTGGTTTGGGCGGGGGTTTATTAAATATTTAACTTAGGTTATTGGTTTTTTTTTATTTGTTTACTGGCATCAAATCATGTCATGACCCTCTTTTTCTGAGTATTGTGTAAAAAGTATCCTATATCCATCCTCCTATATTTCCAGCTATATCAGCACTGTAAATGGTTAAAACCGTTCAGCTGTTTTGACTTGGCATGGCAGTAATGACAAATTAACAAATATCCAAATGGTTCAAAGTTGTAAAACATAATATAGTTGTGACCGGACTCAAACAAGATTACGTGTAGTCGAATCAGGTCGTTCCGATAGAAACCATAAAAAACAAACGACAACGCTCTATCCAGGAAAAACACAATAAAAATAAAATGGAATCAGATACACACGAGCACTTTCAGCCGGGACAGACGGACGGATCTCGACGCCATTAGATTAAGCCGCCGTGTTAGCTCTAATTAGATTTACCTCCGAGTATGATTCGCACGGCGTCTCGTTTTCCTCCTGCTTGTAGCCGTACCTACATCAGTTTTTTCACGCTTTCCTTCCTCCGGAATTCATCTCTATTTTGCTGTGTGAAATTTACGAAAAAACGCGGTCAAATGCCAGTAGCAGTTCTGTGAGTAATGGATACATTTCCGCTCTCGGTCACACGGGTCACAAGTTATGACGGCTATAGGTGGCTTACCCACGATTTGACGGGAGAAAAGTGAAGTTTTTCGTTTCTCGAGCCCGCTGCGTTTAATGGAAATGTACAGAAGTTTATTCAGTCCTGAGAAGCTAACTCTGTTTACGAGCAACAAAGAATTTAATCAGAACAATAAAAGATGAACGGGGACCTAGGGAGCGGATAAGGCGGCGTCGCCCCGCCAACTTGTAATGGCGCCTGTACAGTTTTATTCCGGACAATCAAATAGAAAGTTTTCCTTGCTTTTAGTGTACAAAGAGGTTTTCTTCTGAGCTAAGTTTAGACTATTAAGCTACTGAAACTGAAGGAACAAATTGCTCGAAGGAAATTGTGTTAATTATAAAGGTATTCATGGTTAATATTGTACTCGTTGGCTGAATACTTATTTGAAATTATGTTTACGGTTCTCAGCTTATTAGCAGAGCCAGTTAAATTTAAACCTTAAGAACGGGTTTCGATGCGTTAAAGATACTATTATGAAAATACTTGGTGGCGGGAGTAATACCTATAGATACATTGTATTGTATGCAATTTAGACATCTTTGACAGGGCTCTAAAAGCTTTTAACATTTTTGGAACCAGAGTGATTCTGCACCGCCGTCAGTCCGCTGTCATAAATATCAAAGCAATGGGTCATAATATGCTTAAAATTAGATGAAATATAGTAAGAAGTACGGTTACAGTAGGTATATGTAACATTGTATGAAAGTTTGCAGCTTGGTGTAGCTCATATTTTCAATATTTTTGACAGCAGATTGACGGCGGTTGAAACGCCTGTAGAATCATTCTGCCATGCTAAGGTAAAAGGTGAGCTTTTGCTATGGAGCTCCATACAAAAAGGTCGCCTTTTAGCTTAGCACGGTAGAATTCCACGTCACCAAGACCGACACGACCGTTGCACAACGTACCTATGAATGGCGGGAATGACACCGCGATACCCTTTCGAAGAATCGTAACTGTACTGACCTGACTGATAAGGGGTTAAGAAAAACATTCGGTTATTGACTGGTGCCTAAAGAGGTCAGAACAAAAGAGACTTGTGCTTTCTGATGTCGATATAATCACTATGTTCTACGAATCGATATCGATGTTGTTGGGTTGGGGCCGGACCCCAATTGTCAATAAATCATTGCATCATCTCAACGGCTCTCGAGTGACTCGCTTTGTCGCTTTCTGTTGCAAACGTCGTTCAGTCAACGTCACTGAGTCCGTCTTTTTTACAAGAATTACAATTATTATAAAAGTTTAAGAACTTTTATGTTTATACCGCGGTTTCGGTCACGTGGCAATCCATTGTTTGTACTCATAAGTAATTACGGCCTAAAGTCGATGACTCTTACCATATCTCCAATTCAGGAATTTTGTTTTAATTATTTTTCCAAAAAATGTGTATTACACAATTGCATGCAATTGAAATTTACTCGCCAAACTGTACAGTTTCTTGGCGAGATCGCGCTCATAGCTATATGGACCTAACACTGCCTACGTACTGTGTAAACTGACATAAAATAACCACTAACTACATTGTAAATTTGCAAAATTGACATATATAATGTATTTGTGCATCATGAATAAATGAGTATGAGTATGAGTATTTACCTTATAATTATATTAACAGGTTAACCTTAAATAACAGTCACGGAAAACAAGAATATATTTGGAAAACCTGTCCTTGAGCAGTTTTTCCAAAAATATCCTTTTTAACCTATTTTTGATGGAAACACTGTGCAATTCTCCTCTTTATAAGTACCAACCATACGAGGAACATATTTTAGTTTTTGTTATTTCAGCTGCATTAAGACCGGATGACTATAGAACTACGGTTTTTTTTCCAATGAAGCATTGGAAAAAAAACGACGTTACTAAAGCTTAAAATTTTATTAAAAGTTAGTAACTTTCAAAAACGTAGGTGAAAAAGCAAAAAACTAATATTGTTGAACACCTTGTTTTAGTTTATTCATCTTTTTGAGCTGAGAGCTGAACCTCGGAGTGAAAGTGCATGATTAGTCCGCGAGTGTTTCAGCCAGGATTACAATTCATTTTTCGCAGAAAAAGTACATTCCGTTTCGTTTGTGTCATGTTTTGGTGATAAATAAAAGTAGTCTGAAATTCTGTAGGTTCCCCAATAATTTGCGTAGGTCTGGGCACCAAGTCTAAATTCCGTAGATCTACGGACTTTTCCGTAGCTCTGGCAACACTGCTCTCACGGGCTCTCCCTATGGGGCGATGTCTCGATACGAAGTAGTGGCTTCTTTTTCTTTGATCATTAATCAAGTTCCAAAGCTAACACCTACGGAAAACAGCTATGAAAACTTACATGGACCTTATGTTATGATAGTTACGTTCATCACGTTATAAATAAGTGACAAATCATCCGACGCGTTGACAAGTAGAGTGCGAGGGTGATGATGCTTAGTCGCTTGATTAACGCATGAGAAACGCAACCATCACAAGCCCGGCATTAGCCGCAAGGGGCATTTTGATTAAGGCATGTTTATCAACTAACTATTAAGCTACCAGCACCATTAAAGATACCTATATGGCGCGTATGGCAATGTCGAGGTTGTCCCAAGAATCGATTCTCGTAATGTGTTTCTAAAAGCGCGTTTTTCGCACGCCACTTTTCACGTCACTTTCCGCAACGCCACTTTGTCAACGTCACCAGATTTTGGCAGTGACGCGTGACGCATGGACACAGCCAGCGACTGCGAATACACTTACGCATGTCAGGGTTCGGATTTACTGGCTGTTTGTGTTATACGGCGTAATCTGTCACTTGACAAACCGTTACGGTTTTACTGTTGGATTGTGAAATGTCCTGTTAGTTTCAATTATAGCCTAACAAATTGTTTTTAGCCCACAATTGCGAATTCTTAGTAGTACCAATTTGTTTTACTGGCAACGACTAATTTTTGGTAACTGACGTTGAAAGTCAATGAATATTACTGATGAAAACAACTAGGAAATTTTCGCATAATAAAACCAAAACTTAGAACTAGATTCAGTATTTATTTCAGAAGAACGAAGGATTGAGCAGCATTCGATTAACAATTTTTTGAATTTGGTTGATGACATATCGCTACTTACATTTTATAATGCATACAAGTGACAAATACAACATTATTGCCATATGAAATTAATTTATTCCATTATAAATACTCACAACATAACAAGTAATTGCTGAAATGAAAAAATGGCCACTCTTTAGAACAAGTTAATATTTAAAAAAATACACCAAGTGCGAGTGGGACTCGCGCACGAAGGGTTCCGTACCATTATCTGTAAGTTTGTTGTATGGGAGCCCCCCTTCAATATTTATTTTATTTTTAGTATTTGTTGTTATAGCGGCAATAGAAATACATCATCTGTGAAAATTTCAACAGTCTAGCTATCACCGTTCTTGAGATACAGCCTGGTGACAGACGGACGGACGGACAGTGAAGTCTCAGTAATAGGGTCCCGTTTTTACCCTTTGGCTACGGAACCCTAAAAACTATGACTGACTATAGGAGCTCCACTTAAATATTTATTTTATTCAATTTTTAGTAGGTATTTGTTGTTATAGCGGCAACAGAAAATCAATCATCTGTGAAAATTTCAACTGTATCTATCACTGATTATGAGTTACAGCTTGGTGGCAGCCGGACAGACGGACGTTTTTTACCCTTGGTGTACGGAACCCTAAAATAAACTGCACAGATACCTGAACAAATCTTTGGTTGTTCTTCTAAATGTTTGTGAGTTAGCCACGCGTCCCATACAACCATTTTAGTCACAATTACGTAACAGTATGCACACTTTGTGACGACACACGACACATTTTTGGTTATTGTTCGGTCACAGTTCTGTCGCCACAACTTAAATGGGGAAGTTTAGTCACAAAAAAAACGGTTACATTTTGGATAATAAGTTTACACACAAAGTTGACACATGTTTCGTGATTGCGCGACTACTTTTAAGAGAGTTTCATTCATTCACTTGATTTCGTTCGTTCATTTTGTTGTCATCGCAGGGCCAATTTAAATGTAAGTATAAAATGTTTACTTTGAAAAGTTGTAATGGCGATAATTTGTCGACTGACAATTGTGAATTGTCTTTGAGTGTCTCTCAATGACCTAAAAGTGCATGCGAGTTGGATTTCTTCGTGTACTTTTCATAAATATCTTCGTATTATCCACGCGCCCACGGATTCATAAAAATTAAGTAAGTTATTATGTTTAAATGCAAATTTGGGAGAAATAATTTTGTAGTAAAATGCTATAAAAATGGCATTGATATAACATAATATCGTTATTTTCTTAAATGCCATAAGTATTGTAACTTAACCGTGGTTAAAAATATACAGATTCAAGATTTATAATAATGTAAACAAAGAGATCCATGTTGAAAATGCTATCTCCACTGTTACAACACTGTGTCCACAATGTGTCGACCGGTTACTAAATTTGATACAATTTTTAAATGGACGTGGTGATGTTATATATTGACATGGGTTCTCAAACTTTGTTTCTTTCAAGCATGCCATTTTCTTTGGTATTTACCAAAGAAGGCGGTTCAGACGCCGTTACTGCCGTTGCCGTGCCTAGTGGCTGGATTAAGACTGCGGAAGGAACGGATATATTATACTGGCCAAGAACGGCCAAAAAAAAAGATGTACAAATCCTGAGGACCAATGGGAATAGCGTTTATGATGTGAAGTGGAGAAAGCAGAAATGCAGAGTGAAAATGAGGGATATAGATACTTTTTTTGAAGCTACAAAATTGGAAGAAATGTACGCAGGATTCCAAGATGAAATGTGAAGATTGTATGGTTTATCGAAAAAATTAAAGGTTTTTCGAATTTTTTTACCGGCGATTTTTATTTCCCTTTTTGATTCTGCATATTCCATTTGAACAATTTGGTTATCGGTCGTGAGGAACCATTTATCTTTATCGTTAAATGATAGTTTACACTTTTCTCTCAAGAGCACTGTCGAAAAGACAATTTCTCCAGTAGGTAATACCATTTTGTTTTTTACAGAAGGATACATTTCCTTATTATTATTTTGAGCTAGCTTAGACAGCTCTTGTAAACGGTTTGCCACCTGTGCTAACGGTAGATCACCCTTTCGCAAAAGCACAAAAGCCTTTCAAAGGGGTATGCACTTGGGTCAATTTCCCAAGCAGTATTTTTTGATGGCAAAACTGAAAACGCAGGTGCAGAAAGGTTTAATAATAAAGTACCATTTTTTTTTGGAAACAGACCGCCATTGTCTACCTCGGGCAACAGCTAAAATTAAAATATTAATATATAAAATAATTTAAAAAAATATATTTAAGCCAAATTTCTCATCAAGGTGGGTTATACATTTTGAGAACTGCTGGTTCAATATGAGGTATTTTTTATTCCATGGGGTTGACACCGTTTAGACACAGTTATCGAACTTTGTGTGGAATTGATAGGTACCAGTAAAATCGTTTCCACACTGTGTTGTAACAGTTCCATGCCAAGTGTACACAGTTGCAAACTCAACACAATGTTTTCAAAAAAAATCTTGTAATACTGAGTGGTAACCGTGTAGTAACCGTTCCGCAAAATAATTACCAAAATTTCAGTCAGTCACAAAGTGTTCACAATGTTACCACACTTCGCAACCGAACTGCAACTTTTTGTATGTGTTGTAACAGTTACTACTCGGCGACTACTTTTAGCAAACGTGTTACTACTATTTAATTCTCGCGACCGAAAATGGTTGTATGGGGTGTTTAGCCTTAAGACTGCGCCGAGCGAAATGTGAAAAATAGGCAGTTGCCGTTAAGTAGACAACGTCAACACTATATTTAGCACTTCGAAGAATGTGTTAACAACTTCTCCGTGGAAAAATTATAAGATTATTAATATTTTACCCTAGAAAACTAAGTAAAGTTGGACGAAAATTGAAAATTCTATTCCGATTTTCAGCTCAAAAAAAAGATGAATGCTTACATTACAATTTGTCCGCATCAAATATTTCAATTATTGTTTGGTATTAAAGGTCCAGATTTATCAAAAAGTGCTTTTAATTCTCCATACATTTTTACTATGGCGGCCGCGCGCCGATCTAAATATGCATTCCCCGCGCTGTATGGTTCAGTCGCTAACGCTCGGCGCAGTCTTAAGCTCACTAGGTACTCACTAGAAATAAAATTGGGTTAAGGTATACCTACTTACTTTGTTTCCCTTGAACAGAAATTACGAGGAAAAAACATGTATATTGAAAATACAAAAATACTTATTTACTCTGTTCTGAACCTGAAATGAAAAGGTAGGTATAATATTTAGCGGTATTAAACCGCAAGACATTCCTAAATATTCTATTAATGAAACGAAACTAAATAATAATATACGCCGTATAAATAATCAAATAATCTTATCCATAATATCATATTTTCCTTGTATTATTGTATGCGGGGAACTCCTTGTAACAGATCAAACAAAATATTTGTTTAATCGCTTTTGGTTTAGGTCGTAAGGTTATATAAAACCCAATGGACCGATAAGCATTCCCCGGGGGTTTCGGTGCAAGGATGATTTGAGACCAGGCGGACAGTAGGCATCAAATTATACGTGCTCCGAAAACCACGGGTATAGCGATAAGATAACATAATTACGTATTTAACAATAAAAAACACTACAAGGTCTGGACATTTGCGTTAGATAAACAATAATTACGTATATTGTTAATCAAGCAAAACATTCTATTTTTAATTTCGTTGAATAAACGAAATCTTTAGATAAGTATTGCGATATGCTATTAAGTAGTCCGGTAATAATTAGTACTCGTTTGCTGAATTAAGTTACTTTTATTATGATAGATAGATAAATAGATAAAAACTTTATTTCATCACCGACACCAACAGTAACATTAAAAGGAGCAAAGAGAAAAACAAACATTAAAGAAAATAACACTTAAAACTAAGTACATCTAGGTACATTTGTTTTTGTAACATCTAAAATCGAGAAATGTGTGTGGTATAAAATAGGCGGCTGACTCAGCATAATACTGCGAAAAACGCAGCGCTGATCTTCCGTCAGTAACCTTCCTTAAAAAAAAACGAATGCCGGAACCGGACAAACAGTGCAGTACTGTTTACTTTCATATTATGACGTTTATTTTCATTTATATTAGTACTAGTAGCAACTACACAAATTGACCTAGTCCCAAACTAAGCAAAGCTTAGTACCATGGGTACTAGACGACAATATATATAAATAAATAGATAATATCCATCAAAATAGGTATGTCTGTTATTAGGCCGCAAGACGGCCAATATTGCTAAAGTGGAAATATCGCCATCATCAAATATCATCATCTAATTCAGGCCCAGTACCATATTATAAGACCTCGAGTGACAAAGTTGCCGCGCCGCTATGCGGGTAGCAGTCCCTGATGAAGAGCTCGATACCAGTTCGAAACGTGTCGGGCCGTTCCTGACAACTTCACGTGAGTGTAAACCGTTCGTATTTCAGCGGCTTCCAAGGTATTTTATATTTATAAGCCAACAAACTGTTATGCAGTTTGGCGAAAATTTAAATATAAAACGCTGTGCGTATATTTTACTAAATAAGAGTAAATAACTAAATCGATGTCGGCCGAATAAATTGTGGTTTTATTTTCGGTATCAATTGAGAAGTCATCGCGTTTTTCTGCAATACTGATAAAGATTACGATTGCTTTAAATTATAAAATGGAATATAAGGCAAGAAATTTTTGTTTTAAGGTAAAAAAACAACTTTCTATCTTGTAAGTATCTTTCTATAACGTCATTATAAAGAAAAGAAACACGTCGACAATGTAGTAGCGAGTTGGGTTATTTTTTAATAATATATATTCATTGAAGTTTTTAGTGAATTATTTTAGTTCCGAGCACCCAGGAACCAGGGACGGATTGCACGGGACATAAAAAAATGAATAAAAAAAATAGATATGATGCAATAACTTTCTATCTCGCTGGCTTGTTTCCCAGAGGTCTGACTGACGAGCGGAGCACAACATAAACCAAGCTGAGTCGAGGAGGCAAGGAAAACGACGTGTTTTTTTTAACATCTTCTTTTAACGTATGATTGTAACTTTCTATCTTGCTGGCGGGTTTCCCAGCAGCGGTCTGACTAACGAGGGGAGTACAACGGAAACCCGTGTGGTTAAAATAGCGGGACGAGGCAAGGAAAACGCCGGGTTTTTTTAGTGGAAAAGTTGGCATCGACGATTGTAAATATGTCCTGGTAGTTCTGATTAGATTAACTATATTTTCATTTCAGTTGAGGACGAAGAGATGGCACTATTATTGTTAATATTTGATTCGTTTATTTGACACTGCTGTAAAAGGAGTGCAATGAAATGTGAACACGTTATATACCTTTCAAAACTAAAATAAGTACAGAAATCAAAACGGATGGAGAAATCGAAAGCGTACATACAGGGCGTCGAAAGGTTAGGACGGTAATCCAAAGATACCTACCAGGTTCGAGTCTCGGTGTAGACCGCGTATGAGTGCAATTTGTTTTTATGATCTTCGTATCTATATAGCAATCCGTAGTTTAGTTTAAAATTATGTACTTATTATAAGTAAGACTGTTTTTTTATTATTGTATTTATGTAATTAAAACTTTACTGCAAACATCGCTTATTGTTTTTCATTGGCGAAGCTATTGTACTGAAATTTTATATGAAAACAAAATAAGGTTGCTTTCGCTCGCATCCAAATCGTGAGACTTCCAAGCCTAAATAATATGAGGAACACAATGACTGTATCTCATAGCATATTAGAGGAAAGTTACTTTGTGTACAATATGTACATAAAGCTAGGTAAGTATGTTGTTTGTTTACGATTTATGTTTTATGTTGATTGTTTATTTACGAGCGCACGTGCCGTTTTACTGCGGCACGCGATCCCGTGTCAGACGTAGAACTGATTTCATGACACAGTTCCGAAACTATTCATTGGGCATAAATAAATGTTGTATTTTCCTCTATACCGCTATAAAAGAAAAAGAAAAAGAATAGCGGTTCCGTTCATCTTATTGTTTCTTTTGCACACCGTCAGAGGATCGTCTCTCTGTAACCAAGTTACCGTGGGCTGCCTCGCTGCCTGCGGTACCCTAGGCTAGGTTATTTTTTTATTTATTCATAGTATTTTACATTTTGTTAAAAGCCTAACTTAACAATTTAAATTGAATCAACAAGATAATATTATGCTGATATTTTCTTTAGCATCTATAACAAAATTCTATTTCACGATCCTTGCAAAAATTGTAGAGTATTTCTGGCTTTGAAAATAGGTAACCTAGCCCGGTTTGAAATATTTAACTCGCTTTCTGTGCCATTAACAAGGGCAAAACGACGACTCGCTTTAACGTCGGCCGGGGATGCAAATTGGAAAACATCTTACAAGAAAAACGGGGTTTTTAGGTGGATGTCATGTTCGGCTTTAGTCATGTTCTGCTATAGTCATATTCTGCTTTCGTCATGTTCTGATTTAGTCATGAATTAGTCACGGTCTCTTTTTGTCATATTCTGCTTTCGTCATATTCTACTTTGGTCATATTCTGCTTAGGTCATATTCTGATTAGGTCATATTCTGCTTAGGTCATATTATGCTTTCGACATATTCTGCTTAGGTCATATTCTGCTTTCGCCATATTGTGATTAAGATCAATAAATTGTAACAGCCAGGGTAGCCGGATAGTTTGTCGAATTTTTTTATGCTTTTATAGTGTGAAAAACTATCGAGCCACCCAGGCTGTTACAATATTTATATAGAGATATTTATATATATGTGTGTGTGTAAATAATGTATTATAGATTAGTTTTAGGGAGCTATGTTCGCTTAAACGTACGGCATTTGATATTCAGAAGGTTGGGCAGGATGAAGCTTCTGAAATTCAATCTTTTTAAAAGCCTTTTTAAAATGTGTACTCGATTAAGTCCTGTTTTGTGATTTAGCAACGTTCACTTTTTTCGACTTTTATGACTAAATCCGGGGACGAAAAGCGAGTCAGTGACAAGATCCATGTATTTTAGGGATCAATAAAATCTATTGGAGATTGGTGCAAAGGAAAGGGGTCACAACAAGACTGCAGAAATTACCACGGAATAAGCTTCCTCAGTGTCGTCGGCAAACTGAATGCTCAGGTTATTATTGAAAGGGTTATGAAAGAAATAGATGAAAAAAATTGTGATTTGCTAGGGGTATTTAGAAAGGGAATGAGTTGTATGGATTAGGTCTTCTCGTTAGGGTGCATAGCTGAAAAATGCTTGGCCAAAAGCCAAAAAGTCCATTGTTCGTTTTTAGATTTGGAGAATGCTTATGACAGAGTTGTGAGGGATGAGTTTGTGGTCAGCGTTGTCTGTGCATAGGGTGAGCAGTAAAGTAATTCAAGCATTAAAATCTCTTTACGTGAATTCAACGGAGCGTTAGTCAGGGGCAACTGATTGGTTTAATATCCAAAAAGGTGTTAGACAGGGATGTTTAGCGTCACCGTGGCTGTTCAACTTATTCATGGATAACTGTCTGACGATTTTAAAAGTGACTGTGGGTTGATGATGGATTACATGTCAAATGTCTCCATTACGCTGCGATGATCAAGTATTGCTTATATCGTCGGCTAAGGAATTACAGGAGATGGTGACAATTATGAATGAAGCTTTGGAAAGAAAGGGAATGAAAGTGAATGCAAAAAAGACGAAAATTGTTGCATTTTTTTGGGTGGAAGGGTTTAATACTTCAAGACTGATTTAATGAAATTACTTTCTTCAAGAAGTTTTAATTACTGAGTTGTAGCTTTTAGCTTACGATAATGCATCTGAACGAACATAAGTGCATCTGAACCGATTTAGATAAACTATTATTTTTTACACAAAACGAAGATTTTGGACAAAACGAAGATTATGTCGAATGTCCATGTAGCACCCACCCCAGTAATGGTTGGTAACTCGGTCCTCGAAGTTGTTGACGAATACGTCTATCTGGGACAAACAATTCAGTTAGGCAGGTCCAACTTCGAGAAAGAGATCAATCGGCGGATTCAACTCGGATGGGCAGCGTTCGGGAAACTGCGAAGTGTCTTCTCGTCCAACATACCTCAGTGCTTGAAGACGAAAGTCTTCAACCAGTGCGTATTACCGGTGATGACCTACGGAGCCGAGACGTGGTCTCTAACTATGGGCCTTTTAAGGAAGCTCAGAGTCACTCAGCGAGCTATGGAAAGAGCTATGCTCGGGATTTGTCTACGAGATCGAATCAGAAATGAGGAGATTCGTAGACGAACCAAGGTCATCGACATAGCAAACCGGGTAAGCAAGCTGAAGTGGCAATGGGCGGGGCACATAGCTCGAAGGACCGATGGCCGTTGGGGCAGAAAAGTTCTCGAGTGGAGACCACGTACCGGCAAGCGCAGTGTAGGACGACCACCCGCAAGGTGGTCGGACGACCTGGTTAGAGTTGCGGGGACTCGCTGGATGCGGGTCGCTGCTATCCGGCCCATGTGGAAATCTATTGAGGAGGCCTGTGTCCAGCAGTGGGCGTCCTATGGCTGAAATGATGATGATTATTTTTTACCTCATTTGTAAAAAAAGAGGTTATTGGCGGATGAAATCGCGGGAACAGGTATTGTATATAAATATAAAATCCAAATTAAACCAAAATTCGAGTCCTAAATAACATCTAAAAACGTTTATTTATTGTTTTTATTCCTATTTTGAGTGCCTCCGGTCAGTTAGTCCAGATGTTACTATACTACTAGTATCTATGGCTAAACAAGAACAAGACTAAAGGAGAACATGACCAAATCGGAACATGACTAAAGCATAATATGACTAAAACAAACTCTAATTATGACCAAACAAGAACATGACTAGACCAGAACATGACCGAATCAGAGTATGACCAAAGCTAGATTATGACTTAAGCCGAATATGACCAAGAATAGAACATGACTAAAGCCGAACATGACATCTACCTAAAAACCCGCCCGCCTGATGTTAAGCAGTTACGGCCGCCAGGAGCATCACACGCGCGTTGCCGACCCTTTAAGAACCTATTTACTCCCCTCTTGAAGAACCGCATACCTACTGTAGCCCCCGGGGAAAACCTCGGCAGGGAGCTCATTCCACATGCTGAGCGTTCGCGGTAGGAAATTCTTCTGGAACCGCACAGTTCTCGACCATTTTACGCTCCAGTTTGTGCGATTGCGAGCAGTGCAATGGTAGAAAGTAGCCGTGGGCATCATGTCAAACAATTCCTCAGAACACATCCGATTATATAGACGATAGCATGGATTAGGTTAGGACAGTAGTAACATTGTTCTTCAAGAAAGTTGACAAATCTGTAAGAACTGCAGGCCCATCTCCTGAGCCATGTATATGATACGAGAATTAAGCTGTTGTCTAGATTCATCACAAATGGTCTCGTGCACAGGTTAGGTTTCCAACCTAAACATGCCAGATTGCTGCTAAATGATGCTGAGTAGCAACCAAAAGTATGCTAATTTTACACAACTTATTTTGGTTACTAGTAGCCCTCAGCGTGATGAACGCGCGCAAGCGCACACTGCAATCGACTGCTGTCAGTCGATTTTGTAATTAGTAGCTAACATTCGGGCTACTGTTAACAATTGTTTTTTTTTCAGTGGTTTGTCACGCCGAATTTGGCGCAGGGTCGATTGTGTGCTATGGCGCGTTCATCACGCTCTGACGACATGATATTTCAGCCGACCATTGCGGGCGCTACGCAGGCTTTAAATTCACTCCATGTAACTTTATTATAAGGTCCAGCGCAGACGACATTTAGTTACAGGATTTGTGAGTAGGTGGGTGAGCTGTATCTTGAAGGTTAGAAATACGCCTAGAAACCTAGTTAGCGCTTGAAAGTGAAGCCCGTTTTGGTTAGCCACGGGCTAAGTATCGTCCTTGTGCGCATCTGTCACAACGCCAATGTCACAAGCAACACGTCACTATTATTAGTTTGTAGACACGCACACAGAAACCAAAAGCGGCTCCATCTTTCACAAATCTGTTGTATGCTGACTCTCGTTACAGTTTAATATATGTGGCTGTGCTCTCGTTCTAGGAAGTTTTGAGGATTTTGGACGATAAATTTGTGCGTTTACATTGTTTAAAATGTTATGCAATGTTTTTTTTTTTTTTTTATGTCATAGGGGGCAAATGAGCAAACGTATCGCCTGATGGAAAGCGATTACCGTCGCCCAAAAACACCTGCAACACCAGAGGAGTCACGAGTGCTTGCCTACCCGGAGGACGAAGATAGAATGCCTCTATGCTAGTAATGTCACCGGCAATGTATAAAAATTACTTATTTATTTATTCAGGGGGACTTACTGCCATGAGGCTTTCTCTACCAGTCAACCAAAAAAATCTGAAAGTTATACATTCGTTAGATAGCATTCGGATCTTAGGGTCATTGACGCATGTTTATTTTCAGCCGACGTCAAAATACGGAGCAGAAGAGTTGATAATCGAAATTCGGACTTCACAACGCGCCGTCCCACCTTTTCCAATATTGTTTGACACGAGATCGAGGGGGATGGCACGTTACAAACTACGAATTTCGCTCTTTGGTGTAGCACTTCAGGCTCTACGTTCTAGGTTCTCTAGGTTCAACGTTCTTCGGGGAGTTTGTTTATATTTTTGTTTCCCTTTTAATCGAAAACGCTTGAACCGATTTGGAAAAGTATTTTATTGTTTTATGTACGATTCACATAGACCGGGCCGGGGCGGGTCGGATACTGCCGCGTCGGAACGGGCGCTCTGGCAGCCGGCAGTGGCCGACCGCGTCCAGTGACCAGGTCGGGCAGGTTCGGCTGCCACGTTCCAGCGGACGCTGGAGCGCCCGGCGGCATCCGACTGCGTCCATCCGAGCGATAAATTTACTAGGGCGACGGAGGAACGAACGGAGCCGATGGCGCGCGGCGGTGACCGAACGGAGCCGATGGCGCGGGGCGGTGACCGAACGGAGCCGATGGCCCGCGGCGGTGACCGAACGGAGCCGATGGCCCGCGGCGGTGACCGAACGGAGCCCATGGAGCGCGGCGGTGACTCAACGGAGCCGCTTACACGCGACGACAGCCGAGCACCTCCGTCCGCGTCCGCCCGATCGGCTGGCAGCGGTGCCAATAACATTCGAATATGGGATCTGACTGTTGTACAGAAGCTCTACATTCCTTTGGCAACTATTTAGATGCGCTTGAGCGCGCGCCAACTCCGCCCGGTCAGTGGGAATCGTACATAAGGCGGTTGTCACACTGCTCCGCACATCGGAGCGCTGTCCAGTGCTGCAGTTTTTAACTTTGTACTGTAGAATCTAGATTTGTACACAAAAACCGCAAGGTATAACACACTGACACCGCATCTCCACTCAAACTAAAAATCCGCAGCACCGCTCGTCCGTCAGGATTCCGTCACAGTGTGACAACCGCCTAAGAGCACGCATATAGAGTGTGAATGTGAATCAAGCGGGGGTAAAAAAAAAGTACATCGTATTAATATCACTTTAAGCGCACTTCTGCGAGCGTTTCAAACGCCTGACGTGTCGTCGTGGACGTCAATAACTCAGAAGTGCCGCCAGCGCCAGCTTCTGGGACAATTTTTGGCAGTCTAATATTGACTGTACAATTTGAAAACTATATAAAATAAAATCGGTCGAGCCGTTTTTGAATTATCGTAAAATTTCATAATTTTCTTTAAAATGACGTACTTATGTTCTTAAGTGTCGCGGAATTAAAGGACACCGCGTCCTTTTACTTCGAACGTTACATATATTAGTGCCATACTGCATTCCGTTAACGTTCCGCTCAATCTGGCGCGTATAATCGATAACTTCCAGAAGGTAAAAAGTAATTACAGTTACTTTGACGTTTACGACCTTTTTATAGAGCTTGAAATCTTTCTCGTAATTTACCTCGGGCTTAAAACCGCTGTTTGAAGACCATCTAATATTGCGAAGGATGGGCAACTACGAAACCCTACACTGAGCGTGGCCCGACATGCTCTTGGCCGGGTTTTGTTTATCATCTGGTTTTATAACGTATGATTGTAACTTTTTATCTTGCTGGCGGGTTTCCGAGCAGCGGTCTGACTAATGAGGGAAGCGCAACGGAAACCCTTGTGGTTAAAAATAGCGGGACGAGGCAAGGAAAACGCCGGGTTTTTTTAGTGGGAAAGTTGGCATCGACAATTGCCAGGCTAGGTCAAAATACGTCCTAGTGGTTCTGATTAGATTAACTATATAATAGTAAATTACTGCAGACGTCGGGAGAGAAGGGCTTGCCGGGTGAGTAGTTATAGACGGCCAACCGTAGGGAGGCCGTATAGTGATACGATGCCGGCAAGCCCTTTTCACGGCTAGGCATGTATATGGAGAATGGACGGCCGTTGGGGCAGCAAAGTCCTAGAGTGGCGACCACGTATAGGAAAGCGCAGCGTGGGTCGGCCCCCGACTAGATGGACGGATGACCTCGTGAGGGTAGCGGGGAATCATTGGATGCGGTCTGCACAGGATCGCACTTTGTGGCGAGTCATGGGGGAGGCCTATGTTCAGCAGTGGACGTCTGTGGCTGATAGATAGATAGCATGTATAACGCGTTTCCCAAACATATGCAATGAACTAAAAAAATATCTTACTAAAAACTAAAAAGAGTAATATTGCTTTGCTAATCCGCGATATATGATTAAGTATATCGCGGATTAGCAAAGCAATATTACTAATTTTGGTTAATATGTATTTCCGCAAAGTAATGCCTTTTTTCATTCAATTTCTTACTAAAAAAATATATAATTCAGCTTAGGCCTCAATTTTGAACGAAGTTCCTTTACAGTTCTCTCGAGTTGTTCCGCCCAAAACGTTAATACTTCGAAGCCTGTTATATAACGCTCGATGTTTGAGAAATAGTACCTTACTACAGAGGCCTATCAGACTAAAAAAACGTCTGTACATCTTTCTGGTCCGATTAGATTAAACAATCTGTAGTTCTGTAGTTTAGTTTGTTCGAAAGTATCAACCCCCTCACACGACACACCCGAAAAGTATGACTTCCAAGCGTAATTAGGAACACAATGTCAATATTTCATAGCATATTATATTAGAGGAAAGTTACTTTGTATACAATATGTACATGAAGCTAGGTAAGTATGTTGTTTGTTTACGATTTATGTTTTATGTTGATTGTTTATTTACGAGCGCTGCACGTGCCGTTTTACTGCGGCACGTGATCCCGTGTCAGACGTAGAACTGATTTCATGACACAGTTCCGAAACTATTCATTTGGGCACTAAATGTCGTGCTTTCCTCATATGCCGCTATAGAACAAAAAAGAATGGAGGGTTTATTTTATTGTTTGTCTGCCTTTTGCCCATCATCTAAGAGGTTCCTCTCTCTGCAGGCCTAACCCACGGTAGCTTGGGTCCTGCCTCACTGCCTGCGGCACCCTAGGCTAGTATTGTTTTATTATATGTTTATACTAGCGACCCGCCGCGGCTTCGCACGGGTGCAATGCTGAGTACTAAATATACTATGCATGTATTATTCATATAAACCTTCCTCTTGAATCAATCTATCTATTTAAAAAAACCGCATCAAAATCCGTTGCATAGTTTTAAAGATCAAAGCATACATAGGGACAGACGGACAGCAGGAAGCGACTTTGTTTTATACCATGTAGTGATTGATAGTGATTAAGGGACACTTACACAAATCAACCTAGTCCCAAACCCAAACTAAGCAATGCTTGTACTGTGGGTAATAGACGACGATATACATATAGACTATATAAACACATATATATAGATAGACTCAGGTACAAATATTCGAGTTCATCGCACAAATATTTGCCCTTGCCGGTATTTGAACCAAGGATCGTCCGGTGAGTGGGCAGCTACACTAGCACCGCGCCAACTGCGTCGTCGTCATAAAACTAATAAAGCGAACTACGAGTACCTCGTAAATTGTTAGTTAACTGCTCTTTCAAGTTAATATCCTCAAAGAAAACCTATATGAGGAAACTGGTGATAACCCTCGTCCACCAATCTATGAGATGGAACAGTGTAATTATTATTTGAAAGGAAATTATACGCAGTATCAGACCCTTTGGCCTACCAGAAGATCAGCGCTGGCTCTTGGGCTCGCATCATGCTGAGGTCACCTTTTCGTGGCACAGCCGTAGTAATATTATAGTTTCTTATTGTTTTATTTTATTTATAATTTTTGTCACTATTTGTAATTATGTTTTATGGTCACGTCGCGAATAAATGTATTTATTTCTTTCTTTCTTTGTTAAAATTCTTCTCCATATGAAGCCTCAAACTTCTTAGCTTAACTATTTATATGTTAGGGAGTGGTATGGTACGTACATATACTTCTTTTGGAAATTATTTAATTAATAGTATTTATTGCATGTTGCTTAGAGACCTTTTACATCACTGAGAAAATGGATAGGCTAAATTGTATATAACTGCACTGAATCACAGAAAAGTAATCTTTCACTTCGCCCCCCTCCCGACATCTCTGAAAAAATGCTCATAGACAAATTGTGTCATGCCTGTCGCGGGCAACACAATAGTATTTTATCTACGCACATATCATTAGTGCTCTAAAATGCGTTCAGAAACCGTAGGAAATGACCAGCATTACTACAACCAGTTTTACTATGAGAACTTTTTTATCTGTGGCAGTAGGTAAAATCAGTACTGTAATGTTATAACAGTATCAATTTTTGTAAGGTTATGAGTTTAAATTTGGAACAGCTGTCAAAACTAAAGTAGGTCTCTATTCTAGTATCCATAGATATTAATATTGTTATCGATACGAAACGTCAATTCAGTATAATTTTTTATAAAAACCGCACGACATTTGATCTCGAGTGACATGAGAATATGGATACATTAGTTTGTATATGATTTAGAAAAAAAAAACATTCGTCTTGACGGAGGTTCGAATTGCCGCCATTATTGTTGTCATTTGTTTGTTGGTTCTTTGCTGTTACGAAAGTATAATTGTGATACGTTTATTGTAATTCACATTTTAGTTGAAAATATTGTTTCAATGTGAATTACAACTATTACAATAAATAATCTATTTATGTATTTGTTCAGATTTATTTCTTACTGCATTAGTATATGTCGTTTTTAGATATTTTACAGGTAGCACTAGTGGTGCCGGTCATTTCCTTATGGCTTCTGAACCCATCTTAGAGTACTTATGATATGTGTGTAGATAAAGTAGTGTATACAACTGTACATAATTAGGCCTTAAAACACTCGTGTGATCCTATTATGAAACTCGCTGACGCTCGTTTCATAAAACCACACTCGTGTTTTGATGCCTCTCATTATGTATCAGTTGCATAAACTACTATTATGCAACCGTTGTATAAGAGGGGGCAAAAAACGCGAGTAGCATGGGTTACGATGTGAGCGTAGCGAACATCGTAAGAAAGATGCCACGAGCGTTTTTTGACCTACTTATACAACGTTGCATACAATACTTTTTCTACGACTCGACATTTCAGAAATAAAATGCAAATAAACAACAAAGAAAATAATTCCATGTTCCCGCTCGGAATCAACAAAATTAAAAAAAAACAATTGTCTCTGATAAACTTTTTTTTTTATTGACGTCCATCTGTAAAAAATAAATGAACTTATACATAAAGGTATACGTTCACTATACTAAACATCTGTCAAAAAATTAAACTTATACATAAAGGTATACGTTCACTATACTAAACATCCATGCACTGAAGATAAAACTTTTTTTTAAAGTTGGCAGCAATGCCTTTGCACAATAAGTTTTTTTTTAATTTGCAAATTGTGTGAATGCAGCTGTTCATCTTGTAATCTGTGGTACTAAGTGATGCTTTTTTGGCGACATTATAACATCGCTTAGCAGTGTGTTTTTGGGCAGTAGAGTATAGACTTTTACAGACTTTCATAATTTATGTCTTTATATTAGAGTTAGTTAGTAACTGTATAAATTACAAAAAAAAGTACTGGAGTAGAAAAACGGTTTTTCAGTTGAGTTGTCGTATAGACTGGTAGAAAAATCCAAATAACGGCTTCCTTTACCGTCCTAACGGCATTTTGTGAGCCATTTTGGCAACATGACTTTTCCGATGTAAAAAAGCCTGCTGAATTCGATTCTGGGTGTTGCCAAGCCGAATTTTGCCCCCCTCCCCCCATTTCCCCCCTTTTTACCTCAAAATATGTCCCTAATCACGGTTTTTTCGGTTTTATACAAAAAGTATTACAGCTAGAAAAAAAGTGTCAAAGACAAGAATGATCTCTATAAAATTTCCTATAACATGATGTATAAACTTTTTTAGTAGGCCTTATGGTTTGTGAGCAATATCTTCCCGAACTTCATAGACTGGTAGAAAATTCTAAATATCGGCTTCCTTTACCGTGCTAACAGCATTTTGGGATCCATTTTGGCAACATGACTTTTCCGATGTAAAAAAGCCTGCTGAATTCGGTTCTGAATGTTGCCAAGCCGAATTTTGCCCCCCTTCCCCCATTTCCCCCCTTTTTGACCTCAAAATATGTACCTAATCACGATGTTTACGGTTTTATACAAAAAGTATTACAGATAGAAAAAAGTGTCAAAGACAAGAATGATCTCTATAAAATTTCCTATAACATAATGTATAAACTTTTTTAGTAGGCCTTATGGTTTGTGAGCAATATCTTCCCGAACTTCATTATTTTTAAAAAATTGGTCGAGGCTGTGAAATACACTTATTTTGGGATAATTGGTATCGCACAGGATCCAGCCGCTCTACAGCGCTTGACGCTGACATCCAGTTGGCGTGCTGCTTATTATCTGTCAAGACTCACGAGGCTTTCAGTCATAAGCAGTCGTCAGATTTACACGCAGAACCGTACCCAAGTCGGGCTAAAAGGGACGTAGAAAATAAAAATGCTTTGCTTCTGACCATGAAGTCCTTCGAAATGCTCAGTTCTACGCCAGATTCTCCAGAAATGTGCCTTAGAAATGCAGTTACCCAGGATCTTGCAACAGAAAAAAATAAAGTGTCAATTCTCACTGCTAAGCAGCTTGGCTCACTCTTAGTAATGAAGTTTGTTTCCGAAAGGCTCACCAACAGCAGGTCTACAATACAACGAAAAGTTCAAAATGAACAAAGGCCCGACCTTCAAGACCTGTACAAGGCAGGTCGTTCAAAATCTACCATATTTGCGTCTGATGTGGGGGGCAAACGCTCAGGCGCTGGAGTTGTGCCAAACAAAGCATAGCCTGCATCGTCACATACTCGACTTGTACAGCAGGGACAGGAACTTCTTAGCCTTTCGCTCATGGGGTGTATGTCGATCTCATTGAGTAGTTCACAGTGCTTTCGATAACGGAAAACGGAATACTTTTAATCAAACGAGTGTCTAGGTAAATGTTCTAGAAACACAAATGATAAATTGAATTATTTTATTACCTGCAATAAAGCCGTTCGAATCGCCAGTGCCTGAGTAAAACGCCATAATATTCTAACTTTCTAAAGCAGTCCCTTAATTTTGTCATGATGATGAATCATAAGCAACAACAACACTAATAACCAGTCTTTTGGGTGGGCTATGCACAATGTGGAGCACATGTCGAGTGTCGGTTTCCTCGTGAATGGCACGTAATTTTGAGGTATCGACCTCAGTTTGTGACGCTTGAACCTTAGTCTCGTCTGCAAATCCTCGCACTACGACCACATTACTCCCGCTCGCGCGTTCGCGGGATGAAAACTGCGAGCCCAACCTTGTTTGAAGGTATTGAGTCATTTTTAAGGAGCTGCTTGGCAGTGAGAAGTGACACTTTATTTTTTCTGCTGCAAGATCCTGGGTAACTGCATTTCTAAGGCCCGTTTCTGGAGAATCTGGCGTATAACTGAGCATTTTGAATGACTTCATGGTCAGAAGTAAAGCATTATTATTTTCTACGTCGCTTTTAGCCCGACTTGGATACAGTTCTGCGTGTAAATTTCTTTTTCTGCGTGTAAAGCTGCTTATGACTGAAAGCCTCGTAAGTCTTGACATATAATAAGCAGCACGCTGGATGTCAGCGTCAAGAGCTGTAGAGCGGCTGGATCCTGTGCGATACCAATTATCCCAAAATAAGTGTATTTCACTGCCTCGACCAAGTTTATAAATTTTCTTAAAAATAATGAAGTTCGGGAAGATATTGCTCACAAACCATAAGGCCTACTAAAAAGGTTAAATTCGGCTTGGCAACATTCAGAACCGAATTCAGCAGGCTTTTTTACATCGGAAAAGTCATTTTGCCAAAATGGATCCCAAAATGCCGCTAGCACGGTAAAGGAAGCCGATATTTAGAATTTTCTACCAGTCTATGAAGTTCGGGAAGATATTGCTCACAAACCATAAGGCCTACTAAAAAAGTTTATACATCATGTTATAGGAAATTTTATAGAGATCATTCTTGTCTTTGACATTTTTTTTCTAGCTGTAATACTTTTTGTATAAAACCGTAAAAACCGTGATTAGGGACATATTTTGAGGTAAAAGGGGGGGAAATGGGGGGAGGGGGGCAAAATTCGGCTTGGCAACATCCAGAATCGAATTCAGCAGGATTTTTTACATCGGAAAAGTCATGTTGCCAAAATGGCTCACAAAATGCCGTTAGACATGAAAATTTTGATTTGAACTACCAGTCTAGTAAGTTATTTACTTCCGAGCGATAAATATATTATATAAACATTCAGGGATGATGTAATAGAAAAAATAGAAATCGGATGGATTGGTTTTGTTGCACGTAAAAATGTGAAGTTGAGTTCAAAATAGCTTGATTAGGGCCTTATCACACTTGTGATTTGCGAGCGAATTTTGTATGAAAGCCATCACGCAGCGAGTTCGCCGGAATGCTTATGTATAGAAAACTCGCTCGCAAAACGCAAGGTAATAAGGCCCTTAGTGTTACTGTACAAATAATATTAAGTATTTGCTTGTTTTCAGATGACTTAATCAGTTTATTATATATTTGCACTGATAACCTATTTTTGCACGCAATGACGCCCACCCGTCTGATCTTTGAATTTATATTAAGACAACCCAACACAGACATACCCCACATTAAAAAAATTTGCTTAAAACATTACTTTCCACTTTTTCGTTCGTGGTCAAATACTAACATAATAGTCTATTGTATCTTTATGAGTATAAAGAAACAATAGGATGAAATCAACACGTCGATTTGTTTCAAACTTTATTGTAAAAATTACCGTACTAACTCAAAAACACTTCGATTCGCTCCGACTGCCGCAAAACGCCTGAATATTTCTAAATTTACGATTCAATACTTCGTTATTTTATTCTCCGTTCACGAAACAAAAGCCGCTGTTATGTGTAAATACAACTCGGAATGGCTCCGTGATGAATACTGGATTAATTTGGGCCACAACGCGGACAAACCAAAATAATTCCGTTTCATCAGCGTCATAAACAAAACAACCATTGTTTGCTGCACCTATAGCACCATAATTACTTTATTTTAATTTAGCGACATTTGTTTAAAGCGCGGGTCGTGTCGTAAAAAGTTGGGGGTAGCCTCGCGAGTAGTGTTGGGTTACTCCCTCGTGAGGCACCTCATTTGTCCTACTCATTTCATCATTTTGTCGCAACACTTCATTCTGTAACATTGTCGTACTTCATACCTCGCGAGGTACTCACTCATTCACACACTCATTTGACTCATTGTATGCGCCTCACACAACACCTCGCGCCGCGAGTCATGCTTCAAAATGTCCCACTCACTCATTCACACTGTCTTCACTCAGTGTATGCGCCTCAAAATGTCACGCGCCGCGAGCCCCCTTTCATAATGTCCCACACACCTCGCGCCTCAAAATTGTCCCACCGCATATAACACCGAAATCGAGGGAGCTAGTCACGTAGCAAACCAGTGCTATGAAGCAAAATATAACTGCCTACGGTCCGGTGTGAGCGGCTCCTGTGACATCGCCTCACTCACACACAGACATTGCACAGACACAACAACAATAGGTCCTTGTGATAAGTGTCAACTTCAAAAGTCAGGTTTGAAGCGTTTACGAACTGTGTTAGCTTTAAACTTTTCAACATACTCCGATTAAAAGTTTGTTTCTATTTGATAATTACAATATCTTAACGTATAATAATATAAAATATTTTGATTTTGCATAAAATATCAATATGAAAGATTACTTTTCTCTTGAAATTTAATTAACAATGACAGATTTGTCTCATACAAAATTATTGCAACTATTAAAAACCTTCTCCATAAACACGCTTGTGGTTTCATTTTGTCAATTTTTGACACAACGAAAAAGAAAACAAACAGATTTTGGCGGGCGGCAATGAATTATAATGTTATATGTATATTTAATTTATCCATTTAATTAAAAACTGAATAAGTTGTGGTGTTGTGTATTCAGTGCTTGTAGACTCTCTAATAGTGCTTTGCTTTGTTGAAATGACATGTAAATTGCAAGGCATTCACGACTAACACGAGTTCCATGACTGTGAAGTGTAATATTTCTTTTCTAATTATAATCTGATTCATCTGTACTTAGCTGTTATTAAAGTCATTAAACATGACAAAGTTTTCTGCTTTTCTTACAATTAACATAACAGTATTCACTCCATAAAGTTGGTAATAATGGTAAGTAAAAACTACTTTTTATTAGTAGTAATAAGTACTTAACTAAAAAAATATTCACTAGCAAAATACTCTTTCTTTTCTTAGCTCTATTATCAAATCAAATCAAATCTTTGTAATTATTCATAACACTTATTGTTGATAGTCAAAGAAAGTAACTAAATTAAAACTCACAATTGGACAATATAGATTTATATGTACTGGTATAAGTGGTATAGATTTCAAAATCCTATATCAGTAATCAGTAGGTAATGTATAAAACTAATTCAGTGTGATTATTTCTATTGTTTATGAAACCTATACTTTTTTGTTGCCGTGTTGCCCGTGTTTGTTCGTGTGAGTTCGGACCTTCTTACTCACCTCATTTGAAGTGGTACATTGTACCACCTCATTTTTTGAAATGAGGTGCTCATACAAACTCATTTCAATGTCATGTCCCAACCAACACTACTCGCGAGAAAAATAAACGGGAAAAGTGGTCAGGGACGGATAGCGGGCGGAATTCGATGTGACATTACTATACCAGCAACGGGTAATATTAACGGATGTGTAATGATCGATATAAAAATAAATGGTATAAGTATGTTTGATATAACAACATTTGGTATAACAACATTTGGTATAATGACTCATTTGATATAATAAACGTTTGGTATAATTTCAAAATATCTATTTTTATTTCGTATACTTATCATTTGGTATAACACTTATTTCCTATAACAACATTTGGTATAACAACATTTGGTATAATTTCATATGGTATAATTTCATATGGTATAACAACATTTGGTATAACAACATTTGGTATAACAACATTTGGTATAACAACATTTGGTATAACAACATTTGGTATAACAACATATGGTATAATTTCGCTCGTCGTCGTACCTAACCATGACTCTATTGCAATTTAACTTTCATGTTTGAGCAGTTTGAGCGGGTTATATCAAATGAAATACCCGAAATACCCAAAATAAATATGAGGTGGTATATGGTGGTGCACTTTTTTCCTTTTTTCCCCTCTTTTTTCCTTTTTTTTTCTCCATCCTAACCTAACCTAACCTACGTTTCTCTTGAACTTTCGGTTTAAGTTTTTTTTTAATGCGGGGGGCTTCGCCCCCCGAGCCCCCCTGTGGGGGCTCCGCCCCCCGCCCCCCTATTCCTCTATACCCTATACGTTATGCCATTTGAACGTTAGATAAAATAAACGTTATACCATAAATTCATTAGACGAAATAAGCATTATACTAAAAGAATGTTATATCAAATGTTATTCGATAAAATGATCAGTATATGAAACAATAATTATATCAAATGTTGATATATTAAGTGTTATTATATCATTCAATCATTATATCAAATGAGCGTTATACCGACTGAAATTATATCAAAAGTTGTTATAGCCATCGTTACGCACCCAATATTAACATGTATAAATGTATATGAGCTACATTGACAAGTTAAAATGTATGTACCTTAGGGCCTTATCACACTTGCGATTTGCAAGCGAGTTTTCTATAAAAAGAAGCGTCGCGGCGAACTCGTTGCGTGATCGCCTTCATACAAAATCGGCTCGCAAATCGCAAGTGTCATAAGGCCCTAATTAAATAATTAAAATTAGTGTTATAATACAACATTCTATTTTATTTCCACACCCGCAGTCCCATAAAAGGGCCTTATTAAACATGCGATTTGCGAGCGAATTTTGTATGAAGGCGACTACTACTTGAGAAATAGCCAAATTGTACAAACCAAAATTATGTTAATTTTACACAACTTCTTTTGATTACTAGTAGCCCTCAGTTTGTCAGTCGATTTTGTAACTAGCAGCTAACATTTGGGCTTCTGTTAAAAAATATTTTTTTTACAGTGTACAATACAACAATAATTTATTGCTCACCAATGAATGTTTACAAAAAGGAATCAAAGAAAGAAATAAATAAATAAATATCAAGGGAAATCATAATACACAAATCGACCTAGTCCCAAACTAAAGCAAAGCTTGTAATATGGGTATACTAGACGACGAGATACATAATATATAAATACATATATAGATAAGATAACATTCATGACCCAGGAACAAATATAACATACCTACTTAACAAAACATATATCCAACAAATGCAATTTATAAATAACGGTAGATCTCCCTCGAGTGTAAAATGTTTGTCGCGCCGAATTTGGCGCAGGGTCGATTGTGTGCTATGGCGCGTTCATCACGCACTGACGACATGATATTTCAGCCGACCCTTGCCGCTACCCGTGCTTTAAATTCACTCCATGTAACTTTATTATAAGGTCCAGCGCAGACGACATTTAGTTACAGGATTTGTGAGTCGGTGGGCTAATCTTGAGGATTAGAGATACGCCCAGAAATCTAGTTAGCGTTTGAAAGTGAAGCCGGTTTTGGTTAGCCACGGGCTTAGCATCTGTCACAAGCTAAAAAACGTCTCTATGATTAGTTCGTAGACACGCACACAAAATCAAAAGCGGCTTCATACTTCGCAAATCCGTTGTATGAAGACTCTCGTTCTAGGCGTACTTATTCTATATATTTAGGATTTCAACCGATTAATTTGTGCATTCGGGTCGATCAACTATTTTCTGCCACTCGTTGCCATGGTGATGTCCCCCAGGTCACTATTTACGATTTTCCGTGGTTATTTTTAGCAAAAGCTTTGTAATTTTAGCAGTTATAAGCCCATTCTTATGTAGACTATCTCCTCACTATCACCTCCTGATAATACCAGTAATATAAATTATCAACAGTTTTCTTAGAATTTTGATCACTACTGTCCCTTGGGTCACGAGACAGAATAACAGCAAGAAAAAGTTGATCCACCGATTTGCATTCTTCGAAATGTTATGCATTCGATGAAAATTATTCATTTAATCTTTATTGCACAAAAGGGGGACTTAATGTCATGAGTACTAGACTATGCGAACTAGACGATAATATATACATCATATGAATACATATATAGATAACATCCATGACCCAGGAACAAATATTCCAATTCATCACACAAATATTTGCCCAAGCCGGGATTGGAACCCAGGACCGCCGGCTCAGTAGGTGCAATGCAAACTGCGCCAACCACAAAGCCAAGGCATAATAATAACATAAACCTATTTAAAACGAGGTTAAGCACATTCTATATAGGAGTCCTCCCGTTTGTGTCAAGTACTTAGCTCAGTTTTATCTAGCCTTAAGTGTGCCTTAACTGCCGTTGTCCATTATCGTAGACCACGGAGAGATATTCCTATATTTTCTGTCAAGTGGGGCCCACTACACCCCGTGAGCCGCGCTAATAGCCTCATCGGTGGGGCACCATTGTGCTCGCCTCGACGTTAGACTATTATGTTCGACTACAGGTGTGCATGGCGACGCGCATCAGTCGGTGTACTTACTCGCAAGCCACGCACAAGACCAATTGCGTCTCATTTTACACAAACAGCCAATAAAATACCTTCGGTAGCTTTTGCGAGAATAAAGAGGGAAAACCTTTTGTAGTGTTTTAAGAATAGAGTATTACTATCAGTTTAGTTTGACCTTAGTAATATCACTAAGGTCAAACTATGTATGAGAGAATACTCTAATTATTATAATACTTAGTTATTTAGGTACATTTTTAGATAAACGTAGTTATAAAAGTGAGCGCAGCATTCGCCAATAAACGTATGTTTGGCGAAAGTAAGATAAATGTACCAAATGTAAGCATTGCATAAGATAAATAAAAAAAAATAAAAAAAGTTTTCGCTAAGGGGAAATACCACTGCTAATTTATGCCATACTAATTTCTTGTTCTCGTTCTTGTCTGTTTCCTCCTCCAAAATTTAACCAATAATTACGAAATTTTAAAAACCGAATGGGAAGGAATTTGTGTGTATCTGTTGGTTTCGATGTTTGCGCAAATTATTATAGTATGTGTGTACCAGGCGTCCGTTTGCCGTGGCCCGGTTAGTGTCGATCACTTGTGCGGGTACGAGTAGGTCCACATTACCGGCGTAGTTGCTACGGCGCCAGGAATGCGTCCCGAGCACATTGCCTGGATTCTCTAGCCTCGTTAGTAACTTCCATTGGTTGGGTGTGACCAGTAAAATAAATAATTATAGAATTTGTGTACTAGGCGTCACACATTTTCAAAGAATAATCGCATAAGTCAAAACGGTCCGACACAGTTCATTTCCTACTCATACAGTTCCTAAAATCTCGTAAATATTGTGTTTAGAATTGGAGGAGGGAACATACGAGAAAAAAACCTTGATTTGTATGAAAAAATTTATCTGCCTAGCCCAATGGTTGACTGGTAGAGAATGCCCTATGGCATTAAGTCCGCCTTTTGTACGATAAGTTCTTTCTTTTGTGCAATAAAGATTAAATAAACAAATAATAAATTGGGCTTGTCATATATGTCGCAGAGACCATGACAGATGGAGTCAGCGAGCGCTGCACTGGAGGCCGCGAACGGGCGGCAGAAGCGTTGGAAGACCGCAAGCCAGATGGTCGGACGACATTAAAAAGACGGCATGGCCGACCTGGAGTAGGATCGCCGCATCAATATCAGCTTGGAAATCCATGCAAGAGGCATATGTCCAGCAGTGGACGCATATATGCTGAGAAGAAGAAGAAGAAGAAGAAACAAATAAATAAAAAATGATCAGTGGTAAGTATTTCCTCTTAAATATGATGTTTGTGACGGACGGTAAAATATAAGTAGTGGACTTCCACGTAGATGAACCGCATCGCATAGCGGCTTATACATTTTACCATCATCATCATCATACCAGCCGATAGACGTCCACTGCTGGACAAAGCCCCCCCAAGTTCTCCACAACGATCGATCTTGCGCCGCCCTCATCTGCTCGTGATCCTAACCAGGTCATCCACCTTGTTGCGGGCCTTCCCACGCTGCGTCTTCCGGTCCGCGGATATTCGTTCGTTTAAGGTTAATCGACGCTAGCCGCATACTTCGCTGGCCCGGTTAGCGTCGGACTCTTGTGCGGGTACGAGTAGGTCCACTTACCGGCGTAGTTGCTACGGCGGCGCCAGGAATGCGTCCCGAGCACATTGCCTGGATTCTCTAGCCTCGTTAGTAACTTCCATTGGTTGGGTGTGTCTAGTTAAATAATTTATCTACGCACATATCATTAGTGCTCTAAAATGCGTTCAGAAATCGTAGGAAATGACCAGCATTATTGCAACCAATTTTACTATGAGATTTTTTTGTCTGTGGTAGTAGGTAAAATCTGTACTGTAATGTTATTACAGTACCGATTTTTGTAAGGTTACGAGTTTAAATTAGGAACAGCTGTCAAAACACAAGTTGGTCTCTATTCTAGTATCCATAGATATTAATATTGTTATCGATACGAAACGTCAATTCAGTATAATTTTTTATAAAAACCGCACGACATTTGATCTCGAGTGACATGAGAATATGGATACATTAGTTTGTATATGATTTAGAAAAAAAAAACATTCGTCTTGACGGAGGTTCGAATTGCCGCCATTATTGTTGTCATTTGTTTGTTGGTTCTTTGCTGTTACGAAAGTAGAATTGTGAAAAGTTTATTGTGATTCACATTTAAGTTGAAAATATTGTTTCAATGTAAATGTAAATTACAACTATTACAATAAATAATCTGTTTATGTATTTGTTCAGATTTATTTCTTACTGCATTAGTATATGTGTTAGATATTTTACAGGTAGCACTAGTGGTGCCGGTCATTTCCTTATGGCTTCTGAACCCATCTTAGAGTACTTATGATATGTGTGTAGATAAAGTAGTGTATACAACTGTACATAATTAGGCCTTAAAACACTCGTGTGATCCTATTATGAAACTCGCCATGTTTTAAGGCCTCTTATTATGTATCAGTTGCATAAACTACTATTGTGTTTTTATTAACCAGTTGATTTTTTAATCTTGACTGTTCCACTGATATTACTTAAGTTAATGTTTGTAATGTTTGTATCCTCTTCACGCTGAAACGACTGGACAGAGTTGCAAGAAATTTGGAATAGAGATATTATATATCCTGACTTAACACATAGGCTACTTTTTATAATGGTTCCTGTAGGATAGTGTAGCCTGGCTAAAATACGGAATACATATCTGTTTATTTGTCCGTTAGCAGCTTAGCTTCTATAGACTATCACACAAAAAGATGTAATTTTGTATGGACCTTCTTGGTCCTATTAACGAGCAAGAACGAATCTGACTTCCCTCCACATCCCGATGCACACAATTTCGCGGCTTAGCAACTCTATTAGGTTGGTAAAGTTCGAACTATTTACTCATATATACAATTACGTTACAATTACGTCTACCTACACAGATTCATCTATTATTATTCATTAATAATAAAGAGCAGATACCGACGTAAACTACCTGAATAGACTCGGAATATTACATTCCTTACGTCTAGACTTCTGAGAAGACAATTTCTGTTCATTCTTTCCGTTAGGTGTCTTTTTACGCCAGTGAAATGGAGTCGGCATTTTTATGCGTCAATTTCGTCTCGGCCCGTAATTTTTATTTTAGATTTTCAACATTAATAAAATTATCTAGATTAGTATTTGTACAACTGTTAAACGATATTTAAAATTAAACGAACCTACATTTAATTTTACTAAATAAAAAATCAAATATGTTTTCTGGAGCCTGATGCTTAAAGGTGTACGATTGGCTGTCGCCGCGACTGATCGGCTTTCCTGATGATGAATCGCGAACCAATTCGAAACATTCCATATTCGATTTCTACGACGTGAGAAACCCGTTTCGAACGTTTTTAAATGAATAGCCTGTAAAATAAAACTGTTGTCTACTAAATGGATACGCCTGTCTTCAATTATCTCGGTACTGAACCGAACAATTGGCTGAACTTCGAAGTGTAGCTGCACGGCATAACTGTGACACGCGACTCTTTCTCGTGCGAGAAATATTATCTATCTCTTTCTTCGCTGTACTGTGAGAAAGTGACGGGTGATGCTATGACGCGCGACAATAGTCGCCAAGCTAGACGGGCTGCACACTAGGTAACAGAACATCTCGCTTTGAGAGCAGGATAATGCACAACGACACTTAAGGCGACGGGTAATGCGAAACTAGCGCCATCTCCGTTTTTAGGGTTCCGTACCCAAAGGGTAAAAACGAGAGCCTATTACTGAGACTTCGCTGTCCGTCCGTCCGTCTGCCACCAGGCAGTATCTCAAGAACGGTGATAGTTAGACAATTGAAATTTTCACAGATGATGTATTTATATTGCCGCTATAACAACAAATACATAAAATAAAATAAAATAAATATTTAAGGGGGCTCCCATACAAAAACCTTGTTATAGATTATGGTACGGAACCCTTCATGCGCGAGTCGGACTCGCACTTGCCCAATTTTTTATATATGTTCTAAATCAGAAACATTTTTAGTAATTACGAGAGACTCGGAACTATGAGAATAACTTTAAAATGAGAACCCCTTACTGCATACGAAACCATGGCAGATAATAATTTCGTCCTTATTAGCACAAAAATTAAAAAAAGTTTTTTTTTATGGGTTAATAGACCGAGCGAGCGAAGTATCACCGTTTCAGTTTGGCGCGAAATTTTTTCGTATGTCCAGATATCTTTCGGCTGTTTTCGCCTAAACCATGCATTTCTTAAGCGATACTCATGAAATTTTGTGAGTTGATGCGATAAGTAAGTACTATCATCATCATCATGCTGTGTAACTAATTTAAATAAATAAATCATCATCATCATTTCAGCCACAGGACGTCCACTGCTGAACATAGGCCTCCCCCAGTAAGGTAAGTACTATAGGTTTTCTTTGTTTTAGTTTTTTGTCATCTTTTAAATGTTCGACAAAACGGTCCGACACAGAAAATTTCCTTCCTAGTCAGTTTGTAAAATTTCGTAAAGATTGGTTAAATTTTAGAGAACCCAACAGACGAGAACAAAAACTCGATTTTTATGAAAAATTAGGTATTTCCTCTTAAGTTTAGTTTTATCTAGACTTCAGCATATAACACTTCACAAAACAGAATATGATGATGATGGCATTATTGATGTGCGCAGTAATACCTATTCTATGTATGACAAATATTTGTCAACTGGAATTTTTACAAGATAAACAAATGAATGATAACTATCGACACGATTCTCAGAAAAAGTACAAATATTATTGTTTATCATTAACTTTGTTGCGTACCTACACCCAAAACGTATTTTACAAACAACATGGAAAGGCCCATGTGAAAAGATAAAATGCCACTAAGCCACTTACCTACATCATTTTACGGCGTAATTGTTAACGCGGCTATGTCAGTCTGAAGTTCAGACTGACATAGCCGCTTTAACAATTACTAGATCATTCCATAAAATAGTGACCACACCATGCTCGTCAAAATGTAAAATCACAAAGAAATTAACCGCCGTAAAATGATGTAAGTGGCTTAGTGGCATTTTATCTTTTCACATGGGCCTTTCTGAACTTTCTAAATAAAATGAGATTTCAGTCAGCTAGTTCCCGTCGGCTGTCAATAATAAATACTTATAAATATACAAATACTAAGGGACAATTATATTTTGTTTGGTTTCCGTGACTGTCACACATTTAAATAAAACAATTTGAACGGATTAAGCGGACGTATATACGCGATATAATTTATTAAGAGACAATCATACACAAATCGACCTAGTCCCAAACCAAGCAAAGCTGGTTCTAGGCAACGATACACGTAATATATAAATACATACCTATATATTAGAAAGAACCGGAGTTTCGCAACTGGTTCCGTACGAGGCTTTTAATTTACTTGTAGGGAAGTAGTTCCGATCAAGTAATTACCGTATTCCTTCAGCTGTGAATGGAACTGAAATAGAGGCACAGACAGGTCTAAAATAGACTAAAGTTCTTTAAAATGGTTTTGTTTTAATACGAAGGTTTATCATGCAAAATGTTAAATTTTCCACTGAAAAGTAGCAGACAAATATGAGAATGCACGAATGCGAAAGCATTTTTATTCGTGCTAAGGTTTATTTCAAGAGCAACGTACACTGGTAAATCAGCGACAGTGTGTCGCAATGCTACCAACAAAATATAAAGAAGCTTTCGAGAGATAATCGGCACTTGAGACTAGAATTATCGGAAGACAAAGCGTGGAAACCCTAAAAAGTATATATTTACTAATAGTACATATTAAATATGCCTTCGCCTAGATAATACACGTGCAGACTGCAAATAATGAACTCACTTTCTTTGCTCAACATTGAAAAGAATATAATTATTTGTCAGGCTTACAGAAATACTTAGGTAAGGACGAAAAATAGGCCATTTAAAAATTAAATTAGTCTTTATTTTTTAGTGAATGGCAACTATGTGGCGATATTATTGACTGAGCGAGCGACGCGTCTCCGTCTCTGCTTGGCCCAAATTTCTTTTGTATGTCCGGATATTTGGATTTCCGGTTACTTCCCGGCATTTCTCAACCTCATGAAACTTTGTGAGTAGGTTGGATAAGTATACAGAATTTTATTGGCGATTCAGTTTTTTTTTACTTTTCAAAATGGGGGTTGAAAACGTAAAAAAGTACAAATCTACAGCTCATAGAATAACTAGTTACAGTGACAGCAACACAGTACACAGCAACAAAACAAATAAAGGAATTAACGAAACATTTTGCTCCCGCTTTTCACTGCCACGTTCCCCAGCCAGACTACAGAGGTATAAAACCCGACAGATATAAAAAAATGCCCCTGCAAATTATAAAAAAATTTATTTCAAAACTAAAAACTACCTAGTTGTGCACAGTTAAATTTGACAAACAGTACAAGGTACGATGGGTCGAGTCTAACGTAGCTTAAGGCCAAAACGGAATTACAAGACACGACATCACATCGTCCTACGACGCGACATGTTGATACGATGCGACATCGTGTCGAGGAAATGCATAAATCCATAATGAACTTTATCTTCACTCAGTCTTGATCACTTCAGAAAACCCTATTACCTACAGAATACAGTTGCTTCCAAATATATCACATCAAATTATACGTTTAAAAATATCTGAACACGACTTTTATTGTCTAGACGTTAGGGCTCGTGTTCACATATTTAGGAATGCATTTTCTTGTGTCGCCATCACATATATTATTAACTGATGGTGACTGTATAACAAGACTGTAGCGCTATCGGATAGATTGTCGATGGGCGTTTATATTCAGTTAAATAACTCATTCTGCTTATACTGTGTTCGCGGTACGGACAATACCCGCGCGTTCCACATTTTACACAAAACAAACGGATATTTTTTATAGGTGTTTTTGACAGCAGAAATCGAGAACGCATTTCGTATTGGTAGCACTCGAAAAGCTAAAAGCTTAGCGTAAAAGCTAGAAAATAACGCGAAAGGTTTAAATACACAAATCCGAATACAAATGGATATCTTTTGCACTTTATGCGTTGGAGAAATATAATATATCATTTTATACCGACATACACTCACTCAACTAATACGGTTCAGTGATCCTAAGTTCCCTGATAAGTGAGTTTTTCTGCCCTGACTGAGAAAATCTTATTTTCTGCCCAAGTCAAGACGTAAAACTTTAGACAAACCACGGGCGGTTGTTGCTAAAGCCCCAGATCGGATATTTATGGTCTTCACCATCCGTTCGGGTCACAAACACCTGCGATCTGGGCCATTCACTAATTTACCGCCCTAGGTATATAATGTACTATATGTTTAAAAAGGCAAACTTCGTTATTGAAACCCCGAACGTGAACCTTTATTGAAGTGTTATTAGGTGATTATTGTCAGTGTCAATTTTTGATATTTAATTTTTGTTTTTGCGGAACACACAAAATATCCCATGTTTTATTTGCCCGAATGCATTATTACGATATTACGGTTAGATTTTTCGGTAAGCAAACTTTACACGATACATACATACATACATGTATAATTATGATAAGAGGCCTTATTTCTTAAAAAAAGGCTTTTTAGGCTTAAAAATATGAAATCTTGTCAATTGTAATTTATTTTGGTACTTCACGAAGGGTACGTTAAATTCCAGTAGTCGCCTGTATTATACAAAATATTATGCCGTTTCTGTATGGAATATTTATCTCAACAACATTACCGTTAGCTGCATGAAACTGTCTATTAATCTTGAAAGTACAAACTGCAGACTGTACCGAACCGCCTAGCTTAAACTAACCTACCTAACTAAAATAGAAAAATTATCTAATAAAACAACCTAACCCAACTTACCTAATTTATTTTAACGGTAATCTAAAATCCTAATCTACCTAATGACTAAAAACTATTTATCTAACCACAGCGTTAGGCTAACCTAAGACCTAAGTAAACCTAACAGACCTAAATGGAAACCTAAATACCTAATTATCTTACTTTATATCGCTTTGTTTGGATCGTTGATTTGGCCAAGTAATCGTCTAGTGATGTCGTAGGAACCTATGTTATGCACGTTAGTAACCCGAAGTCCTTTTCACATACATAATAGGAGTGGAGTTATTTGTCGTACCTAATATCCCTAAGTACAAAACTAACCTACTTAACTCATCCTATCCTATTCCTATGAATAGCTGCCTAACTAGCCATAATAGCTATCTATTTAAAACGTATGGATCCTGACTTAGATTTATAATAACATACATTTCTAATTAGAATCTAGTTAAACTCTAATGTTTACAAAATACTAAATTACCTATAAAGAAAGATTTTTTCTTTTGGGGTTAAAACGCGAGCACCTCCCCGCTCAACGCCATATGCCTCGTCTCCTGACTGGTCAGCATTCTGCCCCAAGTTCTTATGGAACTTATTTTTCTTTCTTTTTTTTTATATACCAGCAGTACCTATCTTTTTTTTATGATATGTGTCGTTTCCAACGTAAAAGTACCAACTGATGTAGTCGCATATTATCAATAGCTTATACATTCGTATATCAAGCTTCAATGTGGACCCTTTGGTTGAAAACCTCTCATAATTTGATAATTTTGTTTGCCTGTCTGCCAGTATATAGGAGAGGACTTTATCTTTTAGCAAAATGGGAAGTTTGTCTAATAACTGTATTAAATCCATTCCAGTTCCAAGACTCCTTCAAACAACACAAATAAGACATGCTTGTCTTTTATGTAGGATTGCAATGAATAATAATATCTCGACTTAGTATGGTACTCTGGGTTCGCCTCGCTATACCAGATGTAACCAAGATCTTGCATTCGCCTCGATCAAATCTCGATAAATCATCCACTACAAGTAAAATCAGATTCACAATAGGATATTTCCTCATAATTGTGATATTTGGTGTCGTTCTACAGAACCAAGACAACCAGAACAAATAAAATACAGCTCACAAAAGATGAAGCTAATGCAAATATCATGAAAATTGTGAATAGCTATTTTAGCATATCGCACAATGTCTGACTCTACCAGTGTTTCGGAAGTTTGGACTTTATGATGGAAAGAAACACCAAGTATCCATCAGTCGGGAAAAGTCATAGTAAATAACGTCATGTCAGTATGTAAGTTAAGTCATGTCCTACTTAAAAATAATTCCTATCAACTGTACTAAACTATTTATTATTCGAACAAAACAACTACTATATTAAATCTATGTACCTACACATTACCAAAAAACAAACAATATCAAAATAAATAATTATACCTAAACCTAAATAAATTCTAACTATTCATAATTTAACTACTTTACTATCCCACACCACAATTGAACCCCAAAAATATGAATCCTATTTCTTGCTGCTGATCTACCAGGCTCAGTAGACCAATTAAGGGCTTGAAGATGTCTTCGCCACAACAAGAATCCTAACCTATCCTATTACCCTACTTACTACCTAAGTTCCTATCAGCTAACTAACCAACTACACTAAAACGATCAAGCAAACTAGAGACACTCGCCTCACATTTAAATTACTCGCGTAGTTTTCCGAATGATGCAATGGAAAACTCTAAGCTAAGCTAAATATCCTACATCGGCTAGGGACCACCATTAGACTAACTCCTATTCCCTGGGTTTGTTATTCTCCGCAAAAGGGATTGGGACAACGGAAAAATAACGATAAATATATAAATAAATAAATGGGACAAGGCATTGGTAGATTTAGAAAACTGAAAACAGCTATCCAAACCGTCCAAAGCCCAGGGAGTATAAAGACTGTCTCGAACGTAAAATCAGTCCCTGTTAGACACTCCAATCCAACAGCCTAACAAAATTCTAAGACGCTTTCCATAAACAAAAGGCTAATCGTTAACAACCGCAAGGTGACCCGCCTTTAGTTCTAGAAATTCAACCCGACTCTGGCTGAAACTTAGATCAGGAACTCTGCTAAACCCATTTATAGTAATCTAAACTAATCCCCATACTAATATTTTAAATATAGAACACAAAAATACAACCCATCAAAATTAACAACACTAAACACTTATTCAAACTACATTGCAAGTTTACACTGAATACTATAATATATATTTTCCAACATTAAATAAACCAACATTATTTAAAATGTGGAATATTAAAAGCAAGAAAACACATATTCACTAATAAAATAACCCTCCTAATAAATGAGTTAAAACTGAACTATAAATTTCACTGACACAATTATATTAATATATTATTCGCCAACAAAGATCATACTAGCATTTAGGTATACTAGCATAACCTAGGTCGGAGAACAACATATTAGCAAATCACTATAATACCAAGCAGAGATCCGTCCTCTAAATTCGTATCAAAAGAATGACCCCTATACGTCACAACGAAACCCTTTTTATGCATATTTCTGTGCCAGTCGGTCCACTCGCTACAATCGCTGCCATCGTGCATCTCGATACACTTGTGCCCAACCTATTCAACCCGCAACATGCCAATGCACGTGTGCTTTATTTATGAACTCCCTCATACCTTAAACATAAAGTTCAAATTTGTTTGTTGTTAACTATCCTATTCGCTAAAGATAACATTGGGTTTTGGTTATAATTTATTAGCATCCTTGAAACAAGACCGTGTGAACTGTTGTAGAATATAAACAATCATATACATTTTTTTTAATACACGAGTATATATAGAACCATACCTACCAGATATATAGGTATATAGCTGGTTGGTTACAATCTACCCCCAAATTCTACGAAAATGGCCATGTATATACATAATTGGAGTAGAATTTTCAAACCAAAATAATAATAATTAAATCTTAAACAAAATATCATGGTTCAATTTACTAAAAGTAATTTTAGAATCATTAAATACTAATTAATGATGATTAATTAATTTACAAAATGTCTAAACATCAATATCTAATATTAGATGAGCATAATACAAAAGTCAAATTCTTAGACACTCGCAGCGACGAGCTGAAACGAAAAAAAAAGTTCAACGGACCTGAGATCAAGATCGAAAAATCCACAATATTCGAAAACCCACAACCCTTTCAATACTGACATCAACGCTCATTCAATTGTCACTCACACACATTATTTAGGAGACGGAGAAAAATGTGCTACGGGGAATATAGAGTGATGTTTACTAACCAATAGAAGAGTCTCAATGCACTAAAAGTACGTACACTGCCTCTATTAATTAGCACGCACCTAACAACAAAGTAGTCTCAGTGCACAACAATGTACGTTCACCGCTCTGTTGCTAAATACAATTAGATCGGAGAGTCTCAATGCACTAACTAGTACGTACACTACCCTGTTAGGGAGTCTCAATGCACTAATTAGTACGTACACTACCCCTTTCTAATCTCTACCTACTTAACTAGATCTGAAGCAGTCACAATGCACCATTCGGTACGTACACTAGCCTCATCTCCAATTACCCCTACCTAATCAGAACTAGATCCCAAGCAGTCTCAATGCACTAAAAGTACGTACACTAGCCTAGTTTCCAGTTCCTCCTACATACAACTAGATTCAAAGCAGTCTCAATGCACTTCCATGTACGTACACTAGCCTCTTCTCTAGCCGTATCTAACACAACCAGCTCTGGAGCAGTCACAATGCACCAAGATACGTACACTAGCTTCTTTCCAGTTAATCTATAGACAACTAGAACTAAAGCAGTCTCAATGCACCATAAGGTACGTACACTAGCTTCGTCTACTGTTGTACCTACAGGCAACTAGACGTGAAACAGTCTCAATGCATCAAGGTACGTACACAAACCCCATCACCAGTTTCTACCTCCTACCACTTAATACTACACTACAAGAACTAAACTCCAATTTTTAAAGATCGAAAAGACGGGAGATATGCCTAAACAAAATTGGAGTGAATTTAACTATAACATGTCCTAACTGTAGCGCAGATGCTTTAATTACCTACTTGGGTACAACCAAAATAAGTTTCGTTTCAAAACTAAAATAATATATAATAATCCCTTTCATACCAAACTCAATACGAAAAACATTGTCAACTGAAGCTCTCAAACCTTCATACGCACAACAATGACAACGCAGAAATTTTATTGCGATACCTCTTCAAATACCCTGACATAAACAACAATAAAATAATTATTTTAATAAGACTATTTATTTCTAAACTGTAAACTTTTAATTCCTGAATCTTTAATTAATATAGCAAACCTTCCTAAGTCCTTTCTAAATTATTTTACTCGAAATTGGCAAAATTAAGTATCTTATAATTATTAAAGTACGATTTACTGAAATATGCCAATAAATGATTAGTCTAAAAATAACATTTACAAAATACACGTATGTTTTTAATTAAAGTGTTCCAGGCTTTGCTTCTTTAAATTATTTCGGTGCTTGGCTCTCAACTTCCGAGTTAGCGATCTTGATTTCTGCTTCAATGGTACAGCGGCAACGATAGATAATTCTTGTTGATTAGGTTTCTCGTTAGATTCTGTTTCGCTAAAGGAATCGTCATCAGGAACACTGTCTTCTATTTTTAAGAAATCTAGTGCACTCCTGATACTTTTTTCGGGATATATTATCCATTGCAAACGTACACGTCTTGGATAACGTTCCATTATAGTTTCAACTGCTCTTTCTTCTGTTTTAAAATATGACATTAAAAATCTCGTTTCATTATAAAGTTCACAAAAATATGTGCACATAGACTTATTTTTCCCATCAGTTGCCCATTGTCTATTGCGAAACTTAAATAATGCATCGCGCTGTACATAATCTCCCCAGTAATATTCCACAAAATCCGTTTTAAAATCTTCGATATCGCTCCAAGTCTTATACAGGATCCTAGACCAGGTCTTTGCATCTCCTATTAGGCAATCCACTGTATAAATGATAATATTTTCTGTTGCATTAATTTTCTTCAAATAGCTCTCTAATTCTTCTAAAAATGTCATAGGATGCATATTTGCTCCATCAAATGTAGGTTTTTCAGGCGCCGTCATAATAAAAATAGTTTTATTAATTACGGGTTGTATCTGCGAGCTCGATAATTCTTCCAATTGCATCATGTTTGAACTTCCTTGCGATTCTTCTAAATGTCGTACGTTCGACGGACTTGTCATAATTATTCTCTTTTACTTTACACACTTCTCGTAAATTTTAATTGTCTCTACACACTACACTTTGTCTTTCTTTATAGATTATTCTAATCACAAAAGTAACCTCCTTTTAGATTCCTGTAATATACAAAAAGTTACATTAAAAACAAAATCAAACTCGAGCTCTTATTTTCTAAATTATTTTGCTAATAATTTCGAATTTTCCTATTTTCCTAACATTCGAATAAAGCTAAATATATATAGTTGTGTAATATAGGATGCCTATATTATATTACTTAAACTACTAGGTGAAATTTTCAAACCCCTAAAGTTAGTTTAATGATTCAACCATTATAATAATTAAGAATCTCTATCTATAATCACATAATGTTTTAGAATTCTAACCTAAAAAATAATATATGTATGCCCCTTTTTTATTCTTTCCAAATTTCTAGAAGCTTCCATTAAACTCTACCCTAAACACTTTTATCGAACACTATTCACACTCAACAGGCGATAGATTTGTTCAAACCTAGCCAATAATAATTTGTCACCAAATTTAAACAAACTCTAAAACAGAATGTCTAAAATCTCTTTTGTATAACGCTCGTCTACATAAGTATTTTCTTGTGTGCACGCTGATTAAACACTTAATGAACATAGCATCAAAGCCATGTATAATCTGAAATCCGGCCTAAACTTCTATATTAACTTGTCCTAAACTAAAATTCTCATACCTATTAAACTCACTTAACCAAAAACCATATCAAAAATTTCTAGGGAAGGCCTTTGTCCAACAATAAACTACAATATTCGGCTAATATGATGATGATGGTTTTACACTTGAACATACATACGCCCTTATTTTTATTCTCTTGATATTAATAATAATATTATATTCGTCTATAAAAATAGTAATTCTCATACTCAAATGAAGACCTAACTATATGAAACACTAACATTTTCCTACGATCATAATTAATATTTACTGATGTTCTGATGTTAATATGATTATGTCTATCTCCTAGCATTAAAACTTTTACAATATCTAAAATAATTAAAATAATGTCTGCTACCCCCCGCTAACAATACTCTAATAATATCCTATATTAGCAAACTAAAGTAACCTAGAATGATGCAAGTTGAGTTCATAGATTAAGACTTCTGTAAAAAGACTTCAACAAGTTAAGCCTAAAACCTAATTACCTAATTTATCATTACTGTAATGCCATAAATTAAATATCACCAATAATTACTAATGGTAATCAACTGTCTATACTACCAAATTAATAAAGTGGAAATGATTTATATCTAGACTATCTAAAACCCAAATTACTACTAACATACACACATACTTAGTTCATGAATACATTTCCCACAGTTCACCAACGTGTCATCTATTCACAATAAATTATTATGTTATGAATCCCTTTGTTTTTGTTAACATTGAGCTTGCCAAGTATAACAAGTGTTACATTTCATTCTAAACAAAAACTAAACTAGTACTCCAAAAATCTTGATGAATAGATTATTATGTCAAGTGCTTGAGTACGCGCTAAGAATGCCACTTCGACGAAATTATCGCTAAGTACCTGGGAACGCAACTCACAAGTATCGATAACTAAAACTTACTACTTGACCCACGTCTTGTCTGAATAATGTAATGGTTGGTTTTTATACTTAAGCACAAATTTTATATGCAGAATGGACCGTTACATTCCGTAACTTCCTCTTGTTTCCTTCCTTAAACTGGACATAAACAGTAAGAGTCGAATTCTATTTCTACATCTTAAATTACTTAACTAAAAAGTTAACTTATGTGACTTCATTATCTACCTGATTCATAAAGACAGCCTCCTATCCACAATAAACATACAAACATTACAGAAAAGACTATAAAATAATGAATTTACGTCAGATTCAAATCAAGTTTTAGACTTAAAGTTTAAACTATGGCGCAGCACTCTTTCTTAGAAGATGCCTATTCGCTTAACTACATTATTCAGTGCGGTTGAATACTTTGTGTCATATATATTACCTACTAATCAGTTCTGTAACATCGGTAGACCTACACTAAAACAACAGTACCCAGAAGATGCCTATTCGTTAACATGTAATAAAACATACGACATTTTAAATCTAAGACTTACAGTTTTGTCTACCTAATTATTATTCCGTAATTATGATAACTATCCTACGTCTATTAACGTCTTGAACGAAAATACACGCTACCCCCAATAAATGCAGACTTTATTACGTTGGCAAATATATATAGTTTTCTATATAGCCTAAATAAAATACTAAGGACAAAAATAGACCTTAAGCTAGTCCTAACTTCCACATCCTGTATGCTAATCTCTCCACGGCAACAAAATGTGTGGTTATAATGAATTACAACCACTTGTTAGACCCAAAACAAAGCGTAACTATTCTAATAAGACATAATTTTTTTAATTGGACTACAATATAAAGACGATCTACAAAGTTTATACCTACGCTAGAAACAAAATTAATAAAGTGAATAAATGATAAAATAAGATAATATACTATAATCCTGGTCACGGCACCAAAATGTACCGAACCGCCTAGCTTAAACTAACCTACCTAACTAAAATAGAAAAATTATCTAATAAAACAACCTAACCCAACTTACCTAATTTATTTTAACGGTAATCTAAAATCCTAATCTACCTAATGACTAAAAACTATTTATCTAACCACAGCGTTAGGCTAACCTAAGACCTAAGTAAACCTAACAGACCTAAATGGAAACCTAAATACCTAATTATCTTACTTTATATCGCTTTGTTTGGATCGTTGATTTGGCCAAGTAATCGTCTAGTGATGTCGTAGGAACCTATGTTATGCACGTTAGTAACCCGAAGTCCTTTTCACATACATAATAGGAGTGGAGTTATTTGTCGTACCTAATATCCCTAAGTACAAAACTAACCTACTTAACTCATCCTATCCTATTCCTATGAATAGCTGCCTAACTAGCCATAATAGCTATCTATTTAAAACGTATGGATCCTGACTTAGATTTATAATAACATACATTTCTAATTAGAATCTAGTTAAACTCTAATGTTTACAAAATACTAAATTACCTATAAAGAAAGATTTTTTCTTTTGGGGTTAAAACGCGAGCACCTCCCCGCTCAACGCCATATGCCTCGTCTCCTGACTGGTCAGCATTCTGCCCCAAGTTCTTATGGAACTTATTTTTCTTTCTTTTTTTTTATATACCAGCAGTACCTATCTTTTTTTTATGATATGTGTCGTTTCCAACGTAAAAGTACCAACTGATGTAGTCGCATATTATCAATAGCTTATACATTCGTATATCAAGCTTCAATGTGGACCCTTTGGTTGAAAACCTCTCATAATTTGATAATTTTGTTTGCCTGTCTGCCAGTATATAGGAGAGGACTTTATCTTTTAGCAAAATGGGAAGTTTGTCTAATAACTGTATTAAATCCATTCCAGTTCCAAGACTCCTTCAAACAACACAAATAAGACATGCTTGTCTTTTATGTAGGATTGCAATGAATAATAATATCTCGACTTAGTATGGTACTCTGGGTTCGCCTCGCTATACCAGATGTAACCAAGATCTTGCATTCGCCTCGATCAAATCTCGATAAATCATCCACTACAAGTAAAATCAGATTCACAATAGGATATTTCCTCATAATTGTGATATTTGGTGTCGTTCTACAGAACCAAGACAACCAGAACAAATAAAATACAGCTCACAAAAGATGAAGCTAATGCAAATATCATGAAAATTGTGAATAGCTATTTTAGCATATCGCACAATGTCTGACTCTACCAGTGTTTCGGAAGTTTGGACTTTATGATGGAAAGAAACACCAAGTATCCATCAGTCGGGAAAAGTCATAGTAAATAACGTCATGTCAGTATGTAAGTTAAGTCATGTCCTACTTAAAAATAATTCCTATCAACTGTACTAAACTATTTATTATTCGAACAAAACAACTACTATATTAAATCTATGTACCTACACATTACCAAAAAACAAACAATATCAAAATAAATAATTATACCTAAACCTAAATAAATTCTAACTATTCATAATTTAACTACTTTACTATCCCACACCACAATTGAACCCCAAAAATATGAATCCTATTTCTTGCTGCTGATCTACCAGGCTCAGTAGACCAATTAAGGGCTTGAAGATGTCTTCGCCACAACAAGAATCCTAACCTATCCTATTACCCTACTTACTACCTAAGTTCCTATCAGCTAACTAACCAACTACACTAAAACGATCAAGCAAACTAGAGACACTCGCCTCACATTTAAATTACTCGCGTAGTTTTCCGAATGATGCAATGGAAAACTCTAAGCTAAGCTAAATATCCTACATCGGCTAGGGACCACCATTAGACTAACTCCTATTCCCTGGGTTTGTTATTCCCCGCAAAAGGGATTGGGACAACGGAAAAATAACGATAAATATATAAATAAATAAATGGGACAAGGCATTGGTAGATTTAGAAAACTGAAAACAGCTATCCAAACCGTCCAAAGCCCAGGGAGTATAAAGACTGTCTCGAACGTAAAATCAGTCCCTGTTAGACACTCCAATCCAACAGCCTAACAAAATTCTAAGACGCTTTCCATAAACAAAAGGCTAATCGTTAACAACCGCAAGGTGACCCGCCTTTAGTTCTAGAAATTCAACCCGACTCTGGCTGAAACTTAGATCAGGAACTCTGCTAAACCCATTTATAGTAATCTAAACTAATCCCCATACTAATATTTTAAATATAGAACACAAAAATACAACCCATCAAAATTAACAACACTAAACACTTATTCAAACTACATTGCAAGTTTACACTGAATACTATAATATATATTTTCCAACATTAAATAAACCAACATTATTTAAAATGTGGAATATTAAAAGCAAGAAAACACATATTCACTAATAAAATAACCCTCCTAATAAATGAGTTAAAACTGAACTATAAATTTCACTGACACAATTATATTAATATATTATTCGCCAACAAAGATCATACTAGCATTTAGGTATACTAGCATAACCTAGGTCGGAGAACAACATATTAGCAAATCACTATAATACCAAGCAGAGATCCGTCCTCTAAATTCGTATCAAAAGAATGACCCCTATACGTCACAACGAAACCCTTTTTATGCATATTTCTGTGCCAGTCGGTCCACTCGCTACAATCGCTGCCATCGTGCATCTCGATACACTTGTGCCCAACCTATTCAACCCGCAACATGCCAATGCACGTGTGCTTTATTTATGAACTCCCTCATACCTTAAACATAAAGTTCAAATTTGTTTGTTGTTAACTATCCTATTCGCTAAAGATAACATTGGGTTTTGGTTATAATTTATTAGCATCCTTGAAACAAGACCGTGTGAACTGTTGTAGAATATAAACAATCATATACATTTTTTTTAATACACGAGTATATATAGAACCATACCTACCAGATATATAGGTATATAGCTGGTTGGTTACAAGACTTAATGCCTTAAAACAGTCTCTACCGGTCCACCATTAGCTAAGTTTGGCAATTCTTCAAGTTAAGTCTACTTTGGTTGTTCTGCGGTGGCTCACTCCTAATTCGATCTAGCAGTGAACTCAAACTCAGGTTGCCATGGTTTACTTCAGCTAAATATACACTCGCGGTCAAATAATACCGGTCACTAACCTACAAAGTATTTATCTCGAAAATGCAAACATTTAATTAAACAAGGTGCAGAAAACGAGCTCACTATATAGCTCAGAAGTTTCATTTGTTCGAAAGCATCATTATACTCCTTTGTATACTTCCGAAACCTTTTTTGACGACGCGGTTGGCGCAGTTTGTAAGCACCTGCCTACTGAGCCGGCGGTCCCGGGTTCGAATCCCGGCCAGGGCAAATATTTGTGTGATGAACTCGAATATTTTTATGGTTGACTGGTAGAGAATGCTCTATGGCATTAAGTCCGCCTTTTCTACGATAAGTTCTCTCTTTTGTGCAATAAAGATTAAATAAATATTTGTGCTTGGATCATGGTTCTATGTATTTTTCTCAAAAATTGCATGTAATGTTGCCTTACCATCGCTAGATAGACTACAGTAAGTGGAACATACCGAAGACTTTTTAGAAGTGTCCAGTAAACAGCGAGATTTTAAATTTGGAATCAATATTTGTCCAGTAAGTAAGTATGTAATTCCTATTACGTATCAAGATATTTGAATATCGAAACACGATTTACATCGTCACCGACCTATAAAAAAACTAAGGATGTGAAGGCGATGAGGTCGTATATAAATGTAAAAAGGATGCATTCCACAAATTGTTTTAATTATAAGTACAGTGCGAGAGCAAATTGTAGAAATTAAAAAGTGGCGTCCCTTTTTCATAGATTAAATAGAAAGAGACGACATTGCAGTATACACTTGCAATTTACACTAAGAGCAAATGTAAAATAAAAAGAGGTTAGTACTATTGGCAGTATAAACGTAACTCAAGATGCATATTTAAAAAAAAAAAAGTAGCGACAAGGTTTAGTGCGGAAGTTTGTATGCAGCGTTTAGTTCATAATTGTGCTGTGTAAAATGACAATGATATTTCGGAATTCCTTCCTTTTATGTGTCGTTTAGAAAAAACCTCGGAGTTAAAATTGAAGGTAAGCTTTATGATATGAAAATTAGTTAGAAAATACAACAATGTATAACAATAATTAAATTTTATCTTTAAGACTTAGGTTTGTAAGACAGTGCAAATAATTAAACGCAGTATTTATAAAAAAAGAAATTAAGGCGGGATTTAAATTAAAAGACAAAGATTTCAAATTTGTTTGTGTGATCTATTACAATAATTCAGCAAAAATGAGTTCAGACGAGTCTGATTCCGAATAGACGGCACTCCTCCATACTTAAAAGCGGAGGCAGAGTTAGCTAAAATAATTTACTTCCGACTAAATCCAAGGAGATATAAAACAATACAAGAGATTCATTAAATGGAAGGAAGAAAATCAAGTTAATAGTTGGTCAGATAATGTGTGATAAGGTCTGAATATTTCAACAATCTTTCTGAGACAGTCGGATGGCTACAAAGGAAAGAAATCACAAATATTCTGCAGCAAAATATAGAAAAGTTCTTAAATCCGAATATGAATGTCACCTATAAAATATAATTTTAATCTAATTTTCTTGTTGAATTTTTGAGAAAAGCACTATACTTGCTTCGACCGTAAGAGCCATCCTGGCCTCGTATTATATCCGGACCTCGCCTACGGCTCGGTCCGTCTAATTCCTACTCGGCCAGTATGGCTTACTTACTGGTCTCTGCCGTAATGTACTATAAGTATATATTTATCTTTATATACATAATATAGTACCTATGTATATCGTCGGCTAGTACCCATAACACAAGCCTTCTTGAGCTTAATTTGGGACTAGATCGATTTGTTTAAGGTTGTCTAATATTTATTTATATTTATGTAGGATGAGTGAAATCTAACGGTTAGGAAGGGGAGTACGATTTCGGATCTGTAATCGGAAAGACGTGCTCTGCTAATTTATTGTGATTTTTAATAATTTAATTTGTCTAATACAAGTATTGTTTTGTGATTTGTTGTGGTTTCGTTTCGCCCGTCCCACATTTATTTTTATATTTCTGGATAATATACAACTCTAACTTAAGAGGCCTTATTCCTTTAAAAATACTGATTGTTTTAGACATTTTCTCTATGATCAAACATGTTTCTTAACATGTTATTGATGTTACTACCTAGAACAGGGCTATTGGGATTTATTGGTATATATTTGAATCCTACAGTTTGAATTTTTCATTGATAATTTTTGTTTCAAAAACTACTCGAAATTGACAAAATTCACGCGAAAAATTCGTTTTTACAACTTATTTTCGACTGCACGCAATGAAAGCATGAAATAGCTATGTTACAACCTAGAACTCGGGGAAAAGTATTATTCACTTCAAAAAGTTGGTTGTTTTTATCAATATATTTGTCATAATATGAAAAAAATAAATTTTAAAAGGAATAAAGCCTCTTTAGTATCTACGCTACTGAATGACGTCATAATAAGTGACCGCATTGACACCAGTTGTAAACTTAGCTCAACTGTATGTGAGTTAGCTCACTTAAGAGTTAGGAGATTGCCGAAGCTGCTTGTTAACGTCAAATCGATGCGGAATGATGCCACTCCGATAAGCTGACGTTCCGAGTGCTGCAAGTTATCAAGTATAAATACACTAACTCATGATAAGAAGTAAATTCGCTATCGCTAAAGACTATTACTATATAATACCTATATCTAGAGTTATTTTAGTAATAGTCTTTAGCGATATCACCGCTTCTTGTCTACCGTTTTTAGGGTTCCGTAGTCAACTAGGAACCCTTATAGTTTCGCCATGTCCGTCTGTCCGTCCGTCCGTCCGTCCATCCGTCCGCGGCTTAGCTCCGTGATCATTAGTACTAGAAAGCTGAAATTTGGTATGAATATGTGTATGTATAACGCCGACAGAACGGTAAAATAAAATTAAAATTTTTTTTTTCGGGTCCTCGAACACCTAAATTGGGGGTGATTTTTTTTCTTTTCAACACTGGTGTGTGGGGTGTCGTTGAATAGGTCTTGTAAAAATAATAGGGGTCTTTTAACATTATTTTTTGATAAGGTCAGCAGTTTTGTAAATATTCGCTCCAAAAACAAAAAAAATAGTGTCCCCCCCCTCCAACTTTTCAACCACGGGTCGAAAAAAATCGGGAAAATTCATGTTAATGAGGTCTTATAAGTAATTTCAATGAAAACTATATTTAACAAAATCGGTTCAGCCGTTTTTGAGTTATCGCCAAATTTCATATTTTTCTTTAAAAGGTCGTAAGTTGATTTCCAGAAGGTAATAAGTGATTACAGTTTCTAGGGCGTTTACGACCTTTTTATAGAGCTCAAAATCCTTCTTAACGTAAACCTCGGGCTTAAAACAGCAGTTTATTGTGAAGGATGAGCAACTACGGAACCCTACACTGAGCGTGGCCCGACATGCTCTTGGCCGGTTTTTTAATTTGTTTTTGATTTCTTGTGTAAAATGTACCTATAAATTTGGTGTGCAATAAGGTGTAATTGTATTGTATATTATTGTAATAGTACAGTCATCTGTCATGCAGTCACGTTCTAAATAATGAAATAATGAACTTCATTCCATGAGTAGGCCACAAAGGAGGTTATACATGTTTGAGTGCACCGGCATTTCACAAAAGACCACTTTTGAGAAGAAACGCGAAATAAACTTAACAGCCACCACCACCTTTGAATATAACACGCAATGGCTTATGATTGGTTCGCGCCTTAGCGAGTATCTATCTACTGCATACTTAGACTGACTGTTGAGTTCATTTCGGCGTTTCTCCTCATTAGTGGTCTCCTCTTGTGAAATGCCGGTAGACTCATTTCTACGGCATTTTCACTACGTCTCTAATTAACTGATTTGATTTTGTCTCCAATTAAAGATAAATACAGAATAAATAAATTAAAAAGACGAGCTTCACACTAAGCTGCCTGGAGGCTTCTCGAACAGTCTACGTTTCTCCTTAAATCGGCCAAATACGCATTTAATTGCAAATTCTCGCAGGGCCGAAAGGCCCGGGGGCTGTGCCGGAGGTTTAATAAGTTTTGTAAGTGCGTTTTGCGGTGAAGCGCGAGAAAGCATTAGCATGGCAATGAAGGTTCCTTATATTCGTTCAAAAATGCTGGTTGTTTTAGACATTTTTCTCGATTAGCAAACATGTTTCTTAACATATGTTACTAATTAGAGCAGGTTTATATTTGAAACCTGTAATTTGAATTATTCAATGATAATTTTTGTATAACGGCGCTAGACTCACGTCGTAGAAGTCGAGAAACGCTGGACATGTTTCGAATGGGAGTAAACCCGTTTAAGTATTTTAATGTCTGAGATTCACGGTAGTTTTCTATGTAAAAATTCGAGTAGTTTTTGAAATAAAAATTAATTTCAAAATATGAAATAAAAAAAATGTTTATTAGGAATACCTATGGCCTCTTAAACACAGCGTGTTCAGAATTTACCAGGTTATAATATAAGGCTATATAAATATATTACTTAGAGTTGAAACGTCAAAACTCGGTTTAATACCATCGCTGAAATGTTAAATATCATAAAACGCGCGGTATAAAGCAATAAACTGTACCATACGCAAGTGCAGACCCATTTTACTGGTCGTATATCACAAGTTTAGCTGCACCGTGAAGCTGGGCCGCCATCTTGTCGCAACATTCTCGACACATCAGCTGGGCCATTATGCTCCTATTACGATGAAGCATGGCCGGTCGCAGCTCCGTATGTTTCGGCACTAGTGAGGAAGGGGAGGGGTGCGGAGTGAAAATTGATTTTGATGCACAAATTGATAATATTTGATTTTTGTAATCGGGATTTTTCCAGGAAACTGAAACAATGGATGAAATGAAATATAATCACATTTTAAAGAAAATAAAAAATATCCCGTATACGTGTAATGTGTTTTATTATTATCCTTGGATAATTTGATGGCAGCAAAACAAAGTAACTTAATTGTGTTGCTCTGAAAAGAGAACGATTTTATTATTTAAAAGGTTTTTGCAATTTATTTATACTTTTACTGAGCATATTGAACATGAATCATAAAGTCACTTGAAAAGAGAAACAACATTTAAAGCTATTATTTACACTAGTTCCTATTTTACGTTTATTTTTATAATATTCGCTTTCTTAAGAAATAACCTCACTTTTCATGCTGTGTCATTCTGTCATTCTGACAGCTCCACAGATCAGTTGACTTTTTAAATAAATGATACGTCAAAGCGAGTAGGTACGCGGCAACATTCAAACTGAATGAAGTACTATTAATTACGTACTTCGTTCACATACATATTAACAAAACAAATTCTAAAGTTCCTCATTATGAAAAAGGATAGACGTGTCCAGATTACGGTGCAACTGTTCAAAACAATATAAATAAAGTGGGTTTGCTATAAGCAATGTGATTCTGTTCTTCTAGAGTGCGTAATTATTGTGGTAATCACAAAACTACCATATCTTCACTTTTTTCAAACAGCTTTAAGACTACTACTAGTAATGATGGAATAATAAAAAAAAACTTCGAACTGGGACTGCTTTGTAGCCATCGGACCCGTGCCAGCGCGACGTTTTTTTTAGATTCGTGTCATGGAGAGAGAGAGAGAGGGAGGGAGACATGCCCACTACTAATCCGACCCACCATTTTTACTACCTAGCTAGTCCACCAAGTCAAAGTCGCCCAGCGAGCTATGGAAAGAGCTATGCTGGGTGTCTCTCTTTGGGATCAAATCCCAAACGAAGTAATTTGACAGAGAACCAAAGTTACCGACATAGCACAGTGAATCAGCAAGCTGAAGTGGCAGAGGGACCGTGTCTGTCGTAAAGCCGACGACCACTGGGGCAAACTAGTTCTGGAGTGAAGACCGCGAATCGGTAAACGTAGTGTAGGGCGCCTTGTAACAAGGTGGTGCAACGACATGATAGGACAGCGGGTGGTAACTGAAGGAGGAGAGTTGAAAATCGAGCTCAGTGGCGTGCCATGGGAGCATGTCCAGCAGTGGACTGACACAGGCTGATGATGATGATGTCGGCTCCAATTGTATTTATATATTATGTATATCGTCGTCTAGTACCCATAGTACAAGCTTTGCTTAGTTTGGGACTAGGTCGATTTGTGTATGATTGTCCCTTAATATTTATTTATTATTTATTTATTTATTAATTACTTTAGATTCCCTGCTAACAGCGAATGCTAGTGCAGCATATAGCTTTGTGTACTCTATACTATTATATAATGCTAGATTTCATTAACATAAATAAATAAATATCAGACAACCTCACACAAATCGATCTAGTTAGTCTCAAATTAAGCTCAAGAAGGCATGTGTTATTATGCGTACTAGACGACGATATACATACCTACTTATATAGATAAATATATACTTAAATACATAGAACAACCATGACCCAAGCACAAATATTCGAGTACATCACACAAATATTTGCCCTGGCCGGGATTCGAACCCAGGACCGCCGGCTCATTAAAAAAAAAAAAAAAAATCTATGGAGAGGGGTCATGATTTCAGGATAAATCTTAATAGCGTGACGCTGGATTGTCATTTGTTTAGAAGAGGCGCGCGGCGCCATGCCAGTCTGACGCCATCTGTTTTCATAATTTCCTTTGGCCTCGCATCACGCCGAAATGGCTGGACAAATTTTAACCAATTTTGGTACAGGGATAGCTGGACATCCAAAGATCGATACTTTTCATCCGTTGGTAAAAAAAAAAAAAAAAACGTGGATGAAGTTCGCGGTTACCTCCTAGTATTTAAAATACACGTCGGATCGGACATTATGCTCCTATTATCGTACAATGAAGTATGGCTGCGCTCGTTCTTGGCATGTCGCGGGACCGGTGGGAATAATAAACGATGAAAAATATGTTCCCTAAAATTGGTCTGTGGTTTTTTGACCGAGCGAGCGAAGTGAGTGAACCGTTTTCATTTTAGCTTGGCTAAAAATTATCATATAGTTTTATGTCATAGGCGGCAAACGAGCAAACGGATCGTCTGATGGTGCGCGATTACCGTCGCCCATAGACACCTGTAACACCAGAGGAGTCACAAGTGCGTTGCCGGCCTTTCAGGTAATACGCTCTTTTCTTGAAGGTTTGATACGGCTTTTCTCATAAATACCTATATCGGTTACTCTATTACTTACATAGTCTGGCCATAATAATTATTGACGTGAACAGCCAGTATGTCAATAATACGAGTTTAAGCACAGAATAATGACGCAAGGCACAGGTACAAGACACGTTATGAGGATATATCACTACTCCTTTTCCTATACTATCAGTTTACGTTCAGTTTGAACCTGGTAACTATGGTGTCGGATACAAATGAGGTCCAAACTTAACGTAACCGAGTTATACAATTCGAGTTTTCGTTCTCCTCTGTTTCCTCCTCCAAAACATACCCAATACGAATTTTAGAAACTGAATGGGAAGGAAATGTTCTGTGTTAGACCGTTTTGATCACGTTCGAAATCGAGGTTATTAAATAAAACACTTTTTGAACACTAATAACTCGTTTAAGTTCCATTATTTTATAATAATGAGATTAATGAGTCTTCATAAATTACTGGTCCACGATGGATCCAATTTTAGCCAAAACCTCTGCATAAACCATTACCAATAACATATGGTAAGCCAGCCAACCTCCGTTAACTATTTCTAGATGCATCTAGGCTATTGTTCTCCTATTACGATGTAACATGGCTACTCTCAGGCACAGAATTTAAGCTGAACGTGGCTGAACTAAACCCATTAACATAACACAATGGGTGTGCGCTAAACAATTTGATGAACAGTGGCTCTTGAAAGAAGCTGATAATTAATAGTAGTTTATGCAACTGCTGCATAATGAGAGGTCTTAAAATACGAGTGTGGTTTTATGAATCGAGCCGTAGGCGAGTTTCATAATAGGATCACACGAGTGTGCTTTAAGACCTAATTCTGTACAGTTGCATACACTACTTTATCTACACACATATTCATAATCATTATCATAGATTTTCTTTTATGAAAATATGAAACACTCAGTCCTGCCAGTCAGTCCGCGGAGCAGAGGAACACATGAGGTGACTCGCGCGGCGGCGGGGCCGTCACCATTACAGTATAAATTTTGTTCAAAATTGATACTGACACCATTATATTTCAACAGACAGAAATCAATGGGGTTCTTAGATACGGAACCGTTTAACCACCCTGTGTGGAAAATACTATAAGCTCTTACCTGTCAGTAAAACACGCTCTGAAAGTTTAGAAACTTCAAGAACGTGTTTTACTGACGAGTCTAGAACTCGCAGAACAAGTTTAATACGTTAAATTCCAATTTGAGTTCAGCCCAGCATAACGCTCTGGGGAACGGTATTGATATCCCCGTAATAAACACGTCTCAGTGGACCATCTCACTTATTCACTTAAGGTAACACCTCTAAATAAGATTACAAAAAATGGTTGACATAGGTAAGTATCTTTTTTATCGGTGTGAGAAAACAAGAGCCGTTTTTCCTTACTACAGTAGTCCGTTTTGTTTCCTCTCTAAAAAAATTATGACCTACCTACTGCCATGTTTTTTTATGAAACAAAAAAAAAAATAGTCTGATAAACTTTTCTATAATTCATTGTCGTCCATCTGTCAAAAAATATGTACTTATACCTAAAGGTATACGTTTACTATACTATACATCCATGCACAGAAGATAAAACTTTATTTTTCTACTGCAGTACTTTTTTCCGTCATTTATATAGTTACTAACTCTAATGTGCCCAAACTAAATATTTTTATTCAAGCAGTAACGTCTGCTGTCTGTGACAAACATTCAATTAGGTCATATATTTATTTTATTTTATTTATATCATTTATTTAAAAAAAAAAACGTATTCAAAATGAGTATACATTTATACAGATTATATATAAAACACACACAACATACACATACATACCTAGACACACAAATACATAACTATCCGTACCTACACACATCACCTACACTGGACAATTTTCAACACCACAAAAAAAAATTATAATAAGTATATAATATTTCAATATTTAATTTAATTTTCTTTTCGTGTTTGTAGCATAGTGTTACGCCAACTCTGGCAAAGGGGCCAGTCTGAAAATCAGCGCTGGGGTACTAGCCTAGCACATGCTGAGACTGGTACCCATTACCAAAAATGTGCATTAACTATTAAACATGTGTTATTTTTTTTGTTTATGCAAATTGTACTTACATTTGTGTATTATTTACTGTACTGAAATACTTGTGTTCTTTTTGGTAATTTATTTATTTATTTATTTATTCAGGATTACCAACAGATAATACATCTTACATGCTCTTATATCTAGGTGTAACAATCATGGCTGATGCTTATCTAATTATAATAATAAACAATTTTTTTTTTTTTTTTATTATATTATTAGGTATAACTACTTAAATCCACAGGTGATCGCACTTCGTTCGACTCCTCTTTTCGCATCCTTAGAGTATTTTATACTTTCTGCAGGACCGAAATTATCTCTATACCAAAATCCCTTCGGCCATGAATGCGTGGATGAATGGCTAACGAGCATTCAAACATCCTCACGACATTAACTAGTAGGATTACCTACCTACACTCCGGATTTTAATTAGGCGAACTAACTTGACAGTTCATTGCACACGAATGTTGCCACAGTTTCGCTAGTGTTGTTAATATCGATAATTATGTTAAAAAGAAGGTTGATAACGTGAGCATGGACTCATTGTCTATGCTATACTTCTTTTTATATCTCTGCTATTTGTTTCCTAGCAACTGTTGTTTTTATAATCTTTACACTAATATATATTGTCGTGAACGAATCACACGCTTTTCCTTGCTAATTTAACACGTTCACTGCGGTACGGGGGCCTCCGTGCCCCGTACGACGTCGTCGTTCAGTGCGGGGGACAAAAAACAGTGTTTACTCGCTGGTGCGGAGCCTGTATCTTTGGTATTTTTTTGTCTACAATAGACACAAATATATAATTATGATCCTTTTTTAAAGTCTAATCAGGTGATATATAAAATATAAACGGGGTCCCACGAACCCCGTACCGACCACAGAACAAAAATTGTCTTCCAGTGCGATACGGGGTACTGTGAACCCCGTATAGACATTAGCTGACCCGTACGGGCTAATGAGCTCAGTGTCACTAGTGCAGTCATTATTGCAAGTCTTGTTATCGGTATCGGTAAATTGTATCGCAGATAAGATCATACGGTGAAAACTATGTGTACGTAAGTGCCAAAAACCACTGTGTTTAAATTGTTATAATTTGGAACATTAAATACAGCTCAAATGTAGGTATGTGCAATATTTTGCACTAACATGCAAAATATTGCACATACCTACATTTGTTACTTAAGACTGTTCCACTTGTTTAATTTTTTATATACAGTTTAAATCACGTTTAAAACATAATTATGATTAAAATTTATCGTTTGTTTTTATTCCCATCACTATTAACTTATCGACACACACACAGTCTGTGCGGTCCGGGGGCCGCTAAACCCCGTACTCTGTCAATTCTAGTGCGATACGGGGATAATAGAACCCCGTACTTTCTTTTCCTTCTAATTTAATAACCTTTCATCGTGTCTACGTGCGGAAGCAGGGTCACATAGGTCATATTATACTCTTTGAATTGATGAAAACAAATTTGTAAAAAAATATGATTTCACGATTTTAGAGCAGTTTTAACTGACGGGGGAGTACGGGGCACTTTTATACCCGTAACGCATCACGGCGAAAACCACTACGGGGTCAATCAGGCCCCGTAACGCACTGAAATTCAGGACAGAGTTTTAGATTGCCGCAGTGAACGTGTTAAAGAATTAAAAAAACCAGTTCCTACCAGATGTTTAGTTAAACAGCATTAAAAAAAAGTAGACATTACGTATTTCATAAATTTTGAATTATGTGTTTGAAATCTAACTAATAATTTTATTACACGAATCAATAATAAAACAAGTGCGAGTCGGACTCGCGCACCGAGGGTTCCGTACAAACACTTTCCATCCCTAAATGGTTAAGTTAAGTTTGCACCTGGTATGTATACCGCCCCATATAAATTAGGCGCAAAGTTAGGTATTAAAAAAACTACTTACTAGATCTCGTTCAAAACAATTTTCGTTGGTAGTTTTTATAGTAATGTACATCATATGTTTTTTTTAGATTTTTCATTTTCTTATTTTAGAAGTTAGAGGGGGGGGGGGGACCAACTTTTTCCACTTTGGAAGCGTCTGTCACGCAAACTATTCGGTTTAGAAAAAAATACTTTAGAAACCTCGATATCATTTTTGAAGACCTATCCATAGAGATACCCCACACGTATGTGTTTGATGAAAAAAAAATGTTTGAGTTGCAGTTCTAAGTATGGGGAGCCCCATTTATTTTTGCATCAAAATCTTAATGCGGTTCACAGAATACATCTACCTACCAAGTTTCAACAGTATAGCTCTTATAGTTTCGGAAAAAATGGCTGTGACATACGGACGGACAGACGGACAGGCAGACAGACAGACATGACGAATTTATAAGGGTTCCGTTTTTTGCCATTTGGCTACGGAACCCTAAAAAACGGTTGCTATTAAAATACTTACATCGAACGAACTTTATTTTAGGACATCGCTAAGAAGGGTTCCGTTTTTTGCCATTTCACATTTGGCTACGGAACCCTAAAAAACGGTTGCTATTAAAATACTTACATCGAACGAACTTTATTTTAGGAAATCGCTAAGAACGCTGTCCGCCTTTTTGTTTTCTTGACAGTTCCATAGTACTATCGAATACACTGATAACTGTACATTTTTAAACGAATATGAACCGTATTACAACATAATTAAGTGTCTATGGATGTATTGTTAAGGTTATATCGACATATTTGTATCGACATAAACCAATCACTATTTATTTTTTTCTATTCCTGACAACACTTTGAGCTGTCAAGTTAGTTCGCCTAATTAAAATCCGGAGTTTACATGAAATGTTTGTGCAATTAGCTTAGCAATTCATTTCGATCATAACCAATATATTAAAAGGTTATTGCATTCCCATTCCCGTCTCCTAGTACCCTTATAACCCAAGCCTACTAGATATTAGAGCTTAATTTGGGACTAGAGCGATTTGTTGTCCCGATATTAATTATTTTTTCTGTATGTCGCACGCATCCGCTGACGGGGCAATAGTGTGCCGGATCTTTGGGTGGCGTGCGCGGAGCCGAGGCCAACGCATAGAGGCTTTTTCGACAATTTAATGGAATGTAAGGTTAATGTTTATTATTATTCCTTAGTGGATTCACTTTATTCCAATGAGCTCATTGGTCCCAATTCCAAAAAAAAAGTTTTGAACCGTTTTAGTTCCAAAAAGCATATCTTATTCAGGTTTGAGTTACCTGTCTAAAAAATATACGCTACTTCTTTTCACTATTAAAAAAATGCATGTTGTATGCGTCAATTAACAAGTAAAAAATTGGGTATAAATACCATTACCATACCCTCATTGCGATTAAGCATTCCAGTTTCGACAGCACGTCGCACATCGCATTAATCCGCCCCGAAATGAATTTTTATTTGTTCTATTTCGCATTTACGATGTCAATGTCCGCGTTAGTGAACTCGGAAAGCTGCGGGAGAACAGCGATGTACTGGGCCGCGGACAATTGTTACCCGTACGAGCAGGACTTCTATATAGAAGAGGACAACGAGAGTGACCTGTTGTCTTCCATGTTGCTGCCGACGCGCTGCATCGCCAAGGTGTGCGGTGATGGCCGCGCCCACCCTGGCTTCTACTGCGGAATAGGAAAATGAAACGTGTTCGGATGCAAGTGCGATGGCGGGTGCATCAAAGGCGAAGCTCAAGCAAACTTCCGGAAGATATTATCTGGTGTTCCGGACGCTGCTGCGGGCACTGCGTTCTCTGATCTGACGACTTGGGGCTTAGTCTGGAAATTTAGGACATTGCGGGCTAGGTTGCGTAAGTATTACGGCGGGACAAAAGAAAACAAAAGAGTACATAATTAAAAATGTAATATGAATTTATCTTTCTTTTGTGTACTTTTCATTTGCATTCAGGAATTTGTTCGCCTGCGTTCAGCACAAACATGATAGACTTACGATATGATTTTCGCTCACACACACACACGTTTGTTAGACTTAGGTCGTTTCTACATCTACATCCATCCATACATGTAAGAGAATCTTTACAACTCCATTTATTTTTTCCTATCGATCGTATTAATCCTGTCCTAAACGCCTTCCGTATATGTCCAGACTGTCATACAGAAAATGAATGTATAATAAATAAAAATAAATAAAAATAAAAATAAAAAAGCCTTTTAATTCCACACCAAACTATGTTACAATATAAAAAAGAAAAAAAAAGAAAAAAAATAATAGCAATAACTACTCTATCTTTACATATGTATATATTTTTTTTTTTTTTGTATTTTTTTTTTTGTTGTTATTAATATTATTATTTATTTATATTTATGGATGGACCTCTTTCCGAGTAAAGGCCTCCCCCAGTTTTCGCCACTTCGTCCTGTCGGTCGCCGCGTCTTGCCATTTATTTGTAGCCGTGCGGGAAATCTCGTCAGCCCATCTCGTTTGTGGCCGGCCTCGCTTTCTCTTTCCGACCGGCCCTTTCCAGAAGGTAACGCGCTTAGTCCATTTTTGATCGCTCATCCTTGCTATATGTCCTGCCCACTGCCATTTCATTTTCAGACAGTGTTCTAATGCATCAATAACTTTAGTTCTCTCTCTTATAGTGGTGTTTCTAACTCTATCTAGTCGTTTTATTTTTAGTATACTTCTTTCTTGAGCCCTTTGACAAGTTCGAATTTTTTGTTTGATCTCCTTTGTGTACGTCCAAGTTTGGCACCCGTAGGTCAAGCAAGGTAGTAAGCATGTATCAAGCACTTTCTTTTTTAGTGTGATTGGTAGCTGGCTTTTTAGCACTTCCTTCAAGCTCCAAAATTTGCTCCATGTCTTTGCGATTCTTCTATTAAGTTCGATAGCTCCCCTGTTTTTTTCGAAAGACATCTCTTTGCCAAGATATACATAATTTTCTACATACTCTATTTCTTCTGCGTTGATATATATTTTATCTCTTTGTCCGTTACAAAGTATTTTTGTTTTACTAAGATTAATTTCAAGCCCAATTTGATTACTGTTACTTTGTAAGGATTGTAGCATCTCTTGCAGCTCTTCGGAATTGTTAGAGAATAAAGCAATATCGTCTGCGAAGCAGAGGTGCGTTAGGCGTTTGCCATTTATATTAACGCCTTTGTTTTCCCAGTTGAGCGACTTCATGATGCTGTGTAAAACAATAATGAACAGCGTTGGTGACAAGGGATCGCCCTGTCTTACTCCTCTCTCGATCTTTATCACCCTGCCAGTATTTTCTAGTCTTATTTTACTTGTAGAGCAATCATATATGTTTTTCAGGATATCTATGTATGTTTGGTGTAGATCATATTCGGCCAGAGCTTTCCATATAGCATAATGAGATATTGTGTCAAAAGCTTTTTTGAAATCTATGAAAGCTATGTATATGGTGCAATTAAACTCTATGTGCTTTTCTATTAGCTGGTCAATAACTTGGATATGATCTACTGTGCAAAATCCCTTTCGAAAGCCTGCCTGTTCGATTGGTTGGTGGGTTTCAACAATAGGAGCGAGCCTTTTTTGTATGCAGGATGCAAATAGTTTGTACATGCTGGACATGAGACTAATTGGGCGATAATTAGAGATGTCAGCCGGATCGCCTTTTTTGTAGAGTATGGTGATTTCTGATTTCGTCCACTGTTGAGGAACCACTTTTTCTGCCAAAACCAGGTTGAAAAGGTGCGAAAGGTGGGCAAGAAGTTCAGGTCCTGCTACTTTTAGATGATCGTTCGTGATACCGTCGCTTCCAGGGCTTTTCCTAAGTTTCAAGGTGTCCAGAGCCTTCTTGATCTCGGATTCATGGAATGTTTGTATCTCTACTTCTTGATTTTTTGTTTGTTGCGGTAATAAACTGAGTTCTGATGAGTTATGATTTTTGGTTTCCCTGTAGAGGTCTTCGTAGAATTTCGTTGCAACTTCCAATATTTCGTCTCTATTATTCGTATATTGATGCTGTGACTTTAACTTTGGTATCCATGTTTTTACTTTATTAAGCTCTTTGAAAGCTTGCTTAGTGCTACCCGTGGAAAGAAGATATTTTTCAATTATAGACATCCGGTGATTTTTGTAGTCTTTTTTTATTTCTTTGTTGACTTTTTTGTAAAGCTGTGAAAGTCGAGTTTTTTCTTCTTTTGACAGAGGGTTTCCTTTTTGAAGATCATGTCTTTGTTTTATAAGGTTTTTTGTGCGGTCCGATATTATGCTCTCTTTTACTGTGTGTGATTGTTGCGTAGTAGATATACTTTGTACAATGTGTCTTTCTAAAGAGTCGTAAAAACCTTGCACTCTGTCGCTTTGACTCATGGGTAGTCTTAATAAGCTACTTTCTATACTCTTTCGAAACAAAATCTCGTTGTCTTTCGTTAAAATGTAAGGCTTTTTATTTTGAAACGATGCCCGGCTTATCTTATGTGATGTGCCTATGTAAGTTATTCTCAACAATTTGTGGTCAGAGTTGAACTTAATATTTAAGACTTCAAAGTTTTGTATTTGTTGTTTTTTAGTCGCTAGAATGTAGTCGATTTCGTTTCTAGTTTCCTTGTCCGGCGATAGCCAAGTCCATCGTCTGCTTGTACGTTTTTTAAAAATTGTGTTTATGATGGTTAATTTATGCTCCATTGCAAAGTCCACTAGTCTTTGGCCCCGTTCATTTCGTGTACCGTAGCCATATGGACCGGTTATTGTGCGTTCTTCCTTCCTGGTCTGACCAATCTTCGCATTAAAATCTCCGAGGAGGATTAAATTGCCTTTTGTAGCTGCGATAGCACCGTTTAAATCAGTATAAAATGAATCTATAGAGTCGTCATCAGCTTCGGTGGTTGGAGCGTATATTTGAATTAGGGTAAGAGGTTTATCATTAAAACATAGGTTTAGTATGGCAATTCTGTCTGAAATTCCTTTGAAACTTATTATATTGGCCTTGTATTGTTTTTTAATTAAAAATCCGACTCCGTACATGCCTTGTGTTTCGCCGTAGTAACATAATATGTTTGTATCGTCTTCAGTAATTCCATATCCTTGTCTACGTACTTCCGCGAGACCAATGATGTCGTATTTTATTTCCGAAAGAGCATTTTTTAGTTCCAGCATTTTCAGCGATGTTGATAAAGTTCGAGTATTGTAGGTGCATATATAAAGTTTTGTTTCTGGTCCGATTTCTTCTCTAGGTTTCAATACATTACAGGGCCTTTCGGGATTTCTATTTAGGTAAGTATTATGTACTGTTCTTTGTATTTTGTTATGTTTTATTAGTTTTTTGTTGTTTTTTAGTTTTTGGCTTGGGGGGTTTCGGTCTACTTCCTCCACGGTGACCTGCCGGCTTGGAGGAGTGCTAATTGCATTTTTTTGTGTTTCGTTACAAATGAATGAATGTATACTCGGTTCTTAAATCGATCACAGTTATACCATTCTGTGAAAGTCTAAGTATATACCAACCTGTTCTAGAGTTAAGAGCCTCATGACATACAGTCAACAGAGTTCGTGGTTTTTTGGGAAGACTAAAAAATGTGACGTTGCCAGCTCGGCAGGAAATAGGCAGATGTTCAAGACATATTCGGCACAATCAAATCATTCGCAAGTAACGCGCACGAGGCAATTCCCCGAGGCTTCGCTTCTCACTGGATCCGACTAGTTTTTGTTTTATTCAGCAACTCAGTGGATTATTGGTTTCTTCGCTTGTTTATGCAATCGTTTTACGTAAATCCGCTTTTCCCTACAAAGAGTAGATAGTAAAAGAAACGAAGGCAAGATTTAGATGAGGACGTGCCCCGCAATTTTACTGCTACCTGGGGTTCAGATAGTAAAGAACTGCGGACTTCTAAGATTGAGCACGGAATAGATAATTGTTCTAATAGGACCTATAATTTTGTTTTGTTGAAACAGTGGTCTTGAATAAGGCGCTACTTTTTTATTTGACACTAATATCATTAAAGAAAAGGTTGACTCAAACGGTAACTGGGTCGTTTTCAAAAGACATTCAGGTACATAGTTAAAGGCTTAATAAAAACAAAATTACGACCGCGTCTTTTGTGTACGAAAGTTAGTCATACAAAAGATATGGGTAACTGTCGTTACGTAAAGGGATAGATTAAGTTTTGTTTTCATTAAAGTCCTTAACTAAGTACATGTTTTTTGAAAACGACTCTGACAATTGAAAAGTTGCCAAACGTCAGACGGCTCAAACAATGAATATTCGCGTCAAAATCAATGTGCGAGAGTCGCGGAAACTGAAGTAAATATATGTAAATAAAGTTAATTATTTCATAAGTGAAATATCTCCACACAATGTAAATTGAAGATATTTTACAAAAAGCAAATAGAGCACAAAGAAATTTCTGCGCGCTTTTTTCGTTAATTGATTTAATCAGCCATCTTTATATCTTAATTATTTCAAGTTTGTTGAAAAGGCTAGACGAAACGTCTTCAATATCGTCATCCCTTCAGGGAAAATTGGCACTAAAATTTAAATCTCTCAGTCGGTAATTAGGAAGCCTCATTTCTTAGTTTTTTTTCATATTATAAGAAATATATTGTTAATTTCAACCAACTTTTTAAAATGAATAATACTTTTCCCTTAGTTCTAAAAACGAACATAGCTATTTCATGCTTCATTGCGTGCAGTCAAAAATAAGTAAAAAAAAATAAATAAATATGCGTGAATTTTGTCAAATTCTATTAGTTTTTGAAAGAAAGATTATAAATGAATAATTCTATAGGTTTCAAATATACCAATAAATCGCAGTGGCCCTGTTCTAAGTAGTAACGTTAAGATACATGGTGTTAAAATATCTAAAACAAGCAGGATTTTCGAACGGATAAGGAGCCTTAGAGGCCCGTGCAATTGTGCATACCATCCAAGTTGCCGAAATAAAAAAAGCTGAGTTGGATGTGCGGCGTTAACTTGGCACTACAACTTTCCATCGCCGGTCGAAGATCCAGAGGCAGACCCAAAACGAGGTGGAAAGATGTAGTGCAGAAGGACATGAGAGAGTGTCAAGTCTCCAAAGACGATTGTCCAGGACAGGGCGAAGTGGAGAAGCAAAATAAGGGAAAGAGAACCCACCACCGTGTGGGATAACAGCTAGGAAGAGAGAAAGATGGTGTCGGTAATTCGATACATTTTCTTTAACATCTAAAACGAGAAGGACGCCGTTAGTTTTTAATCGTAGATCCGCAATGTTGTCTGTTCTTTCTCTGCATAGCAAGAAACTTTGAAAAGTGTGCGCAATCTTGAACAGAAACTTTGTTTCTCGCTAATCGATTGAACAAAATGCAGGCCAACAAAGTTACGTGATGTCGCTGTTACGAGTAGTATAAGCTAAGAAATGCCCCGATTTATTATTCCAATCCCGGGGACGTTTGCCGTGGCATACAACTTATTTTTACTGTGGGAGCGGGAGTGAATAATACGACCTTTTAGACTCTGATTTAGCTGTTTTATGTATATCAATACAGTTTTATCTCTCGGTGAGCATCTTAGTATTGTAGTTTGACTGTGTTTAGTATCTGTTTTACACACTCACATTAAAATAGCAGTCCTTACTCAAAACTCAGCATTTCCGAGACAATGAAAATCTTTCCTGAGCTTTCTATTACAATGTAACGTCTTCATAGAATATGTTCCGTTCCTAAACTAATCTCTAGGCCTCCTCCTAAATCCCCGTCCATTGTGGGTATAGAAGCAGTATTTAAAGGCATGAATTAAGTTGTCAAAACTATTCCACGTCCAGTAATACTAATCGTTTTGCAATTTTTTGGCCGTAGGGGGAACTAAAAACGTGGCCAACGTCCTTTCTCCATTTGTCTTGTTGACAAGTCGTGCTTGCAGCATTTATAACTGCTGACAGCTGCAGTGCTGGTACGATTCACTCGAGAGTTTCCGACAAATTGAAACATGGCGGAGTAGATTTTTAGTGCTGACGTAAATGTTTACTAAAAGAGGCTTTACAGGACCTTTTTATTTGTTTGTTGACGGGCTTGAGAGTGAGAGCCGTGTGGTTTTCAAATGAATGAAATAAACACGATACCTTCTAAGAGTTCATTAAAGGCGTCCGTAACGTTTTAGATAACAATTTTTCGTCTAATGTAATAATGTGTGAAAGCCGATTTTAATATTCCGAGAAACTCAGTTAGCTAAATTACGAAATATTCTCATTTATGCGTTATATGGATTCTCCGAAACGAGACAAAATCTCTACCTTCTGATTGGAATAGAAATCAAACGAGTATTTCATTTGGCCCCAATTGAGTGAGGTTTTCTTGGAAAAACGTAGGGGAAATTGTTCTTCCGTGAGTTTTATTTGAAGTATTACAGATAGCTCCCGAGAAATATGCGCCATTGTCGAAAGTTGATTCACGTAAAAAAACCTTAAAAAAGACAAACGAATAACAATCGAATGTTTGTCAGTCTCGTGACTAACGATTAGTCCCAAACAAACCGGTTTAAACTTGATCGCGGAAAACGTTTCATTAGCCAGTGTTATCCCCCCTGGGGGTGGGCGTCCATTTAGCAGAGTAGCCGCTTTATCGGCAACTCACGTCTGCCTGAGGGCCAGGACACAAGAGGGAAGTGACAGTTGATATCACTATGACAACACAAGAAGACATCTCTGTTAATTTCAGCAACACTAGTGACAGTTTTGATTGCAAGAACACGGATGATTGTTCGCCGAATCTAAGGCTCTGAGGAAGAACTTCATAGAAATTAGGTCGTTTCTCACATAACTGTACTGTTCATTTCAATACCATAAACCAAGTTGATTGTTTTTTTTTTAATTGGTAGTAGTAATTTAGTATTTTTACCTTTTAAGGTACTTAAGCTGAAAATCAGCGTTGCGGACTGCGGGCTGTATAGCACATGCTTAGCCTGGCCCTTTTTGCTTGCAACACGGCTCAAATTTCTGAATGTTTTTGATTTTGTTGTTGTACTACTGTGTTTGTGCGTGTGCAAATAAATATTTATTTTTCTTTCTTTCCTTCTTTCTTTCTTTTTTGCAAGCTAAAGTTGAAAATGGCGTCGCTCATCGCCTGTGGCCCGCTCCACTCGCCGGGGGCACAAATTCGTCTGCCTGCGGCGTTTCTGCGGCTAACTCCGTCATTCACGACTGCCGACTTTTATGCTGCCCATTGATGCCGTGTCGTAGTGTACGAGAATGAGTAGAATGTGACTGGTAATGTCAGTAGCGTTAGTTTGGCTGCAGTAAGGATCGTCTAACCTGGGGCGTGGGCATTTTCCAAAACAAACCCGACTCCCTGTTTGTTCCAGAACTTGTCTTTGAAATGTCATTGAAAATGCTATCAATTATGAGTAGGATGAACCAAAAAACGTCATTGTGTATCAAACGGGGATTCGGGTTTTTTATTTTGGAAAACGCTCGCATATATTAATAATTTCGTCTGCCTGCCGTCTTCGCTGCAGCTAACTTCGTCAGCGACTGCCGACTTTTATGTTACCCAGTGATCTGCCGTGTCGAGCGAGGGAAGTGTGTGTTAGTCCTATAATTTGTCTGATATTGACCTTTATAGCTATTTAAGCGGTTGTACCTTGTTTTGCCTAACAACTTTTTGCCTAATTTCGGTTTGCCTAATTTCAGTTAGACTAATATTATTTAGCATAATTACTCGTTTTGCCTAATTATTATTTGAGTGAAAATCGTTTCGTATAATACTCATTTCACATAATCTTATTTTGTCTAATTTTATTTGACCTAATTTTTAATTCGTATAAACATATTTTGCCTAACAATTTTTTTGCCTAATTTATTTATTTAGCTAGCATTCTGACGCTCCGCTCGCTTCGCTCGCTCCGCTATCCACGGTCATAAAACAAACCTAACCTAACCTACAGTATTCGGTCTTCAACCTAAGCTACAATTTTCAAAATAAGAATCGACAAAGTGAGTTTTAGATAAAATAATATTCGACAAAACAAGAATTATGACAATGATCAATTAGGCAAAACGAATTTCGACAAAATAATAATTATGAAAAATGATATTATACATATTGACTTTAGATAAAACGTTCATTATGGTAAAAGTTGTTAGACAAACTGAAATTAGACAAAAAAAAATTAGACCAATCAAGGGAATACCTATTTAAGCCTTTTGTCCCTTATACGGCCTATATGTGCTGTTTGAGCTGGACGAAGTGACATTTTATTTGAATTTTTCACATTGTCCAACTATCATTTAGAGCTAAAATAAAAATCGTACTCCAAATATTCCGTATTTTTTAAATTCTTGTTAGCAAGAAAACAGGGCCCCGTTTTTACCCTTGGGGTACGGAACCCTAAAATGCAGTTTTCTGCGCGAATTTTGCCAAATTCGAGTAGTTTTAGAAACAAAAATTATCAATAAAAATTGAAACTGGTTTCAAATATATATCAATATACCGCAATGGTCCTGTTCATGTAGGTATGTTTAGAAACATTTTTGATCATAGAGAAAAATGTCTAAAAGAATCAGCATTTATGAACGGATAAGGAGCCTCAGGTAAGAATATTACGGATGCACGACAGAAATCCAACAAAAATAGGTAATGCAGTATTTGCATAAAAATATGCTCATATTATACTAAGAAAAGCGCTTGAAATAGCTGGTCCCAGGTGTTACAACACCTTTGAAGAATAATACCCGGATTATCACTTGTTAAAACATCTTCGAAGTCTCGTCGAATCCGCACTAAGTTCGCTCTCGTTGCAATTTATACGTTGTCATAGAACGGAAAACTAACTTCACGGTTTGGTGCAAGTGCAACTGACTTGGGGGCTAGATTAGACGATACCAGTGACATATGTACGAGATGTCGTCGTTATATGTCTATCTTCATTTACTTTCTGATTGAGCACTTTGATATGCGTAAAATTCAAAATGGCGAGTTCTTTTGAGTAGAAAAATTACAGCCGAGAATATATACTTATAATTAGAAATATTATATACTGAGAATAATTATACATGTAATTTTGATATTAAGACATATATTATTACTTAAGTAACTAATATTTTTTTTTTTTATAACTTTTTAATGTCACATTAATGTCACGTTGATATAAAGTCCGTTACGTTATGTGACAATGATGAAAATTAGTTATTGCTAAATTGGAGATATCGCCGCTATATGTCTACTTTAAGGGTATGTCCCATTTGGAGTAGGTATAGCCATTATAGCATTTAATTTCTTATTGAGAACTTAAATATGCGTAGAATTCAAAATTGGCGAGTGCGTTTGAGTGGAAATGATAGCCGCGAGTATATACAATTAGACATTATACCTAAAACCCATTCAATTTTTATATTAAGACATTACTTTTTCGATCCTATCTTTCATATCACTTTAATATATAATGCCACGTGGATATAATGTTGGTTATGTTATGTGACAATGATGAAAATAAGTTATTGCTAAATTGGAAATATCGCAATGCATAGTCGAATTTGGTCAAGGCACTTGAGTTCACGTAACTTGTTCAGCAGTTTTTGTTGGCACGAGGCAAGACGAGATACATTGACGCTTTTCTAAAAGGGTTGCTGTTAATCTTATGTTTTGAAACGGTAATGTATTATGCCGCATGCCGGCTCGAAAGTGCTCCAGCTGAAGCGGCCGTTCTAGATACTTCGACACGTGCCAAAGTGACAAGTGTATTGCTGACGACGTTTTAGCTTTCGTATCCTGGTCTTATAACTAGTTGTACAACAAGTCTTTCGATAAAAAAAAAACCGCACTCATATTGGTCCATACGTTTGGGAGCTTCGATGCACACATGTTAAACTTATAACACCCCTCTTTTTTCGTCGGGGGTTAATGATAGGATATTTCTATTTTATCATCTGGGGCTGAAATTTGACGATTCGGATGTTTAAAATATCACCGCCATAATGTTTACTTTATGACCCATATTGTTAAACTATAATAAGTTCAAATTATAAGAAACTATAAGAAACACTGAACAGGTAAACCTACGGAGTTATTGGACGGATTTAATGTATTTTTACAAAAGAAGCACTGTACAGGTGAATTTACGGAGTTATTGGACGGATTTAATATATTTTTACAAAAGAAGCACTGTACAGGTGAACCTACGGAGTTATTGGACGGATTTAATATATTTTTACAAAATAAGCACTGTACAGGTGAACCTACGGAGTTATTGGACGGATTTAACACTTTCGACACCAGCAACCCGGTAGCTGGGCGCTCTGCTCGTAGTAAGTTTTCCTACATACGGTTTTTCCCATGTTATTGGCTACGAGCGTAGCCCGTAGTGCTACGCGGTAGTGAATGCGTTATATTTTTACAAAATAAGCACTGTACGGTGAATCTACGGAGTTATTCGTACAAAAATGATCAAAGGCTAAAAGGCTATTTTTATTAGACTAGAACTGTGAATTTGTTGGCGTTGGGAAAGATACACTGGAATTTGTGTCGCTTAATATAAGTTTTCCTTTAATTACCGTTCCCATGCAGTGATCACTAATTTGTTCCATGGAGATATTTTAACTATGGAGCAATACAACGTATTTTTTATATTATCAGTATCACACAAGTTCCTAAAGGATAACTAAAGTATCTAGATAAAATTCAATATAATTCAATATTTTCATGCATATTTGAAAGGCGTTCGAGAAAAACCTTACGCTGTTAATTTACTAAAATGTATGTAATTGTATATCATTTTACGGATTCGTCGCAGCAATTCCATTCCAGCATTTGATTGCTGCGGAGCTGCAAATTGAATTGATCCGTGGCGGGGCTTCGACGAACTGTTGTGTTAGTGTTAATGTGTTGCCGTTTCGAATGATCACTGGATTTTGTGTTGATTTAGTGCGGAGTGATCACTAATTTCGATCGACTTCGGTGGACATTCACGGGAGTACCGTGCGTTAATGGAATCCTGTTTATTACTGGCTTCGTATTGCCTTAGTTTCTGTTTTTGTCATATGATCAGAGATGGCGTTGATGCGTCACACATGAAAAATGTGTCAGGAAACAAAACTACCATATTTTGCCTGTATATAAATGTGAATTGTTGCGTGTTTACTAGTACTTTTGCAGTATTTTTTAAGTATATCTTTGTATTCAGGTTAGTTGGCCGGTTTTGTATTCTTGTATATTCGTCTTGTGTCTTTTATATTCATCTTTTTTCGACTTTATCACGGAATTATATCGGAAATATATCCATTTTTGATATTCAAGTAGATCGTTATTCGTTAATATTTTAAAGGAGGTACATTCAAATCAGGCAATATGCTCGATGCTGTCGTTTGTACTTCAGTGATATGAATATGACTGTACGTTTTAAATATCCGGTAGCTTATTAGACTGCCCTGTTGCTGGCGGCACCTTAGGTTAGGTTATTTTACAATATGTTCATATCCTTATATTCACTTTATATAGGTATTCAATTTTATTATATTAATCAAGATACGCGTATTCCTAGCGCTCAGTGCTATTTAAGGAACTTTTCAAAACGGCTTTTCGTTTCAGTATCGCAATAAAGCGGTAATGCTGCCAGCGTCTTTGGTAAGTATCCATTTAGTTTTATAACAATATAATTATTACAATATATTTAGTAAGATGTAATTTAGTATAAGATTCTATTAATCGTATTTTTATGTATTTGCTCCATATCGTACTTTATTATAAATAAACATTTACATTCAAGATAGGTATATTGTTATAGAAAAGACAGATTTAGGTATCCAGCAGACGGCGGACCCACACACATCACAGCCGAAAATGAAGGCAATTCCAGAGATTATAGTAAGGGATAACGGAGCACTTCTTCAGCACTTGAACAACGATCTTTGGCGATTTTAAGCTCGATTGGTATGAGTACGCTACTTTTCATACTACACAATACATGTAATATTAATTGCACTCTCTCATATCATGACTTAAATTTTAAGCGAAGATGCGTAATTGCGTAAACAATCACGGTTTTGTCGAAGAGGAAGCGTGAACGGAATGCTTCTAAATACCTATCTATGCACTTAATCCGTGCGTCGTAGTGTGCATATTCATTTTCTTAAACATGCAACAAATGTCGTCGTAACGTGCATTATAACAGGCTTCGAAGTATCACGTTTCGGACGGAATAACCCGAGAGAACTGTAAAGGAATTTCATGCAAAAAAGGCCTAGGCCGGGAAGTAAATTGTTTTTAAACATGGCCCCTGTGTTCAACGGGCTAAACAACTGAGATATATATTTTTTGAGTGGTGTATTTTTTATTTAATTGCAAAAGTTTGAGAAAAGCACTGTACATGCCTTAGCCATGAAAAGGGCTCGCCGGCTTCGTATCACTATCCGGCAAGCCCTTATTTCCCGGCGTTTGCAGTAATGTTACTATTGTTTTATTCATATATGCTTACGATCACGAAGCCAATTGTCACCAAGGTCTCAAGTAACGCAGGTCCGGAATAGGGGAAAGGAAATCCTGTAATCGTGACGAGGGTCAAGAACCGGCGTAAGTTACACGTTAATTGCGATCAGCGGCGATTTCAATTAGTTTTCCTATCGCAGGGCAATGGCGCGAGCGACAATAGCCATATACCGTCTCTGCCGTATAGATTAAGATCTGTTGCCCATTGTGGGTGACCCTCAACGTGGTAGACCTACTATCTGAGTGCTTACTACGAGTTTCCAGTGACCGTACTGGCTAGCGACTGCGTAAATGACGAGTATGGAGAATTGTAGTTCTAAAATGTAAGTGCTGGGAGCTTATTAAAACTTTCGTGAGACATATTTAATTATTGTATTAAGTAAGCGGTTTACACTCATGTGAAGTTGTCAGGACACCCGACATATTTCGTACTCGTATGGAGCTCTTCATCAGGGACTGCTTCCCGAACAGCAGCGCCGTAACTTCGTCACTGAAAGTACCTAAAATCAAAGACCCCATTTTTTTTGAAATCGTTAAAATATACTGAGGAATAACTTTTCACAGATGTCATATTTTCATAATATAATTGTTTACGTATAAGACCCCTTTTCCCAGAAATTAATTCTGATTCAACATAGGTCGTTAAAAGTTGGTACATCCTAATCAATAGAAGTAGCGCAAGGAAGTCTTCTTGAGATTTTGGCCCATTTCTATGTACGTAACCCAGAAACATTGTGATTGCATGAAACCAACGTTCACATGCGATCCAACGGATGTCGACTAATGACGTGCTGAATTCAAATACATGCACATGGATAAGTAATGGACCTCCAGAAACGTCCAGAATACTAACAGGCTCCTTGGACCGCAAGATGGCGCCACGGGACAACAAACCTAGTTTCCATGAAGGAGAGTTGGTGATTCCGTGTAGAGTGAGTATGTTGATGTTTATTATAAAAATAGCGGAGGCAGTTTGTAGTTTCTTGAACAGTTAACGGTATGTGATTGGAATTTTGGCCCGGTTTGTGCTCCGCAGGTAATATTCACGTTTGGATAGATTGCATGAAAATTCACTTGAAATTCGGATATAGAAATACGTAAACCTATGAATACAGGGGCTGAATTTGGGGTTTAACCCTACATCTGTACGAGATCTCACCAGTTAAGAGATTTTCGCTATTCGATCATAATAACATTTACTTTCTCATTGAGATTTTCAATTTCATGTTCTTTTTTATTGGACAAGCTCACAAAAATAAATTAAGTTGTCCCAAATTAAGCTCTCAATTGTTGGTGCGTTATGGGTAGGTACTTATGTAGACAAATATACACTTTATTTAAAAACATAGTTAACATCCTCTTGGATGCCGCAGGAACAAATATTATAATATTTGCCCCTGTCGAGATCCGAACCTAGGACCGCCGGCTTAGTGGGCAGTTGAACTACCACTGCGTCGTCATTTCTCTGTGTCTGCGGGGTCAAATGTACAGGTCACTGGTTCAGAGTCAGCCTATTCACTCTCGCCTTGAAGAGTCCTAATTACCAGGAATACACCCGACGGGAGCCAGTCGACCCAAGAAACTATTAACATAATAACTCCCAAAACACGGAGAAACTCATCCAGTTGGAGACGGCACACTTACAGTTCGAAACTTTGAACCAGTTGCAACGTGTGTGGTTTGCTATAAGTCTACGATGGTTTGGTCGTGAAACTCAAATGTAAATAGTACTTGAAGTTGGGTACTTTGGCGACGAGAATTCTATTAAATGCCCTTTAAGAGACGGTTAATAAATTGAAATAATATGTCAACTCCTCTACTCTCTCGACTCTTGTCGCGCGACATAGCCGTGCCCGTCACTGTCTCACAGTATAGCGAAGAAAGAGATAGGTAATAGATTTCACACGAGAAATTGTCGCGTGCTATAGTCGTGCTAAAGGTGCTGGTGGCGGAACGCGAAGTGCTTCGGAAGATCCTGGAACCTACACCAAGATGGTACGTGGCGGATCCGTACCAACGCCGAGATTGAGGAGCTGGTGGCCGAGCCGAACATTATCGGAGAGACAAAGTCCCATAGACTTCGTTGGATCGATCACTACAAAGAATGGAAGTGGATTGCGAGACAAAAAGAGCATACTTGGGGCGACGAACCAGTAAGGTACCAACCGATTGGGAGACGTGGTAGAGATCTGCGTAAGCTTCAAGCCGAGCCGAGAAACTGCGCAGGATCCGGGACAAGTGGCGTACTCTCGTTTCGGAAGCTAAGATCCTGTTTGGGTCACTAAGCCGTAATAGTCAGTTGAAATAATATGACGATCCCATACAACAAATGTTTTCCCTGCGTCTTTCGAGATATCGTCAAGCGCGAGCACGACTCGCTCTTAACCAGTAGGGCTACTCCGATGTTCGAAATTCATCGGTCGTATAGTACCGTCCCTCTCGATCTCCTGTAAAACTATATTTGAGTGAACGGGACAGCACTACACGACGATCGAATTTCGTACATCGGAATGACCCCGTCAGTTCCGCTTATCGCGCGGCTAATGACGCGAGCGGCAATAACCGAAGACCGGAATGTAGATATGCCCACAATTTAGTGTTTTTGTGCTTAATTCGCCATAGCAACTAGTTCATGAGAACTTTGGTTTAAGACTTCTGGTTCGCACCGCTGCAGATCTCAACTTCCGACCCCTATATTCCTTCTCACTTATAAATGAAATAAAGAGTAAGCGGGGGGCCTCTGATGGTCGAGTTTATCACGTGTCACGTTTGTCACTCACACTCGCATTTTGTCAAAACGTGATGGATGCTATGTCACTTATTTATCGCGTGATAAAAGCAACCATCATAGGCCCCCAGGACATGATAGAGTGTAACGGACATCATCATTAGCCTTGTACATCTATAACAGATGAGTTTAGCAGCCTCTAATAAACTGCGGCACTTTCGAAGATGGCTCGATATCCCGATACGAGAGCGACAGTCACAACCGCATAATTGACAAATAAATGTTGCGCCTATCGATGAAGGGAGAAGAGCTGCACGCTCTAACGGACATATTGCTGTGATATTTACCGCGTGTTTTCGTATCCTTTACCATCTTTCGATGTCTAGCTATCCATGTACTAAAGTTGGTTAAAATCCGTCCAGCCTTTTTGGCGAGATGAGAGGACAAAGAAAACTTTACCAAGACATGGCGCTGTCCGGCGCCACGTTGCTGCATCGCGTTGTTGAAAAATTACCTGAAATAATGAACCCTCTTCATATAAAACTGATTCTAAAATGTTTATAATACTTAATAATTATTACGCAAACTGCTTTACGTGATTCGTAAAGTAAAACATCTGTCATTTCTTTTTGCTGTCTATCAAGGCGATAATTCAAGTGTTGAAAAACCATCACTAAACCACAAAGGTACTTTTATCTACAACCCATATGGTTAAATTCCTATAACAAGTTCAGATATTATAGGTAAGGACCTACATTAGTTGGCAGCGACCAAAATCAGAGATGTAATTTCATAACAGTACCGCAGCCACCTCATGTGTTCCTCTGCTCCGCGGACTGACTGGCAGGACTGAGTGTTTCATATTTTCATAAAAGAAAATCTATGATAATGATTATGAATATGGGTGTAGATAAAGTAGTGTATTCAACTGTACATAATTAGGTCTTAAAACACTCGTGTGATACACACTCGTATTTTAAGACCTCTCATTATGTAGCAGTTGCATAAACTAGGTACTATTACGCCACTCTAGGCAGTAAGTATGATTTTTTATCCGCTACGCGAGGAGAAAATCTCACTCCCTGGCCAAGGCAAGACGTAAAACTTTAGACAAACCACGGGCGGTAATTCGTAATGCCCCAGATAGCATGATTATTATTTAAACACCAGATATTCACGAATTCACTGGCTTAGGTATGTAATGTACCTACTAAATTTACTTTAGGGGTCTACACTCTATACTGACTCCACATACTCGTAAATGAAGTATGCTTAATTTTATGTATTCTTTATAAAACAGATTTTATATTTTAAATTTCTATGTTGACGTTAACTTTATTACTGAAATTTAAAATGGCTTCCTCAATAAAGCACCGTCATAGCTTAAACGAGAGCCCTGGAAACGACGTGCACTCACAACTTTAATGCAGGTTTATTATAGCCTTATAATCAAACTTCACTAGCGTTTATCTGCGGTTTCGTCCCTTTGTTCAAGTACTATGGAATAGTCTAGTAATAGTGTTTGAAAGATTGGCCTGATACCACAGCTCGTATTAAAAGCTTTATTAGAAAGAAAGAAAGAAATACATTTATTAGTGACCGGACCATAAAACATAATTAGGTACATAAAGGGATAATTATATAAGACAAAAAAAATTACAATAGGAAACTATAATATATTATGGCTGTGCCACGAAAAGGTCTATAACACACACATATTACGTAACAGATATTTTATGAAACAGGCCCTTACGAAGAAGGTGTTTAGACAGCGTGTATATTTAATATAACCGCAAATTGAAGCCAGACGGAGATTTTAGTGCTATAATCTGATATTCATAACAATTATTAATAATTTAGCGTTAACTGCTAAAGCTTAATTAATTTCTGAAAATTTTCTGAGCAGCAATGTATGGCGTAGTTATTACTAGTGACAGTTGTCATATTACGATGTTAAGTGTCAACAAACAACAACAAACCGATACATTGCGTGCAGAATTATTTTGTATGAAAAAAAAGTTCGATTTTTTATTTAATGTACAGTGCAATATATTAAGAAATGCCCATATTAAGACTCCGTAAAGTTTGCGGTAATAATTATCAAATATACACGCTGTATACGCTGTTAATTCACATAGCAGCTTCCTCGTTGTGTATTGTATCCAGCTGTTGCATCTATAATCTGCACGTACAATCTAAATGGAAACATATTCAGCACTAGTGAAGACGGGACATTGCCACACATTGGTAACTGTTGTGCAAAAACCGGCAAAGATGGAATGTCGTTGTTGATTACAATTTGCTTTACATATGTCGAATAATCATATGAAAGGGTAGAATATATACGCCTAGAAGGAGAGTCTACATACCTACAACAGATTTCTGAAAGATGAAGCGGCTTTTGGTATATGTGTGCGTGTCTACGAACCAATCACAGAGACGGGTTGCTGCGCACACGGACGAAACTCAGCCCGTGGCTAACCAAAACTAACTAAAAATACACAATATCGTGTCATATTTCTCGATTAAACGTGATGATTTCATTGGCTGTTGAAACGAGAACTCGATAATTAAAGCTCGGACTGCCGACACGTGTAGGGAAGCAAAAATTTCATTAAAATGATTTTATTACCGTCGCCATCGAGACGGGATTGAATAAAACGAGGATCCGATGTAAAAAGAAAGGAAAATTCAATAAATTACAAGGAAATCTTGTACTCAACTGGTATAAAATTCCGACATTGAGAAGGTTCAGCGTGATGTATTTTTTTTGGAGTTTCGTTTCACGATTGAATGAAGAAATCCGCAACTAGCTACCAATGTCGTCGATATGGCTTAGAGTTGCTAGACTTTAGTGAGAGAAGAAGGGAGTCATTCTTTTTTTTTATTAAAACAAAAAAAAACATATTAAATTAAATAAAAATAAAAATTAGCGAAAATGAATGAATAAATTTTATTTTAGATGAAAAATTTCAATCCATATTTTGTTGGTTAGATTAGTTAGGGTTAGGTTAGTTAGTAAACAATTTCATCTAAAAGTATTACAATGTCACCCTTAGTAAAGCAATAAAGTGAAAATTTTTAACATTTAATGGTGGCTTCATTATAAACATATACACCACGTACTGGACGACGGAGCGATAGATTTCCAACAAGTTGGACCGACAACAGTCGGACATGCAATATCGCATGAATCTGCTTTGATTTAGCAGTGGATAAGCTTCGGCTAATATTCGATCATGATTATTGAGTATTGCATAAAATGTGATTTAACAACACATTTCCCTTAAAAGCTTACTTTATAGCACACACGGCGCAGGATAAAGCTTATTTAAAAGTAATTATCGTGAATTAATAGAGACGTGAACACAAAATGGATGGCCCATTGATGGGGCTCGCGATCGTTCACGGCTGTATTCTGAAATAAAAACAAAATGCAGGCTATAATGACATGTACCTAATACTTATTTGCTGATTTTATGTCAAAATATGTTTTTTTCACTTCTCATGCTCTAAAAGTTCGACTTTATGCTGTGCGTAGGCGACATAAAGTCGCTTTTTATGCTCTAGAGCATACAGTAAAATCGTCGTCGAAGACCAAGGCGATCGGTCCAACAGCCACACGATCAACATAAAACTTTATAGAATAAACTCTTTATTTTTTTTCTTTTGTTAGTATTCTAAGACCAAGGCATACCAACAGCCAAAGTACACAGTAAAACTTCTTGAAATAAACTTGTAATTTTTATTTACTATCATTTATTACTTGTTAAATTTATTTTTATTTTAGTAAATCAATATACTATATATTTAAACTACAACAATAATTTATCGTAGATAAAAAACAAAATGTCTTTTAATTTTAATTAAATTTGTTTGTAAGTATGATATTTACATGATGTAGTTTAATTTTTTGGTAATCGAAGTGAAAAGTAAAGAGTGCAACTCGTTCATAAAACGCATTTTATAGGGTAGGGCGGGGCAAAAAGGGCCATTTTACATATCATCATCATCATCATCATCTCAGCCATAGGACGTCCACTGCTGAACATAGGCCTCCCCTTTGGACTTCCATATATACCGGTTGGAAGCGACCTGCATCCAGCGCCTTCCGGCGACCTTTACAAGGTCATCTGTCCATCTCGTAGGTGGACGTCCTACGCTGCGCTTGCTGGTCCGAGGTCTCCACTCGAGCACTTTACGGCCCCATCGGCCATCTGCTCTGCGTGCTATGTGGCCTGCCCATTGCCACTTCAACTTGCTAATCCGGTGAGCTATATCGGTCACTTTAGTTCGTCTACGGATTTCCTCATTTCTGATTCGATCACGTAGAGACACCCCGAGCATAGCCCTCTCCATTGCTCGTTGAGCGACTTTGAGCTTTGAGATGAGGCCGATAGTGAAAGACCACGTTTCGGTGCCGTAAGTCATCACTGGTAACACACATTGGTTGAAGACTTTCGTCTTGAGGCACTGAGGTATGTCGGACGAAAAGACATTGCGTAGTTTCCCGAACGCTGCCCAGCCGAGTTGGATTCGGCGGTTGACCTCTTTCTCGAAGTTGGACCTACCATACATATATTATTTTACATATATTTGGTGGTAACTGCTAACTTATATTGTTTAAGAAAAAGATTTCAATAGCAGTGGATAGCTTAGTTCTTCGTCTATTAGTGACAATATTTAAAAATAACCAATTTTCAAATCCAAGCCAGATATTAACAATATAGAAAGTCGGGTCGATTGGACCTTTTTGCCCCGACTGTGGGGCATAAAGGACCACTAAATTTATATGGCATTGTGTAGTTATTTAAAACAGCTATATAAAAGAAAGGCATCTTAAATCAACTCAATTATATTTTTACATATTTTCTACCAAACATAACTATGGCACAATTTTTAGATTGTGACATTAAGTCTTTTGTGATTCACTTTTTGGTCTCAGACATATAACCTATGGTATAGAATACCCTTTTAAAATTAACTTCTTTTAAAACATTAAATCATAACGAAACAAAACAAAAATAGTCACTCAACTTGAGTTATTTCTAATATCTTGGTTTATTTAAAATGTATGGACCTTTATGCCCCGTAGTGACTTAGTTTCATTTCAAGGTTATAACACAGAAAACAATGTTTTGCATTAGATTTACACCATCTTAACAGGAAACCATATATAAAATGACCATGTATAAAACAAGCTCACACTTCTAACGGTTTAAATAAAAGCAGTAGACAAAAAGGAAATGAAGTGCAATATTTAAATTAGGTGATTTTTTTTTGATGCAGACATGCAGACATGTATAGACCGGTCGGCGTTCGCCAGCGCACTGCGCGAGGCGGCACGCGTACTCCCCCCGCAAACCCCTCACAGTCGAGTCACTTCGATATCAAACGAACTTTTAATTTCGGAGTTAGGTATGGTGGACCTTTTTACCCGCGGACCTTTAAGCCCCGCTCTACCCTACTCGGCTTTATATTCATCCTCGCTCGCAAGCTCGCTCGGATGGATAAACGTCTAGTATAAAATGGTGCGTTTTATGCACTTGTTGTACAATCTACTATTTTTGCAAGCCTTGATAGGATGTATGGCAGTCGGTAGGTATCTACTATGCCTAAAAAAAATGTGACATTGGATTGGTGGACCTAGTTTCCACTTGCGGATTTCATTTGCATTATGCAAACTTCTTTTCTTTCATGTGAAAGAAAAGAAAATTCAAAAAGTTATATTATGAGCTTTTAAGGTGATTTATGCACAGCAGCGAGAGTTTAACTATTTAGTAGCTGCTTTTATAGAACCACTTAAATGTTGCACCCTGTATATATTTTAAATTTAATTTAATTTATATCAGAATAGTGCTCTAGTTAGTTTGCAGCGGGTGATCATTGCTCATCGTCGACGTCAGTTGACGCGGAATAAGGCAGCGCAGCCGTTGTTTACTTCAAATATAAAATTATCACAAATTATAAAAAATGCTTCCCTAAAGAGTTTCATAACTGTCTATAATTTATTGATGTTGACACTTTTTTCTACAAGACTTGGTTGCCCTTATCAGACATTGTTTTAAAGAGTTTATCGTAATTTTCGTTGAATTTTTGAGCCGTTAATGAAGTAAATGTTTCTGGCGCAGTTGGTAGGATTCAAACTCACGATCGATGGTATTGGGATCGTGTTTTTTAATAAGCTATAATCAGAATAGTGCCCCTTCGGCCTCATCGCTCATTCGTGTTGTCAGCTGCTGACGCGAAATCAGATGCGCAGCCTCTGCATATTTGCTGCCAATATCGGCGGCCATGTTTTATGAATACATAAGGGAAGTAAGCTGTCATTTTGCACATTTGATGACGCAGTTGTAGTTGAAAGTGGATCTTATACGTTAACGGACCTGGGATGAAAACCTAGTAATGGCCGATATTCGTTGTGCATATATTTATTTTTGAGTGTAGGATATTTCCTATTTTTTATATTATTATGTAAAAAAAACACATTCAGTCAGTCATGTCAGTAATCTTATAAGACTTTCGTCAGACATAAGTATTTAATTTTTGTAGTAAGGCTCCTTATCCGTTCAAAAACCTACAATTTGAATTTTTCATTGATAATTTTTGTTTCAAAAAGTACTCAAATTTGAAAAAAAAAAGTTTTTTTTCAACTTCTTTTCGACTCATTCATTCAAAGCATGAAATAGCTATATAACTAACTATCTAGAACTCAGGGAAAAATATTATTCACTTTATATAGGTTGAAATTATAAAAATATTTGTCATAATATCACGTGAAATTGTCAGGATCGGCCCGACATGTCTCGAACTCGAGCCGAAATATATACAATTTGCAATTTGGCTAACTAAACATATTAATACTTTAGCGATGAGAAAAAGGAATATAAAAGTTATACTATTCTGTTCTGCTAACTATGTTCATAACAAAATTCTGATCAGTAAATACTTAATACGGGGAAGCCGACGTTTAAGAATGGAAGTTGTCGAACTAACATCCAATAAGGGCAGTCCGGCTCCTCGCGGCTCGTCGAGCGAGTTCCGAATTGTTGGCGCATTGATCGGACGACGCCATGTTGGCTGCTGAGGGGGCGCAAAGTAAAGACTCAAGCGGGTGTTTTTAAATATTTATTTATTTATTTGTTCCATAAATTAACACATTACAGTCAAGCTACACGTGTTAACAGGAGAGTAAGTATACATAATAGTGATTAATTTGTAACATTAAAAACAAAAAACAAAAAATATTGTAGTTACTATTAAAACAATGGTAGAAAGATAGGATAAGCTGGAAAGTAATGTACTTACCACATTTTAAGCAGCAAGTTCCGACAAAATTGGCCAATACCGAATGAATTCTACTACTTAATATTATGGTAGTGTTTTATAGGTGGCAACCAAATGAACCGAAATTGTCGAACACACATGCAATAAGGGGAGACCCACTCTTGGCGTATTGATCGCCTACTGAGGTGGCGCAAAGTAGAAACTAAAGCGAATGATTTTCTACTAAATTAGAATTTGTCATGACACATCCGTTTAGGAGTCAATGTCTCTCACGATTTTAATGCAGATCGAAGTTTCAATAAATGCGCAAGTGTGCCAAAATTCTGTCGCAATTCTGTCGTCAGTTGCACTCGTGTCTATTGCTGTAGAACCCGCTTTTTGTAATAAAGCAAATTTAAGCTTAATCCCTTGTGCCAATACTTCTATGATTTGTCGTTTCTTAATTTCGTCGATGGCGCGAGTGTGACAAAGGGCTTAAATTGCTGTTACCGTATATTTTCGTTAAGAAATGAGCACGACTCGTCATATGAGATAAGAATCTAAATAAAAATATTATGACGGACGTTTGCAATGCAAGTCTTTTTGGTTCAGTAGTCATTATTTCGCCCAGTTTCTTGTAAATCCACATGACTTTTATTACGCCAAAAATATTAAAATAATGAATAATGGGACTAGCACATTCCGAGTACCTATCTATAACAATTAGTGTGTTCGGTGTCAAAAAAATGTGAAGCAAAAAACAAAAATCGCATACCGCTCGTGGCGTCAATACCTCGTTAGAGTAAAACACGCATATAAGACTATAATAATATGTCTACCGTTCAGAATTCCAGTAACCGAAATGAAGTCAAATTGCATTTCCAGAGATTTATTCTTGTTATCAAAACTTCTAAATACCATAGTGAGCAAAGATTAAATAGCATGCCGCTTATGACTTAAACATTTCGTTAGAGTGATACACGTTTTGACTAATGAATCAAGAAAAAATAAATTTAAACACCTTCTTAATGATGTATATATCGCATGAATTGAACTAAAAATATATTCTCAAAATATGAAGCGCGTCAGAATGTCATCTACGGCTTCAACCGTTAGTAGCTCATGTCATTACATTTAATAACTCGTCAGAGTGAAACACACCGCCATTGATAAAGCAATAAAAAATAAATAAATAGCGAACTAAATTAAAATTGTCAATGACAATCGTCTGTCAATCCATACGGTTAAGCAATAATTCCTTTTCTAAGTCCATGATATTTAATAAAACCGAATTTTCAATACATAAAGTGCTGTTAACGTATCAAAATAAAATCGCGTGTAAAGATGAAATCGCCTGCCGCTTACGACTTCAATCACTCGTTGCAGTGAAATACGTTCTCACTAATGAACTAAGAGCAAAGAAAATTATAATACTTAATGACGTACGTCTGTCTACTTGTATCATGGTTCGGCCACCATTAATTTTTCGGTGCATGTATTAACTAAAATTGCAGTTCCATCATATAAAGCTTATTTCAAACGAGTAAATATAATGTCTACAGCTTACGACGCTCACCGCTCATGGCTTTTATGAATGGGTTATGTTAAACGTGTCAATATAACTCGGTGGAGTGAAACACGTTCTCACTAATGAAGCAAGATTAAACATAATTCAAATACTTAATACTATAATAATACTATAACTGACATAGGTCAGTTTATTCGCATCGTGCAAGCATCATTATTTTAACAGCATATTCAGGGAAACATTTAGGTAATAACTCGTTAAAGTGAAGCGCCTCCACTAATGAAGCAACAGCAAAGAAAATTAAAATACTTAATGGAGCACTTCTGTCTATCTGCATGACTCAGCCATCATGATTTTTTTCAGTGCATAGTCATATTTAGCTCATATCAAGCGAGTAAAATAATTATAACGTCTGCAGTTTAAATCGCCCGTCGCTCATGACTTTAATAACTCGTTAGGGTGAAACACGCCTCCACTAATGAAGCAACAGTAAAGAAAATGAAAATACTTAATGGAGCACCTTGGTCAATCCGAATGGTTCAGCAATCATTAATTTCTTCAGTGCATGTATGTATGTGTCTACAACTGAAATCGCCCGTCGCTCATGACTTTAATAACTCGTTAGGGTGAAACACGCCTCCACTAATGAAGCAACAGTAAAGAAAATGAAAATACTTAATGGAGCACCTTGGTCAATCCGAATGGTTCAGCAATCATTAATTTCTTCAGTGCATGTATGTATGTGTCTACAACTGAAATCGCCCGCCGCTCATGACTTTAATAACTCGTTAGGGTGAAACACGCCTCCACTAATGAAGCAACAGCAAACTAAATTAAAATACTTTATGACGGACGCCTGAGCGCGTGTCCCGGAGTCGTTGTTTTTCGCATTGTCCGGTCCGAGAGGACCCTGGGAGCTGGTGAAATAGAAATTTACGGTTTTGTTTGCACTTGAATCTAGTGGTCGCTTACAATGGGTCTCATAAGTTACTCAAAGTTACTCAAATGGCAATGGAGCGAGCTATGTTCGAAGTTTCCTTGCGAGATCGAATCCGAAATGATTAGATACGCAATAGAACCAAGGTTGTAGATATGGCTCAGACAGTCGCCAAACTTTAGTGGCAGTGGGCGGGGCACATTGCTCGAAGAATCGATGGCCGTTGGGGCAGATAGGTTCTTGAGTGGCGACCGCGGACCGGAAGACGTGACGTTGGAAGGCGCCCAACAAGGTGGACCGACGACCTTGTTAAGATCGCGGGTAGAAATTGGATGAGGGCGGTGCAAGGTCGATCGTTGTGGAGAACTTTGGGGAGGCCTTTGTCCAGCAGTGGACGTCTATCGGCTAATATGATGATGATTATGAATCTAGTGAAGAAGGTAAATGAGAATGAAGGTGGGTCCGATTCCACGCTGTGCGCAATTTAATTTTAGTTTGCGCGTTGATATTTGTTTCTATTTTGCAATGGCAGATGTTATCTGACACGTTTTCAAAAAAATAATTATGTACAGATGTGTTCAGGCCTTTAATAAAAGCGAAATTTATTTGATTCCTTTGTGTAACGAAAGCTGCCCATTTATTTTTTGTACTTATGATTAACTTTCGTTACACCAAAGACTCGCTCGTTATTTTGTTTTCATTTAAGTCTTTAACAATGTACTTACATGTACATATTTGTACGCCTGTAACAATGTACGACCTTTGTGACTAACTAATATTATAAAAAATATACTCTAATCAAAGATTCAAATTCAAATTTTCATGTAAAATAATGTATAATTGCGTCACTACTTCAGTTCGCAGCCCGGCAGGAACCAGCCACCCCATTCCTGTGCAAGTGGGAGTCCAGCAAGGATCAGCTCTCAGCCCCCTCATATTTATGATCGTGTTGGACTACCTCACACGCGACATTCAAGGTGAGATGCCATGATGCCTCTTATATGCTGATGACATAGCCTTGGTTGCGGAGTCAATGGAAGAGCTGCAGCAAACATTGGATAAGTGGCAACATGCACTGGAAAGCAATGGCCTAAGAATCAGTAGGACAAAATCGGAGTACATGAGGTTTATGTTCGGGCAACCCTGCACCTCAACCTTACATATAGATCCTGTGCCTGTACCCCTGGTGAACAAATTCAAATACCTCGGCTCAATCTTCGACGAAACAGCTAACTGTGATGCCGATATTACACACAGAGTAAACTCCGGCTGGATGAAGTGGCGATCGTTGTCAGGTGTGCTTTGTGATCGTAGGATGCCTATCAAAACTAAAGGGAAGGTATATAAAACCTGCGTCAGACCCGTTATGCTCTACGGTGCAGAGTGCTCGACAAGTAAACGAGAACACGAACCCAAACTCCATGCTACTGAAATAAAAATACTTCGATGGGCTGGCGGTGTGATCAAATTGGATAGGATCAGAAATGAACACATCAGAGGGAACTTTAAAGTCAGAGCTATACCAGACAAACTTCAGGAGAGCTTGCTGCGGTGGTATGGACACGTGATGCGTCGTGAACAAGAGCACCCGGTTAAAATCGCCCTAAACATTGATATAGGAAAACAACCCCGAGGACGCCCGAAAGCTACTTAGTGGGGAAACCTAGAAAAAAAAAACAAATTTAATTACAGTTGACGTAAATGACAGAGCCAAATGGCGTAAACATATTCAGAGGGCCGACCCTAAATGAACTGGGAAGAGGCACGGAGAAAGAAGAAGGAGATTAATGAAAATTTGGCAAAACGCAAACACTATTTCTGAGTTCTGATAGGATACCCATACAGAAAGATCAAAGCCTCCAATGTAGTTTTAACGCACGTAGACGACAAAACCTGATCTTAGGTTAATTAAGTGCGCAATACGACCAAGTTTATACGACGACATCAAAGTTAACAACTAGAAAATTAGCGGCGGCACCTTCCTGTCCTGGCAACAGTTGTTACCCTGTATACATTACCTATACATTGGTGAAGTGGTACAGACAGCATTAAAATTACGTGTCAATTTTTGTATGCTTGACAAAACAAAACATACCATACAGTCGACTTGAGACCATCGTCCTTTTTGAAAGTCGATTAAAACAGTCGATTTCGTATATCTTTAATATACGGTGACTGAAAAAAGAAGGGTCGAAATATGTGAGGATCCCATAGAAATATTGAAGTCAAGTTAAATTAACGCTAGATTGGATTCAGGACGTTTACTATTCTTCCCAAAACAGCTGTTGGTACATCGCATCGCCAACAAAAAAAATTATCGAGTGTTGGTTTGTCAGTCATAATAAAGATAAGATAAGATATTTATTGCATAATAAATTAATAACTTATTTTAAAGTAATAATAACTATAGACTAAGTTTAGTTTAGTTTATTTATCAGACCATTACCTTATAAATACAAGTACATGTCAGCTTATATTACTCTTCGGAATGTGATCGTTAAACAAAAATGATATTCGTAAATCAATACAATAAACATTAAATAAATGAATGTCTGAAATAAAAATAATTAGTAAGTACACAAGAAAATACATAAGAAAATCTACTTGACAAAATATGACGTGCGCCTGAACTAGGATTCCCTGTGTTTCTGGTATTAAGAGGACTAACTTATTAATTTCTTAAATAAGTTATCATTAACACATTATACGATAGTCTACTTATTAATAAGTAGTTTGATAAATTATATAGTAGGTGTAGTTAATGTAGTATAGTTAATGAAAACAGTAATTGTTCCAATTGTGAAGAATAAAACAGGTGACCTCTCGGATAAGGCTAATTATCGGCCGATCTCACTTGCGACGACAGCTGCGAAAGTGCTCGATAGTATGCTTGACTCTCTTCTTGAAAAGCACCTAAATATCCATGACGCACAGTTCGGTTTTAGGGCGGGGCTGTCGACTGAGAGTGCAATACTTAGTCTAAAGCATACTGTCGGGTACTACACACCCAGAAAAACGCATGTTTATGTCTGTTTCCTTGATTTATCCAAGGCGTTCGATCGCGTGGACTATAATATTCTTTGGCGGAAACTCGGGGAAACAGGCATGCCTGGTGAGTGTGTAAATATACTCAAATACTGGTACACAAATCAGTCTAATCAGGTGAGATGGGCCGATGCACTGTCTAGTGAATATTGGCTGGAGTGTGGTGTTAGACAGGGTGGGCTAACGTCTCCCAAACTGTTCAACTTATACGTGAACGAGCTAATAGTTGGCCTTAGCAGCATCCATGCGGGATGCTATATAGACGGCATGGCTGTCAATAACATAAGCTATGCCGACGACATGGTGTTGCTGGCGCCGTCTGTTGGCGCGCTTACGAAACTGTTGAGCCTTTGTGAGACGTATGCCCGGTCCCATGGCCTACAGTATAATGCCAAGAAGAGTGAGGTGATGGTGTTTAGTGCTGGGAAAATTAAGCCTTACCACGTTCCACCTATTTCGCTGGATGGTGAGCCGTTGAAGCGTGTAGAGAAGTTTAAGTATCTCGGTCACATTATTACGAGTGACTTAAGTGATGACCTAGATATTGAACGAGAACGAAGAGCGCTGTCGGTTCGTAGTAACATGCTGGCCCGGAGGTTTGCTCGATGCTCTACGGAAGTAAAAGTTACACTATTTAAGGCATACTACCAATCCTTTTACTCGAGCAGCCTATGGACCAGGTACACGAAGCGAGCCTACAGCGTCCTCAAAGTTCAGTACAACAATGCATTCAGAATGTTGCTGGGCCTGCCGCGCAGGTGTAGTGCGTCCGACATGTTCTGCGAGATGCGCACTGACGGCTTCCAGGCCATCATCAAGAAGATTGTGTCTCTTCTAGGACGGGTTAATGCAAATGCTAACAAATATGATTGCCCAATATTAATATACTGGATTGGGCAAGACTAAGTTCATTATATTTATTTATACAATTTTAATTTTACAATTTTAGTCAAAGTCAAAGTCAAAATTATTTATTTGCAGAAGTACAGTAAATATACAGTAACAGGTCTTATGTTTCATACAACGTGCCGTGTACTCGGCCTGCATGCAGGCATGCAAATATGAGAGCGCGCTCAATTAATTTAAAATAATATAATAGTAAATTAAAATGGATACAAAAATAATGTCAGACAAAAATAATAATAAAACTAGCATAGAAAATAACTGAAAATTAAAATGTCAAGTACTGGAACGGTCAAAAATACAAAATAATAATAATAATAATAATAACAGCAAAATTAACAATATTAACAATAAAATTAAGCTAGAAATGTCAGGTACGTCTTATTAATCTTTTTATCTATCCAAATATCATAAACCCTCCATGATGCGTTCAAGAACAGCACATTATGACCACCATAAAAATAGACAGTTTTATTAGGACAAATTTCTTATCTGTGAAAATGTTATTATTGCTAAATAATAACATCGATTTCTATAATATTATTTATTCAAATTTCGAACATATGAAAAACAAAGAAATTTGATTTGACCTCTATTCTAATATCAATCGAGATGACGTTTAGTTCGAAATGAATTGTCAATTTGCATCAAATTTGAGAAATATCGCAGGTAAGTAAGACATCGAACGATATGATAGTTGGGGCCAACTCTAGTTTGTCTCTGAATTAAAAAAACTATGACAGCTGCCAGAAAACTTCATTACCGCCATTACCGAGTAATATTTGTCGTAATGTGCGACTCCTGAATGCATCATGGAGGCCTATGATATGTGGCTAGATAAAGTAGTGTATGTAACTGTACATAACTAGGCATTAAAACACTCGTGTGATGTTATTATGAAACTTGCCTTCGGCGCGTTTCATAAACCCACACTCGTGTTTAATACCCTTCATTATGTACAGTCACATAAACTACTATTACACAATTTTAATTTGTCAATTTTAGTTTATTTACTTTATTTCATTTTATACATACATACATACATAAAATCACGCCTTTTTCCCAACGGGGTAGGCAGAGACCACATCTTTCCACTTGCTACGGTCCTGACATACATCTTTCGCTTCATCAACATTCATTAATCTCTTCATGCATGCTCGTCGGTTTAAAGTACTCTTGACTTGCCCTTTTTTCAGAACATCTCCAATCTGATCAAGAAACGTTCGTCTAGGCCTTCCTTTTCCAACATTTCCATTCACATTCGCCTTGTAGATTAGTTTCGTGAATCTTCTTTCATGCATCCTCTCTACATGCCCAAACCAACTAAGCATCCCTTTCTCAATTCTAGTGACTACATCGTCATTCACACCACAGCGTTCCCTTATTTCACTATTTCTTATCCTGTCACACAGCTTTACACCAATGTGGGCCACCCACCTCATTTCTACTGCATTTATTCTATTTTCGTGCTTCTTTTGCCACACCCAACTCTCACTTCCATACATGAGTGCTGGAACCAATACACCTCTATGCACAGCCAGACGCGCCCTCTTAGAGATTTTCTGGCTGCCCATAAAGGCCTGCAAAGGCCTTCTTTCAAAATCACTTTCACACTTTCCATCTCTCGTAAACATTGATCCAAGGTATAAAAACTCATTCACTTGCTCTAATCTCTCGTCCCCAAGCCGTACACTTACTTCTGTCACACTATCTTCTTTCTGAAATATCATGATTTTCGTCTTTTTTGCCTTCACTTTCATTCCCTTTCTTTCCAACGCGTCATTCATAATTGTCACCATCTCCTGTAATTCCTTAGCCGGCGATGCAAGCAATACTTGATCATCAGCATACGGGAGAAATTTGACATGTAATTCATCCATCCTCAACCCACAGTCACTCTCTTTTAAATTCGTCAGACAGTTATCCATGAATAAGTTGAACAGCCACGGAGACGCTACACATCCCTGTCTAACACCTTTTTGGATATTAAACCAATCAGTGTATGCCCCGTTAACTCTTACGCAAGCACTGGAATTCACGAATTTCAATGCTTGAATCAGTTTACTGCTCACCCCATGCACAGACAACGCTGACCATATCTCGTTCCTCACCACTCTGTCATAGGCCTTCTCCAAATCTAAAAACGCTCAATAGACTTTTTGGCTTTTGGCCAAGCATTTTTCAGCTATGCACCGTAACGAGAAGACCTGATCCATACAACCTATTCCCTTTCCAAATCCCCCTTGCACATCCCAAATTTTTTCATCTGTGTCTTTCATAAGCCTTTCAATCACCTTATCACCTTAGCATACAGTTTGCCGACGACACTGAGGAGGCTTATTCCGCGGTAATTTCTGCAGTCTTGTTGTGACCCCTTTCCTTTGTACAACGGCACGATTACAGCCTTGCACCAATCTCCCGGCACTCGGCCTTCTCTCCAACACAAATTGAAGGCGTTACAACTGGCTTGCTACTACACCCTGGCCTGCCCTCAGCATCTCGACGGATACCCTGTCGTAACCCGCAGCTTTACCTGTTTTCATACCTTTCAGCGCTTTCACAATCTCGTCCGTACTAATATCACTATCAGGTTCTATTTGGTTTACTTCGAGCGATGGCTCTTGTATTTGAACCAGTGCTTCTTCTCTTTCAAACAAAATCTCAAAGTATTCCTTCCATCTCTTCAACATAAATTCTTCTCCTTTTATTATACTGCCATCTTGGTTTCTGATTTTTGATAGCTCAGAGGTTTCTGTTTTTCCCCGAGCTAAATGTATCGATTTCCAAAACATTTTTATGTTTGACTGGAAATTACCACATAGCCTTCTGTCAAATTCATCCTTCTTTGCTTCTTTCTTTGTCCTTACAAGTTTTTTCACAGATTCTTTCAAAACCTTGTATTCTCTTCTTGCTTTATCCACATCCTCGCATGACGCCTTTCGCATTCTTCGGTTTGCTTTAGTTGCTAACCAATCCAACCACGCTCTCTTCTTCTTACCCACAGCTTATTGGACCTCTTTATCCATCCAACCACTCTTCTGCTTTCTTCCTTTCCTCCTTTTAGAAACCCCACACACTTCAACAGCAGCATTTACAAGTTCTTTCTTAAATATCTTCCAAAACCATTCATTTTATTAGTTTTTAAATTAATTACTTATAAATTTGTTCATGTTGTGTTTGTAGTCTGACATTTTATTTTAATTGGAATTTTGGTTTTAATGTATTAACGTATTTATTATTTTGAAAATAACATAGACCTAAGTATTTTTACTAAAAAAATATGTATGGATCGTAGTTATCTGCAAATAAAGAATTATTATTATTAATATTATATATCGGATACAATAATATTAAATCTGAATTAATACATAAAAGTCAACATAAAACCATCAGTAACTTCTGTGTATATTCGTATGACATATTGTAGTGCTTCCTGGAGTGTTTTCTTACATTTCGCTTTTTGGTATATAGACGGTGTTTTCCTCATCTTACACTAACAAACATTCTTGTTATTATGAAAAATATGTTTAGACCGTTATTATTTCATAGAAGTAGCATCAAAAACGTATTTTCGGCCCTAGGGACGGCGTTCGCTAATTACAGCGTTGACTTGAATTTTTGCTTTCATATTTCTTTCCGTTCCAGATTAAAAGCTAATGGATTGTTGCTCACAAAGGATCGCCTTAATTAAGGCACTACGGTTCCTTCCGACGGATACAATTAACACTCCTTTACAGCTGCCATGTCATTAGGGATTGGGATATTTTTTACGGCGGTCCCGCAAGCGATGGAGGAAGAAATGAAATATAGCATAGATACCTATGTATTAGACGACTTCATACAAGGTAACAGGAAGAATATAAATTTTAGTAGTTAAGTATTAAAGTAGTCAACGAAACTGTTACATAATGAGAGGTCTTAACACACGAGTTTGGCATTTCATAATAGGATCACACTGTTTTAAGGCCTTATTATGTACAGTTCCACTCGGGTTCCCTTTATCTTGCATAATATCGATTGTCCGAAATACACTCCGCATAACAGTTATCGCAGAAACATTTTTAGCAGAAAGATACTTTAGCATTATGGGCGATGCAGTTATCTTGCGTTTAACAGTTCAGGCGGACGGTATTATAAACAGCCATAGTTCAATAATCCATCGTACAACTTTCTCGGTAAGCCATATCACAATCTCCGTTCTTCTAATTTTATCACGTAAAGGAACTTCCGACGTACGAGGAGCTCTCTCCATGGAACGTTCAGATCACCTGAGTTTGTTCATTAGATCCTCTCTGAATTAATAATTATTACTCTGTGAAATTCTCACTAAAAAATCTTGATGAATTAAAGAAGAAGGAAATTTTCTTCGGGTTAGAGGCATCGATCTATACAGCTTACTCGTATAATTACCAACAGGTAATAAAATAAAGTATATTGTGGACCAACATATTAAAAATATATACATATGCGATAGGAGTTTTCAATCAAATAAAATTATTATTTAAAAGTAATTTCACGGCTTTATGAAATGTTCTGTAAAATTAGTATAAAATAAATAATAAATACATATAACCTCACACAAATCGATCTAGTCCCAAATTAAGCTCAAGAAGGCTTGTGTTATGGGTACTAGACGACGATATACGTATTTATATAGATAAATATACATATACTTAAATACATAGAACAACCATGACCCAAGCACAAAATATATTCGAGTTCATCACACAAATATTTGCCGCGGCCGGGATTCAAACCCGGGACCGCCGGCTCAGTAGGCAGGTGTCTACAAACTGCGCCAAACGCGTCGTCAAAGTATAGGTACATTAATAAAGATTATGGGTAAGCAGTAAAAAATCTTTTTTTTTCTGAGTTTTATTACGATATGTTAGGCTGCGAAAGTCCGAATCTAGGGCTCGCGCTGGTCAGGACACGTGCCGACATAGAGCACCCTAGAGTGTTTTTGTAAAGCCGGAGTAATATTTGGTAATATCTAATCTAATCTATTCGATCAACGAATATTTTTTAGTATGAAATTCCAATGAACTAAAATTCTATGAAATGATTATTCGGCAGAATGACGATATTAAAAGAAACATTTTCTACGAAACAACATTCTGTAAAATAACGTACAACACAGAAACATCTGCATGGTGCTGGGCCTTTTTACATTATTATGATGGACTTTGAGACAAAATATCAAAAAGATAAAATAGAAAGGCACAGACTTACACAAATACGATATAATACAATACTTAATTAAAACAGACAGGTCTATCGTGGTTTTCGTATATACCTGTACAGTGGATAGTTTGGTTTGAAGTATTCTATGTTTATATGTGTCAGAATAACGCTCGCTTAATACCAAAACTGATACGGGCACGGTATTAATTATCATTCTGACGTCTCATTATAACATCGCTTCGTTAGGTACAGGGAAGCGCCTTGTGGGTGAGCGTAGCTATTATAACTAAGCGGGACTTAATTGTGTTCAAAAACTGTTTAAGAGGATATAATTATATATATTTGTATTTAATTGCTTCATGTAACATATTACATAAAAAAAATTAACAAAAAAAAGAACCGACTCACCCTTCGAAGTCGATCCCAAACCAGTTCTTATATTTATATATTATAGTTTACGCGAGGTTTGGCACCGACTCCGAAGGGTGAGTCAAATGTAATCTGTACTTGAACGGGTTATTGTTGGCTTTATTAGTTTTACTGAAGTCGGTTCTTTTTTTTGTTAAAAATTTTTTTTTTTGCTTTTTAATGATTCGTATGTGTTCATCATCAGTTTCCTTACACCAAATCCTATTTACTGAATGTAAATTCTTGACCTTATCAATAAATTACCAAAGCGCCGTACATGTCCCTATAACATTTGAAGAGTTCCCTCGATTTCTCCAAGATTCCATCATCAGATCCCGACTTAGTGCCAACGGGACCAACTCGGAGTTATGCCCTTTCGATAAAAAAAAAAATATTGAAAATCGGTTCACGGTTCTCGGAGAAATCGAGTAACAAACATACAAAAAAAATTAAATTCTGTTTAGTCCTATGGTTGACTGGTAGAGAATGCCTTATGGCATTAAGTCCGCCATTGGTACTTTTACTTGTGTATTTTGTGCAATAAAGTTTAAATAAATAAATAAATTATCACTGCTCCTCCAGTTTGCACCTGGTAACCCCTCCGGCCATGTGGTACGACAACGTTGACAAGGAATTTTGATTCCTTGCCGTCCGATAAGTCGGACTATCAGATTTTTTTTTATTCCACTTTGTTCGACAATCGGAACAAGAGCATGTGGGTGCGCGTTATGCACCCGACGAAGAGAAACAAATATATTATTTACAGCAGTTTATGTACACTGATATTTACAATAAATTACAATAATTATTTTACAACAGAAAATCATTAAAACGTTTGTAGAAGTAGTAAGCAAGAGAAGTGACATTCTTGTTATTTCGTTGCCATGGAGCGCGACGATGCTGCGCGGTGATTTGGCGCGCAGCCTTGTGGTGAGAGTAAGCAGGTTGGTCACCACATGTTCCCCCTGGCCAGACCGTAACTACGGTCGATATCTTGCAGGGAAGGTGACTAGCCTACCGCTTCTAGTGTGTGTCTCAGCAGGTGTGGCGGTGTTGATGTCCAGAGTTAGCTCGCGCATGATGTATGCGGGCTTCAGTCTGTCGATGGACACGTTGTTTGGCTTGCCTTTGATCTCAATGGTGTAGAATTTAGCTTGTCGTTTTATCACCTTGTAAGGTCCTTCATAAGGCGGCTCTAGAGAACTTCGAACGCGGTCGACACGTTGAAAAACATGCGTACAAGTTTGCAGCGTCCGTGGGATGTAGAATGGCGAAGATGAAACGTGCCACGATGCAGGTTTTGGCGTTAGTTTGGCCATGTGAGAGCGGAGTCGTGTGGCGTATTCTGTGACGTCTGCAGTTGTGAAGTCGGTTTGAGGTGACAGGAACTGACCGGGTAAGCGGAGTGTTTCGCCATATACAAGTTCAGCCGGAGTTACCTGTAAGTCTTCCTTCACCGCACTTCTCACGCCAAGCAGAATCAGTGGCAGAGCTTCCGTCCACGTTGATGATGAGGAGTGGCACATGATGGCTGCCTTCAGCTGTCGATGTAGTCTCTCGATCATCCCGTTGGCGGCTGGATGATACGCCGTGGTCCGGAAGTGTCGAGCTCCAACCATGGCTGTCAGAGCTTTGAAGAGATGGCTTTCGAATTGGCGTCCGCGGTCTGTGGTGACCCGCAGTGGACAACCAAATCTGGCAAACCAGCCAGAAACCAGTGCAGAAGCGCAGGACTCGGCAGTGATGTCTCTGAGCGGAAACACCTCAGGCCATCGCGTAAATCTGTCGATGACTGTGAGGCAGAATCTGTAAGAGGAGGATGGGATTAGAGGTCCTACAAGGTCTAGATGAATATGAGTGAACCTTGAGGATGGAGTGGTGAAGGTGGAAAGTGGTGAAATGGTATGACGAGTGATTTTTGATTGTTGGCATTTTAAGCAGTGCCTGACCCACTCTCTACAATCCTTGCGTATCCCTGGCCATACGAATCTCTCAGCGGCCAGTCGCACAGTAGCTGAGGATCCTGGATGATGAAGTTGATGTAGCGGCGGCGCCTGCTAAATTTTGTAGATGTCGTAAAAACTGCGACGGTCTACGATCGCCTAGCTCTTCGCGAACTAATAGTTGCCGTGTACGCTGCTCTTGGGACGCTGACAGACGTTGTATTAATTCCAATTTAATTCTGTCATATTTGCCGGCAGCGGGAGGGTTAGTTATAATATCCTTTATTTCTAAAGCATGTCGAGCATCAAGTTGGCTTGCTACATAATAAAATTTTGTACTGTCGCATTTAATGCCAGATAACATAAATTGCGCTTCAATTTGAGCGAACCACAGCGCGGGCTCGTCGGCGTTGAAAGGCGGTACGCGGATCCCGACTCTGTATACTTCACCTTTCGTCTCCGTGGCGCTACCATCAGCGTCGGCAAATTTTTCTTCCGAATTTTCGTCGGCCATGGCGTTTGCGTATTTTCAGATTTCTTTAGTCGGCGGTCACCAATGTGGGTGCGCGTTATGCACCCGACGAAGAGAAACAAATATATTATTTACAGCAGTTTATGTACACTGATATTTACAATAAATTACAATAATTATTTTACAACAGAAAATCATTAAAACGTTTGTAGAAGTAGTAAGCAAGAGAAGTGACATTCTTGTTATTTCGTTGCCATGGAGCGCGACGATGCTGCGCGGCGATTTGGCGCGCAGCCTTGTGGTGAGAGTAAGCAGGTTGGTCACCACAAGCATATTTAAAATTCCACTTGTTTCGATCCGCGACCCTGGAGAATTTTTAAAATTCCACCTTGCACCGGATGTCGAACCACAAGGCTCATTAAATTCCAGTTGGTTCAACCCTCAACATTTATAACCAGGTTAACTGGAAGAGATACCTAATAGGGATAAGTTTGCCTACTAAGTTTGCTGTTAGCCTTTGTACATGTTTAATTTGTTATCAATGTATTTATAACCAGTTGTTTTGTACAAGTGTTTACATACATATCCATCATTACTCACTCATCCTTTATTTAGAAATAATGGCGTCACCAAGGAAACATATAATTATAATTATATCTTATTATGTTACATCGCAAACCTGACATTTTTAAAGCGACATCGCTTAATACATATCACAATAGATTATATTCATCACATTGATAAAAAAAAAACAGTTACTTCAAGGCAGTAGGTAGGCACATCGACAAAGTGGACAAACCAAGGGGGCCTATGGTGGTTGCGTTTCTCACGTGATAAATAAGTGACAAAGCATCCGTCACTCACACTAGCTTATTGTGTCACGTGTTAAAAGCAACCATGATGATGTAGATGCCATGACACAAGCAACATTTTTGTTTTTTTTTTGTATTTTTTAATGCGGCGTTTAGTGCAACTTCTTTACTATAATGTTATCTGTGGCAAGACCGCGACCCCGTTTTATGAAGAAGGAAGCCATTAAAATGTACATGTACTTATTTTTAATTATTTCTCCGCTTGTGTAGGACTTGTGGTATTCCCGCAACATGTACATAAATAGGCAGATTTTTTTAGAATGCGTCATTATACAGTACATATTTAATAATTAGATGTACTTTATATAGAAAAGCACTGCTTTATATAGGAAACTACCGTGAGTCCCAGACATAATTATTAAAATATATAAAAAACGTATGGAAGTCGTCTTCGCTTCGAAGTCGAATATTCATTGGTTGATCGTAAGACTGCTACTGATGATGAATAGCGAACCAATTCGAAAGATGTCGAGCGATATTCAACTTTAACGACGTGAATAAGCCGCTTTACGCCAAGTGAGCAACGGTCTCCGTTTCAGCTTGGTCAAAAATGCTTTCGCATGTCGAGATGACGAAAATTCACATTTCTCGGCTACAGGTTGCGTTTCTCAAACGATTCTTGTGAAATTTTGTGAGCTGGTTCGATAATAATAAGACACATGAAGGTGCTCGTACGCGTGTTTTTTTTTATCGTAGTCGTAAACAAAATCCTATACCATCTTTGGATGTCCAGCTATCCCTGTACCGAAATTGGTTAAAATTGTCCACCCGTTTCGACGTGTTGAGAGGACATGAAAATTATCAGCAGATGTCGCGGACCCATACAAAACAAAAGACGACCCTGCAATACGCTATTAGGTTTTTTTCCTGAAAGCGTCTGAGCTCTCCATAGAAAACTGACTTTCAATACAAATTGAAATTTTTATAAAAGTATAATATATTTTAAAAATTCAATTTCTTTTACACTTTTCAAAATGAGTATCGAAAACTTAAAAAGAAATCATATATCAGCCGGTTTTCTTTGTTCGCTCATGACGCTGAGACGGATGGACGGATTTTAACCAGCTTTGGTAAAGGGATAGCCTGGACATTCAAAAATAGTTACATATCCGTAGGGTATAAAAAAGTGTGTCAATAACATGAAACATGACACATCGTATATGTCCTTCAGGCGTTAACTTTATTTCGTATATGTCCTTCAGGCGTTAACTTTATTTGAACTAATTTAACGATGTGTCTTTAAAGTTATGTGAAACCCACAAAATGTATTACCGAATTTGTTAGTACAGTAATAATATTCATAACGTACTTGTATTTATTATTTTAGCATTAAAACACCATCTCTCATATTCAAGTAAAATGTTCTCTTTTATAATTAGCAAACGCAAGCGATATAAAATATACTTCGAAAATACTACATTAGTTAAAATTTTTATTAAAACACTTACATATTTAATTTCTGCGCAAGAACGCATTTCCTCTTTGTGTTAAGTTTTTCTAGTATTTTTTTATTTTAACGTTGTTTGGTATCAACGCGGAACAAAAGTTTCTGGTACAATAAATACGTACCGTTACGTGAAAGCAAATAGCAGAAAGCGCATTAAATGCTTAAAGGCAACAGAATGTGAAATTTTGTTCTACTCAAAAAAGATTACCTTCACTACGGGTTCCTAGAATTTCAGTGTCGCCTTGTAACAATTGAATACAATATGTAGGTACAAACAAATTGAAAAAGAAGGTTTATTAAAATAAAAAAGATTGCTTGCGTGTTGTCGAAGAAGCTTTATATTGCAGGTGTTTAAACCACTTTAGCTGCATACTATGGCTATATTCGCCATAATTAAAGATAAGGAATGGTGCTTTGGGGATTCTGCAAGCTCTAATCGAGTGGTTATCGCTTGAAATGTATTCAAACTAATAGTGTTGTGTGAATTCAGTATAAAAAAAAAACAAATTTTACCCTTTCCATGTACATTTGGAGACCTTAATTGTTTTCGTTTTTGCAAAAAGGCATTTGTCTTTACCTAAGATTTTTTTTTACTTATATCATTGATCTCTTCAGACGCAAAGGCAATGATTTGCAGACTGAAAACCATAAATCGTCTGTAAGATACTGAAAGGCTAAGGATAATAAGAATAAAATAAATAATATTGGTTGCCTGTAAAGTCGGTATACGGGCGAAAGTTTTACGTGACAACGACTTTGAGTGGTAAAATAATTTTAATGTGAATATTCATTCGTATAGTAGGAAGAAGGATGAAATAATAGTAACAATTTAAAACTACCTTCACATTATCACTACACAATCGTTTTACAATTAACTGGCAACGTGTAAACTTGTATGCAGGCGCCTAAGCGAAATAGAAGCGCAAGACATGAACCGGTGTGTATGCCTATCTCTCTCACTCGGTGGAAGGGACGCGTGCCTCTCACTCGCTCTCATTGTGAGCGCATAACGTGAGCGGAGCGTAACGCAGTTTCTTGAAGTGTCACCCGGCAAACCAATTTATAAGACGTTGTCACGTCAAAAAATATGACAGTGAAATAGCAGTATTTTTTATTATTTAAAAACATGGAAATTAATCATCTGATTCGTGAGTTACAAATAGAAAAAGCCAATATTTTTAATAGGTTCCAAATTATACATACAAATATACTTGGCAATCAGGAATTATTTCATTTTACCTCAAGGAGAACAGCTCAATGGTCTCTACTCAAAAGAAAAATCTACAGAGAGGCTGAAGGGCCTTGCCCGCACTTTTGTTTGCCACGAATTACACGTACTCCACTTACTAGTGTTCCATAGGACTCGAGCCCTTTTAGCCCGAATTTGAAGCCTCACGAGCTCTTTTTAGAGCTGGCTTGATGAAATGAGTTTCGAAGAGCTAGTGATCATAATAAGGCCTTAGTCTTAAAAAAAGCCTATGGGTTTTTATTTTTATTTTAGCCTTTTAAGGGGCTTTAGGCCTTTTTAAAGGCTGTAGCCATTTTTTAGACCTAGGCTACGCTAAGGCTACTTACTTGTGTACGTTAACTTATACAACAAAACAGATACGTACAGAAGTCAACCACATGTATGGACTTACTTCACTTTTCATACCGGTGGTCGGCGGTCCCTCTAGGGTTGTCAACTATGGCTTATGCTCGAAAACATATCGTGGTACTGGCGCTCCTATATAGTTGATTGACATATTGTGGAGAATGAAACGGGAAGAATGGAAATATAAATTAATAATACCTACAATATTTTTATTTTTATGTCATTGTTATATTAGTATATTACAAATTTGTCACAGAAAATATTTTAAATACCGTAACCTCAAAAATAACGGGCCAGAAGTGAAGCTCGTTGCTCCATTATAGCATAAAATAGTTCACAGACGCGCGTGTCAAGCGGATGGCACTCGCGCTCGCACTGGTCCGATTTGGTCCGAGATATCGTGTCCGTGAGCAAAGTCTATGTATGCGTTTGCTCGAGCGCGCTTGTATGTTGATTGATTTCTATACCTATCTGTTTTGTGCTTATACCTAGTTCTTTTATACAAAGTTTTCTATATTATGTTTCATTAAATATCAAAACAATTCAATCAAAAGGATTGATTTGAAAATAAAAGCAAATTTAAAAATTACATAAACTTATTATGTAGGTATTAGTATTCTCGAGTTACCTTCTTCGTTAAATATTCATCTTCAATAAAATCCAGTTAAGACTTCGTTTTTTTTTTAATTTTCAGTTGCTGTTTGCCGCATTGATGATAATACTTTCGAGCGGAATCCTCATTGGAGATTTTTCTATTTGATTTGATGGCATGAATTACATAGTCAATTAATTTAATTTTACAGAAATAATCGATGCTATTAAATTCACCATAAGTAAATTCAAAACGAGCCACTATCACATCACTTAGTACATTTTTTATTTATTTCTGACGTCATGTTGGCATGTCAGACCGCCGCCGACCAATCAGAGGTAGCTACTTTAAGACTATTCACAGATAATGTAAAATATTGCGTTTGAATATTGTATCAATGAGCGGAAAAAACACAACATACAGAAAATAATAATTAAAATTGAAATTTAGAAAACGCAATAAAACAAATAAAAATATGTTAAGTAATATCATTGAAATACCTGTTTATACACTTTTGAAAAACGTATGTTAATGGCAGTTTCTTGCCTGTTCCAAATACAAAAATTATATAATTGTTGAGAAAACATACTCACGTCTTTTGTTTTATTTAAAACACCCCACTATAAGAGCGCCGAGTTTATTAAATCTTTTTAATAAGCTCAAAAATATTTTAGCCTCCAAGCCTGTTGAAGTTCGGAGGCCAAAATATTTTTAAGTCTCATTATTTTTACAAGTCTTTTAGGCAGTTTTAGCCCTTTAAACTTATAGCCTTTTAATAAGGTTACGAGCTCTGAGAGTCTAGGCTGATGGCTTGGGGGCTAAAGAGCTTTATAGGCTTTTAGCCCTTTTAGGCGTCAAAATATAGGCCAGCCTTAAATAAAAGAGCTAAAGGGCTCGAGTCCTTTGGAACACTACCACTTACAGTTGGTGGCAAATGAACGGGCGAGTGAATGCGATCGGCCTTTGTGCCGATCCCTCACGAGTGCCCATCGGAAAGAGTGCTTTCTGATGGCGACACACGGGATATAAAGTACGCCGTGCCTGCCTTTGAAAGAAGCATAGAGTTTTATTTTAATGACTAGCTGCGGTGCGTGGTGTTACCAGCTCACCGCACAGGAACACTATATTTCTCGGGATAAAAGTAGCCTATATGTTAATCCAGGCTGTTGGTTATACCAAAATTTACCAAAATTGGTCGAGCCGTTTGAGAGTGAAGAAGTAACAAACATATGTACACATAAACACAGTCACAAACTTTCGCCTTTATAATATTAGCGTGATAGGTTTACCAGCGCATTTCGCGGCCCGTTGTGACCCCGTCGTTGTTTTCTTTTTTTGTCTCTGACGACGTCTTTGAGAAGAAAGAGAGAAAGTCGTCGTCTAACCTACTTGCAATAGCCGAAAGCTAGATTAGTAGATAATCTCGTCGTCCAGATCAGTCGCTACTTAAGTTCCATTTTAGTGAATAAAATGTCTTGTGCGCGTTTGTTATATTCAAATTCAAATTCAGTCAATTAAATTTTAAAAATTAAATATTAGAATTAGAGTATTAAAAAGTTTAACATTAAAATTACAGCAAAAAATATAGAAGATACGAGGTATGATAATAATTTCTAATGATACAGAATTTTAGCCGCTTGTTATAACGCGATCAAAATTTTACATACTACAGCTGACTTCCATCCAAGGATTCGCGAACGGGAGCAACACCGTATGTCTCCTTTAACGTGCCTTTTGGAATACAGACGGGTCACGCGCCCAGGGTAATGTACATAGCGACTATTTCATACTCCAAGCAAACTTACTTCCATGGTTCAGCGAGCGGGAGCGCCTATACCGCCTCACCGTAAAACGAAAAAGGACACATTATACATATTGAAATTTTACCGAAACTATTGGCGTAAAGAATCTTGCTCGGATTCCCATCGTCCATCAACTTCCAAAGCAAGTGCTACCATGCTGTATACTTTCGAGTCACGCGCCCAGGGTAATGTACATAGCGACTTTTTCATACTTACGCGCGAATGTGTTATGCATTATTAAATTTAATGTAATGCTGCTTTCTTCATTCCGCTGAGCGACGGGCAGGTTGCCTGACCTGATTTTTGAGTTACTTAATTTGGCCTCTTACTTTGGGCGGCTCAAGTATCATCTGGAATCGTGCGCGAATTTCTAGATTGGTTTGTAAGTCTCGGCAGTAATTTTACAAGTAGCACACAGGCTGTATATGCTTATATAGCCTTTACACAGCTGTATAATCTCTGATGCAGAATGTGTGCTCATTTTTGTTATGTTTATGTGTTTCAGTGATTTGTAATCGTGACTTGTTCATAGCGAAATGGTTATTGATGATTTATTTATACGTCAACCCAAATTAACTCTTTGACTATAAATTCATACCAACAATTTAATGTTCATTCATACCAGAGTCATTTTCAAAAACATGTACATAGTTAAAGGCTTAATAAAAACAAAATTACGATCGCTTCTTATGTGTTAGGAAAGTTACTCATACAAAATATATGGGTAACTATCGTAACACAAAGGAATCAATTAAGTTTTGTTTTAATTAAAGCCCTTAACTATGTACATGTATTTTGAAAATGACTCACGAAAGTTTCCATAATATAGAACAACGCATTGGATACATCTTGTAATTATAACTATAGCATGAAAAATTGTCACACTCGCAAGAAATATTTTGTTATTGTTATTTGACATAAAAATACTTTCTTTTATTTCAATATCTATCATCAATACTACTATATACATATGTATTGACTTTGACTACTATTAAGATTCCAACAAAGCATTGTCCTCAAACACATGCTTCGCCTTCACCTAAAATATAATTGTGATAGTTAGATCGTTCCCGCGGGATAAATAAGGCGCTCTCACTAAGATCAAGGAAAACCTTACAATCTACAATCTTCACCTTGGCCCATAACTGTTCTTTTGTGGTTTCTTGGCCACAGTCTCTAGTCACGAGGACGAACATGATTCTAGCGGTACTGGGTCAATGTAAAATAAAATAAAATTGCATAAAGTATTCGTAGTAGGAGTCTCATGTGAAAAACATAAAACCTATGTAAATTAACGGTTTAAAAACACCCCCCACGTAACTGGTCATCATGAGACCTCTTTTAATGAGTGATATAGCAAGTCTTACTAAAAATGAACGTAACAACATGGAATTCACTTTCACTTGTCTTTTCACGGTCACTTTGTGCCACTGAAAAATGAATATCTTGAAGACGAGATCTCCGATTTTCTTCAGACAAAGTTAAGAAACATCTCGACCAACTAGGCTTTCGATAAAAAATACCGACAGACACAGATACACATGTTATACTTAGAACATCCCTCTTTTTTCGTCAGACGTTAAAAATGAAGGGAGCCGACTCTCATACACTCTATACTGTGTCAGCTTGTATATTTACGACGCTAAAATAGTAGATTCTTAAACAAGGTACGAAAGGCATCAATTTCATTTGAGATGTTGTAAGCGTACCTAGTGAGAGCACCAATAGTTTGAAAGTGAAATGGGTGTATTATATGTCGCGTCAAACACTCGAGGTATTACTTTTTATTTCTAATATGAGAAAAATATCAAATGTATAGTAATAAAGATTTTTTTTAAACACTCGAGCGTTCATACCTTACAAGCGCTACCATGGGTGACGTTTACTTTTTTTACCCAGTGAGCATAGCGTCCCATCAAAACCAAAATGCTTCCAGAGAGATTGATGCCTTTCATACCTAGTCTAACAATGCACTTTTCCCAAGACATCCATCATTCTGGCGCCTGTGAATCTAGAATATAAGACTGAGTATATAAAGCATAATTGAAACCGGTGTTCTAATTTTATAGATGGCGTTGTTATTATACCTGTAGCAGAATGTAATTGTATTTAACGCAAGTGAAGCGATCAAAAGCTTGTTTCATAATAGTGTTCACAAAGCGTTCAAAAGCTGTTACCAAATTACACGGTATACCTTGCTATCGGATCCTGTCGTTGTGGCGGTGTAAAACACGTGTATGGTGTACCTTGATGTGTGTGTGTGTGACAGGTGACGCAACGGGCAGTACCTAATGATTGACAGGCTCCGAACTTTTCATAGCACTGTAGCAAGTTAGATATCGACGGCAAAAAGCGTAAACGCTGTAAACGCCAAGGGAATTATTTTTCCCATGCCGGCCCATGTGGAAGTCAATTGAGGAGGCCTGTGTCCAGCAGTGGACGTGCTATGGCTGAAATGATGAAATATATAAGGGCTTGTGCACAAATCACGTGAGGTTAGATAGGAGGACAAAAAGTAGCAAAAAAAAACTCACGTGATTTGTGCCCAAAAAAAACCTCACGTAATTTGTGCACAAGCCCTGTATTACAGATATTTTTTTCATTTATATTTTTTTTACTTATTTAATATTTGAACATTTTAACCAGAGTAACTATAAAGGCATTTTCGAATGAAATCAATTTATGAGTATGAGTATGATTTAGATTTTAATGTTAGGTAATATATAAAAAAATAAGGAGAGCTGGAAGCGCCTATACTATCTACCTCACGAGTATATTTTTGAAATGGCTAGAATGTGACCACCATTTGAAAATATTTCGATAAACTGAATCGAAAATGAAAAAAAAAATAATAAACTACCCTGCTCACAAATGTTAATGAAAATCGGTTGAGAAACTCAAGAATAGCCGGAAATCTAGCCATTTAGAATTCGGACATACGAAAGCTTAGGCCAAGCTAAAATAGAGGCGCTTCGCTAGCTCGGTTAATAATAATGGGTGTCACATAAAAAAAAGAAACGTGACACGAGACGACACACACGTGACACCCGAAACACAGATCGCTTCATCCATTCAATCCTAACGACCCCCTATTGATATGCCAACGACGTCGCTGTATGTCACGTATCGGATATAATATATCTGTATAGATATATTAAGAACGCTGCATAAATATTATGTGATAAATATTTGAAGGGCCCTGATCATTCTGTAAGCAGTTTTTATTTTAATGCCAAACTTAAACTCCCAACGAACAATCATGACTGTGCAGACTTCATACTGAAGATTCGATGTAGTAATACATATTTATTGGATAAATAGTAGATTGTTTGACAAGGGGCTAAAACAAGCCATTGTGACACGAGGTAATTAAATATATCCAAATATATCTGAGTGTCATAATGGCTTGTAGCCCCGTGTTAAACACTCTGCTTTTCACTTCGACTGAAAAAAATAAAAAACTTACAAAATAAAATATTTTATTTCAAGAATTATGTATTTAATGTTATGTTTGCCTTTCCTGGTAAATTTATGTTGGCATTGGTGTTATTTTTATTGAAGATTCGCGCGTATTTTTTTTTACTCTCGGTGTGATCAGAAAAATATAAGAATGGAATAAAATTTAATTTATTTTATCATTTAATATTCTTAGCCAAGAGAAAAATGTTTAAGATTAAATTTTGATTATATCGTGCTAAAATAAAACTTTTTGGTTTATTTTTTTAATTGGGTCGATCTGATCAGGTTGCATGTCGGTTTATTTTATTTGTAAATAGTATGTAGCTGGTCGGTAACAAGATTTTTTTTTCAGTGTCATAGAAATTGGTATGGGATTATATGGTTTCCTTTTAAACCCTAGGGGCTAAATGTACTATTTTAGCCCCGCTTTGCGAACTTAAAACGATGTACTTTTTGAGCAGGAGAAGTGAAAATCATGTTCTTATTAAGCTTATTACCATTATGTGGTACCGCATTCCAATAGCCAATAGGTCGTTATTCGGATTACAAACATATTTGGGTTTTATTGTGTCGCTAAAATGGGGTGCAAGACGTTTTATATAATTTCACTTAATCTGTTTTGGTTTGATATACCATTGCTTCGTCGCTAATCACGATAATTTTCAAACCATATAATGTACTACCGAGCTATATAAACCCTACAAATCGCCACTTGTTTGCCAGATTTGGTTCGTTAGGTTAGGTACTTTCCTTGCATCCTTCTATTATTATTGACATTATATTTTGATTTTATTATTATTTATTGGAAATGTTTATTTTTAGATTATTATAATTCAATGTTTATTTTTATTTTTTTTAAATTCTATTCTAAAATTTGCATGCCTCCATATAGGCTGAATACATGACACAAAAGTTTTGTAACATCTAAAACACTGTATTCTGGCAAATAAAATCTTTGAATCTTTGAGCGAAAATAAAAGCCCCGCGAAGTGGGCTTTCCTCGGCTTGCTCCTGTTATTTAACATTATAACAGTATACTACTTAATAATTAGAGGAAAACACAACTAAAACCGTTATATCAAACGTTACATTATATTAAATAACTTTATATCAATTTATTGTACATCAAGTGTATGTTAGTTTTTTTGAAATTATATAAAACATTACGCACCAAAGGAGATTATAGTTCATTAAATCATTTGTGTGGATGAGCTGGGACCACGAACCGCAAAACAATCGTTTTCTTTGATCTCTGGATTCGATCGTTGATCTTTCTCGTTCCTATCCTACTGCATTTTCTGATGCAGTTCAAGAATCGTTAGGGCACGTTGTCATAATCGATATCTGTCGGCTATTATAGTGGAAACTAAACCACGCTTCGTAAACTGTCAGCTCCGGTATCTTTACGTCTTTGTTCTAGATTGAATCAGTCCCAGGGGTACGCAGCACCTGATACATTATCAAACACACAACCGCGGCACCCGCGGCTGGCCGGGACGCCTTTGATGTGGCTCGTGAGACGTCAATTGAGATGACTAATTTAACTCAAGGAACCAGAATTTATAGAGGAGAATGGCCTTAGGGATACGGTAGTGAATATTTGCTTTGCTTAGGTACAACAGTAAATGTCTTTCGGTAGCGTGGGTTGAGAGACTGTACAACAGTTACTATTAAATAGATATTATATCGGGGCAAACAATAGTTTAACACGTCCAATAAAAGTCGAGTTCAGATTCAGATGGTAAAGTAACGGACAACACTAGGTAAGGAAGCCAATAAGAGGCTCTTGTGACGATCGTTGGGTCTGACGTTTTGTCTAGCAGTGAACGTCTTCTTCATATCAGCATATGAAGAAATTTGGCAATTCCTTGCCGGCACATGTGTTTCCTCCTTCTTACAACGTAGTACCCTTCAAACGAAGCGTGAAAAAGCATCTCACGGGCCAGCATAGCAGTGTCAATTGACAAGGGTCCGTTGGTTTCTTGTCAGTTGCCATTGCGACTTGGGCTCCCCTGTATGCTTACCATCAGGCGAAGAGGAGCCAGAAAAAAAAACGATGATGATGATGATGATGTCTACCCTAGGACCACGGTAGATATTTGTAAAACATTTGAAATGCCAGGGACTCAAATAGGTTTAAATAACATACATGAGCGATGAACGCGAATACGGAAAGCAATAATCTACGAGTATATTTGAGTAACTTATTTTCGTGGAACATAATATGAGTCGCACAAACTTAACTGTCCTACGCAAGTGTCCACTTACTGTCATTGGTGATAGTAAAGTTTGGCGGCGTCCGTCAACAATAGTAATAAAATAAATAAAACCACACAAAAGATAACAAGCGGCCGCAAACATTCTTGTAAGGATGGCTTTTACACAATGCATGTTTCTAGGTCACGTTTACACTCTGCGTTTATAGGGTTGTTTCGCAGATGTGCAACAGAATAGATATTATATTTGAATGGCAATTAGACCTTTTATGAAGAAGTTTCATTTATTTTGTTTAATTCAAATTTAGAACCATTGAAAAAACTTTAAATGATGGTTTTATAAAAAAAACTGTAGATAGAATATATACGTTACCCACCGCATATAGGAGGAGGGCTAGAACAATAATAGACGATGCCTACTTTGTTTGTAAATGAACAAAATAATTCATACTTTTTTATTTCTTTGTCGTAGTTAGAATTACAAAATAAAATATAGTGCGTTGAGGCCCTCCGCGCGGAAGAAGTGAAACTTCGTAATGTGAAAAGAGGTAGAAATTGTACCTAATTTCAAAAGAGAAAACCTAACAATCAATTGATATTCACAAGAGACGTACCTTGACATAACCTTAAATCCATCGCATTGTCCGTGGGATTGTTGCGTTGAACGTTTAACGCAACAGTGCTTTCCTACCCCCTCCACGGTAGCGTTAAGCGTTAAACGTTTAACGCAACCTTGTTGGAAGTCGCATTAGAAGTTTCACTTCAAAAACCGCCTCATTAGTATTAATGCGAAGTGACTTTAAGACTGCAAAAATGAAAAAATACATACGTATACAGAAGTACCTATAGATACAAAAAAAAAAACATAGCTTACCCTAAATCATGCTCACGACTTCAATCATGCCTGCTTTGTTTAGAACTTTAGAGCAATAGAGGGTTATACTTTTTCCTTCCTCGCTAGCAAAATCGTTACCTTCCTTCATAACATACATGATACAATAAATAAAAAAAAAAATAAAAAAATAACAAATACCGAAGAATACGCACACTGTAAAAGCCCTTAAGCCTCTGCCGCTGAGAGCGAAACTTCCTCCAACTTCTTACACCACAAATATTGTTCTTGTGTTACACCGACTTACATAAATATTGAATTTATCGGGGACTAGCATTCGCCTGCATCTTCGGTCGTGCGGTTTGCTAAAATAACCAAATTGATTCATTCAAAAAGAATAATATTTAAATGGTAGATAGAAAAACAACACTAACACAGGCAGGCTATTTTCCTTTGATGTCATTTTTAGAAGAGACTCCGATGTTCGAAATTCAATCGTAGTATTGTGCCGTCTCTCTCGATCTCCTGTCAAATTATATTTGAATGTGACAGCACTACATGATGATTGATGATGGAATTTGGTGGAAATTAGATCGGACTAGTCTTTCTGAGTTACTCGTCTTCTCTAAGGGTCTTTTTTGTTACGCGTTAATTTTGAAGGACATACAATATAATACAAAATGCTTTATAGCACACCAAAAAAAAAGTTTACAAAATCAATACGGAACAATAATTTTATGAGTTACATCATGTTATTAGTTAGTTATCTTTTAAATAGTAGGTTATCACCGTTTAGTCTCTTCCTGGTCTATATTTTCTCTCTATCAAAGGTCCATCACTTCGCTCCTTACCTAAATATATCTACATCTCAACTTTTTGACACGCAAAACCTCGCGGGACCCAATTGCAGAATAAACTTTTCAACATACTTTCAATAATCTATAAAAACGGTTCAAACTCACGTAAAAATTGTCAGGCATGACCCGACATGTTTCGAACTCATATGCCAGTGGGCCGTGAGTCGCGTAGCAGTACGGATAGCAGTCCCTCTAGCACAACGGTAACACGCGAGTCTTTATTGCGCGAGATTTAATTCCTATCTCTTTCAGTACAGTACTGTGAAAGAGTTACGGGTGACGCTAAATCGCGCGACAAGAGTGGCGAAGCAAAGTTGTGCTAGGGAGTCTGGAGTTCGAAACATGTCGGGCCGTTCCTGACAATTTTTACGAGTTTAAACAGTTTTTATAATTATGAAAGATGTCTTAGGATAGTTTGAGTAATATTATCCGACAGACATTCGCATTTAGGTGTGTCATGGGTTAAGATATAGCGTATAGAGTAAACAGTAGTTCTCCGTAAGACAGTATGAGTTATGTTTGTGTACGCGATAGATTGAATGCGAGCGTGGTATGTTTTGTATGCCGATGTGTGCGGCTTGTGTAGGGACATTATTGCTTATAGGTGATACAGAACCCTGAAAGGAGTGTGTTTGTTCCAAATACATGACAAACACAGCAATATCCTAGTTTAGTTAGTTTTCAGAAAGCAATAAAGTATGTACGAAACGGTTAAGTAACTTTTTAGAAAACTTTAACTTATTAAGTGAAAGACAATATGCGTACAGGAAAAACAGATCATGCGTATCTGTAATTCGGGACATCATAAAAAATATAATCGATGCTAAAGAAAAACAAATGCAGGTGGCGATTCTTTTGTGTGATATGACGAGGGCTTTCGATCTCTGTGACCATGACGTCCTTGAGAGAAAGTTCCAACACATAGGCATCCGCGGTCCTGCACTCAAACTAATGTTGGAGTTTTTAAAACAACGACAGCAATGTGTCGCTATTAATAATGGTCGAATCACATCAGAGAGTGGGAGAATCGACATAGGCGTACCCCAAGGGTCTTCCCTTGCAAACTTATGCTTTCTAATTCAAGTCAATGACCTACCGGAAAGCGTAGATGGCGAAATGTTCATTTTTGCCGACGACGCGTGTAATGTAATTACAGCGAGTACTATCCCAGAACTAGAGAACAAAATTGCCTCTGACATCTTAAAGTTACAAAACTGGTTCCGTACAAATGGTTTAGTACTCAATCTGCTAAAAACACAAGTCATACACATTAACCTTGGAGGCCCACCTCCAGCTCCACTCACAATAGCTGTAGATGGGGAAGTACTGCCCCAAGTAACCACAACCAAGTTCCTGGGTATGACCTTGGACGCGGCACTCAAATGGGATGCACACATCGACACTGTCTGTGGAAAGTTATCGGGCGCTTGTTTTGCCCTGAGCAGACTGGCACAGGTGCTACCAGACCAGCAACTTAGATCTAGCTACTTTTCGCTATTCCACTCGACGATGTGTTACGGGCTTGAATTCTGGGGCACAGCAGCAGATTGGCAGCGAGTATTTGTTCTCCAAAAACGAGCACTGAGAATAATATCTCATGTGGCACCAGGCACTCCCGCCCGGCAACTTTTTAAAGACAAAAACATAATGACACTCGCATCACAATTCATTTTTTACATAATTAAGCACGTTCGAAGTAATATACATCTCTTTCCACTGGCTACATACAAAAGCACACGTATTGCACAGAAACACGTAAACATGATGTCCACAGCACGTTGTCGGCTAGCAAAGTCGGGTAAAACAATGTCTATAGTGGGGCCAAAAATCTACAATAAAGTACCCGTCAATATCAAAGATATTGAAAATAATGTAACGTTTTTCAATGTATTAAAGAAATGGCTAACAACCAATGCTTTTTATAATATCGACGAATTTTACGAATTTAATAATGACATAATATAATAATTAATAATACTAATAATGTAACTACCTATTCCAATTTATATTTAATAATTACTTAATGTTTTTTTTTTATAATAATTTGTATTGTGAAATGTAATAGAATTTTTATAATGTATTGACTTGTAAAATGTTGACATTTTATTAATAAATGAGTATGAGTATGAGTATTTATTTAACGATAAATTGATGTTAAAAAGAACATTCAGTCCATATGTGGGAGGGCAGCATCGTCGTCGAATCCCAGCCATATTTTGCTAGTGGTTGGAACCTATACCTTGTGCCACGAATGCACATGCTAGTTGCACGTATGATGGCAACGCTTACCCGTGCTCTAAGCCAGCCCAGCACGGTACTTTAAGTTCGGTGCCAGTGGTCTGAAATGGCTTCTGCCATGTGTTTCATGAAAGAAGACATTTGTGGGGCAAAGACGCCATTCAACTGACGTTACTAGTGGGGTGAAGGTAGCAATATCCTATTGAATAAAGTACGTATGTAGTGTAGTAGTCACGACTACTAGAGTAGGTACTAATTGACTTAAACCATTGATAAAAAGATCAAAGCACAAAGAAAAATTGATCGATCCAGTGTGGTAATCCAGAGGTACCGGGTTCGATTCCCGTTCTCCTCCGCCAGGTGACGCATTTCAATTTTTTGTGCTTTGAGTTTTGTATCAATGGTTTATAAAGAAATTGTGGGGTGTAATCAAAAATAATGAGTCATTCACATGTGTCACAAATTTAAATTGATCTAAACTTGCACGATTATTGCACATTACGGCAAATAAAACGAGATGGAGAGTGGGGCGGAGGCGTCTTATTAAATATTATGGAATTACCTTGCAATTAAAATTATCGGACATTCGGAGATTCGGTTTTTAACATTTTGTTACGAATTTGCTACAGATATTCTTAAAATCCAGTATTTTGTCTCGTTTAATTTTTCCTGAAATCCTTTGGGATATTTTTGGTTCACTGTTACTATTCTCCAGTTTTAACCTTTATCTATTTTTATATCTATGTGGATAGTTGTCTCTCTCTAATAATATCTGTCAGTTAAGGCTTCCATGGATTATGTTTGTGTAAGCGAGCGATTGAATACGAGACGTAGGTACATCTCACGTGTGTCAGTGAATACGCTGTATGGAAAGATTATTGGTGACGAGACCTATACAGCGTGGAATTACTCTAGGGTGAAGCCATTCATTTATCTCTATCTCCCTCTAATAACATATCCCGTCAGTGTAAGCGGCGATTGAATGCGAGGCGTAAATCCTACCTATTTTGGTGTGAATGCGCTGTATTATTAAGGTTATTGCTGTCGCTACCTATACAGAATAGAAATTGCTCTAGAGTCAATGCATTAATCTTGTTAAAATACATTTCGTACTGCTTTGCACCATTTATAAATAACAAAGTGTGTTTTTTTGGTTCGGTTTTCCATAACAGTTTTCGTCAGAGTGACATCGGGTACTTACAAATGTTATTTTTATAAATGCATAAGTACATAACATTACAAAATTATAAGTATTTTTTGAGTTTTGTCATTTCAAATGGACCGATATGCCGTTAAAGAAGCCTGTCAGGAAACTGTACAAGTGTCTATCCGGGAGGCGGAATTCATGTGGAGTGGAGCGCTTTGGTGCAAGGGACAACGGCCTCAAATGATCACGCCCTCAGTCATGAAGAAGCGAGGAAGAAGAAGATTTAATTTTTTTGTAAACTTTCTTATCCCGCTTCTGTCATCCTGTATATCAGACCGGAGCCGCTTACGCTTGAATTGGATCTAAATATCTTTGCAGACGTCAACGCTTACGTAATGTTAATTATAATATCTGTGTTCGTATGTTGTCTCTCAAGAGGTATTAAATCAATACATACTAGAATTCGGTGTTTGCTGATAATATCTGACGCCATTTGTTAACTTTAGCAATACGTCTTTTTAGGGTTCCGCACCCAAAGGGTAAAAACGGGACCCTATTACTGAGACTCCGCTGTCCGTCCGTGCGTCCGTCCGTCCGTCTGTCACCAGGCTGTATCTCAAAAACGGTGATAGCTAAACAGTTGAAATTTTCACAGATGATGTATTTCTATTGCCGATATAGCAAAAAATACTAAAAATAAAATAAAATAAATATTTAAGGGGGCTCCCATACAATAAACTTACAGATAATGGTACGGAACCCTTCGTGCGCGAGTCCCACTCGCACTTGGCCGGTATTTTTTTTTATCTGTAACTGACAACTAGATAAATGTCGCAGACCATCATCATCATAGCCCTTCAGTCTATTACAGACGATTTGTGGTCTTCAGTCTGCGAAGCATCGTCTTTGGTGGCTGAGAAGAAAGACCATACTTACATAAGTTCGTGTTATGGCTGGTACATCCCTCAAACTATGTCAAATTATTAATCAATCGAATGAAACTCAATCTTTATCTTTATCTGCAGTTCATGAATAGTGATTGTTAATTACACGCTAAAAATAATATTTATAAGTTGCATATCCACATCAATCGAATTAAGAGCCCTTATTCCTTTTAATATTTTTTTTTTCATATTATGACAAATGTATTGATAAGTTCAACCAACTTTTTCAAGTGAATAATACTTTTCCCCGAGTTCTAGGTAGTAACATAGCTTTTTCATGCTTTCATTGCGTGGAGTGGAAAATAAGTTGAAAAAACAAATTTTCCGCGTGAATTTTGACAATTTCGAGTAGTTTTTATAACAAAAATTATCAATGAAAAATTCAAACTGTAGGTTTCAAATATACTTATACCAATAAATCTCAATAGCCCTGTTCTAGGTAGTTACATCAATAATATGTTAAGAAACATGTTTGATCATAGAGAAAAATGTCTAAAACAATCAGCATTCTAAAAGGAATAATGCCTCTTAAGTGAACTTGTTTTTGACCTCAATCATAGACCGCTTGTCCTTGAGAAGTTTTTCTAAATCACTCCACAGCCAAATACACGATTATTTATCATTATCATTCCTTTGTCAGCCGCCCGAATCAGTATTGATTCGGGCTAGATAGATGGGATAGAGGGGATAGATGTATATCTACAGACACCACTTATGAGACAAAAACGTAGCAACTGCCTCCTGGTTTAAAGGTGGTTACACCGTTCTTCTATTGAGTAGGTCGAGACTTTCGAACTCCAGAGACGATCCAATCAGTCTTAATAAAAGCCTAGACGTCCAGGACGACAAAAGGACCTGTATTGGAGTAAATAATGGCTCCGTTTTGCATATTTGACGCATGTCTTCAACCTGTACCCTTACCTAGAGTGTACAGTGATCGTACTTGCAGCGTGAACGAATTGTATGAAGAATAGTTCAGCGCCCCTAGCGGATACTTTGTAGAACTACAATCCTCCATATAAATCGTTTATACAGTCGCTAGCGAGTACGGTTATGTTAACTCACAGACCACCCCCACTAGACGGAGCATGTAACGCGATCCGTAGGCGACCCGCGCGCACCAACGATATGGTATTACGGCAGAACATTAAAGTATCAACACGGCGGCCACCGTTTAGTTGCGTCCATGTTTATGAGGTCTCTCTACAACACCTAACACTACAATTTACCATGTTATTTATTTAATTTCTTTTTTCGTTGACGTACGCATGTATCATAAACAAGGACGCAACTAAACGGTGGCCGCCGTGTTGATACTTTAATGTTCTGCCGTACCATATCGTTGGTGCGCGCGGGTCGCCTTACATGCTCCGTCTAGTGGGGGTTGTCTGTGTGTTAACTCATTGGCGTTAAGCTGTATTCACACAGCAAGTAAAGCACGCTAGGCAGCTACGCTTGGCTAGCTATGTATTAGGTTCTCACCGCGCTCTCAAAGGCTTATAATAATTAATAACCAATCCATACGAATCCATACTTATATTATAAATGCGAAAGTGTGTCTGTCTGTCTGTCTGTTACCTCTTCACGCTTAAACCGCTGAACCGACTTAGATGCAATTTAGTATGGAGATAGTTTGAGACCCGGGAAAGGACATAGGATACTTTTCATCCCGAATAAATTTAGTGTTCCCGTGGGATGAGCGGGTAACACCGCGGGGCACAGCTAGTATTATAAATGCGAAAGTGTGTATGTCTGTCTGTTACCTCTTCACGCTTAAAGCGCTGAATCGATTTTGATGAAATTTGGCATAGAGATAGTTTAAGATCCGAGGAAGGACATAGGATAGTTTTCATCCTGGAAATTATACCTAAAAATATTGAAAAGTGAGTGTACATTTCTGTTGGGGTTCGTTGACCCTGTAGGAAATGTAATTATTAGACCAAAAGCATAATTGCTCTTACATTTGCTTAGGCACTTTTAATAATCCCTTTTATCAAGTTCCACGCGTACCTACGTAGTCGCGGGCAAAAGCTAGTGCTATATAACTGTAACCATTGCGTTTGCACACTCACAACGGCCACGGGTGTCTTAACATCATTATTTTAGCGCTATTAAGGCGGAGCGTCGATCAAGTAAATCAGTGACAAGTTACCGCGCGTACGGGTAGCAGTCCCTGATGAAGAGCTCCATAGGAGTGCGAAACATGTCGAGATGCTCCTGACAATTTCACGTGAGTGTAAACCGCTTAATACAATATTTAAATATGTCTCACGAAAGTTTTAGTAACATTAGTTTTAACATAAGTATTATATGCAAGTATCTCCGTTTATGTAGGTATAAAATATGCCCGGTACAGCACTGCAATGCTTGACCTCGTAGATTTGTATCATATATAGTGACCGCGAGCTTTTCCAGTGTGCAAACCGCCTAAAAAGGTGGTTAGAGTTACTTCAACTTTTGACTGGTGTTGGTTAGAATAGGCTAAGTACAATTTTTGGAAGACCATAAAAAATGGTTACCCAAAAATTGTACAGGCTACTACAAATAAATGGTTGGTCCGCCTCGTTCGGTATTTTTGTCTTTCTTTAGTCTTACAGTAATACTTACGTCGTCCTGTAATCCGTGTAGTCAAGACATGTTTGTCATTTGTCATGACAACGTAATTGTAACTAACTACTTGTAATTAACTTTATGAATTTAAGGTTGCAAAGGTTAAGCTAAAACTGCATTTTGTTGTGAATTAATTAATATGCTGCATGTTTTTCATTTCATGCTGTATGAAATTAACTTTTTGTTGATTTTTGCTTTGTTTTACGAGTTTAATTTAGTTTCTATTCTTGATTTGAGAAACTAAATAGAAATTTAATTAAACTTGTTACCTTCCGCTTACACAAAACCAAACACGAATACAGTTTCCACATTTCACTCTAAATTATTAATAATACATTATGAAACGCTACTGCAATTGATTCTGCATTAGTTTTAATTCCCTCGGCCAGCTCAGCGCCATGTTTTATTCAAGAGCCGGGCTAAATGGTTAAGCGCGGATTTAAATGGTAGTAAATGGTAGTAATGGTAGAAAACGCTGAATGCATGACGTCATCAATACAGCGTTGGAACCGTGCCATGCGCTGAGTCGGTGCCCTCGACAACATAGATATCTCACTTGTTCGGGCTTGAAAAGAAAAGGTTTTGCATACGTTAGGATTATACGATAATACGTACCTAATGGCTGAAGAAAAATAAACTCTATGATGATAGAAAAACTTTGTAATAAGTCTGATAAATTTAACGATAGGCTTATATATAATACTAGCAACCCGCTCCGGCTTCGCACGGGTGCAATGCTGATAAATTATGCATGCACTTTATTTGTTAAGCGCGTAGTTTTAAAGTTAGATCTAAGCATATATGTTAGGGACAGGCAGACAGCAGAAAGCGAGTTTTTAAACAATGTAGTGATATCATTTTGTAACTAGCTATCCCGTCAGACATCGTTTTGTTAAAAGCTAACCAATTTGAATAAAAAAAAATCCTTGCGGTTTTTCCTTTTCTCCTCTTAAAAACCTTCCTCAAACGTGCTCGAACTAAAATGGACCAATACTCAAAATATTTACTAAATTAGTCAAGCCATTCCCCAATTTTACGGTTACCTACACATTTTGCGATAATTTTTGATCGATCTAAGTACCATACTTTTTTTTTCTACCATACTTTCGTTTTTAGATGAACACACTTGTTCTTTAAAACAAGTAGCATTTTAATGGCTACAAACTGAACAGTGAACACTGAATCAATTACAGCTTTCTAATAGTCCTTAAACTAAGCTGCGGATACATGGTTGGACGAACAGACAGCCAAAGACAGACCTGGCGAAACTAGAAAAGTTTCCTGTTGTAGGTACCCAAAAACCTGCTCAAATAACTCGCATATTCCGACCGGCCATTACGTTTGCAGCAAGTTACCTACAGTAGAACTGGAAACTCGGTCAACCGCATAATATTCTAGAACACTTTCAAATAAACAGTGCATTCCAATTATACTAAAACAGTCGCAGCGACGTAGTTGCGAAATAAAATTAATGTCCGAGGGAATAACTGTAAAATGAAAGCAACTGGTGTAATGTCCAGATGAGTTGTAAAACGTTGATAGTTTTCTATAAACTGTTCTCAAGCTGTTAATTAAGATGATGAGTATGCGCAAATGACAATGGGTAAAAAAACGCAAAGCTAAAAATAAATTTAAAAACACGTTTTTTGTGTAAATTTCTAGTTTCTATGGTTCCGTACCCAAAGGGTAAAAACGGAACCCATTTACTAAGACTCCGCTGTCCGTCTGTCTGTCTATCTGTCTGTCCATCGGTCACCAGGCTGTATCTCAGTCATGAACAGTGATAGTTAGACAGTTGAAATTTTCACAGATGATGTATTTGTGGCGTCGCTATAAAAAAAATACTAAAAAACAGAATAAAATAATTATTGAAGGGGGCTCCTAAACAACAAACGTGACCGGTTGCGTTAATTTTGCACCTGATTTGTATCCGGCTTTATACATACCAGGTGCAAACTTAACTTAACCTGGCCAGTTAAGATGGGATAAGTGTTTGTACGGAACCCTCGATGTCAGACTCGCCACCACTTGACCGGTTTCATATTTATTTTTAGTTTCAAAAACACTGTAATGAACGGACACTTAGATTGAAACCGGAGACTTAATAGTTAATAGGGTACCCTAGTGTAATATATGTATTTATGTGGTCGACAAGGGTCGTTGATGGGAGACAAAGTATATGCAGAGCTCTAGATAGTAGTGAACGTTTAATTACTTAAAACATTAGCTTATATACATTTTTACAATAAGGTTAACGCTTATCCAAGCAATATGCATTAGGCTACAGTTATACTGCATGCTATACTAAATGTAGACATTAGCTACATACTGCAGCTTCCCCGTAAGATCCTTTCACCCCCGGGGTGCTGGAGAAAAAGAAAAAAAAATAATGCATGTGACTTGTTTAAAATTCGAAATGAAGATGGGGACCACTGTGTAAACTACTTATAATTAAGTTTATACACTTTACAAGAATATATCAAAGAGAAAAAATAATTAGTTGGTCTCCCCAAAAAAAAAATATCGTCATGTCCCAGTGTCACTGTTTCAAAAGAAATATTTTATAGTTAGAGTTAAAATTATTTTTATAAAAATTCCTGTCTGTTTCAACAAAATAATGACTATAATCAGTATTATTATCAAATAATCTCTCTCAAAATAAAAAAAATATAAAAAATTGCCATTAAAGTTGTGTATTAATCACATATAAGGTACTGGTAATACGGTATCGGTACATTTACCCTATAAAACATCTAATGCCGTACCAATGGAGTCTTCGCTCCAAAAATAATTAACGGGAATGGCTACCCAGGGCATGGTCACCCTATATAATATCCTCAATGGGCTACGCGTCCACACGCACCCTTTACTCAAAACATGGGCATGGTCACCCACATGGCATATCAGGGCCGTCGCCTGTACTTAGAAACACAATATATATTAAGACTAAAAGTCTCCAAATACTCTCACGGAGGACGGTAGGTCACACTATGATCAAGTAAAAGGATTGTGAACTAACCAATGCAAGTACACACTATAAAAATGTGCCTTCACCTCCTAACATAAATCTGTACCGTACCTTACCAAGTACTGAGAGAGTAAAAAATAAAAATATTTGAAATTAAAATTTCATATTGTAATACTTTATAAAAGAAATATCTACGCAAATATAACTCAATTAACTGTCACTAAATTATTAGGTGATCAATCCAATAACTAGCTATAGTATAATTGTTCAATAAAATTTCTAAGTGTGAATATCAAATTACATTCACCAATAATTAAAAGTTTACTTGTAGACAGCGAACACGCGTGATCTACTTAAAATTTTTGCTTACGCGCGGACTTCGCGGCGGCGTATGCATTTCCGTGCGGTCGGAAATTGCGAAATGTGTAAGTTGTTTACGACATTTGCATCTAAAAATTATTAGCGACGATTATTACAATGATTTTAGGTGATGATATCTGGTTTAAAAAAATAATAATTAGAAATGCTAAGTGACACGGGTAGCAATTTCATGTACAAAAGTTATCTAACAATTTATGTAACATGTAAAAGAAAAAGATTTTGAATGAATTGGGCGTTAACCTGTATAGCTAATTAATTTTTATATAATAAAACAAATATCATAAAAAAAAATCTCATTCTAATTTCTTAGATGCGATTTCCTTTTGACGCCTCTGAGGGCCAAGTTTACCTAAATATCTATCTATATATATAAAACTCAAAGGTGACTGACTGACTGACTGACATAGTGATCTATCAACGCACAGCCCAAACCACTGGACGGATCGGGCTGAAATTTGGCATGCAGGTAGATGTTATGACGTAGGCATCCGCTAAGAAAGGATTTTTCAAAACTCACCCCCTAAAGGGGTGAAATGGGGTTCTAAAGTTTGTATGGGGAAAGAAGATTAGTTAGACTATTTTATTCGAAACTTCACAAGAGTATTCCTAACAATAAATGAGTAAACACGTGTTTCAGGTTTTTTGAAAATTCAACCCCTAAAAGGGAGAAATGTGGGACAAAGTCTGAAAATCAGCATGCCCGGGTATTGTTTTTATGGTTTATCGGGTCGCTGATTACGAAAACCGCAACGATTTTAAAATCCAACGTGGCGGACGTGAGTTACCATCTCCCCTGTTGGGGTGAAATGGGGTTGAAATGTCTAAATACTAAACCGCTGGTTCTGGAGAGTTCAAATTTGGCACGTAGGTTCCTTATAAGGTGTAGGGGTGCACTAAGAAAGGATTTTTCAAAATTTACAGGAGTATTTCTAACGATAAATGAGTAAACACATGTTTCAGGTTTTTTGAAAATTCAACCCCTATAAGGGAGAAATGTGGTGACAAAGTCTGAAAATCCATTGGTAATGCTTTTATGGTTTATCGGGTCGCTGATTACGAAAACCGCAACGATTTTTAAATCCAACGTGGCGGACGTGAATTAACATCTTCCCTGTTGGGGTAAAATGGGGTTGAAATGTCTAAATACTAAACCGCTGGTTCTAGAGAGTCCATATTTGGAACCTACGTGTCCTTATAAAGTCTCATCATCTCAGCCATAGGACGTCCACTGCTGAACATAGGCCTCCCCTTTGGACTTCCATATATACCGGTTGGAAGCGACCTGCATCCAGCGCCTTCCGGCGACCTTTATAAGGTCATCTGTCCATCTTGTAGGTGGACGTCCTACGCTGCGCTTGCTGGTCCGAGGTCTCCACTCGAGCACTTTACGGCCCCATCGGCCATCTGCTCTGCGTGCTATGTGGCCTGCCCATTGCCACTTCAACTTGCTAATCCGGTGAGCTATTATATCGGTCACTTTAGTTCGTCTACGGATTTCCTCATTTCTGATTCGATCACGTAGAGACACCCCGAGCATAGCCCTCTCCATTGCTCGTTGAGCGACTTTGAGCTTTGAGATGAGGCCGATAGTGAAAGACCACGTTTCGGTGCCGTAAGTCATCACTGGTAACACACATTGGTTGAAGACTTTCGTCTTGAGGCACTGAGGTATGTCGGATGAAAAGACATTGCGTAGTTTCCCGAACGCTGCCCAGCCGAGTTGGATTCGGCGGTTGACCTCTTTCTCGAAAGAAAAAGAAAGGATTTTTCAAAACTCACCCCCTAAAGGGGTGAAAGTTGGACCTACCTAATTGGACCACTTGTCCTAGGTAGATGTATGAGTCAACAACTTCGAGTACCGAGTTTTCAACAGAGACTGGGATGGGCACAACCTTGGCATTTGACATGAGTTTCGTCTTGTCCATGTTCATTTTTAAGCCCACCCGTTGAGAAACTCGATTGAGGTCATCGAGCATCACGCTGAGTTCCTCCATCGACTTTGCCATGACTACGATGTCGTCGGCAAACCGAAGGTGAGTGATGTATTCGCCATTGATGTTGATGCCAAGTCCTTGCCATTCCAGGAGCTTGAAGGCGTCTTCCATAACGGCCGTAAACAGTTTCGGGGACACAACGTCCCCCTGTCTTACGCCTCTTCTCAATGGAATGGCCTTTGTGCTCTGCTCCTGAACTCGGACTGACATGGTGGCGTTACTATACAAACACTTCAACACTTCAATGTACCGATAGTCAATATGGCATCGCTGAAGTGACTCGAGCACCGCCCATGTTTCCACCGAATCGAAGGCTTTCTCATAGTCCACAAACGCTAAGCATAATGGCAAGTTATACTCTTCAGTCTTCTGTATAACTTGCCGCAGCGTATGTATGTGGTCTATGGTACTATAGCTTCTTCGGAAACCGGCTTGTTCGGGAGGCTGGAAGTCATCAAGTCTATGTTCGAGACGGTTCGTGACGACCCTTGAAAACAACTTATAAACATGGCTTAGAAGCGTGATGGGCCTGTATAAAGTCTAGGGGTGCAATAAAAGAAGCATTTGTCAAAAGTCACCCCCCCCGAAGGGGTGAAATGGGGGTCGTAAGTTTGTTTAGGGAAAAAATATTAGTTAGACTATTTTATTGAAAACTTCCAAGGAGTATTTCTAACGATAAATGAGTAAGCACGTGTTTCATGTTTTTTGAGAATTCAACCCCTAAAGGAGGAGAATATGGTGACAAAGTCTGAAAATCAACAAGGGTAATGTTTCTATGGTTTATCGGGTCGCTGATTACCAAAACAACAACGATTTAAAAAAAACAAACGTGGACGTGAAATACCGTCTCGCCTGTTGGGGTGCGATGGGGTTGAAATGACTAAATATGAGTATGGGTGTAATTTTTAAGGTTTGTTGGGACGTAAATTACGAAAATGCCACCCATTTTGAAATTTTATTTGTGGTCATGAAAATTCTTGAAAGCATTTGCGCCAAATTGCAATTTAATCGGTCCAGTAGTTTTGCAGCAAATCGGTTGTAACAGACGGGCTGACAGACAGCTACACGTGATCCTATAAGGGGGTTTTGTTTTTGATTTTGAGGTATGGATAGAGACCCGCGTTATCCTAATAGATTAAAAAAATAGTATTTGTTGGCATCTCGATCGTCGTTAATCGGTACCTAGGCGGGCGGCGCGTTGGGACGGGAGGAGTAATGATCGGGAAACTTCCTGCATCCGTAATAAATACATTCAAGCTTTTCAAAAATTATGTTAAGTCATTTCAGAATTCTGAATTACGTTTATCTGGCTCAGAATAATACATTTTTCATTCATCAACGAAGAGAACCTCAATATCTTACAATAGAACATGACGTAACTTAAAACATGGCTTAGAATCATTAAACCAATCTCGAATATCCCAAGTCGATAAGCGGAGGCTCGGGACATTATAAAAGCTTTATACAAATAAAATGCACACATATCCCGGTGCCTTAGCTTCACTTCGAGTTATGAATTTTGAAGTGAGCTTTATTTGGTACAGTAAAAGCTGAGATCGCTTGATTTGTGAGTGCTTGAGTTTTCGGTTTGATTTGATAAAGTGGAGTTATGATAAAATAAAAAGTATTTCCCAGTAATATTAGAAAAGCGAAAGTCTGTGTATGTTTTGTTACTTCTTCTCGCTAAAACGGCTGGACGGATATGCATGAGGGAAATGCAGATTGCAAATTATACCCTAACTTAACAAATAGCCTACTTTTAATCCTGTGAAAAAAGAGCATTGTTCCCGTAGGATGATGTATATCACATAGGCACGCGAGCGAAGCCGCGGGTTAATGCTAGTTCTCTTATATTATAATGAACGTTGTGTCGAAATTGAAATAATAGGCTTTAATTCCGCGCAATAAAGGCGACCTTTACGCCAGTACGATGACGTAGTGCATGGACACATCGGGATGCTTAAATTTGTCAACTACAGTAACTGCACTAATAGCTCTGCGGAACAAGGTCTGACTAGCGTTCAAGAGGACGTGCGTTCTAAACCTCGGGCGATGAGTTGTTGTAAGGCATTCTTTTTCTATATTTTAATTTGATTTTAAACATTTTCTATAACGAAATGGATTTGTATTTTAAAGTAGAACATTCCAGCTCACGTCTTTGCCGAGGCTACACACCTCGATGTTTGTGGCTGTGAATACCCACCTTAAGTTCCAAATGTAATTCGGAGGTGAACAATTAAATTGTAGTCATTTTTTGGACATATTTTGTGTAAATTGTGAGTGTAAATTACGGAAAGCGAAGGGGTAAGTTTAGTTTATAAGGCAGCCTATTAGGTGTTGAATTCATGATAATGAAAAACAGTTATTTTAAATAAATCATTTGGTTTTAGCGTATGGAAATGCCCTTCGAGTTTTGGATCACTATACAATAAACAACGTTAAAATGAGATCGCTAGCCGGTGCACAGGATTAGAAGAGATCCCAAACTCTGTTTAAACTCTTCTTGGCGCTCAACAATTCATAGGCTTAAGTAGTTATAAGATCTGTAGTGTTTAAATATCTAGTTTGTTTTATTATTATAATTTGTACTTATCGGGATTTTAAGAGTTTCATTGCCGACCCTACTTAAACACATAACAAATGGCGCACAACGATAAAAAACATATGTGTTTAAATTTTAACTGAGGGTCACGGAAGTGAAGGTATATTTTAAACTTATTTAACGGTTGCACATTGTTGTATTTTTGTCAGTAAAATTTTACTTTGGTGGCGTATAATTTTTAGTAAATCATAGTCAATACATAGTTATACATTTTATTACTAAGCTATTTATAAGATAAATTGTGTTTGTTTGTTTTTTTTTTGGCACTATTATTTTTTGTGCTAATGTTCTGGTTATTTTTTTTTAAGTGCATTAAGACAATTTAAGAGGTTGCGGTTTTATGTCGGTTAGTAACATAAATAGTTAGTTAGGTATATTATTAGGAGGTGTTAGTGAACTTAATATTTATTGGTTAATTCCGCAGCTTAGACGGCATAATCTGTTAACTATTATTTTGTTTATTATTGTGAAGTAACTAATATTAAGTAACGGAATTCCGGAGAGTATTTTACTTGTTGGCATTTGCGTACCTAATTGATAACTTAGGTCAGTTCCAATCTTGTATATAAAAAAAAAAAAAAAAAAGTTATTAGCTAGTAAATTAATTTAAATCGTGCTTATTATTGATAGTTCGCAATGGATCCGAATTTCTTGTTAAAGGATGAGCTGGAATATGAACTTACGTGTCGTGGGGTTAGACTTCAAAGCACGGTTCCAGTGTTGAAAAAACTTTTGAAAGAGATACTGTTAACGGATCATGAAATGGTAGCACCAACTCTTAGCGCCCTAGGTATCAACGCAGAGTTGGACGTGTGTGCATCGAAATTGAGTGTCTTGTCAAATTATGTCACGGAGATAGAAGGGAAGCCGGATAAAGCGTTGTTTAGGCGATTGGTTTCGCGACTTTATCACGTACAGAACAGAATTAGTAATGTTAGGCACGGGACGGAGGATGAAGGTATCCGCAAGGATGCACTGGAGCAGCAGTGTCAGGTTTTATTAGAAAAACTAGAGGGGCAGGATGATTTGGTGGAAGATGATTGTTTAACTGCTAATGACAAGGAAATATTGCAACAATCTTTGGGCGAGTTAGGTGTAAGGATTATAGAAAAAATCGAAAAGAAAACAGGTACCATAAGGGAATCCAGCAACGTAAAGTTTAACGAGGGTAGCTCCAGGTCCAGGGAAGTAGAAAAAGGGGCTGATAGAGATGTTAGTTTAGGTATGGGTCAATGGGAAGGGGACAGGCTGGTCAACAAGGGTAAATTATTTCGAACGTCGACAGTGGAGGAGGATATTCCGAAACGTAAACTAGTGCCCATATATCAGTGGGGTCTTAGATTTTCGGGTACAAATATGAGTGTGAATGCATTTTTGGAAAGGGTTGCTGAGCTTAAAGATGCTAGAAATGCGACAGAGCTGGACCTGTGGCGTTATGCAATCGATTTTTTTGAGGGAGATGCCTTAATATGGTTCAGGGCAAATAGAGAATATGCTGCCAGCTGGGAGGATCTGGTGACCTTGCTGAAACGGTCATTCCAAAAGCCTTTCTATCAGGAAGAATTGTTGGCGGAAATTAGAGCACGAACTCAGGGCCGGGATGAGTCGGTTTTAATATATATATCAATCATGCAAAACATGTTCAACAGACTGCCGACCAAACTACCAGAAAATGATAAAGTAGGTATATTGCTAAGAAATATTCAGCCATACTACCAGCGAGCGGTATGCAGGGATGAGTTTTGCTCAGTCGCGGATTTAATTAATGTTTTAAGAATAGTGGAGCGCACAAAAATTAACTGTGATAGATTTGTAGAACCAAGGTTATTGAAAAATACTTTAGAACCGGATTTAGCACATAAATCAAATGATACGGAGCTTTTTCAAAGTCACGTGGTCCAATCAGAAGAAGTAAGCGTACTTCAAAATGTACGCGGCAATGTAAGTAAACGGTGTTGGAATTGTAGGGAAACCGGCCATTTGTTCCGAGAGTGCAGGATGCCAAAGCAAAGGCTATTTTGCTATAGATGCGGACGTTTTGGTACTACCTCAAGAGACTGTCAGTGTACGGGAAATGTGATAGGGGAAAGCTCAAATCCTGCGCAATAGACTTTCCCCGAGACATGCAAAATGTAGAATGGCAGGAATGGTTAGGTATAATTAAGAAATATTTTTCACACCATGATGATGAAATATGTCCCGTAGTAATAAAAAAAGGAAATGACAACAGAACATACGTATCGGTTACCATTTTACACAAGCACTTTGTAGGATTGTTGGACTCGGGTGCTAATCGCACACTTATAAATACGGATTTTGCAGAAATATTAAGAAATATCGGTTTGAGGGGCTATAAGATTGCTCCTAATCATGTGGTTACAGCTGATGGTACTAGACATAATATATCCGAAGTTTTTGACATTCCAGTGATTTTTGATGATGAGTTTAAGATTGTATCAGCGTTAGTTATGCCCTTGTTAAGCCAGCAGTTAATATTAGGAAAGGACTTTTTCGATGAATTTGGCATAGCTTTACACTTCAAAGGTAATAATAACAGTGAGTTGATTAATTTAGGCAATGTTACGGTTGATAAACCAGTCATTGTTTCAAGAGATGACATGAACGATTATCAAAAAGAACACTTAGAAGACTTGATAACGAGAATGAGGTCTGAAATTGGTAATGGGCTGGGGAAAACCGATGTAATAGCACATAATATTGATACAGGAGAAAATAAACCCATCCATCAGAAACAATATAATTTCTCGCCGGTCATCAAAGCAGAAATTGAAAAAGAATTAGATAAAATGTTATTAGACGATGTCGTGGAACCGTCTTACAGTTCATGGTGCTCACCGGTACTGATCGTTAAGAAACCTAACGGAGATAATAGACTGTGTTTGGACAGCCGACAATTAAACCGCGTGACGAAGCGGGACACCTATCCACTGCCTCGAGTGTCTAACATAATTGATAATTTGCGCAATGCAAAATTCTTAAGTACCATCGACTTGAAATCAGCTTTTTGGCAAATTCCTTTGGATGAGAGCAGTAAGGAGAAGACAGCTTTTGCAATACCGGGGAGGGGACTCTACCATTTTAAAGTCATGCCCTTTGGTCTCGTTAATGCCAGCCAGACACAGCAAAGGCTAATGGATATATTATTTCACTCAAATGAGGACAAAGTATGGGCATATTTAGATGACATCGTGATTTGCTCGTCAACTTTTGAAGAACATGTGAAACTTATTGAGAAGGTTATGGAAACTTTAAAAAAGGCCAACTTAACGGTTAATGTAGACAAATGTAAGTTTGCTCGTCCAAGCATGCGGTATTTAGGGTACATAATTGATAGCAATGGACTTAGGACGGATCCAGACAAAGTGGCAGCGATCATAAATTTTCCTAGACCCCGAAACTATACGGAATTAAAAAGGTTCATTGGACTGGCCAGCTGGTATAGAAGATTTGTAAAAGACTTTTCGATAGTTGCTGCACCTCTTCATGAGCTCACGAAAGGAAAGAAAAATAAGCGGTTGTGTTGGAATGAAAAAGCAGAAACTTCTTTCGTAAAATTAAAAACACTTCTTACAGCAGCTCCGGTGGTAACATGTCCTGATTATTCTAAACCGTTTATAATCCAGTGTGATGCATGCAATAACGGGATTGGGGCGGTCTTATGTCAGAAAAACGGTGAGGACGAACAACCTATTGCCTACTTGAGCAGAAAGCTTAATGAGCGCGAGAAAAAGTATTCTACCTCAGAACGAGAACTTTTAAGTATCGTTTATGCTATAGAAAAATTCAGACCTTACATAGATGGCACACACTTCACAGTAATAAGTGATCATAGCGCGCTGCAGTGGTTGCACAAAATGAAAGACCCACATGGGAGACTGGCACGATGGGCAATGAAACTGCAACAATTCCAGTACGATATTATCCATAGGCCAGGCAAAAGTAATGTGGTGCCTGACACATTGTCACGGGGCGCGGGCGACGATAAACTTGGAGAAATTAACCATTTAGAAATTTTAGACCGGCATAAGGATAAATGGTACAGGTCAAAGGTCAAGGAAGTATCAGAATCAGAACATAACGAATCACAAGACTGGAAAGTGATGGATGGGCATCTTTACAAGAAAATAAAGTTAAAGGCATTTCCTAATATGGAGGATAGTTGGAAACTGTATGTACCAGAAGCATTAAGAAATAAAATTTTAACGGGATGTCATGATGACGTGACGGCCGGTCATTTAGGTATTCGTAAAACGTACTTACGGATAAAACAAAGGTACTTTTGGCCGAACTTGCTCCAAGATGTCAAGAAGTATGTTCTCAAATGTGAAAGTTGCGCCAAGCATAAAGTTTCGCAGCAGGTACCCATGGGACTGATGGGCCAGCACAGGGAGGTTCAAGGACCGTGGCAGATAGTCTCCCTAGACTTGATGGGTCCATTCCCCAAAAGTAAAATGTGTAACACAATGTTGTTAGTATTGACATGCTGGTTCAGTAAATTCGTTTTATTATACCCTTTAAGAACTGGAAAGGCTGAAAAAATCTGTGATATTGTGGAGAAACAGTTTTTATTATATGGTGCGCCCAAAGCAATAATATGTGATAATGGCCGACAGTTTAATTCGCAATTGTTTAGGGAACTGGCTGCGAAATATAATAGTAAGCTTTGGTATACTCCTAACTACCACCCACAAAGTAATCCTACTGAAAGGGTAAACAGGGTGATAGGAACCATGATTGCCACATATACCAAACCTGGTAAACACAATACGTGGGATGAGCACTTACCTCAAATTGGGCATGCTATCAGGACTGCGGTTCATGAGACGACAGGTTTTACGCCCTCTTATCTATTCTTGGGTAGAGAAACAACAGTACCTAATGTTGATAGACCAGAGTCCTTACAGTTAACTCAATGCCCAGATAATCAGTATCAAATAGAGGTATCGCATTATGTAAATAGTTTAAATAGTCGAAATAAAATATTTGAAACTGTACAGCATAAGTTAAGGTCTGCACACGACCACAGTCGGATGTTTTACAATAGTAAACGGAGACCGGCCACTTTTCGACTAGGGGATACGGTGTGGAAAAGGACGAAACTGCTCTCGAGTGCACCCAATAAATTTATGTCGAAATTAGCACCTAAATTTGAAAAGTGCATTATAGTTGAAAAGATTTCGAATAACGTGTATCGGCTGAACAATGCTTTTGGCAAGGCTATAGGCACTTGGCACGCGAAGGATCTTAAGCCATTAAGAGGTTAACGTTTAAAGAGAAAATAATTCAAAAAAAAAAAAAAAAAAAAAAAAGTTTTTTTTTATACGAGGGAGGAGGAATATATAATGAACGTTGTGTCGAAATTGAAATAATAGGCTTTAATTCCGCGCAATAAAGGCGACCTTTACGCCAGTACGATGACGTAGTGCATGGACACATCGGGATGCTTAAATTTGTCAACTACAGTAACTGCACTAATAGCTCTGCGGAACAAGGTCTGACTAGCGTTCAAGAGGACGTGCGTTCTAAACCTCGGGCGATGAGTTGTTGTAAGGCATTCTTTTTCTATATTTTAATTTGATTTTAAACATTTTCTATAACGAAATGGATTTGTATTTTAAAGTAGAACATTCCAGCTCACGTCTTTGCCGAGGCTACACACCTCGATGTTTGTGGCTGTGAATACCCACCTTAAGTTCCAAATGTAATTCGGAGGTGAACAATTAAATTGTAGTCATTTTTTGGACATATTTTGTGTAAATTGTGAGTGTAAATTACGGACAGCGAAGGGGTAAGTTTAGTTTATAAGGCAGCCTATTAGGTGTTGAATTCATGATAATGAAAAACAGTTATTTTAAATAAATCATTTGGTTTTAGCGTATGGAAATGCCCTTCGAGTTTTGGATCACTATACAATAAACAACGTTAAAATGAGATCGCTAGCCGGTGCACAGGATTAGAAGAGATCCCAAACTCTGTTTAAACTCTTCTTGGCGCTCAACAATTCATAGGCTTAAGTAGTTATAAGATCTGTAGTGTTTAAATATCTAGTTTGTTTTATTATTATAATTTGTACTTATCGGGATTTTAAGAGTTTCATTGCCGACCCTACTTAAACACATAACAATATATTCCAACTTAGTATATAAATCTTGCAAATCAGTAGACATAATAAAATTAAATCGTGCGTAAATGTAAAATAATTATAACCGAAAACATAAGTTATACAATAAAATATTCACTTACTTAATTCAACGCTTACGTAGGAGTAATGCCTAACGATATTGAGGTCATCACGTGTCGTCACGTTGCGCGATGCATGGCGGGACGTTGATGCGCTGGCGGCTGGCAGGCACGTGGAGCACGATGCCGTTGCTGATGCGCGATGCGATGACGGGCCGGGATAACCCTGGACACCCTCGAGCATGGGCCGGGATTTCCCTGGACACCTCTTGAGATGGGCCGGGATAACCCTGGACACCTCTTGATTTGCGAGCCGGGATAACCCTGGACAACGCTCTTCTTTTCTTGAGGTTCTGAGGTTCTGGCTGGTTCAGAAGTTCGTCTTCGGAACGTTAGTGCAGGATCGCCATGTAATATATGTATTTATGTGGTCGACAAGGGTCGTTGATGGGAGACAAAGTATATGCAGAGCTCTAGATAGTAGTGAACGTTTAATTACTTAAAACATTAGCTTATATACATTTTTACAATAAGGTTAACGCTTATCCAAGCAATATGCATTAGGCTACAGTTATACTGCATGCTATACTAAATGTAGACATTAGCTACATACTGCACTAGTACACTTTCTGTATGGAACCCTAAAAATTAAACCAATTAGAAGCTTAATCGAAAACCCGCTGAAGAATAATCTTTTTCAACCGAATTGTGCCTTCACCAAAATTTTATTTTAATGAATCATCTAAATCTATTTACAAAATGCTGCAGCAGCGCCTCTAGCGGTGAAACTTGACATAAATATCTCCTATTGGACGTGCTAACTTTCCCAAAAACACAGATCGACCGAATCACGCACAGCCAAACGCGTTTATTCAAGCCGACAATCGCATTCATACCTGTATTCAATCGCTCCAAAACATCCTCCAAACGGAAAAACAAAGCGGCCATTCCATTTCACATACCCGACAACCGATAAATAATACATGTCAAGGCATAACGGCTCGGCGGAGTTCGGCCGTTGAATCGCTTTAGTTATTTTGCGTACTGCCCTAACTGCGGCCATAGAACTCGGTGATGTATGCCGCCGATGTGATAGGCTATCAACAACAATAAAAAGGGTCAAGAAGTGTGGGTGACGGGCGGGGGCGGGCTGGATTCCAGACGGGTTTCGGCTATTATTGACGTGTTATTATAGAGTCTTGAGTTTCTTTAATACAGCATTATGTTATACTAGGTCGACGCAGAGTCAGCCACCGGCTAAGCTTGCACCATAGATTGGAGCGGAGTTTTTTTCTTTTTTTTTTTTCGAAATTTTCTCTTCGTCACGACCTAGCGAAATTTGATTTGTGCATTTTAAAACAAAAATTTCTAAAATCGGTTGAGAACTCGCTGAGATCTGCGCATTGTTACAAAGTCCATTCGAGTCGATCCATGGGATCCAACAAAATATTTTACGCAACGAAGTATATCGCTTTCTTTGCTGAATCTCAACATAAAACACTGCAGAAGATTTTTTCTTTTGCTCTTCGTAAAAGCCGCCTGAGATCTGTGTTTGATTGGTTATTTGTGTAAAATGCAACACAATTGGTCGTGGAGCATACCGAGGCAACGAACACTGCGAGTGGCTACGATCCCGCGCGATTACCATGGTGCACACCGGTGTTTTAGGCTATTAGCGGGGCTTGCGGCGCGCAGTGAGCCCTATCTATTGCTGAAAACAAGAAATACAAATACCCAACGGCGAAGAGGAGTTCGGCCGTCGCATCAAAAAAGGCTTTTTCTTAATCGGGGATTAAAAATACTAACATAACTGTTATAATATATATTAGTGGTTCTGTGAGCCGTCGACCACGCGAACATGGTTGATATGGTTGTAATTTTATTCATGAACAAAAATCTAAAAATTGTATAGACTAAAAATACTATATTCGTTCGCTCTGTCAATTATTTCATATACGTTGGATGTCCCATTTAATAGAAGTTCATACACGAGTAATCTTGGCAAGGGATTTGCGAGTGAGACGAGCTAACAAATGCTAATAATTTTATTAGTTTAGCAAATTCAGGTAATTTCTGAAGGTATGACAGCAGTCTTGACTGATGCCTTTGAGTTTGCATATTTGAACAAACCTTTCGTAATAATTTGGTGCCTAGGGCTTTACATTACATGCTGAATTATTTCATTGAATAAGGTGATTTAGATTTATACTATTTTGGCACGACTATGGCGGAACGGACGTAACGTCGGAAAATTACCAATGTAAGTTTATTAATTCATGTTTAGTAACATTTTTTTGTGATAATATGTAAAGTGCACTGATGATGATGATGATGATTTGGTGTAGGGACGCCCGGCCGGAGACAGGCGGGCTGTCGATCGCTTGGATGCGTTCATTCAGCCCAGTTCCCAGTTGGAGCCAACGGTTACTGTCCCGGCAGCGCTCCCATACAGCCTTCTTCCTCGAATCTTCTTGTTCTCCTGCAGAAGGAAAGGACATATTTAAGGTTAATGTCCCTCAGCTCCTCCTCTTCTAGTTTATCTTTCCCGAAGATGCTATAGCGTACTATCGCATACATGCCACACTCTGCTATAACATGCTTACTTGTCTCCTCATGGCCACAATATGAGCAGCTTGGGTCACTTACTACACCCATGACGTTTAGGTGCCTGTTAAGGCTATTATGACCCGAGATTATACTTGTTAATATTTTTTTTCTTACCTAGTTCCAGGAGATACCTGGTCCTTTTCCTGTTTATGCCTCCTAGGATCATCTTCGATTGTCGACAGTCCGTTGTCTCACGCCATTGTTTGTTGGCCTCGTGAAAGTGCACTGACAACTCATCAAGATTATTTGGCGATTGACAAACGGTCATATCGCCCTCGGCTGATGACTTGAGCAGTTGAGCCGCTTTTGACAAATCGGACGGGCTTCCTCGCGGACTAGGACCGGCTCGAAGAATAAATCAGTCTCAGACGTGCTAGTTTAGCCCGAATGGGCCACTGTTGAATTAATACTAGCATTTAAATTAGACACAAAATACATGACGAAAGTATTAGAGATACATGTAGTGGCCATATCGCTCCAGCTGAAGACTTGAACCGCTTTTGACAAATCGGACGGGCTTCCTCGCGGAATAGGAGCGGCTCGAAGAATAAATCAGCCTCAAACGTGCTAGTTTAGCCCGAATGGGCCACTGTTGAATTAATACTAGCAATTAAATTAGACACAAAATACATGACTTAAGTATTAAAGGTACATTTAGTGGTTATATCGCTCCAGCTGAAGACTTGAGCCGCTTTTGACAAATCAGAAGGGCTTCCTCTCGGAATAGGAGCGGCTCGAAGAATAAATCAGCCTCAAACGTGCTAGTTTAGCCCGAATGGGCCACTGTTGAATTAATACTAGCAATTAAATTAGACACAAAATACATGACGAAAGTATTAGAGATACATGAAGTGGCCATATCGCTCCAGCTGAAGACTTGAACCGCTTTTGACAAATCGGACGGGCTTCCTCGCGGAATAGGAGCGGCTCGAAGAATAAATCAGCCTCAAACGTGCTAGTTTAGCCCGGATGGGCCACAATACGTCTCGCATCGGGCGGAGGAATTACGCGGCTGCTCGTCAATCAAAAATATGGCGGGAGGTAATGGAAATTTACAGTGCATGTTACTAGATAGCGCTCTCAACTTTGTTTGCGGAGGTAAACAAGGCATTCCATAAACCTCTTATATCCTACACGGCCGTGTTAAAACATTTGAAGCACTGTTTAGCAGTTTAGGCATTATAAAGCCGCCACTTATGAATTCATGACTCCAGTTAAGAAACTGGATTTTATAATTGTATATGTTATGGGCAATTTGATAAGTCCGGGCACTATGAATAATGGCCGGTCTGTATTCATAATGCCCGACTCAATTTGACAATGTGATTAAAACAGCATGATTAATCACTTTTCCCGCGGCCATTATGAATAATGCCCACCCTATCTTGGGCAAAGTAATAACTCCCTATCCCCTAACCTAACCTAACGCAAAAAAAAACCCTAACCTAACCTAACCTAACCCCTCGCCAACGGCCGCGGTCATTGCCCGGCTACAAGTAGGAAATTATTCATACTGCCCGGTCCAAGTGACAATTTCAAGCTATCTCAAACACTGACTTATTACATGGAACACGGGCCCTCGGGCATTATTAATAATGGCCGATCAAAGTGATAAATTAATCACTTTGCCCATCGCTCTTGGGCATTATTAATAATGGCCGGTCCTTATTAATAATGCCCAGTTAACCACGTTGCCCGTAGCATATACATACAACAATTCAATACTATGGAAGATATTAATCATTATTTTAAGTACTACAAATACTACAATGAAACTAAGTTTTTATGTATGGTACTATTCCAATTCCCCTTCCAAAATTTTGTATAAATTGTAGCGGGCACCTATTTTTCATAAAACCCCTCCAGTCAGCATTATTTTCTCGATTTGGTGATTCCCTGATTATCCGTACGTATATTCGTAATTTTCCGTAGATGTGGCATATTTATGCATGTCTAGACGCTCTGGTTAGAAGGGATCCGAAGAATTACATGTTTATAGGTATTTTATAAATATATTCAGTGAAACGTTAGTTTCATATTTTGCGGTACATATAATATGTTATGCGGTATGCTACGGTTGGGGCTGTGGGGTTTGGTATGTTATGTGGGGCGCATAACTCAATCAGGGTGGTGCGGCGGTTAAATAAGTTACCAACTCGGTAATCCCATATTTCACGCACGGCAGATTAATCGATGGTCAAGTCTGGCCAAAGACGTCGAGTATATGGACTGCATGGGATCCCTTTGTTCCCTAGAAACTCATTTCGTCGAATCATTACATTTTGCCGAAATATTATTTTGCTGAATTTTTATTCCTCTATATTTTTATAGAATCTTATTTATCGATTCTATGTTTAATACAATACGCCAATAGCGGTCTCTTCTTGTGAAATGCCGGCAAACTTAGACATATACATGTGAGAGTGCCTTTATGGCCTTGCAGAATTAATTATTTCATTATTAGTATTCAGTGTTTTGACAAAGGCATTTTAAAATTCTTCAACGAATCCCAGGAAGTTCAAAAAATTAAAGTCTTTACTGTCAATTTAAATTAATATCGTATTTTTCGTTTACTTGTCACTTATTTAGTCATCATCATCTCATCAGCATATCAGCCGACAGACGTCCACTGCTGGACAAAGGCCTCACCCAAATTTCTCCACAACGATCGGTCTTGCGCCGCCCTCATCCAATTTCTGCCCGCGATCCTAACCAGGTCGTTAGTCCACCACGTTGGGGACCTGCCCACGCTGCGTCTTCTGGTCCGCGGTCGCCACTTAAGAACTTTCCTGCCCCAACAGCCATCGGTTCTACGAGCAACTATCGTCTACTTTTTTGGCTGCATTTCAAATGTGCGTCCATACGTTGCATTGCAAGTCGATGGCAACCGAGCACCAAGTCCAACCATTTGGATTCAGATTCGACCAATTACAGAGTTTGTTTTTTATTCATGCCCGGACCAGCTGCGCCGATGTTTTCGTGCCAATTAATTCGTGATATGAATGTATTAATGTCGTGTATAATGTAACTTCAATTTGCATTGTTTTCCAACGGTGTCGGTGTACAAGCTTTATTTGTGTATGCCGTGAAATTACTCAATTATGGTCGCAACTGGTGATATACACTGTCCATGTTGGCTCGCATTAAAACCAAATGATATGGTAATATGTTATTCAAATATCATACCATTTTTAGGGTTCCGTACCCAAAGGGTAAAAACGGGACCCTATTACTGAGACTTCGCTGTCCGTCCGTCCGTCCGTCCGTCCGTCTGTCACCAGGCTGTATCTCAAGAACGGTGATAGCTAGACAGTTGAAATTTTCACAGATGATGTATTTCTATTGCCGCTATAACAGCAAATACTAAAAACAAAATAAAATAAATATTTAAGGGGGGCTCCCATACAACAAACTTGTTATAGATTATATATATGTATAGGTACGGAACCCTTCATGCGCGAGTCGGACTCGCACTTGCCCAATTTTTTTATTTTATTTTGCGACGATGAGTAGGAAAGGATGTAAGGAATCAACAAAAAACCGGCCAAGTGCGAGTCGGACTCGCGCACCGTGGGTTTCAGTGCAAACACTTATCTCATCTTAAAGGACCGGGTTAAGTGAAGTTTTTACTTGGTATGTATGGTGCCGGATACAAATGAGGTGCAATGTTAACGCAACCGATCACGTTTATTGTATGGGAGCCCCCTAAATATTTATTTGTTTTTTAGTATTTGTTGTTAAAGCGGCAACAGAAATACATCATCTGTGAAAATTTCAACTATCTAGACAGACAGACCGACAGACGGACGGACGGATAACGGAGTCTTAGTAATAGGGTCCCTTTTTTACCCTTTGGGCACAGAACCCTAAAAACGCGACTGTAAAATAGTTCATACAACGGATGTTTTATAGTTGGGTAAATTGAAAAAAAAAGACGATATAAGTAAATACAAAGGTTAATTATAAAAGAGACATTTCATGTGATTGTCATCCACTGCAATGTATGCATATTCCAAAAAAGATTGGTCTGTTGCTGCTTTGAACAGGAGACAACTGGAAGGATGAGAGGGAGGCCTTTGCCCAGCAGTGGGACAGCACAGGCTAAAAATAAATAAAATAGAATAAAGTAATAAGCTAGGTCAAGATTTGTGCCAACCTAAAGAATATTGGCTTAGGCACTTTATGAAAATATCCCAGGAAAGTAGTCAGCCGAAGTCTCAAATTGAATTTGAACCCTAACTTGTTTGGAAACTTGTTTGAACTTTGTGGTCAGGGCACAAAGCGGGCAAATTCTTAGTTTTCTTGGAAAGCAACTAAAATTTGGAACGGGGCTGTAATGTCGCCTTTAAGATAACAATCTCCAGCCCGCCCAGGGCCAATATTTAAAGGCTTTTCGGTAAGACACACATTTAACAACACAGTATTCTAACTTTATAAGTGTTTATTTAGACCATGAAATAGTTACCCACGATAAAGAAGTGAAAATGTTCGGGTTTAAGACAATTTTATGATACCATCGCTAAGTGCTTAAAAAGATGAGTTGATTTAGCAAAAACAGTAGATGTCTATCTTAAACGAATCTTCCCTTGAGATGGATCGCAATTAGATCGTAAGCACTTCAAGGATCCCCACATCAGATCCTGACCTGACTTAAAACAGTGGGGAAAACCTTTAGATGATTCTATACTATTCCAAATATGAACCGTGCCCCCTTTTTTCATCTGTAGTCAGTTAAACTCACTCGGGCACCCTACTCGTCATTATGTATTAGACTACCAGATACCTAGTTAATTAGTTATAGGTGTACTAATTTGAAATGCTTTTTGAAGTTTAACTTTATAATGCAATTTATAGGCATCAGAAATAAATCAAGTAAGACAGACAGGCAAGTATGACGCTAACAGATTTTTGATTTTACTTTAATGGGTTTATATTTTAAGGCATTATGATTGTAATACATTATCGACTTGGTGGGGGCACTGCCGTGCCACCAGAGAGTTATATTTTATAATGTTTTTATACTGTTATATATCATCACTACTGTGGCTTCACGAATTCTGTTTAATGTGTATTTATTTAAACGTATTTGTTTTATAAGCATTGCGACGTAGACTAAACAATTCTAGTTTTCAACTATTATGGTTTTGATTTTATATTCAGCATTGCAAATAATACATAGGTATATTGATTCGAAGTTTTTCTTACAATTTTTAAGTACATAGTAGTATTAAATTAATATTGTAATCGTAGTTGTATTGATTACTAGTTTTTCTAGGTTTTGGCAGACTTTATTATACCGCGAAGACGTTTCCCGTAGGGAATGCTCAAAGGCATAACGTAAACAATTATAAATTTATGGCAAAATCGATTATCCTTTTTACCTGGTTTATGATTTTTGCCCGGGCTTCCTCTATTTATGATTCATCCCAATTAAAAGTAAAAAGGACTCACAGAACCTTTGACTTTGAAGGCTTTCTTACGGTCGATCATTAAAAAGGTAAAAGTTCTTTGGAAAATCTATTTCTGAAACAAAAGTTACCGAGGAAGGAACATCAAAGAGGTGAGCTAACAAGCAAAGTGATATAGGATTTTGACGTCACAACAGGTGAGATTGCCAATATCTATAAAAATGTGATCACAATTTTAAAATGCCTTTTTATACTCGCGTACTATCTGTCAATTATAATTTCATAGACAAAATCACAATAACACTTTTTAATCCTGTACCAAAATTCTATACTCTATGGTACCCGCTACAGAACTTTAATATTCATAAGACATCTCTCTACTGAACTCTAATAACTACAAAAAGAAAACATCAGCATATTTAATAAAAAAAAAACACGCTAGGTACTGTTCACTGATTGGTTGAAATTACTTGTCAAAAACATTTACGAATCACGAGGCACCCGCCATGACCATCGCGATCATGTTTTTTTTAATAGGTCAGTTTTAGTTGAACGAAAAAGATTACATCAAAAATAAAAAATTATAGTAGGGAATGACGATTAGTAAAAAAAATCTGTATTTTGCTCGTATAAAAAGTATCGTAGGCAATAGTTACACAATTAGGTCTTAAAATCTCGTACGTACCTTACTTAGGCCACTCGGCAAGCCTCGTGACCCTAAACGCGGTACTCGACACATTAAAACTTTCAGTGCTGAAAGAAACGCGTAGCCATGGTAGCCATTTTTTTTTGCACAATCACATATTTGATATAGGATATTGACGTCACAACAAGTGGAGTTGCCACTGAGATTGCCAATATCTATAAAACAGTGATCACTGTTTTTTTTTCGATTGGGACACACCAAAAACATAAGGACCCCGATGGTATTATTAAAATAGTAATTATGTAGTCCAATCTAAGATACTGATTTCATCCGTTTCACGATTAGATGCATATCTTGTTTTACGTTACGCGGGGCCGTAAGTGGGATTTTCGGCCGTGGGGATCTCACTTGACACACCACGGGCGGTAATTCGTAACGCCCCATATCGCATATTTACTGCCCTAGGTATGTATAATACTATTACTGCCAAGTTAGTAATCGTTACTATTCGCTATGACTTGTACTGCAAAAGGAGGACGAATGAGGGTTCAAAATTAAATATGAATAATCAATATACAATCTAATGGTACATTGCGGTATAAAGAATCTTTCTCCCAGAAATGGATTCTGAATACTGTAGGTAAAGCTTTTTAAAGCCAATTAAATTATTATTTTTTCCAATAGTCCTTGCTATAAGTAGAAATAAGCTACTAATAGCAGCTCTTTAATTATTCCTCACCATGGCTATTCTAATATTAAGTATTTAAAAAAAATCGACATGATAGTTTGAATTTTATTTTTTGGCTGAAGGGCTCCTTGCCTTTAAAACTAAAGAAACAAGAAAGTGTCTTCCTCCAAGACGCACCTTTTTTCTGAAATATAACTTGGATCTCTACTCTATAACTTGGAGTGAATAGGCAAGGCATCTTATTGTCACTTAACATCTAGTGCAATTTAGGTCGAATGCTTGGCTATCATAAAAAAAAAACAATTAAATAAAAACTGGTCGACGGTTAGCAGTTGACGGTCGTAACTGACGTGGCTGAAATATAATAAGTTGTGATTACCCTAAAGTACACACATCATTAATAACGTTCAGTTATTTAGCTCCAGTGTATTGGCAATCGGTTTAACCAATCCGGTTTAGAAACATGTCAAATAGGTTTCACCGTGCTTGGCTTTTTGAATAAACATACTACATAAATGAAAGGACTGTTTCTACCTTTGACCCATTGTCCTTTCGAATTGGATTAATGTTCTGGGCAGCAGGGCAGGTGCAGGCTTGGTAAAACAAAAACACGATCCATATTGGTTTAGAAGTAGATAGTATAAGCAGGGCCCGGAATATAGGTAGTGGTAGGTACCTAAGCTTCGGAAAGGAAGGTTTTTTTTTTATTTAATCCGGTTATTCCTTGATTGGTTTTAATACTTCATCTTCATACACATTAAATGGTCTCTCGCAATAATTCTAATTCGTTGACAACCGGACACAACACAAGCGTTGGAAATAGGAATCTAAATATTATTTCAAATAAAGTGAACATGCAATATTACGAGTATAAGTAAATTCAAAAGTATTAAGATTAAGCCTTTTGAGTTATAAAGGAATTCCAGTATGAAGTAAAAAAAAAAAATTGGTGGTTGTAATCACTCTTTATTACGTCCTCCTGTGAAACTTAGGTAAATAGGCACTACCTATCCCTGTACCCTTACCTTGACTTGACGTGATCGTACTCACTAGTGACTGCGTAAACGACTTGTATGGAGTACAGCGCCTCTAGCGGTTACTTTACAGAACTACAATTATCCATACAAGTCGCTTACGCTGTCGCTAGCAGCTACGCAATTTTTTTTAATTTTTTAATATTTCTATAGACACTGTGTCCAGTAGAGCTTTGTAAGTACTCATTCGACCAAGTTCTTCAATTTGAGCCGACTCAACCACGAGGTATATTCGGTAAATAGGTACGCTACCCGGTTAAGTAATATAAGTTTTTCTGCCCGCCACGGGAGAAAATCTCACTTCCTGGCCAAGGGAAGACTTTAGGCAAACCACGGGCGGTAATTCGTAAAGCCCCAAATATTTATGGCCCTCACCGTCGGTTTGGTCCACAAACACCTGGGATGAATTTACCGCCCCAGGTGAGTTTTGTACTTTTACTTCTTAGTCTCCTCATTTAGTCGTTTCGATGCAGTTTGACGTATAAATTAACAGTCTTGCCATTTCCGTGTGTCTGTTCGCAGTCTTTAAGAAAGAAATATATTCAAGTCTTGATGAAATTCCGGTAAGAAAATCCACTATTTCCTCCGTTTGCTGCAGGAAATTGCAAATCAAGCGGCTTACCTACAAGTCAGTACGCTAAATTCGATTTGTACGTCGCTCCAGAATCCAGCTTCTGCGAGCTTCGTTCCAAACGCGTAATTAATCGTCTTAGGTACGTACAGAGAAGGCTGAGAAGAGCAAGGCAGGAAGTTTTTTCTTTCATTTCTACCTTTAGGGTGAAGTCAGGTGAACGTAATTTGGGTCGCTAAATTCAGTCGCGCCATACATCATGTTACGTGGTCACGTCACACTAAGTATGGCGCGACCGAAATAATGCGACTCCAATCACGCAACGACTAAACGTAGCTCTCTGAACTCTCAAACATCAATAGAGCCTGACAAGTGTTATCATCTTTAAAAAAAAATTTAGGATGACTTTTCAGTCCGGTTTCTTACTGTCATAAGCTTAAATGGTGACCCACCATTTTATTGCTCGATTGCACGAAAGTGTTTCTCATCATGAGCAGTAATAAACCACTTTATAGTCAGCATTTGAATTACACTTGAGTTCACTTAAACAATCCGAGAGGGACTCGACGCAGCAATGCACTTTCCGCGGACGTAAAACAAAGTGCACTTGCTACCGTACCGTAAGTACTGGGTGCTTTAGGGTTTACTCACCCTTTTACTACTCACGATGCTGGGTGTCCTCTTGCAATGACAGCTTGCAACGAATAGGTTAACCTTGTGAACGCCAAGCAGCAAGATCTATATTGACTCCTAAAATATTTTTTTAACAAAATAAGACCCGATCAAAAAAAAACTGAAAAGCTAAACATAACCTCGAAAGTTTTATTGCAGTAGGGCACTTAACTAATATGTAACGTCCGAAGTACAAGGATACCGCGCGGCACTTACGTCATTTTAAAGAAAATTATGAAATATTGCGATAACTCAAAAACGGCTCGGTCGATTTTATTCAATAAAGTTTTCATTGAAAGTACCTAAGTAGGCCTTATAAGTATAAGGCCTCATTTTCATGAATTTTTCGATAATTTATAAAAGACCTGAACGACACCCCACAGACTAGTGTAGAAACAAATAATATTATGTAGTGGTTAGAATTACAAAGTTTTTGGTCATTGATGTACATTCAAAAGGTTAAAGGGCTATCAGACAACGATAATACGAATATTGTAAGGTGAAGAAATGTCAAAGTAATTTAGACAATGACAACCCCTTTAGAGGGGTTACTCTAAAGTTTGAAAATCTAAATTCGAAGCGTGCTATTATTGTTCGTTTCATTGAATGAACTAGACAATGCGAGAACTTTCAATTCAAAACTTTAGAGTAAATAAATAGCTCCGTAAATGGCTTAAGCTAATTTTTTTAAAGCGACGCGCTATTTACATTTGTTGCCGTGGCTCAGTAGGTTAAGGTCGTTTTTCACTTGTGCCAATTTGACATAATTCGATCTTAGAATTCCGGATAGACACCTAACATAATATATCACGGTTTCTGAAATGTAAAAAGCCTTTATTTCGTGAAAGTAATACGGGAATACTAATACCCTTGTAACCGTCACTCAATTGTACGAACTTCCTTTAGTTACGATTACCCATACATACTTGTAGGTATGTTATTTACTTCATTTGAGCACATTTCCTTCACTCTAATCGTCAGATCACAGACGTTTTGACATCATAGCTCGGTAGGCACTGTCAGAGACGGGGTTCTAAGAATTTAGGGGTGATCAGTGCGAGTCTAAAGGTTTCTTCCAGGAAACGGTTTGTTTGTACACAATACGCGATGTTTAGGCTACTTTTCGACCTCCTCCCCTCCCTCTGATGATATTTCGTGAGGTTCTTTGTTACCTCCCCCCACCCCCTCACTCTCAAAACCTCTAGTCTATTAAAATAGTCTATTTCGTATTAGACCCCCATTTTGAAGAATTTAACAAGTCAAACATTTATTTTTAAGGAAAACGAGAAAAAGTACTCGTGTGGTAGATTTTTTCTTAGTTCGTTCACTGTAGAAAAACACATCTGTGATCACCTCGTATTTTTGACGACGCGGTTGGCGTAGTTTGTAAGCACCTGCTTACTGAGCCGGCAGTCCCGGGTTTGAATCCCGATCAGGGTATGTGAGTGGGTCATGGTTGTTCTGTGTATTTAAGTATATTATTTATCTATGTAAGTATGTATATCGTCGTCTAGTTACCCATAACACTAGCCTTCTTGAGCTTAATTTGGGACTAGATCAATTTGTGTGAGGTTGTCTGATATTTATTTATTTATGTATGTTTATGTTATCAAGCTTTGTTCGCGAATTTTTCTTTCTTTTAAAATATTTGTGTGATGGACTCGAATATTTTGTTCCTGGGTCATGGAAGTAATCTAATGTATTTGTATATTATGTGTATCGTCGTCTAATAACCATAGTACTAGATTAACTTACTTTGGGACTAGATCGATTTGTGTACATTTTGACATAATTATGTATTTGCTTTTGACGCGGTTAAAGTTTTTTTTTATTTGTAATTAAAAGGTTAAAGTAATTTTAATCATCATAATTTTTCATGTAATTTATCACCTAGTTTACTTTTGACGAAGCAGCATTACCGCGGAAATATTGCAAATGTATGGAAATCTTGTGTACCTATAATAATTTTGTGTTAATGTTATTATACCAATATATTACTATTGTACCAATGAATGTAATAGCTATGTATTCAATGACGATGCAAAAGTGGTTCCAGTGAATCCCAATTGATTAAATGATTCTTATCTTATCTTATCTTATCTTATCTTAATATTTATTTATTTAAAAAAAAAAATGTTCCAATAAAATTACACTAAATCGATATAATACTTTACTAGCGATTCGCACGTGTGAAATGCTGATAACTCATGCATGTATTATACATATAAACCTTCCTCTTGAATCACTCTATCTATTAAAAAACCGCATCAAAATCCGTTGCGTAGTTTTAAAGATCCAAGCATACATAGGGACAGAGAGAAACAGACAGCAGCAAGCGACTTTTTTTTATACTATGTAGTGATTTGTGTCCAGGTTACAACGGTCCAGCATTACCAGGTATTCAGGAGCTCCAACATTACATATTAACGGCGCAGGCGTAGACCGGCGGCGGACGTGCGGCAACACGAATAAACATCACGAGTAACGAGCGCCCCGGAATCGCCCCCCGGCCTGAGGGACGGCGTCTTCAAGAGTGAACCAAAACACCTTTTTTTTATTGTGCGATAGACAAACATTTGACCTCGAACGTACCTGATATTAAGTAACGATGAGGCCTAAGGTGAAGCATGCTTGTCTAGAAGATGCCTATTCACTCTTGTCTTGAAGAGATCGAAGTTATATTTTTCAGGGATAAGGTGCGCAGGAAGAGAGTTCCACTTCTTTGCTGTCCTGATCTGATAGGTAGTAAAAGTAGACGCAAAGCGTTTTGTACGAATCAATGGAATATCAACAACGTGTATTTTTTTCACGGAGGGGAAAATCGTTTCGATAATCGCCGGGCCTAGGGAAGCCATTGTGAGGTTTATGTGGGACTCTCTCCTCGTCTGACACTCTCGAGGTGAAAGGGAAAGAGCATAAAACCCCGCTAAAACCTCTCCAGCGATTCTCTGCACTATAGCTATAATATGCGAACATTCACGTGACCAAAAACAAAAAATCTAGTACAAATGTATCTATTTAGGAAGACTAGCTTGGTGGACTGGCGTTTTTGTGAAGATTATACTATAGGCCTTTCTCAAACAGTGGACTTTAAGCTGAGATAAGTACAATGATACTTTTGCTGAGCAAAAACCATCAATAATTTACTAACCATTTAAATCATCATCCTTCTAGCCTTTGTCCCATTTTTTGAGAATGAATTCTCAATCGGGGTCGGCTACCTAAATCCCAAGATGTGGCGTAGGCACTAGTTTTTACGCAAGCGACTGCCATCTGACCTTCCAACCCAGAGGGGAAACTAGGCCTTATTGGGCTTAGGTGGTTTCCTCACGATGTTTTCCTTCACCGAAAAGCGAGTGGTAAATATCAAATGACATTCCGTACACAAGTTCCGAGAAACTCATTGGTATGGGCCGGGTTCGAACCCGCGACCTCCGGATTGAAAGTCGCATGCCTTAACCACTAGGCTACCACCGCTCTAGGCCCCAGTCTCGCACAAATATGTTTTTTGCAGAATTTTCAGAAAAGAATCTGCGTTATTTTAATTGTTTCAAAGCAACAAACGAAATGTATTTTAAAGAAACTTAAAGAACAGGATTTGAGGTTTCCAAAACATATTTTTTTTATTACTTCGAGGTTATTTTTTATATCAATGTCACGCTTTAAACATACCCCAGTTTTCGTTCTAGGCGTTGAAGGTTGAATTCCTGCACTCGCAGTGAAAAAATGAAGAGCAAAACATGAAATGTAAGCAGATAACATTTGAGTTCAAATGGTCGGCAACAATCTTATCTCGTTACTTTTTTGCAAAATGGTTTAGTTTTCTTATTTAAGGTGGCTTAAGAAGTTGATATTTTATGAAGTCGACCACTGCAAAATCGTCCTTTTTTCTTTATAAAATCATCGTTTACTGAACTCAAACCTAAACTAATTAAAATACAACGATTATTTTGACAAATTATAAGAATACTGTATTTGAAAAGTCAATTTTAATTAATATAATTTTGTTCAGAATTTATACCAAAAAGCGCGTTGAAAATAGTTGACTTATCAGTCAGTTTCGCTGTGACGTTCACAGCGTTCGGACGTGTGCTTTGCGGCACATAGTGATTTTTCCTCTCGCTCGCACGATCAAGCTCTTTACTCACACGCTAAAGCATACGAGGCGAAGGCTCATCGTGATAGTTGCTCTATTTTAATACTGTTTTACATTTTAGTTTAAATAAGTTATTTATTTTGATTTGGATATACACACATTGGAACATTATCTACAGTCTACAGTGAATATAAACTAAGTAAACAACGATGGATCGGAAAAGAAAGAAATATCCTTGTATGAGTAAAAAGAAAAATAAAAGAAAAATACAAATAATGAAAGAAAATCGTAAAAAAGGCAAGTTCGCTGAATAATTATTACTTATTTATACTCGTATTTTGTATATTAAAAGGCCTTAGCTGCTTTAGTCCTTTACACTCTAGATGGCGCTAGCGCACGCTTCTGTCGCCCGCCTTTCGTACGAGGGTCATGTCCGCGTATCAAACAGGTGAAACGATCTTGATCGTTACTCCTGCAGCATGCTTTTTAAAAGTTTCATGTTGTTTATTCTTTTTCGTAAATACCTATGGCGGTTGTCACACTGCTCCGCATCTCGCAGCGTCGTCCGTTGATGCGTTTTTTAATTTTGTATGTAGAATCTTGATTTTGTATAGAAAAATCGCATGGTACGACACACTGGCTCCGCCTCGAGGCGCGGAGTAGCGAGACGCACGACGACTCGCGCGCTCGGACGGAGATGCGATGCGTGCCGCAGGGTATGTCACACCGACCTCCGCACCTCCGCAGTGCCATACGGATTTTAGTGCAAGAAGGACGTATTTAAGAAAGTATAAAACAAGATTATAGTAATTTGTAAACAAATATTTTTATTAAGTATTTAGAGTAAATATATGATCTGTGATTTATGCTCAATTAGTGAATAGTTATTCAAAATATTAAAGGCTGAGTTACTTATTTGAAATATTGTTTTTATTTAATTCCAAATTTATTTCGTTTTATAGTAAGTATCGGTTTTAATCATAATCAAAATATAGGGAATTCTTATAAAAGTATAATTGAAGATTGAGATTGAAGTACATAGTAGATTATTACATAAGTACTTGAGTGTAAGCTTAAGCTTTTCTTCGGCTGTAATAGAACGTCGATTTGTGTCCGCGCCAGTAATAATCACTCCAATTTTGCTTAGCAAATAATCAAATGACGCAGATGACATGCGGGTGCAATTAAAAAATGTTTCTTTGCGTTGCCTTAAATCTTCGTCATCTCTAGCAAAAGACCCATTTATCGGTCTGGTTTGTAAATAGGAATGTACCCAGAATTTATGACTCGATTGTACAAAAACCAAGCTGAAAGTATCACCGCAGCGTTCTGAATCAGTTCCGTTTCCATTTTATCGACAAATAGGAACTGTTTTCACCTTAACGTTCGAATGTGAAATGAACGCGAGACGGAAGTAACGCGGGACGTCGTGCATCGCAACTCCGGACGGAGATGCTGAGAAAACTCGGACGTTGGTGCGTTGTCTCCGCATGCGAGTCCGTAGCTCCGCGTCTCGCAACGAGACGCGGCGGCAGTGTGACAACCGCCTATGTTAGGAGATGAGTTGCGTTTATTTTTTGTATTAAGAATGAGTAACTGCAAAAAATAACTAGATGATTAGTATAACTACTTACTACGTTTAACGAAACAAATATTTATGGGTCTAATTGATTTAAAATGGGTAAATTAATACCAAATTAAATTAAGATACAATCAAAATTAAGTACATAATTATTTTGTTTCACAGCAACGCCAGCGCCGGTGTTGGTGATCATCAACTTAAGCCGATGTCAGATGTTACCAACGATTACCAAAAATTTAATAATATTAATCAAAATGAGTGGTAAATTTAATTTAATTTATTTTAATTTGTGGTACAAAAATAAATTTACTTAACGTAACTGATTGGTCTGGTTAATTTCAGTAACGAAGTGGACTTCACTCAGAATTTCGCTGGGATAAATTTAGATAAATCGCAAAATACTAATATTGAAAATGAAAAAAATGATGCTGCAAATGTCTCAGATAAAGAAAATTCGGTATGTACATAATAAAATGTTCTTAGATTGGTGTTCAATTAAAAAGGATATTATATTATTTGTTGTTATAAAACAAAACTAATTTGGAATTAGGAATAGATGCAATTATGGCATCATTCCTAATATTATTGCGTAACCCTATTATAAGGAAAATAATTTCCTACGCAGGAAACCGTTGAATGAGGGCAACGTGTACGGACAGTCTCCAGTCCAGGTCTTTCATCGTCATCATACATCAACATTACAAATCTTTTTATCGATTCTATTTTTTTTGATGTGGAAATACCACAAATTTCAATAAAGAGTGCCTATAATTTATTATATAGGTCATAATATATATTTATATGGTAGAAAAATTGATGGGCATTGGAGGAAAATCGTCCTAAATCCTTAAGTTAGCTCATTTTACTTAAACGAAACATTGCTTTATTTTTAAAAAGAAACAAACCTAGCTTTTTAAAAAGAAACAAACGCAGCCAAAGGATTTCAATATATGTCTTTCAGGTTTACGTGTACAATAATCCTATTGATTAGTCGAAAATATAGCAAGTGTTTAATTTTTTAGGGTTCCGTAGTCAACTAGGAACCCTTATAGTTTCGCCATGTCCGTCTGTCCGTCTGTCCGTCCGTCCGTCCGTCCGCGGCTTAGCTCCATGATCATTAGTACTAGAAAGCTGAAATTTGGTATGAGTATGTGTATGTATAACGCCGACAGAACTGTAAAATAAAATTAAAAAAATATTTTTTTTTCTGTTACCTCTCGAACACCTAAAGTGGGGGTAAATTTTTTTTTTCTTTTCAACACTGGTGTTTGGGGTGTCGTTCAATAGGTCTTGTAAAAATAATAGGGGTCTTCTAACATTATTTTTTGATAAAGTCAGCAGTTTTGTAAATATTCGCTCCAAAAACAAAAAAAATAGTGTCCCCCCCCCTCTAACTTTTCAACCACGGGTCAAAAAAATTCGGAAAAAATCATGTTAATGAAGCCTTATAAGTACTTTCAATGAAAACTATATTGAACAAAATCGGTGGAGCCGTTTTTGAGTTATCGCCAAATTTCATATTTTTTCTTTAAAAGGTCGTAAGTTGACTTCCAGAAGGTAATAGTGATTACAGTTTCTAGGGCGTGTACGACCGTTTTATAGAGCTTTAAATCTTTCTTAACGTAAACCTCGGGCTTAAAACAGCAGTTTATTTTGAAGGATGAGCAACTACGGAACCCTAACACTGAGCGTGGCCCGACATGCTCTTGGCCGGTTTTTTTTTTAATTTTTAGCATCAATTGGATAGTAGACCCAGTTATATTTGAAATGGTTAATAATGATCTTACCAGCTCTAAAAAAAAAGGTCTTGTATTTTTGTGAAAGCTAGAAAGCTAAATTTTATCAATTGAAAATTAGCATGAACAGTCAAAAATGCCGTTCGCCATTTTTGCCTTTTGCTAATCTGTGGCGTGACGTAGAATTACCTGTAAATATTCGAAATTCGACCGTCGTATAGTGCCATTCCGCTCACTCCAATATATTTTGATAGATCGAGAGGGATGGCACTATTCGAAGTCGTCAAAATAGACTTTCAGTTTTCTTTACAGGACCGATGACTTCACTATCATAAGCGAAAATGGCGGACAGCATTTTAAGTATTAAAAACCATATTTTCAAATTCAATTTTTTCAGCCATCTTACACTTTTATGAATTGTAAAATATATATTTCGGTTTCCTTTGCTAAATACTATACGAAATAAACATTAGTTTATAACAATTTGATATGAGTCAACTAGCCTATTACTACTGCATTTTTTGTTCCTGTTTAAAAGTAAAGGCTTTTTAAAAGTAAAGTTTTGTATATAACGAACTATTTATTCATTTCCACTGAAATTATTTATATTTATTTATTATCATTTGCGGCCATAAACAATAACAAAGCTGTGTAATTTACTTAGTTATAACAAACAGTAACATAAAGATTCAAATAGTTGTGTCGTGTACTCGACTCGTTTTGAAGTAGAGTAACCTTCACGCGCAGCCAAGTCTAGGGAGGGGAGCGCCGCTTCCCCCGCCCCGCTGATGTTACTAATACTTCAGAAACAAAATGCTGCGTAGCGAGACTGGGGCCTTAAATAAATAAATAGTAAAGTTAGAAAATTTAGTCTGAAAAGCAAAATTGTAGTTTTCGTGCGCTTATTTTAGTTATTCTTTGATAACCGGCAAAATATTAATTTTAATATATTATTTAGTTCGAAAAGGATGACTAAATTTAGCTGTTGATTATTAATCAAAATATTAGACTAGGTATTTACTAAAATACTGATGTGGTTACGTAAATTCTTCAAGGTACATATTTGGCTCACTTTTGCACACACCTGTACTAAGATTGTCGAATGTGGCTTTTGATTGGATGTGCGTGCGGAGTCTATTCATTGGTCGAATCACGTTTATTTTACTACTTCTGTATAGTTGTCAGCAAAACTAAGAATTTTATTACTTGGGGCAATTTTTATTTTGTAGTCGATTTCATTTTTTTTTTCTCAGATTTCAATAAAATTTGGTAAGGTAGTAAAGTTGCTGATTCCGACCACGGTAAGCCCTATTTTCATGCTGGAACAACAATATAAAAATTGGCCCACTTAAGACTATTTTTATAGTTTTTGCAGTAGGAACACTTGCCTTTTTAATGGTGAAGACAATTAGGGTTTTAGTGAGAGCTCCATGTAAAATTTAAATTTCGTATCAATCAAATTCGTTTTCAAAGTAAAACGTAACACGCATTCTTGATGTTTAACGAGCCTTTTCATTGTAAAATCAGCGTTTTAATTACGTAGCTAATGTTTTTTATTTTCTCAGTTCCAGACACAAAGGATTTTGATTGGGTATTGTCAATTTCAGAAAAACTGTTTTATCTAGCTAGTTACAGGGAAACAGAATATTGCTGTTCGTAAAAATGGTATTTGTCAATTTTTACTCATACTGAGTTGACAAGTTTAGTTTTAGGTGGATTATTTTGAAACAACCGTTTGCTTTTAGAAGTATAGCCATGACACTTTGTCAATGTCAAAATTTCAACGATTTGATGTTGACAAGTGCCGACCATTTATTTTTTTAATTTGGTCGAAGGCAAACATTTCTTCAGCCTATTTTATTGCGAACTGTCGAATTGACAATTAAAAAAAACATTTTGTAAAAACCACCGTAAAGAAAAATTAATGACCTGCAGTTTGTAGATCCTGACAGCAAGGACTATCGAAAAATATCCATCGTAAGAATCTTAGCCCCTTAATTAAAAGACCATCCAGATCCATTAATACTAAGACCCGATTATTACAAGCTCTAATATTTCGAGTAATAGTTCGAGTAATAATCGAGTTGAAAGGTGGACGATACGAGCTCGAGAGAGGCTGTATCGGGGAGGCTGTGCTGGAGGCGCATGATGAGGATACCCTGGACTGCCAAGTGCCAAGCGCACCAATAAATCGATTCTCTCCCAGCTCAATATTAAAACCCGCCTGAATTCTATCGTATTCGGCCATATAGTGCGAAGAGGAGATGACAGTCTGGAAAAGCTGATCGTAGTTGGGAACACAGAGGGTGAACGAGCTCGTCGACGATCCCCAATCAGATGGACCGACTAAGTAAAGGACACGTTTTCCTCCAAGTTTTGCTCGGTTGTAAGGGAAGGAATGGACAGGACTCGATGGAGACAAATCATTCACACCAAGTGTAAGCCATCCAGTGATGACCACGATCCTCAGTCATGAGGGAGTGAGAAGAGGGAGGGAATTAAAAGACAAAAAAGACTATTGAAAAATACTTAATGGTCTTCCAAAAATTGCACCAAGCCTATTATCCGCACGTAATGAATAAAAATGGCCCCTTATTCTAAAGAGTAGTAGAACTAGAAATGTAAATGCGTATTTTTATTAAAAACGTTTGTGATTCTGACGCCTTATATGTATATGTATATTATACTTATACATTGTATATCACACATTCAGCCTCATAAACGAACCATCAGATTCACAATACTCATTGCGATAGCATTATTTTAATCGTATTAGTATGGAAATTTGTCAAACATGTACGTTTCCTTGCATTTAATTATATCAGGTATCATTTCTGAAGCACTGGTATTACCAGACAATCCAGACATGTAAACGAGCCCTTTTTCAGAATACGCCGCGTAAAGGCTTCTTCTTTTGCATCCCATTTTCAACTACTTTTAAAAGCAAGGTCAGCGATTTTAAAGTTTTCTCGATTGTGCACGAAACTTATTCCGCGTAAAACTTTGTTCTTTACTGTAGCGTAATTGAGTGTATGTAAGTAACCATTTTTGGATGTCCAGCTATCCCTGTACCTAAATTAGGTAGTTGTAATTTGTAATCCGTCCAGCATTTCGGCGTGATACGACAGGCGTGGCGCCGCGCACCCATACCAACTCTCCATAGAATTACAATACAAATTGTGAATGTTGTACTTTTATAGAGAAATTAATTAGCTGACAAATACAATTCGTTTGAGATTCCATATAAATTACATACAAACCCTTGGAATAATTAAGCTTTCGGATTACGGGCTATTAAAGTACGGATTTACTTTCTGTAAAAAGATGATTAGATTAAGCAGTAATGATTTGGGAAACAATGTCATTAGAGGCATCGGATTTGGCCGCTCTGTTCCATCGTCCCCTAAACTCTCGACGAACAGGTTTCGCAAACGTTAAATTCCTGACGTTTAGCTGAAATTGTTTTCTTGGCGGATTAATCAAAACGACCGGAACCCGACGCGCGAACAATAACTCGCCGAGCTCTAAATTTAATGATATTTTAATAAGAAATCCTTATTACGTCCTTTAATACGGCTGGCGCTTAATAAAAGAGATCCAGATTGGACTTAATTTAATTTGGAAGGATCCTTTGTTGGATTCCGAGATGGCGTGGAAGGGCTTTTAGCGCTACATTCGTGTTAGTCTCAATTAGCATCAGCCATGTTACTGAGTGGACGAAATAGACTTTTGCGACAATAGTACGCGATACGCGGCTACGGCGTGCTCCTTAGTACGAAACGTGTTATTTAAAATAGTACTTTATGCAACTCCTAAGTAGCACACTGTATACGCGTTTATACCCTTACACGGCTGTAATAAGCTGAATAAGGGCCGTATAACCTTTTGTGCAGCATGTGTGCTACGTGGGCTGTAACATAATGAGAGGTCATAAAACACTAGTGCGGTTTTATAAACCACCAAAGGCGAGTTTCGTAATAGTATCACATGAGTATTTTAAAGCCTAGCTATGTAGACTTGCTTGGTGTTCTGCCTTTTCACGCAAAATTGTTTCGTCTTTATTTTATTTCGCCGAGTTTTCACTTCGTAGATTTTTTTCCTCTCTGTAGACTTACATTTTTCATTCATAATTCTTGCAAATATCATTCTATTAATTAGGTTAGGTTTGTTTTATAACAATCCCAAATTATATACGGTTTCAGAGAAAAATGCCTTCTACGAAATGAAACTTTCGACGTAAAATAATTCGGTGAAAAGGCAGAGAGCCAGACTTTAATTTTATTAATAAGGTATCAAAAAACGAGCCGATATAAAGTAACTCTAAGCATTAACTCTAGCTCTTTCAGCACAGTTCCCTAAACGTAGAAATTTCTAAAAACTCTGTTCCTATCGCTTTATAAGACTAGACTTTATGTAGTCCTAAAATTTAAATTGCGAAAAGCATTCCTGAGGTCACTGTTATACCTACCTAATATCTTGGCAGCGCTGCAAAGTCCTCGGTTAATAACCACAGCAAAGTCAAACATAGACTTTTAGTTAGACCGATAATTATTAATATCTTTTGTATACTTACTTACTAAGCTGGCTCGGTGACCCAAAGAGGATCTTGGCCTCTGACACGAGAGAATGCCTCTCTTCCCTTTTGTGCGCCATTTTACGCCACTCGGGTACTCCAAGGGCGGTCAGATCTTTGAGGGCTTCGTCGCTCCACCTTAATTTGATTTATTGTTTGAAGTAGCACACAAGTGGGAATATTCCATTTTATGTAGTTTGTTTTTATCAATTTGAAATTTTGAGGTTGATTTTAATTTTTTTTAATCCAATTGTACACAAGTAATATTATACAAAAATTAGATAACAATTTAATACGTGTTAAGATAAACACTTTCTTGTGCACTCTTAAAGTTGGCTTTCTTTATGGTGGTACCTCATTGAAGATAGTTTCGAATGTCAAAGCTAGCTACAAGGCAATTGCTATCTAATAATTCGTTCTAAAACATTACCTTTTTATTTACAGCTTTACTTTTTAGATCATACAATTTTGAATGCTGAACGATGGTATAACTCGATCGATAGATTTTTTTATTGAGATGCCGCGATTTGTTTTAAAAGGGGCAGTATACTTAGCTCTTTACCGGAAGATATCCTGGCACGTGTAACATGACGTATTCAATTAGAGACATAAACTTCATCAATGAGCGTTTAATGGTTCCGTACCCAAAGGGTAAAAACGGGACCCTATTACTGAGACTTCGGTGTCCGTCCGTCTGTCCGTCCGTCTGTCACCAGGCTGTATCTCAAGAACGGTGATAGCTAGACAGTTGAAATTTTCACAGATGATGTATTTCTATTGCCGCTATAACAAAAAATACTAAAAATAAAATAAAATAAATATTTAAGGGGGCTCCCATACAACAAACTTGTTATAGATTATGGTACGGAACCCTTCATGCGCGAGTCGGACTCGCACTTGCCCAATTCTTTTTTAGAGAGATATAAACTTTATCAATGAGCGTTTAATGGTTAAGAGGCCTTATTTATTCTTTAAATGTATTTTATTTTTATGTAGTACCTATGTAGCTAATGTCTACATTTAATATTCAACAGTAACACAATGGTTTACTGTAGCATAATGCATATTGCTTGGATAAGCGTTAACCAAATGTATATAATGTTAGGTTTTTAATAATAAAACACAGATCTGACACCGAGCTAACAGTCGCATCTAGAAGCATCGCGACCACCACGACAGGCAACGCAGAGATGGATAAATGATAAATGATAATGTTTATTTGCAGAAATGGGTACAAATTAGATGGTATAACATAATATAGGTACATCTCCAAATTCGGCTTAATTAAGCATGCAAACAATAATTATTCGATTCGAACAATAAGGATTCGGAACAACGCGCCGCTGCGCGACCCCCTACCTCAGCCAGAGCTTCAGGACACTGATGCCAGGACGACACCGAGACGAGGACAGAGAGAAAATACCCAGGTCACGGAACTATAACCTTATCCTTTTAAAATATTTTTTTTTTATAAGCAATTTTCATTGAACAGGTTAACGCCATAATTCATTCTAATTTTTTTCCTTTAAATTAAAAAAAAAAAATCTTTCATCGTAAATTGTCATTATTTACAATCATAGCCCACGTCACTTAAAATCATAAAATGGACAACATTTCATTTTTTTGAAGTCACTATATTTTAATCCCTATTCGAAGAAATTGGTTTCCTTAGCACTATAAAATATTTTTTAGAATTTTCAGACCACCATTTTTTGAGAAAAATGGATATTAATAGCAAAAGATTATTCCCAGGCTGAAGAAAGTTAATTTCAAATCACTACGATTACGTGCGATATAAAAAAAATGTCTAGGTATGTGTGCGTGGAAGTAGACAAATGTCATTGATGTCATTGTCAGAATAAAATTATTTAATATTTTCACTGCTTTTTACCTTCTGTTCCAATTAAATTTTCAGAATAAAACGAATATATTATGAAATATACGCTAAAGAGGAGCGGCACACTGCCGGCAAGCCGATTATATACTTACATTATGACAAACAAAGTTTTATGCAATAGAATTTGGGGAAACCAAAATCCAGATATCTTCCCGATATTTTTCAGCCGTGTCCTACAATAAAGGGGAAATACAAAACTAAGAAGAAAGACCAGGCGCCTTCTGTCTACTTTGTGAGATGAAGAGTTAATAAATACTCATATTCTGTGCTTGCAACCGAACCGGAAGATACTTATAGTTTAAGAAGAGCAGTTTGATGCTTGTACCAATAATGAAGCAGAATGGATATCTGTGGTGTATCAAATGCAGTGATTACGAATTAGCCATCAGTGAAATGAAACGAGGACTAGACCGAGATTAACATTTTGCAAAAGACATGTGTGTGACTTCGTAAAAAAAGTTATTTAATTAAACAAATACTAATTAGTAGCGTTATTTTTATTTATTACTTTGATTTCAAGATACGTGAAATTTGATACGTTATTTTATTTATAAGTGGAAGTATTATGATTTTGAACATGTACCTACATCAAAATCCAGGGAGCATTTCGACAATACGACAGTTTTGGTTGGTAAGGTTTACGAAAAAATATTCTAAAATGATATATTATTAATTTAATCTTGTTTAAAAATAACAAGTATATACTAGTAAATGAGAATGTTTTTTTTGTAAACCTTACCAAAGTTATGAACAATAATCCTAATGGGAATGTTTACGATTTTTTCACATGAAAAGCCAGTTTATCCAGATGTTTTTTTATTATCTTTCAATTCTACTGGATCTTGTTGTATTTTTCGATATATGCTTATTGCAGTGTAAAAAAATGACTACTACTACGGAATAAAAACAATAAAGGTAATACACATTTCATTTCAATATCTGAAGCCAATTTTATTCACAGTTAGTCGTTTGAGTTGAACTGCATTGGTATTTAGACACACAAGATGCCTTCGATTTCTTTAGTGTTTTACTTGATGATCCTCCCAACACTAGGTAATTCATAGATTTGTATATTTTCTTCTAACTGAAAAAAATAACATAATATTACCCACTGAAACATTTGTATTAACTAATTGTATAATCAAAACATAGAGATTCCTAGTACTTACATTACATTACATTTATAAATTATGATCTTCATAAACAGTGAACCTTTTAGGATATTGACTTTGTACAAAGAAGAAATATTATTTATCGAGGGACACCATGATGAATGCGTTTATAATTTCGTCCTGTGCCGAAACATTCTATGATAACACGGCCTTTCAATTATTATTAGAAAAAAAAACAGCCAAGTCAAAATAAAAATTGCTGAAAGCTGAGAATAAAAACAAACATCTAATATGTTACCATGACAACACGGACCTCTTAGTTTATGGACGTCGCATGACAAGTTTGTATATTGCACCTATTTTCAAGTAACAAAACTCGGGAAGTCACAGTTATCGACTTTATTCATTATTCGATATCGACAATTTTCGTTTCTGTTGGTCAAAGCTTGTATATAAATCTGTGGTCAAAGTAAGTAGGTAGAAATAGAGGTTACTTTGATTTTTTCCAGGAGTTTTGAAAATGGTAGAAAATATTATCTAGATTAATAATTTCCATATGAATGTTTTTACTGTAAAATGAGTAAGGAAGGATATATTGACAAAAAAATTCAGACCCTTTTTATATCGTGGCGTGAGCAGCAGACCAGAGGTGGCCAAGTTGAAATTCGAAAAGAGCACATTAATATCACCAATTTTCGAAGCTTTCTGAAATTTTTCCAAGTTAGCTCTATATTTCGAACCAAATGACTGGATCACTAGTTTTCACGCTTAGTATAACTTCAAAATCGATGCAAAATATACTCAGTTACACGAACACGCAACACAATAATTGTTTCGAAAAGCTACGAAATATGTTGACACACATTAGGCAGAATTATCGCTAGTCACTTTCATTCTTTAAAAGCTAGTACATTATATTTATTATTATTATCTATCGATATATTTGCTTCCGAGCGATGTACCACACTATTTCAAAGTGTGACAGGAATAGCAAAATTCGTAATCAATGTAGTAAGAGCGAGATAGCGGGCCAGCTAAGGAAGGTCTATTTATTTCTATATTTGTTGAAAAATAACAGTTCAATACTTTTTTGCTAATATTTGACAACGCAGTGTCTCTGAAATAACGCGTCTTTTTCCAGGAGGCTTTGTGAAAAAGTTTGTTAGGAATCGTAATCCATAGGCTAGTTAATCCGTGCATGACAGTAATAACGCCTGTCACATTGAGTCCACAGATGCACTACATTTTTTACTTATAAATGCACAGGCGGTATCCATTCCCGCCTGGAAATTGCGTTACGCCTCTTTGGAATAAAGTACTTTTATTTTTACAAAAAAAGTGTCTTAAACTAAAAAAAGAATTAAAAGAAAAAAAAGTGTCGAGTAATTTTGCAAATACTATTAGATAAATCAATAAAAGGTAGGGGTAAAAAAAATGAAATGTTGTCCATTGCCGCGTTTCGCAATTTCCGCGCACGGAAATGCACCCGCGCGCGTAAGCAAATTTTTTAAGTAGGTCGCGCGTGTTCGATGACTTCTGGGGCATTTCATATGAAGCGGACAGGTAAAAAAAAGTGAGATCAGGAAATTTGTTCATATGCGGGTTATTTATACCTCTAGTAGGTATGAAAGCGGACACAGAATATTTTTTTTCTACGATGTTTATTTTTAAAGTTATGGGCCTTTGAAAAATAATCAGTATCAAAATTCCGATTTTTTAGATTTAGTTTTTCGAATGAGGAAATAATACAAATGAATATGAAACTTAGCGTTTTGTATAGGTTTTTAGATGCTATATTTTATAAAAAAATATTTTTTGAAATTAATAAAAAAAACATGTATAAAACCGGAAGTGAAATTTTCAAAGTATTTTTTTTATCACTTCGACCATTTTTATTTTTTATTTTTTTAAACCGAAATATAGCCAAAGGTATATTTATAATACACTATGAGTTTCATAGTGGAATGCCCATTACTTAGAGAGATAGGTAAATTAATGTACATGTATGTCGCACTGAGTGTGATGTTTCATACTAATTTATTTCAGGTATATGAAGTGTAATCACATGTATCATTGTATTCACGCGAGTTTAAGCTCTAAAAGCTTAGAGTTTAGTATTACTTGTTATTTTTACAAGCATTATTAGTAAATGCCTGGTCCAACTCTCCTTAAAATTAGCCAACTTTATTAAATGCCTGGTCCAACTCTCCTTAAAGTTAGCAGACTTTAGTAAATGCCTGGTCCAACTCTCCTTAAAGTTAGCCGACTTTAATCTCGACACACACAGCTTTCGATTAAAGCAAACCGCACTCGGATGCAAGCGTTTGAGCAATACGATGCCACACAAACATACAAACTATAACACCACTCTTTTTTAAACTGATGTATAATTAAAGTGAAAACATAATAATAAAAATAAACATCATGCCAAATTCAAAATGTTTTATTTTCTATTTTTTACTGTCTTACAATGAGAGTTTTGGGGCATTTTTTGAAGTTATACATACACCCCTAATGTTTTTTTAAGATTTAGGATGTTATAGGTATTTCCTACTCAGAATCCCGAGCACTTTCGATCTAATTAGAAAAAATGTTTCAGTATTTTTTCGTTCCATTCTGTTACATTACAACCTACTATAGCGGAAACGCAATGGAAAAGCAAAAAGTATATGAACATTTTGGGACACTTTTTAGTTAGTCTGACGTTGAATTTCTTCTTTAGAGCAGGAGTAGATCAATGTTTGTATTAAAGACGATTTTTGACGGCGTTACACGCATAAAGCTGAAGTCAGGAGTTTCGGTTGATCGTTGTTCCAGAAATAAATGTATGAACAACTTCAAAAAATTGCCGAAATTCTCATTGTAAGACAGTAAAAAATAGAAAATAAAACATTTTGAATTTGGCATGACGTCTATTTTCATTATTATAATTTCACTTTAATTATACATCAGTTTAAAAAAGAGTGGTGTTATAGTTTGTATGTTTGTGTGGCATCGTATTGCTCAAACGCTTGCATCCGAGTGCGGTTTGCTTTAATCGAAAGCTGTGTGTGTCGAGATTAAAGTCGACTAACTTTAGGAGAGTTGGACCAGGCATTTACTAAAGTCGGCTAACTTTAAGGAGAGTTGGACCAGGCATTTAATAAAGTCGGCTAATTTTAAGGAGAGTTGGACCAGGCATTTACTAATAATGCTTGTAAAAATAGCAAGTAATACTAAACTCTAAGCTTTTAGAGCTTAAACTCGCGTGAATACAATGATACATGTGATTACACTTCATATACCAGAAATAAATTAGTATGAAACATCACACTCAGTGCGACATACATGTACATTAATTTACCTATCTCTCTAAGTAATGGGCATTCCACTATGAAACTCATAGTGTATTATAAATATACCTTTGGCTATATTTCGGTGTAAAAAAATAAAAATGGTCGAAGTGATAAAAAAAATACTTTGAAAATTTCACTTCCGGTTTTATACATGTTTTTTTTTATTAATTTCAAAAATTATTTTTTTATAAAATATAGCATCTAAAAACCTATACCAAACGCTAAGTTTCATATTCATTTGTATTATTTCCCCATTCGAAAAACTAAATCTAAATAATCGGAATTTTGATACTGATTATTTTTCAAAGGCCCATAACTTTAAAAATAAACATCGTAGAAAAAAAATATTCTGTGTCCGCTTTCATACCTACTAGAGGCATAAATAACCCGCATATGAACAAATTTCCTGATCTCACTTTTTTTTACCTGTCCGCTTCATATGAAATGCCCCTTCTGTAACTTTTAAATTTTATTGAATGAAATCCGATACCCACACTTAGTGCGTTCGAGATTAATTTGAATACTTTGTCTTAACAATTACACTTTGACTAGTTGTTGAACTGATCATTTAATAGTTTAGTCTAGTGAATTGAATACTGAATTTATTACTTTCCTATTAGGAAATTTTTGTTAGTGAAATTTTAATTTCAAATTTTATTCTCTCAGTACTTGGTAAAGGTACGGTACAGATTTATGTGAGGCGGTGAAGGCACATTTTTATAGTGTGTACTTGCATCGGTTAGATCGCTAGTCCTTTTACTTGACCATAGTGTGACCTACCGTGTCCTCCGTGAGAGTATTTGGAGACTTTTAGTCTTAATGCATTTGTGTTTCTGAGTACAGGCACCTACTTGGAAGGCCTGATATGCCATTTGGGTAACCATTCCCATATTTTGGATGTAGGGTGCGCACAGATGCGTAAACCCACATCATAGACAAGGGTGACCATGCCCAGGGTAACCATTCCCGTCTATTTTTTTTTTTGTTACGAGCTGAGACTAACATTATACGGCATTAATTATTCCTTTACCATAGGGTAAATGTACCGATACCGTAATACCAGTACAATACATGTAATATATACATGAGATTTAATGGTAAAATTTTATTCTTCTTCTTCGAGAGAGATTATTTAATTAATTAATTAATTAATTTTTAGTGACAACTAATATAAACTTTTAATGAAAACACTTTAGTAATGACCATAACGGTTTAATTTTATTTTCAAACAATTTCAATCTACACTTTAATATACAGTGACACTGGGACATGATGATGATTTTTTTTTTAGGGGTACCATCTGACTTCTTTTGTGTATTCTTTTTAAAGTATATAAACTTAGTTATAAGTAGTTTACACAGTGGTCCCCATCTTCATTTTGAATTTGTAAACAAGTAACATGCATCAGATTTTTTCTTTTTCTCTAGCACCCCGGGGGTGAAGGGATAAGGATAAGGGAATAGTATCCGATAACTTGCCAACATAAGTTATGCTCGCCTTATATTTTTTTATAGGATCAGATGGTTGTGCAGCATACAACATATCGTTGACCGTATTATTGAGCTTTTTTCTGATTATACCATCCACCACAGACTTATCGTAGCCATTTGAAACCGCTAAGTGATAAATATTATTTAATTCTGACTGATAATGCTCCTCAGAGAGAGGCACGGTCAACAGCCTATGCACATAACAATGAAAGGCAGCTAACTTATGCTGCCACGGATGCGTGGAAGAAGCCGGGATAACCGTGTCAGTATGTGTGGGCTTACGGTAAATCTGAAAATGATGCCTATTACTCAATTTAGTAATCGTTAAATCCAAGAAATTGAGTGAGTTGTTTTGCTCTAGTTCCTTTTTGAACTTGATCTTTGGATGCTTGTTATTTATCTCATCAATAAATTCGTCCAGCTGGCTCATACCCCCCGTCCAACAAATAATCAAATCATCCACATATCTAAAGTAATATAAAATACAATTATTACCTACAATGTGCTGGTTTTCAAAATGGTCCATAAAAATATCCGCCATTAAAGGACTCAACGGGGAACCCATAGCCAAACCATCACTTTGCAAATAATATTGTCCACCAAACCTAAAATAATTTTGTTTCATACAAATCGTAGTTAATTCTATTAATTCATCTACCTCCCCTGGATGTAATCGCTGCCTTTCAAAAAGTCCCCTAAGTATGTCTAAAGTATCACAATATGGTACATTCGTAAACAAACTATCTACATCCAAAGACAGAAGGATAGCATTAACAGTTGGAAATAATTAGGTACAACAATAGGGGTGAGATTCTTAACGAACAATTGAATGTCGTTACATCACCGTTACTTCGAATTTTTGCTAATCACTCTCAGTTGCATAATAGGGGTGGCCAGGTTATAAATATGGCCGACCAGTTTGGGCAGCTCATTCCTACACACGCTCATTTAAGCAGCCGAGTCTTTATAATAAACCAATCCCATGGACTAAATAAGTAAAATACCTAGGTGTCACTTTAGATAGGCGCCTCGATTTTAGATCACACGTAAAGAAGGTCCGGGCCCGCTCGGCCTTCTACCTAGGTAGACTCCACTTTATGTTAAACCAATCCAGTAAACTCTCGACGAGAAACAAGCTGACCATATATAAGACATGCATTAGACCTGTCTTCTCCTATGCCAGCGTTGCTTTCGCACACGCCCCCCATACCACACTGAACCCACTTCAGACACTCCAAAGTAAGTTCCTGAGAAGAGCCACAGGAGCTCCTGGGTATCTCAGGAACGCAAACATCCATAGGGACCTCCATATGGAATCCGTACAACAATGGTTCAAAAAGTGCTCTGAGCGCTTTTTCGAGAAATCATCTGATAGCCCCAACCCTCTCATTAAGCAGGCTTGTAGTCACATCCCAAATCCCAAGGCCTCCTCGGGTCGTAGGCGCCCCAAAAATGTACTAATAGATAAACCCAACAAGCTCTCTCAAGCGCTCATAGATTACCCCCCTAGGAAATGGACTAAGACCAAGTACTGGACAGACGACGATGACAGTGACATTGACCCAGCCGACCCTGACGGGAGGGTCAGCCCCCATCACCACTTCCATGAGTTGTACCGTTGTACGTACATAATTATTATTATTACAGAAATAATTACGAAAACAATAACATTGTTAACTTAAATATAAAATAAACATAAAATAAAATATACATTGTTAACTTAAATATAAAATACGTTAAATAATTCTTACTTCGGTAATTATAATAACATCATAATAAACAACAAAACTAAATAGCACTTGTGTGCGCGACGGTAAACTGCTTGCGATATCAGCACATCACCTGTATCGAAGTGCGCACTGATTGGCTAATGCGCGCGCCTTTGTCTACTTTAGCTAGAACATTCGACGAAGCACTCGCGGCATTACTTACTTTCGTGATATTTGGTTCGGTCGCGTTCACTAGCCTCGCTGAGTGTCCTCTTACGCGCTGAACATTTATAATGTTTTAAATAATTTACTAAAAGTAATATCCTTCCGACATATTTGGAAGTATTTTCAAAACCAATCGGTTAAACTATAAGTGTTTGTGTCGCACCCCACTGGGTAAGTCATTGAACAAGTGTTTATTTAGTGCCTAGCTGTAAGTTAGTGTTCATTTTAAACCCTAAGTGCCTAACGTTCAATTGTTTCATTTAATAGTTTTTCTATGCACAGTGTTAGCAGCATTAATCTATACTTTTGGCTTTTAAAATCGAGTGGTACCTAGGATACCTATACATTTATAAATTGCACTAAATTAAAAGAACGGCACGTAACATTCTGTTTTGCCTAAATTATTTAACAGTGCTTAACTTCGAGCTAGAAATTACGTGCAAGCGAAATGTAGATCTACCTACATTTTTTAATTTCAATTCTACCTGCTTTATAAAAAAAAATGCAATTTCATTCTGATTCCTTTGTTCTTTCTCCTGTGAAATAAACTCCGTTCTGGTAGTGAGCACCAACACCAACTGCTTTCGGTATCACCCTCTTCTTAGGCGCACTCTTCAACAGGCTCACTACCAGCGGAGGAGATTTTGAACGATACTGATGCCGGTCGTTTATTCACAGGGTGCAACATTTTTAATAAAAACTATGGTGACAGCCGCGGTGCGTGGAGCTTGCCCGCACCCTCGCCCAACTACATTTTAAAGTCTGAACACCAACACCAACGGCCGGCGCCTTCCAGTTTTGCTACGGACCCACACTGCCAAGCCAAGACCTGCAGCCACAGCATCAGAGCGGGGGAAGTACCGAACCCCGGAGTTTAATCAGACGGCCATATAACCCACGATTTTTTTTATTTAATAAATTATTAATTATATTGTTGACGACTTTGTTTACTTTAAGACCACTTCCTGGGGAACAAACGTCGCAGAGTTCCTTAAGAACATCAAGGCGAGCACAGCCAATACATTAATTGATGACGTCACCTCTGATGATGTAGTTATTTCAGATAGGGCAACTGTAGGGAATTCTCCTGTAGTCGCCGTCTCCTCTAGCTCCAAGCGCCATCCTAAGCATAGTAGATGGCGGAGCAATGTAAAACGTAGCATCAACCCTGTTGTCAGAAAAAATAAGCACCCCTCGGTATTAGCAACCAGGGCAGTATATTTCAGTAGGCGCCCCCATTGGGAGCAAACTAGAACTACACACAATTAAACAAAGTTCTAGTTAATTGTTAATTATCCATGGTTTTTTCTCGTTAGTATTAACCACTTATTAGCCAGAGATCTCTCCAGGGATCTAGTAGATTAGTTTAGTATTAGTTAGGTTAGTTAAAATTCCGGTGCTTCTCCAAGCGGAGTAGCACGTCTGGCACCAGCAGTGCAAAGGGTCCTTCGGACCCGCAAGCAACCATGGAACCAAAAAAAAAAAAAAAAAAGGGCAGCTCATTCGGTTGTCGGACTCCAGACCGTCAACATCTCCTGATGATGCCTCGTAGAGGGGCGAAACACGTGTCGAGTAAGTTCTGTTATTTTGGTGGTGGTTTGTTATATTTATTTGCGTATTTATTTTTCTTATCGTGGTGGGAGGGTGGGACCATTAAATGCATATATGCATGAAAAAATACGCAAATAAGTATAACGGGTTAGCACAAATTTAACTGGCACGATATTCTATCGCGGAATAGCAAAGCAATATTATTATTTTCATTAATATGGATTTCCGCAAAGTAACGCCTGATTCAATTAATTGCAAGAACATAGTAGGTACATTAGATGACGTAGTAAACAGTAAGTGCTTATGTTCTACCGTAGAGGCATGCAAACATTTAATGTGTGTTGAATTTAACCCTGCTTATTGTATGGATACTAATGAATATATACAGAAACATAATAATAAGATAATTGCTATTCTAGTTAGGTCCTTAATAATTAATAATAATAATAAAAGACAGATCTTACACCGAGCAGTCGCATCACTACTGCCCTACTTCCACACCTATCTTGATACTTCACATATTTTGACAAATATTATTGATAATTTCCACCAACTTTTAAAAGTGAATATAAATAAATAAATTTGTGAATTTTCCTATTTCGAGTAGTTTTTGAAACAAAAATTATGAATGATAAATTCAAACTGTAGGCTTCAAATATATACCATTAAGTTGAAATAGCACTGTTCTAAGTAGTAACACGATAATATGCTAAGAAACACGTTTGATCATAGAGAAAATTTTCTAAAACAATCAGCATTTTTGAACGGTTAAGGAGCCTTAAGACCGGATGAAACATCTGTCAATTAGAACATTAGTGTAAAAAGTGCAAAACGATCCAACTTGAACGCTGGCAATAAACAAATAGAGCCCCTCTCCTCAATATTGGATTTCCTCCGTAACTCGACAAATTCCGACCGTCGCTAAACCTGGCCGCGACACTAACCTTTAATCACCCTTTACTATGCAAATGGGCCGCATTCCTGAAACATCCCAACTGATCCCTACGTACCCGGCACTTACGCCCTTTGGGATATAGTGGCGAAATAGCCTTAATATCAAACGGAAACGGTTAGAGGCTTTTTACAGCGCCTTGGCTTGGAGGGCTCGCTTTTCTGTTTTAGGTAAATGGTTTTTGAAGGAATCTTAAACGTTAAATGGGCTTTAATATTAGCTCTATTGTGTGTCATTTAACGCTAATGTACTTGGCTTTGAAAAGATCTGTTCCGTTCAGACAAAAATGGAAAACTTATTTGACGTAGGTACGTGTAAACTATTGATAAGGACTACATAGTACATGGAAATCGTGCTTTAAAAGTGGGGTTGCCTTGCATTAAATCGGGTAGTTCTGATTTTTGTATATGTTGCCTACAGTGAAATGGTAATGATAAATCCAATTTTTCGTCCTCGAAGACCCGCCGGATCATTGTGAAATTCTTGAAAAACCATGAATTTTTCGGTGTTATTTCATTTTTTGTTAGTTATTTTCACCAAACGCTTTTGTTACAGTAAAAATCACTATGAACACTTTAAAGTACTATTAAACACAAAACAGCACAAACTATTTAAATTAACATTTATTCAATTAGGAAAATATTGTTTAGCACGGCTTATGTTTTAACATTCAAAATTACTCCCAGCGAACTGTCAAAAGCGGTAGAGATGTGCCACTAGCGCGCGACAACTAGTGTTGTTCCACGAAGATCGGTTTCTTCCTCTAACAGCTCGGCCATCCTGCAGTCCTGCGGTCCCCGAAGGAGATTACTATCTGCTTGGCACGTCAGCACAGCAGCTGCAGGCCTGTTGCAGGACTTCACCGATGATCTTCACCATTTTAGGCAAGTGATTTTAACGCTGTGAGGCCCCGAAGGCAAGCGTTAAACAGAGTTTTTAAGGCCCCAAAGGCAAAGACTGATGATCATAGAAAGGCCCCTTGGGCAACTTTTAGGTATTATGATTGGAATTTAGGCCCCGTAGGCAACCATCTGGTGATTGGCGTATGTGTGCTGTAGGCCTCCGAAAGCAAGCACGGCTATAAACGCCATGTAGGCCCCAATAGGCAAGCGTTTTATGGTTGAAATTGTGCTATATGGCTCCACAGGCAAGCACAGGTGAACGCTGTGTAGGCCGCATAGGCAAGCGTGACGATAGGCTCACAGATACAGGTGCTATAAGGCTCCGTAAGCAAGCACTTAACTAAACGCTGTGTAGGCCCCGTAGGCAAGCGTGATGATAGGCTCACAGATACAGGTGCTATAAGGCTCCGTAGGCAAGCACTTAACTAAACGCTGTGTAGGCCCCGTAGGCAAGCGTGATGATAGGCTCACAGATACAGGTGCTATAAGGCTCCGTAGGCAAGCGTGATGATAGGCTCACAGATACAGGTGCTATAAGGCTCCGTAGGCAAGCACTTAACTAAACGCTGTGTAGGCCCCGTAGGCAAGCGTGATGATAAAAGTTACAGATATAGACGCTATAAGGCTCCGTAAGCAAACATTTAACTGAACGCTGTGTAGGCCCCTTAGGCAAGCGTGATGATTTAGTTGCAGAGATGTGTGCTATGAGGCTCCGTAAGCAAGCACTTAAGTAAACGCTGTGTAGGCCCCGTAGGCAAGCGTTTTATTTGATAGGTGTTGTTGATTAAGCATTGAACGTGGGCCCCTGAAGCATACGTTCGTCACGATAAATGAAACAGAATGAATAGGATGGTAATCAATAGAAGAGCAAATCACATTGCTACGTCAGATCTTCATCAGATGAGGAGTCTCGGTCTATCATGCCATATCTTAATTTTATCACGGGAAACTATATTCCGGTAGGCCCGTTTACCCTTCGTATACGATGTGACCTCATAGCGATCGTTAGGTAGCAAAGCTGTAAGCTTGTATGATCCTGAATATCGCTGGACGAGTTTTCCGCTTGTTAGACCAGGTCGTAATATTTTTCGCTCTACCATAACTAACTGACCCATTAGTAGAGGTTCTACAACTCGCCGATCTTTATCATAGCGTATTTTAATCTGAGCTGCATTTGTTTCGATAGTTCGTGCAGCTTCGTCTCGAGAAGTTGACACGTCTACAATGTAGACTGACCCTTGCAATTCATTTGATAAACGAGAATGACACAACAACTCTAAAGGTGACTTGCCTGTCCCTTGGCTTACAGTCGAATTTAAACCCAATTGAACCTTTGGCAAGTAGGATTCCCATTCTTTTTAGGGTTCCGTACCCAAAGGGTAAAAACGGGACCCTATTACTGAGACTTCGCTGTCCGTCCGTCCGTCCGTCCGTCCGTCCGTCCGTCCGTCCGTCCGTCCGTCTGTCACCAGGCTGTATCTCAAGAACGGTGATAGCTAGACAGTTGAAATTTTCACAGATGATGTATTTCTATTGCCGCTATAACAACAAATACTAAAAATAAAATAAAATAAACATTTAAGGGGGGCTCCCATACAACAAACTTGTTACAGATTATATATTTATATATATAGGTACGGAACCCTTCATGCGCGAGTCAGACTCGCACTTGCCCAATTTTTTTATTATCGCCCATGTGAGCTGACAGAGAACTTGAAATCGTTCGGTTCAAACGTTCGACCTGTCCATTCGCCCGTGGCGATGCCACTGCGTTTAAAACATGTTTGATTGTGTTATTGTCGCAAAATTGTTTGAACTCCTTGCCCGTGAATACTGTGCCACGGTCACTAACAATACGCTCGGGATATCCAAACGTTTGACTCAGTTTATTTAACGCGGTAATTACTCCTTTGGCATTTGCTGTAGCAACGGCTTCTAACCACACGAATTTAGTAAATCCGTCGATGATCGCAAAGATATAAATCTTTCCATTGTTTTTGCAAAAAGGGCCCAGGTGGTCCACATGTAAAGTGTGAAATGGGACGGCCACAATCTTCCTTTCATGGAATGACACTCGGTACCGCTTGTAATTTATAATTTTGTCTTCCGTTAGCTTTATGCTCATTACTACACTGCAATTTCCTAATGTCATTCCATCGCCGGAAAAGCAGTGCTCATACTTTGTTAGCAATTCGTTCAAGGACGTCTTCTGATCTTCATTTAAATGATCACCCAATTTAATATAATCGTAACATTGGTCTTGCAATTCTGCTCTGGCAGCACACGTTTTCTTTTAATTGCAGAGTCCAGTTTGTCTTGTTAACAAGTTTTATAAAAGCATGACCATCATGTAATTCAACGTTATCGCCTATAACATCCTTTTCAAATAATGGTTTTCTTTGTTCGCTCTGCTTAATACACACAACACCATCAGCAAAAGAATCTGGTCTCACCAACACTTTGTTGACTCCAGGGGTAAGTTTTGTATCAGTTTGTGGATATAACCGTATCTTGCCAAAAGAATCACACAATTTGGTCACTTGAAATGCCATTTTATTTTCATAAATGTTGAGCTCTGTTGGAGTTTTTACAACAACTACATCAGGTGATTCTGTGAAAGTCTGTCCTATATAGGACATCAACTTCTTGTATGTTATCTTGCACAACGTAGAATTACCTTCTCCACGCCATCAACTACAAGAGAAGTTGAAACAGATCCCAAGGGTGTTGTTAATGCATCTCCATATCCCTTTATAACAGTGTCATTATTGGGCTTCAGCTCCAAGTCCTGTGTCTCAAAGAAACTCTGCTTCATGGTGTTACACAAGCTACCAAAATCTATAAAAGCATTTGCTGGAGCTCTATTTACAAGTACACCCTTGAAGTACTTCCTGTCTGAGGAATCACATACAGTTTGGGACTTTCATACTAAACGGTTTCGTGGACCTGTTCTCGACTTCTTCCTGCACTTTTCTAGAGTGTGACCATCAATGTTACAGAAAGAACAATGTTTGATCTGATTTTTCTTTTTGAAACATTCTGCTTCAGTATGACCCAGCCTTTCACAAAACAAGCATTTACGGTTCTCCTTGTTTTTATGCATTTCAGTGATATCCTTTGCTTTGCGACATCTGCTTGCTTTGTGACCAGGTTTGCCACAAGAGAAACACTTTGTCACCCTGTCTTGTCCATGAGAATTTTTCAAAAAAGTTTCAGGTTTGTCTTGCTCTTTGCTCGCAGTTGAAATGTTAATACTAGCCAAGTACTGAAGTAAGGAATTGGTGTTCCGACACCCAGCTGATTTTGCTCCAATTTCCCATAATTGATTTCCAAGTGTACCTATGACTGCTTCAGTAATGATCTCATCGCTTAACTGACATGACATTCCAATCCCGAGTTTTGTATAATAAAATTCAATAGGGTCTTCATTAGGCTTCCTGACTCGGTTCACTAATTCTCTTATTTGTGTCAGTTTATTTTTAGTGAAAGGGAACGCTTTTATCAACTTTTCCTTCCACTCGGCCCAACTCATTTCAAAGGATGCCTGGTGCTCATACCAACTCTTTGCATAGCCACCAAGTTTAGAAGCACAGTTACAAATTAATGTGCGGTCGTCCCAACCATGCATATTGGCAATTCCCTCCAAGTTCCGCATCCAATGATGAACAGAGATCTGAGAGGTCTGCGGATCAAACACAGTTATGAAATCATTGCGACCCATGTAGCGCACTACGGATGGCTGGGATGTATTTCCAGGATGTGGCTGGGATGTATTCCCAGTATGTGGCTGGGATGCATGATAATCAGTATTCTTCCTCAATTCTCTTATCAGCCCCTCTAAAGCTTCTATCCTAGAGCTTTTCTTCTTTAAATTCTTTTTATATTTTTTACTCTTTTTTTGTATGCTTCTTCACACCACTTGAGCTTGAAGAGGAACTACTTGTAGAACTAGGAGATCCACTTGAAGAGGAACTACTTGTAGAACTAGGAGATCTACGTCTCTTCTTATGCCGACCCATGGTAACACAGTTTAATCACAAAATAATATATTTTATGTCACAACTTGCCCTTTTTTTAATTTTAAAGTCTGTACACTTCACACCAACATAATAAAAATTAAATAAACTTTTAAAACAGTCTGTAATTGTTTCCCTTATTTTTTTATATATAATGTGTCCATTGATTGTCACTGTAGTTAGTCTTAATTTGCATTGTTATAACTTTACAACGTCCCTTTAAATAATACGAAGTAAAAATCACAGCCTATTATTAAAAAAATAAGTATGGATGGATCTCACCAGCTTTGAAGCATATGAAGATTGCAAGCAGATAAAGTAGCATGCACCACACCCTGCTGGCCTCCGGGATTATAACCAAATCGTGCAGCCTTGGCTATCTCACCCAAAACCGCAATATCCAAAAGACAAACTAATGCATCTGGCGCGCAACTTTTCACAACTTGTTAAGAACGTAAATGTTTCACGTCACACAAAATGTTCAACAATATGTTAGATTTGCACTAAAAGGATTAGTTAAGCATATTTAAAATTAAAAGCATCCATTTTGTAATCGACAGTCAACTGTTTTTTCCACTTTTACAAGCAAAATGTTACAGTTCACACAAAAATAGTTGTTTAACAAAAATCACACCAATACCGTACGAATCACTTTAAGAGCGCAAGTTAATCTCACTTCTGAATACTATTAAACACAAAACAACACAAACTATTTAAATTAACATTTATTCAATTAGGAAAATATTGTTTAGCACGGCTTATGTTTTAACATTCAAAATTACTCCCAGCGAACTGTCAAAAGCGGTAGAGATGTGCCACTAGCGCGCGACAACTAGTGTTGTTCCACGAAGATCGGTTTCTTCCTCTAACAATACACAAAATTTGCAACAAAATAAAAATAATTTGATTACATTAGACATAATAGTTTCTAAAATACAGCTATTCAAATGTTAACAAATTTACCTAAAAATGTTTTTTCAAATTAGTGGTGTATTTTGAGGAAATCGGTTCCAGTCATGTCCAATACTTGCAAAGTCGCTACGGCTCCCATATAACTGTGGTTTTCGATGGGTATCCATCTGACGCTTAAGAAAAAAACACCAAGAGCACGTCTTCGTAGAGTTGGAACAAAGTCATCATCTGACGTTATCTTTTTCTTACCTACTCGACGGATTCCTTCATCCACCAAGCACAACCCGTAACGGCACTGTTCTTTCACGCTTGCAGTGGTTGTGATACAATTTCAGCACTTTTTGGCCAAGGAAAAATTAAGTTTCTGTCGACACTGAAAAAACAGCCGCGCCTCAAACAAAACGCTGCGGTTTTCCTAATTCCTCTCACTCACATCTGAGGAATGAGGCCTCGAGAGCTGATGACGAAGCCATCAGCTCCTCAACCCCTGCTTAAAATGATTTCCTGCAACTGCAAAAAAAGTTGGTAATACAACTTGTAGTTGCAGAAAATCTGGCCTCAAATGCTCGGCTGTTTGCAACCACTGCAGCGATCAATCTTGCTAAAACAAGCCTGACTTGATATGTGACGACATTGACGAACAATTCATCGACGACCCATCATTGGATGACGGTTTCGAGCGGCGTGAGCCGGTCGATGAAGAAATGCTAACGGAGAGCTGTTGGTTCTCCTAAATAAATAAATAAATAAGTAAGCCCTCCACAAAAGAAGTGCTGTAGATCTGGAAGATCAGCCTGGTCCATCAAAGATGTACAAAAAAGAGTAATAATTGTTATTATTTCTGTGTTTCTGTAAATTATAATGCTTATTTCATACGTCGCATTTCATTTTACAAACCCTTCTATTATTTTGTTTACTCACCTCAGCAACTTCACACAGCTGTATCTAAAGAACTATCGAGTCTTAATAGACCAAATTGGTCTCATTTAGTTGCGGATGGTGTGTACTTTAATAAAATATATGGACGTATAACGTAAAATGGGTCCTTAGTTGACCTCGTTGCCGAAAACTTAAAAAAACGTCTAAAATATATATTTTTTGGCTAATTTTTGAACGCTTGCATCTTACAAACTACTTGATTGATCGCTCTCTCACATTAACATAATTTGTTAAAAATTTAGTCTTCTTTAAAGTTTACATAATGATGTTTGCGGTAAAATAGGTCCCTCATGGTAAAAATTGGTGGAAACTGAAAAAACACCGAATAATTCATGGTTTTTCAAGAATTTCACAATGATCCGGAGGGTTCCCGAGGTCGAAAACTTGGATTTGCCATAACCACTTCATCATATAGAACTTATAAAAAAAATCAGAACTACCCGATTTAATGCAAGGCAAAATGTACTATTTCCATGGACTATATTTGTCGCAACTGTATGGATCTATCCCTAGGGTTGCCAGATCGAATGGCCCTATTATCGGGTGAAACGCCATTTATTTTGGGGTTTTGTGACCTTGGTCGGTGAAACAAGGTAGGTTGAGGTGTATTGAGTAAAACACAAGGCGATCCATGCAAGACTGGTTTATTATTTATATGGCCGGTGGATACATAAATCTAGTTTTAGTTCTACCTACATTACATTCTTCCCCCCAGAGAGAGGAATGAGAAAGAGAGAAAAATATATATAAAGAAAACATGTTCATAAAAATAACTATAACTTTGAGTCACTTTCAATTTAGACCTTTACGCCCAGTATTACAGTGCAAAGTCAAACATTGTTATAGCAGCTGTTCTTAACAAAAGGTAACAGCTGACGAATGACAACACTAACTTAAACTACTTATTTATAACTACAAACTACGTGAAAATCTTAATCAAATATATTCCACTATAATGCTTATAAGTAAACAGGTAGGGGAGCCCTAGGAGGGTTGACACAAAATTTACATTTCCGAACATAGCGGCTTCATTATATAAGCTAGAATTGAAAAAAATATATCATTGGCAAGAGAATTTCATCCTTTAATTATGAACTTCAATAAAATAAGTAATTAGCATTTAGAACTATTTAAAAATGTGGTATTTCCTCATCAAGTCAGTTTGTTTCAACCCTCCTAGTACCGAGATAAGTTGAAACAGGTACCTAGGCAAGTTGACACATAGAGAAAGATTAAGCATTTAAGGACAAAAAACGCATTGGTGAATTCAAAACATTTTAATATCAAAATAAACATTTTGACATCAACACAATGAAGGAACTTTTTTCAGATCAAGGGAAAATAACACTTTGTAACTTAAAATTGTTTTTTTTCATGGGATTGCAAGGAAGGCAAATAAATAGTTTAATTCTAACTTGTACATAATCAGTCAATCTATGTTGAGAATAAATATAGAGTTATGCGCATACCCCATTGTGACAGGCATAGGCATACAATACAAATACAATAGAAAATGCTTTATTGCACACCAAAAAAGTTTACAAATTGATTTCAGAAACAATAATTTTAATAACGGTAGACAACAGGCGGCCTTGTCACTAAAGAGCAATCTCTTCCAGACAACCTTTGGGTAGTGCAGTTGATCGGCATGTAATTGTTCTTCTTTTTTTCTGGATAAAATGGTACAACGAAGAATAATTTAAGTTATACGATTTCGCAGCATCCTGAAGACTTTCCTTTCAAAGTAGCCTCCTCGGCGGCCAATTCATATATATTTCGATGCTTACTTCCCTTCAATCCGTCTTGTACTTGTAATTGTTCGGCATTCTACAAAAATAAAATACGAATTTAAAATATTAAATTGAAACCGAGGAAAGTTGAAACAAACGAGGTAGGTTGACACAAGCTGTTTCAACTTACCTCTCCCTTGGAATCGACAGTTAGTTACCTTGAATATTTTTTTTTAAATTGAAGTCGTTACCTAATTTAAAAATGAGTTGAATATATTAAACTTGGTTAATAACACTTGAGAACAAATCTATACACATTACAAAATATTTAATATAACAGGGAAATAAATGGCTTCAAAAAAATGATAGAATACTTACTTTTCGTGCAGTTTTCGTCACAGACACTCTAGCGCCAAAACCGTTCGCCGGGCGGCCGCGGCGTGTACTGACAAGTCGGAGCGGCGGAGCGGTGGATCAGAAATGCGTTGTTGCCAAACTTCTAAGCCTATAGTTTCCGAGAAATTGAAGTTGTGTCAACTTACCTTTGTGTTAACTTACCTCGGTCTCCCCTACCTAATTCATGGTAAAACACATATTTTGTCATTGACAGACATATATCTACGTATGAACGTAACAAATTGTAGAATAGCGGCGCCTATAAGAGATACTGGCTTATTAATGTGTTTCGATACATTTTTGGTACTTTAAGTTACTGACGTCAGCATACGGACAGAGGCGATAAATAAAAGAAGACTAAGTAGGTATGCCTAAACGATTACTGTGCTCAGTATACCTATTTTACTTGAGCGATACTTACCTACTAATAAAATATGATTACTTAAACTTTGTAGTTTCGTTTGACCCGGGGACGTAAGGCTTTCTTCTGCATCGGGCTTTCGGTAGGGTCGCGGGCCGGCGGGCTCGCAGAGGGCTCGCGCGCTCCCGGGCTTGGACTGGCGGTGCCCGGCGAGGCCGGCGCAGCTTCGTCCTCTTTTAATGATGTTTCAGCATCGCGAAACTCCGGAGATTCCGCCCTGGATGCGCTTCCATCCGGTTCCTTTGGTGCGAGCTCTGGGTTAGATATAAAGCTATCACTGGGCAGTGAATAACGGACCATCTTTTTTTTTATAAGTTGGTCGACGTGTCTGCTCGCGTCTTGCCCGTTGACCTTCACATTGTAAGTAACTGCACCGGTGCGCTCGGTCACGGTACCTTCTGTCCATTTAGGGCCAAGCTTGGAGTAATTTCTTACTAATACGTGGTCCCCATGCTGCAACTCGCGCTGCGCACCGCCGGCGCTGCGCTGTTGCGCGCTCTGCGCCGCCTGCACGGCGGAGGCGGGCGCGGCACTGCCGGCGCGCAGCAGGTCTAGCCGCGTGCGCAGCCGCCGCCCTAACATGGCCACGGCGGGTTCGCGCTGTGTGGTGCAGTGAGGGCTGTTCCGATACTGCAGTAAAAATTTTAAGAGGGCAATTTCGACATCCTGGCCCTCGGCCGAGGCCTTTTTCAATACCTTTTTTACGGTCTTGACCGCGTTTTCTGCGGCTCCGTTACTCGATGGATGATAAGGTGCCGTGATAATGTGTAACACGCCATTTTTCTGTAGGAAAATCTCGAACTCGTGAGATGTGAAGGGAGGTCCACCGTCAGTTACAAGTTGCACTGGTAAGCCGAACCTCGCGAAGCATTCCCGCAGCCTGGTCGATACGAGCGCGGCCGACGTGCCGCTCGTCATCGAAAATATTTCGATCCACTTTGAGTGCGCGTCTATGGCGAGAAGATACGTACGACCATTATGATGCAGAAAGTCGGCATGTAATCTCTGCCACGGTTCCGCAGGCCAGGCGTAGGGCGCGGGCGTCGCGCGCGGCGGCGCGTCGAGCTGGGCGCGGCAAGCGGCGCACGAGCGCACGCGCTGCTCCAGGTCGGCGTCGAGGCCTGGCCACCACACGTAAGCGCGCGCGATCTGCTTCATGCGCACCATGCCCACGTGACCCGCATGCACCTCCTCCACTATCTGCGCCCGCAGGCCGCCAGGGACTACCACACGGTACCCCCATACTATGCATTCGTGATCGATGTGCAGCGTGTCCTTGCGTGAAAAGTACGGTTTCTCATTTTCGATCTCCGTCCCTGAAGGCCACCCGCTCATGATGTAACCATATATTTTACATAAAGTAATGTCTTTTTTCGTCTCCCTCGCGACGTCCCTATGACTCAGAGGGAAAGTTTCTTCTACGAAGTGAAGATAAGCCGCATCGTCCTCGTCGTTTCTCGCCGCCACCCCTGGAAGCGGCAACCGAGAGAGGCAATCTGCATTACCATTTTTATCTGTCGACACGAATTCTATATCAAAATCGTAGGCCGCCAGTCGCACAGCGTACCTCTGCAAGCGGCTAGCCGCTGTTTGAGGAAGTCCATGTTTTGGACCGAATATATATGTCAGTGCTTTATGGTCACTGCGAAGGGTAAACTTACGACCGAAGAGGTATTGATGGTGCTTGTTGACCCCGTAGACGATGGCCAGCGCTTCTTTGTCAATCTGGCTGTAGCGCCGTTCAGTTTCGCTTAAAACGCGCGACGCACAGCATACTAAGCGTTCAGTGCCATCTGGGTAACGCTGCGCCAGTATGGCCCCGAGCCCGTACGCACTGCTATCTACACAAAGCACAAGAGGAAGCGATGGCTCGTAATGCGCCAACGCTGGGCTATTTAATAACTCTTCTTTTACCTTCGTGAATGACTCTGCACAAGGAGGGGTCCACTGCCATCGGGTGCCCTTCGCGAGCAACGCGTACAGAGGTTGAAGCATAGTGCTTATATTGGGTATAAAGCGCGAATAATAGTTTACTAGTCCCAAAACTGCCCTAAGCTGAGAAACGTTTTCTGGCACAGGTAAATTATTAATTGCGGCAATCTTACCCTTATCCGTATGCAGACCAAATTTATTTATTCGATATCCAAGATAACAAACTTCGTCTTTAAAGAACTCGCATTTTTCGAATTTTATTCGTAAGCCAGCATCTCTCAGTCGGCTTAACACGGCATTTAAATTTTGCATGTGATGAACTTTATTTCTACCAGTTACACATATGTCATCAATGAAGGCCACTACGCCCTCTAATCCGCTGAGTGTTTCCTCAATAAGTTTTTGGAAAATTTCTGGTAAGCATTTAATGCCAAATGGAGCCCGACGGTATACAAACGTGCCGACGTGTGTTGTGATCGCGGTTAGGGGCTGTGATCCTTCATCGAGGACCAATTGCAAATACGCATTTTTCAAGTCTAATTTTGTAAATTGCTCCCCGCCACTTAGAGCAGCAAATAATTGTTCGATACGGGGTAACGGATAGTGGAATTCTTTTAAATATTTATTGACCGTGACCTTGTAGTCGCCGCATATGCGAATCGAGCCATCTCGTTTCACTACAGGTACAATGGGTGTCCCGTACTCCGACGATTCCACCTTGTAAATAACATTTTCAGATTGTAATCTTTCGAGCTCATGTTCGACTGGCATACGCAGCGCCAAAGGTAGCGGTCGGGCTTTGCAGAAAATCGGAGAACTGTCTTTTAGATGTAATTTTATTTTTGTTTTGAAAGTACCAAGTTTATCATCAAAAACTTCTGGAAACTCATTTTTCAATTGGAGCACCATGGGGTCATTGTCAGCAATTTTATTCAACTTAATCGATTCGAGATTTAATTTACGCAACCAGAGACGACCCAACAACGGAGGCCCTCCATTACTGATAACAAATAACGGTAAATCGGTTGACTCGTTCCCGCTCGTCACGCGCACGCTTATGCGGCCGAGTGGGACTATCGCTTCACCCGTGTATGATTGCAATTTAATGTTATCTTTTTGTAGGCTCAAATAAGAGAAATGTTTTTCATAGAACTCCTTAGACACCGCCGATATTCTGCTACCCGTATCGATTTCAAATAACACATTACAATTTTCAACTTTAAGCTCACAGTAATAAGGTCCGTCTTTTATATTACTTTTTACTGATAGAATATTGTACATACCATCACTCGCGTCACTATCAGAGTCATCACCTTCCATGTAATTCTGATACTTAGACCGACCGACACTATCACTCTTGCCACTTTTCTTGCACACACTAGACAAATGTCCTTTGTCTCTGCACTGGTTACACGTGTAACTCTTGTACCGACACTTGTTAGGCGCATGGCCATCCCGGCCGCAGCGCCAGCAAGCGGGCCGCCGCTTGTCGTGGGCGGGCGCACGCGCACCCACGTGATGCAGGGCGGCCGCGCCCTGCCCGAGTCCTGCCGCCGGCGCCCCGCCGCCGCCGCTGCCGGCCGCCGCCGTCTCGGCGTGCCGCTCGGCGGCTTCCAGTGCGAGCGCCAGCTCCACCGCCTTTTTGTAATCCAATGTGGGTTCCGCAAACAAGCGCGAGCGCATCTCCTCGCTTCTGAGGCCCGAAACGAATTGATCGCGAATATTTTCTTCCAAACTCGAACCAAAATTACAGTACGTTGCGAGATGTTTCAAATTTTGAAGAAAAATCCCAATCGTTTCACCCGCTGCTTGTCGCCGTTGTCGAAAAATATGCCTTTCAGCAATTTCTGACCTTTTCGGGTCCAAGTGATTTCTAACAAGGTCCACTAGCTCCTTAAAGTCCTTCTTCTCGGGATGATCGGGCGCACAAAGATCGCACATCAACTCGTAGGTCGCGGCGCCGACATGAGTCACCAAAGTAGCCACGCGCAATTCTTGTTTGATGTCGTTGAGTAAAATAAATTGATCTACGAGACGTACGTACGCGGCCCAATTACCTCGACCGTGTAGATCAAATTCGTGTAATTTCCCGAAAGGCATGATCACTAATTTCGACTAAAATTCACAAACTTGTCGCCAGTTGAGGTGTATTGAGTAAAACACAAGGCGATCCATGCAAGACTGGTTTATTATTTATATGGCCGGTGGATACATAAATCTAGTTTTAGTTCTACCTACATTACAGGGAGAAACAAAGGTTGAATCACATTAAAGTTAATATATTAAAATTAAAAACAACGTCGTTCACTGCCGATAGAAAAGGCCACATAAATAAATACTAACAAAAGAGAACATAAAATGATTTTCTCATTTTTTTTATCTCTTATCTAAAAAATGTGATAAGGTAATTTATTTATAGTACTTAGGGAAAAACTAGCAGTGGTATTTCCTTTTTAAATTATATATTAATAAAATGAAGTTGTTTTTCGGGAGATTTTTCACTTTGTCGGGAGAACATACAAAAATTCGGGAGAATTCCGCCAAATCCCGTCCATCCGGCAACCCTATCTATCCCTGATAAAGAGCTCCAAGCGAGCACGAAACAAGTCGGGCCACCACTGACAATTTTTACGTGAGCTTAAACCGTTTTGATAATTATTTAAAAATCGATTTCTAACCTTATCCTTAATTCGAGCTGAATTAGGAAATCCAGGATCACTAATTGGTGATGATCAAATTTATAACACTATGGTAACTGCTCATGCTTTTATTATAATTTTTTTTATAGTAATACCCATTATAATTGGTGGATTTGGAAATTGATTAGTACCTCTAATATTAGGAGCACCTGATATAGCTTTCCCACGAATAAATAACATAAGATTTTCTAAAAAAATAACTTACTTATTCCCGTACCGTAAAACTACCCAACTATAGTCCAATCATCTAATTATGGTCCAGAACAAAACTCATTTATTTTTATCAAAATCCATATTCTATCGTTTTTAATTAAGTTTGTTTAATTATGTTGTTCACCTTAGAGTTTATTCGTAATAATTGTCGTAATATTAATGAGTAATTTTGGGAATAAATAGTTGTTTGTAGTGTATAGTTGTGTGGACTGGACTATAGTTGGGTAGTTTTACGGTTACTATTTTTACAAGCGACCTTGTATAACATCGGTGTGTCCAAAGTGCCCAACCCTCTTTCCTTCCTTGCCGTTTCTTAAAACACACTTCCTCCTGTCTTATACAACTTACCAAACTGAAATAGGTCGTATGTAATGTCGCCCCTTGGCAGTGCTGTCACGTGGGCAAACAACGTAACGAACTTACGGTCGCGTGATACTGACACGTAGACAAACTTGCGGCGATCCCGTTAGCCGAGTTGGTCGTGCTCAGTCGCCGTGGAGTTGTACAAGACAGGAGCCTTACCACAATCTTTATAAAAACTATCCAAAAGCAGTGCAGTTCAGTTTAGGCACCTAAATTGAATCGCTGAATTTCGTACCATAACACATTTAAAGCAGCGCTGATTCTCGATCGCATAAAGTGAATGAAAGACCGATATTTGTCTCTGGTCTGCAATTGAGACGCTACGGCGCGAAAGGGATGCCGCTATGTGAGTTTCGTATATGTTTATCTCTTTCTGGCTTCTATCCGTTCGGTAACTAAAATATTACAAATTAATTTCGCAGCACACTTTGTTTAAAACTAATTGGTAATTTTGAAAAGAAAAGACATATATTTCATAGCGGACTTATGTTCTTTTTTTAATTTAATGACAATATTTGCCATACCAAATGCTTTATTGAATGAAATAAAGTTTAAAATGTCTGTATTTCAAAAGAATTGTAATTAAGACTCGGAACGTGTGCCGCCTTCCGCCTGTGATAATGTCATGTCAATCATTGACATGTAAATTTGTTAAATTTCAAATGAATTTTACGTGGTATGCCAATCTTCGAATTCAGTTTAATCCTCCGCGGATTTAGTGTATTCGTTCAGGGGAAAGAAATTGTGACCAGGAAATGCGGTGAAGTGATTTTATCACCCATATAATATCAAGTGTGTCAATGACAATGTTAAAAGCTCCGTTTTTATCGCCAGCTGTCTCCCGCCGAGATAGAGACCTTTGAAATCGGGCTTATATTTTTGACCCCATGATATCAATATTATCCAGCTGCAGTCCCGGCACTACGTGTACTTCAGCTCATTTGTGGTGTGCGTGCCGCGGCCGCTGCAGGACACCATCGCAAGTGCAGACTTCTGGCGGAAGGGTGTTGTGTTTCGGCAGTTCCGCGGTAATTTGCCGAATTATACACCAGATCAGACGACGCAAAGGACCCACGCGGTTGTGTCGCCTAAATTAACTAGTTTTAAGTCTTGTTTATATGTATTTTTGTAGTTCAGTGCCTTATTGGTTTTATTACTGTAATGCTGTGTAACTTTTTTGAATAATAAATAAATTATCAACTGCTTAAAGATATGTTCAATTATAGTTGCCTATTTTAGGTTCAGTGCAAATGTTTGTAACTCCAGTTCTTTGTTTTACAAAATAGTTTACTTGTTTTTATAATTCAATCTATTAAAAATCATATTGTGGTTTAAGAACTTAAATAGTAACCAAATAAAGAAGCATGATGTAAAGCACCCTCGAGCGGCTAATTTAGTTACTACAGTCTGCAATGCTACGGAAAAAAAACGTATCTTACTATGAAATCCATACAAAGCTACGAGCTCTTAACCGTAGTATTGCAGTAGTCATATGGAACCGAAAAACACGAAGTTCTATCTACTTATTACCAGTAATGCACTCTTATCTATGCGCATTGTGCATCTTTTTTTTCCCCGTTGCATTATCCAAGAGATCGTATTATAATAACTCAAAAGAAATTAACTCGTCAGTATTCTGAAAAACCTGTCAAACACTTCGCTACCCTAAATTTTTCGGCGATGGGGTGCGTAGTAACAAAATTGACCGATATAGTGTAAAAAGATCCGATCTGGCAACGCTGATATATGTATGGCCTATTGCCACCGCCCCTCTTGCCGGCCCGCGACCTCACTCGGCGCCCGCGCCCTATATTTGAAGCATGTTCATGTTCTTACTTACAGACGCGCCCCGAAGATATTGACAAACTTACAAGCATGTTTTCGACCAAAACTATTTGTTCTTGTTATTTTTCATGTTCATTTTAAATTTTGGATTGACAAAAAAAGGTGAAAAGTAATAGTTGGTTGAAAGGCGCCAATACCAAAACAAAATGCAAACGGCCAGGGGCGCCTACGCCGCCCCTGTCGGTTTGGCGCCCCGGGCTATAGCCCGGATCGCCCTAGGGTAAATACGTCCCTGAATAAAACGGTAGGAAGTTACACAGACACGTTTCCAGACCTGTGCGAGACAAGTCGCGAACAAAAGCTAGGAACTAATAAATATTCTACACAAAACTATCCAGAACGATACATTCAATGAGGAACTTTTTATGAGTCGCAAAATTTGACACTCGTGCGATTCAGTTTCGTCTCAAGTGACACATCGTGGTACAAAAAGTACTTGAAATGAGAGAATGAAATAGTTGAGACGCTCTTACTGAACTGTCATCTGAACTGAGTCGTAAATACAATGTCATGGTATGAAATAGCGATACAGTTCAGTTTAGGGCCTAAAGTGAGTCGCGTTAAGAGATCGTGGTAAGGCTCCAGCCCTCTTCAAGATCCGTCACAGTTTCACGTGGTGACGATTTATTCTTTCAAATTGGTCATACTCTTAATTCGTTTTCAGCGGGCCTATGACGGTTGCGTCATTCGCGTGATAAATTAATGATAAAGAATCTGTCACTCGGGCCATTTTTTCTAAAGTTGTACACCCCACTTTTTAGGGTTCCGTACCCAAAGGGTAAAAACGGGACCCTATTACTGAGACTTCGCTGTCCGTCCGTCCGTCCGTCAGTCTGTCACCAGGCTGTATCTTAAGAACGGTGATAGCTAGACAGTTGAAATTTTCACAGATGATGTATTTCTATGGCCGCTATAACAACAAATACTAAAAATAGAATAAAATTAATATTTAAGGGGGGCTCCCATACACTACAATATAATACAATAGACGGACTCGCACTTGCCCAATTTTTATTTTTTGAATTTTCGACATTTTGGGTATTTTCTACTCAGAATCACGAACTCACAATTTGAGAAAAAGTGACCAATGCTTTTTGTCACTTGTTTATCGCGTGATAAACGTAACCATCATAAGGCCGCAGGTGACTCGTGATACAATGTCGCACGACAACCGCCTGTCTCTTTTTTTCCATATTGTAAGAACAGGACAGGTGATAATAAGACTTGCGGTAAACGAAGTTGCACTAGCCCGGCTGAAAATTAAATAAGTTATTGCAGATGTAGTGAAAAATTGTTTTCCACCGTTTGTCGCGTAAGCTCGTTTTAATATTTTGATGTCAACTTTTTCACTGAAATTGATAGAGAAAGAATGCTAAAACGAACTTTTCCGACAAAATACGATGGAAAACTGTCACTCAATTTTTTTAAAGCAGTAACGTTTACTAACGTATGTTAAATGTTTAAAAAAAGTTGCCGCCTTTTTGAGTAAGCAGTGTTTTATAGCTGCAAGATTATCCTGAAAGCTAATTAGCTTACTAAGGATAATTAAGGGATAGTAACTCATACCTATCTAGTATTCAAATCTCGCCCATCTCCTACCTTTTGTAGCTACATAATTAAATTAACTTTACCGAGACTATCTGTACAAATATACAAGTAACGTGTGATAATATCTTTGGTAAGAGGTCCAAATGTAAATGGTCTTTACGTAAAAAACGACAAGTTACTAATAAAAATAAATTTATAAATAAATGCGTTTTTTTTCTACATTTTTGTACCATACCTTGTTTTGCTACACTATGTCTCATGTTTACAATGAAGCAAACAATTAAAAAAAAAAATCAATTTCAAAGTGAAAAATTGAATTTTTGATTTTTTTTTTAACTTTTCACTTCATTGTAAACATTTGGTGTACGTTAGCAGACGTTACTGCTTTAATAAAAAAATAATAATAATAATCATGACTCTTATGTTCTATATTTGCATAGCCGACAAATTCAAAAATCGAATCGCTACGTCGATGCCCCAACTAAGCTTAAAATCGGGTTATTTTTATCATCTACAGACATTCTACAGATCACTGGACGTGCTCCACCGGAGTCCCTGTCGCTTACACGCTCCACATGCCAGATATCGAATACGCATCGACTCGAGTCGCGATATTCCTGGGGTAGTCCAGTAGAATTAGTCCATTATAAACAATGCCAATTGCAATATGTTCAAGAAAATAAAAGATTGCATTTTTGTTTTCTTGCTTTTTTATCCATTGCCTGGCGAAATAGAAGATAGGGGCTTCCAGTATAAATCCATGTATGCATCCTTAGCGATTTTAACGGTTCTATTTTTTTGTCGGATAAATGCCCTAGATTGATGAGGAGAATGGTACGTTGTCTATATAATTTTAATCTTTATTTTCAATAAAACCGTTTTGCTTATTTTATTTACTTTTTTTTGTAGTTATTTTTCTTAACGTATCTGTGTATTCTGAAATTGCGAGAAAACAGATTTCAGAAAACGCTTTAGTATAAAAAATGCATTGTACCAAATGCACAAGCGTACATTTTCTAACATTCTGAATATAACTTTAAAATGTTATTATTTATCCACCCGCCAAAAATCAAAGACATTAAAATTGTCTAGGTTGACTCTTTAGATGTCTTTATTTTGACTGGACTAGAGTGAGCAATCCCGTGAGCTGCAATGTTTTACGGTTCACTTCCGATATCACGAGGATACAGATACGTATACTTGACGATAATATGTTATTATCTTGAGTTCGTTAATAATCCTACTGGACTAAAGCCCTAATTCAACAAAGCATTGCGATATTTCCAATCGAGCAATATGTTGGCGACACCACAACGTGCCACAGTATGTTGATGTAAGGTCTATCAACTGATAGAGAAATCGATGAACATTCATAAAAAAGATCATACGCGTGAAATATAGAACCCTCTTGTTGGAGTCGATAATAAAATCATAATACTAGTTTTTAATACAGTTGCTCAAAAAGTGGTACTTTTTGTGGCTGCGTAGCGTGCGAGAAGCTCATTTTCTCGAACTAGTGCTTTTTACTTTTTAGTTCCAAACTATACTTTCGAAACGCAGTAACTTTCTAACTGAGTTTCGAATGTCAGTGATGACGATGACGATGACGATGACGATGACGATGGCGATGGCGATGGCGAAGGCGATGGCGATGGCGATGGCGATGGCGATGGCGATGGCGATGGCGATGGCGATGGCGATGGCGATGGCGATGACGATGACGATGACGATGACGATGACGATGACGATGACGATGACGATGACGATGACGATGACGATGGCGATGGCGATGGCGATGGCGATGGCGATGGCGATGGCGATGGCGATGGCGATGGCGATGGCGATGACGATGACGATGATGATGGCGATGATGATGGTCTTAATGTACCATGTCATTTGTAAAGTATGGGTTCGTTCAAAAATAACTTCGAAGCAAGCATATTTTATCGCAATGATATATTAATTTGTTATTTTTTCGCAATTGCATTAAAAAACGTCGTTTACAACACGTGTGAAATGTCTTTTTACTACTCGTACCGAGTCTTGCCACTCGCTTTCAGCTCGTGGCAAGATACCTCGGTACTAGTGGTAAAAAGACATTCTTTTCACACTAGTTGTAAAATGTACTATTATAGGCCTCCTTATAGGTCTATAGGCATTATGTTTAGCAGTGGACATCTGTGGATTATAGATAGACTAGTTTAATTTAAGTATAGGACGCAGTGTAAGCAGTGTATTGTATATATGGAATGTAAAAGGAAAGGAGCACCATCTTTCATAGGACAATATTTGAAAAAGTGGTTAGCGGTAAGCAGTAAATAATAGTTCCAATGCCGTCCGTTACAGCGCTAGAGTAGCACAAAAGTATGACCAAATTCCATGTTTTAGACGGAGTGAACAGATTGAAAATTTTAATTTTTCAGATGACCAGCGTAATTCCTACAAAGTTCCTTTAAGTTAGTTTTATTAAAATTATATAAACAAACCGTTGCTAAAAAACGGAATTGCAGCCACAACAGCGCTACCAATTTAACTCCTTTCCGCGGACACTTTTGGATATACAAAATTGCCGCTCCTTCCTTTTACACTCCATAAGTCTATCCCTGAACGCTTGAGGACCCTCCAGACAAGAATAAGCGCGTTCACTTGTTTTCCTCATCCAAAGCAGTACAGTAATGCAAGCAAAGAAGGTCTCAAGTGACGATGGCTTACAACTAACATAGGCCTTTCCTAGGGTTTCGTATCTTAACAGGAAAATACGGGATTTTATAAGATCGCTTACGCGTTCGCCTGTCATACGGTAAGAGTTCAAAAAACGGAAAGCTATTATAAATATATAGTCTGGCTAATGAAATATTACTCAAAGTTTTGGCGGGAAATTTAAAAATCTGCGGCTGGTCACACTTTGTGTAGTAGGAATTATAGTTTAGATACTAGAAAATATTTTTAATTTTCTATGCACACGTAAGGTAGGTACCCAAGGTAATAAGTTAAATAAATGTTGACGTGCACTCATAGTCAGCTCCCCTAATTTCTACAAATGGGTCATTATTCGAGCGTTTGTTCCGCATCACTTTCGTGGTTACATTTTTGTAGAAGTGGCTGCAGATTTCGATTTCGTTTCTGGTTAGGTACCTAAGTTTACCGGACATCTAACAAACATCCGAAAATGGCATCAAAATCTACGCCCAATTCTTCCAAAATATGTCCACGAAAGTGAGGCGGTTGAAACGCTCGAATAATGACCCAACTATGTACAGTACAGTCAACGAGTATCACATATGTTTACACTTTCTAACTATGTAAAAGGCGGTTTAATGTAGTGTAAATAAGACCTAGCTCGATAATACCATATTAAACCATCACCAAAAAAATTACATAGATAAGTACCTACTATGCCAAATTTTAACTCCATCGGAATGTTAGAACTAGTACATAAAGTATCAAAATTATTTATAGAGGGCCCCCCTACTAAATTGTTTAAATCATAGACAATTGGTGATACCACAAGGAAATATCTGTCAACATTATACGGCTAGCCAGACTCTAGTATTCATGAGTTGATGTTATTTGATTATGGTTATGATTAACAAACTTTACAATACGTAACATTTATAAATAACGAATGTCATGCCAAAAACCTAAATTATTGCTTTTTACGCGCTACTTCGCATACTTTTCTCAAACATCTTCTAAGACGATGGAGTACCTTGATAAACTAACAGATGGCGCTGAAATTAATATGTTGTGACTTGAGTAACCCACTGAGGAAAGATTTTGCCAAAATAATTCTAAGTTTAGAAGAGGGGGGACGGGTACCAACAAAAATTGAATAATTGCTGCTACGTTACTGCCTGGTGGCAAAACGGCTCGCACTACTTTTAAGATCCCAATAGATTTGGACAGCACGGAAAGTCCTGTCTGCGGGGTATCAAGAAACTGTGATAGGTAAAGTAAAACTGACACAGACCGATTTCCACGCGTGCGGACCCGCAGGTACAGCTAGTAAATGATAAAGTATCAGTCATACATGGCAGAATCTGGCAGGTACTTTGCCATTTAACTACCGCGTGATAAACGTGACGTGAACATGGCAGCCACAGTAAATAAAAAACCCTGTGAAAACTATTTTCTGACGACTTGTCGTGCCGAAAAAATTGCGGGCGTTGTCTGTTTTGCAATGTAAATGTTTAATTATGTTTTTCTACTCCAGTACTTTTTTCTGTCATTTATATAGTTACTAACTCTAATATAAAGACATAAATTATGAAAGTTTGTAAAAGTTTATACTCTACTCCCTAAAAAAACACTGCCAAACGATGTTATAATGTCGCCGAAAAAGCATTACTTAGTACCACAGATTACAAAATAAACAGCTGCATTCACACAATTTGCAATAAAAAAAAAACTTTTTGTACTAATGCATTGCTGCCAACTTAAAAAAATAGTTTTATCCTCTGTGCATGGATGTATAGTATAGTGAACGTATACCTTTCAGTATAAGTTCACATTTTTTTGACAGATGGATGTCAATAAAAAAAAATATCAAACTAGGTATTTTTTTTTTTTTTTTTTTGGTACCGAGCGGGAACATGTAATTATTTTCTTTGTTGTTTATTTGCATTTTATTTATTAAAATGTCGAGTCGTAGAAAAAGTAGGTATTGTATGCAGCGTTGTATAAGTAGGTCAAAAAACGCTCGTGGCATCTTTCCATGCCACTCGCGTTTTTTGCCCCCTCTTATACAACTGTTGCACAAAATACTATTTTCTGATCGAGTATTTAGTGTATCGATTTATGAAATTGTGACCTTTGCCTGTAGTTTTGCAGATATGAATATGAGAGGTACCATATTATGTCAAAATGTGCGTCTGCCGGAGGGCTTCAAAGTGCAGTCTGAAATCCCAAAATTAGTAAAAAAAAAAAAAACTGATTTGGATCGCGAATTTTTCAATAACTTGTTTTGATCTCGTTATTAAAAAAACGAAATAAACTGTACCTCGGGATTTAATTAAGCTACAGTTTGAGACATCTTAGGAGGCGGGCGGACAGAAAAAATTAGGTAATCGCGGGTCCCTTAGGGCCAAAACACAATTACAAGTCACGACATCGCATCGTCATACGATGCGACATCGTGCCACGATACGACGTTGTGAGCTTGTAAAATGATTTTTAATTTTGCATCTTGTCCCATGAAGATAAAGTTCATTTTGGATTTAGCATTTACACGACACGACGTCGCATCGTGGCACGATGTCGCGTCTGGATGCTATGTCGTGGCCCTTACGCACGAGGTCAGAAAACAAAGTCGTCCAATTATATCATGTGCTTTATTTCTAAATTACATGTTCAATGCCTTCGATAATTGAGAGAAATGTGAGATCTGTAGATTTGTTCATGAACTCCTGTCGAGGATAAACCTCCGTCGTAATAATAATGTCAGTCACATCGCGTGCGAAAAACGACACCGCCGAACACACGAGCCGACAATATCTGGATTATTCGCTAATTCGTTTGACACTTGGGCGCGTCACACTGATGTGATTGAATATTTCGTAGAACTATAAGTACAATAACAGTATAATAAATAAGGTATCACACTAATATAATAAAGGCAAGATTGTGTGTTCATGTGTATGTTAGTGACTTCTTCACACTCAAACGGCTGGAACATTTTTAATAAATTTTAGTATGAAGGTAGCTGACACCCTGGATTATCACATAAGCTACTTTTTATCCCGAAAAAATTAGTTTTCCCACGGGATAAGCGGGTAACACCGTGTGGCGCAGCTAGTAAGTAAATAAATATCGGACAACCTCACACAAGTCGATCTAGTCCCACAGTAAGCTGTAGTCGGCTTGTGTTATGGACACTAGACGACGATAAACATACTTGCTTAGATAAATACATACTTAAATGCAATAACATCCATGACCCCGGCACAAATATTTGAGTTCATCCCACTAATATTTGCGCGGATTTGAACCCAAGACCGCCGGCTGCTTAACCACTGCGCAAAAAATGGCGGAATTGTCGTATTAAAAAAACCTCCTTTTTCGAAGTCGGTTAAAAATAACTACAGCGTTCAGGTGCCTATTTGTCAATGTCCTAATACTACGGTATTACAAACGTAATCTGAATCACCAACATCCACCCAGGTGGGAGAGTAATACGTCAACACTGACAAACGAAGATAATATTATTGTCGGCTCTGAATGAGACGTTGAATTTCGTCGAATCACAAACAAGCCGCAAACTTCGAAACTTCCTAACAATGACAAGAATTCTCTGTGTACGTATGCAGCCATCCCGAAAACACGCCCGAGTTTATAAGAAAGAAAATCAAATAAACTCTACAATAATAATTTTCTTCCTGGAATCAAGGGAAGAAAAACATTCTGCTGAAACGAAAAATAACTTTTCACGACACTGCTGGAAAATGTGGTTATAGATTACCTGAATCCAGTACACAAAACAGCTCTTATATGTTCATTTGTAAACTGTATATCTATGTTAGCTCCCAACACGACAACAATGTAGCGCACCTTACGGTCACAGTTCGTATCTACACATGAATTTCATAGTAAGAAACGACTTTTTAGAAAATATTTCAGAGTTCTTTTCTCGGCCGGCTCAAACGACAATTTAACCAATCAACGCTTAATCATCTGCTGCATGTCAAATTAAATTGACCATTGAGAATGCGTCATTTATGAGGTGTATTTTTCTCTTAAACTTATAAATACCCACAAAGGAGTTTATTTTCTTGGAAGATAACACTCCTCAGATTTACTTTTTAATACGTTTTCGTTAAAAAGGTTTCACCCTGAAAATCATGAACATTTATAGAGTCTGGCTAGCCAAATAATGTTGACAGATATTTCCTTGTAGCATCACCAATTGTCTATGACTTTAAAAAAAGTCTAAAAATCTGTTGTCAATTTATGTCATTCGTTCAAATTGTTCGCGGTTTATGAGGCATTTATTTTAAATAAATGGCAAAATATTAACAATGCCGGTATCAAGTGTGGTCCGCAAACTATTATTTAAGCTTTTAAATAATTATGACAATGTGCGAAGCCGAAATGAAGCGTTGTATAACGAAAAAATGCAATGTTTACATGTCGTAAACAATTTTGTAGGTGGGTCTTCTATAAATATTTTGATACTTTATGTTCTAGTTCTAACATTTACCTATAACTTTATTAAGTACACGAATTTATTAATAAGTACTTGAATTTCATACACAGGACAAGTGTGTAAAGAACCGGATAAATTAAAAATTCTAGAAAATATCAATAAAATCAAAATATTGGAACGTAAACAGTTACTTACTGAAAACCAATATATAGAAGACATTTGTGGAGTGACTGGTCAGTAGTAATTTGATATAAAAATATAAAATGTATGCAAATAGCTTGCTCGGCCGAAAATGTCTATATATGAGCGACGAGCGTGTCGGTGGAATCTTGCACTTGGTGTTTTTTGGGGTTCGATTAATATTATGAGTGTGAACATATGTGTTTGTCGTAGACTGTACCGTACATAGTGATAGAAATTATGTGAGCTGACTATGAGTGCACGTCAACATATATTTAACTTATTTCCTTGGGTACCTTACGTGTGCATAGAAAATCGCAAATAATTTCTAGTATCAAAACTATAATTCCTACTACACCAAGTGTGACCAGCCACAGATTTTATTAATTTCCCGCCAAAACTTCAAGTAATATTTCATTAGCCAGACTATATTTTAAAATTAGTAATGGGGCGTAAAACAATTTCCTAATTTCTACAATTACTTATTTTTCATCAAATTAACAGTTTTCAACAAATAAACCCATTGAATTATATATATATTGATTTCATATTTTTTTTTAATTCGGCTTAAAAGCCATGACTCCATTGCGATGCGCGCATGCGCGACAAGGCAGCCGCCATATTAAAAAAAGCAAATGTATTGTTTAGTATATATTAAATATTGGTTTTGTGATGTGCTTAATATAATAATGTTCTCATTGACTCACGAAAAGCTAATTTTATTCATATAACTACAGTACGCTGTAGATTTCAACATCAGTCAACGTGTCTATTATTGTATTTAGCGACCGTGCGGCTGTACGGGTTTCGAGTATTTTTATTATACTCGAAGTCATGTAGAAATCATTAGGTTTGTTACATATCAACTCCGATAAGTGTATTTAAATTATGGAAAGTATTTTTTATTATTATGGCATATGGAAATCGGGCAAACGATAAAAAACCAAAGCGAACACTAGCTACTAAAGATAAAGGAATTTATATGATGAAGAGCACCGTACGAACATGTCGGGCCGTTCCTGACAATTTCACGTGAGTGTAAACCGTATAAAACGTATATGTCTCAAGAAAGTTTTAATCACATTATGGACCCTAGTACTTCAAAATAATATGTACTTGCCTGCACCAGTAACATACCGGTAAAACCCCCACTGCATCTCCTGTCTCGACTAATGAGCCGTAAATATTTGCGCTCCTGAAGCGGTGCGGTTATGCGGCAAATGTGGCACAAGTGCAGGAATGGGGGGATATTGTCTGAGGAAGAAAACATCTTGTGCTTGGCAGAAAACAGACTCTTTTAAAACGGTTTTGTTTAGTTTGACCACATACACTGAAAAAATAAATAGATTTGTTTTGCCGTTAGTAGTGTCTTTATTCTGTGCTGTTAGTTACATAAAACGGGCTACTAGCTACTAGTAACCTCAATAAGTTTTTTAAAATTAGCATAATTTTGTTTACTAAATACTAAGCACAATTTGGCTATTTCTCAAGTAGTTTTTAAACTAGTTGACCTATTTTTTTTGTGTATATTTCTGTTTTTTATTTTTATTTATTCCACTTAATGCAGCTCGAATAGCTAAATTTTCATGTATTTTTCAGTCAAATACGCCGCATACAAATGAGGTGCAAAGTTAATCGAACCGATCACGTTTGTTGGATGAAGAAGATTTTTAGTAGGCACATCTGGTTATAGTGGCGACAGAAATGTATTGTCATCTCTGAAAATTACAACTGTCTAGATATCTTGGTTCATGAGATACAACGGGGGTGTACGGAACCCTAAAACCCGCAATGGAATGTCATTTGCACAAACGAATTACCCAAAGACAATACACGTTTTTCAATTCCGCCAAATAAAGGATACTAATCATAAAACAGAAACCACACAAAAAGGCCTAAATACATAAAGGTATAATGGGGCCTGGAAAAATCCGGCTTAACCTAAAATGATAATTTAAATTCCATAAAACAACCTTATTCTATCCCAGGTTTGTCCTGAAATATTACAATAAAGGAATTATCAGTGATTTATGTAAATTAACTCGTTACGTCGCCGTACCTGATATAAAATTTAAATTACGAATGGCGTTCAATTAATCAGGACCCCTTTTATTTTCACTGGTTTTATATATCAGCGGGCGCTCACACAGCCGAGCGGAGAAGACTCATAACCTATCCAATTTATTCATACTTCTACGCCATAAGGATGCGTTTTCACTGAGGCGAAGTCTAACCACTCCTGTGGCGCGGAGATAATCCCATTAGCGTGTTATACACCCACACAAAGTCGGACTCACTGGTAGTTGTGATGTAGGAATAAAACGCGCATACGCTCTGGTCCCTTGGCCATTTATTTGGAGACTGAGTTGACGGCTAGATGGCGTACTCCAATGCGCCGCACTAAGTAGGTACTAAAACATTAGGTAGAGTCTGGCTAGCCAAATAATGTTGACAGATATTTCCTTGTAGCATCACCAATTGTCTATGACTTTAAAAAAAGTCTAAAAATATGTTGTCAATTTATGTCATTCGTTCAAATTGTTCGCGGTTTATGAGGCATTTATTTTAAATAAATGGCAAAATATTAACAATGACGATATCAAGTGAGGTCCGCAAACTATTATTTAAGCTTTTAAATAATTATGACAATGTGCGAAGCCGAAATGAAGCGTTGTATAACGAAAAAATGCAATGTTTACATGTCGTAAACAATTTTGTAGGTGGGTCTTCTATAAATATTTTGATACTTTATGTACTAGTTCTAACATTTACCTATAACTTTATTAAGTACACGAATTTATTAATAAGTACTTGAATTTCATACACAGGACAAAAGTGTAAAGAACCGGATAAATTAAAAATTCTAGAAAATATCAATAAAATCAAAATATTGGAACGTAAACAGTTACTTACTGAAAACCAATATATAGAAGACATTTGTGGAGTGACTGGTCAGTAGTAATCCATACTAATATTATAAATGCGAAAGTGTGTCTGTCTGTCTGTCTGTCTGTCTGTCTGTTACCTCTTCACGCTTAAACCGCTGAACCGATTTAGATGAAATTTGGTATATAGATAGTTTCAGTCCCGGGGAAGGACATATGATACTTTTCATCCCGAATAAATGTAGTATTCCCGTGGGATGAGCGGGTAACACCGCGGGGCACAGCTAGTTTGATATAAAAATATAAAATTATGCAAATAGCTTGCTCGGCCGAAAATGTCTATATATGACCGACGAGCGTGTCGGTGAAATCTTTCACTTGGTGTTTTTTGGTGTTCGATTAATATTATGGTATCATTGAGCTAGGTCTTATTTAATTTTTCCCCTTGTATATGGTTAGAATGAGAAAGTGTTAACATATGTGTTTGTCGTAGACTGTACCGTACATAGTGATAGAAATTATGTGAGCTGACTATGAGTGCACGTCAACATTTATTTAACTTATTTCCTTTGGGTACCTTACGTGTGCATAGAAAATCGCAAATAATTTCTAGTATCAAAACTATAATTCCTACTACACCAAGTGTGACCAGCCACAGATTTTATTAATTTCCCGCCAAAACTTCAAGTAATATTTCATTAGCCAGACTATAGTGAGGGCTAAACAGCACTTACAGTCCAAGTCGCGTCTAAAAAAACTGAGGAGAAGCGGGAACGGAGATGCGCGGAATGAATCAATCACGTGAGTTGATATTTGTATCTCGACTTTGAGGAAGTTTGGAATTGCGGAACACAAAAGTGAAGATAAGATAAGATAAGATAAGATAAGATAAGAATCATTTAATCAATTGGGATTCACTGGAACCACTTTTGCATCGTCATTGAATACATAGCTATTACATTCATTGGTACAATAGTAATAACATTAACACAAAATTATTATAGGTACACAAGATTTCCATACATTTGCAATATTTCCGCGGTAATGCTGCTTCGTCAAAAGTAAACTAGGTGATAAATTACATGAAAAATTATGATAATTAAAATTACTTTAACCTTTTAATTACAAAAAAAAAAAAACTTTACCCGCGTCAAAAGCAAATACATAATTATGTCAAAATGTACACCTTAAATTAACAATTCATTTAATATGTTTTCAATATAATTCATTCATAAACTTAGATGTGCAAGGAAGAAATATTACTAGGTACATAAATCTTCCTGCAGCAACCGTGTCAAATCATCAATCATCTGATACGACCTTTAAACCTTCAAGAAAAGAGCGTTCTCACACCTGAAAGGCCAACAGCGCACTTGTGACTCCTCTAGTGTTGCAGGTGTCTATGGGCGGCGGTAATCGCTTTCCACGTACGATCCGTATCCTCGTCGTATGACATAAAAAAAAAACTTGTTTTAAGAACAATCTGTCTGTCTGACACATTTTAATTTTCTGTCTACATCAACAATGTGATCTACTAGGTTCCCCGTAGGTGTTTGCTTGACTGCAGCGCCATCTAGAATTCTTAACTAAAGGGGACCCTCAAATAAAGAAATCGTGAATAAATGTCAAAATATAATTTAGGCAATGGCAACTTCTTGATTTCTTCATTCGCTGTGATTTACTGCTTGTTAGTACCTCACTAAACTTAAAACTCGAACTTCGATCGACGACATTCCTAACTGTACCTTTTCCGAAAATTTCCGAAAATGTTCTTCATTTTGTATGGGAAACGAGGATTTTTTCCGGTAATTTTCAGAAATGGCTCGTCTCTAACTGTGAGTTACCTTTACCATGAGTTAACGTGACAGCACTCGCGATAGCGTAGACGATATATATGGAGAATTACAGCGCCCCTAGCGGTTATTTTGTAGAACTACAAATCATTTACGCTGTCGCTAGCGAATACGGTCACTGTAAACTCATGGTAAGGGTACTGTAGCGTTACGAGGAAACGTATGAACTGGTGGCCACCATGATGCGTTGGTATTGGTTGGTAGTGACTCTTTTTGTCAGTTATAAATCTTCCATGCAGCCCAGGATAGAGTAAGCTGGCGCTAAATAGTCCACGAGAAACTTATTCAGAGAGGCCACGACCCTCAGCATTGAGGATATCGACTGAAGGAGGAAGACATCTTCTGTTTGAATGAAGCATCTTCCCTTGTCGGCTGCGGCGGGCTGACTGAGCGAACAAATGCCATTAACAAGTTTTTTACGTTTGCGCGTAAAACGGGCGAGGAGGAATCGCTCATAAACACGGCAGATAAGCGCGATTCATTGCGTACGCAATGTAAGTATGCGTGATAAATGTTTCGGAAATGGAAACGCCCTGCGGTTTATTTGGTTCTAAATGTTCTAATAGACTGTATGAAACCGAGCGATGTAATTACCCGTCTCTTCCTGTGCAGTAATGTGAGAGTGACGGATAGCGCTATGTCGCGCGACATGAGTCGTGCTAGACGAGCAGGGCCCTGTTTCATATACGTGACAAGTCGACAATTTGTCAGTTTTTGACAAAATTTTCGAATTGTAGCTACAAATTCTGTTTCATAAACCGGACAAATATGTCCGATTGCGATAGGTAAATAGTTGACAAAATTGTCGGTGTCAATCGTGTTTCATAAAGGTCTAACAATTGTCAGTTTTAAAATGTCAGTATTTTAGAAAATTGTCAAGCCTTTTTTGTCATGGTAATCGACATAATTGTCATAAATTGCGACAAATATGTCACAGCATAAATTTTTGTTAAAATGATATAGCAGAATGAGGGTAAATATGAATAAAAATGTTTGTCTTACTTTATAATTTTGACTAGCATTCTAGGATTTTTTTCGGTATTAGTACTTGCAACAAGTAAAATGGACACAGAAATAAATTAATAAATGGAAGGAAATCGCAGAGTATCTAATTAAAGGGGGGTGGGTATATTTAGCAAAGATTGGAAGTATTTGCGTGATACAACATGGCAAAATTGAAAGAGAAGAACTGTTGTACGTACCTATTGTTATTATTATAATCAAGTGTGTGGTGCTCCTATATAAAATAATATCAACCCAAAGTTGCCTTTTTTCTTCCCTATGCTATTGTAGAACCTTTTTATAGCAACATTAATTATTTTGACGCAAGGAAAGCTCCGTTGACGTCAGTTGTCTTAATGTGTCAGTTCTACGGTTAGCACCATTTCACTGGTAATAAGTAATTAGTTAGTAAAAAGTAGCCGCTGACATTAGGTGAGGTCGCCTGTCAGAAATCTTCGACAAGTCTACAAATTTGTCAACTTGTAATTACAATTTTGTGTTTCATAAAACAAATATGTCAAGTTTTTCGCGACAAATTGTCACCTGTCGCCTGTAAAGGGAATTTTTTTATGAAACCGAAATATGTCAAAATGTCGCGACAATTTGACATAATTGTAATTTTTCCACCACGACTTATTTGTCATAGGTAATGTTTATGAAACCAATAATTGTCAAAATGTCGAATTGTCACCTGTCACCTGTCGCCTGTCATTGTCACGTATATGAAACAGGGCCCTGGACCTAGTTTAGCGAAACTATTAATATTACCGCTTCATTAAACCGTTACGGTAATTTTCTTTCGTAGTCTTCTAGTGATTTGGGATTTTCTCTGTCACGTCAGCAAGAAATAAATATAAATGGTATAAATGTCACAATTAAGGTTCATCTCGTTGCACCCTGCTCGTCACTTTACGACTCATAAGTGGGTGTGAGAACGATGGATGAGAAAGTTATAATATATTGCGCCAGAAATGTCAACATTGCAGGCCCAATACATAATAAGTAGGTTTGTACGTACCTTGTGTATTAGGTCACCAGCATAGAGGAAATTTTGTTGCGGTTGTGTGATATGATTTCTGCTTTATTTTCGAATTTTAGCATATTTTTATATTTCTTTGTTGGGACTTAAATATATTGTTGAAAAATACCAAGATTTTTTTTTAAGTAAGACCGCTCGTACTCTGACATCCCACGGTCCACAATGCTACCTGCCTGTCTGACAAAGCGCTACCCGTCACTCTCTCGCATTGCTGCACAGAAAGAGACGGGTAATTATCTCACGCGAGAAATAGTCGCGTATGACAGTTATGCTAGAGGTGCTGCAGTACCAACGAGTGGTGGTATGGATGAAAAAGGGTCCAAAAAAACCTGAAATTATCAGAAATTAGCGCAAAAGTTGCTCATTATGGTCCTTAATTGAAGAAGATGATCAGGACAAATAAAATGACGCATACGATGATGATTCTCCATCTTCCTCGGCTGCATCATTCGTAAATTTCATAATTCATACCTTCCTGGACTGTTCACAATATGTTACCAGGCTTTTGTACTAGAGTATAAAATCATAATTTTACCGACATAAATAATTTCAGTCGTATCTCGGCCCGGAGGGACATCACCAATCACCATCCATCAATTATCCATCGATTTATCAATGAGTTGAAGGCATGGATAATATAGGTACATTAGTGAACTAATAATGCGAATGTTGATGCGAAAATTATCGGCACTTTTGTAATATGTCTAAACATAGTAGGTTTAAAAAATTTACTCAATGTTGTAATTCTCATGTAAGTGAATTTTAGAATCATTTAGTGATACGACAAATGAGCACATAATTTGATGAATAATAAAGTAGATTGAGAGCTTGGATAAGTCGACAAGTAGACGAAAGTGTCAAATGCGGAGAATAGGGCAAAATCAACATTTGCTTCGTCTTTGGTAACGCAAACTGAAGGTACCTACACGTGTTTTGAAATTATGTAGAAAATGGTGCAATAGACATCCCTTATATTTTGAGTTTTGGGTAATGTTTATTTGTCTTTTATGTACCTATAGTATAGTTCTTGATCTTACTGATCATAATTGAATGCTGCGGGTATAGTTTCCGGCAGTTAAGTGGCAGTGGGCGGGGCACATTGCTCGTAGAATCGATGGCCGTTGGGGCAGAAAGGTTCTTGAGTGGCGACCGCGGACCGGAAGACGCAGCGTTGGAAGGCCTCCAACAAGGTGGACCGACGACCTGGTTAAGATCGCGGGTAGAAATTGGATGAGGGCGGCGCAAGATCGATCGTTGTGGAGAACTTTGGGGGAGGCCTTTGTCCAGTAGTGGACGTCTATCGGCTGATATGATGATGATGATAATGATGATAGTTTCTGGCAACGCACTTGTGACTCCTCTGGTGTTGCAGGTGTCTATGGGCGACGGTAATCGCTTTCCATCAGGCGATCCGTTTGCTTGTATGCCCCCTATGACGTAAAGAAAAAAATAGTTTAAGCATATAAGTCGTAAAAGTATAATATATATGTCGAACATTAATTAAGCCCCCGGAGCTAGCATGAAAAACTTTCCAATTGTAACTTTTCAGAACGTGCGCATAATTTATTTTTTCCACTCTAGAGCGGCAAGAAGTTTGATTTAGCGGCCCACTCGGAGTTCAGGTGGGGCGGCAAAAACTGGCGACGAAGGGCGGCACGACTTAAGCGGGTGGGGTTCTGTCAAATTATTATATAACCTTAATCAACGATTTGAAAAATCCCTTACACGATCGGTCATCATAAGAAAATGGGTTACCTAACTGAAACACAATTTTTTGTTTTCCTGTGTAACGTTTCGCCAAATTTTCATTTACCCAAAAACTATTTTCAAAACTGTTAATTTTTAGAATAATCATAAAACAAACCTAACCTTACCTAATTACGGGTTTTAAGCGAAAAATACTTTCGAATAAATGGAAATTTGGCGAAACGTTACAGACGGGAAACAAAGATTCGGAGTTGAGATACCTAATGCTACTAAAATTAGTCATGACCACAAATTTTGGAATTCTTGGCTTCAATATATATTATTATTATTATTACAATATTGGCTGAGATCCTGTCACTAGTTCCAATAAAATAAGAATATCTTGGAGTCCATATCAAACACTTCCACTTACTAAAGAACCATCCATCCATCCACCACTATAGCACACAATTATAAACTAACTCAAACATCAAAAGTTAAGAGCAGAGCTATCACCACAGAAGGTTCTCTCTTTTCGAGAGCTGCTGTTCGAGAACTGTATTCTATTAGTTGATTGTGTAAAATACGACGCAGTTGACCTTTGAGTTTGATGACGCGACTGGCCGATGGACGCACATAGGGCCTGGACACATGTCGCCGGTACGGTGCCGTCTACGGTGTCACGGCGCGGCGCCGTCAAACGGCGTCGTGCCGAAACACGGTGCCGCGTACGGTGCCGTACACGGCGCCGCGAACGGCGTCGTACCACGGCGCGGTGCCGTGTACGGCGCCGTGCACGGGTGCATCGCTTGGTAGTTTAACTAGTTTTCGTTTTGCTGCTGAACGCATAACACGCAAGTACAACCATCGTTTCAAATATACAAAACAATTGTCGTTTTAAATATATACAAGTATACAGTTTTTGCCTTGACATGGACCAAGAAAAACGTATTCTCCTGCTCCTACTGCTAAGACGACGAATGAAGAAAAAATTCATTATTTCTCACGCGCCAATAAAACACAAACCAAGCGGCAGGAGCGTTTTACAAAATCGAAACACGTATATATATATAGGTTATAGGTTATAGCGGGCTAGTTTTCCGCAACTCGACGTCTTACAATGCTTACAACTACCAAGCGATGCACCGTGCACGGCGCCGTACACGGCACCGCGCCGTGGTACGACGCCGTTCGCGGCGCCGTGTACGGCACCGTACGCGGCACCGTGTTTCGGCACGACGCCGTTTGACGGCGCCGCGCCGTGACACCGTAGACGGCACCGTACCGGCGACATGTGTCCAGTCCCATATAGAAGTGGCTTTAAACGCACGCTGATTTTCCGGGACAAAGGCGGAAGGCGGTGGCACCCTGGTGCGAAGACTATTTATTGCTGCTTGCAACACGTAGTGAGGCCATCTTGATTACTAACGCCATCTATTGATACGACTTTTCCCTTAAATACGCATTTTCTTTAAATTTTCACTTTATTAACTCCATTCATTGTGATGAATAAGGCAACAACGCAAACATTTACGACAAACATTCCAACTGCCAGTGAAAACGATGACGTCACATTATGCGGCAGTCTCGTAGCGTATGAAATTATGACGTCACTTATCATTTTCATGCCGACGTAAACAATAACCGTGCGCGCGTTACGGTAATGACGACATTAAACCATCGACGGCCGGGCGGTAATGATAATATTACTATTCGCATACATTCATGGTGAACCTTTTTATTGCGAGGGTGCTTTAATATTGGATGTGCGATGATGGGGGTAAAGTAAACTAAATGATAATAGAACATTACTGCTGACGCAGGGAAAGAATGGCTTGCCAGGTGATTAGGTATAAATATCTCTAGTTAAAAGTTCGCTTTTTAGTCGATATTGTTTTAATGTAACCTGTGTTGACTGACCTTCACAACCGTGATCAGAATAACCCCCTTATTTTCCTTCGCTGGGTAATTTTTTTTGGAATAATTAGCTTTGTGGTTTCTTTTTATTTTTATTGGTACAACATAGTGGCTCCACTTCGCCTGATGGTAAGCAAAAAGGAAGCCCAAGTCATAATGGCAACTGACAAGAAGCCAACGGTGCCATGTCTGTTGAAACTGCCATGCTGGCCCGAGACGCCCGAGAGATGCTTCTTTACGCTTCGTTTGAAGGGTTCCACGGTGTACGCTTGGGGATTGGGAATATTTTCAAAGGCGAAGCAGTTTATCCAAAAGCAAAACATTAATATATTGTTTGAATAACAAATAATAAGCGGCACTAGATTTCTTTTTCCATGAACCCTATGAAGGGCTGCACCTATCTTAGGTCATTTTGTTGTCTCTACCTTGGGTAGATAAAAAATGGTCGAGCAAAAATTATTCATGCGTTTAAGACTATTTTAAAAACATGGTTTTTAATTTTCGATGGACTCGTTGTAATGAATTATTTATTTTAAAACTGTTTACATACCAATGATGTTTCTGGTATGTTATTGCTTTTTATTGAAATGCTTGCTATTTTTTTCTGATCTTGACTGCAATCGTGACAGATAATCAACAGCCGATGAAGCGAGTGTATCCAGAATATCTCTATGTATTTATCCTGATCCTAAAAAAGTCAAAAGTGGTTGGAAATAAGTACTGACACAAGCCGTAAATATAGTATACGAGTAGCTAAATAAATTGTACCTATTATTAACATAATTTAATTTAGGCATACTAAGTAGTTATAATATTTATTAAAACTGAGCGCCTCTCGCCATTAAACGTCACAGTTTGGCGAGTAATATTACATTGTTAAATGTTATTGTTTAAAGTTAAATAAAAAAAAAATTAAAAAAAAATTACGCTCCATCAAAACTGTAGCACATTTCCGTAGGTGATCATAAATCTACCGCTTTCGGCACACGGGAGTAAAACATCACATTACATTGTCTCTGCCCGTCATCCCAGCACAATAGCGGTACAGTAAAAAATTCAGGGGAACCTTTGCGACAGAATCTCAGCTGACATTCTGGCCGTGGATCTTGCCGCATCCGCACCTCCCCTGCCCCTCGCCCCCCTCTTGCCCCCCGTCTGGACGTGCTGAATAAATAATTGGGTTTGGTTTTATTCCTGAAAGTTGTCGTAGATAAGCTGAAGGGATTTTATCGAATCGTGGGTTACGCTCACGTAAAACGGTTTTTGTTGTTTTGCTGTGAATTTGAGAATCGTTTAGATCGTTTTTATCACTCGGATTTAAGGCACGTTTTGCTTGTGTCGCAAACGTTTAAGGTTTTAGTAAAACATATTCGTTTTGTTCATCGAAAATTTGTGAATGGCTGTATACATGGAGACCTTAAACTAAGCGATGCAATATTCGTGTAGGTACTAGAGAAATATGAGTGATAAGATTGATATTCAAACATTTTAACAGCTGTACTTAAAGTTTGGAGTTTATGATTTTGGCGAAGTCGTAACATTTAGCTATCCATATTTCTGAATGAGTTTAATAATAAAGGAGTTATAGAACTCTTTAGTCTTTTATTACGGTTCTTCTACTTTAAACTAGGAAATATAAGTAATATATGAAGTTATGTTTACGTACCTACATATTGTTATATCAGATAACCTCAGACTAATCAACGTAGTCCCAAAATAATCTATAGTATTATGATTACTACTCGATGATATACATATATTGATAAATATGTTATAAATTACACATAATACAGCCATGACCCAAGAACAAACAGTTATTCGAGTTCATCACACAAAACATTTGCCGCTACCGGAAATCGAACCTAGGACCGTTGGCTCCAGTAGACAGCTGCACGCACATTCTCACAATCCATATCCATACTAATATTATAAATGTGTCTGTCTGTCTGTCTGTTACTTCTTCACGCTTAAACCGCTGAACCGATTTAGATGAAATTTGGTATATAGATAGCTGAAAGATAGTTTCAGTCCCGGGGAAGGACATAGGATACTTTTCATCCCGAATAAATTTAGTGTTCCCGTGGGATGAGCGGGTAACACCGCGGGGCACAGCTAGTATATTTATACACAGAAGAGTGCAACTCCATGCAATACCTACATAAATTCGTAAAAAAACGGTATATATTTGTTTCTTTAATCAGAGAAGAAGTGCAGAACAAAACGTGTTTTCACCAGAAAATGTCCGAGATACCACGAGATATATTAAGTGACGTGACGGTCCACGCAACCCTAAAAACGGCTATTTTTCTCACTAGGTCTTATCGTGCCAACAAAAGAGCTAAGTAGCCAGTTTGAGCAAAAACACAGAGATACCGGCGGTTTTTGTCGCGCCCTTTGATCAATCACGCTGTGATTGCGATACCGAACACTGATACCGGAATAGCTTTGACTCCACTGAATGAGACAAAACGAGCAGAATTTTTGTTATTTTGATTCAAAATGTGTGCTGATGCGCTGCGTTGCCATAGCTGGATTGCAGTGAACGGAATATCCGGATATGTGATTGATGTTGGGGATCCAATATTCATCCTAACAGTGACATACTGTAATACACGACATCGATATACTACTCGTATATACATTGATTTCTCACAGTATAGGAAATCATGATTTTCATTTCAACTGAATGGCCTCCCAGCTGAACGAACGCATTTTCCCAAAACAGATCATCAGTAATGATCCTAGTTACTGGCAAATAACATATATTTTTTTATTTTTTTTTATTTATTGATACGTTTTTATTCCTCTGTGCTTTGATCTTTGTACCAATGACTTTAGACTGGTCTTGTATCATCATTCATCATGCCGGGGCCTTAGGGCACATTATAATAAAAAAGTCAATGACATTTTTTCGGGGCACGTGAGTTTGGCACACGTGCCCGAATAAAACTAAACCTCGTCTTCCGCGATCCTTATAATACCTATCTCGTGAGTGTCCTGCTACGCCGCGTCTTCCATGATCATCGCTCAAGAAACTTAAATCATATTATAAATAAATAATGTTTTCCATCATTAAATCTTAATAATTAAAACACACCGCAGTAGCGTGTGCAATTAGCGGCTACCCGATTGTGTCAACACGGCACACTGTATTTTTAAACCGATCGCGATAAGAGCGTTATTCCAAAGCCTGGATTATTAATTACCTGCTGTTCAAGTACTTTCGCGACACGTAAGCGTGCACTCATTAAGCGAATGTAAATAAAAATTAAATTCAGAATAGCGGTTGAATCGAAAAGGCCTGTTTGAAGCGGAGAATAGATCAACCGTGATTTTATCTACGCCTTTATCATAAACGACTCTGAAACGAGCTCGGAATCTAAAACGACGTATTAATCGATATTACTGTAGGTGGTAATGTAAAAATATTAGGTACCTTATTGATTTGCTAAGGTACCTAATGAGTGTTTTGACGACGCTTTTGGCTTTGATGATGAACCCGAATATGTGTGCTTGGGTCATGGTTGTTCTCTATGTATTTAAGTACTAGCTTTTGCCCGCGACTACGTACGCGTGGAACTTGATAAAAAGGGATTATTAAAAGCGCCTAAGCAAATGTAAGAGCAATTGTGCTTTTGGTCTAATAATTACATTTCCTACAGGGTCACCGCACCCCAACAGCAATGTTCACTCACTTTTCAATCTTTTTAGGTATAATTTCCCGGATGAAAGCTATGCTATGTCCTTCCTCGTATCTTAAACTATCTCTATGCCAAATTTCATCAAAATCGATTTAGTGGTTTAAGCGTGAAGAGGTAACAGACAAACTTTCGCATTTATAATATTAGTATGTAAGTACGGATATATTAATCTATATAAGTACGTATATGGTCGTCTAGTACCCATAACACAATCCTTCTTGAGCTTAATTTGAGACTAGATCGATTTGTGTGAGGTTGTCCGATATTTATTTATTAATCCTACACCCATATTGTAAGAAGGTCTTTACCTACATTAATTGGAAGCGACGAAAATCAGAGATGTAATTTCATAACAGTACCATATCACCCGCGTGGTCAGCTCAGCCGCGTGGTCAGCTCCGCGGACTAACTGGCGGAACAGAAGACATCATAACTATCACATGAAAGAAAATCTGTGACAATGATGATGATTAATAGATAAAATAGTGTATGCAACTGTACCTACATACATAGTATATCGTCGTCTAGTACCCATAACACAAGCCTTCTTGAGCTTAATTTGGGACTAGATCGATTTATGTGAGGTTGTCTGATACTTATTATAATTAGGTCTTAAAACACGAGTGTGGTTTTATGAACCGAGTCGAAGGCGAGTTTCATAGTAGGATCACACGAGTCACATCACACTCTTGTTATGTAACAGTTGAATAAACTACCTACTATATTTTGAGACGCATGAAACGACTAAAAATGTAAATTGTTCTAAACTCAGTAGGCGTATAGTCTATACGTAGGTGTCGTGTAGAATACCTGGACATAGAATAAAGCGCGTAAGAAAGAAATAAAAAATACCACTTGACTTATTGAAATCGAAATCATTATTTTCTTCTCTTTTCCTTTATCTAATCTTTCTTTATAACTTTCTATCTTATACATTTCTACTAAGGGCACTATTACGAGTCAGATTATGAATCTACCGGCATTTCCGAAGAGGAGACCGCTGCTGAAAAGGAAGCCGAAAGAAACTCAAAATGTTTAATTTTTTTTATAAATCATTCCTAAACCAAACAATTACATTTATTATGTTATCATTGTTACCAAAAACCGGTATCCGATATCCAAATCGGGGACAGCACTACCGGCTTATTAAGCCGGCCGGTCGTTAATGAGCGGTTTTTCTCCCGTAATGGTTTACCTAAGACTCAGATTGCAGGACTTGTTTTATTTTTGTAATTTTCCCGCTAAGAAACAAATTGGTAGGCATAATTTATTCCTCAACTAGGGCAAAGATATTCGTTGATATTTTGTGTTTTTTTTCTGTATATTTTACTCAATAAGGGCACAGTATTGTACGGTAGCTCTCTTTTGAGCAAAAACCGCTAATACCCGTGAGCGAGCGAGAGCGCGAGGAATGTACGCAAATGTTGCATCGCTTAAAAAGTGAACTTTCGTGGATAGCTAATTAAACTCAGAACAGCACCCTTGCCACGAGTTTACAGTGCAGTACTCGCCAGCGACTGCGTAAAGGATTTGTATATTGTAGTTCTACAAAGTAAACCGCTAAGGGCTCTGTACTATTCTCCATACATGCTGTCGCTAGTAGAGATGTGTAGCTCGCGAGTGAGTGATTCAAGCGAGCTATATCATTTGGTTTAGCTCACTAGCTCTTTCGCTCACTGACGATTCAAGTAGCTCAGTATATCATCTATCATCTCAGTATTACTCGCTCATGAAATGAATGTTGCCATGCTGCCGTGAATCTAATTCATCGACATCTCTAGTTCTCTGCTCACTCGTGAACGATATAGTCTAAAGATCTACTGAGCTAAATGAGCTAAATTAGTGATACATATCTCGGTGAGCTAAAGACACATATCACTCTTTTCACTTTAGTGACACATTCTGCGCATCTCTAGTCGCTAGCGAGTACGGTCACGTTAATTCATGGTAAGGGTACAGAAGATTTTAACAACAAGGTAAAAATAACAGCTAGGTAGTCGTTACTGCGCTAGGCCTATACCGCTAAGGTTGGTTGGGGGCCATAATGGCGAAAACGATCATGATTATCGTCAAGTAATCTAAAATATTATTTACCTTATAAAGTCACAGCCCAAGCACATATAATTCTCTCTAGAATCGAATAATAGGTAGCTCTGCAATAGCGCGTCTAGTCAATTTGCTTCTATTTATAAAGCTGGGGTGCGCCAAAGTTCACATAATTTTTCAACCCCGATTATTGGAACTCCGAAAATGTTTCTCATAAAAATTTTCACCATAATAGTCACTACTCATACTTAGTCACTCTTACTACCGATCATAACTCCGAACCATTTAAAATCATAATGTAATTTATCATAAATATCTCTAATACTACTTTTTGTTTTCATACATTTATTCATCATAACTGTTTTTGATCCTATTTTTCACTGTCATATTTTTTTTAAGCAGACTGGTTTCTACTCATAAACTTCACTATCATATATTTTATAAGTAGACTTATTTGTACTCATAAACTTCACTATCATAATTATAGTTTGTACACTGACTTGTGTTGACTTATAAACTCCGACATCATTATTTTTTTTTATTTATACTCGTAAAAATAATCTACTATTACATCAAAATTCAATAAGCAAATGCATAGCCAGGATGGATTAAAAAAATTGGGCAAGTGCGAGCCCGACTCGCGCATGAAGGGTTCCGTACCTATACATATATATAATCTATAACAAGTTTGTTGTATGGGAGCCCCCCTAAAATATTTATTTTATTTTATTTTTAGTATTTGTTGATATAGCGGCAATAGAAATACATCATCTGTGAAAATTTCAACTGTCTAGCTATCACCGTTGTTGAGATACAGCCTGGTGACAGACGGACGGACGGACGGACGGACGGACGGCGAAGTCTCAGTAATAGGGTCCCGTTTTTACCCTTTGGGTACGGAACCCTAAAAAGAAACAGTATTTAGTAAGTAAGAGTATGCTAATGCCGTTAGGAAGAACTGCGCCAAAATGGAACATGTGTCCGAAACCGAAAACTGTAGGTTAGGTTAGGTTTGTATTGTGACCACGTATAGCGGAGCGAGCGAAGCGAGCGGAGCGTCAAAATGCTTGCATGCTTGCTTGTATGTATACTCGTAAATAATCTACTATTACATCAAAATTTAAATAGCAAATGCATAGCCAGGATGGATTAAAAAAGAAACAGTATGTATTTAGTAAGTAAGAGTATACCGTTAGGAAGAACTGCGCCAAAATGGAACATGTGTCCAAAACCGAAAACTGTAGGTTAGGTTAGGTTTCTATTTTGACCACGTATAGCGGAGCGTCAAAATGCTTGCATGCTTGCTTGTATATTTAATCGTAAATAATCTACTATTACATCAAAATTCAATAAGCAAATGCATAGCCAGGATTGATTAAAAAAGAAACAGTATTTAGTAAGTAATCAGATACTAATAGGTACATACCCTCTACGCTGATGACTTGAAGTTAGTGCGCAGAGTGGAGACGAAAACGGATTCGGATTCATTACAGGATGATATCAACTTGGTCTTTCGGTGGAGTATGGATAACAAGCTTCTTTTCAACTCAGCCAAGTGTTGCGTTTGTAGTTTCAGTCGAGCGCGTACTCCAATACTTGCGCAATATGTTTTAGGGTCTGAGCTCATAAGCCGTGTGTCTTCAGTTAAGGATCTTGGCGTGGTCTTCGATACGCGTCTCACATTTCATGAGCACATATCGATACTTGCAGCTGACTGCTATCGAAGACTAGGCTTTGTCATTCGTAACTTGCGTGACTTTAATGACCCTTTAGCGATCAAGCTAGTCTATAACGCCCTGGTCAGAAGCAAGCTGGAGACTTCGTCGATTGTGTGGCTCCCATACGAATCAACATATGCTTTACTACTGGAAAAAGTACAAAAAGCCTTTCTCAGGTTTTTATATAAAAAAATGTATGGGTACTACCCGTTCATGTACCCAACCAAATATCTTCTGGGAACACTCGGCTACAATTCACTAGAGGTTAGGCGAAAGTTTTGTTTGCTGACTACCGCATGTCGAATCCTGCGCGGCGAGTCCGACTGTCCTGAGCTTGTAGGCCGCCTCGTGCGACTGTTTGTTCCTGACGTCCCTAGGATAGCTCTCAGACCGCGGCAGCGCGATCTCTTGATGGCGCCGGCGGCGCGTACTGTGTCTCGCAAAAATTCCCCACTTGTTCGTGCTCTTGTGCTACTCAATGCGTTCCTGACATCAGCACCGGAGTGTGATTTGTTTGCGTGGCGATGGGCGGCTGTGTGCACTGAATGTTTGAGATTTTGTGAGGAATTGGATGATCGATGATAATTGTTATCATTATTATTTGTTTGTGTTGCTGTTTTATGTTCATGTTGGTCCTTCTATGATAATGTTGTACTAATAATGTAAGTTTCATGGCGCATTAGTTAAGAAACTGTAATGTCATGTAAACGTGTTTAAATAAATAAATACCGTTAGGAAGAACTGCGCCAAAATGGAACATGTGTCCAAAACCGAAAACTGTAGGTTAGGTTAGGTTTGTATTGTAACCACGTATAGCGGAGCGAGCGAAGCGAGCGGAGCGTCAAAATGCTTGCATGCTTTTTGAGTCATAATGGACTCGGAAAATATGGCTGTACAAAACGTGGCTTTACAAAACCCCTACTCTTGCAGCCGGCCGAGTTAAGACGTAGCGTCAGTGCAAAACGATAGATCCCTCAATGATGAATTATAGCAACAGTACAAATGTAATCAAAATGTTTCGACATCAACAATTTTAATATGAGTAGACTCCAGAGTTCTCTTTAATGTTATGATTTACAATGTTTATGAATTTTTATGGTTATTATTGAAAGAAATACGAAAACAAGCATTATGAATAAAAACGTTATGAAGAAAAACTGTATCGATGTTTAAATGTTATGATTGACAAGTTTATTGTAATTTATAGTTCTGAATAAAATAAATATGAAAATCAGAATTATGACTACACACATAATGGTTTTATGTCCAAATCGTTCACCGTCCAAGTTTCCCGTCTCTGGAACCGCCTTCCCCTCAAGATCAAACAAGCTCCGAACAAACGCGCTTTCAAAAAATGTTTGCGTGACCTCTACGCTAGCAGAGTTGTGAATTCTTAGGTTATCTGATTAGTATCTTCATCTGTATTTATTTATATGTGTATATATTATATGATATATGTATTTATCTAAATATTATTTATTAAAACTTGTTTAAGTTAGTTGCACCGCCCACAATTTATCTGCTTTGCCCGAAGGTTGACTGGTAGAGAATGCCTCATGGCATTAAGTCCGCCTTTTGTACGATAAGTTTTCTTTTGTGCAATAAAGATTAAATAAATAAATAAAATAATCTTAGTGACGACATTATGAATTACAATGTTCTGAAAACTGTCTGTTATGAACTCGGTTAGTAGTAGTACAAATTTATGACGGACAAAAGTATGAAGTAAAAAATTCGGAAGAGTGATGATTCTGACTACAAATCGGTAGTAGAAGAAAAATTCGGAGGATTGATTTTATGTGAGCCAATATGGACCCATAAAGCTGCTTAACCCAAACCTTCCAATTAAGAAAATCAAATAAAACCAAGCATTTTCTTTTAATGAAATGCCAAGTAATATCTACGATTTTATGAGTGACAGCATTATTTAAATAATAAATTGAATGTAGTTCATTTTGTTATTTGTATACTTGAAAAAAAGGTGAGAAGCAAATAATTCGTTGTCAGACTTCTTTTGGAATAACAAGTGGCCAATTACATATAAAAGTAGCTGTTCTGCAAACTTAATTACAAAAGCGAGAAAACCCAAGAACTACCATTTTTACTCACTTCGAAAACCTCACTTTTCCTTCTAGTGTGTGGAAATGTGGACTTTTCTGTGCTAAGACTAGGGTATCAAATTCTAGTGAGGTAATATAAATATACGAGCTAACGGGAAATAAAGATTTTTCAGTCTTGGATTTTACTAAATGTCGCTGTCGTTATTTACAGGCTTAAGTTAACTTTGAAATGTTTGCTTACGCTTCATTGGAGAAATGTTTTACGCTTTTTTTTAATGGAACTATTTGAAAAGAGCCGAGTATTTTATCGTCGGAGTCGAGAAGCGTTTAATGCTGATATTTGTTCATCAATATGAAGGTAAATATATTTTTAACACCTGAAGTTGTGTATATTATACATAGATCCTCACCTACGTTATAAATTATGAACTATTTAAATATGAAAGCGAGCGGGAAGGCATGTAAGAAATGATGCAACTGGTTGAAAAATTCGATTCTTTAGCTCACTAGCTAGAATAATAGGGGTGTATTATGTTGAATTACACAACATACTGTCAAATACTGTCAAACTGTCCTCAGTTTGGCGGAATATAAATGTTATATACCACATAAGTTTTTTTTATGATAAATAAATTAAAAAAAAATTAAATTAAATGAATAAAATTAGCTTAATATGTCATGAACCAAAAAAAGAAACTTTTGATATGAAGATTTTTTATTTGTTCTATACCCAAAAGATATTACGAAATTATTTTCAGAATCCTCATAATTTAACAAAACATGACAACCATGACGAAATGCATGCAAATTACTTATTGTCTTTCAACTAAAAAATGCAAAGATCGACACACAATGCATAATGAAAAATTCGACAGGTTGCTTGGGAGTTAGGGTGGCGAAATGGTTAAGGCGCTGGACGGTAATCCAGAGGTACCGGGTTTTATTCCCGGTGCCTTCCACCAGGTAACTCATTTCAGTTTTTCTTTAAGATCTTTGTATCAATGGTTTTTGTAATAAAATGGTCCATAACTTCAGATTTAAGCTGTTTCGTACAGATAGCGATATTTATGTTCCAGGAAATAAGTTTGAATTTTCTCTTGTACATAAAAGACGCGTAATAAATGTGCAATGATACTTGAATTATTCTGAACGAGTACACAAGTATTTTGTGGAGAATCTTGTCATGGAAACCGATTTTCTAGATAGATACCAGGTCACATTCTTAAAGCTTACATTCCAGAATGCATCGCAACAGATTCAAAGTTCCCGTTCGACCAATATCACAATATTTCTTTGTCCTAGTAACCTAGCAGCCGCTTTTATCGCGCAGATAAACGATATATAATTAAAAATATTGATTTAATATTAGCCAATTATCGTAATGGAAAATAAATACTTACCTTGCTTTTGTAATTTTCAGGCGCTTCGCTTTATCCGCGTAAAACTTACCATAGTCGAGTTAAAAATATCCAACAACCATCTTTGGATGTCCAGATTGGTTAAAGTTCGTACAGCCATATCGGCGCGATGAGTGGACAAAATAAATACCAACAGATGGCGCTATTCGCGCCCACACGGAAACTGCGTCGCACTGTAAAGAATCTTCCTAAAATAATGATCGCTTTCCATAGTTTCCAGGGAAATCCATTTTCTGATTCCATTATTTTTTTATTTACATTCTTTTTATATGCGGCCCGTTTCAGAAACTTCCATTATGCCCCTCGTAGTTTATTAACACCACTAAAAAAATCCATGTTAATTAAACAGTTGTCGGATTAGGGTGTGCATTTTCCCGGGATTTGGTCACGTAATATTAATATGGATATGACTTAAACCCGGGATTATGATCGTAAAACTTAAATTATTTTATGTTTCATTTCAAAATAAAATTATTATACGGGCATCAATGATATTGTTTTTCCGGTCCTGTACTTTTACCTATCAAATATATAGTCACCGACTCTAATGAAAATGAATATGTTATTGGTTTACATAAAACAGGTTTGGGATCTCCTATTAAGTATTTGTAAATACTTGTGCCAGGAGGTCCCGCTCTTCCATACTTATACATTTGTATAACCAAATCCACAGTGTTTTGCCCAACGCACTGCTAAACGATGTAATAATGTCGCTACAAACGGGGTTTCGGGAATCCCGTGAGCATATCCATATTAAGTATAACATTTAAGGTCATTCATCCCTAATCGGAACACTGTTAATAAATACTTATTTTTTTTTTTTTTATTAAAGCAGTAACGTCTGCTAACGTAAACTAAATGTTTACAAATGAAGCGAAAATTGAAAAATTTAATGACTCGGACAGGATTCGAACCTGCGTTTCCAACGGCTTTCCGGGCCAACACTGGCGTCCTCCCAATTGGACCACCGAATCAGATGTCAGAGTCATTGAATTTTTCAACCAGTTGCTTCGACATGCCTTAGGGTGGCATCGTAGCGCCATCTACCGTAAAGATTTAGACTTTATCGTCGGCACCATCGTCTCAAATTTTGTTGAGAATCGATAGTAACGATGTGCTACACCCAAATTACTTATTTTTTTTTATTTTTTTTATTTTTTATTAAAGCAGTAACGTCTGCTAACGTAAACTAAATGTTTACAAATGAAGCGAAAATTGAAAAATTTAATGACTCGGACAGGATTCGAACCTGCGTTTCCAACGGCTTTCCGGGCCAACACTGGCGTCCTCCCAATTGGACCACCGAATCAGATGTCAGAGTCATTGAATTTTTCAACCAGTTGCTTCGACATGCCTTAGGGTGGCATCGTAGCGCCATCTACCGTAAAGATTTAGACTTTATCGTCGGCACCATCGTCTCAAATTTTGTTGAGAATCGATAGTAACGATGTGCTACACCCAAATTACTTATTTTTTTTTTTTTTTTTTTTTTTTTGTTTTTATTAAAGCAGTAACGTCTGCTAACGTAAACTAAATGTTTACAAATGAAGCGAAAATTGAAAAATTGAAAAAAAAAAATTTTTATCTATCGATTCTCAACAAAATTTGAGACGATGGTGCCGACGATAAAGTCTAAATCTTTACGGTAGATGGCGCTACGATGCCACCCTAAGGCATGTCGAAGCAACTGGTTGAAAAATTCAATGACTCTGACATCTGATTCGGTGGTCCAATTGGGAGGACGCCAGTGTTGGCCCGGAAAGCCGTTGGAAACGCAGGTTCGAATCCTGTCCGAGTCATTAAATTTTTCAATTTTCGCTTCATTTGTAAACATTTAGTTTACGTTAGCAGACGTTACTGCTTTAATAAAAAAAAAAAAAAAAAAATAAGTAATTTGGGTGTAGCACATCGTTACTATCGATTCTCAACAAAATTTGAGACGATGGTGCCGACGATAAAGTCTAAATCTTTACGGTAGATGGCGCTACGATGCCACCCTAAGGCATGTCGAAGCAACTGGTTGAAAAATTCAATGACTCTGACATCTGATTCGGTGGTCCAATTGGGAGGACGCCAGTGTTGGCCCGGAAAGCCGTTGGAAACGCAGGTTCGAATCCTGTCCGAGTCATTAAATTTTTCAATTTTCGCTTCATTTGTAAACATTTAGTTTACGTTAGCAGACGTTACTGCTTTAATAAAAAAAAAAAAAATAAGTAATTTGGGTGTAGCACATCGTTACTATCGATTCTCAACAAAATTTGAGACGATGGTGCCGACGATAAAGTCTAAATCTTTACGGTAGATGGCGCTACGATGCCACCCTAAGGCATGTCGAAGCAACTGGTTGAAAAATTCAATGACTCTGACATCTGATTCGGTGGTCCAATTGGGAGGACGCCAGTGTTGGCCCGGAAAGCCGTTGGAAACGCAGGTTCGAATCCTGTCCGAGTCATTAAATTTTTCAATTTTCGCTTCATTTGTAAACACTGTTAATAAAGTTCATAACTGGGCAAATTTTTCCGTAGCTCTATAAAACATTTTATACATTGCCATATTCATTATGTCATAATTCTATTCATCGCAAACTTAGGCAGTTTCACACGCAATGTACCACTATCATTCACTCCTTTTTCTTTATCTCTTTGTCAGTTTACTGTGACTTGAGAAGTTTCGAGTGTTCGCGCGTCGTCTCTGACTACACTCGTACGTAATATTGATATTGGATGTCACCTATAGGTAATTTGATGAGAAAGTCCCGAAGTCGAACTTTTAGATTGGAGTTGTTGGTCCAAGTCGCTTGCCAACAGGGTGGATTTTAAGCAAACGATGGCAAATACATTGGAAAGGTGGATTATATTTACGAGATAATTTGTACAAGTCATCGGAATTATTATTTTTAACCCATAGATAACTTTAGAATCCAGGTTTTCGGAAGTTTGCAGTCACCTTGGCTAGATTGTCCGTCAATTTTGCAGTAGGCTGGCCACACTTTGTCTTTCAGTTCATCATCACCATCATCGTATCGGGACCGATTTCGGCCACGGCTACTGGAGACTAGCTGACGTCATTTGGCTTAATGAGGGCGCCGCTCATGAACTTTCAGGTGGGTCACATAACCAATTTTTTCAACAAATGTGCAACCACACTCGCTGCAAGTCAGCACCCAACCGACAAAATAATAATTAATGGCGCTGGTTATCGGGTCTTTAGTTTCTCGCGCTTCGCATCGAGCTCATTCCTTTTTCCCTTGAAGGCGTGCACATTTACCGTCATTGTATGCCTCCACTTCCCATCGGTTGTCGGTTTTTCATGATGATGCTCATATAAGTCAAGGCACTATTCTACGAAAATAGGCAAGTATAATGCGTAGATATTCATTTTCGTTGAACTTTTAGAATTGATCGTGCAAGCGAAGCGAGCGAGTCGTTCCCGTTTCAGCTTGGGTATGAATGCTTTTTATATGTCCAGACATCTAATGTACTAGATGTCCGAATTCCCGGTTGCTCTCTTTTTTTTTCTATGCAGTTTCTCAAAATTTTCCAAAATGGCGGAGCAGTCATTTTGAAAAATGTTTGCGAAGTCTACAGCTCACAGAGTAGAGGCAGTTATTATTGTTTTAGTTGAAATCTCAAGTAATGAAATCGTATTTTTTTGGAAAGTCTCGGCATCGGGAGCCAGAGCAGTGCCAGAAAAAGACTTAAAGCCGTCGAGATAAGATAAGATGGTTATTTATTCGTGGGGAAAGTGCGAGTCAGCATTTTATTATGATTTACATTTGTGCCTAAAACTAGTTTTATGGTGGTACCTAATGTTAACTTTTCTTTGTACGTTAAAATATTCTTTAATTTTTTTTCAGATCTCTAAAGAGAGCTGGTCATCATTTCAGGAAAATCCTTCATTGCGCGATGCAGGATATGTATATACAGCGTCATCTGTTGGTAAAAATGTCTGCTCATCACAACGAAAGGGCTGGACAGAATTCAATAAATTTTGGTACAGGAAGTTGAACGTTGGAATATTGAACTTTGACGGTCATTTCTGACATTTAGAGTAGTCCAAGTAAGTTGCCATATAGACATTTGATCCCAATAAAAAAAAGAATCGGTTGACATCCTAAAAAAAATATGTCGAAACGCCTATTCCACAAAAACTACCCAAGCAAATATCTAAAGCAATTTTTCGCACTTTAGCAATACAGCATTTACATTTCACATTCGGGTTTTCTTAAAGCATAAACGCAGCGGATTTCCCTGTACTCATAGCATTTTCCCTATCTCGAATATTCGAATAAAATCCGGTCCGCAGTAGGTAAATCGATTTCGCGTGGCATGCACCGAAATTGCAGGAAAACTTCAGATAGTTCGGGTCCGACCCGCGTCGCGATGACAGGTGCACTTCTTTCGGGATGCCTAGCGAAGTTTAAAACATTGCCCTAGTTTTAGTCTTTTAATATAAATTCCGTAGAATATTTGAGGACAAGGGTTTTTAGTTGATAAGTTGGTTTTTGATCGCGAACTATTGAAATAGCTTCCCTGCGTTTTTTCTTAATAAGCCGACTGCTAGTTGCAAGTTCGGTTGAATTTAACTATTTTTTGTGACAAATAGACCTTTGTGAGATTCAAACATATTTGTAGATGAGCAGAGACTGGACGCGCTCTTCTGGGTCCTTATTTTGAACTGAACATGTTCCAATCCCGGGTTTTTTTGGAGAATCCCGGAATTCCGGGACTTTTTACTGAAAATTTCCGGAATTGGAAGCCATAGGGCTTTCCGGGCCAACACGGACGTCCTGCCAACTAGACCACCGAACCAGATGCCAAAGCCGTTGAATGTTTCAACCAGTTGCTTTTACATGCCTAAGGGTGGCATCGTAGCGGCATCTGTTGTAAAGATTCAGACTTCATAATCGGCACCATCGTCTCGAATTATGTTGAGAATCGATAGTAACGATGTGCTACACCCAAACCAATTATTTTTATGAAAGCATTAACATTTTAAATTTTTCGCTTTATTGTAAACATTTGGTTTTCGTTAGCAGACGTTACTGCTTTAATAAAAGTAATTGACTGTTCCACCGGGGGGTACAGTTAGCATCAAATGCATATATATATACTACTTATATGATTTGGAATATTATTGTAAATTTTTGGAGCCATCCCAAGTACACTTTTCCTGTAAAACGCCGTTTTGGAAGGCATTAAACTTATTTTATTTTTAAGACCTATTTTATTTATTTAAAACAATTGCAAATTACCTATCACAAACATTACAGTTTCAAAGATATATTAATTATAGGCAAGGAAGAGTTAGGTAGTATTCTTAATTTTATAAAGTTGAAATGAACGTAAGATGAATTTTTGGGTCAACCCGATTAGTTCTATATAAAATTTGAATTTGACACTAGGAAAGGAATCTTACATTTAGATACTGTAATGCTTATGTAATAATAATAGATAAGAATAGATTTTAATAAAATGCTCAATGTGAAATATGGATGCTAAATGTGAAATTTAAATAATAATATTTATATAATTATGTGTTAAATGACTTGTAACGAATGTTATGAATAAATAATTGAATTGAATTGAATTGAATTGAATTGAACACGAAAAAACAAAAGAAGATGAATTAGGTGGATTAGGTACCTTTTCCCTGTCTACGGTAAAAAATACTCGAACGCAGTTGCATACAGACAAACGGACGTTATATTTAGAGTAGAAGGTGCCAACCTTTTAGTAAAATTGAGACTCTAAATTTGAGAACCATTAAATTAAATCTCTTGAATATGACAAATAAAATGCAATGTGGACAAGCATACTCATCCTAATTTGAATCATCATTTAAGCTCAAGTGAGATCAAGGAAAATTTGTCTCTTGCAAATAAAAGTATTTCTCTGGGTTAAAAATTAATTTTACCTTATACTGTTGTATAAGAAAATGTACCTTAGACAAAAAGGTTTCTTGTTTTAGGTTTAAGTTAGTGTAATTTAGTTAAGGTTTTATTTTAATTTTATAACTCATATATCTATCGTAATTCTATACATATGTTGTTTTTAATATCCCTGTATTTTTTTTATAAGTATATAATAATGTATATGTTTATTACCTATAACAAAAACGTACTAGCGCTAACTTTGGAATAAGGTCGATTTGAGTTGTCCGATATTTATTTTATTAATTAAATTATAAAATATGATATCATAAAATTACACAAATCGAGCTACTCCCAAAGTGAGCTCTAGTAGTTTAGTTACGCCAACAAACTGTCATAGTTTGGCGCCCTAAACACACTGTTAAATATGTGCTAATATTAAAAAAAATAAACAAAGAAAAATTGAAATGCGTATCCTGGCGGAAGAGACCGGGTATCGAACCCGGTACCTCTGGATTACCGGTCCAGCGCGTTTTTCTTTGTGCTTTTGATCTTGTATGTATGTATGTATCAATGGTTCAATGTGTTGTATCCACATTAAAAATAATGACATCACATGCATATTGGCGAGCAAAATAAATAGTACTGCAAACTCACATTGAATGTTACAATAAAAAGGTTTTATCTTAGTTTATAAGTCTTAATTATGATACGAGCTTTTTTTAATCACTTTCAATGTGATTTACATGCTTAACACGGCAAGTAGGTAACAGAGTTTTTGTGAACAGAATTACTTAATCACTTAATATTCATTACATTATTATTACTGTCGACCCGCGAGACGCGATTAGGTGTTCCATCGACGAAAAATATTCGGTCCATCTCTCGTAAATTGACAGAAATAAATTATGTACAAAAACAAAGTAGGACCCCGGTCTGTTCATGAATATTGGATTTTCATCGTTACAATAATGATCGGGAGTCATAACAAACTTGACTAAAATGACGTTTTTAATTCCGCAGCTGGTTCAGAAGTAAATTTCTTTAGCGAAAGTTTTTGATTAATGATTTCATAATGCTACACTAATATTTTGCAGGAAGTTCCGTTTTATTAATGTGATGGGGTCAAATTGGCTTTTTGTTTTTGATAAAAGAGACACTGGGAGTATTTTTCTTGCGAGTCAGTTTTGTAATTCTTTTTCTTTCTTAAAAATAGCCTTCGCTTAAGTTTTTTTTCAGCTAAACATCTATACATAAGACTCTCTCTCTCTCTCTCTCTTGTCGCTCCCTCATGACTGAGGATCGTGGTGATCACTGGATGGCTTAAACTTGGAGTGAATGATTTGCCTCCTTTGAGCACTACCCATTGCTTCCCTTATAACCGAGCAAAACTTGGAGGAAGATGTGTCCTTTACTTGATCGTTCCATCTGGTTGGGGATCGTCCACGAGCTCGTTTACCATCTGTTCTGTGTTCCCAACTACGATTACCTTTCCAGTCTCTTCTTCTCTTCGCACTATGTGGCCGAAACACAAAATAATTCTGGTGGCATATTGTGGACAGGCGGGTTTTAATATTGAGCTGAGAGAGAACTGATTTATTGGTGTGCTTGGCTGTTCTGGGTATTCTCATCATGCGCCTCCAGCACCACATCTTCAAAGCATCGATATGTCGACGGCCGATCGTAAAATCCGCCAGATCACGAAATTCCTAAGCATATCGTGAAATGCCGTACAGATTTTTTCCCAATTCAATATGAGCCTGCACGCCGCCGCAGGGTAAAATGTAGTCAGCGCACAAAAAAAAACCCTAACCTATTTCTGGGAGCAATTTCGTTTTTAAGGTCATAAAAAAATAACCTTAACCTAGACAGTTTTTTTTATGGCCCAAACCTAAACAGTTAGGGTTATTTTTTTTATGACCCTAAAAACGAACCTGCTCCCAGAGATAGGTAGGTTAGGGTTATTTTTTTTGTGACCCGTAAAACGAAACTGCTTGTGAAACTTATTGTGTTGTACATAATTGTAAGTCTCTTGAATAAATGGGTTATTTGTCATACTATAATGAATTACATTATACTACACTTATTTAATGCTAACTAGCTATACATACTGTTTTTCACACCGTTTTTAACTTATTTTAGTTATGTAAATATTTGATTTATAACTTAGTTTAAGCTTTTTTTATTATTGTGTTGTACATAATATATTGTAATAGTCTAAGATCCCTTTAAGAACGACCTTCACCGAGATGTTTATTTGATTAAATGTATTTTATATTTAATTTAATATGTCAATAAATATATTGCATATGGGTTGCCTAACAAATTTTTGTCCAGGGTATGTTTAATTAATGATTAAAAAAAATTTTTTTTTAAACATTTGATTATTAGATAAATTCTATACCAATCGAAAGTATGAAGCCCATAGAATATGCAAACGTTAGGTTGCCTATTCTTTTCCCGTCACAACTATCGGGTAGCCAGGTTTAAACTGGTAAATCTATACTAGCATTTTGCAACGGTCTGATTATTGAATTGAAATTAAATAACATTAAAGATTATTTTATTATGAACACGGTGGTATAGGGTTGCCTGCGAAAAATCAGTCCAGAATTCCGGTTGTCGAATATTGAAAAGTAAAATATTGCAGCGAGTGAATGTGCGCGACTGAGAGGTCCCAACCAAAACCATCCCATACGATAGAAGAGGACACAGCATAGCAGCTGTTTGAAGTCCGCCCATTTAAAAAAAGAGAGTGCGCGTGCTATTTGTGCTTGAAAATGAAAAGCATAGCGATAGACTCGTATATGCTGTGCATTATTTTGGAGTAGTTTATTATTAAAATAGAGAAATAGTTATTAATCAATTAATTAATTAAACTACCTATGTTTCTACTTGAATCACTTAAAATTAATGCCGTTTAAACACTTTTCACCGTTGGTTAAAATTCTCCAACATTTAAAAGTATGAGAATCTCTGAACACCATGATGACGTAGGCTTGTGTCAGTCACGTGGTTCGCGAGTCTCGGAAGAGAGTACCAGGCGGAGTATATTATTATACCATGCATTTTATTGTATCTATAGCGACAATCTACTCCAAAATAATGCACAGCATATACGAGTCTATCGCTATCCTTTTCATTTTCAAGCACAAATAGCATGCGCACTCTCTTTTTTTAAATGGGCGGACTTCAAACAGCTGCTATGCTGTGTCCTCTTCTATCGTATGCGATGGTTTTGGTTGGGACCTCTCAGTCGCACACATTCACTCGCTGCAATATTTTACTTTTCAAAATTCGACAACCGGAATTCTGGACTGATTTTTCGCAGGCAACCCTATACCACCGTGTTCATAATAAAATAATCTTTAATGTTATTTAATTTCAATTCAATAATCAGACCGTTGCAAAATGCTAGTATAGATTTACCAGTTTAAACCTGGCTACCCGATAGTTGTGACGGGAAAAGAATAGGCAACCTAACGTTTGCATATTCTATGGGCTTCATACTTTCGATTGGTATAGAATTTATCTAATAATCAAATGTTTAAAAAAAAATTTTTTTTAATCATTAATTAAACATACCCTGGACAAAAATTTGTTAGGCAACCCATATGCAATATATTTATTGACATATTAAATTAAATATAAAATACATTTAATCAAATAAACATCTCGGTGAAGGTCGTTCTTAAAGGGATCCTCTACTATAAGTTTCTTTTTAATAAATGGGCTTTTCATTATATTATACTACACTTATTCCATGCTAACCAGCCAGCTAGTCGCTACTAGGAACGTTGCAAGACAGTTAGGTAATTACAAACCGAAGCTTCCGTCTCGAATTAAATCGGTACGGGCGTCAAATCTGTCCCAAATAAGTGGATTAGAACGTGGGAACCCTCGTCAGGACGCAATATTCTTAAGTAAGTTAACCATGACGGTATGGGAGATGGGACAGTCCTAAAATGCTAGTATGTTTGCGGTAGGAGCCATGACGTATCTGGGATAACTGAATGCGACAGTGAAAAGGTTTAATGTAACCTAATCATTAAACAGTTGTTGGAATGCCAAAGAATGTTTCTGACGACGCAGTTGCCGCAGATTGTAGTACAGCTGCCTACTGAGCCGGCGGTCTTGGGTTCGAATCCCGGCAAGGACAAATTTTCGTTTATCACACAAATATTTGTTCCTGTGTCATGGATGCTCTCTCTCTTGTCGCATCCTCATGGATGGCTCACACTTTGGAGATTTGGATGTTTATATAGTTTTTATATACAGTGTGTATATTTGATATAACCGCATACTTTACGGGGGCTTAGTACACTATTATATACATGTAGCACTTATTAATATATCCACAAATTATAAAAAACATCGTAAATTTTTTTTCCATATAAAATTAATCAGCAAGCAATGTACCTACTTGTTTGTTGTTGTTTGTTGACACATAACATCGTGATGTCACAACTGTCACTAGTAATAACTACGCCATACATTGCTGCTCAGAAAATTTTCAAAAATTAATTACGCTATGGTAGTTAACGCTAAGTTAATAATTGTTATAAATATGAGATTATAGCACTAAAATCTCCGTCTATCTACAATATACGGTTGTATCAAATATACACACTGTATATTATGCATATTGTTGTCTAAGTACGCATAGTACAAGCATTGATTAGTTTGGGACTAGGTCGATCTGTTTAAAATTGTCCCTTAATATTTATTTTATTAGATATTCGTCTGAATCTATTATTTTATATTATACTAGAAGGTGCGGACCTTCGCTCGCGCAGAAGAAAAAGAGGATTGTAATTTTTGCTTCTCCGTAGTCGGGAAAAAAGTAACCTTATTTTTTTTTTCAATTCAGTGACTTCTAAATATATCCACATTTTTTGTATCTTCAATGTACCGTGTGTCTTCCGGGCGAAATCGTAAGCAAATAACTCCAGAACCAACAAAACAACATGGCGACACTTAGCTAAAAGAGGGGAATCCGTCTCCAAATGGATTTCGGTCGAAACAGTGAATCGACGCACGTAGTCGGCGACTCAGCCGAAACACCTCTCGTGTAGTCCGGGGGTCGGCGGCAGAATGCTCGTGTGACTAAATATTCACCTGCACAATAGACTGTAACATGCCACAAAAGTATTGCCGGTTATCAGGTTATGTTGGTTACTCTGGTTCTACTACGAATCTCTTAATTCTTGATTTGATTACAATTGACTTTCAAGCATAAAAACAATGTCAAATGACAGGCGTCAGCCAGTTAGCTATCACCAGTAATCGGCACGGCCCGTACAACGCCGCGAGTTTCCTACAGTTATTTTAATATGAACATTATTATAGTTATAATTAAGCGCTCTTGATTGCATTTTTTTTCCTATTCAGTGTAATATAATAATGTTAAATTTATATTTATTATATTTTATGTTCATATTTTTTGTACGCCCAATACCGCGATGTTGTACGGGCCATCACGTACGCTGTTTACTTGGATCATTCGCGAAATAAAATCTTATAACTACTATATTATAAAGTAGTAAAAATAAAATGATTGAACATGACAGATATTTTATAAAAACGGATTTAGGCTGTTCGGGTGATGAGACAATTTTTACCCGACAACGTTAAAGAAAACTAGGAGTGACTTTTCGTCTCTGCACGACCAACGTTGCGGGCGCTCTACGTAGTAAGTGTTTCGCGATATATGATACAAAAGTACACAGACAATCCGAAGAATGATGAGATTCCAATCCACTCAGTTTTGTTTACAGAGGGATTGTCGACAAATAAACGACAACGTCTATAAGATACGGAAGTCAAACGGAAACGAAAAGCTGCTCAGTTGGAAGTATCCACTAATTGAATAATATATATTTTAATCCTCAACAAAAAAAGAGGGAGACAGAGGGTGTTATAAGTTTAACATGTTTACTTTCTCCCATCACACTGCTCGCCATCGGTAGGGTGTTCATCCTCACGCATTGGAGCCTAAATGGTCGAGAACTGTGCGATTCCAGAGGAATTTCCTACCGCGAACGCTTCGCGTGTGGAATGAGCTCCCTGCCGAGGTTTTCCCCGGGGGCTGCAGCATGCGGTTCTTCAAGAGGTGAGTAAATAGGTTCCTTAAGGGTCGGCAACGCGCGTGTGATGTTCCTGTCATCGCAACCGTCCATAAGCAGCGGTAACTGCTTAACATCAGGCGGGCCACATGCTTGTTTGCCACCGTCATAGTATAAAAAATGTGTATCTGTGTGTCTGTCTGTGGCATCGTAGCTCCCAAACGGATAGCGATATATAACCAATAAACGGATAGATAACCAATTTGAGTGCGTTCTTAGCTATGTTTGGTGGAAAAAGGAATAATAAGTAGTTGCTAAGATATTCAGCTTTAATTTATACCAAATGACAAGATCTCAGCCAATATTGAAGCTAAGAATTGAAAATGTTGTAGTTATGTTCAGTTTTAGTACCATTTTCTAAATATCACTCATCGAATGAGGGTCTCATGACGACCAGGTACGAGTGTCGGGTTTTATTGATTATTAATTAAGGTTAACATTAAATGGTTCATGTATGGCATCTTTGATTAGCCGTCTTTCCTGTGGGCAATTACAAAAGTTATGGGTATACACGTACATGTAACTTATATTCATCGTGCAGGCTCCGGGCCTATGATGGCTGCGTTTATAAAGTGATAAATAAGTGATAAAGCATTTGTCACTCACACTCGCATTTTGTCAAAACGTGACGGATGCTTTGTCACTTATTTATCGCATGATAAATGCAACCATCAGCCGCCCGCTGAAGTACATAGGTGACTATTAGGGTTTCTGCTCGAGACTTCTCGAACTCGAGACAACTCGAGAGTTTCGTCTACATTCGAGACGAGAAACAAATAGCCGACTCTCGAGACTCTCGAGTTCTGGCGAACACAAAATAAGGGCTAAAGTCAGGCTCGGCATTTTGCCGCTTTTAACAATGATAACGCCGCCCGCGCACTATAAACACGTGCAGCGGACTTCTCACTCGCACGCTTTGTATTTGTAACTCGCCGCCGCATGAATTGGAAGAACAAGGCACCAGCAGTTTTGAGTCAATATTAAAAAAAGCTATAAATAACGTAGATATGATTCCAGCTGAACGTGATCCACACCAAGTCACGAAAAGTTTAATTAGGAAGAAATTTAATGTCAGCATCTTGGGATCATTTCCACCAATGACCGACCTTGGGTAGGGTTAGGTTAGTTCAGGTTCTAGGTTTTTAAGTTAATTTTAACATTAATTTATTGATTTTATGAGTCTACAGAGTGAGCACGTACTCCTAATCTTGAGATGTTACATTTTCTTACCAAAGACTCGAGAGTCGAGACAACTCGAGAAATTGGAGTCGAGAATTCTCGAAACTCGAGAAAAAAAATGAGCCGAGAAACCAGAAACCCTAGTGACTATGTGCATCCGTATAAGAATCTAGAATCCGTAAAATTGGGATGTAAAGATTAAATTTACGCTAATTCATAGTGATAAAATCTGTACCTACCCAAAAGTATTATCTATGTATTTATTTATATATCGTATATATTATGAGTATTTCAATTATATGTAATTATATTGCTTGGATGCACCGCCTACAATTGTTCTAAGCTTTAACATTGTGCTTTGCTCTAAGGTTGACTGGTAGAGAATGGCGGACTTAATGCCCGTCTTTTGTACGTTAAGTTTTTCTTTTGTGCAATAAAGTTTAAATAAATAAAAAGGTTGTATATGTGAGTGAAATCTTGGAAACTAAAGTGGATCCAGTTCCTGACTTTCTTTGGCGCAATGAGAATTAGGAGAGTCAGTGATCAACATCCGGGCTACAATAAATAAATATCGAACAACCTCACACAAATCGATCTCGTTCTTGTGTCAGGGGTACCTACTAGACGACGATATACATACTTATTTACTTAAATACATAAAACAACCATGACCCAAGTACAAATCGAGTTCGTCATACAAATATTTGCCCTGGGCGGGATTCGAACCCGGGACTGCCGGCAGCACTAGAAACTGCGCCAAACGTGTCGTCAAAACTGCCGTCGAAATGACGATGATTTTTTAAGCACCGGATCTCGGAGCACTTCCTTGAATGCGGGATAATTCCGCACATTCCGCGTTTACTCAATAAAAAACATTTCCGAATCTCGCCGGATTGGGCGCGGCGCGATGTAATTAGGAAGGATTATATAGACCTGCTCGCACGGAATAAGAACGTCGTATCTCCGCCAGACATGCTCGGGAGTTACTTCCTTTTTGGAAATAGATATATGATTCTTCATAATTTACCTCTCGATGTATGCCGTATGTAAGTGTAATAGGCGTACCTATAGACAATTTATTCTGAGGATGTCAATCGATTCTATGTTTTATCAGGATGATATGTCTATTTGGGACTAACTACACTTAGACTGCTTCAAAGTTCAACATTCCTACCGAGCGTAGTACGTACATGACATGTGACGTCATAATTGTGGGTTGGGTACCCATATTTGTATGGAGACAATAAGTAATTTACAATTAGTAATTTTTTTTTCATAATATATATAACTTAGAATCTGACATGTAAAAGAGCTCTTGTACCTAGGCTACTTGCAGCATAAAGTTTTGAATTAGAATTTGATACTTCATGTACCTAAGGGTGAGGGCTAAGATACTATCATTTATTCTCTAAAAAACCTTAAGCGAGTTCCTTAATAGTTTTAGAAAAGTTTCAATAACAGGAGTAATTTTGTAAAAAATTGCTATTTAACTATTGCCAACTTTAACTGTGAAAATTGCCATAATTATAAAGTGAATGCCATTTTGTACCATACATTGCAAATTACCATTCTGTAAAAAAGACATATACTTAATGTATTCGTGCATTATGAATATATGAGTATGAGTATGAGTATTCTCTGAAAAAACCAAGCGAGTTTCTTCGCATTTCGCCGCTCATCACAGGGCGGATAACAAGCGAAAGAGTAATTCATTAGCGACCGAAACGCTCGTGGTTCTTAAAAGGGTCATTGTGTTAATCCGAAGTGAATTGTAACCAGAAGGTTAACTGACGGAGGGCGCTTCATGGCTTAAGCGCGTCGTGTCGGGAGAATGGATTGATGGTACTTATGTAATGAGATACGGGAAATGGCTGTAATGCGTTTGGAAAGTAAACGCTCATATCGTTGCTTTTCGTGCTGTATGGAGTGATAATGACAAGTTGAAAGTTTACTACACACGATTGCACTACGTGTACTTTACCATACACTGCAGGACACCATCGCGAGGGCAGACTTCGGGCCGAAGGGTGTTGTGTTTCGGCGGTTCCGGGGCGATCTGCCGAAACCTGCGCCAGATCAGACGACGCAACGGAGCCACGCTGTTACGTCGCCCAAATCAAACTAGATTTTAGTTTTTTTTAGGGTTCCGTACCCAAAGGGTAAAAACGGGACCCTATTACTGAGACTTCGCTATCCGTCCGTCCGTCCGTCCGTCCGTCTGTCACCAGGCTGTATAAGGGGGGCTCCCATACAACAAACTTGTTATAGATTATGGTATGGAACCCTTCATGCGCGAGTCGGACTCGCACTTGCCCAATTTTTTATGTATAATTTTGTAGTTCACATTGCCTTGATTTAATTACTGTTTGTAATGCTGTGTAAATAATTTGAATAAATAAATAAATAATAAATAAATCGCTTCATCAAAATGGTGGACTATCAACGAGAAAAACAATGTCATTACGGCAACGGTCGAATACAAATTACAATAGTTAAAATAAAATTGTCAAAATTTCAAGTTTTCAAATGATTATACCACCTAATTTAGAAAATCAATTACTTAATGTTATTAAAACTATTGTGAGACATCTTTACTAATTATAAAAAACGGTTTAAACTCGCGTATAAATTGTCAGGAACGTCTCGACATGTTACGAACTCATTAGGAGCTCTTCATCAGGGGTAGCTATGCGTGCTGCTACGCGACTCGCAACCCACTGTACTTTTAATCGCTCTTCTTGCCGCCCTCTGCGCACGCGCAGATAGCGCGGCGCGGGGAGGGCAGGGCTCTTCCGCTATCACTATCTGTCACTGCATTTTCACTATTACCCACTGATACCACGCACACTTGACTTATTGTATCAATGACAAGACAAGACAAGAGCCCTCCCTCCCCGCGCCGCGCTATCTGCGCGTGCGCAGAGGGCGGCAAGAAGAGCGATCAGTTACCAAACAAATGTCGTTACCAGTAAAATAAAGGGTATAGCCGTGTTTGTATGGGGCATCGGCCCCAGAAGCCAAATCGATTGCCGTTTTGCTAATATATTAGCCCAGATGTAAGATGCTATTTTACAAAAAAAGGACCCTGAAATACTTCAGGTTTTTGAGAAAATTTAAAAAAACGAAAATTCGTTTTTATTTTCTTTTACCTAAACTACTCAATAGATTTTTTTGTAACTTATGACACATTATGTAGGTAATAAAGAATAATTATGAAAAAAAAAATGGATTTCCAAATATCCTAATAAGTAATTTTATTAAAACTTTCGTGAGACATATTTAATTATTGTATTAAGCGGTTTACACTCACGTGAAATTGTCAGGAACGGCCCGACATGTTTCGAACTCGTATGGAGCCCTTCATCAGGGACGGCTGCCCGTACACCGCCGCGGCAAACTCGTCACTGCTGATACTTTGACCGACGTTCCGCTCTGAGCGCGCGCGCCGATGGCGCGGGGGCGGGGGGTGCTTGCAAGCCCGCAACTTGTCCGTCCAGCACTCCAACGTCACTTTTGTCATCAATAGACATTACGCACACTTGACTAATGGTGTCCACGGGATTGTCCAAACGCACAATATGTTTCGCCGCCGGAAGCACAGGCTTCCATGCTGGAGGTAAAGCCCAACCGCCGTCTCTATTAAAATTCGGGCGCCGTCCGATCTCGATAGCTTCGTGTACCTTACGTTGTATATAACGTTTCTCACGTACCAACACTCTTGCTTTATCGAAACGGACAAAATGAGACGCACCGGCTTCGACGACATGTTCAGCGACCGCGGAATTATTCGTGTCCAGCTTCCGTACACTGCGTATGTGCTCAGACAACCTTGCAGACACATTACGTCCCGTCTCCCCGATGTACGCCTTGCCACACTCACAGGGTATTTCATATACGCCCGGGCTACCGAACGGATCTTTATCTTTAGGTGACTGCAACAACTGCCTTACCTTAGTCAACGGACGGAACCAGGTTCTAATACTGTATCGGCGGCGTAACATGTGTCCGATGGTATCCGTCACCCCTTTAATATAATGCAAGTACGCAGGTGCTCTCTCCACAGTCTGCGGTCGTTGCGCTACACTCGGGTTCGCTACACGCTATGTCTCCACTTGTATCCATTGCTCTCCAACACTTGTCGCACATGCGCCAACTCTTTATTCACGTACTGCGGGTCGCATAAACGCAGAGCCCTATTAATGAGCGCCCGCGGTACTGACGACAAGTGTGCTGGATGGTGATGTGAATCAGCTTGCAGGTATCGATCAGTGTGCGTGGATTTGCGGTACACCGTATGACTCAGCCGTCCTTCCGGCATGCGTTTCACCAGCACGTCCAAAAATGGAAGCGCTCCATTGGACTCCTTCTCGATGGTGAACTGTATCTTTGTGTGTATCGCATTCAGATAGTTCAGAAGTGGCTCTACATCATGTTCCGCCATCACCGCAAAAACGTCATCCAAACGTCAACGCAAAAACAGTGGCGCTATGTGGATGGAGCATGGAAGCCTGTGCTTCCGGCGGCGAAACATATTGTGCGTTTGGACAATCCCGTGGACACCATTAGTCAAGTGTGCGTAATGTCTATTGATGACAAAAGTGACGTTGGAGTGCTGGACGGACAAGTTGCGGGCTTGCAAGCACCCCCCGCCCCCGCGCCATCGGCGCGCGCGCTCAGAGCGGAACGTCGGTCAAAGTATCAGCAGTGACGAGTTTGCCGCGGCGGTGTACGGGCAGCCGTCCCTGATGAAGGGCTCCATACGAGTTCGAAACATGTCGGGCCGTTCCTGACAATTTCACGTGAGTGTAAACCGCTTAATACAATAATCCTAATAAGTAGTGAAATTTTCACTTTAAATTTTTCAATATTTTTTTTTTATATTTTCGAGATAGCCACCCACCAATTTTGGCTATATTATGTATAAACTAATATTCTATAATATATATTTTTTTCAAAAACATTCACTCGGATCAACATATCCAAAATGAAACAAACTTATCACCTGGTGACAATTTTTCAGACAGTTATTTTCAAAACCTCGTATCTAGTTTGTTGATTGATACTGAGATACGAGCTTTATTTTAAGTAGGTATTTGTTACTTAGTTTTGGTTGTCAACTGACGTTATGGTATAAGTACCATACATTTGTTGGACTTAATATGCCTAACTACTCGTACAAGAATTGAATAAAAATAACATAAGAGCGTCATCGAAATAAAATGTCTAGGCGATAAGTTTGTTTCATTTTGGATATGTTGATCCAAGTGAATGTTTTTGAAAAAAACATATATTATAGAATATTAGTTTATACATAATATAGCCAAAATTGGTGGTCCCTATCTCGAAAATATAAAAAAAAAAATATTGAAAAATTTAAAGTGAAAATTTCACTACTTATAAGGATATTTGGAAATCCATTTTTTTTTTAATAATACATCTTTATTACCTTCATAATGTGTATAAGTTTCAAAAAAATCTATTGAGTAGTTTAGATATAAGAAAATGTTCCGTCGCGGAACAGATTAGTTCATTTTACTTTCTTAATTTTCATATTATTTTTAATGGGTATTTTTCTTACATACAAGACAACACAATTTGTAAAGAATACATTTTCCTTGTATCAGTATTTTTGAGATGGCAAGCTTGTACCGGATCTCAAAGCACTTCCTACGCGCTCGCAGCGCCACCTAGTCGAGATAACTCTCTCGTACCGTTGAGATCGAACTGCACGCAACGCCGCTGTGCTTGTGCTGAAATAATTACTTTTTGCTATTATCCGTCGCGACGAACTTACTCAAAACACAACTGGTGAAACAGTCCTAAACCTGTGCCTATGGTGAAATGTGGGTGTCAGTTTGAGCGCTGAGGATCGTCCAAAACTCCAGCGAAACCTACCACGTGGATTGCCTCTGGATTCGACGTAAGTGAGCCTCTCAAATTACTGCCCCTACATAATTTTTTGATCCGTTCGAACCGGGTCTTTCTTCACTTTGTTGTGTTGTCTTGTTATTTGCGGTATTTCGTACCCATTTTAGTTACATTCGTAATTCAATTTCGCATTGTCATTTCGGCCATCTTTGTTACGCAAAATGGTTCCTAATTCAAATTGAATTTGCCGCGATGTCGCTATAGTGAGCCATTATTAGATGATCAAACGAACTTACCTGAAGTGAAGTTCGATCTTAATTGTCATGTCTTCGACGAAAGATTTAAATAATTAGACAAAGGTAGTTGCCCTGCAACGTTCGGACCTATTCGCACCTAGTTCGGTATCGTAGAAAGAGAAAAAAATATCTCCCTTCCTCTACGACACTGACGACGGCTGCCAACCTCATTTCTTTAGAGAATATTTCAACATTGACGTAAAATTATAAGGGTCTCAAAGGGAGGGTGGGACCTTAAATCTTTCGTCGAAGACATGACAATTAAGATCGAACTTCACTTCAGGTAAGTTCGTTTGATCATCTAATTGTCATGTCTTCGCCTCAAGATTTAAATAATTAGACAAAGGTAGATGTTCAGAGTAGAGTTCAATGTTGAAATATATGTAATAAAAACAACAGCGTAAATCAACAACAACAAATGTATTCTCTATTTCGTAACTTACATAGATTTATTGTAATGTTTATCACAGTTACCTTATTTTTATTTATTGAAATAATGCATTAACAAAACTAGAGTTAGAGTTTAGCTCTAAAATCGGTAGCTTATAAAAATTTGCAAAAACTAACGATTGATCAGACCATCCCGCTGTCTTCCTAATAGTATCGACACTAACACCAGCTCGCGCAGCAGCTGATGTAGAAGCGTGCCGTGTACTATGTGCACTAAATGTATTAGTGTCGATACCACTAGATGACAGTGTTTGCTTAATCCAGCGTGATATAGTCTGCGAAGAGACTCCATGATATGGACTTCTTGATGTTAAAAATAGTTTGTCTTCATTTAATGGTCTAATTGAAGATGTTTTATGCATGTAATCAACTAAGGCCCTAGCCGGGCATACACAGGTTCGTTGGTGGAAAAAAGGTAAATCTAAGATTGGCTGTTTTTTGCCTATGCCCGATGTCTTAATTAAATCTTTAATATATATCACAATCCGTTCATCGGAAATATTAACGTTTGAAACTTTAATCAATGACAAAGTCTGACATCTTTGGCCTGTGGCCAGGGCTAGTAAAACTACAAGTTTCTTGCTAATCATCTCGAGGGTTAAATTATCATGTGGATACAGCTTACTTAAGTAATTTAGAACTATAGTAGGATCCCATGTATGAGAATACTTGGGGAAGGTTGGTTTTAACTTAAATACACCTTTAAAGAACCTCTTTATACGGTCGTCTTGACTCAAATTATTTCTTGAAATAAGCGATAAAGCCGAGCGGTGGCTATTAAGTGTACCATACGAAGCCCCCTTCCCCAAGCATTCTGTTAAAAAATCTAATACATAAAAAATTTGTATATCCAGTGTTTCAATGCCTTTTTTATTGCAGTAATTCCACCAAAGCTTTAAGCTCGAAGAATACTGTGATATAGTATTCTGAGAAAGAGAGGAAATCATAACGGTTAACGTTGATTGGGGAACTTGACGGCCGGCAAACGCTTGCCTGATAAGATGCACGCAGCCAGGGAAAGGCGCTGATGCATTGGATGAACCTCCCTGAAATTAGAAAATAATAATTTCTTACTCGGAGTGAAAGTTATTACTTCACTGATGATTAAGGACTTGTACAGAGGAAACCATGGTTGTGATGGCCATAATGGTACCACAATGATTCCAGTAGCTTGATCCAAAACAATCTTTTTTAATACCTTTAATATTAATGAAAAAGGCGGGAATGCGTAAAAATCTAATTTATTCCACTTTATAGTAAAAGCATCGATATTGAATGCAAAAGGATCTCTTTTCCAAGAAATGTACTTAATACATTTTGCATTCACCCTAGATGCAAATAAATCAATTTCGGGCCTGCCGAATTTACCAACTATTTGCATAAAAGCACAGTTATCTAATTCCCATTCAATATCGATGTTTCTCGACTCCCTGTCTGCGTCGGTGTTTTCGCAAGACTTAATATACGATGCAAAGATGTGTATATACCGAGATTCACACCAATTCCAGATCTTTTTTGCAATGTCATCCAGGTGCACGTTTTGCACTCCACCCATTTTATTAATATAAGCAATGGCAGTAGTGTTATCAATGCGCAGCAAAATATTACAGTTACTTAAGTCTTTTGCAAAGGATTTGAGACCAAAGAAAGCAGCTACCAATTCTAGATAATTTATATGTTCCTTAGACTCGTCATTATTCCAGGAACCGCCGATGGTTTCCCCGTTACAAGCGGACCCCCAACCGCTCAGGGAAGCATCGGTAAAAATCTCAAGACGATAATCATCTGCCACTAATGATTTATATGAATTTAGAACATTATCTTTCCACCATAGCAGATCGTCATATAAATTATTCGAAATATCCATTATTTTATCATAATCATTCTCATTATTTAGTAAAGCAACATATCTAGCCCTTTCCAACGATTTCGTGTGTAACCAGCCGTAAGCGACTGCTGGACATGCGGCTGTGAGGGTACCTAAGTAAGCAGCGAAACAACGTATAGACATAGCTTTGGTACTTAACAAAATCTTGGTGCGCGACAATATGTCGCATTTCTTTTTTGCGGGTAGTTCTAGGGTCATATTATCTGATCTAAGAATAAAACCTAAAAATTGACAGGACATCTTTGGAATCAAGGAACTTTTCGAGTAATTTATTACGAAACCTAGGCTTGTTAAGCAATCGATCGTTTCGTTAAGATTGTTTAAGCAATCATCAAAAGTTCGGCCAATAAGCAAGCTATCATCTAAATATTGAACGGAATGATGACCACGTGACCTCAAAAAAGCGGATACAGGCTTCATTATTTTGGTAAAAATATGTGGTGCCGAGCACATCCCGAAAGGTAAAGCGCGGAATTCGTAAAGAATATCATCAAAATAAAATCTAAGGTATTTTCTATGTTGTTTACAAATTCTCACAGAAAAATATGCTTCTCTGAGGTCCAAATTTACCAAGTAACAGTTAGGCGTTAAAAGTTTGATGGCGGTCCTTATGTCTTCCATTTTGAAGTGGTTTGGTTTAATGAATTTATTTAAATTCTTTAGGTTCAAAATAAGACGTTTTTCACCGTTACTTTTAGGAACAAGAAAGATGCCAGATAGAAATTGATTAGGTACCGGTTCACATTGCCTTATGGCATTTATTTGAATCAATCGAATAATTTCATTTTTGACTAAAATGTGATCATTTTTTGACAGTGACAATTTAGGTCGAATGCTCGGACATTGACATGGTTCGCTGGCAAAAGGAATTTTATATCCTAATATAGCATCAATGACCACCTTATCATTAGTTATGGACCGCCAGTTATCAACAAAGCAAGCTAAGCGCCCAGCGCGTACCTCGTCGTCTAGCGTCGGCGCGACGCGGGCGTCGTGTACGAGCGGCGCGTCGTCTGCGCTGGCGGCGGCGGCGGCGGGCGCGGCGCTGTGGGCGCCGTGGCCGACGTGCGCGGGCGCGGGAGGGCCTGCTGGTGCTGGGGCGGGGGCGCTCGCGGCCCACCGGCACCGCTGCGGTTCAGCGGCGCTCTCGAGCCGCGCTGAAAGTGGCGAGGCGGTGGGCCCTTCCAGTTTAAACTGGAGCTAGAGGCTGCTGGAACGGCTTGAATTAATTGTCCCGTTTTTTTGATCCCTCTAGAAGACTTAATAAACTCTCCAAGCTTATCGCCAAACAAGTGTGAATCACGTTTGCGATCCTTAAAAGCTTCGACAAAACTTTTTTCCAGCAATGGCGTTATGAGAGCACGCCTAGTTTCAGTTTCTGTGAAGTGGGAATCTGCTACTAGTTTTGAAGCTTCGCTTAACAATTTAAGCGCCCCGTGGGTATCTAGTGATTTTTTTAGCATACCCGTGATTATCTTGCCAAGAACGGACAAAACGCAACCCAGTTGGTTTTGTTTTTTAAGCAATCTTAAATCCCTATTTTTTGAATTTTCGGTCAGCATAGCGGCTACCTCGGGATTGAGAATGGGCGACTTGGACAAGGGGCAGTTTTTTGGCAATAAATGTTTTTTCAAAACTTCTTCTTTAATTTCTTTTTTAAGCCCGTCTTTTAAAATTGGTGTCCATATTTTTGACAAATTGTCATTAATGTCGTCGCCCCATTCCGCCGCCTCGGGAACGAAATCTCCGATCGCCTGGAGCAGCTCGGGATCGATCACATCGAGCTCAGGTTGTGTTGGTGCCGGAACGATTTCCGCTTGCTGCGCTGGAGGCTCGATCGCTACAGGAACCGCCGGTGGCGATGGATCTTGAACTGGATCCGGGGGCTGCAAGGTGGGTTCAGGGTTCCCTGGCGCGGCCCCGGCCGACACACCCAATTGTTCGTCTATTTCCGGTGCCAATAAATCTTCAAGAGGCGGCGGTACATCTTAAACAAAGGATAAAAAACAGGTTAAAACCTGATATTATCGTTTGAAAAATAACGGTTAACATCTCGTGTTAACTCTGTGAATTTGCTACTGGTCATTATCTCGTAATGACTCGGAGCTATATTTCCACTGCCTAACATCTCGTGTTAGATCGGGGATAAATTGTAATGCAGTATGTAATTGCCACTTTCAAAACACGATTAGATAAATTAGTACTCACCATTTTCGATTTCTTCGTCACTTGAATACACTATTCGAGAAGATTTTCGTTTTAATTTAGACTCATATTTAATTATTTTCTTCTTCCATCGCTCCTCTTGCGAATTCGATTTCCTTTTCGGCATAGTCTAAGTTTGCTTATTCCGGATGTAGGTAGGTATATATTCGTAATAGTTATACTGGAGCTTAGTGTAATGTTGACCAGGTGCGTTCGCCGCGCGCGCACGGACAGGAATGAGGTTGGCAGCCGTCGTCAGTGTCGTAGAGGAAGGGAGATATTTTTTTCTCTTTCTACGATACCGAACTAGGTGCGAATAGGTCCGAACGTTGCAGGGCAACTACCTTTGTCTAATTATTTAAATCTTGAGGCGAAGACATGACAAGTAGGTATCAGCGATCTACCGCTTGAACCAAGGGGTACATTTTTGTGCTCAATTACGCCTAAGGGCAAACAACAGCCAGTTATTCCGATTGAGGCTACTATCCTTTCGAAGTTAACCCGTCAAATGCCTAGTGTACCACTAGCACCGCTTGCTGACTGGCCTCATTTGCAGGGACTCACATTAGCGGACCCTGAGTTTCACAAACCACAACCTGTTGACATGATACTCGGTGGGGACATTCTCGCAGATATTTTGCTGGATGGCCTTATCAGGGGTGAACCGGGAACACCCACCGCAGTAAACAGTTCGTTCGGTTATTTACTATGCGGTAAATTGAATTTTACTGCTAGCGTTGCGACTCCACTCCACGCGTGTTTTACGTCGTTTGACAACGACAACCTTCAAAGGTTTTGGGAGCTGGAGTCAGTTCCAGAGATACGGAGTTACACTCCCGAAGAGCAGCTATGCGAATCCTTTTTTCAAAAGACGCATACGCGCGATGAGACAGGGCGATACGTGGTCGCTCTGCCGTTCAAGCCCGACGCACCGCCCCTCGGCGAATCTCGGCAAATTGCTCTAGCACGATTCCATAAATTGGAATACCGTCTAGAACGTAACCCCCAGCTAAAGGCGGATTATCACGCTTGCCTCCAAGAGTACGTGGATCTCAACCACATGGAGCTCGCGGACGACAACCCCCCCGCTGGCGCGAGTTATTACATACCACACCATGCGGTGGTCAAAACTTCTAGTGAGACGACTCGTACTAGAGTTGTCTATGACGCTGGATGTCGCTCGACGAGTGGTCACTCATTAAACGACATTCTGTTGACGGGTCCTAAGTTACACTTAGACATCGTTGACGTTCTACTTAAATTTCGAATGCATAAAATTGCATTTTGCTCCGACATCAAACAGATGTATCGTAACATACTTGTTCGTGAGAGCGACAGGGATTTTCAGCGCATCTTTTGGCGACAGTCGCCCGAGGAGCCTCTGCGTGATTACAGGCTTCGGACAGTCTCTTTCGGCGTCAGCAGCGCCCCCTATTTAGCCTTGCGAACGATGAAACAACTGGCTCACGACGAAGCTGAGCATTTCCCGCTTGCATCTCCAGTATTATTAAATGACGTTTTTGTCGACGACGTAGTTACCGGCGCAGATACAACAGCCGAAGCGCTCGCTCTGCAGCAGGAGCTGATAGGTATTTGTGCCACAGCCGGTTTCGAGTTACGCAAATGGCAAAGCAACTCGCCAGCGATCCTCGCTGCAGTGCGACCGCCAGATGTTCATGGTGAGCGGCGTGAAAATGTTCACTTCGCCGAAATGGATAGTGACCAAGGGGTCAAGGTCCTTGGACTTCAATGGAATCCAGGATCCGATGCATTCAGTTTCAAAGTACAAAGTACTTCTAAAGTCTGTACGAAACGGGCTATATTATCGGAAATTGCGAAAATATACGACCCAATCGGGGTCATCTCGCCCGTCTCTTTATTCGCTAAACACTTGATTCAATTACTGTGGTTAGCTAAGGTTCCGTGGGACTCAGAACCCCCTATCGATATAGTTAACTCATGGACAAATTTCGTTAACGAGCTACCGCTCTTATCCCAGATATCGTTTCCGCGTCATATTTTAACACTAATGATTACGAGTCAATCGAAATTCACGGATTTTCAGACGCAAGCCAAATTGCATATGCAGGATGTGTTTACATACGTCTTACGGACAAAACCGGTAAGGTCCAAACCTACCTGGTTATGGGAAAGACACGCGTAGCCCCTCTACGTGTGTGTCTAACGATCCCAAAATTAGAGTTAATGGGATGTGTAATACTATCAAAATTGATAGAACGAGTAATGCAGATTTACGGTGATCGCATTCGCCCCGATCAGGTATACGCGTGGTCGGACAGTTCCATCGTGCTAGCGTGGCTCAAGTCACCCCCGCACGAGTGGAAAACATTCGTCTCTAACCGCACCAGTGAGATATTATCCCGTGTCCCGGCGAGCTGCTGGCGTCACGTCAAGTCGGCTGATAACAGCGCCGACCCGGCGTCACGCAGTCTCCTGCCCTCCGCACTGGTACAAAGCGACTTGTGGTTCCATGGTCCCCCATGGCTCCAACAAGGTCGCGACTCCTGGCCTACACAAAAGCCGGTAGTAAACACACTGGAAGAAAAACGCACTAAAACCGAATCCGTAAACAAAAGTTGCGCATGTGTGTCCACATCGCCTCCTACCCCGGACGACGACAGTCTTATTACGCGATTTTCGTCGCTAGGCAAATTAGTTCGCGTCACGGCATTAATATTTCGTTTCTATAACAAATGTAGAAAACATAAACAAACGTTTCCAGATTACGTCACTGTACCCGAATATCGCTTTGCATTAAATCGACTCATATTGATTACACAACGAAAGGTTTTCGAGGAAGACATTAAACAGATTTCGTCTAATAAATTACCTTCCTTACGCTTACGGCGTCTCTCGCCAATTGTAGATAATGACGGTTTGTTACGCGTCGGAGGACGCATTCATAAATCATTTTTACCGTATGAGTCAAAACATCAATTGATTTTACCTAAACGACATCCACTTACTTATCTTATCATAGACGATGCTCACATAAAGGAATTGCATGCCGGCCCGCAGTGTGTGCAAAACGCACTGTTACAGCGGTATTGGATAATATCGGGCCGTGATATAGTACGTCTACGTATACATCGCTGCATCCCGTGTTTTCGTGCGCGCCCCACGCGCGTGCAACCTAGGATGGGAATGTTGCCCGCGGTTCGCTTGCGACCAGCGCGCGTTTTTATCAAAACCTCATGCGATTTCTGTGGGCCATTCTACGTTCGCGCAAACAAGGTGCGAAATGCAAAAATAATAAAATGTTATGTTGCGGTTTTTGTATGTATGAGCGTTAAAGCCGTACATCTTGAAGTAGTTTCCGAACTTTCGACTGAAGGGTTTTTAGCTGCGTTGCGACGTTTCACGTCCCGCCGTGGATACTGTACGGACATATACACGGATTGTGGACGTAACTTTGTTGGTTGCAATAATTATCTTAAAGAGTTGTACGCGTTCTTGCGCAACGATTCCGTTATGAGCGCTCTCAACCAACAAACCCTAAAGCAAGGATTAACTTGGCATTTTCAGCCCCCTTATGCTAGTCATTTCGGTGGACTCTTTGAAGCGGCCGTTAAAAGTTTCAAAACACATTTATATCGCGTAGTAGGTACTCGGACGCAAACCTATGATGAAATGCATACGATCACGTGTCAAATTGAAGCGGTTTTGAATTCCCGTCCGCTCTGCGTACTAAGTTCGGATTCTTCTGATCCACTTCCTCTTACACCGGCCCATTTTTTGATCGGAGAGCCTCTAACGGCCCTACCAGATGTTTCCTTGACAGACGAAAATCCTAACCGTCTTACTCGCTGGCGCTGGATACAGCAAGCTGTCCAGCATTTCTGGAATAGATGGAGTCGCGAATATCTTCATCATCTCCAGCAAAGTACAAAATGGCTTCAAGATCGCGGTCCCGCAATCCGTGAAGGCACTGTCGTTGTGGTCTACGATGACCACTTACCGCCGTTACAGTGGAAGCTCGCGCGTATTCACGCTGTCCACCCGGGCGCCGATCAAGTCATTCGCGTCGTAACTTTAAAAAGTGGGGACACATTGTACAAACGACCCGTAGTTAAGGTCTGTCCCTTACCTCTAGAATAATTAATAAAAATTCGTTACGACTCTTAGTGTAGATTAGGCTTAATAATTTCAATATAGTTGGTAAGCTTTCGCATGTTCTATTAAAAGACACTACGTGCTTTTAAGGTGAGCGGCATGTTCCGTCGCGGAACAGATTAGTTCATTTTACTTTCTTAATTTTCATATTATTTTTAATGGGTATTTTTCTTACATACAAGACAACACAATTTGTAAAGAATACATTTTCCTTGTATCAGTATTTTTGAGATGGCAAGCTTGTACCGGATCTCAAAGCACTTCCTACGCGCTCGCAGCGCCACCTAGTCGAGATAACTCTCTCGTACCGTTGAGATCGAACTGCACGCAACGCCGCTGTGCTTGTGCTGAAATAATTACTTTTTGCTATTATCCGTCGCGACGAACTTACTCAAAACACAACTGGTGAAACAGTCCTAAACCTGTGCCTATGGTGAAATGTGGGTGTCAGTTTGAGCGCTGAGGATCGTCCAAAACTCCAGCGAAACCTACCACGTGGATTGCCTCTGGATTCGACGTAAGTGAGCCTCTCAAATTACTGCCCCTACAGAAAACAAAAACCAATTTTCGTTTTTTTTTATTTTCTCAAAAACCTGAAGTATTTTAAGGTCCTTTTTTTGTAAAATAGCATCTTACATCTGGGCTAGTATATTAGCAAAACGGCAATCGATTTGGCTTCTGGGGCCGATGCCCCATACAAACACGGCTATACCCTTTGTACCACTAAAAATCCGCAATAGGGCTTGAAAACACCCTGTTAAGTTATACAAGGAAACATAAACTAATAGTTGTAACTTGTAATATAGTGCAGACATTCGATGTATGTAGATATTGAATGCTTCCACATTTACTCGTTTGTTTGCTGTTAATTCAGATTTTACTCCTTTCTCTGCTAGCTCAGCCAGATATTGCTTACAATAGGCTGGGTACAATTTTTGGAAGACCGTTAAATTATATTTAAATGAGACAAATTATATTTAAACGGATTATTATATTAATTATTATGAGTATATTAATTATTTGAGCCGTTACGTTTCGGCAACTTTCCTGTTACCGTTGTCAAAGGTTGAGAAAACGTCAGGGAGGCTTTGATAATTAATATACGCAATATATTCTGTTTAAATTGTTTTATTTCAATGTGTGACAGTCGCGGAGACCGAAATATAATTTACTTGTATTTTTAGGGTTCCGTACCCAAAGGGTAAAAACGGGACCCTATAACTGAGACTTCGCTGTCCATCCGTCCGTCCGTCCGTCCGTTTGTCACCAGGCTGTATCTCAAGAACGGTGATAGCTAGACAGTTGAAATTTTTACAGATGATGTATTTCTATTGCCGCTATAACAACAAATACTAAAAATAAAATAAAGTAAATATTTAAGAGGGGCTCCGATACAACAAACTTCTTATAGATATTGGTACGGAACCCTTCATGCGCGAGTCGGACTCGCACTTGCCCAATTTTTTCGATAGTTCTTGCAGTAAAGATTTACAAACTGCAGGTCATAAATTTTTCTTTACCATTATTTATTCAAAATATTTTTAAATTGTCAATTTGACAATTCATAATAAAATACAGTTGACACTTTGTCAATGTCAACATTTCATCGGTTTGACACTGACATGTCTTAGAATTTGAATGCTTTGACGCCAACGTACTTATATCTAAATTTCAACGGTTTGAAATTAAAAAGTCATTTGATGGTCTTCCAAAAATTGTACCAAGCCGAAAGCACTTATCAGACGTTGCATCTTGCTCGAATCAGACACTGTACGTTGTACTTAAGCTCGATAGCGCATTGTCTAATTTCAGAACAAGGCTCTTGTATTGAAACTAAGTAGTTAATACCCTGAGAGCGGTAACAAGCATCGCCCGATCTCAACTATGGGTTGATTGATGAATTCCTCCCGAATTTCAGTATCCTGCCCTCCCACAAATAGGGGAGTTAATGACCAATGGTATATAAAAAAAAAGATTCTCTTTTCTTGATCTGCGAAAAAGCCGTCAGATACAATAGGGCCTGTATTCCACTCTGCACCTAAAATATCATAATGAAGGCATTTTATTTTAATATGATTTGTTAGTATCGGCATTCGAGTGTGCCAAATATAAAATTTGATGTATTTTGTTAGCTGTGTAGAACACGACGCAATAGCAACATGCAAACTAACAACTTAACAACAACTATGCCAATATGTAGTTTACTTTTAGTATTGAAAACCTGAGTAGGTGGAAAATTTAAGTATACTTACCTTAATACTCTTACCATGAGTGGACAGTGACCGTCTTCGCTAGCGATTGTAACGGTTTGTATGGAGAATTGTAGTTCTACAAACTAACCGCTAGGTGCGCTATTTCATACAAATCGTCTACGCTGTCGCTTGCAAGTAGGGTCATGTTAACTCGTGGTAAGATACGGGTACTGTTAAGTATACTTAAAAAAATAGAGCGTATATAACATTCTGTCTGTCCGTTTCTTTGTCTCTGTCATTCATTGTAGTAGCTGTGTACGAGAAATTGATTTTTGAATTTGGCACCATATTCGACTACTGGTATTCGCATTTTTCCATTAGCCTCAAATCACGGTCTATTTTGTAGGCTCGCTTAAGCTGACTATACAGGCTGACTTTACATTGGTGATTCAAAATTTATCTTTTGCAAACATCATCCCTAATGTAAGCAGGGGTTTACTTTTTCTAATACTTCTAAAATAATCAAAAGTATCTTATTTTTAAATTTTTAAATGATACCATTATTTAATGCTGGGTGCAATAAATACTACTTGTCAAAGAAATACATATTTTTGTAAGATTTTAATTTTTTTAATAAATGCCGCGTCTTTACCCTACAGCCCCCTACTACTACCCCTTATTGCACAAAACAAAAAGTGTACAAATGGCGGACTTAATGCCATAAGGCATTCTCTACCAGTCAACCATTGGGCTAAACAGAAACATTTTAACATTCTGACAACGGATAATGTAATTTTTTTATTTTACATCGCGAAGTACAGAGCTAACTCAGAAATTATTTTAATAAGTATCTTGTAAACTTCGATTGTCGTAACTTACGTAAATAACGACAAGTGAGAGATATAACAGTTAGCTATTGATCAAACATTGGAACTTTAATTATGTGTTTTGTTAGTTAATTAACGATACTTAAAGATAGCTAATTTTAAGAATAGACTTTATATTATAATGTATCGTTAACTGAGCCACAATAAAGTGTTTTGTATTACCAATTTCAAGTCATCCTGTATATCGTCTCGAATGGCCCATTGAAAACAAATGGTTTACCTACTATTAGTAATGGACTTAATTCTCCTACTGCAGTAGCTTTTTAAGAGTGCACTCGACGAAATCCTCGTTGAAACTTCCTTCCAGACTTATCGTAAGTCTAATGACTTGTTTTAAATTAAACATCGTGAAACGGAGCTTGTTCCCAACTGGGGATACTATTGAAAACGGTTCAGTGCAGTTCTACAGAACTTTATCGCCAGTGGACGAGAAGTTAGCCAAGTTCTGGGATTAGTCAACGTACTTTTTGTACATAAAAACTTTGACGACTTCAGCTAGAAATAGCGTAGTTAGCTGAGAAACTTTTTCATATTCTAATGAAATTCTCGTAATGAAATCACGATCTTTATTCTATATTAGCTGCGCTGCGTCAGCTGCGTGTTACCCGCTCATCCCACGGAAACACTATATTTTTCGGGGTAAAAAGTAGCCTATGAGTTAATCCATTCAGTTAGTCATGTATGAGATTCATAGAAAAAAAAATGTAGTTTTTACTGTCTAAAATCGACGCCATGGTTCCCAAGAAAAGATTTCCCTGTATATAAAATAGTTTCTCACTTCTCCCTACTGACCCATTTGGATTGATCACCCGATATATTGTTAGTATTGTTACCTTTAGGGGCGATGATGTTATATGAAGCGTTTTCTGCGCTCTGTAAGAATATTGAACTTTTAAGGATGAAGCCAGATGAGCGTAATTTCGGTCGCGCCATGCATCATGTCACCTGATCACTTTACACTAATAGCGCGACCGAAATTACGCGACTCGAATTACGCTCGTTTGGCTTCACCCTTACAATATTTTTTGGCTATTAGAGTGCTATAGATGTATAGATAATTGATCCCAATAAAAAATAGGATCGGTTGACATCTTCAAAAAAAATATCCCCTTATTTTGCTCTTATAATAAGGATGTACAATAATAAAACAAAATCCAATATTATTACTTAATCTCTATTCATTTATTACAATATTATACTGTTTTCCACAAAAACCGACTAGAAACTAATGGGGACTGTTTTGCAACTAAATAGACCATGTTAGTATGTAGATTACATTTTACGACGGAACATACATCAGTAAAGCTCATTAATTCTTGCTCTGCCGAGGTCTGAATGACCGGACAGTATAATCTGCCATAAAATTGTCATACGAACGATAATAAAACAACGTTTTTAAGGGTGTAAATCCTTACATAACGACGTAAGAGTGTTTTCATACTAGGCGATTGTTCAGTATCAGTCACTGACTAAAGAACCAGAATCGGAATCAGTCATTTATTGATAATCCATTTCTCACGTCATATAAGTTATATTTATATAGTTAAAACATTATTAAAATTCTTTCTTTTTCTTTCTTTTGAAATAAATAAATAAATAAATATTAAGGGACAATCTTACACAAATCGACTTGTCCCAAGTTAAGCAAAGTTTGTACTATGGCTACTAGACGACGATATACATAATATATAGATAACATCCATGAGTCAGGAACAAATATTTGAGTTCAAAATTATAAGTTGTACAGCTAGTTATTAAAAAAATCGTTTTACAATGTCATGTTTCATATACTAGGTAGGTACTGCTCGGAGGCACATGCCTGTACCAAAACAACTCTTTCAGTGCATTTATATTTTTTTATAACAACAGAACTAGAAGGTCTACTATTCCTAGCTCCTGACGATTTCACGCGAGTGTAAACCGCTTAATGCAATAATTAAATATGTCTCACGGAAGTTTTAATAAGATTATTAGCCAAGTGCTCATCAAATTTCACTTAAAAGTAGTTTCACCAATGACCCCTTTATTTTACATTATGGAAGTGAAACCGCAAACCTGTCCTTGGTCAGGCTACAATGTTTGGTCTCTTGTAGAGCGCGGCACGATTCGGCAAGTCGACTACAATGGAATTTATTTTTAGGAGGCAACTAAGTCACCTAATGTGAAAGCGCTCTTTGGGTGAACAACCAGACGTAATTCGGTGTGGGCGACGCTAACGTCGAGCTTGGGGCTAGGATATAGAGAAGCTAGATGACCTAGATGTGGAATACCTATACTTTTGCGCGCAGATCACGCCAAGACTGCTGTATGCCAAATTTGAAACAGAGATGGCGGGCAGGAAAGATGGTTTATAAGGTACTTTTTACTCTAGTATGTTATAGGAGCTAACGAAGAGAGAGAGTCTCCGCTGGCTTGGGCACGCTGAGAGAGTGGATGAGGATCGTGCCGCAAAAACCGCTTATCTGGGACGACCGTGTGGTCGCAGACCCGTCGGACAGCCTGGATATCGCTGGAGTGATGAAGTTCAAAAAGATCTCAGGCATCCTTAACTGGCGAGATATTGTAAAGCGTTGCGTGATCGGAGTCGGACGCCAAGACCCACTTTGGGTTGTTGCGCTCAGTTAGTTATGTAAAAAAATTTACGAAGTTGCAGGCATCTTTTAGTAGTATGATATAATGGCATATATATTCATCATAGGTTTATTTGGAACATAGATTCACCATCTTCAATTTTGTAACAGCAAACGTGGCTGCCGTATGCAAGCACACTTGTTTTATCTATCGAAGCTAAATCCCCGCCCACTGGGCCGCCATTACAATAAATTCTCCGTGCGATAGTCCGAATAGGGTTGGTACTGTGACGCCTGCTGGGGGATAGCTTCAGATGATGAATAATAAGAGCAGAGGTACTTCGTTAAAACTGTTTATTGCCCAGAGGCCAGACGATAACTCCCTATACATTTTATTTTTATGACTCATGTCATACGTCTTATTCTAAATCTAAAACTACTTTATTCTTAAGTTGACGGCCAAGCACCATCCGTGAAGCACAACCTTCACATTTCCCGCCGTCTCGGGGTGGACGAGGGAAATTCATCTTAATACAGAAACACTAGACAGACTACTCCTGCCTAACACATAATAAGTCCCTACCTATGCAGGGATACCCATACATTCATACCCAGATGGTCTCTTGCTAAGAGATAACCAGGGTCAGGACATGAGCAGACACTAGCCTATGGCATGTTACGTAATCTGACATGTTGTCTGACACTGGCTTCGCCTTGACAAAAACCCTGCTAAAAAGGCAAGGCACCAATCTGACTACCCCAAGTGTCATTCGACTTATTCTAAAGCATAGACCATTCGATACGATATTAAAAAGATAGGCTTCCACAATTTAATCGCCTGGTGTAAAACCGGCTTAAATAAATTACCCGATTAAATCGCCTCGAATGTTCCCACCTTAACTGCCTGGAGTATGACACACGTCGCATGCTCCAAACAAAGAAGCTACCCCGCACCTCCACCAAGTGTGACGCCTGCTGGGGGATAGCTTCAGATGATGAATAATAAGAGCAGAGGTACTTCGTTAAAACTGTTTATTGCCCAGAGGCCAGACGATAACTCCCTATACATTTTATTTTTATGACTCATGTCATACGTCTTATTCTAAATCTAAAACTACTTTATTCTTAAGTTGACGGCCAAGCACCATCCGTGAAGCACAACCTTCACAGTACAATTTTTGGAACACCATATAGATAGTGATTGCTGTAAGAATCTAAAAACTGCAGCTCTTTCATTTGAGCTCACAATTGAGAATCTCTTCCGCCAATAACATTGCGAACTGTCAATCGCAATCTTATTGGAGGAAGAGGTCTTTTTTTTTCAAACCCAATTTACGTCAAATAGTCAATTAAAAGTCATGGTGGAGCGGAAAAATTAAAGAGCTGCAGTTTGTATAGCCTAGCAAGTGTCGATCCGGCCCAGGGATAGTGGCGCTAGAAACAGCTTTCATATGGCAATAATAATGAGCATACGTCATAATATTTGCATTATTAAAAGTCATTTGTAAGTTGTCAAGGATTTGTCATTAATGAAATTTAAAACATTGTTTACCGGAATGCTGCTCAATCTTTCGTTTTTCTTGCGAAATAAATACTCAATCCTATGGAAAAATACTTGATTTTCATCATGGATATTTTTGACTTTATTATACAAAAATTACCTGAAATTTGTGGAATATTTAGTCCTGTTTCCTCTTTGGTTACATCAGTGACGTTCACTGACTTTCAACGTCAGTTACCAAAAATGTATCGGTACCAGTAAAATAAATGACTACCACTAAAAGCGAGATCCTTACAGCAAAAACTATCTTAAAAAATAGTGTTTCAAAAATTATACTTACCCTATTGTCGCCTGCGTACGTACCGATTTTATCGCGGCTTTTAATTCAAATTGATAGACCGCTTATACAATCGCACGAAGAATGTGCTTTTCGAGATTTATTTGGACGTGGAATTTGGTGTTTACATTGGAATTAATTCAATTTCCATTTGCATTTTGTTCTGTTGAATGAGAACGAGTTACGTACTTATGAATTTTGAGCACGTTGTTTTCAACCGACTTCAAAAATTAAGGGGTTCTCAAGTACTTGTTGCGTATGTTATCGTTTTCCATTTCATATGCCCTTGAGATTATTTTTATTTACTTTTGGCATTTGAGAACAGATATCACGTATGCGTAACATATGTGGCTGGTAAAACGTATTTTATGACAGGATTATTAGTCAGTCTGACTCTGACTGGAAAGGGTTTGATTCATGAAGTTAAAGTTTTATTTTTCCATGTAATGAAAAATACTCCAGTACGCTAAGTAAATAAAATTACTAAACTAAATTACATGTGTGTACTATGGTACGCATAGTGCACACATGTAATTTAGTTTAGTAATTACATGTGTGTACTATGTTATTACACACATGTAACTTAGTTAAAAATTACATGTGTGTACTATGCGTAACATAGTGCACACATGTAATTTAGTTTAGTAATTACATGTGTGTACTATGTAAATTCACACATGTAACTTAGTAAAATATTACATGTGTGTACTATGTGTGTACTATGTAATTACCAAACTAGATTACTTGTGTGTACTATGGTACACACATGTAATTTTATTTACTATAGAATGGTCTTCGCTTTAAAAAGACTAACTTAGTAAAAAAATATAATCCTTCCCTTCTTGTGTCGTATTCCTCATTGCTGAATCTACGTGCGGAAAACCGATGACTCACCGGTAGTCTGGATTACCAACGAGCAGCAAGTGCAAAGTCTGTTTAATGAATGACTGTTACGGATTTCTCCAGGTCACATCGCCAATAACAATAAGTTAAGTAAATGCTTGCTTGACAATCATGTATATTATATTGTGAACCACTCCTCCTCGTACGTGTACTTGTATCTAAATGATTTATCGATTACGCTACTTGTCTATGCCATTGTTTCTCTTCATCCAATTTTGAACACTTACCTCGTTACCAAATGTAATTACCCTTCATCTCTTATCACACTCTCGCACGATAACAAACGCCTGCATGCCGATATTTCTTTACAAATTACCTACCTAAATTACAAACATTTATATATGCTTATATCTCTATTTACAAGTGTTACCTGCCAAATTACGTTTCAAATACACACACATTGTTTTTACTACCGTATAACTCTCATATACGCAAAACAACAACACAATTTAAACATCACTGACATTTATTATCTTATTTTATGATTCAGGAGGATATCTTAAATGATTTAGATCATTTAGACAACAACCAGTGCTTTACCTGTAGCTTATCAGATCTACCCTCTCACTTACCGAAAACGAAACCTATCTATTCCATATTGTCGCAAAATATTAGAAGTATTTACAAAAATATAGACGACTTAGATATAAACTTAAGTTTACTTCAGCAATCACCGGACATATTAGTACTCACGGAATGTTGGCTAATCGAAGATAGACCGCTCCCTATAAAACATAACTATTCTTGCTATTATACGACTAATCAAATAACGCAAAACGATGGAGTTGTGGTCTATGTAAATAACTCTTATCCACACCAAGTTAAAGAAATAACTTTGGCCGAAGCGTCTTGTCTTCAAATAACGATTTCATCTTTTACTATCTTATGCATCTATCGATCTCCGTCTAATACGAATACTAATAACTTTATTGCATCGCTGGATGCACATTTAAAAAACAGCGTTCCAGGTAACAATGTTGTCATCACGGGTGACTTAAATATAAATATAATGGTTCATAATAATTCGTCCTATAATTACCTTAACATATTGGCATCTCACGGGCTGCTTCCCGCTCATGAGTTAAATACCCGGATAAATAGTTGTCTCGATCATATTATAATAAACCTAAATCCCAACTTATACTTCTCTATGACAGGTGTACTTGAAACGACAATAACTGACCACTTTATGACATTGCTTAATATTTATTCAAAATCTAAAAAGACGTCACCACCTGTCACCAAATCTGTTACTGACTATGCTAATGCAATATCTTTGTTTAAAAATAGTAACCCTAGTGAAATGCTTAAAATTAATGATCCGAATTTATTGACAAATACTTTAGTCCAGAGAATACAAAATGCAATAGCTTCTAGTACCAAAACAGTAAATATTCCTTCTAGTAAACGAATAATTAAACCCTGGATTACGCCTGGAGTTCTAAAATGTATTCAAAATAGAAATAAACTACAAAAAGATCTTCGGCATGACCCAACTAATGAAGTACTAAGGATAACATACCGACGTTATAGGAATTACTGCAATAACTTAACGAAGAATTTAAAACACGAATATGAACGGGATCTTCTTAATAAAGCGAAAAATAATAACAAAAGCTTATGGAACACTATTAAAACTATCACTAACCTGAATAAAGTGAAAAACAAAAATGACGAGCTGCTAAACCTGTCTACTTCCCCTCTTTTATCAGCTAACTTGGTCAATAAGCACTTTGCTAGTGTTGGGCAACTCCTAGCTGAAGAAATTACCCCCTCAGGAACCGTAAACTCTAATCTTAGTGCTTATTTTAACTCGTTACCTTCACACTCATCATCGATTGGTGTACTGGAACCGGAACTTGAGGAAATAGAATCGATAATTTTAATTTAAAACTTAAATCGGCGGCAGGCTGGGATGATATACCTAATTCGTTTATAAAATCGGCTAAATCTGAACTGGTTCCCATTATTAGGCATTTAGGATCACTCTGCTTCACGCAAGGAATTTTCCCCGCTGCTCTTAAGCGGGCAATAATCCACCCGATCTATAAGGATGGGGACAGAGGTGATGTCAACAATTACAGGCCGATATCGGTACTGTCTTGTATTTCAAAAATATTGGAAAAGTTGATAAATAATAGAATACTCAAATTCTTAAGCAAGTACGATCTTTTACCTCCCCGGCAATTCGGGTTCCGTGAAGGAAAATGCACGGAAGAGGCGGTGCTTGAGCTAACAAATACAATTACCAATCATTTAGATAAGAAAAAGAAGGCTTTATGTATTTTCCTAGACTTGAAAAAAGCGTTCGACTCGGTCTCTGTCCCTATCCTTATACGTAAATTAGAACTTATGGGCCTTCGTGGACAGTTCTTAAAGTTAATCTCATGCTACCTCTGTGACAGACAGCAGCGAGTAAAATTAGACAACAATGTGTATAGCTCAGACGTAAGTTCCACCTCCTATGGGATCCCGCAGGGGAGTGTGCTTGGCCCAACCCTTTTCCTTACTTATATCAACGATCTCACTTGTATCCAGCTCACCAATGGTCTAGTCATCTCTTACGCAGATGATACTGCGCTACTTTTCCACGGAGATAGTTGGGAAGAGGTGTTCCCCTGGTGCTGAATCCGGTCTTTCTAAAGTAATGAAGTGGTTGCAAACTAATTTACTCACACTGAATACTAAAAAAACTAACTACATAACGTTCTCGATTTTAAATTCCACTCAACCTGAAAAATCTAAATTTACACTAACTGCCCACACTTGCTCTGACAATCCCACCAAAGCCTGTGCCTGCTCTAGCCTCAGTCATGTTGCCTCCACTAAATACTTGGGTATACACATAGACCAGCTACTCTCGTGGAGACAACATATTGAGGTTACCGCTAAGCGAACTCGGAAACTGATTTGGCTATTTAAATATCTAAGGCATATAAGCGATCAGGAACTGTTAGTTTATATTTATAAAACCTTAGTGCAATCCGTTGTTCTATACTGTTTACCAGTCTGGGGTGGGTCCCATAAATCTAAGCTAATAGTCCTTGAAAGAGCCCAACGATCAGTCCTTAAAGTACTCTTGGGTAAGAATATTCGTTACAGTACGACGGATGTTTACAGAAATGCTGATGTTCTAACGGTAAGACAGTTATACATTCTAAATTGTATCTTGAAAGTTCATAAAACCACAAAACCTGATATTAGGATGTTGAAGAAACGTAATCCCTTTTCGGTAATAAAACAACCAATTGGTAGGACCTCTTTTGCAAGAAAACAATTTACTGTAGCATCGATTCAAATGTACAACAAAGTTAACAGAACGAACAAAATATACAATAAATCATATGGCGAGTGTAAAAAACTAATAACAACTTGGCTGAAAGCTAAAAACTACGAGGAAACGGAAGAATTTATGTACTGACCCTTTATATACCCTCACACACTCACACACACACACACACACACGCATATTCATACACACACACACACACTTTTATTAACGTATGTATACATATATATATATTTAATTAATCTTAATTTTAATCTTAAGAAGAAAAGAAAACCATTGTACGAAAGAGCGGATCCTCCTAATACAAGTAGTAACTTAAAAGGAGGATTCGTCAATATTTGTATAACCTTTTTGTAAAATAAATGATTTTGATTTTGATTTTTTGATTTTGATTTTTTGCTGAGGGTCATGACTTCTATTTATCACACTTTGGACGATCGCTCTCCACTTATTTCGATCCACTGCAGCATGGCGTTGGGAAACTTGGTGACGGGAATCTGATCGGTCCAGCGCATGGGAAACCTTCCTCTTGGTCTTCTTTCTTGAATCTACCCTGACTAAGAGCTTTTCCAGGTTGTTATTCTTATTTCTAACTATAATAACCGAAAAATTTTAGGATTGTACGGAGGCAGCATAAAACATTATTTCGTCATACCAAATTGCTAAAATACAATGCCAAGGCAGAATCCTCATCAGAAAGATTTCAAAATCAAGTTTTTACCTTCGTAAATGAAATGAAACTACTGTACCTAGTGTACATAAGAATGTCAATTCAATAAAACATAAGTATCCGAATGTAAAACATTATTACGAAGCAATCGTACTTTGATTCGATTGCTAATTAATACTTATAAATGAACGAATCCAAATAAAGGTCGTAAAGCTTTATTGTCTTTAAAGTGAGGTCACGTCAAATTTGTGCCCTTTTAAGGACACGCCACGGTCACGCTGGATAGTCTAGGGCAGCGGTTCTCAAACTTTATGGCGACGGGACCTGTTTGAAATCCCTGTTTCACGAAGCCTCACCTTACGGAGCCCCAAAATAGACAAGTCTACAGTCTGACAATATAAAGAGTAGAAATTAAAAAGTGCCAATACTCTAGTGTCGTCCCTGTTTTCTTAGATTGATTAGAAAGGGACTACAGTATTGCCACTTTTTAATTTCTACTCTTTTTTGTCAGACTGTAATGTTATGTTTGTATGCCGACCTTAGAGTACAATCGTACTGACTTTTCGGAAAAAGTAATTTGCAATTAGGACGTTAGTGCACAACTCTATGTGGTTTAAATTTCATTGGCATTTTTTTTTAATTAGTACGCGTGTGAACTAAGGTATGGATGTATGTATGTTTGTATGTATGTAAGAATGTATTAATGTAAATATGTATGTGTGTACGTAGGTAAACACTTTTATTGTACATAGAAGCAAATAACAAAAACATAACACGGGAAGGGGCGTCATATACCCGTACAAGAAACGAGTTAGAGCAAAGCAATATAAGTATTCAAAATAATATAATGAAAAAAAAAATAGATAGATCACTCCAATCCCTCCCTCATTTTTTTTCCCATATGTAATAGGCCCACTATTACGTTACTGAAAAAGTCTTTGTTGACATTTACTTGGCTGTTTCTACATAAACCAGCTTTCCTCAGGGATTCACAGATTTTCGTTCTACAAAAACAGGTGACCCGACCCCGTGACCCGTGTTTTTTTATCGCTGCGCTTTCTTCGGTTAAGTCCCCAAGAAATAAATACCAACTTTATTACCGTTTTATTGTCTCGAAACACTTTGACGTGGACTTTGTTTTCTATTTCATTCGGTTGTAAATTATTTTTTACAGTTATTTATAAGTTGGGGCGTTCGGGTTCTTTAGTGTATTGTAAAAAAATTGGCCATTCATTGCGATAGATGTTTTTTCTTTTCTACGCTCTATGATAAATTGTATCTCTAATTTTCTGAAGTTGTGTACGAGTACCGAATGAATAATACGCTTTGTTTTATAAAATAAATGAATAATTTACGCTTTGTCATATCTCAGCTGTTTGTCTGCCACAAAACTCTAAGTATTGCACCGTAATAAACGGCAAAATAAGAAGCTTTTGTTATAGGTTGCAGATGTTTGTGAATACAGCAGGTACACAAAGAAGGCGATGTTCTTCTTCTTTGGCGGTACACTCTTGCCAGAGTGGTCGTGGCCGTCACGTCGTTGATTTTGTGGCCTGCTTTACAATGCGACGCCATTCTTCTCGTACTGCTGCCCTCCTGGTACATTCGTGTAGAGGACCGTTGACGGCCGTTTTTACTTCATCCGTCCACCTCATCGGTGATCTTCCGCGTGGTCTGGTTCCCTCGACTTTGCCTTGTACCACCAGGCGCTCGATAGATTCGCATCCGCCCCGCGATACGTGTCCAAAGAAAGTGAGGATTCGAGCTTGTACTATGCTGGATAGCCTCTGTCTGACGTCTAGCTCTCGAAGAATGGACTCATTGGTTCGGAATTCCGTCAATGATATACCGAGCATTCTCCTCCAGCACCACATCTCTAGGGCATCGATACGCTTCTTCTCACTTTCTCGTAGAGTCCATGTTTCAGCAGCATAAAGAAATATGGGGAATATGAGAGCCTTGACAAGTTTTGTTTTGGTGCCCTTAGTGATGTTTCGGTCCTTCCATATTTTCTTCAGCTTATCCATAGCCGATCTGGAGATGGCCATGCGCCTCTTGATTTCGTCTATGCAGCCGCCGTTATTTGTTATAAGTGCTCCGAGGTAGATATATGATTGTACTACCTCACAATTCGCTATTCGTGTAACCTCTGGCGAGTTGCTGTTCGCACGATCGACTATCATCATCTTAGTCTTGAGGCGATGTTAGCATAGGTAATTATTGTATTAAGCGGTTTATACTCACGTAAAATTGTCAGGAACGGCCCGACATGTTTCGAACTCGTATAGAGTTCTTCATCAGGACTGCTACCCGTATACCGACACGGCAACTTTGATAAAGATGTCGGGCCGTTCCTGACAACTTCACTTGAGTGTAAACCGCTTTATATAATAACTAAATATGTCTCACGAAAGTTTTAACAATGTTAGCGTAATTACTGTTACATCTACTCGGCATTACATTACGGAATGATATTCTGGGGAAACTTCTTCATCAACTTTAATTTTAAAATGGGTTGTGTATGTGTATAGGGATTATCTTTAGACTAAAGGATAAGTAGTCACTGTACACTGAACTGCATATATTTACAACTAGCTGCACCACGCAGTGTTACCCGCTCTTCCACGGGAACGCTAAATTTTTCAGGATAAAAAGTAGCCTATGTGTTAATCTACCAGCTACCAAACCAAAATTTACCATCATACCAAAATTTATCAAAATTGGTCCAGTCGTTTCATCATGAAGAAGTAACAAACATACACATAAACACACTCACAAACTTTCGCCTTTATAATGTTAGTGTGATGTACAATTTAAATGCATTTTTGGGGATTTTTAAATTCTATTTTTAACATTTAACTTTATGAGAGTCTTGCGAATTTCTAGTTTATTTTCAGACATGATCAAAACAATATTTAATGTTATTTGCTCAATTACGACCACCCCAAGCCAGGGTCAGACGCAGGCATTACGTGATCGCCATCTTAACTCGCCTGTCAAAGTTCGAGACTTCAACTACAAGACTTGAATTTGAGCCGCTCTGATTGAGATTCTTGATTTGAATTTAAGTTTGGCTGAACTAAACTACGCTATGAAACTGCACAAGCTACCTTGGCCAATAATTTACAAGGTGGCATCGCTTTTTATCACGCGATAAATAAGTGACAAAGCATCCTTCACGTTTGACACGATGCGAGTGTGAGTGACAGATACTTTGTCACTCGTTTATCACATGATAAACGCAACCATTTATGCAAGCAAATGGAATAGAGTTGAAGTGTATGGTGGGGGCAAATTTAATGATCACAATGCGGTAATGTTGCGTTTCGACTGTCTCGGTCATGGTCTCGGAACGACTGGAAACGCTATAAATCCTGTTTTTATGTGCGAAAATCGTGATGAAATCGTTTCGTATTGATTTCGTCCGCGTAACCTCTTTTTCTATCGTAATCGAGTAATAAGTACCATATTATACTCTTTAGATGACCTATCCTTGTAGCAAATTTGTTTAAAATCCGTCCAGTCGTTTCGTCCAGTTATTATGAGCTGTCAATTATTTTTTATAACAGATGTCGCTGTACAACTGCCCGTATACAAATCCTGGATCGTGCTGTTAAGATTTTTCTTGAAACAATGTCCTCTTTCCATAGAAAATAGATTAACAATACAACTTTAGAATTTAATAGGTAATAATAATAGATATTTAGTATAAACGCAACCATTTATGCAAGCAAATGGAATAGAGTTGAAGTGTATGGTGGGGGCAAATTTAATGATCACAATGCGGTAATGTTGCGTTTCGACTGTCTCGGTCATGGTCTCGGAACGACTGGAAACGCTATAAATCCTGTTTTTATGTGCGAAAATCGTGATGAAATCGTTTCGTATTGATTTCGTCCGCGTAACCTCTTTTTCTATCGTAATCGAGTAATAAGTACCATATTATACTCTTTAGATGACCTATCCTTGTAGCAAATTTGTTTAAAATCCGTCCAGTCGTTTCGTCCAGTTATTATGAGCTGTCAATTATTTTTTATAACAGATGTCGCTGTACAACTGCCCGTATACAAATCCTGGATCGTGCTGTTAAGATTTTTCTTGAAACAATGTCCTCTTTCCATAGAAAATATATTAACAATACAACTTTAGAATTTAATAGGTAATAATAATAGATATTTAACCCATTAGTAGCCCTATAATCGTTGCTAATGAAAACTTCAATAGTTTCTGTAGCCTCCGTACAGAATCATGGTTCGTTTAACGGTTCTATTTATTACGTTAAGTCGATGGCCGTATTTCAGGTGACCGGTCGACGGGCCGGGTGACGGCCGACAGGTTTAGACCGATTAGGGTATTTGAATTAAGGAATTAATAGGCTACTATAATTACTACAGAGCTTTCTGGCCATTTGGTGTAGAATATGAAACTATATAAGGTATTATGTTTTCGTACACAAACTATCTTTGAATACAATCCTTTGCATGTAACCTTTCAATTTTAATTGTCTCTTAATGTCGCGGTTATTGCCTCGCTAAAGATAAATAAGCAACGAAAAATGGTCTAAAGTTCTGGAAGAGGCAGAATAAAATATGACAGTATTTTCTTTCTTTTGGTATTTACAAAAAACACCTGAGAAATTAGCCTACTACGTACTTTTATAAAAAAATGTCGACAAATAAAGTTTTTTTTGTTGTTCTTTTTTTTTTTTTTTATTAATATGCCACGCTATTGAGAGTAGCGATGTGAACAACCGATGAAAGAACGTCGAACACCATGGTGTACCGTAAAACGATCGGCAACTGCCTACTGAATCCCGGCAAGGGCAAATATTTGTGTGATGACCTCGAATATTTGTGCCTGGGGGTTTACCCTTGAAATGTCGACAAACGTTTCATCGAATTTTCATTTCACCGAAAGCATTTTTTTTCTGAAACCATAAAATATTTTTGAATGTGATAACACAAACCTAACCTAACCTAACCTAATCTAAAGGTTATAATTTACAAAATGTCTGAAAAATGTATGACTGACGAGTAAAAATTGGTCGACGAAATGAAAATTCGACGAAATTAAGCATTCGGTGAAACGTTTGTCGACATTTCAAGGTTATCCGGTGCCGGGGTCATGGATGTTATTTGTATTTATCTATATAAGCATATTTATTGTCGTCTAGTGTCCATAACACAAACCTACTAGAGCTTACTGTGGGACTAGATTGATTTGTATGAGGTTGTACGATATTTATTTATTATTTATACACAGGTCAAAATAGAAAAAGCATTACTTTGTGCCGTTTTCATTTGTCCCACAGTTCGATTAAGGCCGCCCATTCACGGTCGTAAACCCGCCTGTGTCGTAACTCATAAACGTCACTATTGTGGCTGCTTTTCCGAGTCACCACACGGCCGGAGGCGACACTACCTAACACGAGTTTCGATACGTATCCGTTTTTTGTAACCTACTTACTTATTTTTTCCGTGACCTCCTACTTTACGTGTATCGGTGGTTGATTCTGTATTATCGCTAAATATTATTTACTATCATAGATCAGGGCTGGTGATAAACTAAATAACGCTTTTTCTTTGTAAGTATATTTTTTCTTATTATTTACCTGTTTAAACCAACATTCTATCACCGCTAGCTTAAGCCACGCAGTACCAATTCTGACTTTTGTATTCCCGCATTTTGTGTAACACAATAAAAGTTACATAATTTCAATGTCGCACTGAATTTTTGACCGCGGATCGGCAAGCGTAGTGTGGGATGCCCTCAGACTAGGTGGAGCGATGATCTTTGCAGGGTCGCTGGCAAGAGCTGGATGAGAGTAGCCAAGGATCTTTCACAATCGCTTGCAGTTGGAGAGGCCTATGTCCAGCAGTGGACAAGAATAGGCTGATGATGATGATGACTGAATTTAACTTTAAGTTAACTTTCAATTGGATTTTTTCTGACTGTAATCATGCTTGATCGTGAGTCCATAGTACACTAAAGTTCTTAGAGTTCCGTACCTTTAAAGGAAAAACGGAACCCTTATAAGATCACTTTGTTGTCCGTCCGTCCGTCCGTTCGTCAGTCAAGACCCTTTATCACGGGAACGTGTGGAGGTATCGAGTTAAAATTAAAACTATGTACTCAAGTCTACAACGTAAATAAAAGATACGGCCGTTTATGCCGCAAAAAACGGATACAATACGATACAGTACTCTTTATTGCACACCTCATAAAACATACAGGAGAAATACAATGCAAGAAATTACGGATATTTCGACATACGAATCATAATTTATAGGGTACTTTCCATTAGCGTTTAACTATGAAGTTTATTATGTAATACTGTCTTATACTACTAGTATAGGAAAAAATCCAAAAACTAAATAATTAATTAAATCTTTATTTATTTATTTATTTATTTATTTGTACATGAAGAACCAACAGCTTATTTTACGCAAGTAGTAACATGACTAGTATACAGAGCCAATTATAGGATCTCACATATAGCAACATAATAATATTTAACATTCTTAAAAAAATCTAGTCTTTATTTTGAAGTAAATACGTACCTATAACAGTTTTCCAACGGTAAAGTCAAGTTTGTTGCTCAGTACAGTTATCTATTCATTAGAGCAATATGCAGTGCTTTCATAGTTCGTACAGAACCGTCGGTGCGTGAGTCTGACTCACACTTACCGGCGTTTTTGTTTACTGAATGTGCTTATTCAACTAAAATATCCCTTAGAGAATTCAGCATAAACTCGAACATGTCGCAAAGTATCAGAAATGACTTCAGAAACACGATCGTGTGTTTGACCCCCGGGATTAGGGGGAAAGTTTTCCTCTTTGTTAAGTATCATGTTCCTGTAGGGCGATGTTAATAGGTAGGTACGGTTATAGTTGGTACCACTGTCACGTTTCTAGTCGCATCTACCGCGTCAGAAACAAAATACATCTTCGTGCCTCGCACGACTGCATTGTGGAATTACTTGTCGCTTGCGGTATTACCGGACCGATACGACGTTTATTAAACCTTCAAGAAAAGAGCGTACTCCCAACTGAGAGGCCGGCAACGCATTTGTGACTCCTCTGATGCTGAAGTTGTGGGTGACGGTAATCGCTTTTCATCAGGCAATCCGTTTGCTCGTTTGCCTACTGTGACATAAAAAAAAACTATTCACGGATGCTTGGAGTCCCAAAAACTAGCGACAAATAACTACAAGCTTATTTTATGCCACAAACTTGCAAATTGTGAAATGTACTTCTCGCTAGGGTGCTCAGAAATAGCATTCTCGACAATCTTTATCGCTTCCTGCTGTCTGTCTGTCGGTCCCTATGTATGCTTAAATCTTTAAAAGTAAGCAACGGATTTTGATGCGTTTTTTTAAATAGATTAGTGATTCAAGCGGAAGGTTTATAATTATTTATAATACATGCATAATTTATCAGCATTGCAAATGTGCGAAGCCGGGGCGGGTCGCTAGTATTTAATCAAATACACGTCGCTTAAGCGTGGAGCGTTTTTGGTTCTCTGCCAAGAGCAAATCTACGTATTTAACGTAGTCATTACTACGAGTCACCATCAAATTATTGATTCGCTTAGGATACCCCTCGATAAGTTAAATATAGCTGGCATTATTAAAATACAATATGAAACGGGTTCACTCACGTCACCCAATATTATTACCTAAATAGCTGTCATTCACTGATCTTATGAAACTGGGATAAACATGTTTTATTTATATTTAAAAAAACGTACCTCTGACTCTGATTTTTAGGAATCCGACATTTGCCATTTATAATATTGAGTATAATATTCGTTTGCTTCCAGAACATAAAACACGAAACGATCACAGTCCAAAAACAATATAAACTTTTAAACCGAAAGCGTGTCGAAAGTGAAAAATCCCAGCGGGTCGTATAAAAAATCAATTTCGTCAGTAATAAGCTGACTGACAGATAGGACAAATTTATTAGAGATTCAGAATTCCGAGGCAAAAAAATTATTAACTCTCGAATCGAAAAACTCAAGGTGTTCAATCGAGAGGATTGTTTAAACGGTTTTTAATTGTTTATGGATTCTCGCTTTTGAGGAAAAATAAATGCTTAACAACAGGAAACGGAATAATTCCCGTTGTAATTAAGATGGTTCAAAATATTCCGGAGCAGTTTCATTGCCTTTTTGCGAGCTTTTTTAAATTCAGTGAGCTTAATGAACCTGAAATTATGTGTACTAACGATACAACGGATTTATGCCTTGTTTTCATTCGCATATTGTTAGGGTAAGTTAAGTAGCATATTATTAAATATAAAATAATCAATGATATGCCGTTACAGGATTTTAGTTTGTGGTATGGGTGTGGTGTGTGGTTTAGTTTGTGGTTGTGTTTCACACAAATACAAATGAAAATTTGGCGAAACGTTTCAGACGGGAAACAAAAATTAGTGTTTCAGATAGGTAACCATTGTTTGCACATAGTACTAGACATGCGTCGACATCACTGAAGATTAATCTTAATTCTAAATTTAAAACCAGTCAGATATTTTGTTTGCATTTCATAGGAATAAATAGGTTGACACAGCCTAAACTAATTGAAATTGCCAACGCAATCCTTAAGTAAATAAAGACTAACCGGCAAAAAGTATACAGAGTCGTACTGATTCATTGGCAGTGTTTGTAAAGGGATTATATTTGTTGTTTTAGTTGGGGATACGGACATGTCACTCTGTTGAAAAATAGGATTTTAAAAGCTTAATGTTTTGCAATCGTTAATGGCATTCGTAATATTGTATTTAGCGACACTCAAAATAGTCCCGTGGCTGCTTGCAACACTGGCGGTTACAGTCGACGTCAAAAGTGAGCATTCAAGTACGTCGAGGTAAGTAATAGTGCGACACATTGAATGTTTCAAAACAGTTGAAGTGAAAAGGTATTAACATAATCAGTAGCTAAATTAAAATTTATGCTGACTTTACCAAACTCAAAGAACTACTTTTTTTCGTCTAGTAGCTCTGCCAGAATTCACTTATCAAAGTCAATTGTTGTACGAATTCGACAAACACAAGTAACAGCTCGTTATAACAAAGCAAATCACGGCCGGCATTAGTTTCGCGGATGCATGAACACGCGCGACAGTTCACATTCTGCTGTGATTGCTAATTGCTGTCATTGCCGGTCGCAGTAGACAAAATACAGTAGTTTTCGCAATGAAAGGGATACGTTATGAAACGGACACTATTTACGGCCTGGCCACGACTTTCCACCAGCGAGGAGCACGGCGCGGTGGGCGGCAAGCATTCCACGTACACCGCGCGATCCGTCCGTGCGAACCACCGCACGCGCTGCTCTGAAGTCGTCATCTTTTCTAGTCGCCGATACATTTCTTCGCGTCTCGCCCGCGCCATTCGTCCCGTCATAATTCGCTAATCCGCGACATCGCGAAAAACCACTGGAGCAGCACCCTGCGCGACGGTATGATTTTAGTTTTGCCTCTCAATGGGAACGCACATGTCGCTCAACGCTACCAAAGTCTTGGCTAGGCGGATAGTGGGCTACAGATGTGAAAGTAAGTATAGCGCCCGTTCCATTGCGGTTTACCCTTACGTACAAATCCTGTTAACGAATGCTAACGATAGCCGATAGATATAGAATACGAATTCTGCCGAATAAGTTCTTATTTAACTTACTCTCTCAATAAGCTACATAAATAAAAAAAGACGCGAAAATTCGAATCATTTTCCTATTGTTTGTACTCTCCGTTTTGCCGGTAGGACCACAACAACATGTACCTACCAAACATGTATGTACACGGTGTCCTATGCTTCTTCAGCCACTACTGTATACTATGATTCTGTGCTTATGTATGATAGCCAGGAATAACCTCCAACATAATTAGAGGCCTAATTAGCGGCCTGCGGTCTAATATCCACGTGAAATGTATACCAAAGCATGCGGTCAAGTGTACACGTACCTGAATAGAGCACGAAACTTGTGAACTTTTGGTTTATTCGCATCGTATATTTTTTGTCCGAAACTGTATCTGAATGTTAATGAAAAGTGAGTAGACATCTTAAATTGTATGCATAAACCTCAGTGGTCGGACGCCTTGCGCATATTTACATTCTTATTTTATTACATTTGGACTGTGAATTAACAAAAATACGCTTGTTTTTAAGTAGAACTTAGCGCACGCAATTAAAAAACTAGGTAGTATAGTATCTTTATTTCTTACTTCAAAACAAGAGGTTGTTTATTGTTACGCATTAATATAGAAGCACGCTAGCAATAAACGTTAACTGTCATAACTTCTGACTTTTGTGGCCCGACATTTCAATGTTTGCCGTTATTTTTGCTGTGTTGTAACCATTGGTATTTCTGTGTTGTACATATGTGCCCACAATGAAACATTAGAAGGGTCTCACTTTTGTTCTTCGCAAAAACAGCCCGGTATTTTATTGGTTGTTTGTGAACGATTTTGTAACTGATTAACTGATGCGTAAACTGCTATGAGTGACTATGAACGCACGCTCTAAGACTTTAGCACACAGGTATAGAGGTAGGCTATTAGCATGGCTCACGGCACGTGGCAAATTCCTCTTGTTTGCTTGACAATTTTACTGTACACTTTTATTTGGAGAATCTTGTACATCTCCTTTACATGTATAAATACCCTAGTTATAAATTAATTGTTATAGTTTTAAGTATAGGTAATTTACGAAATAGTACATTACGTAACAAGGGTGGTAAACGAGGAATTACAAACGAGTGTGTATTAGAATCTTTAATGACACGAGTTTGGAATTCCTTTACCACCAGAGTCACGCACGACGTTTTTCATCACACTTTAGTTAGTAGTAGTCAATACCAAAATTACTTACCGCCCTAGGGCGAATATACCACTTACCGCCCTAGGGCGTAATTTACGAGTTACCGCCCGCTTTTCTAGCATGTAAACCCTTTAAGCATTAAAGGACCATGGGCAAATTTGTATGGAGGCTGGACCAAGAACCAACAGTGATGAGAGTTAGGTTATTAGATAGGTATTAACATAGGCTTAATTTTTTACTATGGGCACCAAGCTGGATTCCATTGCAGATCTGAGATATTCGTGTTTGTAGTTAAGATGTGGCAAAAATTGGAACTAAAAAATACATACATTAAAACCAGTTCCACATAGATAGTAGCGACAGTGTAGTAATACAACGCTAAAATTATTTTAAATGGACGATATCGTATGTTAAGCTTGTAGTATTAATGGTACCTTTTTATTACAAGTAATAATCCTCATATTATGCGTGTAGAAGTGTGTAATTATAGTTATTTTTCAAGTTTACTCAAATTATAGTTCTTCTATTGCCCACTAGATGTCATTAGTACTGTTATGTGTACATTGTAATGCAACAATTCTTTATTACACATCAACAAAAAATACAATACAGAAAAGACCATTAATATAAACTGATGCGCAGAATATTCTGCAGTTATTTGATAGTTTTAAGAGACTGATATCGCTGGCGCAGTGACATCTGGTGCAGAGTAGATCACGCTACCTTCTTTCAAAATGTGGTTTTTACACGTCAGTCTCGCTATAGCATTAAAAAAAACATCGGAAACCATAGTCTGTGAAATACATTTAAAAAACAAACGTCATTGACATTTTGACACCGTTGAAAAATCCACTGTCATTTAATTCTTTGAAAGTAAAAAAATAGTAATTCTTCCGACTGACTGAGCCAATCATTCACGGTAAAGCATGGTAAGTTGATGGAAATACGTCTACGGAGCAACATCATCATCTCGGATTCGATTTCTATGGTATGATATTTAGATGAAGTTCTGCCCTTGAATGAAGTTCTGCTTGTAAACTGTGTTGTGTTTCCAGTTGTATGGAACTCGGATGAACCTTCGGCTGTGAAGTCAGTGAGCTTAGGTTCAATCCCTGGTGGTTTAGTACTCGGATGAAACTCTGCCTGTGAAGATGGTGAGCTCAGGTTCAATTCCTGATGGTATAGTTCTCGAATGAATCTCTCCCTGTGAAGACAAAGAGCCCAGGTTCAATCCCTGGTGAAATAATACTCAGATGAAGTTCTCCATGTGAATACATTGAGCCTACGTTCGATCCCTGGTGAAATAATACTCAGATAAAGCTCTCCCTGTGAACTCAGTGAGTCCAGGTTCGATCCCTGGTGAAATAATACTCATATAAAGCTCTCCCTGTGAACAGGGAGTCCAGGTTCGACCCCTGGTGAAATAATACTCGTATAAAGCTCTCCCTGTGAACAGGGAGTCCAGGTTCGATTCCTGGTGAAATAATACTCGTATGAAGTTCTGCCTGTGAAGACAGTGAGCCCTTTGGATGAAGCCTTGTCTGTGAAAAAATTTAGCCCTGGTTCGATTCCTGGTGGTGTAATACTCAAACGAAACTTTGCCTGTGAAATCAGTTGGCTCAGGTTTGAGTCCTAGTTCCATATTATAATATATTATGACTTACTTGTCCATATAAAAATATGATATTAAAATTAATACTACGTTTATTAGACTAAATGAATAATATAATAATATATATAATAATCCCTAATGTTACTATTTTATTTATGACTAACTCATGAACTAATGATAGGTGCCAGGAGGGACTTTTCATAATTCTTCGGGACCCTTCTTATCCAAGCGGCCACCACTGCAGCGACTAGCGACAAATGATCTTCAGTTGTTTAAAAAAGTGTAGACCAATTTTACGTGTACTCTACGATAACGAATCCGTAATCTGTATAAGTAATATCGGAAGTCCCGGGCTCGAAACTCCACCCTCTTGCTTGGTAGTCGAAACTACGATCCACTATAAGGGCAGTTGGTTTTTTATAGTGATAATATAACTTTCAGTATTGATTTTGTAGACTGTCCGTCTGTCCGTATGTCCGTCCGTCCATCCGTCCGTCCGTCTGTCCGTCTGTCCGCCTGTCCGCCTGTCCATCTGTCCGTCTGCCCGTCTGTCCGTCTGTCCGTCTGTCCGTCTGTCCGTCTGTCCGTCTGTCCGTCTGTCCGTCTGTCCATCTGTCCGTCTGTCCGTATGTCCGTCCGTCCATCCGTCCGTCTGTCTGTCCGCCTGTCCGCCTGTCCATCTGTCCGTCTGCCCGTCTGTCCGTCTGTCCGTCTGTCCGTCTGTCCGTCTGTCCGTCTGTCCGTCTGTCCGTCTGTCCGTCTGTCCGTCTGTCCGTCTGTCCGTCTGTCCGTCTGTCCGTCTGTCCGTCTGTCCGTCTGTCCGTCTGTCCGTCTGTCCGTCTGTCCATCTGTCCGTCTGTCCGTCTGTCCGTCTGTCCGTCTGTCCGTCTGTCCGTCTGTCCGTCTGTCCGTCTGTCCGTCTGTGCGTCTGTGCGTCTGTGCGTCTGTCCGTCTGTGCGTCTGTCAGTCACCAGGCTGTATCTCATGAACCGTGATAGCTAGTGTCGGAATTTTATAAAATAAATATTAAAGTAGGGCTCCCGTATACAAAAAAACGTGAACAGTTGCGTTGACTTTGCACCCCACTTGTTTGCGGCGCTATACATACCAGGTGCAAACTTAACTAACCAGGCCAGATAAGATGGGAAGTGTTTGCACGGAACCCTCGGTGCGCGAGTCCGACTCGCACTTGCCCGGTTTTTCATCTTAGGTTGTTGCTATAGGTAAGGCCATTTGGAGGTCAGCAATCCGAAAAGGTTTCTTTTTATACAGATACAGATACAGATTTTTATTGGTAAAATTAATACATTTTACATGTCATAATTTGTTATGTTTGTATATTTGTATCATTGTCCATTCATCACGCCTAAACAGCTGAATCAATTTTAACAATTTTTGGGCAGGTGGCTAGGTATTCACGGATGGTTAATGGACATATTTTACCGAACTACAGATAAACATAATATATGAGAAGAAGGTTATAATTATGACTTTTTCTTTCGGACGGAAGAAGTTCATTGCAGAACTGTATTACCTGCTAGAAATATGAATATAATTAGTAATTACGATAAAAGCAGGACATAGTAATTGAATAGGAAGCAGGCCATAATCGTGACACATTAATTTTTGAGAATGCTTTCAGAAGTATACAAACCCAGACCCTGAAGCGCAAGTCTCTTGGGCCGTCGGCGGCCAACGCCCCAAGAACGCGGTGACGCGCCCGCAGCTGGCCACAGAAGAAGGGAAGGTTTCGCAACTTCTTGATTCTCTTCAAGCGTTGATTGATAATGTTAAATAAAGGCTATAACCTCGCAATTAATAACGTTACCCTATCCCTGCTTAAAAAGAAGGTTATTTTAGGTTCGCGAAGCGGCGCTAATGTGGTAGCTTTTAGCCTTTATGATTTAAATGCACTCCTTCGACCGGATGCGTGGTCGTCCCGATCTGTTCGTGACGCGCGAGGTGGCCGCGATGCCTGCATGTGCTACTGCTCATCAGCGGAGAAGATAGAAATCTTGCTGTATTTGCCAGTCGCGTTAGCTATTGTGTTGAGGTAATTCGTTTGTTAGATCATGCGGAATGCCACAGATCACCGGAATTCAGGTGATAATTACGTTACCACTTTTTTTATTATTTTACCCCTATTGAGATGGATATAGATGGATGGCTAGACTATGCCGCCCGGTACGAGGCTAGAGGTCAATCTAAGCTAGAAATTCTAGTCGATATCCTCTGCACATGAAATTGACCTCTAGGCTCGTTTCGGTATAATTCCTGAGCCAACTGCTACGTCGCACGTTGCAGTGGCTGCAGGCACTAGACGTCCGGTCAGGATTATGTGGACGTTGTCGCAGAAAGTAGACCCGCGAATTCTAAGTCAGCGCCGCATAATAAAAAACATTCATCGTCTACTGCACCAAAAATTGTTTCATGCGTTGTGGGTTTGCAATCGTATAACCAAATTCATTGTGACAATTTCATGAAATTGACACGATGACAGATGGAAATTCATAAAAAAGTCTGTCATCGATGACTTAGTAGGTTAGCATAGATTGAGTTTGTCTAGAACTACAAATATATATGAGATACTATTACAGCACGACCACAGCGGATTTTTTTTCCTTCCGGTGCATTCGCACCTAAGCTCAAATTACCCTTTTACACAGTACAACCCAATGTCAAAAACACAAATTGTCGTATAAACATAATATCAAAATAGCCTAGTCTCTAAATACCAGAGTCCCAAAATACACTAAAACCTTAAAACCAAAACGAACATATCTCCATTATGTACTACTACCGAGATCACCTAATGTCATAAAAGCTGAAGCTCAAAACGAGCTATTCCCATAATATACTAGTCTTAAAATACACCATTCTTAAAATACAATAGTCTCAAAACACGCTTATCCCAAAATACTCTAAATGCGTCTGTGTAGTCGATATTTTTTTCGAAGTGTCTGAATATTGTTCTATGAGTAGGAATAACGTTCCTTATTAGCAGGAAAAATAACAGATTTTTAGGTACCTACCGCCAGTAAATTATAAAAAAAATATTAAAATTTATTTCGCGCCATTGACATCTCATACTGCCAAAGTACTAAGAAGCCGTCCAGCTACGTCAGATACACAAAAAAAACATTGGTTGTCGACGGAGAGTTCACAGAAAACCTTGGTCTAACCACACCAACTCACCCCTCTATCATCTCTACTCTCCCCATTCATGACCCAACTGCCGTCGCAATCCCTACTCATCCCCATTTTGCGGTACACGGTTTAGCCAAAATAATAACATAAAAGGCTTTCGTTTTAGTCTGCCACGCCTCACTATTAGTACCTTTTTTTGGTAACTACCTAATATTGTAGAGTTAGGACTTAGGAGTCAGGACCAAAAATTAACTGATTATACCTTTATACCTAGTTTCGTCATTCACCACAACGACTGTGCCAACAGTCGTAGGTAGGTACTACCTAGCACTTTCACGAATCATTTGAAAGCCAAGAATATTTAAATGTCAATCAAAGGGAAAATGTCAATTGAAAATGCTAAAAAAAATATTGTACTCTAGGTAACATAGATTTTTACTGCAATAACACTACTAGTATCACAACACAATAGCGCCCTTTGGGTCCACAGTGTCCACTGTATCAAACCGTCCACTGTGTCAGATCATCCACTTTGTCAGAACGTCCACTGTGTTAGAACGTCCACTGTGTCAGATCGTTCACTGTATCAAAACGTCCACTGTCTCAATGTCCACTGTGTCAAAACGTCCACTGTGTCAGAACGTCCACTGTACCAAAATGTCCAGTGTATCAAAACGTCCACTATCTTAGAATGCCCACTGTGTCAAAATGACCACTATATCAAATATCTCACTTAATCTTAATACCCACTCTATTTAGAAATGAGTTTAAGAAGGTTTCGAAATAAAAAAAATACTATCAGTTTGCTACCGCGCTGCAATATGTCATTCTGAGTAGAGTATACATTTACCGACAAAGTTACAGAAATAAAACGTAGGTAGTATGTGTAGGTTGGACTATTTGGTAGATAATATGGTGATCCTTTTGGCAAAGTGTACCTTTACAGTCGACAATTTGATAGAGTGGACAATTTGGTAGAGTGGACATTTTAAATTGGACGTTCTGATACAGTGGACGTTCTGATACAGTGGACGGTCTGACATAGTGTACGTTCTGACACAGGGGACGTTTTGACAGTGGACGTTTTGACACAGTTGACGTTCTGATACAGTGGACGTTCTGATACAGTGGACGGTCTGACATAGTGTACGTTCTGACACAGGGGACGTTTTGACAGTGGACGTTTTGACACAGTTGACGTTCTGATACAGTGGACGTTCTGATACAGTGGACGGTCTGACATAGTGTACGTTCTGACACAGGGGACGTTTTGACAGTGGACGTTTTGACACAGTTGACGTTCTGATACAGTGTACGTTCTGATACAGTGGACGGTCTGACATAGTGTACGTTCTGACACAGGGGACGTTTTGACAGTGGACGTTTTGACACAGTTGACGTTCTGATACAGTGGACGTTCTGATACAGTGGACGGTCTGACATAGTGTACGTTCTGACACAGGGGACGTTTTGACATAGTGTACGTTCTGACACAGTGGACGTTCTGACACGGTGGACGTTTTGATACGGTGGACGTTTTGATACAGTGGACACTATGGACCCAAAGGAATAGCGCTTGTAATTGTAGATTTTTCGACGTCTTTTGTTGTGAAACAAGTTCTTTTAGAATTTTTACGCATTATTTTTGACTTTTATCATTGACATCTTCTCAGATTACCTACCAACAAATCGCGTGGTCGTGCCAGGAAGTAAGTACCAGCAAGAAACTATAACGACTGTACCAGAATGACAAAAGTATTAGAGTACAATAAATGCAAAAATATAATCATTTTAACGATTTTTTATTATTACCGTAACAGAAGTAAAAAATCTTATTTATGCTGTATAGTTACAACACGTATTACCTTTATAATTATGTATGACCATAATGACCAGTTCCCCTTCCCAAAGCGACCATTTCCCGGATTGTCCACTCCCATGAAGACCAATTCCCAAGACGACAACTTGATAAAACGACCATTTCTGGAATTTACCACTGCCATAATGACCACTACTCGGAATAAAAGCTAAAAATTATGTGTCTTATTGTGCTGCCGAATTTAGTAGGCACCAAGACAGTGAGCGGGGCAGTACACCGCTATGCACATGTACTAAATTACCTATTAACCTTTATATTGTTTTCAAGTAAGCATTCGTTATTTTTTGTGTACAAAAAACTTTTTGGTATTTAGTTTGGTAATAAATAGGTAATTTTTTTTAACTCAAATAGCACCATATTGGTTTACCTGTTTAGTATTAGATAATATAAGATCTATATATACGAGTGGGTATACGACACAAATGGCTAGCAATAAACTAGTTTAATCCGTAGAAACACATTTTTTATAACCCCTAAATCTTCTATCCTACACCCGTTTTTTCGTGGGAAAGTAGTCGTTCCGGAAACTTGGCTTTAATGTCAATATAAGAAGTGGTCATTCCTGGGAGCGGCTTTCTGGGAATAGGTCGGTTTAGGAAGTGGTTATCTTTTACCATCTTTTTATGCATTTTTTTGCTTTTTATTTTACGCTTATGTAAATATACCAGTATCTTGGAACCTGCTCTTTTCTTTTTATTTCCATCATTGACAAGTAGGTTATCTGGTGCAGTGGTTGCAACATGAGAATTTCTAACTGTACCTAATCTGCGAAAGAGTCGGGTACATGTTTCAGTTTAGGACTTCAAAAGCTACTTGGTAATGAATTAAAAGGGGTTAGTATAATTTCGTCTAAACAATAGCTGCCCGAAACAGCAAGTGGTCTAAAAAACAAACTGCGATCTCGTCTGCCTATTATTCTGTTTAAAATACCGCTTGGTCTAAATATGCAGCAGTATTTGTTCCTTAGACCTCTTCCCCGAAAATCATAACTTGGAGCTTCCAGTTGAGAGACGATATGCATTTTCTTAGGAAACATGCTCTTTCTTTGATTTCATAGTAACTTTTCGTCAGGTGAAGTCTAGGTAAAATACTTGCTTACTTTGCATGAAAATTATCACCAAATGAACTCCTTAAAATGCTGTAAATGGTAATTGATTACTGATCAATCATCATGAAGATGCGCACTGATTATTACGAGCATTGTAAGAATCAAGCTTTTCCCTCGCTGAACAATTGATTTAGAATACACATGAGAAATAATAAAAATGCATTTATTATATATTTGGTAGTTATAATGGAAATTAATACACGTCGCACCAAATGTAGATATCAAAACTATATTATTCACTATTCGCTCTTACCTTACCCATATAGTATAAGCAAGAGATAAAATAATAAACAAGTATATACACTTACCTTCCACTTTCCTTTTGAAACCTACCTATATTAACTTTTTTTGGTATTTCCAAGCGTGTATCAGCGACGGTATGGACACAGCATTATTGACATGTAATTAGTTCCGCTACTCACCATTTCAAGAAAAAACTGTCAAGAATAATGACAATAACGAGTTTTGCTATTCCATACTAGAGGGCATAAGTACCAATAAAAAAATAGCTTTTAATGTGATTAAAACTTTGATTTGGATAGCATAATATAATATTCATGTATTTATATAATAAACTAACTGATTTGCGTCAACTTTAAGCCCATTTAGCGTTGTAATATAATTCTGGCGCCACTATCTACGCACTGGTCACTGTGCAGTATGAGTTAGTTAGTACCAATTTCCGCCACATGTCCCTATTTCAAACAGGAATATCTCAGCTCTGCAATGGAATCCAGCCTGGTGCCCATAATAAAAAATGAAGTATATTTAAATATATATCTAATGATTTAACTCTCATCTCTGTTGGTTCTTGGTCCAATTTGCCCATTGTCCTTTGTACTCCTTTAGCTGGCCTACTGCCCTCACTCCCCTGTGCGGGGCCGGGAGTGCACGTAATAACAATACGTTTGCACGATTTACGGCCCTTTTATTACGGTTGCACGAGATCATCAAATTGGACGCTCTTACCGCTCTTTGTATTGAATTATACACAACCAGGATATACAGCTACACCGGGACTGTTCTGTTTCATCGTGTTGCTGATAGATTCAGCAGACTTGAAATCAAACGAGCTAGTTCAGGATATTAAGGTATAATGACAACTAAAGTCATACATAAAACAAAAGCTTACAAAAATATAATAACTATAAAAAAGTATAAATCTATAAAAAGAGGTGCGTCGTGCACACATCGAAAAATGTTTCAGTAGAATAGTTCAGAATTTTTTGTCAGTAGAGAAAAATCGTCGTATCGTATTCGTCAATGGGTTTAATTGGTTTAAAAAAAAATAAGTTTTAAAAGATTGCTCCCAACTACAATGATGCCTTCGGCCAACCGGACGAAGCCTAATACACTCCGGTCGGAAAATTGCCCGTTGATGTGATCGAAAATTGCTTTTTCAAAGAAGGTAATAATTCCGAGCTAACGCGAAATCATCTTCAGACAGAAGCTTCTGCAAGTATTTTGACAACCACCGATTGCTACACTATTGACTTTAACCAAATTGTCGATTCACCTTGTTAGGTTCTTTCCACGCTGCATCCCAGTTTGCTTCCATCTTCTATCCTGCCATCTTCTATGAATAAGTTACCCTCTCCATTACCATCCAAGACCTTTAAAAGCGTTATCGATGACCTTGATTCCTGTACATGAAGAAATCTAATAAAAATGTTATATCACATTTCCTATGACAGTATTTTCAATGTAAAGTCCAAATTGAATCAAGAATTTATGCCAAAATCCTGAAGATAAAGGTTGAGTTCATCAGAGTCCTTCGTTAATTTATGGTTATGGCGGCCTATTGGTTTAACGCCCGCCATCTTTGCATATAAATGAACAGAATCAATTCTCGGAACGAATAATAGGGGACAAAATATGAGCGCTTTTGACGAGCTCCCATAATGTTTTGCATAATGAGACCTTGGTGTATTTCTGGCCTATTAAGCCTCGGAGTAAGTTGATTTATAAGCTTTGCGTGCAGTTTTACAGAGTAAAATACTATAGAAGGTTCTCTGTTTAGATTTTCAGAAAAGCCGCATTGACAGTGTATTTTATTGTATTGGTGACATGATCGACCGATGTGTCCCACTAAGAGATTGGTTAGGAACGCAATCCAACTTCGTCCTACAAAAGGTGGATGGCGGAGTCGAGCACCCTGGTGCGCGAAGGTCAGTTTTGAAGGTCAACTTTGAACAGACTGGCTATCTTACTCGTCAAACCGTGCTCATCTAATTATGCAATGCATTTCTTCAGAAAGAATCAAGTTCTACTAAATCGACCTGATACCCAGTTTCACTGAACTAAGGTCTCACATACCTACAGTTTTCCTCTTCACTGTCCGGTCGTAGCACTGTAGTGCACTGTGAGATCAGTCTGTTTATTCCGCCACAACTGAGAGAGCCTTATTCCCAAAGGACTTATGCACCTAGTTTAGTTAAACCTACTCATAAGCCATAAGCTTCGATAAACTAGATGATAATCTCGAACGGATAATAACCTAACTGATTTGGCCTGACCGTTACATACATTCTTTGGGGTTTGATTTAGGTCAAGTCTGCTTTCTCATTACGGCAGTTAGGAAGTTTTCCGTTGACCCCCAAGCTCGTTAGCCGATCTTCAAAGAAATCCGAGGAATTTTAATACTATCGATGGAACACACTAGCCGAAAAGATCGACCTTAATAGACTCATAATGAAATTCGGAAAATTGGTATCGCTTTCATCTTTGTTTTGCTTATGCGGAGCGTTGACGCAACCGTGTATATTCTGGCCTGTCACACACTGACAGTGGACAGCTATACTATCCCTCTGTGCATGGACAGCTATACTGTCCCTCCTATGATCGTCTGTTCCTAAACAAGCTGGGATTCACGAGCCACATGCGCGCACACGCCAGAAACTGTTGATCATCAACATCATCATCATATTCTTTTCGCCAAATGAAGAAGAATAAATCAAATCTTTAATTTTAACACAAGTCTTTCTGCAACAGACTCGTCTAAAAACCAAAAGAGTGCTTGAGACTAAACACGCCTCCAGGTAAAATGTGCCTGCTGGTTTGTTTGTTGCATTTTTATTGTTGTATATGTTTTCAGCATGAACTGAGACATTTTAGAGTTTGAGGCCTACTTGTAAGATGAATATCCAAATTTAGAATTTTAGCTTAGAATGAATACACCTAGAAACCTAATTAGCGGTTGAAGGTGAAGCCAGTTTTCGTGAGCCACGGCCTGTCACGGGCTCAGTCACTTCTGTCAAAATTCGATTTTTTTTTCTATAAAATTAGGAATTTAGGATCATTATCAATTAAGAAAAATCTTGGTCGCCCAAGGATGTCGCCTATTGGCATTGACGTAATAATTACATGGACACACAATCAGGCGGAAAAAATGGCACCCTCCCAACTAATGCAAAATCACAAATCGCATTAGTTGGGCTCTCAGTCTCGTTTAGACCGTGACACGTGACGGATCTCAAATATGACTAAATGTTCAGTGAAAAATTGCAGAAATAACAGCTATAAAATAAAGAAAAAGGTCGGAATATTCTATTTTACGTAGGTTCTATTGATTAATTAACGAATCCTATGTAAAATCATAGCATATTTTAAATAAGAATTATTAACTTTGTCCCTACAAAATGCACCTCATCACAGAACAAAAATCTAAGGAGTCGCTATAGTTTTATATTTTATTAATAAATAAAGGAGTGCAATAAATAATTGTCCTATTTTTTTTAATTAAAGATTCCCACGTGATCCTAAACTACGTGAAAAATTGAGGTCACGTTTAGCACAGGTTTAGAGAATCACGTTTAGAGTCAAGAATAATTTCAGCTAAATAATTCGTCTCTCGTGTGTTCTGCATAATCATACCTATATGTTTTTTTTATGTTTAATCAAAAGAAGCGTAAAATGGTTACATTAATAAATCAATTGCTCTGTTGTCATTGTTTTATTTTGTCTCAGAGTCTAGACACTGTCAGTTTAAACCATTGAACGCCAAGAACACCTAAAGGCAACGTGTGCTGTCATGCATACCACCCCACCGACTTTCACGCCACGCCATCAAACTTTAAAAGGCTAAAAATGTTAATATTTAGCACTTGCCTTACTCTAATTTCACATACTAGAACAAGATGAGTTGAGAAATAATGTAATTATTACTGATCCCTTCTATGCAGTGTCGGGACCCTTTTATGCAGTTGTTAAATAAAAACGTAACTTAATTTGTTATTAACAATTTACGAGTTTATTTAGTTCAAACAACAAATATATTTTAATACCTAAATAAAATAATAATGAAAATATTTTTAGTATGTAAAAATATTAAAATCTGCTCCATTCATGCCATGTTCCAAGTTTGACAAGAGACATGAGTCAGAATACGCTAAAAAAGTTAATTTACAAGAAAAATATTTGTGGTAATAAGTACGTAAGTCAATCTGACACTTAAACGTTTGAGCAATGAGTTCTTTTGTACGAAGTAATTATGTTGTTATAAATTATAAATAAGCGTTATTGGCATCTACTTGAACATGACAACGATGCCACTTTTTTTGTCATTTTTGTTCGGGTCTGTGGCTCTATTATAATAATACCTCAATGCCTATTGGGCATTATTTTGACTGCTCGACACTATATCCTTTCTCCCTACATTAGCCGAACCAGCAGGTTGAGCAAATTAGCTTTTGACATATTTTTAAATAGGTAGAAATTAACTCTATCCGTTGCCAGTCGTATTTAAAAAGGAATCGGTCACAAAAGCCGGTTCTGAATTACAGCCGCGCAGAGGCCAATTGCGATCAAAAAGCCAAACGAGGCTCATTATTCTTTTAATGTCTCTATTAGCCCTTTGTGTGGTGTCAGGTTCGATTAGCACCACCCCGAGTCTCCCTATGCGTGTCGTAAGAGGCGAGTAAAGAATTCTACCGTGACAGGTCTCAACAAGAGCATTTGACCAATCACTGCGTTCCCTGCTTTTATTAATGGTATCGGTCATCTAATGCACTGGTGCCAGAGAGCTGGGAACGAGAATGTGGGTTTGCACCAACGCACGTGTTGTCACGCGCGTGGGGCCTAATGATGGTTGCGTTTATCACGTGATAAACAAGTGTCAAAACATCTGTCACTCACACTCGAATTTTGACAAAACGTGACGGATACTTGTCACTTATTTATCGAGTGATAAAAGCAACCATCAGCCTGCAGGTGACTTGCAAAGCTATAGCACTTTTTCTTGCTCAATTAGTCCATGGCTGTTGATATTTGCGATATTGTAAACTGATAGGTTCAGGATCAGAAAACAAACACGAAATCCAAACAAAACATATATTATACAGGAAAGTATCACGATTAGTCGTGTGCCCGCAATCAATTGATTGGAAATTTATTTTTAGGAGGCAAAGTTGAAAGACTTGTAGATATTTTTAGGCCTGTGTCAAACAGGTTTCATCATAGATAACGATAAAATTTCCTTGAACTGAATTTTGTAAACACCGCTATTACGTACGTTGTTGGAACTGTAAAGAAAAAAACGCATAAAAAATCTGTCAGTATCAGAGCTATTGGCGTCTTACCAATTTTATTTTTATATCCCAGTACTAGCCGACAAACCCTCCTGTTCTTGAGTGTTTCTTTGATCTTTTTACCGGTATCCTTTGGCCTTTTAAGTCGACTCGGTCTCAACAAGCTGGGTGTGAGATGTCCTTGTAGTAATTATTTCTTTACGTGGAATGAGGAGCGTTTCCTGCTTTTGATTTGCAAAAGGCAATAATAGAAAGGTATTTATAATTAGCGTAGATATTACAAGAAATGTCTCGCATCGTGAAGGAAAAAAGAAACACAGTTAATTTACTCCGTATCTACATTTCTGAACACAAGAACAAAAAAGAGAGGTCTAATGAGTTTAACATGTGTTTTTGTGAATTTAATGTATCTGTCTGATACCGATTCGGTTTTTTGGGTGCAAAGGCTTGGGCAAAATAAGAGAAAAAGACAAATACTTTTAGTTGCAAAAAAAGTACCGTTACAATATCATTTGCATATCCAACCTGAATACTGTTCTTCCATTTAGATAACCAGTAGGCAGACTAGGCGGCTATAAAATCTTGTTAAAACTAAATAATTTGGTTACCAGCACACTTACTGGTGTTCTAACTTGGTATACAAAATAGAACGAAGTTTTTCAAAACTTAGTTCACGAATACAAGACCATTTTCAAAATTGTAATGCTGTGGCACTGACAAAACTCATACAAAAAGTTCTAGCCGCAAAGGGCACAAGGCATTTTGCTTTTATTTAAAAACAATTTTCGGCTGTATAGTGGCAGTGTTGCATCGTAGTCGCCCTATTTTACGTCTCGACGTACTGTCTGTAGAAGTTTTGGAAACTGGCTGTGGCAATCGGTATTTTGCAACCTAGCGACCGTCGTATTTTATTGCTTATACAATGTATAGGTTCTCAAATTTCGCCTTTTATTGATTTATCCTGATATTGAAGTGACCGCGGCCGAGAGAGTTTATAACTATTAATAAATCAATTGGTCACACTATTCCAGGTTAATCCGACTATATCTAGATAAGTTAATGCTGCTTACAGAAATGTTTTCTATAAATGAAACCATTTAAACGGATTATTACTTAAGGTCCTCCAGAAGCTCTTTAATTCCATCTTGTCCGAGGGCAAAACGCCTGAAGCATGGAATAGAGGCGAGGTGGTACTGTTCTTCAAGAAAGGTGATAACAGCCTATTGAAGAACTACAGGCTCATCACGATTCTAAGCCATGTTTATAAGTTGTTTTCGAGGATCATCACGAACCGTCTCGAACATAGACTTGATGACTTCCAGCCTCCCGAACAAGCCGGTTTCCGAAGAAGCTATAGTACTATAGACCACATACATACGCTGCGGCAAGTTATACAGAAGACTGAAGAGTATAACTTGCCATTATGCTTAGCGTTTGTGGACTATGAGAAAGCCTTCGATTCGGTGGAAACATGGGCGGTGCTCGAGTCACTTCAGCGATGCCATATTGACTATCAGTACGTTGAAGTGTTGAAGTGTTTGTATAGTAACGCCACCATGTCGGTCCGAGTTCAGGAGCAGATCACAAAGGCCATTCCATTGAGAAGAGGCGTAAGACAGGGGGACGTTGTGTCCCCGAAACTGTTTACGGCCGTTATGGAAGACGCTTTCAAGGTCCTGGAATGGCAAGGACTTGGCATCAACATCAATGGCGAATACATCACTCACCTTCGGTTTGCCGACGACATCGTAGTCATGGCAAAGTCGATGGAGGAACTCAGCATGATGCTCGATGACCTCAATCGAGTTTCTCAACGGGTGGGCTTAAAAATGAACATGGACAAGACGAAACTCATGTCAAATGCCAAGGTTGTGCCCATCCCAGTCTCTGTTGAAAACTCGGTACTCGAAGTTGTTGACTCATACATCTACCTAGGACAAGTGGTCCAATTAGGTAGGTCCAACTTCGAGAAAGAGGTCAACCGCCGAATCCAACTCGGCTGGGCAGCGTTCGGGAAACTACGCAATGTCTTTTCGTCCGACATACCTCAGTGCCTCAAGACGAAAGTCTTCAACCAATGTGTGTTACCAGTGATGACTTACGGCACCGAAACGTGGTCTTTCACTATCGGCCTCATCTCAAAGCTCAAAGTCGCTCAACGAGCAATGGAGAGGGCTATGCTCGGGGTGTCTCTAACGTGATCGAATCAGAAATGAGGATATCCGTAGACGAACTAAAGTGACCGATATAGCTCACCGGATTAGCCAGTTGAAGTGGCAATGGGCTGAGATGATGATGATGATGATGAAACGGATTATATCGCGATAACCATTCGAGTTTCCAACAGATGCCAGAGAAAACTAAAAAATCCGTCTAAGCGCGAGTGAGACTCGCACACGAAAGATTTCGTACCATCAAATAAAAATCACGTTTATTTTATAAGAGCCCTACATAAATATTTATTTATTCTGTTTTTCAACTGTCTAACTGTCTATCACGGTTCACGAGATACAGCCTGGCGACAGACAGGACAGTGGAGTCTTAAGTTCCTTTTTTACCCTTTGGGTATGAAACCCACATGTTTAGCTAAGTAAAAAAGTAAAAGTTTAAAGTAAGGAATTAGTAAAATAATTTTCTTTATCAATGGCTATGCCAGAGTTCTTATTAATAACGAACACTACAAATCTTTGTCATTCATATCGAATGAATTCTCTCACGCCTGATCTCTGAACACAGTAAGTTTAGTACAATTAAATTCAGTATTGGATCAAAACGAGCGAAATTAAAGCGTCGAGTGTATTGCGCAACGCAATACAATTCGCTTTATTTTCATAATAATTCAGACAAATTAGTTCCAGCCCGTGATTGGAGCAGTTTTTCATTGCCCATTAAGTTTATTGGAAACGGCTTTTGAGTTTTATTTGAGTGGAAAGCCCTGCTAACTAAATTAAATCCTACCAAATAGGTTTATCCCGCGGCTCCAACTGGGTGGTCAATAATAAAATTGCTTCTTTCGGATAAAAGTAGCCTATATTCTAGCAGCGGTACCCAATTATTTCACGGAAAAACCTTTTTAAATATTCATTGTTAAATTTATAAGACATTTTAATGTCTTAGTATTTTTAATGTGGGTGCATCACGATTTTTTTTATATTGTACCTTGATTTCTTTGTGCTTTTAACTTTGTTTAAAATATTCATTTCACAAACAACGTTTGACAACAACCATTCACAAATTAGTCATTTCAAACATTGTTCCACAAACTGTTCATCACGCATATTATTTACTTGACAAATCATTATACCTATCACAAATAATTACCACTTGACAAACTATTAATTTCAAATCGTCCTGCCCAGATGGACAGGATGATTGTAAAATGTGTTATTGGTGAAGTATTACGTAAGATTAATTCAGTGAAAGGTCTGTTCACTGAATTAATCTTACACTACTTCACCACGTATTAACATTTGACAATCCGATCAATAACAGATGGCTTGATATTCCGGTCAAAATGATGAATGCATCAACAAAATGGCCGTGCCAATAGCGATTTAAATAAAGCGAGCGTAAATGAGGCAAATAAAAATTCATCGACGACATTTAAATGTTCCTGCTGGCGCTATTCGGATTAATTTACTAGAAATTTAACACGAAAATATAACTCATGATCATGAACTGTTTTAATTGGGATATAAGTACCAATTTTTACGACCTATGTAAATTGGAAAACATTTCCGGGTATAAATTTATAAACTCTATAAATAAAACACATGTGAAAAGTTGTACACATTACATTTTTTAACTTTCACCACAAAAGGTGAACAATGTGAAAAGTTGAAATCTTATCGTGCATTAAAAACTTAAAAAATGTAGGTAGGCCTCTTTATATTGGTGTTAAGAGTAATATATAACTCACAGACCTTCAGAAACTAATTAGATTATACTATACATAAGTACAGTACTTATACGAAATAGGTACCAACAAAAATAATGAAATCTGAGTTATATCAATTTAGTTAAAAAAATCTAAAGACACTATTCCAAAAATCCCCGAAAATAAAGGCACAAAACATATAATAACATTTCTTAAGTCGTTTAAAATGATATGTAGTCACCTTCCCCTGCATTATATGTTAATTTGGCTCAGACGACACTCGTCACGCCAAACAGCCGTGATTCATGGCGTGGCGGCGAATTTAATATATCGTCGCTGAGATATGAGCGTAAATGTACATAATATTGTTTCAATGACAGTGTCCCAAGTATATTTTTACCTACCCAAAATAAACATAGATAATATTCCCTTAAAAATCTGGTAAGATTTTTCTTACAGACATAAAAAATAATCGTCACTATTCGCGGGCCTGTGACTGCTTTTATCACACGATAAATGAGTGACAAAGCATCCGTCACGTTTTGATAAAATGCGAGTGTGAGTGACAGATGCTTTGTCACTAATTTATCACGAGATAAACGCAACCATTAAACTACTGTAAAGTATTGTGATAACATGTGAATATTAACGTATTCACATAGAGGCCGCTAGGGTCTCCTTCGCAATCCATAATATCGTATGTCCTAAAGTCAAATGCCATACCACATTTACTCTAAACACTTTTGACATATCAATCATTTGTCATAATGATTATTTGCCATAATGATCTTACATCCTAATGATCATCAACCATAATATTACATTACCTAATGCTCTAAATACCTAATATGTTTTGTACTAATCTATTAACACATAAAACTTACGAGTCATAATATACAAAACCATAAATCACATGTCCTAAAGTCAAATGCCATGATGATTACTTGCCATAATGTTCATAAGCTATAATAACATTACCTAATATCCTACTTTAAGGCAGGTCAGACTTGGGTTAGGTTAGGTACGACGACGAGCGGAGCGAAATTTGATATTCGGGATAATGACATTCGTATTTTCAATAATCGGAAATTTATTCCTTAGGAATTATGAAATTCGGAGTTTTAAAAATCGGAATTAGTAAATTCGGAATTTAATATTTCGGAGTATTTGGGTAAAGATTATTTTTTTTACCAATGTTTTACGTTAAAACAAAAATAGAAAACCGGATTTGGCAAATATCGAATTGGCTAAACCCCGAAAACTGTAGGTTGGGTTATTGGCTGAACCCCGAAAACTGTAGGTTAGGTTAGGTTTGTATTGTGACCACGCATAGCGGAGCAAGCGAAGCGAGTGGAGCGTCAGACTTGCTGAATCCCGAAAACTATAGGTTAGGTTATTGGCTGAACCCCGAAAACTGTAGGTTAGGTTAGGTTTGTATTGTGACCACGTATAGCGGAGCGAGCGAAGCGAGCGGAGCGACAGACTTGCTGAACCCCGAAAACTGTAGGTTGGGTTATTGGCTGAACCCCGAAAACTGTAGCTTAGGTTAGGTTTGTATTGTGACCACGTATAGCGGAGCGAGCGAAGCGAGCGGAGCGTCAGACTTGCTGAACCCCGAAAACTATAGGTTAGGTTATTGGCTGAACCCCGATAACTGTAAACTGTTTGTAGGTTAGGTTAGGTTTGTATTGTGACCACGTATAGCGGAGCGAGCGAAGCGTGCGGAGCGTCAAAAGACTTGCTGAACCCCGAAAACTGTAGGTTGGATTATTGTCTGAACCCTGAAAACTGTAGGTTAGGTTAGGTTTGTATTGTGACCACGTACAGCGGAGCGTCAGACTTGCTGAACCCCGAAAACTATAGGTTAGGTTATTGGCTGAACCCCGAAAACTGTAGGTTAGGTTAGGTTTGTATTGTGACCACGTATAGCGGAGCGAGCGAAGCGAGCGGAGCGTCAGACTTGCTGAACCCCGAAAAGTAAAGTTTGAAAATCTGTGCGTACAAAACTATACAGCATTAAAATTGTGTAGCCTGGATATCATGATTTAGGATACGTACCTATTAGGACACGTGATAATAATTAGGATAAGTAACTATTAAGACATATGATGATTATGGCAACTAGTATTAGGATATATAACTGATAGGACACTTGATCATTAGTACTTAAGATAATAGTGCAAATAATCATTAGGATATTCAATATTAGGATGATCAATATTATGGCATTTACATTAGGATAAACGTTATTATGGCAAAAGATCATTATGACCACAGTTATTATGGAATTTACAAATAGGACAAAGGAAATTATGGATTCCAATATAGACCCAGGCCGCTAAGGTACAAGCCTTTCAAATTAGGAATGCAAAGATCGACACACAAGGCATAAGGAAAAATTCAATACGCTGCTTGGGAGTTAGGGTGGCGAAAAGGTTAACGCGCTGTACCGACAATCCAGGGGTACCGAATTTGATTCCCGGTTTCTTTCCACCAGGTGACACATTTAAATTTTTCTTTGAGCTGTGATCTTTGTATCAACGGTTTAATATAAAAAAAGTGTGTAAAATTCGACATTAAAAAAATAATTACACATTACATGTGTCATAAATTTATAACCTTTATAATGTACTTTTGAAATACGACGACTTATTGTTAACAATGATTTCTATTTAACTTTCTAACAGATAGTTCTTATTACATCGGGTTTGGCTTTGTGCTCTATTTCATGTTTGTAGCCTAGCCGGGCACTCGGTCACGCGTCAGTATATTTGAGTTCCAGTGGGTTGAACCTTTACTTACTTACTTTACTAAGCTGGCTCGGTGACCCAAAGAGGATCTTGGCCTCTGACACGAGAGAACGCCACTCTTCCCTTTTCTGCGCCACTTCACGCCACTCGGGTACTCCAAGGGCGGTCACATCTTTGAGCGCTTCGTCGCTCCAGCGGTATCTGGGTTGAACCTAGTAATAAATAAATAAATAAATATCGGACAACCTCACACAAATCGATCTAGTCCCAAATTAAGCTCAAGAAGGCTTGTTTTATGGGTACTAGACAACGATATACGTACTTTTAATACATAGAACAACCATGACCCAAGCACAAATATTCGAGTTCATCACACAAATATTTGCCCTGGCCGGGATTCCTAGTGACGCGAACTCAAAACAGAAGAAACATACACGAGCTCAACCAAACTGGACACAGCTAATAGTGTTCCTATTGATTCAGTTAGTTTTGTGTCCTAGTTTTTTAGCGTCAAGTAAAATCAGCGGTGCGGTTTGTCACCACAATTCAGTGGTGTCCCATTTAGGGATGCTTTTTATTTTCAGTGCGTCTTTTTGTTGACTTTTTTGTTTTTCTATAAACGGTAAAGAAATTTAATAATATAAAAAACGTTTTTAAAAAAAATATGTAAGTTATAAGTGCAGTGGGTCGCGAGTCGCGTAGCAGCACGGATAGCTACCCCTGATGAAGAGCTTCAAATGAGTTCGAAACATGTCGGCCCGTTCCTGACAATTTTTACGTGAGTTTAAACCGTTTTTAAAATTATTAAAGATTGACATCTTT